>CM046668.1:130032644-131422778 GCA_025594165.1 Tamias sibiricus | reverse complement strand
GATGGAAAATAAAAATCTCTTTTCTACTTTGAACTAGCTTTTGAGAACCTACGGGTTCCTATGCTAACCTCGTGCATAACTGAGAAACGGTTAGGCTAGCATTCTGACAACTGAGGTTTGTTTGAAATACCTGGTTCTATTGACTAGCAAATTGTGGTGGGCAGAATTCCATGCCAATCCTCAGGATCGCTGCTTAGTGCTGTCTGCCATCTGTGGGAATTAGATTAGATAATGGCATATGGCACATTGGACTGTAGGAAAAGGGGAAGAGATTCTTCACGGTGGGTTTTGAAGATCAAGAGGGCCAACCAGCCAGAAATGCAAGAAGACTCTGGAGGATGAGAGCAGCCCCCAGTTGACAGTCAACCAATAAATGGGGACATCAGTCTTACAGTCACAAGACCTGAACCCTACCAGTACCCTAAATAACCCTGGTAGGAGATTCTACTTGGGAACTCCAGACAAACATGTCGTCTGAAAGACGAGGTGATTTTTTTGCCTTGTGGGGCCCTGAGTAGAGACCCTAGCCATGCTATGTTTAGAACTATGAGCTGCATACCTTCGAGCAATTGAATAGATGTTGCTATAAACCACTAAGTTTTTAGTAAATTGTTGTACAGACATAGAAATCTATCATCAAAATCTTTGGTGAATGACAAAATCATTCAGTTTTCTTCTCAGTAGAGTGAGAATAGATATAGTACAATCTTGAATTTATTTCAAGAGTTAAAGAAAATAATTAAAGTAAAACACTTATTTGATCATCCAGGGAATGTCAGTTGCTGTTTAGTTCTGTTGTTTTGATGATTTGTTGAAGTGAAACCCAAAAGTCCTCTGTAAGACTTCTGTAATGCAGGTAGCCTAGTATCTTCATAAAGATGTGGTTAATATTGTTTTGTAGATTAAAAGTTTGACACTTAGTCTTTGGAATATTTTAATTTTTACTGAAATATAATATGCAATATGTCATGGCCTTAAAGCAAGACTGATTGTTTTTCTAGTCTTGGAAGAATGGGTTATTAACATAATGCTTGGGTCTACAGTCAGGAAATTCAGATCTTAGCAACTTTCTTCTCTAAAGGAAATTTAGTATTGAAACAAAATTCTGCATTTATATGTATATATATATATGTATATATATAATCTATATTTATATATATAAACACCTTTATATATATATAAATTCTGCATATATACATAAACACAGAATTGAAATGCAAAATTTTGTTTCAATATTAAACACCTCCCCATATATATATATATGTCCAGGGATTGATCTCAGAGGTACTTAACCATTGAGATACATCTCTAGCTCCCCCCTCCCCTCCCTCCCTCTCCCTCTCTCTCTCTTTCTTTCCTTTTTATTCTGAGACAGGGTCTTGCTAAGTTGCTTAGGGTCTTGCTAAGTTGCTGAGGCTGGCTTTGAACTTGTGATCCTCCTGCCTCAGCCTCCCAAGCCCCTGGAATTATAGGTGTGCACCATCATGTCCAGACCCTGCATCATATTGTTCATGTGGGTAGCTCTATTTGTACATGGAGTTCATCCATTCCTCATAAAGGTGAATTCAACCATATATTGGGAGAAAAAGATCAAGAGACTCAGATTCTACTTTTATTATCTTGACAGAGAGAGTAGCACTACTTAGTCATAAACCCAAGGAATATAACCTGAAAACTTTGCCTGTGAACAGAATACTGGGCATCAACTCTAAAATCTCTTAAGAAAAGATGCACAGTGAAGTATGAATCAGAAAAAAAAAAAAACCCTTATATAATTATTGGTATTTGATTCAGAGAAAAGAGTCTATGCCCACTACTGGATTGTTGTGCTCAAGAATTCAAATGTAACAGTTTACTTGAAGGGGAAAATGGCTGAATAAATTTGGGCTCCTAGAGTTTTTTTTTTTTTTTAATTTTTTTTTTTTAATGATTACATTAAGACTCATGATTGAGCTTACCCTATCTTTCTGCAAGAACACATTTGGGTGTCACTGTCTGCCACCTTACAATAACAGAAAACATCTGCATAATGGCCTGTAACATTACATGGTGCATAACAATTAGAAACGTGCTGAAATGGTGGATAGGGGTTTATTTATGGCCCATGAACAAAAGATTCTGTGAGCCTTTCATGAAAACTTAATAGTTCAAGGAAATAAAATAAATATTTGAGTAGAACGATTATGTTTTAAATGATATTATCCTTAGGAGAACTTCTCTTAGAAAAGAAAAATGTTGAAATATTCGTGTTAAAAGAAACTCATTACTAGTTGACTGCAAGTCTTTATTAGCAGAGAAGCAAAGAATGACAGAGAATTTTGAAAACTTCATTGGGCTTCCTAGGTTAATATAATTCCCATAATTGAGTAAAATTTCTTCTAATTGTACATAAAATAAAGGCTCTGAAACTTGTGATAAAAGAAAGTAGATTTCAAAACCATGAATGTTTTTAAGAACAAAAAGTTCTCCTGCCATATTATCATAAAAACTGGCAAGTTTGAGTAGTGACACTTCATGAACTGTTTCTAATAAGAGTCATCAGACTTGCCCCACAAAAATCTCCATGTGTGAGAGCAAATAATTACAGTTCACGAACAACATGTACTTCATTTCCAGATTATAGGTAATTGTATACACATTGAAATTTGTTTATTTAGCATGCATAATCTCATATTCATGAAGATAATTTAATCATTTGTGCCTGATGTCTGGGAAAAATTATGGTGTTTAATCATGCACCCAGATTTCTCAAAGTTTTGCCCTGCCGTGGGAAAATATCTGTTAGATCTGACAAAAAGCTCTTGTTCAACTTTCAGAAATATTGAAAACCAAAAAAAAGCAACAATGAGCAATGACTTTTTAGATGGCAAAGTGTTACTGTTGACTACAGACATCTCCAACAGATTTTACTAAATTTGAAAACATGGCCGTAATCTTCTCTTTCCGTATCCTCAGAAATCTGTTCATTTTAATGACTAAAGGTTAGGTTGGTAAAACTGTGCTGTACTTCTCTTATTTCTTATTCCATCAAGCCAGACTTAAATGTTCTCCTTTCTGATGCTAGAAGAAGCTGACCTTTATTAATGTATAATTTAAAATAAACAATCATAAACAGTAATTGTGCTATAGTGAAAATCTTTTTAAGACTGCTTTTTATTCCCAATAGCTGTTCAAAACATGTCTCCAGAGGAGACTTAGATGCTCCCTATTTTAGTCAGGATGACGAGCTTGTATTCAGAGTGGGTTTAGGTTTCCTCCCAGCTAGCTTACAAGACACAGGAATTGCGATCCCTCAACTAAACATGCCTCATTTGTAATAATATTGCTTCTCACAAATAGCCATGGAAGAGTCTGAAGCTGCTCATCAACAGACATTGCAGAGGAGTCGATATCCTAGTCGTATCTGATGGCAAACCCGTCCACACTATGCACCTGCAATGTTTTATTTCATGATACACAATCATCAACTTTATTAGGATCTTGATTTCAGAGAGAGTAGAGGGCTTCAGAAAAGTGTCTGGATTTGCATATGTAAATCAGGGAAACAAGGGATTTTTTTATTAACTGAAGGATGCTATAATTAAACCCACTATTTATCCAGCAACAGCAGGGTGTGAGATAACCATAAAACAATTTGAATTTTTAAACTTTTTTTCCTTTTTGGGGAGATTTAACATAGTATGAGAAAAATCTTACGTCAGTGAGCCTTTTGGATTGATTAGATGAGGAAGAATCTTCTTCATGAGTTGGAGGACAAAGAAAAGGAAAAAAAAAAGGTGGGAATGGTGAAAGGGAGGAAAATAATAAGGTAGGAATGAAAGGGATGAAGGAAAAAAGAAGGAAAGGAAGAGTTACGAAGGAAGAAAAAGAAAATGAGAAAGGCAGAAAGAGATGATATAGAATAATGTAAATACTCACGATCACATTATTGAGCACATTGAAGATATGTTGCAAATATCTCAGGGCATCATTGATCTAAAAACCCACCAGTGTTTATAGAAAAACTGGGAAAAGAGCCAATTTTCTTCTAATCCCTGTTCCAAATGGTTTGTGAGACAGAGGCCTTGGGCAAGTTCTTCTTAATGCTGTTGACCTTATGTCTACTATTGTACTCAGTCCCAGTACAGTGCCTGACATATACAAGGTCCTCTAAAAATCAAAGATGACTAAATAAACACAATGTCAATGTACAGCTGTCAAAAGAAGCATTCAATAAATAAATGAGAAATATAAGTAGTGAATTAAATAATTAATTGAAAAGAAAAATATTTTTATATACATACCATTTAGAAGGCCTTCATAAAAGATGTAAAACTTTCAAAGAATAAAATTTTCTGCGAAATTTTGTATACCCTTCAGTGACTATTTTCTCATATACCTGGATTACATGTGCTGTTATTAATGAATTATCTTTCATTGACCCACAATTTTTAAGGCAGCTTATGTAAACTCAGTCTCATGATTGGAAGGTATCTTTAATATGAGTAAAATAGATACACATAATGAACAAAATGTAATTTTTAAGTGCTAGTTGGGCAGTGTATTTTTCGAAGGTCCTAAATTTAAAGCTGCTTAGAAACCTTAAAGAAGCTTAAAGACTAGCTAAGGCGATATTTGACATTAATCAGATACACTAAGATTTTGAATTTTAAAGCAATTGTAATACTTTGAGTGAATGTTGTCATCTCATTTCTTTGTACCCCACACAAACAACTCATATGCAACCTCAAATCATCTTGCATCCACCAGAGTGCTCAATGCTCATATTTCAGCAAAGGTCTAGAAAGCAGCTACTGATGATAACTGTGAAGTTATATGTAAATGTAAAAAGGAGGAAAAAATTTACTGAAGACCTGCAATATAGCAAGTATTCTACAAGGTCAATTATGCATTCACTTCAAAATCCTTGCTGACACCCCAAGTTATCTTCAGGTGTGTGTAACATTTCTATGGTTTCTGAAATTCAACATAATAGAAAAATGTTAAAAATTTTTATTATTTCTAAATTTAACCTCCATTTAGTATTGAATAGGTCACATATTCACATAGTACAAAATTCAAAATACAAGTGTTTTCCATGAGTTCCATTTCCCAAGGGCACATAATAATATTCTTTCTTTTGACCCTGTTCTTAATTTTCCCCAAATATTAACAAAACTTCATACAGATTATGGCATACTGTGTACACTGTTTTGTAAATTACATGATTCATTTAACAATGTATCTTAGGAAACATTCCCTGTCAATACATTAGGCACTTTCTAATTTTTAAAATACTTACCTAGTATTCTAATGATAAATGTACCATAATTTATTTTTAATAATTTCCTATTGTTTTTTGCATTTATTTATATACAATGATAAACTTACAATCTTTAATTTTTTCTCATTTTACTACACCTATAGAATAATTTCCCAGAATAATGATTCAATAAATAAAGTAATAATTTAGAGTTATTTTCTTTTTCCTGATGTCAATTGTCCCAGCCTTTCACTACCTTTTCACTGCTTATATAAAATTCCATTTATTTAAAATACTAAATTTTTGTATGCATTTATAGCTTTAGGTAAAGTTTTTACTCTCTCGTGTATTTCTGAATAAGGGTATATGTCACTAGCATTTTAAAACTGTAATAGCCTTATAGAATGTTCTATTAGTGGGGTATTTAATTCCCAACCAATACTCTATGAAATTTTCTGGCTATTTTTACAATTTTGGGTGTGTCCTACTGTCTTAGCTCATTTTCTGTGGCTATAACAGAATGTCACCTGGATTTGGATAGTTACCCTAAGAAAAATGAATATTTTTATTACTTGAAAGATATTTTAAGAAGTGATTGCCATGTACATAGTGGGTTTGAGAACTGCTTTTGTATCCTTAAGCAGTGTTTTAAGATTGTTTTTTAACCTATAGATATTACGTCTTGTTAAGTTTTTTGCTAGATTTTTTAACCTCTTTTGTTGATGTTGTAAATGGGATCATTTCCTACCATCATGTATTATAAATAGGTGAAATTTGAGTCAGTCATGTGTTACATAAAAACTGAAAATGTACAAAGCAAGTAGAATGTAATGTCAGTGCATTAAATTATCATATTAGATGCTTTGGTAAAAAAAAAAAAATTTCCTAATGTGAGAGACTGTTCATTGGTGAGAATGTCTTTCTTCTAATGTCAGAAAGACTTCTCAAGGCATGTGGACCCTCCTCAGAGCCACTCCTACAACAGCACAAGGAGTAGACAGACTCGTTAGAATTGATGGGCTCTGTTTAAGGGGACAATGGATCTTTTAGTGGTCAAGTTTGCTGAATGGTTTGTGTTAATCAGTGTTCATCTACTATGTAACTACATGGGTAATGCAAGTTTAAAGTGATTTTTTAAAATTCTAAATTGTTATATATGACAGCAGAATGTATTACAATTCATATTACACATATAGAGCACAATTTTTCATATCTCTGGTTGTATACAAAGTATATTCACTCCATCCATATCTTCATGTATGTACTTTGTTAATGATGTCCATCTCATTCCACCATCATTTCTAACCCCATGCCCCCACCATTCTCCTCCCACCCCTTTTCCCTATCTAAAGTTCATCTATTTCTCCCATGCTCCCCCTCCATACCCCGCTATGAATCAGCTTCCTTATATCAGAGAAGACATTCAGCATTTGTTCTTTTTTGAGATTGGCTAACTTCACTTAGCATTATATTCTCCAACTTCATCCATTTACCTGTGAATGCCATTATTTTATTCTCTTTTATTGCTGAGTAATATTCCATTGTGTATATATACCACATTTATTTTATATATCCATCTACTGAAGGGCATCTATGTTGTTTCCACAATTTAGCTATTGTGAATTGTTCTGCTATAAACATTGATGTGGCTGTGTCCCTATAGTATGCTGTTTTTAAGTCCTTTGGGTACAGACCAAGGAGTGTGATAGCTGGGTCATAAGGTAGTTCCATTCCCAGTTTTCCAAGGAATCTCCATACTGCTTTCCAGATTGGCTGCACCATTTTGCAGTCCTACCAGCAATGTATGAGTGTGCCTTTTTCTCCACATCCTCTCCAACATTTACTGTTGTTTATGTTCTTACTAGCTGCTACTCTGACTGGAGTAAAATGAAATCTAAGACTTAAAAACAGCATATTACAGTGACACAGCCACTTCAATGTTTATAGCAGCACAATTCACAATAGCTAGGTTATGGAACCAACCTAGATGCCCCTCAGTAGATGAGTGGATAAAGAAAATATGGTATATATACAAAATGGAATTTTACTCAGCAATAAGAGAGAATAAAATAATGGCATTTGCAGGTAAATGGATGAAGTTGGAGAATATAATGCTAAGTGAAATTAGTCAATCTCAAAAATCCAAGTACCAAATGTTTTCTCTGATATAAGGAGGCTGGTTCACAGAGTTGTTGGAAGGGGGTACATAGGATCAGAGGAACACTAGAATGGTCAACGGAAAGGGAGGGGAGGGAGGGAGTAAGGGGGGGTTGGAAAAAAATTGGTGGTTGAATGAGATGGATATTATTATCCTAAATGCATGATTGAAGATCTGAATGGTACTTATATACTTTGTATACAAGCAGTTGTATGTAAAAAGATACTATACTTGTGCATGATGAATAAGTAAATAAATAATAAAAAAAATTAAAAAAAAAAGAGTAGTTTTGATTTGCATTTCTCTAATTGCCAGGGATGTTGAACATTTTTTCATGTATTTGTTGATTGATTGATTGTATATCTTCTTCTGAGAAGTGTCTGTTCAGTTTCTTCACCCATTTATTGATTGGATTATTTGTTTTTCTGGTGTTAAAATTTTTGAGTTCTTTATATATCCTTGAGGTTAGTGTTCTATCTGGCGTGCATGTGGTAAAAATTTGTTCCCACTTAGTAGGCTCTCTATTTACCTCATTGATTTTTTTCTTTTGCTGAGAAGAAACGTTTTAATTTGAATCCATTCCATTTATTAATTCTTGATTTTAGTTCTTGCACTCTAGGAAGTCTTATTAAGGAAGTTGGGGCCTAATTCGACAGGATGAGGATTAGGGCTTACTTTTGCTGTTAATAGGTGTCGTGTCTCTGGTCTAATTCCTAGACCCTTGATGCACTTTGAGTTGAGTTTTGTGCATGGTGAGAGATTGTTGCATATGGATTTCCAGTTTTCCCAGCACCATTTGTTGAAGAAGCTACTTTTTCTCCAATGTATGTTTTTGGAATCTTTGTTTAATATAAGATAATTGTGATTTTGTGGGTTAGTCTCTGTGTCTTCTATTCTGCACCATTGGTCTACCAGTCTATTTTGGTGCCAATACCATGCATGCTATTTTTGTTACTATTGCTCTGTAGAATACTTTAAGGCCTAGTATAGTGATGCCACTTGCTCCACTCTTCTTACTAAGGATTGCTTTAGCTATTCTGGGTCTCTAATTTTTCCAGATGTATTTCAGGACTGCTTTTTCTATTTCTATGAGGAATGCTATTGGGAATTTGATAGGAATTGCATTAATCTGTATAGGTGATTAATTAAATTAGCTGATTATTAAATCTGCATAAATATATATATGGTCATTTTGATAATATTAATTCTGCCTATCCAAGAGCAAGGGAGATCTTTCCATCTTCTGAGGTCTTCTTTGATTTCTTTCTTTAGGGTTCTATAGTTTTAATTGTAGAGATATTTCACCTCTTTTGTTAAGATGGTTAGCAAGTATTTTATCTTCTTTGAGGCTATTATAAATGGGGTAGTTTTCCTCATTTTCCTTTCATAGGATTTGTCACTGATATACAGAAATGCCTTTGATTTATAGGTGTTGATTTTATATCCTGCTTACTCTGCAGAATTCATTTACTAGTTCTAGAAGTTTTCTGGTAGAACTTTTTGAGTCTTCTGGGTATAGAATCATACCGTCAGCAAATAGTGCTAATTTGAGTTCTTCTTTTCCTATCCACATCCCTTTAATTTCTTTCATCTGTCTAATTGCTCTGGCCAGTGTTTCAAGAACTATGTTAAATAGAAGTGGTGAAAGAAGCCATAACTCTCTTGTTCCAGTTTTTAGAGGGAATGCCTTCAATTTTTCTCCATTTATAATGATGTTGGCCAGGGGCTTAGCATATATAGCTTTTATGATGTTGAGATATGTTCCTGTTATCCCTAGTTTTTCTAGTGTTTTGAACATGAAGGGGTGCTGTATTTTGTTGAATGCTTTTTCTGCATCTATTGAGATGATCACATGATTCTTATCTTTAAGTCTATTAATGTGATGAAGTACATTTATTGATTTCCGTATGTTAAACCATCCTTACATTTGTGGAATGAATCCCACTTAATTGTGGTGCACTATCTTTTTTTTAAATATTATTTTGTATTCAATTTGCCAAAATTTTATTGAGAATTTTTGCATCTATGTTCATCAGGGATATTGGTCTGAAGTTTTCTTTCTTTGATATGTCTTTGCCTGGTTTTGGAATCAGGGCTGATATTGGCCTCATAGAATGAGTTTGGAAGTGCACCCTTTTTTTTTTCTATTTCCTGAAATAAATTGAATAGTATTGATATTAGTTCTTCTTTAAAGGTTGTAGAGCTCGGCTGTGTATCTATCTGGTCCTGGGCTTTTCTTGGTTGGTAGGCTTCTGATGGTATCCTCTATTTCATCACTTGAAATTGGTCTGTTTAAATTGTGTATATCATCCTGATTCAATTTGGGCAAATCATATACTCAAAAAATTTGCCAATTACCTATTTTATTAGAGCACAAATTTTCAAAGTAATTTCTAATTATCATGTGTATTTCTGTGCTATCTGTTGTGATATTTCCTTTTTCATCACGTATGTTAGTAATCTGAGTTTTCTCTCTCCTTCTCTTTGTTAGCCTGGATAAGGATCTGTCAATTTTATTTATTTTTTCAAAGAACCAACTTTTTGTTTTGTCAATTTTTTCAATTGTTTCTTTTGTTTTGATTTCATTAATTTCAGCTCTGATTTAAATTATTTCATGTCTTCTGCTGCTTTTGGTGTTAATTTGTTCTTCTTTTTCTAGGGCTTTGAGATGCAATGTTAAGTCATTCGTTTGTTGACTTTTTCTTCTTTTGAGGAATGAACTCCATGCGGTGAACTTTCTTTCCTCTTAGAACTGCCTTCATAATGTCCCAGAGATTTCAATATGTTGTGTCTTTGTTCTCATTCATCTCTAAGAATCTTTTAATCTCCTCCTTGATGTCTTCTGCAAACCATTGTTCATTCAGTAGCATATTATTTAGTCTCCAGGTGTTGCAGTAATTTTTATTTTTTATTTTGTCATTGATTTCTAATTTCATTCCATTATGATCTGAAAAATGCAGGGTTATATCTCTATGTTTTTGTATTTGCTAAGAGTTGCTTTCTGGCATAATGTCTATTTTAGAGAAGGAGCCATGTGCTGCTGAGAAGAAAGTGTATTTGCTTGTTGAAGGATGAAATATTCTGTATATGTCAGTTAAGTCTCAGTTATTAATTGTGTTATTGTGCTCTATAGTTTCTTTGTTCAGATCTTGTTTGGAAGATCTATCCAGTGGTGAAAGAGGTGTGTTAAATTCACCCAAAATTATTGTGTTGTGTTCAATTTGACTCTTGAAATTGAGAAAAATTTGTTTGATGAACATAGATGATCCATTGTTTGGGGCATATATATTTATAATTGTTAAGTCTTGTTGGTGTATGGTTCCCTTGAGCAGTATGAAATGTCCTTTTGATTAACTTTAGCTTGAAGTCTAGCTTTTTTGATACAAGGATGGAAACCCCTTCTTGCTTCCACAGACCATGTGAGTGGTATGATTTTTCCCAACCTTTCACCTTCAGTCAGTATATGTCTTTTACTATCAGATGAGTCTCCTAGAAGCAGCATATTGTTGGGTCTGTTTTTTTTTTTTTTTTTTTTTTAATCCAGTCTGCTAGCCTATGTCTTTTGATTGGCGAGTTTAGGCCATTAACATTCAAGATTATAATTGAGACATAATTTGTATTCCCAGCCATTTTTGTTATTTAACTTGACTTGGCTTCTCCTTTGATTCGTTTTTCCTTTAGTGTAATACCTCCCTCTGCTGATTTTCATTGCTTTTCATTTCTTGTTCGTGGAATATTTTGCCAAGGATATTTTGTAGTGCAGGTTTTCTAGCTGTAAATTCTTTTAACTTTTGTTTATCGTGGAATGTTTTTATTTCATCATCACATCTAAAGCTTAATTTTGCTGGATACAAGATTCTTGGTTGGCATCCATTTTCTTTCAGAGCTTGATCTATATTGTTCCAGGATCTTCTAGATTTCTGAGTCTGGGTTGAAAAATCTGCAGTTATCCTAACTGTTTTCCCCATATGTAATCTGATTCCTTTCTCTCATAGCTTTTAATATTCTCTCATTATTCTGTATGTTAGGCATTTTCATCATACTGTGCCTTGGTGTGGATCTGGTGTGATTTTGTATATTTGGCATCTTGTTAACTTCTTGTACTTGGTTTATCAATTCATTCTTCATGTTTCAAAAGTTTTTTGATTATATTTCATTGAATCAATTCTTCATTCTTTTGGTTTGGAATTCTATGCCTCCCTCTATTCCAATAACTCTCAAATTTGGTCCTTTTATGCTATCCCATATTTCTTGAATGTTCTGCTCATGGTTTCTTACCATTTTCACTGTGTGATCTACATTCTTTCAAGATTATATATTTTGTCTTCATTGTCTGAGGTCCTCTCTTCCAGGTGGTCTACTCTGTTGGTGATGCTTTCAATTGAACTTTTTATTTGGTTTACTGTTTTATTCATTTCAAGGATTTCTGTGTTTGGTTTTTTTTTTTTTTTTAGAACCTCTATCTCCCTATTGAAGTAATCTTTTGCTTCTTGTATTTGTTTATGCAGCTCTTTGTCGAAATGGTCATTTTCTGACTGTATTTGCTCTCTTATATCATCCTTTAATTTGCAGAACATTTAATTATGCACATCCTCAACTCCTTCTCTGTCATTTCTTCCACTGTGCTGGCCATGGATTCTAATAATGTGGTAGTTGATTTGTTTGGGGCACTTTCCTCCCTTGTCTTTTCATGTTGCTTGTGTATCTTCCTTCTGGCACTGTGGGTCCCAGGGTTACCATTTTTTAACCTATAGGCTTATAGTGCTCCTGTAGGCTTTCACTAACTCTCCTTTGTGGGGAAGGACAATGTTAACAGATCTCAATATAAACAATATATAATCTATGAAATAATTTGTTGCTGCTAAGCCATTTACACTTTGGTCACAATGTACAGAAATGTTAAATTCAATTATTATCTATAATATAATCAATAGGTTTGCAAAAGGGTTTACAGTTTCTGACAATGGACAATAAATTGGTGGTGAGGTATATGCTATGCTGAGGAGGCAGGATGTGTGGATATAGAGTTATTATATCTTAGGAAGTGTGAAAGAGAAATCTAAAGAAGAGGGTTAGTAGCAGGAGAATAGACAGGAAGTAATGTTGGGTAGACAAGTACATGAGGAGACAGTAGAGTACATAAAACTGACACACATATATATTAATAAAAATAAAGGATGTAAAAATTGGAGGAATAAAGAAAAGTAAGGAAATATACAACACAGCCATAATATACTATTCAGATATCCCAGTTCTCAAAATACTAACTTATGCAAAGTATTTGGTTTCACTTATGTTGGGGATGTGAGGGTGGGAAAACAGAGGGGGAGAAGGAAAAGAGGAAAAAAAAATCTCAAAGGAAGAAACCAGGATTGTTGATTGTTTTGGTTGGAGAGATCAGTGTCTTTCCTGCTTCCTTTCTCATCCAATGGATGGGGTTGTCTGTTGTTAGCTGCTATCTCTGCCATCAGGATGGTGAAAACAAACAGGGTAGAAAAGTTGGTCTTGGTACAGGGCACCTGGAAGTGAGGTGTGGCACCTGCCAGTCCCTGAAGGGAGACTGCACCTCAAGGGTTTCTTTTTTGCGCCCGCTGCTATGACTTGAGTGCCCAGTCCTATCTCCCTATCTTGCCTGGAGATTTCCCACTTCCTGGTCTTTCAGTTATTCTCCAAAACTGTTGCACCTTCTCTCTCTCCCTTACTAGCTCCCAATTAAGGGACCTGTCTCAGTGGGGCTCCTGTGGGTGGCGCCCTGGTGGCACTGTGCACCTGTCCCACTGTGAGCTGTTTTGTGTTGGGCAGTTATTGTACCAGTTTACTGCCACTGGGGAGAGAAGAAATATGGAAACTGGGTACCTGTCTAACTTGAGTTCCAATCTGGGATCTGCCCCCCCCCCCCCCCCCCCCCCCCCCGCAAAGATGGCAAGAAACGTGACCCAAGATGGAGGTGGTTCATTTCCAGTGCTGGGGTGTCGGGTGGAGGGGGGCAGGCAATGACATTGTGCGATATGTTCAGTGGCGTGCAGAGTTGTGGCCATTGGCTGTCCTCTGAGTCTGTGGAATGACCCCAGGTGCAGGCAGACTACTGTGCATAGGGGACTATGGCAGTAGCTGCTGAGTCATGAGATGGAGGTCACCGGGGGGAGCCCCATGTTGGTACTTGGGGGTCCAGAGGGGAGTGGTGGCCAGAGTTCCTATTGGTGGGTAGCAGCTGGGTGTCCCGCATGGGAGCTGCGTCTTGAAATTCTGCGCCTGGGCTGATGCGGTGATCCTGTTAACGCACTTGGGAGCCCTGCAAGCCCTACATGGGTCAGTAGCACCTGGAGTCAGGAGACCTGCTCTAACACTGAGGCCCGGAGCCCTGTGCACGGGCACAGCTGCGATGATTTCTGTGTGAGAGCAGCTGTGGAGGTGTCCTCTATCCCTGTCAGAGAAGCAGTATTCTTACTAGTTGAGACCCGCGTCACAGAGCAACATGCAGTGCTTCCTCCCTCTGGCCCGCCATCTTGGATCCCTGCCTCCCTGACTTGTCTCGGCCTCCAGGGGTCCGGCGTCCTCCCCACGGCTCTTCCAGCCACTGTGCAGCACAGAACCTGGGGCTCCTGGCACAGCACATCCAGAGGATATGAAGTGTTTTCGTATGATAAGGAAGAAGTCACAAAGTGGCTTGAGAGATCGGAGAAGAGGAAAGAGATGAACTGAAATGATGGGTCCTAGATTCTAAGCTGGGACAGGAAGGACATGAAGACACGGGGTGTCTAGCCAGAAGATGAGCCCAATGAGGTAGGAGAACATGCAGCATATGTGATTGAACAAATCACGGAGAAGAGAAACATGAATGAGAGAACCAAAGTTTGTTTGCCTTTATTTTTTTATTTAGTGCATATAAATTATACAGAATAGTGTGTATAGTGTCATATTTTATATGCATATAATATTTTGATCATTTCTATCCCCTGTTATTCACCCTTGCCCTCCATTTCCCTTCCCCATGACCCCCTTCTACTTCTCCAATAGTCTCCCTTCTATGTTCTTTATTTTTACCTAGATTCTTCATATGAGAGAAAACATACAATACTTGTCTTTTGTAGTGACTTAATTCACTTAACATAATGATTCCTAGTTTAATATAGTTTTCTGCAAATGACATGATTGTTTTCTTCTTTATGGATGAATAATACTGCACTGATTTTACATATATACACATATATGTGTTTGTATGTGCATGTAAGTGTACATACACACACAATGATTCCATATCTTGGCTATTGAGAATTGTGCCATGATAAACATAGGTGTACAGGTATTTTTATAGTGTGATGATTTTAATTATTTTTAGTTATTTCAGATAATATACCAAGGAATGGTAGATAGCCGGGTCGTAGTTCTATTTTTAATTTTTGAAGGAACCTCCATACTGATTCCCAAAGTGGTTATACTAATTTACATTCCCACCTACAGTGTATGAGTTCTTTTCTCTTCATTGCTTCATCAGCATTTACTGTCATTGGTATTTTTATGATTGCCAGAGAGTGGGATTTTGAAATATTAATTTTGGAAATAGAGATGTTTTAGTTAGTGAGCATTTTCAGAGGGAAGGGGCAGGAGTTGAGAGGATCATTAGAAATGAGTTCACGAAACCAAGATGTTAGATCATCTGTGAAGACATTAGGGCCACTATTTTGATAGCAAATCTTGACATGGGAGACATTCTACATGAATGAAGGAAAAGAAAACTCACAACTGTTTCTGGTGAGGAAGAGAAGATCCTAGCACAGGCATGACTTATGAATGTCAAAAGAACATACATGCTTTCAAGAGTGTATGTGGATATTGCTGTAAAAATATTGTGCAGTGAGGCGGAAAAAGACCCCTTCTGTAAAATTCTTAGCAAGTGGAATATGAAGAAATATTTCAGTCTCTATTTGAGTGCTGTGGGCATACTGTCAGATGAAAGAAATTCCTGTAAGGAGCATGTTTTTAAGGTAGGATACATTGCTTAATAATAAAGACCCCCCAACTCATTGGTTTAAATAGCAAAGAAGTTATTTTGTCATTCAAGGACAGCCCAATGTGCATAATCTTGTGGCAATGGTTATGCCATCTTAGATACACGCCTTTCGCAATCTCTCTGGTCATCCCCATTCCAGATAGCAGGGGACAAAGCAATACTATTAGTACTAATATTATAATAAATAAACAGAAAATGTTTGGTTTCTGTCAAATACATCTAGAATGCTAGTTATTACTAAATTTAATAATTCTACTTTCAGCATGAACTACGGATGTTGCTTAACTTTCCACAAGTTCACATTAGCAAGACCTCTCTAGGTAATGACATGGCTATTAACCTTTAAATGTTTGCAGCTGCCACTCACTGTCAACTTTCCTACATGTAATACCTAATATCTGTGGGCTGTTAGTAAGAAACATAAATTTGGATATAGCTTATCAGTATAATCCATCTATTTCATTTTAAATGTTCCTACACATTTAATGCAAGGACCAGCTCATAAAATCAATAGGAACTTAAAACTCATATACTTTTACATTGGCCAATGTAGAACATGAATGCTATGTATTTGAACAATAATTATAATATTTAATCATGCTGGACATGTTATTCAACCAGCCAGTCCAAAACACACATTACTCTTCTGTCATAGAAATTAGTAAAAGAACATTTATAGAGCACAGTTTTAAGAATGTAGCCATTTTGTAAATTTATAATAGTGTAGAAGAAGTAGTCATGCCTTGGTTCTAGCTATACCAGGGAATTAGATATACTTAAATCTTTGCTTATTTATTGGAAATTCATTAATGTGAAAGTTATTATACTTTTTAACAATTATAAAAATTAGAGATCAAAAGCTCAAATTTGTCCCTACGTACTCAAGCTCTAAGCTTAACCCCACAGGTTCCCGCTCTGCCACTGAGAATCCCAGAATCCGGCCAGCCCCATCAACCCAGGCACCAGGACTGCCCACCTTCAGATGCCAATAGTGGGTTCCTGCATAGAAGCAGCCAACCAGCATGGCAAGAATCTGAATGAGCTACCAGAGGAAAGTATTTCCCTGTCAAAACCAATCTGTAAAGACTAAAGTAATTGACTGCTTCTTCAAATATACAGACAATAACGGAATGCTATCAAGATTATGAGCAACAAAGAAAACATGGCAATACCAAAGAAAGAAATTAAAACATTGTTAACAACCTCTAAAACAAACAACAACAAAAGAGAGGGGGGAGGGAGGTATGGACTACCTGACAATGAATTCAAAAGAATTACCTTAATTATCTTAAAAGAAGACTCAGATAAATAAAATCAAAAACAAAAGAGAAATCACAACTGATAGATGGACAGTACATAAATGCAAAAGATCATAATGCTGTGTTATACAAGGATGGTTTAATACAAGAAAATCAATCATTGTGACTCATCATCTTAAGAGAATAATGTATTAAAATCACATTATCATTCATAGATTTAAGAAAAGCAATTGCAATAAATTAACACCTTTTAGTGATGCAAATTATCAAAAAATTAGGCGTAGAAGGAACTTACCATAATGCAACAAAAGTCACATATGCAAAGCCCATAGGAAGTCTTATACGTAGTGGTCAAAAGTGGAAAGATTTTCTTCTCAAATCTGCAACAAGGCAAGGATTCGTCCCTTTCCATTTCTTATCAATATAATACTGAAAGTTCTATCCAGAGTAGTTAGGCAAGAAAAAGAAATAAAAAACATCCAAATTGGAAAGGAAGAACTATATTTATTTGCGTGCAAATGTGGAAAGTACTAAGTATTGCACACAAACACCTTATTAGGACTAACAATTCAATGACATTGCAGAATACAGAATCAATATATGAAAAATTAGTTGTATCTTTACACACCATACATGGATTATCAAAGGTCATTAAGAAAACAATTATATTTACAATGTCGTCAAAGTGAATCAAATGCAGAGGAATAAACCCAAAGGAGGTAAAAGATATACACAGAAAACTTTGAAACATTGCTAAAAGAAATGTTAACCAGCTGGGCGTGGTGGCACATGCCTGTAATCCTAGCACTTGGGAGGCTGAAGCATGAAGATCACAAGTTCAAAGCCAGCCTCAGCAATGGTGAGGCACTTAGCAACTCATTGAGATCCTGACTCTAATAAAATACAAAAAAGGGCTGGGGATGTGGCCCAGTGGTCGAGTGCCCCTGAGTTCAATCCCTGGTACCTAAAAAAAAAAAAAAAAAAAAAAAAAAAGAGAGAGAGAGAGAGAGAGAGAAGAAAAGAAATGTTAACCAACATAAACAGATGTCTGCTGTTCATGAGGTAGAATGGTTTAATGCTGCTAAAATGTCTGTACTACCCAGGGCATTCTACAGACTCAGTGCAATTCCTATCAAAATTTCATTAAATACTTTTTGCAGAAATAGAAAAAATTCACCTGAAATTCATATGGAATCACAAAAGACTGAATAACTCAAAAACAAAAATTAAAGTGGAGGCTTCCGACTTCCTAATTTCATAATTTATTACAAAGCAATAGTAATCGAGACAGTATGATTTTGGCATGAAAATGAAACATAGACCAATGAAACAGAAAAGAGAGACCAGGAAGCAAACCCATATGCAGGTGGTCAATTATCTGTGGTAAGTATACCACAAACACACAATGAATAAATGGAGTTAGCATCTCCCACCCTACACTAAAATCAGTTTTAAATAAATTAAAAAACTAAATGTAAGGTTGAAACCATGAGCACCTAAAAGAAAACATGAATAAAAAGTTTCTGGGTATTGAGCTTGGCAACAATTTCTTGAATATGATATGAAAATTATAGAAAATAAAAGCAACATTGGACGAGTGGGATTATGTAAAACTAAAAGTTTCTGCACAGCAAAGGAAACAATTAACAAAATGAAAAGGCAATCTATAGAATGTGAGTGAGATATTTGCCACCTACATGTCAGATAGTTAATTTTCAATACAAATGAGGAACTCCTACCCCGAATAGCAAACAAACGGGCATAATAAAAAACAAAGGACTTGAACAGACATTTCTCCAAAGACAATCTATAAAGAGCCCAACGAGAAGGTGCTGAATGTCACTAACAATTTAGGAAGTACAAATCCAAACCACAGTGAGATGTGTTCTCACTCACACCTGCTAGAATGGTTACTATCAGAAAGACAAGGACAAGGAGTGTTGAGGAGAATGTGGAGACAGGGAGCTCTTGCACACTCTTGGGGGAAAGGCAAATTAGTACAACCATTATGGAAAACAGTAGGGCTGTCCATCAAAAAAATTAGAACTAGAACCTCCAATACTTCTTCTGGGTATGTATTCAGGGAAATTGAAATTGAGACTTCAATGGGATACCTGCACTCTCTTGTTCAATGAAATACTTGTCACAATAGCTAAAACACAGAAGTCACTTACATGTACACAGGTATTCACAGTATGCAACATGTGGAAATAATCTAAGTGTTTTATTGTCAGAAGATGGACAAAGCAAATGTGCTGTATACACATGCAATGGTATATGTCATAAAAGGTATCGATGATATCAGTCTTAAAAGGTAAGAAATCTTCCATTTGTGACAAGGTGGATGAACTTTGAAGATGTTATGCTAAATAAAATAAGCCATATATAAAACAAATATTACCTGATCCCTCTTCTATGAGAAATCAAAAATAGCTATATCCAAAAAAAGCAAGAGAGTGGTGAAGGGCAAAAATCACACCAGAGACAACCATGCAACCAAGAGATTTATTCACCAGCCTTTATGGCTGGTCAGAGGTAGAAGAAGTACAGGGAGAGAGGAGTCAGGGAGAGGGAAGTATGCAAGTTCTGGTGGGAGAGGAGAGTGTGCAAGCTCTGGAAGGAGGGTAGGTGCCTGGTCGTGCCGGCTGTGGTCTCTAGAGCTGTTGACTGGGGCAGCTGCCATCGGGCTGGAGACGGTGAGTCTGGAGCTGTTGCAGCGGCTGCTTCCTCTCAGTAGGGACGAGCTGTTGTGTCTGAGCTCTGGGCAGGCAGGGACTTAAGTAGGGATTTCTGGTGGGGGGGTGTACCAGAGCAACCTTTAACACTATTGGCTCTTTGCCCAGGGAACAGGGCAACCTTTAAGCCGATTGGCTCCTGCCTGGGGAAAATGAAATCAGGTTGCTCCTCATGGAAATTTCCATGGGGGAGGTGGCCCATCTGCCCAAGCCTATCTATCAAGTGGAACCATGGTTTTCAGGAGTCCAGGGAAAGTGGAAGTAGTTGGGTATTAGTCAAAGGATACAAAGCTTCAGTTATACAAGTCCTGGATACCCACTGCAGTTTAGAGCCTATGAGAAAATTCTGCTAATACACACTTAAAATTTTCCTAAGATAATAGATCTTTCTTCAGATGTTAGGTTTTATGTTAAATGTTTTATCACCAAAAAATAGCAATAATAAAGAAAAGGGCAGGAGGAATCTGTTATAGGGGATAGGTTTATGGCATGGATTTTGTTGGTTTCAAGGGTATTTATTTATTTCCTGTGTACATTAAATATGCATGCCTTATATTTATCAAAAAAATTCTTGAAAAAGCTAACAAAATAAAATAAATTATTATTGGCTAAAAGATAAATGTCAAAGAGTGTCACTTAATTACATGACCCAACATCTAGGCCTTTCTGTAGTCAGTTGATCTCAGGTAAGTAGTTCTATCTGGCGTCAGTTTTGTTTGCAAATTGCTCATCTGGGTTGTTAAAAACCCTGTAGATATATATATAGCTCTATATATACACATGTATATATGTATATGTGTTATATATATGTATATATATTTGCTTTTAGCCATTCTGGAGAACATATCCAACCCTCTTTCTGAACACAAGTATATGGCTTTGCTTATCTGAATCTTGTTAGTACTGGAGAAGCTTTTGGTTAAGAGTTCCTGGCTCATAAGATCTTAATTAACCCATGATTTGTATTTTAATATTGAATTCATAATTCCATTATCACTTCTTATATCTAAACTTATTTCAGCCACTTGGTTGAGTGTGAACAGGCTCTGTGCTGTTGAAACAATAATCATACTTTTCATTTAGAAACTCCGCCAGTTACATTTGCCTAGCATTTAATTATGGTTAGATTCAGGTTATTATTTTAGGCATAAATACCATGGAAATGGTGCCATGTCCCTTGTAATGCCTCATGTCAAGAGTCTGTTAGTGTTGGCTTATCTTATTGTTAAAGTCTGATTATTTTTATGAGACTCATCAGTTTTACTATTACTGTATTTCCTTCTGAAGTTTTAACTACTTCATGGAAGTACACTTTACAAAGTGTATATATTACATATATATCCTCACCAAACTACTTTACATAGTTTCAGCCATCACTGATTCATGGATGAGTTACTAATTTCCATGATAACTGCAAACTGATGATTTTATAACTTCATTACATTTTAATACTACTATAGACTCATAGATTCTTACTTTCCTTTATGAATATTCAGTTGCTCCCATTGTTCATTTTCATAAACTGGTCTCAAACTTGCTCAGGAGAACCACTTGAAGATTGTTTCAGTACAATTTTGACATAATTATTTTTTAGTAGTGTCCTTTTTTGAATTTGCATATACTATATTAGGATTTCCTTTAGATAAGAGAAAACACAGTAAAAAGACATTGAATTGTGGGTCTTCAGCTCTATCCACTGTCAACGCTGCTCAAATATGCTTCTTTTCTTGCCTTATAGGAATTTTATTTATTTATTTATTCCAAGTTGTTTAAATGACAGCAGAATGCGTTACATTTCATATTATACTTATAGAACACATTTTTACGTATCTCTCGTTGTATGCAAAGTATATTCACACCATTCTTGTCTTCATACATGCTAGTAGTGTCCTTCTTAACACCACAATAAGATGCTCTAAAGTCATCTTGTACCTCTGTAGCTTTGGACTCAGTTTTTCGTCTAAGGAGTTTCTCTTAGGAGGATGTGGTATACAGAAGTTAAAACCTAAAAGCTATGTTTACTCATAGCAAATATGGGGCATCTTTTATTTTAGATCTTTTCTGTGGGAAGAGGTGATCAATATAAGGATACACACCCATCTACATCTTCTTATCAATAGATGTAACTTTACCTCTGCATCTCCACATTAAAAACCCTCATTCATACCACATGCTTCATTTCTACTTATTATAACACAATTCATTTGTGCCTCATCCATTTTCATACTTCTAGCTTCTTTCTCCAGTTGGAAGAAATGTGGCGTTCACTAGCCTCAATATATTTACTCATGTGCTCAATCCTGAAAGCCACAGATAGTGATTTTAGAAGTGTTAATCCATATAACTGTGAACTGAGCTCCCTTAAAATTGTAACTCTAAAGTGATTTTTAATTTTGGTCAAATCTTAAAAATCAGACAGCAACAAAATTCATTTCCCACTGTACTAAATATTTAAAAATTATGTTCATTCACACTTTTCATTGGATATTAACTCTGAGAAGTGCCATTTGAATTAGGGGAAAGGTATATGTCTTTCTTTCCAGTGTTCAGATCTGTCTGTTTCATTTGTTAGGCAATGGCAGTTGCTACATGAGTATCATTAAAAACATTAGTGGCACTCTTTTTTTGTTGTTGTTCATATATGGAAAATAACTAAATAATATTCAAAGCTTGCTATTAATCAGTTACAAGCATAGCACATACCCCGGGGAAATTACTGCATATTCTGAATGTCAGTTTAGCTTATGTGTCTTTCACTGCTGTTGTATATAATTTTTGAAAACCCATTTTAGATTAAAGCTTTATTATGTTGAAAGGCAGTGGGGAAGGCAGCCTTAGTATTATTCCAACCTAAGAGCTACAGATTTCAATGTCTATTAATTTCTAGGCAGGTGCTCTTCCCTTACATACAAATAAAAGCTAATAATTCACTAATGTGCAAACCATGACAGCTGTCACAGCCTAAGACTCCATTTATTAAGATATGACATGGTCCTGGCATATCTTCTACACATAATCCAACCACTGACCATGATCCTTTAGTGAGAAGCTACTTCTCAACTCTGCCACGTCTCAGCTGTCACTCACTATGTCTGGGCTAAACAGTTTGTTTTAGTTTTTTCACTGCTGTGACCAAAACACCTGAGAAGAACAATTAGAGGTGGAAAAGTGTATTTGAGGGCTCATGTTTTCAGAGGTCAGTCCATAGATGGCTGGATCCATTCCTCAGGGCCTGAGGTGAGACAAAACATAATGGCCAAAGAGTGTGACAGGGGGAAGCAGTTCAGGATATTGCAATACGGAAGCAAAGAGAGCTAAGCTTAGCTCATAAAATATATACCCCACAGGCACACCCCCAGTGACCCCCCTCCTCCAGCCAACTCTACCTGCGACAGTTGCCAGGCAGTTAACCCCTATCAGGGGATTAATTCACTGATTGGTCAAAGCTTTTATAACCCAAATATTTCACCTCTAACCCTTCTTGTATTGTCTCACACACAAACTTTCAGGAGACACCTAATATTTAAACCAAAACACAGTTTATGTCTGTTAAGTGCATATTACCCCAAAGCAAAAACTCTTCTATCAAATCACCCTCCTCCTTGCTTTTATCTCACTCTCTAACTTGTTCATGTCTGGTTTCCATTGAATTGAAATCAAACCAGTCTCTAGAATTGCCTAGAACAAGGTGAAAGTCTCTGTCTTCTATAGGGGGCCACACAACGTGGCAAGAACAGCTTTATATTTTGATTGCTATAAATAATTTTAGAGGAAGCATTTTGGTTGATTTCAGATACACCAAAATTGTGTATCAGATGAGTTGGACTTTAAATTGCAGTCAATGCCTTGGGTAGGATTTGGAGAGCTGGAAATATAGGAAAGTGCCTGACGTGGAAAGACTTCTGTGGTTAAGGGCAGACAGGATAAAATCCACTTGGACTTTTCTCCTCTGGATGTTCCTCAAATGACATAGTCCATTGCCATGTCTCTGATTTGGCTCCAGATCCTTCCGAGTCAGAGTCTTCTGACTTGTCTGGCTCTGCGACTCTGCCAAATACCTCCTGATCTTTCTGTAACTTCATCCTAGAGCAGGGAGCCGTTTCTGCTGTTACTAATCTCGGGATTGCTCCACCTCTCCCTGATTTGATTCTTAGCATCTTCTGTCATCTATGTAACCACAATTATAGCATTAACTTTTCTGTTTGTAACTGTTTATTTTTATGATTGGACCCTGATTGACAAATTTCTTGTTATTAGGAGTCATCCTTAATGTCAAAATTTCTAAATTGGTTTGATAGGTGGGATTCATTTTCTGTTTGAGTGTGAATGCAATCAGAGCCTCCTTTCAGGTGGAAAATAGGTCGCTACTAATACCTGCCATGAAATGGCTTAATTTACTTGAGTGAGTCCATTATTTCTTGGAGGAAAGTCCAAGAAAAGACTCTCAGAAAACATGTATCAACTGCTCTCTACCAGAATGGCAGTAATGATCATCACAAGCACATTATTGGAATAACTGCTTCTGACAGCTTTACAAAACATACAGAAAGGAAGAACATAGATTCAGGGCTTTGAGTTCTTTTGTTTATGTTATGGTTCAATAACCTGAGTGATGATTAAGCACCTTAAAATAACATATTTTGTTGTAGAAAGGAAGACATGATTGAGGATTAATCCCCTAATCCAATGGCGCAAATTACAGAACTCTAATTTAACTTGAATAAACAAACTCAAGACTTATGCAGCAGCTTCACATGATGAAATGGAGCGTGTGTATCAAGTTGAGTTGAGCAGACACAAGTAGGCAAATGACAATGTAGCTCAACCTTGTATGACACCTTCTTCTTCTGCATTGCTGCTTCTCCGCTGGCTAACAGTTGTGGCCTCTGTGGTTGATATAGGAAGAAATGGTTGGTCTTTATTTACTGAGAATTTTCACAATACACTGCTAGTGGACTGCTGCTGGGTTACAGTCCCATTCAGGGGTGAACTTCAAGGACAAGGGTACAGATCAAACTTCCCATGGTTGAAACTTTGGACACTGTAAAATTTGTCAATTTTGTGCATGACAGATGTCTTGAGGAGAAGTTCTGCACTGATTCACTCTCAATGATAAACATTTTTTCTCATGGGTCAGGGACCCACAAAGGAGAAAATTGAAAGATCAATGGCAAGCAGGTCTAGAAGTTTAAGAAAGTCATCATGGATTCCTCTTCAAGGTTGACCTCGTTATTGTCTCTAATGCTTTAAACTTTTGAACTGCAGATACCAACATTGACTGTTTTATAGTACCATGTCCTAAAAATCTGCTCTGTCAACTTGTTGCAAGAGAATCATCTTCATTGTGAATGTAACTTTTCCTTGCTGGTATAAACATCCATTCTTGATATGAATTTGCATTCCATGTCCACTATAAGTGGACTCAGAAAATTCCCTGTACATCATTACATTATCCCAATAAAATCAGTATTTTACTTCAAGAGAAGTGTAACAGTGTGCTCACACCAAAGGAATTCTCTGACAGCGCTACAAACTCCAACATGCAGAACCATCAGGCCTAAGAGAAAGTTGAGTGGATACTAAAGACAGTTAAATGGAGGCTTTCTCCAACAGCATGTGGTACATGCTTTGAATCAGCCACAGTCATGTGATGGTTGTTGCCTCATCCACATTCAGTGTACATGAAATGGGAGCAAGAAGGGTCCTTGTCACTACTAGATCAAATAACCTATACACACATATTTTTCTTTTAGTTTCCTGTAACCTTTTATGAATGACCATTATGGGACACAATAATGGGATATTAAACTGGAAGTTAAAGCACTCTTCATACCTCTGTGCTAACAAGGAGACGTGTTGTAGTATTAAAAGGGATGACTCTTCCAAACTATCAAGGGAAGATTGGGTTGCTGCTTGCTCGCTATAAGACAGGGGCAAGAAATACTACATTTGGAATTCATGGAATTCCCTGGAGATCATCAGATTTCTTTCCTGGCTGATAATAAAGGTCATTCCAAATGGCAAAATCATTAAGGATACATGATCTCTGAAATTAAGGTTTGGAACATTCTTATGGATGGAAAGAATCCTGACCAGTTGTTCTAAGAGCTAAAGTAAAGTGGCATGTGCATGGGAAGAGGAAGTAATCAATATCAATGTTATCTTCATAACCACTTCCAAAACTGAGGTACAGCACTGTGCATGATGTATATACAAAAATACATATATACATTCTCATGCATATATATCTCAAAATGTTTCATATATATGTAACAAGTCATTCCTCCTATGAACTCTAGTTATTTGCTCTGGGGAGTGTTAATGGTGTGTAACTTTACAATCTCGGTCCACATGTCACCAGATTCCATGAGGTGCCACATCTGGACCTGATTGATGGACAGAACTTGAAAAACTTTTATAGATCCTGGATTTGAGAGGGATGCAATTTTGGAGGCAGGGCAAAAACATCTCAGCTTGTACAACAAATGGTTGCCTTGTGTTAGAAAATAACACAGCATTGCTGTGTGTGATTTACATGTGGGCACAAGAATGAGAATGACTGCTAAGTCAAAGGAAGAGTCAGCCAGTCACGAGTCTGTGATTATCTCCCTCTCCAGTCTCCATGTGATCTGATTTCCTGCTGAATTCAGGCTGTGGAAGGTACAGTAGGATGGTTAATCTAAATTGTCAACTTAATCAGACTAAGTGACAGTGACGCCTAATGTGAAGAGGCGTCTGGGTGTCTCAATGAGGGTGGTCCTGGGAATGATTGGCAGGTGGGGCAGCAAACTGAGGCACAGATCCAGTCGAAGTGTGGAAATCATCGTCTCATAGGTTGGAGGCTTAGATGGAGCAAAAGTTGAACAAGGAAGCAGCAGCAGACATAAGCCTGGTGTTTCAGGAGTGGGTTCTTGATTGCTTCTGGGATCGCTTGAGAACCTCAGACTCCAGCTCCTTCATTTGTCCAAAGTAGACTTTGCCCAGTGACTCTCCAGGGATTTTCCAAGCCTTTGGTCCCAGACTAGGGTGGCATCACTGATCCCTCTTGTCCTCCAGCTTCTTGGACTGAGCAGCTACTGGTTTATAGCTCTCCAGCCTGCAGATGACCCTTGTAGGACCACCCAGCTTCTGGCTGTGTAAGCCAATCTAATAAATCCCCTTTTTATAATCATACTATATATGTATCCTGTTGGTTCTGTTCCTCTAGAGAACCCTGACTAACACACACAGGAAGTAGACTGTGTTTCTGCTTTTGCTTAGGCAATATCTCTGGCTGCACTGAAGCTGCTTTGAGACTCTGGCTTCTACTGGGAGATTTTAACCAGCTACCTCTTGCTACTGGTACCTTTCCCCACTGAAACCTAGGGTTGGCAGTAGCTTCCAATTTTTGCTAATCTCTGGAGAAACTCACTATCACCTGTTTGTTTTCTCAAGTTCTTCTATCTTATATATAACCAATTATTAGCATTAAATTCTACTTTTAAAAGTATGCTGAGTGATTTATGATTTCCAGTTTAACCTTGATAGATTCAGGAATCCACTACATAATTATGACAGGCTGGAATCTCTTCTTATAAACTTGGTTAAAGCTATCTATTTTAGAGTGAAGACAATATTTTTGTCCAAGTTGTGCATTTACAGCTTTATTAACATCAGTTTGTGTTTTTTTTTTTTTTTTTTTTTTTTTTTTTTTTGCTAATTAAGAAAAAAATCTATTAGTTTCTTAATTAGGTCCTTGGTAAGAAATTTAGAACACCAATTTGTGGAGATAAATTCCATTTGTTAGAGCAATAATGAATCACATGTAGCCTTGGAGCTGAGCTATCACATTGCTTTTGGTAAAATTTGCAAGCCCACAGCTTTCCTATCAACTTTGTCCTGCTCTGAAATCTCCTATTTCTCTGTGTTCAAGATCTCACCTCCCTGGTGTATGAGCTTCCATAGTCGCTGCTTCTTGAAATAAGCATCAGTGATGTTTTGGCATTTGTAGGTTCCTGATATCAATTTTTGTGGAGGTGGTGACTACAAATTTCTGGAGAGGAACTCAACTGAGGGAAAGGGTCCAGTCACAAGTAGCAAGTCCCGGCTCAGCTGTTTCAGGGAAGTCACTCTTTTGCCTCTGTGGTTCCAGTAAGCTTGATCAAAATGGTCCTGGAGTGGTGCTGCTTGATGTTTTCTCACATGATGATGGGAGGGGTTTTGCCTTGGCTCAAATACCTGCACCTCATCACCACCAGCTGGTTTTGTGACAGTAGCAAGAAACTTCTTTTTTCTTTTCAATCTTCTTTAATTTAGCTGCTGGGTGCTTCCTCTTGTACTTGCCCTTTGTGGAACACATAGTAGATCATGAGCTCTGCCAAATTCTTTCTTTAACCAGGACAGGGTTGCAGCTGCTGCGAGGTGTCTCTTTGTTGGACTTCTTGGCCTTAGAATTACCCTTTATAACCATGCCAATAGCATCGATCTCCTTGGCTCCAGTTTGTTCTTCCTAGTGTCTGGCTTGTCATCTGTTATCCTGCAAGATGGGATAGAGTACTAATGTTTCAAAAGTATTATTTATGGTATCTGTATGCATTTGTTTTTTAAATGCATATTGTACACAATTCACATACTACAAATGTGTATTAGCTTTATAATCACTGTGATTGTTAAGACCTGATGAGAACAAGTTCGAGGAGGAAGAGTTTATTTTGGCTCATGGTTTCAGAGGTTCAGTCCAGGGTTAGCAGACTCCAGAGCTCTGGGACTGAGATGAAGCAGAACATCACGGTGGAAGGGTGTGGTGGAGGAAAGCAATTCAGGAAATGGCACCATGAAACTGTGGAAGGTCCAGTAGGATGGTTAATCTGAATTGTCAACTTAATCAGACTAAGTGACAGTGACGCCTAATGTGAAGAGGCATCTGGGTGTCTCAATGAGGGTGGTCCTGGGAATGATTGGCAGGTGGGGCAGCAAACTGAGGCACAGATCCAGTCGAAGTGTGGAAATCATCGTCTCATAGGTTGGAGGCTTAGATGGGAAATCTCTGCTCACCCATCAAGGACAAAATATAAATCCCAAAGGCATACCCCCCAGTGACTTTTCCTTCCAGCCACACAGTACCTGCCTAGAGTAACCACCCAGTTAATCCATCAGGGGATTAATACACTGATTAGGGTAAGGCTCTCCCAACTGAACCACTTTATTTCTAAACTTTGTTGCATTATCTCACACATATCTTTGCGGGTGGGGGGGGCACCTTATATCCAAATCATAAAATTCCACTCCTGGCCCCCCAAAGGTCATGGACATCTCAAAAAGCAAAATACATTTAGCCCATTTCCAAGAATCCCCATAGAATTAACAGTTGCAGTAGTGTCCAAAAGTTCAAGTTCCAAATTTCATCTGAGATGCAATGCAGATTCTTGACTGTGAGACCCTATGAAGAACAAAAGCAAGTTTCGTATATCCAATCGATAGTGTCACAGAGGAAATATTTCCATTTCAAAAGAGAGAAATAGGTGCATAGAAAATAGGAATGGTGGGACCAAAGCAAGACCAAAATCCAGGTGGGCAAACAAGTCCTACAGCTCTACATCCAGCATCTGGGCCCAGGGCATCATGGTTTTCTCTCCAAAGCTTGAGTAGCTCCATGACTATGGCCTTCGTGATTGCTGTCTACTGGCCTCTCTTGGCTTGTGTCTGCTTAATTTCTGCTCTGCAAACATCTCACATTACTGACATCTCTGAATCTCTGAGGTCTCCACTGCAACTTTGGCTTCCTCCTCACTCCTACCCTCATACCTTCCGTGGCCCAAATTTTACATGCAATTTTCTGGTCACATAGCAAATTTTTCAAACCTTCCCACTCTGTTTACTGTTCCTGATGATCACAGTAAGCTTGGCTAAAAGCCACCAACAATATCCATGCCACCCCCTGAATGTTGTGCTGCCTTCAAATTTCCTCTGTGAGATTAATTAGTCTATCACCTTTAAATTTAGCCTAACAGAAACTCTCAGAGAAAAATGTAGACAACTTCTTGGCCAGAATGGAACACGAATGGTCTCCAGTCCAATTTCCAACACAGTCCTCCTTTCTCTCTGAAACCTCATAGTCTTTACTCTCTGCTTCTAACGTCGTAAGACTTCTCCAGCTAGCATCTTCGAACTTTTCCAAACTCCTCCTGCAAACTGGTTCCAAATGCTTTTAAACCATGTGGTCAGGTTAGTCACAGAATCAGCACCACTTTTTTGGTACCAATTCTGTGTTAGTCAACCTATTTTTATTTTATTTTTTAATGTGACTAAAAGACCTGACAAGTACAACTTAGAGGAAGAAAAGTTTATTTTGGCCCAAGGTTTTAGAGGTTCAATCCCTGGTCTGTCAACTTCATAGCTGTTGGCTTAATGTGGAAGAGAACATCATGGTGGAAGGGCATGGCAGGGGAAGTTCATGACTGCCAGGAAGCAGAGAGAACTTGAAAGCTGGGAGCCAAGGATAAAATAACCCCAAGGGCACGCCCCCAGAGACATACTTCTTCCAGCCACACCCTACTTCTCTACAATTAACACCCATTAATCAATTCAAATTATTAATTCAAATGGATTAATTCACCAGTTAGGTCCCAGTTCTTATAGTGCAATTATTTCACCTCTGAACATTTTCTGCATTGTCTCACACATGAGCTTCCACAGGACACCTTATATCCAAATGCTATATAATACCAATAAATATTTTCCCCCTAGTTTCCTATTTCCCAACAGTTACATGCATTGACATCAGTTCTGTGTATTCTTCCAGAAAATGCATACACGCAGAATCATACACAGATCAACTAATGAAGTGTGCTCTTCTATACCTTGCTTTTTTCCTCTTAGAACATACTGCAAAATTTCCCATATCATTACATATCCTTTCATATTGTGCAGTATATTCTATTCTATTTAACTGCTTCAACAACTGATGGACATCTAGATTGATTCTGATGATTTGCCATTGCTAATGTGCTGCAGATAATATTTCTTCTTGTGAATGTAAATATGCAGAAGGTATGATACATACATCTGAAGGCTACTTACTGAAAATTAGATTTGCTGAGTCAAATGCTGCAGGAATTTTATTTTTTATCACAGCATTATGGTTATACATAGTAGCAGAGTTCATCCCCCCACAAAAAAATCATACATGCATGGAATCTGAGCCATTCTACCTCAGTCCCTGTTGCTACCCATCCTTTTCCCTCCTTCCTCTCACGTCCATCCCCTGTCCACTCCACTGATCCTTCCCTTGCTCATCCATTCATCCATCATAGATTGGTGCTCTCCACACACACATAAAGGTGAAATCCATGGGGTCTATTTATATGTGCATGTAACATGATTTTGTTGAATTCATTCCCCATTTTCTCTTCTTTTCTGTCTCTCTTCCCTCTACTGTTGTCTCCTCCTCATCTGTTGATCTTCCCTATATCTTTATGATATCTGATCCCCCATTCTTTTCTCTTATTCAATTGCAAGCCTTTTTAATTTTGAAAGGTGTTTCTCTTTGTAAAGATTGTATCAGATTACAAATAAAAGGCTATTTTCCTGTTCCACACTTCTTATTTCTTAAACATTAGATTATAAAAAATTTTGATCTAAGCCGGGCGCGGTGGCGCACGCCTGTCATCCCAGCACTTTGGGAGGCTGAGGCAGGAGGATTGCGAGTTCAAAGCCAGCCTCAGCAATGGCGAGGCACTTAGCAACTCAATAAGACCCTGTCTCTAAATAAAATACAAAAAAAGGGCTGGGGATGTGACCCAGTGGTCAAGTGCCCCTGAGTTCAATCCCCGGTACCCACCACAAAAAAAAAAAAAAAAAAAAAAAAAAAATTTGATCTAATAAAACATGAAATTTTCTACTTTGCTTTTCTCTTCCATGAACATATACCTTGAATTCTGTAGTCATGGATGGATATTTGAACCCTATGCACTGGAAAGTTTTTATGTAGAGAAGGAAATGTGGAGGACAAAATTCCCATTTGCACAAAATCATGGCACTTACTATATAAAATGTAACAGGTAGCAAATGCTCAGGGGCTTTTTTTTTTTTGTATGTTGGCTTTGTGCCTATAATTGTGAAATGCTGCTCAAAGATTAGGAGAGACAAATGTCAAGGAGTAAAAAAATCATGTGTAACTTAGATGTGTACGATGATATTTGATTGCATCTTCATGAAACTCAGACAGGAAACTGTATGGAGAAATCCAAATGCTATTAGAAATCAGGAGAGTGAGAACCTGAAATGCACCTTGAGATTGCTAAATGGACATTGAAAAGAACAGGCTCATTTTATTTTATTTTTAATTTTATTCATTTTAAAATTTGTCCTTTTATATTTACATGACAGTAGAGTGTATTTTGGTATATCATACATACATGGAGTATAACTTATTCTAATTTAATATCCCATTCTTATGTTTGTACGTGATGTGCAGTGACACTCGTCATATATCCGTATTTAAACATACAAATGCTATGTCATATTCTTTTCACTCTCTTTCTTATTCCTAACCCCTCCCTTCCCTTCATTCCCCTTTGTATAATCCAATGAACTTCTATCCCCACTCCCCCTTGTTGTGTGTTAGCATCCACACATCAGAGAGAACATTTGACCTTTGGTGTTTTGGGACTGGCTTATTTGACTTAGCATGATCGTCTCTAGACTCATCTATTTCTCAGCAAAAGTCATAAAATCGTTCTTCTTTATGGCTGAGTAATAGTCCATCATCTTATATGCTACGTTTTCCTTATCCATTCTTCTGTTGAAAGACACCTAGGTGGGTTTGATCGCTTAGCTTTTGTGAGTTGAGCTGCTATAAACATTGATGTGGCTGTGTCACGGTAGTATGCTGATTTTAACTACTTTGGATCTATGCTGAGGAAGGGTATAACCAAGTAAAATGGTGGTTCCTTTCCGATTTTTTTGAGGACTCTTCCTACTGAAAACACTCTTTAAAGTATCTGAAGATATTTTCATGTTCTCAAAAGGTGTTGTGTTCAGAGCAAAACTGAGCAAAACTCTTAGAACTTCCCAAAAAAAATGGGTTCCTCTCTTTTTGCCAGAGTCACAGTAGCTTAGTCGAGTCCATACGTTGGTTTTAGGCCAACAAAACTTCATGAGGAATTATGGAATTTGGCAGTTAATGGATGGAACTGGACAAGATCATGTAAATGAAATAAACCAGTCCCAAAGAACCAAAGGCCGAATGTTTTCTCTGATATACAGATGCTAATTCACAATAAGGGGGGGGCAGGGCTAGAGAATAATAGAGGTACTTTGAGTTAGATATGGGAATAAAAGGAGGGGAGGGAGGCATGGATATATGAATGATAGTAGAATGAACTGGACATTACCACCCCCATATGCATATGTGATTACATGACCTGTATAACCGTAAATAATGTACAACCAGAGAATAAGAAGTTATACTTCGTTTATGTATGATGTGTCAAAATGTGTTCTATTGTATTGTATAGCTAATTAGAACACATACAAAATCTAAAACAATAAACTTCATGAGAAGCGAGATATGATACTGTTGGATCTGGATCTTAAAGTGTCCTATGTGATTATACAGAGGACTCAGCGGTGGACTTTAGGAGGTTCATGACCCCACACTGGCACCATTAGATGAAGAGATGCTCTCTCTCAATTATGACTTAGAGTTCCACACATACATTCCTCTTCTTTTAAAAACTGAGGGTCAGAATCCCACTTGCATTGTGACATGAGTGAGATAAACTTTTACTTATCCACTATGTTTTGGGTTTTTCTTTTTTTCTTTTTTTTTTTTTTAAGAAGACGATTACGAGGAATTATGTGGAATACACAACAGGGGAAACATATTTGAAATTGATAACAGCAAGGTTCATGCATTGAGACTGAGCAGGGATGAAAGGAACCTAAAAACTGGAGTAATAGAATAAATCACCCTGAAAGGTTTAAGGAGATAAAGGTCATGAGAAGATTAAAAAAAAAATAAGGTCAGCAGAGAATGGGAATGAATGCTCTTATGAAGAAGAATATTTTACAGTTAGAGAGGCATTTTAAATTTTGTGTGCTGGCCATGATGATGTGTGGGTCACTGGAGTTAAGGATGTTTAGTGAACAAGAATTCAGTGTGTGCATGGTTATTAGAGTTGCCAGATAAAATTAAGGGTGCCCCTAAAGGGGACTTCAAAGGAGAGGGCAGAAACAAGAAAGATAAAAACAAGAATATCTCAGATTTACCTAAATAAAGGTGGTGGAGTAGCGGTGGTAGAATAAATACCTGGCAGTGTTACTGAGAAGCAGAGAGACTGCTAACCATGCCTTTGGCTTTTAGAAATGTTGGAGTGTTGAGAGAACAAGAGAGGAAAATTCAGAGTAGTGCAATCCTAACACAAGGTTTTTCTTAATTTGTTCTCTATATTTATACATGATGGTAGAATGTACTTTGACACGTTATACATACATGGAGTATGACTTCCCATTCTTGTGGTTGTACATGATGTGGAGTTACACTGGTTATATATTCATATATGAGCATATGAAAAGTGATATCTGATTCATTCTACTGCCTTTCCCATTCCCATTACCCTCTTATTTTCATTCCCTTTTGCCTAATCCAGTGAACTTCTATCCCTGCCCCTTATTGTATGTTAGCATCCACATAACAGAAAGAACATCCGGCTTCTGGTTTGAGGGGATTAGCTTATTTCACTTAGTATGTAAGATACTTTCCAGTTCTATCCATTTACCAGCAAATGCCACAATTTCATTCTTCTCTATGACTAATATTCCATTGTGTATATATATACCACATTTTCTTTATCCATTTATCTGCTGAAGGGCATCTAGGTTGGTTCCATAGCTTAGCTATTGTGTATTGAGCTGCTATAAAGATTGGTATGGCCACATCATTGTCGTATGCTGATTTTGAGTCCTTTGGGTATATGTTGAGAAGTGGGATAACTGGGTAAAATGGTGATTCCATTCCAAGTTTTCTGACGAACCACCATACTGCTTTCCAAAGTGGTTGCACCAATTCACAGTCCCACCAGCAAAGTACAAGTATATCTTTTTCCCCACATCCTCACCAACATTTAGTGTTACTTGTATTCTTGATAATTGCCATTCTGACTGAAGTGAGATGAAATCTCAGTGTAGTTTTAATGTGCCTTTCTCTAATTGCTAAAGATGTTGAACATTTTTTCACACATTTATTGACTGAACTCATTTCTTTTTCTGTGAAGTGTCTCTTCAGTTCCTTTGACCATTTATGGATTGGGTTATTTGTTTTTTTAGTGTTGTTTGTGCATCCTGCATATTAAGGCTCTATCTGAGGGGCAGGTTGCAAAGATATTTTTCCCATTCTGTAGGCTCTTCTCTTCACTTTCTTGATTGTTTCCTTTGCTGCTAACACAACTTTTGTAAGAAAATGTGATCCTTAGAGAGAGAAAGAGAAATAAAAACATTCAGGAAAGGAAAGGAAATTGAGGAAAATGTCCAATTGGAATGAAAATATGTAGTTATTAAGAAAATCATTTAGACCATAAACATGGCAGACAGAGCTCGAACATCATCTCTACCATTTACTACCTGTGTGACCCTGGGGAAGTTATTCTAACTCCATAAAGCCTAGCTTTCTTATGATACTAGTTACTATATTAAGATATATCTTAATATCTTAAAATATTAGTAACTTGTGAAATTCTAGCAAGAATTATACATTGCTCAGTGATCAACAGCATTAACCCTTGGTGGAAAAAAAAATAACTAGAGTCTGTGGGCATCAGGGGAGACAGCCCAAGGAGAGGGAAAAAATACACGGAAAATGTGGCACCTGGGCAATATTAGGACAGTGAGTTCCAATGAGAAAGAGGGAAGAATTTAGTTGAGAAGTCAACAGGGAGCAAAGAGAAGCCAACAACTTTATAGAAGAAGATATGTAAGCTGTACAGATGGCCAATATACAGGCAGAATGCACAAGGTCAGTATTAATCTGGAATATTGTTTTGGAAGTGTGTGATGATGTAGACTTGTCCTGTGCTAGAAAGCTTTGTGCTTCCCAGTTTCAAGGTCAGGAAAGTGACAGAGCAAGTGAACATATCAACCAACAGGTTTACTCAGCAATTTGGTTTATTGCATATGTCTTCACCATTACTACTGACCAACACCTATCAAAAAAAAAAAAAAATCAAAGAAGCAACCAAAAAGCCAAATTAATTCAAAAGGAAGAGTAAAAAATAGCAGTGAAAAATGAAAATATGAGTCACCTGTCTTTTGTCAGTACTTTGTTGATTCTGTGCCTATTAAATGTGTAAAGGAAGCATTTTCTTTAGTAGTTAATAATACAGTATATGCTATATACTGTGTTAAAATGTAAAATTGTGTATGGTTATCCTTCTCCTTCCTCCAATGATGTAGCATTTCGCTTACGTCAACAAAATTAATTAGGTGACCCCATTCTTCTGTTCTTTTACAATCAACACATCCTCTTAGAGGAATAACGAAGGCCAGTCCCGTACCCTTTGCTCCCATACCTTGAAGCTCCCCATTTCCTGCCTCTTGTTCAATCCCACTGTGACTCTCCCTCCCCCTTTCTTTGATTGCTGTAGGAGTCATTTTCTCCATTCTGTCCTCTTCTGGGTATGAAAACGTAAATGCTGAATTACTCCAACTTAGGTAACCCTTAGGATAATTTTTTAAGCAGCAGGAAACAGGGCTATCTGGCTGGGCAGATAATGATATCAGCTGCTTCCTTCCAAAACAACAGGTGCTTTGGCATAAAAATGTATATCATCATACTGAGATGATGACATCAGTTCATACTTCAGCTTAATTATAAACTACCGCCATTAATCCTCAAATAATTAAACATTTTGTGTGTGCTGCAAGGTGAAATGTAAAGTTAAAGGTGCCTTGCTATTTATTATAAGATTTTAAAAGAATCTTTTTTTTTTTCCACAGTGCATTTCTTTGTACAACCAACAAAATTTTCAAAAAATCTTTGATGTATATTTCCAGAGGTATAGATTTTCATCTATCAGAAAAACATAAAGTTTAAGGTAATTAATGATATATAATATTTTTATATGTTGCATGAACTTAATATCACCATGAGGAATGAAAATAGCTATGTGATCTATCTATATATGATTAAGAATGAGTAAAAAATACCTTTCAATTGGAAAATATCAAATATTCAAAGCACCCTCAATCATGACTATTTCAGTTTTGGATTTTCAATAATAAATGTCAAATAATTATATTTGCATTTTAATAAAAAATAAATTTGACTTCATAGTCTGATGGTTATCATGAAAATTAAGTAAACCGGGTGCCTTTGTTTAAAATGAAACAACTTTACCTAAAATATTATTTGGCTCATGGCCTATATTTTCAATATGTAGAAATTTCACAGAATATTTTTATTATGTTGTTACCATGAAACCCAAAGTGATAGGACACAACCTAAAACCTTTCTTGATTCAGAACAGAAATGCCACCAATAAAAGATTACTGTATCCTTCCTTCCTTTAGCTGTAATATATAGGGCTGGCATTCTTTGAAGTTGTTACCTTCATGAGCCAGATGTGTTTCTAAGCAGATTGTTTTTAGGGACTATATCGAAGGACACAGCCATTTAAGAATCAATAAATTATGCATTTGCTGTTTGTTATTGGATAAGGCTGAGGCTGACATCTTTGACAGGAATAGAAGTGTCCCAGTGCATAGTAATCACATTAACAATTTAGCAGAGGTGATTTTCTAAGGAAAAGAGAGAACAGCGGTTAAGAAAAGTGTTTTTTTTGCATAAAAAGAAGGTACTCCCACAGATTTTAATTATTCACTCTACATCCATTAGAAAGTCCACCTTCCCTAGGTTCTATTATAACAGAGAGAGTAAATTCCATGGAGTTCCCAGGAGGGCGTTCTTGTCTGTATATCATGAGGATGGCCTAACAGCTGTGCAAAGTTGTTCTTAGGCAGATTATTTTTCCCCCCATTTTTTAAATGTAAGCAGTTAACGAGAATTTCTCTTTCTGTAGGCACATAATGATAAATCCACATAAAGAAGAGTTTCATTCCGTTCAAGTAAAACTCAGACTGGAAATTTTCAGTGGATTTAGCTGGAACATTTGGGTGACCATATGGATCTCTCCGTGGTGCCACGGGACCATGCAGCTATGAAATCTGATCACCATCTCCCCAGTGACAGCTGGGCCTTTACACCATCAGAAAATTTTCAGACTTCTAATTTGTCATAACTACCTCCTGTGGAAAGGAAATATGTTATGTAGCCAGATACAAAAATTCTTCGTACCCAGCCCTATAAACAGTTAATTCCTTAACTGCATTTTGTGATTCATGGATGCAGCTCCTACACCAAAAACATATGGGGTCTTGTTAAGTGAGGGTTAGCCAATTGCTCCGCCCCTTCAAAAAGACGTTTGCACTGCAATGCATCCTGAGAAAGATTCCGTCACAGAGCTTAGCGTTTTAAGTACCTTTAAGTTTTAGTTGCTCTCGAAGAGTGGTTGATCCCACTGAGATGTTACCTCTGAGCTCCACTGGCCCTTATTGATCTATTTAAATCTAACAACTCTTTATTTGAACAGTTGAATATTATACTATGACTCCCAGTCCCTGTGTCTCTCTACACAGAGTCCAAAACTGTCCTCCTGCTGGGATGATTTCAATTTATCAACAGTTCACAGGCTTATTAAGTATCCCTAGAGCAACTCAAAAAGATGGCGATGTTTCCTGTTCTCCCTTTCTGATCACACAGCCAGGGTTTCCGCTTCTGGGTCTCCTTATACCATTGCCTTCCAAGAAGGAGCTCCTAGGGTGCGATGTCTACTCTTCTCAATCCAAAGGTCACTGATGAGACAACTTTAAGAAGGGAGTGCAGCTTCTACTTCTACTGGACAAGTCCTTTTCTTGGGTAGCATTTTAATGTCTCACGTCATTAGTCAGTTCAAACACTTCACTTGCGTTTCCATTTGCTAATGGGATGACTACCACAACCTTTAAATCAACACAATGAAGAAAGTCTCCATGGTTGTCTGTCCTTTATTCTTCTTTAATCCATCTTCACGTTAGCCTTGAAGAGATTGGTACTATAGCTTCATCACCAGGTGTTACATGTTTTTATATAGTAACAAAACAAAACAAAACACCTATCTATTATAATTTCATAGAACTGTCCAAGTAATAATGATAATAATAATAATAATAAATAGCTGACGTCCACGGTGCCCAACACTCTTCTAAATACTTTGAATGAAAATACTCACTTATAATTTAAATGATCAAAATTCCTTGGAGGTAGAGAAATTTTTCATTATCTCCATTTTAGAGGTAAGAAAACCACTATACAAGCAAGTTCACAAACCTCTGAAACATTCAGTATTCAAAACCATTTGGTTTGACAGCCAGGCCTATTCATCACTGCACCAGGGTTAGACTATGATTAGCTTAGCACTGAAAAAAGACAAAAATAAACCAACATGACCCTATTAATTCTGCCACCTTGAACGAGCTCATGGCACCATCAGTGGGACCTCCTCTCAGCCTCTGTGATGTCATTTCCAAGATCACAATATGAGACTAGTTCTACCTTTGTAGCAGTGGAATACCAAGACCCTGATTTTCTCTGACGGATTGTAGTTTAGAGCTATTCATGCAGGTGCTAATTATTTTACACACACTATCTTAATACCATCTTCTCTCATTTACACATTGCTAATACTATCACTCTATACACAGTTTTTAAATTTGTCATGCATCCTATTAGTTATTTTTAGTACTCCTGGTCCTTAACGCTCCGCATAAGAACAAATTCCCATAGAGACATCTTACTTTGAATGCCACAGATCTACTCTCCTTATACTCCAAACAACTTCTTCTGTTGTCAATCTTCTTTTTCTGACCTCGACCATGTTGTTCTTGATGCTAATGATTTCACTCTCCACCATACATTAGCTGTTCTTTAGTTATTTGATTAAAAAATACATTGCATTCTAACTGAGAAACATTAGGTCATGTTTGAATGGAGTCATTCAAGGGAACTTAGCTCACCTTCCTTCAAATTTCACTCTAGATATTCCATATAGTTTTTCAACTTTCAAAAAAAAAAATACCCTGTTTTTCCAACTTTATTCAATTCTTCCAGTATGTCCACTTCCAATTACATGAAGATTTTCATCACATCTATGGATATACTTTCAGAGCAACACCTATTTAAATATTTGACCGAATAATGAGGGACTAGAGGACACATCAAGACCATCACAGTGCACCCTTCTCAACTTTGCATCCATCTCCTTGGAACACATCTCCTTAAAACTTACCTGATCTGCAGGTAAAGACAGTTACAAGGCCTATTTTATGCCTTATATGATAAAACTCTCCTGGGTACAACCCCAAACAAGCTAATGCTTGCCCTAGAAGAGGATACAAAGTCCCTGAATGATATCTACTCTGCCATTTTGACATCCTGCAACTTAAAAAATGTGAAGAAAGCTAAAATGTTTATATATTTTATATGAGGTGATAAAGGAACAATAAGACTAAGAAACACATATATTTTAGTAATATATGAACAAATATTCAAAACAAAATTAGGAAGACACATTCATATCCTTTGTTTTTGCATCTAGTTGTGTGGTCACAGCTGGTCTTGCTAATTATCTCATTCTATTACCTGTTCCACACTCTCGTTGCCCTCAGTAAGACCTCAGCTGGTCACGGTTCTTTGGTGAGGTGACTCAAACCATCGCTTATGAGCTGAGTCATGATCAGTTCTGCCTAAACTGGGTCGTATAGGACATGGTTGAACTAAGAGAAACCCTAAGGGATATCTTGTATTCCAGACACATTCTTCCATTAACTCCATCATATATTTAACCCATTTTCCCTGTACTCCAGCTAGTGTATTAACTAACATTTTTGTCCATTTACTCACAGGCCTGAGGATCCCAAAGTGGCCCTCTGATAGTCTCAATTTATAGTCCAACAGGATCATTGCTGCATGTCCTGGCTAAAGCATTTGTCTTTGGAACTATGACCAGTAGACCAGTAGAGCATAAGATTATGGGAATAGGAAGCAAATATTTTTACCAATGGATCAGTATGGTAGTTGTTCCCGTCCCATTTGTACTCCTTGATTTCTGGGCCTGTTAGTCTTTTCTGTGAGAGAAGGAGCATCAAATTAAGAGCATATACAACAGTCTGAAATTTGTCCCAGCAATGAGGAATTTTCATGGAGCTGGCATTTCCATTGGGTCTTCAAAAAGCCACCCAATATTATGTCCTTCTGGTTACTTCAAGATAATGGGATCCACGGTTAAGAAGTTCAGAAGTTTGGCCCCATTGTTTTATTTCATTGACTTCAAAGTGAGTTATTTTATGAAAAGTAATGATATGTGAAATAACACAACAGTGTAGAAGGCATTGTGTAAGTCCATGGATGGTAGGTTGGGCAGAAACATGGGATAAAAGGCAAATCTGTGTCAAGAATAAGCCTCTATTCTAGTAAGAATAAATATCTGGGTCTTCCATAATGGAAAGGATTTAATATACTCATCATTAGGTTGATCTAAGAATGGTAGCACATCAGGGACTCAGAGTTGGTCTTTTATGCTGGCTGATTCAGCGTTTAAAAGTGACTTTATCCAGGTCAACCTTGCTAAATGCAAACCTGTTTTGCAGAGCCCATGCATAATCTCCAATGTGCAACCTGGACCCTATTGATCAAGATCCCATCCTGCAGAGAGGAAGGGCTGGAGGAAGAGGTCCATTGGTACCCATGGAAAACGTCATCCTATTCAGTGATTATAAAAGTGTCCTCTGTTCATGAGCACTCACAAGGGATATAAATAAATGTCTTCACCTTCTTTGCCCACTCAGGGTGGATATTCATATACCTCTCTCCAAGACTTCATTAAATTCAAATTTCAAATTGGGTTCTTATCAAGTACCTTCAGCCAAATCATTGACCTCAAGTGAGCATGACTCAAAAACTCTTAACTTCCTTAAACAGCACACAACTTTATCTTAGAGTTCTGCACATCAAAAATTTGACACTTCAGGAGGCTGAGGCAGGAGGATCACAAGTTCATAAATTCAACATAGTGAGTCCTTAAACAACTTAGTAAGCCCCCGTTTCAAAATAAAAACTAAAAAGGGCTGGAAATGTGGCTTATTGGTAAAGTATCTCTGGTTTCAATCCCCAGGGGGAAAAAAAAAAATTGACACTAGTATCACCAAGATCAAACATGGGTTTTAAAGTAGGATCGCATTTATTTTTGCAAAACAGAGTTCTACTGAGATCTTGGCTAGTATCTAACAGAATCACGTTCCCTCTAATTTCTAATAACATATTCATTTCCTCCTGGAACCTCAGCAGGGGCAAGTTTAATACCCATATGATCTACTTCAAGTCATTCATGAGAGCTTCATAATCCTCATCCCCCATCAATCATTTATAGCAGAGTTATTGACATCCATGTTTCTATTAACTTTATGTTCAAGGCAATATAGGGATATTTTGAAACCTAGTTTCCTCAAAATTCTTTTTGTTTCTTCTCATTTCACAATTCCATGTCCATTTTTTTTTTTTTTTTTTTTTGCATTTCTATGCATATGTTACAGCACTACTCCACTTCCATGTACCCAACCCTATGTCAATCAGGGTTCAAACAAAGAAGAAGAACCAGTGGAAGGTGTATATGTATAAGGAGATTTTATGAAGAATTGGGTTCTGTGATTTGGGAGGATGTATAGACAAGTCTGAAACCCTAAAGATAGACCATCAGGAAGGACAGGCTAGGATCCTTACATATGGATTAAAGATGTTGTCCACAGATACAATTGCTTCTTCTTTGGAGAAGCCTTAGAGCTGACTTGAAGCCCATTAAATGTCTTGAATCAGGTCTACCCATATTATACATAATGACCTTAAAATTAACTCAGTACTGTCTTTAATCACATTTATAATAGAGCTTCACAGCAAAATCTAGATAAATGTTACACTAAACAACTGTGGACTGTAGCCCAGCAAATTGGAAACACCTGTAAGACCATAATAGCGTGTTAAGCAGAAATATGATCTCTCTTGTTTTGATTTTTGTTCAGACATTTACAGTGGAGGCAAAAAAGTAGGTGAGCAGACACTTCTAGTCACAATTTTCAAATCTTTCAAAAGAAACATTTTTCACATGGCATAGGGACTAACAGTCTCAAGAGTTGATTATGGTATGAAGCATAGAGTAGATAATTATGAAAGTGAAATCTCTGAACTTTTTTATTTTCAAGAGTAGAAAATGGATTAGGTAATGTTTCTATGGCCACTCCCAGCACAAATGGAAAATTATGTATAGAAATTTAACCAGGAACTAGATCATCATCTTGGGATTATGTGTTTACGCCTCTCTTTCTCTGCTCACTATGAAAAGTCACAGAGTTCCCAAACCATTCTCACTCTTCACCTTCCCAATTTCTTGTGTGTTCCTGTGGTTGGGACTACGTCTCTTTTACGTATATAACAGATCATATTCTACATGACATATAGTGAAATCAGCATACGTCATAGCAATGACAGTGCCGTATTTTTCATCATGGCAGTGATCACGAAGATGATGGTGGTGACTATTTGCCATAGGTAAAAAACATTACTGAACACAGTGTTGTTTGCCAGGTTTGGGGGATGCAGATCTGCTGGAGCCAGCCCCAGTCAAGGGGTACAATGCAAGCACTCAGCGATGGGGAAAATAACACACCGACACGCGAGTCAGGCTGTGGAATCTTCTCTCTTTATCTTTTCTTTGTTGTAAGTTTTTAAGCACAATTTTTGGCAGCACAGAATATTTACACTTTCTTTGGTGATTTCATTACAGACATGACAATTTTTAGACATATTAATTTTCTTATTTCACATATTTCAAGGTTTTGAGGTCACCTGCACCTTTTCAAGGCCCTGTACATGACTGCCTAGGCATATTATGATTTTATTATTATTAATCTAATTAGTTTGGGTGAGAATTTATTTCTCACGGATTTCCTGAAACTGTTTTCTCTGTACACTATTTAGGCTGTCTGATAAAAGTCAACCTTCTCTTTCTGGGATTCCACAGCACTATTGTTCTTCTTTTATAGCAGTTGTTTATAAAATCTAGAAGCAGGGAAAAGAGGGAGGCAAGGCTGAAGGACTTTTTTTGCTCTAAGGGATTTATATCTACTTTAAAAGTAAGAGAAATTTATTTTAATTACAAAAGACTCTTAAAACTTATTAACTAGAAATTAAGTACTTATAGAAAAAGGTTTGTGTTACTCTTTTCAAGAAAAGATAAATGTACAGAGTTAGTCTGGATCTAAATAATTGAAATAGGGATACCTGGTGGCCATATATGTGAATAAAGAACTGAACAGCAGCAAGTAAAAGTCAAAGTTAACTCTTTCAACACCATATCTTTCATGAAAAAGGAGAGGGCTTTATAGAAAATGCCACAACACAGATCCACAAGGCGGCCATGGGCACAAGTGGAGGAGCATCTAAGGGTGAGAAAAATATTATACAAGTAGATCAGTATGTGAGGAGCGGAAGTATTTGCAACGGTTAGCAGCTCTTCACAATGCAATATGCTCCTAACACAATTTTAAGCACCATATTAACCTAATTAAAGAGAGAGTATGAGATAGAATTTTTAAAGATGAATGGGGTCACAAAAGAATCAGATTACATGAAAAGTTAATGGAGCAAAAACCTGTTAATCTCTTTCGAAATAATGATTTTTAATTTCTATTTTAAAATTCCGTTCAAGGTAGCTGGTGGTTCAAACGCAAATAGCTTTATCATTCCACAGTTTCTAATAACTGAACCTGTTCAACCTTATCAATGAACCCTGAGGGAGAATGAAGATAACATAAAATAAATTTAAAAAGGAAAAGCTAGCTAAAGATACCTGTACTTTGGCACCGCAACCCAAGTTCAACTGTAGCCCTTTTGTTGAGCATGGCAACTGAGTTCAGAGTCTGGCTGCCACGTTGGAGCTGGGTATGATATGGGATAAATCAAGCAAACCCTATGTACAGTGATTAAAATGAAATCCATTTACTGGTATATGTTTCCTGGCTTCTGCCACTGCTAGGATAATTGCCATGCCAAGGCTGCATGTTCAATGAACTCAGTCAGGCAGTCCAAAAAGTCACGTGAGGGTGCTGCGTGGTGCCAAGCAAAGGGGAGGGTTGCTGGGGAGCCTGGGAGGGGGGATGCTCATACAAATGAGCTCTTTGGCAGGAAATGAACCCCTTTGGAGGGACCCCTACCTCTCCGCGAGCATACTGCATTTTGCTAGGAACAAGTCCCAACTGTGTTCCTTCAGAGAAATCCCAGTCAGCTTTACCACTCTGATCACAGAGCTCTGATGGTGGCTGGAGCTCTATCTACTGAGGAGTGCCTGTTACCTTAAGATGACCTTGCACCGTGATAACTTACCGTTCCACATCTTCTGTTGCTCTTTCTCTTCCCAAATGAAAACTTTCCAAGTGATCTAGTGTGTTGCCTATAGCTAAATGTTCCCTTCATTTTTTACCTACTTCAATGCCAATGTAAAAAGAGTATAGACAGAGAGAGTATATGATATAAAACATTGGGAGATAAAGTTCGTTAGAGTCAGATTTATACTTATTTTAGAATATGAACTTATTTTTGTCCTTTATGTGTAAATAATTTGTTGTCTGGATTTTATCTCAAGGATCCAATGAGAATTTTATTCACCGTGAAGGTCTTTCCATAAAACTTAGCAAAACAAAAATAAAAATCAAAACAACCCTTCAATCTTCTTAGTTTTGCTTTCCCAGAATGAGATAGCCCTTGTTCCACCAAGTTTGTGTTGCTGTGGTGTTTTCATGCATGATCAGACTTCGTTTTTTTTTTGAGGGCATGAGAACGTGGTGGCTGCTGATAACACACGTATCTTTCATTCCTTCAGCTGGTGGAAGACAGAGAGCAAGAACTGGTATTTAGCAAAGAAGGCTTTGTAATGATGAGATCCTTTATCATTTATCCTTGTAATGTGCTGCATCTGGAATCTTCGGTATAATTTTTATAAATTGTTGTGTTTTAATTGAATTTTCTTGCTAAAATATTTTCTTGGAAATAATTTCATTTAATAATTCGATTGCATAGAAATGGAAAAATCAAATATTTTAAAACATCTCTAAAATAATAATTTTGAGATTTTACTAAGGAAATAATGCTTAAAATTTTAGCCCCTATAAACAGAAATTAAAAATTACATATTGGCCTTTTCTAGGCTTAGGGATAAAAGTGCATCCCAGAGCACAGATATTCCTCTTCCTCTCTCTCTCTCTCTCTCTCTCTCTCTCTCTCTCTCTCTCTTCTCTCTCTCTCTCTCTGTAACTCCCCCTCTCTCTTTCTCTCTCTTTTTGCTTAGCTTTTCCTTTACAGGAGAAGTTGAGTTTTGGAGAAATTGTGTTTCACCAAGTAAAAATAAGATCTAAGCTCTATAGATATTAATATTTATGAAAAAATCCAGGTGTAAAATTAAAACTTTTAAATATTTTATACAATTATAAGAAAAAATTATAAAACTTTACAAACCACCAAATTAAAGACATCATTTTCTGGGATGAATAATGAATACAAATAGATCTTGTGTATTTTATTATTGTTTAATAGCCTTCTCTCTTCTCTTCCTTGTTACCATCATGTCAATCAACATTTGACCAAAAAGAAGTAAACTTTTATGGGATCTGTGGAAGTATAAAAAAAAAAAAAAATTTCCCCAACCAATAACTTGGATGCACCCCACAGATTTTCACTGCTGTGCTCAAACGTTGGTCACTAGACTTCTCTTTGACCTTAAATTATCCTCACTCTCCACGCTTGACTTCCTTTATAATCCATTCTGCATATGCAGGTAGGAAGCTGGATCATGTCATACCTGATCATAGAATCAGTCAGAAGCATGAGCACATTTTGAATTTCAGGCCCAAGAATCTCTGCATAATGTCTGTAGCCTTCCCCGCTCTCCGAACCCACACCACACCAACCTCTCCCGTGGGTTTTGCACTCAGAAGCCTGTCTATTCATGCTGGCTGAGCATGCAGCTGTCTCTGTTTTCTCTCTGCTTGGCCCCGCCTTAGCTAATCTAGCCCAGGACTGCCTGCTCATCATTCAGAAATAACTTATTTCTGCATCCCAGAGATGCCTTTCTAATGATCCAGATTAGAGTAGCCCCTCCATTTCTCCTACTCAATCACTCTGTGTGCTGAACAGCATCACCTGGTTTCGTAACCCTCACATCTCCTGTCAACAGGTACTTGTTTGTTCATTCACTTATTTTCTGTCTTTCCCAATAGTATAACGTCCAAGACAACACAGCCTTTATTCTATCGCCACTCTTGACACATAGAAAGTGCATATGAGATGGAACCTGAGGATGGTAAGAAGCCAAGAGATCGAGTCAGGAGAACTTACACTAAAAAGGTATATATTATGATTATAGTTGTAATGATCACAACTAGTATTTTATATCAGCACTGATAAAGTTCACTTTGCAGCTGATATTTTAAAAACTATACAACGTATACTATTTAAAAGTGTGTGCATACGTGGTAAGATAAAAAGACTAAGAATCTGGAACAGCTAATAAATGACCACCCTTTAAATGCTTTTTGCAGTCCCCTGAAAAACGAGGGAGCTTAGAAGAGAGAACAGCAGGTGAGGCCTCTGCTGATTGGGGAGCTGGACAGAAGGTTGTCTGCCTGCATGGGATGGGGTGGGAGAGAGCCTTTCCCAAGACCTGCTCGCTGTCTGGAGAGTGGTCTGCCTTATGTGCATCTGTCTGTGATATATGATGACTAATTCATTTTCTCTTTATAGAAAATAAAACTACATTTCTGCCACTAGGGCTTAATGTTCTGCTCAAAATCTCTCCATTTCAGTCTTGTTGGAAGTTGATTTTTCAATGCCCTGTGAAAAGATAATGGCAGATATTTTCAAACCTAGCTTACTTGAAACCTTGATTTTCTAAAATGCCTTTTGGCACATAGCATTATTCCATGCCCCTGGTTCATTTTTCTAAGACCAAGGGGAGGGGGCTTGGATAATAGTGCATTAGATAACAAAAGAATTTGTTCTTCATGGAATTCTGGAGAGTAGAAGCCTACTGATCCTCTTCCAGTGGAAACCTGAAACAAGAGTTCAAGGAAGACTTCTTATTTTTGCAGGTTGATATAAATATTCTTCAATGGAGTTCAGATCATTAAATGCATCTTGGTAAATCTGTTACCATCAGGAGAGCTGGGAATATGATTCATCTGCAACTCACATAAGGTTTGGATAAAAATGGTCTTGGTAGTACTGTATTTAGCACGGCCCCCAATCTTTCTATTATACTATCTTTATCATTATACTATTTTATTTTGTACTCTATAAAATTAGTATATCATCACGAAAATTTTATTTGTCAGCTTTGTGTTACTGTGACCAAAGGACTGACAAGAACGATTTTAGGGAATAGAGATTTTATTTGGTGCTTATGATTTCAGAGACCTCAGTTCATAGATGGCCAACTCCATTGTTCTGAGCCCTAGGTGAGGCAGAACATCATGGCAGAAGGGTACGGCTGTGGAAAGCAAGTCTGCACATAGCACCAAGAAGCAGAGAGGGACAAAATATAAACCTCAAAGGCATGTTCCCAAGTAACTACCTCCAGTCACACCCTACCTGCCCACAGTTACCACCCAGGTAATCCATCAAGTGGACCAATACACTGATTAGGTTAAGGCTCCTGTGACCCCTTCACACCTCACATCTAAAACACAATAGAGTTCCTCTTCCCTAGAGCTCACACTATCCATGATTCTACTGCTTTTTTTTTTCAGTATGGAAAAAATATTTAAAAATTACTTAAATATCTGACAACATATGACTTTCTGGTTTCAAATTTTATTTAACATATGCTGCATCTTTAGACCATGCACACATTGTCAAAAATCCATCTTCTATATTGCATTAATAACTAGAAAATTATTATTGTCAGCTCCAGCTGGGGGCACTTTGAATCTGAAGAACACACAATTGCACCTGGAAGTCACCTGGGAAGCACTGGCAAAACCAGGCTATGTCTGAAGCAAACTTGTGATGAACATCACTTCAGGTACAAGACAGGTGTGCTCTGTGCATAATGACACTTATGATTGTTCTTTATGTCTGCAGGTGGCCCATCTAGATGGACTAAATGGTTAGGAAGGTGCCCAGTAACTTCCAAATAAACCCCGAGAAGGCAATCTTTCCAGAACACTCACTGTCAGTAAAGGTCCTTCACTCTCAAGGTCCTTGACTTGCAAAGAACAAGGCAGTGATTCACAGCTTGTTAAACTTTGAACCTTCAAGATGTTCTGACAGTTACGACCTGACACATTTCAATAAACGTTTCTTTGGGGAACATGACTAGATGGCTTCTTGAAAATATTGGATAGTGACAGCTTTTATTTAATAAATGAATCTTAAACATTGTTTTTATCAGCTGAGCTAGGATGCCCTCTTACTGCCTCTTTCACTGTTTAGAACTGGCACAAAACACAGAAATGGATTTACAATAAGAATCAGGCTTAAAACAAACTTTTTTTTTAAGTGTTTTTTTTTTTTTTTTTTTTTTTTAGATGTTGATGGACCTTCATTTTATTCATTTATTTATATGTGGTGCTGAGAATTGAACCCAGGGCCTCACACATGCTAGGCAAGTGCCCTTACCACTGAGCCACAACCCCAACCCCATGCTTTTCTATTTTTAAGGTTTATAACAGTGAAAAGACACTGCCTGACATGTCAATTAAGTCAATTGGCTAACCAGTTAGGGTTCAGCAAGATGAATATATTTAAAATGTTTGCATTTCATGCAGGGCATTGATATGACTAGAGATTTACCTTCAGAAGGCCAGTGCTCTTCACTCCTCTCACAATCTGTGTGTGTGTGTGTGTGTGTGTGTGTGTGTGTGTGCGCCTATGTGTATTTGGAGCTCCCACCGATTTCCAAACTTACAGAAGAGAAAAAGGAAAAAAGTATTCTTCACTAATCTACTACTGGCAGATTTTTTTTTAAAAATGCATACATTCAAAAGGATCATTAAAAAGAAATATAATGGTCTTTTCTTCCTCTTTCTGTTTTTTGTTTGTTTTGTTGATTGTAATGAACAAATGTGACTGCTATCTCTTAGTTTCATCTGAATCTAGAAAGTCCATGGGATGATCAGACTGTTGTTTCATAGAAGAAATCACCATGGGAATATTATCCTTTTCCAAAAGAGTAAGGTGTTGAGACTACCAACTTGTAAAAACTTACTTATTTTCAATTAAGCATTGATTTTTCTGAAAAAGAAAAAAGGAAACTCCCTTTTCTGGTCCACCTGAAAATACTTTCTATTACTTTATTTCTCTCCTGTCCGCATGATGGTAATTATAGCATGTTGCCAGTGGTGGGTTTATTCATAAGGCTATTTTCTCAAACTCTCATAAATTTAGTTTAAAAAATGGTGGAGAGGTTTTAAGATCAGCATTATGGAATATAATGGTTCATTTAGTAATTTCTTTAAATTTATCATAAAAAAAACCAATTTATATGTCACCTACTCCATGAATCTTCTCTGGCTTTTCTACACTGACACAGATATGCAATTTCAATTGCTCTCAATCCAGGGCTTAATAAATGCACCTACTCTAGCATCAATTATACTGCTTATAATGGTTAATTTTCATGTCTGTCTTACCTATGCCTGGGCTCTGAATTATAAAGACTTTTTTCACACATATCTAAACACCTGGGCATTGCCTTGCATGTGTTAGATAATTAGTAAGTATCTTTGAAATAAACATTTTGATTCCCTTTATTTCACTTTCTTTCTGAATATAAAATAATAAACCTTATTGTAGAATATTTGAAAAATACTTTAAAATAAAGATAATATCTGCTACTTTTAGCTCTCTCATCCTGAGAGAGTCATTACTAGTGTTGGCATCATTTTTTTCTGATTGAATTGGACTTGTTGTTTAAGATGATGAAGCAAGGTCTACCCCAAACCCACCATGCTTTTTTCTCTCTGCATTTTTTCCCTCTTAGCTAATATATCCTTGTATCTTAAAACATTTTCGCATCTGCTGGCTCTTTTTCTCAGTTATTCAAGGTCTATTTTGTCTGCCTTCATAATTCATTCATTTTTTTTTGTAATAAATATTTATTGATCTACTGTGTTTTAGGTACTCTGCCAGGCTCTGAGAATACGACACCAAACAAACACACATCATCTCTGCCTTCAGGGAACTTACAGTTAGAAGAGCAGATTGTATCAGAGGTTTTACAAAGGGAAAGACTTAGAACTCAGTGTTTCAAAAGAACGAGTCCTTTACTAGGTGGATGAAGAAAAGAAAACTTGGATGATCTGTAAAGATTATCAATCATGGAGCACTCAAGATTAGTCTGCACTTTGATGTCTGATACCGTGTGTGTGTGTGTGTGTGTGTGTGTGTGTGTGTGTGTGTGTGTACATGTGCGCATGTGTGTACATACACACACACAAGCTTGTGTTCTATTCTGAGCATGTTGTGGAGTACATGAAACTCTCTATTCTGAATCCTTCTAGCCATAAACTTAGACACTTTCCTCTAAAACACTGGATAATCACTTGGTTTTATTCTTGATTTGTTCATCTACTACATAATTTCTATAACATATAATAATATTATAATAACAATAATATTATAGCTACTTTTAGAACTTATGAATTGTCAGGGGTTTAGAACATTAAATGTTCATCTTAAGATTCTCATATTTCATATGTAGAAATCACATTTATAGTCCTCTGTCTACATACCTTAAACATGAAAACAAATTGAAACCAATTTAATCTTACAAATCAGATATACGCCTCCAATGGAGAGATGCTTTTCTAATACAATATTCTTTTCATGATAGAATTAATTAAAAAGCATTTATCATTTGATTTATCTCCTAAAGAAATTTTCTAGTTGTTTATGCTACGTTTATGCAACAATTCTTCAGTAAAATTTAAAGTTTAAGGATAAAGAATAAAGAAAGACAAGGCGGGGCTGGGGTTGTGGCTCAGTGGTAGAGCGCTCGCCTTGCACGTGTGTGCGGCCCGGGTTCAATCCTCAAAACCACATAAACATAAATGCATTGCATTGTGTACAACTAAAGCAAATAAATAAATATTAAAAAAAAAAAAGAAAGACAAGGGCAAGAGGCCTCAAAGTGAAATCATTCTCAAGGATTTCAAAAATTGATCATTAATTTCCTAGATGGTCATCAATGATTGCATTGAGAATGCCTCATAGTTGTTTTTTTTTTTTTTTTTTTTAATTTCCTCATAGGTAAGTTTTCAATTTCACCTGTAATAATACAAATTAAATGCCTTGTACTCAATTTTATTCTTGATCAATATGAAGAGTAAGCCAGGTGTGGTGACACACACCTGTAATCCCAGCAACTTGGGAGGCTGAGGCAGGAGGATTCCAAGTTCAAAGCCAATCTGAGCAATTTAGTGAGACCCCATCTCTAAATCAAATTAAAAAAAATGGGTTGGGGATGTGGCTCAGTGGTTAAGCGCCTGTGGGTTCAATCCCTCATACGAGGGGGGGGGGGGCAAAGAGAGAGAGAGAGAGAGAGAGAGAGAAAAGAGCAAAGATGGTATTCATAAATAAAAAGGTTTCTTTTAATTTAGTCTGAGAAAGAAAATAAGTCTCAACAACTCTAAATATTCTAAATAACTTAATGCAGAAGTAAATATCCAAGAATAACCTCAAAACAACTTGCTTTAGCGATGTCTTATTCACTTTTAATAATTTTTTTCTTTCTAAGCAAAGTTTTATTGAAAAGCATAAGAAAGGTCACAAATTGAAAGTCAGTTTTTATAATGAATATATTCATGAACCTGTCTTCCACATAGAGATGGAAGCAGTCGTCTTCATCATTAGTCTTAATCATGATTCACTTGAACTCTACATACATGGGCTCAAACAGTAATTGTAAATTCTACCTTCACCTAACATTTTTTGAAGTCTACCCATGTTGTTGATGACTGAAATAATTTATTAACTTTTTTATTTTTTGCTGGAGAGCAGGGGTTTGAAATGTTTATAAACAGCAAATAAGGTAAATATTTAATGTTTGGTGTACTGACCAGTGGTTCCTGTTGGAACTTTTCAACTCTGCCCTTCTAGATTATCACAGCATGAAAGCAGCTGCACACAATAGGTGAATGAAGGAATATGTTTGTATTCTAATAAAATTTTATTTACAAAAGCAGTTGATGGGCCAGATTTCATTCATAAGCCATAGTTTTTTGCCAACTTATGCTGCTTATTCGATTGTGAGAATATACTATAATCTCTTTTTCCAGTCTGCTGTTGGTATTGCTTGGTTAATGATGCTAAAAATCATTCCAGTGCGCATCTTTTGATGCACACACATTTGTACATTGGCTGCATATATACTGAATTTTGTAATTAGTGGGTCATAGAGAGGGTCTAGGATCTGCTTTGGTAGACACTACCAGACAGATTTCTGAATTTCTACCCACCAGCAATGCATATGATTTCAGGTTGCTTCACTTCTCTGCCAACACTTGGTATTGTCAGTTTTTGATGGGAAGCATTCATTATTTACACCTTAAACAAATGATAACAGAGTTTACATCTATAACAAGGACTATATTTCCATGAAAAATATTATTATAAATTTACATGTTTAATATTGGTTGCTTGGTATTACACCCCCCCCCATTTTGGTTAGCACATGCACACATGTGCCCATGGGCACACACACGCATGCACAAATACCCTGCAGCCATAAATATTGTATTTGTTAGCCCTGAAAGAATCCTGTGATTTTCTATTCTGCTTTTGGTAAAAAAAAAAAAAAAAAAAAAAAAAAAAAATCCCAAAACAAACAAACATCAAAAAAAAAAAAAAATCATGCCTTGGTGTGCTTAGAGAAATAGAAAAAGTGTAGCCTCCTATTGTCTTTGAGAGACTCATTTCAAAACCTCAGAAACTGTCTCCAGCCAGTGCTTTCAAAGTCAGCTCCGAAGGCAGTAGGGATGTGCAGAAAACGCTCATTAACCAGGCACACTGTGAGTTAGGTCCCCACTTCTAGGAATCATTTCTAATCATTTGTAATTAGAGTAATGCTTTTGGAAATGTTTGCCTTGCTAACCATGAGGAGCTGAGGCTCTCTCTGCTGGGGAAGTGAGCAGATGGTGTCACTTCATTTACTTTTTCCTGTGCGGCAGGAGGACAGAGGGGTTTAACTGTCCTTCCCGTCTCTCCTGCCTAGGGTTTGGAGAGTCGTCTAGGCTGTGGTCGAGGAGGCTCTTGGCGCAGCTATTTCTTGTCCAGTTCCCTTTGTTTGGTATCACTTTGATCCTCACCCAATATCAGCAGGGCCTTGCTTGGATGACTCTCTCATTCCAACCCTTACTCTTTTCCTTGGCAGAAGTATTCTTTTCTTTTGGTTGTAAGAATCTGGCCAGTAATGAGGTGGTAAGCTCCTGTCGAAAAAAAAAAAAAAAAAAAAAAAAATCCCAAAACAAACAAACATCAAAAAAAAAAAAAAATCATGCCTTGGTGTGCTTAGAGAAATAGAAAAAGTGTAGCCTCCTATTGTCTTTGAGAGACTCATTTCAAAACCTCAGAAACTGTCTCCAGCCAGTGCTTTCAAAGTCAGCTCCGAAGGCAGTAGGGATGTGCAGAAAACGCTCATTAACCAGGCACACTGTGAGTTAGGTCCCCACTTCTAGGAATCATTTCTAATCATTTGTAATTAGAGTAATGCTTTTGGAAATGTTTGCCTTGCTAACCATGAGGAGCTGAGGCTCTCTCTGCTGGGGAAGTGAGCAGATGGTGTCACTTCATTTACTTTTTCCTGTGCGGCAGGAGGACAGAGGGGTTTAACTGTCCTTCCCGTCTCTCCTGCCTAGGGTTTGGAGAGTCGTCTAGGCTGTGGTCGAGGAGGCTCTTGGCGCAGCTATTTCTTGTCCAGTTCCCTTTGTTTGGTATCACTTTGATCCTCACCCAATATCAGCAGGGCCTTGCTTGGATGACTCTCTCATTCCAACCCTTACTCTTTTCCTTGGCAGAAGTATTCTTTTCTTTTGGTTGTAAGAATCTGGCCAGTAATGAGGTGGTAAGCTCCTGTCGAAGCAGCAGGAGTTGTCAGTGGGCCTTTCTTTCATTAACTTTCTTGGGCTGTAGCCACAACAGCAAGACTTCAGGGACTGAGAATTTAACCTTCTCCAGCACTGATCATTTTTCCACATGGATTCACATGGCCCCGTAGCCCCTTGGCCTCTTTCATCGCCCCCTCCCTTCACCCTGCTTTTTATAGATTATCCTGAACTTTCTGTCCAATGCTCTCCAGGGCCACCATGAAATAATATGCTTGAAGCATTTCTTTTTTTTTTTTTTTTTTCAGTCAGCTACCTTTCATTCATTGTTGTAAAAGGAAGAGCACTTTTATACAGCTTGAACAAAAGGTGCTGAAACCTCAGTTAACAGCTGTGGCAAATTATCTTTTTCCCTATGAAATAATAAAGTAATTGGTAACCATCCTTCTGTAGCATACAATTGTTTATTTTAGTCCCGGTAGAATAAAAATCTTTATATTCTTCTGCTTCATAGTAATGAGTGTATGTATGTATGTACAAAAGACAATTAGAAAATATATCTTTAAAGTAGTGAACCTTCTGTGAAAAAAAATCATCGGTTGATTCTGAAAAAAAAAAAAAAAAACAATGTACTGATGGACTAATTGGGGACTTTGACCTGGGAAACCTAATATGATAATAATAGTAATAATAATAATGATGATGGTAGGTGTCTACTATGTGCCAAAGATAATGCTAGCTTATGTGTTGGGTATGTGTGTGTGAAATTTCCAATTTTGTATGACAGTTGTGATCATGCCCACTATATAGATGAAGAGAAGGAAGAAGGGACAGATTTCTTGCCCAAAGGTAGCCTAACCTTGAATAGTTTCTCTCTTTCCCCAATCACTAACCCCCAATAGCAGCCAGTTGGTTGTTCTTTGAAATGTAACTGTCATCCTACACATTATCAATATGCACTTGCCGCTCCTAATGTATCAGTTATCTATCCATTTAAAAAAAGTATTTACATAATACATATTGTATGATATACATAGATGTGTACGACCTATTCTTGGACCTATCCTCAATGTTGAAGGTTAGATCCACTTGGTATTTTAAACTTATTTTGAAATGATTCCTGCATATTATTGGCATATGCAACAGTTTTTACCTCACTATAGACTGATTCGTTTATTTATAATCACATATGCTTTTACATTTATGGAGTAGAGGATATAGAGCTAAATTCAAATTATTGACCAGCTTTAACTTTTATTTTATTTCCATTAATTTCTAGTTTGCCATTGAATACTTAAGATAGTTTTTCATTCTTTGTATCTATATTGATACCAGTTAATATCAATGCAGGGAAGGATCCATATTAGCTAACGCTTCTTTAATATGTGCAATTTTGTAGTCTCTCATTTTCTTGTTTTTCAAGCTGATGCCCTTCGTTTTTGTTTGATATATAGTCAACTGTCTTCTACTCATAAGAAGGTGGATATACTTCCGTGTCTTTCCCCAACATTAGCCAAGAGCTTTTAGTTGCCCCAGAAAAATTTAAAAGCAATTTTCTCCAAACAGTGCCTTTTCTTTCTTCACGTTCTGCAGCACAAGCAAAGTGCCAATCCAAGTTTGTTCTCATCAGGTATTCCACCAACAGTGGTAGACTAACAGGTAGGCACTGTGGCTGTGCCCTTCCAAGGACAGGAAATGAATTCAGAAAAGAATATGGAGGAAGTTTCAGGTTAAAAAGGGACAGCATCATGGAGATAGAAAACTATACACAAAACGCTCTAGAACTGACAGAGGCATTTGAAAGAAGATGAGGCATTTATTTATCTCAGTTAAATAAAATGTCAGCCTAAGAAAGGTAAAAGAAATGATTCATTGTATTTCTATATTATTAAAGTTTTTATATTTAAAAAATCTGTATTATTAAATACTTCCAAGTTTATAAACAAAATCTTATTGCCCAAATTATAATTTTAAGGTAATACTTTACTAGCCAGATGTGGTGGTGCACACCTGTAATCCCACCAGCCGGGGAGGCTGAGGCAGGAGGATTGTGAGTTCAAAGCCAACCTCAGCAAAAGTGAGGTGCTAAGCAGCTCAGTGAGGCCCTGTCTCTAAATAAAGTAAAAAATAGGTCTGTTGATGTGGCTCAGTGGTCGAGTGCCCCTGAGTTCAATCCCCATTACCCAAAAATAAATAAAATAAAATAAAAACTTACTTTGTATTTCACCTTTAGGTTCAAAGCAAAATTGAACAGAAGGAACAGAGATTTTCCTACAGTGTAAACACAGCTCCTCTGTTATCAAAATCCCCCACCAGAGTGGAACGTTTGTTTTAATAGATGATTCTACACTGGCACGTCCTTGTCACCCACGGTCCACAGTTTGCATTAAGGTTCATTCTAGGGGTTGTATACTTTATGATTTTGGACTAATGTATAGGGACACAGATCCACCATTATAGTATCACAGTTCAACTGCACGAAAATCCCCTCTGCTCCATCTTGTTGCCACGCCTCCCCTGCCTCCCCCAGCAAACAATGATCTTTTTCACTGTCTTGATAGTTTTGTCTTTTCTACAAGGTTGTAGATTTGGAATCATACCACACGTAGTCTTTTCAAATTGGCGTCTTTCACTTAGTAATATGCACTTAGGTTTCTTCCCTATTTTTTCATGGCTTGATAGCTCATTTCTTTTAAGTGCAAAACTATAACTTTTCAGTGGTTAATCCCCTTAATTCATTTCCCCAGAGCGATCTGATCTGTTTCATGCACTGGGGCTAAAGGAATTTAAACAGCCAAGCACAGTGGAAAAAACCTTGGAATGAGAGCAAAAGAACCTGGCTGTCGTCCTGTCTCCCACACTGCTGCGAGCATCCCCAGGTGACCTTGACTAAGCACCTCACCTCTGTGGCCTTTTCTGTTTTGTAAAGGACTTTGAGAAAATGATCCATTATGTCTTTCAAGCTCCAGACATTTATGGTTATTATCTGTGTTAAGACTGGAATTCACTAACGCTATCTGAGTGAGTCTCACATTATTTATCATGTGATTAGCTCAGGAATCAGGAAAAGTACTAAAATTATTTAAAACCATGGCTGCTCCTTCATCTTAGAGCTAATTGTGATTGTGGCATTTCCCAGTTTAAAATCCTTCAGGAGCCGGGAGCGGTGGCGCACGCCTGTAATCCCAGCACTTTGGGAGGCTGAGGCAGGAGGATCGCGAGTTCAAAGCCAGCCTCAGCAATGACGAGGCACTTAGGAACTCAGTGAGACCCTGTCTCTAATAAAAACACAAAAAAAGGGCTGGGGATGTGGCCCAGTGGTCGAGTGCCCCTGAGTTCAATCCCTGGTACCAAAAAAAATAAATAAATAAATAAATAAAATAAAATAAAATCCTTCAGGAGTCAGTATTGCCCTTAACACAAAAATCAAATGAGTCGAAGAGTTTTCTACTGTCATGTATAACTGATTAGAATGAAGAAATAAATTAATTTTAAAAATCTGGTCTGCAAGCGGCTGCACCCTAGGCCCTAGGTAGCTGAGTTTGGTCAGCTGTGTAATGACTTGAACGTGGGGGGTGTGGATTTCTTGTTTAAATAGTAGTCCAAAGAGGGCTCTTGTTGGCCAGCCTTTTCTGACCGTGCTTTAGGAAGCTGGGGTTCCCATTTGTGGCTCTGCAGACTTTCAGGGACTTGTACCTCTGCTCTGTAGCTGACAGAGGGGGAAGGGAGTCAGGACTTGGCTAGAAAATGATGCACCTCCTCCTTTCTGTTGGTGGAAAATAGTCACAACCCACTCCCACACTCAAGGGAGAGAGGCTGGGGAAATGCAGTGTGGCTGGATGTCCAGGATGAAGACAAAGCAACCTGTGGCTTGTAGCTAGCATGCTCTGCCACAGCCTCATCTCTAATCTTCAAGCCTCCCTTAGTTTCTTTCAGTGTCTGTAGCGCCCACACTTCCTTACCCTGGAGCTGGCATCCGGCTCCAACTCACCTTTCAGGTCTCAGTGGTGACTTCCTCTCTGTGCTGCAAGTTGCTTCCAGAGTATCTTCTACCTTGTCACAGTAGTCACTGAAGTTCATTTCCATTGCTTCACTAGATTCTAAGCTCCCCGGAGGTACAGATAAATCAAATTGATCTTTCTCCTGTCTTGCTTCAGAAATGATGGAAAAAAGGAAGTCAGAACAAGGGAAGGAGAAGAAGAGAAATCAGAAAAGTACATATGCCAATAAGATGCAGGAATCATTTCATTTTCCTACTTGGAAAAATGTAGATTGGTGATGGTGTTAAATCCCTCATGTTTTTGCTACACTGAATAGTTATTTTGGCTTGAAATTATTAGAACAAAAAAGGGCCCATCTTTTTTTTTTTTTTTTTTTTTTTTTTTTTTGTGGCTGTGAAAATAGATACGCTATATCATTATATGTTGGATTAGTAGAGAATGAAACTTCTTTGGGATGGGATGGAAAGGAAAGACTAATCCTAAAGGCAAAGGGACTATGTCTCAAAATATTTCCAAGTGTCCCTGTCCTGACTTTTTCCGGCAGTGTTCTTTCCAATCCCATGTGCTTGCTGTCTTACTCACGCTTGGAGTTCACAGGGGCTCCTCCAGCCACCTTCACTGAATATCACTTTCTCCTTCTCACTGTATAAGAATAGTGAAGATCAGATTCATTCTCGTTTTGCCTTTGCAAGAATTATCAGGGATGTAAAAACCTGAGCACCTGAAATAATCTTCCAGTTAATAGAACTCCATCTTAACATCTCTTACAACCAGACAGCTGCAAGGTTTCCAAATTTTGTGTTTAAAATATATGTGTAAAATTCACTTTTAGTTTTATGGCAAAATACATTCATAAAAATTGCTATGTAATAATGGAGGTGTGTGATTTTTCTTACCACATGTAGAGAAGTTAGTAGTGTGGCAAGTAAGGATTTTGAAGTTCAAATTGTAACATATTAAGAACCACTCATAAACTGGCTGTGGTGGCACACGCCTGTAATCCCAGCAGCTTGGGAGGCTGAGACAGGAGGATCACAAGTTCAAAGGCAGCTTCAGCCTGGCGAGGCACCAAGCAACCCAGTGAGACCCTGTCTCTAAATAAAAAAATATAAAATAGGCCTGGGAATGTAACTCAGTGGTCACATGCCCCTGAGTTCAATCCCCAGTGCCAAAAAGAAAAGAAAAGAACCACACCTAGAGGTAAGAAAATAAATACTAAATAATACTCTACGTTGATAACTTTACTATTATGTGATAAATACAAATCAAATAATTTAAACTATGTGATGTGTATTTTACTTGGAACTGTAAGAGAAAGAAAACACAATAATTTAGAAATAATTTGAGAAGTATTTTGTTTATGTTGTGAAATTATTTTCTATATGTGTCTTTGTGCTCCATGTTCTCATGGAAATAGGAGATGAATTTCAGTAAAAAAAATTATTACAATATAAAATATTTAAAAATAAAAATTCAGACTTCATGAGCTCTCCCAATTTTCCCTATCAACGTATAATGACTGCAAACTAGGTCAATTATGGCAGAACCCTCTTGGCAGTACCCATAAAGTCCATGCAGGGCATGATTGGATTAAAAATTCAATGAAAAAAACCTCAGTTTATAAATGTCAAGTTATAGTTTCTCGAGTCTATTAATTCAGTGCTTTTCCCTGGCTGCGGGTAATCAGAACTCAACCTCCATCTGTGGAGTCATTAACAGAGGAGTCATATGCCACCTCCTAGTTTCATCTTGGAGTGCTGGGCTATCTTATGCCTAAGGATGAGAAATCTGGCACTGGTATTTTTAAAGAAAATGACCCAAAAACCTTCCATTTGTGCCTGGTTTAAATACAGAAAGACCAAATTATCTCCTATATTTACTTCAAGGATGAGAAAACCGACACCTTAAAAATTTAAATGTCTGGCCTGAAATAATGAAGACACTCTGGGAGCAGAATTTTCCTTTAATTTCAAAAGACTATTTTTTTTCCCCTTAAGATAGTATCATTATTTGGAATTAATTTAAAACAAAAGTTTAACTCCTTTTAAAGGAAAGAAAACTGGCTTTATATTTAGACTGGTTAATTTTCATCTATTTATCTGTCAGCATTTTGACTATTGTTCGAGATATTTAGATACTTTGATAATGCATCAACGACAGGTCTCCCTAATGACAAAAACAAAACATACTGTACAATGGTATTTTAATTAGAACAATGTCATCTCAAAAATTCTAAAAGGGGGGAAAAAAGAAAGTTCTTTTGAACTTAATGCAAGGAGAGTAATTCTCTTTACCCTTGCACCTGCTTAAAGGAATTTATTGGCAGAAATGGAATTGGAGACATTGACGTTTTTGAATAAAAGCAGCTTACTAGTTCTTAGTACCACCTGTTACCACACTGTAGAATCCATCTTTGGGTACTAGATTTTCTCCAGATGTTTAGCTTTCTGTTTTCTTGGGGTCAAGTCTTTTTTACAGCCCAGTGCTAATAGGTCACATTGTTTGCCTTTGGCAAATAACAGAATAGGTAGTTTTAAGATGTTTTAAGTTAAGAAGAAAATTGATGCTGATTTCGAAGATTACCTTTTAAACACAATAGTGAGCTAATATGGCATTCCCGAGGACAGCGGGTAGCTAGAAATTTACTGATGTAAACAAATTCTGTCAGGCTAAACTTAGGGGTTTTGCCATACATCTGATTTAAGGTTTTATTCCTACATTTCTTTTTTCTGGAATTGTCCACTGTTTGTACACAATTTGAAATTAATGATACAATTGTACCAAAGTATAAGATAAACAATCTGTTGATTCTGTCTGTTATTTGGCAGTGAAAGCTCAATTCAGCATGCAGACTCTTCACACAAAATTATCTATTTTATGACATGACAACATATTTTTCAGTGAATCTTGGCCAGGGAAAGATAAAAGTTGTAGTTATTTTGAATCTGGACCAATCCCCTTCTGTGAACAGGAGTATGTTAAAGTTGTCAGAAGTCCCTCATGTAACTAAAATTGATCTCCTTGTCCCCTAATTCTGAATGTTGTCCTACTCCTCGAACCTTGTTCTTGAGGAAGAGGGGTGCTGAGGCTGTGAACGCATGATATGAGTGTGAGCATATCATTGGACTTATCCTTTGTGCAATTTTTCTGATTGAATGTCTGGACACTAGACAAGACCCTTGTCTTGGTTAGTTGACCTTTAGGGTTTTGCATGGTAGCATGATTCTGCTAGATGGAGCAAAAGGGACTTCTTTCCTGCCTCGCTGAGCCTTAAACTAATTCCAAGAATCTTTGGAATAGAATTCAAACAGAAATGATTAGCTAAATAAACATACAGGGATTGACCCAGGTTTAAGATTTTAAAGAAGATAACCAAGAGTGCATTTGAAGCTGGTTTCCCTCTAAAGTACCACCCACCCAGTCACCACCCAGTACCTTATGGAGACTTCCTGAAATTGGGAGGCAAAGGAAGCTCCCAGGTAAGCAGATTCCACGAGGTCCCAGAATCCACAGTATCTCTGAGAACAGCTCCCTGCCTTCGCAGCACTAGTCTGGGCCCATGACAATGACCATGGGACTAACGTATTAGAAAAAACTGCCTGCACTTCATTATTCATTGTCATTATTCCGCTTCTACTGTAGTTCTTATTTCCTGCTTGAATCTAGAGTAATTCTAACCATTGCAAGTATATGAATTAATGTGGTGTCCAAATTATTTTTTATCCTAATTTTTTATACATGCTTGCAGAGTGCTATTCATTTCATATTACATATAAGGAGCACAATTTTTCAAGTCACTGGTTTTACTTAAAGTATTTTCACACCATTTGTGTCTTCATACATGTACTTAGGGTACGGTGTCCAAATTATTTATTCTAATTTATAGAAAGAAACTTTGAAGGGCAAGCATCACACCGGTGACAACTGTGCAGCCAAGAGATTTATTCACCAGCCTTTATGGCTGGTCGGAGGTCGAAGAGGTGCTGGGAGAGAGGAGTCAGGGAGAGGGGAGTGTGCAAGCTCTGGTGGGAGAGAGGAGTCAGGGAGAGGGGAGTGTGCGAACTCTGAACAGAAGGTGGGTGCCTGATTGTGCTGGCTGTGGTCTCTGGAACTGTCGGCTGGGGCAGCTGCCATTGGGCTGGAGACAGTGGGTCTGAGGTTGGTGCAGTGGCTGCCTCCTCTCATCAGGGACGAGCTGTTGTGTGTGTCTAAAGCTCCAAATGGATGGGAGCTTACATAGGGATTTCTGGTGGTGGTGGTGGTGGTGGGGGTGTACCAGAGCACCCTTTAACGCTACTGGCTTTTTGCCCGTGGGGTGAGGGAGACCTTTAAGCCCGTTGGCTCCTGCCCTCCTGAGAAAATGAAACATCCTGCCCTGAGAAAATAAAACAAGTTTGCTTTGCTCAGGACATGGAAACTTCCATTGGCCCAAGCCCATCTATCAAACTTGACTTAGATGGAGTCTTTTCCCATTGTATAGAATTACCTACTCCTATTTAAACAACAAGCTCTCAATTTTGCTACTCTCATTTGTCATCCAAGTTTTTTCTAATTTAATCACAATATTTTGGTGGGAGAGAGAAGTGTCCTTGGAAATACATTATTGAGAAAACATAGATTTCATAAATACATATATATATACATATCTATATAATATGTATGTATATTTATTCATTCTACAAGTGGAAATAAAAGACAAAATATTAAAAAAAATTTGTGATAAGAGATATTTGTGAGTTTTCTAACAAGTCTTATTTTTTGCATTTGATAATTAAAAAAGAAAATTATTTTTCACACTAAACTTTGCTTATCATCTGAGAAAAGAATATTTAATATACTTAAATAAGTTTGGTATTATATAGACAAATGTAGAGATTTATTTGTCCTCTTCTATTCAACTCCTTTCAATAATGATATGGGAGAATGAGAAGCAAAAATAAATTATAAATTGATAAGATCAAAATTTGTAAAAAGTGATTTTAGATTTTTGCTCAAAAACATTTAGCGAACATATCTTGGGTCTCTGTGCAAGGCCCTTTGCTAGGAGCTAGCACCAGAAACTGTCATTTCATCAGCAAATTTATATTGAGCATTTACTACAGCCAAGCACTATTCTAGGCACTGGAAATAATAGTAGATAGAAGAAATGAAAATCTAAGAGGGCAAGTCTGACAAAACATAATGGATAACTAGACTCTAATGTTCATTAGCTGATAAATACTAGTGAGGAAAAAAATAAAGCAGAGTATAAAGGATTAGGAGGACTAGGGTGTTGTGATTTGAATCTGAGTGATTTCCATAGCAGTTCAGGTGGAAGGAGCAGCCAGGGCTGGAGCCCTGGGGTGGCAGCGGGCTGGGGAAGTTTCAAGATCAGGACAGACTAGAGAATTTCCAGTGGGAGAGATGAAGAGGAGAGAAAAAGACTTTGAGAGGTAAGAGTAGGGGGCCAGATCACGACAGCATCATAAGCTATTGCAAGAAGTTTAACTTCTACTCTAAGTGAAAAGACACCATCAGAGGTGTCTTGAATAGAGGGGTGACATGATCTGACTTAAAATTTAAAAGGACTGCTCTGCTGTTGCCATGACTGCAGACTGTGGCAGCGGGAGAGGGTGCAGCCAGAGAAGGATGGAAGCGATACCATGCTCTTGAGGCCCCTGGGTCTAGTTCAGGAGGCAGACTCGTTCCCAAACTGCAAAGATGAGCTCTGAACGGGGACTCAGGGGAAAGTGTGCTCTGAGAAAAGAAACAGGCTATTTCTGGGTCAAATACACTCATTCCCAATTCTGTCCATTCTGTGTTGGCTGATTTTATAGAAGAATCCTTTTCTAGGATGTGAAGACAGAAAAAAAATGACAGGTGGAAGATGAAAACAATTTATTGACAATAAGTGCCTTTTAAATTATGACTGTAATACATATTTATTGTAAGTCCAGAAAAATAACAATTAAAAGGTAAAAAGTAAAAATTAAAATTAAAAAAGTAATGCCATAATCAAAAACAGACATTTTACCATTTATAGGTATTTTATTTGAGCCTTTATTTATTACCTATCATCTTTATCTTTCTATGAAGAATTGGAAAAAATATATGTAAAGTTGATTCTTTTTTTTTTTTTTTTTTTTTCCAAATTGTAGCATTCACATTTTTCCATATCATGAGATGTTTTCTGGAGCTGTGATATTTATAGCAGCATGCCCATTGTACAAATACAGTATACATACAGCATGGCCCATGAACTTAGAAAGATAAATGTTTTTGCTTTTATATTGTTAAACTTTATGCTGTTTAAATCATCTTCAAATATGAATGTTTTATTACAATTAAGACAGAAATATGAAATTGTTTACTAATGAATTGTTTCTTACTATCTTGCTACTGTCTTCTCACAAACACCTTTCTTCCTTATTGAGGTGCATATAGATAGGCATCTGTAAAATATTGTTTTATAATATTGTTATTCAACATTCTGTCATGCAAACCCAAATACATTTGTTTTGATGCCTTCTAATTTACATTCCGATATTTCAAAAGTTTTAGGGTCAACTTTTGCTATTCCTTTCCTTGTTTTTAGAAATACTGTTTCCCATCCTGATGTTTCTATACACTTTTAGTTTTTGTGCAAGTTCTTGTGTTTCTTAGTTTTGTGATCCACCATCCCCCCAACTCTTCTCGAAACTCACATTCTAACTAGATGTTTTGTGTGTTCTGAGGAAAGAGGCTGTAAGTCAACTTGCTTTCTCAGTATGAGGCTTCCCAAACAGCAGATTTATACCAATCAATCCTGTTCCCATTAAATTGAGGTGCTTCTATATTACATGTAAACGTTTTACATATACAGGGCTCTGTTTCAACTGATCTGTTTAAATTTTTATGGTGAAATATATTTTAAGAGGTACTAGGAAATAGCTCTGGGACATTTCAAATGTTAAATCTATGATTTTGGTTTTTTGAGGAAAACTTTTAGGTTGATTTTAGTGTGCGTTTTGTATTTTTATTTCGGTCTAGAAAAAAACGTGGAACTTGTGATCTATTCTGTCATTTATAATCTGTTCTGTCTTCCATTCTTGAATAAACTCTCAGAATAAACTTCTTTATGCTGGAAATGTTTGGCTAGAAACAAAAATTTCAGAATTTCATGTTACAAAAGACAGACTTTCTATATGAATACAGCAGAAAATAGGCAACATTTCTAATAGGTTAATTATTTAGTAGGTGAATGAAAAATGGCATGGACACAGATACACAGGTAAAATTTTCATAAAGAAGATGTAAAAATAAGGAACTCTAATACGTACACCATTTTATGGTTCCAGTTGTGGCTCTAATTCAAGCTTTTGAAATTCTAGGGAAAATGTAACTTCATTTTGTTGCATATGGATTTCCAGTTTTCCCAGCACCATTTGTTGAAGAGGCTATCCTTTCTCCACTGTACATTTATTGCACCTTTGTCTAATATAAGATAACTGAAATTATATGTATTGTGTCGTCAATTCTGTACCATTGGTCCACCCGTCTGTTTTGGTGCCAATACCATGCCGTTTTAGTTACTATTGCTCTATAGTATAATTTAAAGTCCGGTATGGTGATGCCCCCTGCTTCACTTTTCTTGCTCAGGATTGCTTTGGCTATTCTGGGTCTCTTATTTTTCCAGATGAATTTCATGATTGCTTTTTCTATTTCTTTGAAAAATGACATTGGAATTTTGATTGGAATTGCATTAAATCTGTATAATGCCTTTGGTAGTATGGACATTTTGACAATATTGACTCTACCTATCCAAGAGCAAGGTAGGTCTTTCCATCTTCTGAGTTCTTCTATGATTTCTTTCTTTAGTGTTCTATAATTTTCTTTATAGAGGTCTTTCACCTCTTTTGTTAAGTTGATTCCCAGGTATTTTATTTTTTTTTTTGATGCTATTGTAAATGGGGTCGTTTTCATTATTTCCCTTTCAGAGGCTTTGTCACTGATGTATAAAAATGCCTTTGACTTATGGGTATTGATTTTGTATCCTGCTACTTTGCCGAATTCATTTACTGGTTGTAAAAGTTTTCTGGTAGAGTTTTTTGGGTCTTCTAGGTATATTATCATGTCATCAGCAAATAGTGCTAATTTGAGCTCTTCTTTTCCTATGTGGATCCCTTTAATTTCTTTCGTCTGTCTAATTGCTCTGGCCAGAGTTTCCAGTACTATGTTAAATAGCAGTGGCGAAAGGGGGCATCCCTGTCTTGTTCCAGTTTTTAGAGGAAATGCTTTCAATTTTTCTCCATTTAAGATAATGTTAGCTCTGGGCCTTGCATAAATAGCTTTTATAATGTTGAGATATGTTCCTGATATTAATAAACTTGTATCTCTCACCATGCACAAAACTCAACTCAAAGTGGATCAAGGACCTAGGAATTAGATCTGAGACAATACGCCTAATAGAAAAAGTAAGCTCCAATTTCCAACATGTCGGATTAGGCCCCAAGTTCCTTAATAAGAATCCTGTAGTGCAAGAACTATTACCAAAAATTAATGAATGGGATAGATTTAACCTAAAAAGCTTCTTCTCAGCAAAAGAAACAATCAGTGAGGTGAATAGAGAGCCAACTAATTGGGAACAAATATTTAATACATGCACATCAGATAGAGCACTAATTTCTAGAATATATAAAGAACTCAAAAAACTTTACACCAAAAAAGAAAATAACCCAATCAATAAATGGGCTAAGGAACTGAAAAGACACTTCTCAGAAGAAGATATACAATCAATCGACAAATACATGAAAAAATGCTCAACCTCTCTGGCAATTAGAGAAATGCAAATCAAAACTACTCTAAGATTTCATTTCACTCCAGTCAGAATGGCAGCTATCAAGAACACAAACAACAATAAATGTTGGAGAGGATGTGGGGAAAAAGGCACACTCATACATTGCTGGTGGGACTGCAAAATGGTGCAACCGCTATGGAAAGCAGTATGGAGATTTCTTGGGAAAATGGGAATGGAACCACCCTATGACCCAGCCATCCCTCTCCTGGGTCTGTTCCCAAAAGACTTAAAAACAGCATATTAAAGTGACACAGCCACTTCAATGTTTATAGCAGCACAATTCATAATAGCTAGGTTGTGGAACCAACCTAGATGTCCCTCAGTAGATGAGTGGATAAAGAAAATGTGGTATATATACAAAATGGAATTTTACTCAGCAATAAGAGAGAATAAAATAATGGCATTTGCAGGTAAATGGATCAAGTTGGAGAATATAATGCTAAGTGAAATTAGTCAATCTCAAAAATCCAAACACCAAATGTTTTCTCTGATATAAGGAGGTTAGTTCACAGTGTGATTGGATGGGGGTACATAGGATTAGAGGAACACTAGAATGGCCAAAGGAAAGGGAGGGCAAGGGAGGGAGCAGGTGGGGGGAGAAGAAGGGGGGAAAATGGTGGTTGAATGAGATGGATATCATTATCCTAAATGCATGATTAAAGATCTGAATGGTACTTATATACTTTGTATACAAGCGGTTGTATGTAAAAAGATGATATACTTGTGCATTATGAATAAGTAAATAAATAATCTAAAAAAAAAAGAAATCCAATATTGTAAAGGTATCAATTCTTCCTAAGTAAATCTATAAATTTAATGCAGGTAAAAAAAAATGTAACTTCAGACATGTGTGATAATTTTCCAATGTTACTTTTTTCCCCAAAAGACAGTGGAAACACATATTCTCTGACGAAACATAGAGGCTTTCACACCTTGATTATCTGGACAACAAAAATGTGAAGCATATCTGAGATTTTTAAGCCACAGTCACAATTTTCACATGGTAGTTTTTGCTTCCCTTATTACTTCTCCCCCGCCCCCTGTTTCTACATTCTTTTTCCTTTCCTTTTTATGGGATCGTTTCTATTTTCCCTCCATCTCATCCTTTTAATCCAAACGAACTAACTTCAACAAGAAAGGTCTAATTGCCAGTCCATCATGAAAAAGGGGAAAAGAGGGAAAGAAAAAAGAGGAGCTATCAACTGGCGAGTTTATCTTTCTCATTATATAGTAGATTAGGTATTACTGTTTTGACTTCTCAGTCTCATGAGAAAGACTTGGCTAAGAAAGACCAGAATAAAACATTCATTAGGATGACATATGGCAAAAATAATGGAAGTGGGACCCAACAAACTCATTCAGGTTAAAATCTTGAAGCTGTAATTGTCAGATAATTGCACAGTCTTATTGTCAAGCAGTTACAGCATGAGACTAATAGGATGCCAGGGGAAATGTTGATCAGCACTTGAGAGCCTTAATTTTCCCCAAATTTTATTCACCAACTTGTTCAATGAATAGGGCTCTCTTCTGAAGTTGCTATTCATGCCTGAGTTACTGAGCAGTTATGTGCTTAAATGTAGTGGCCAAACAGAGCTAGCTGACTGAGAGGACTTGGAGTGGGCACTCAGATGAGAAAATTAAAGATACATCATTCCTAAAAGTTGATTCCTAGATGTAGGGACAGCTCTTAACATCGAGATTGCATTGATATCTAGATTCCAGCAACTGTGCCAGTGATGTGATTCTTCATATAAGTGTGCTAAATAAACTATTGCATTCATCTTTTTTTTTTTCAATTTAATCCCATTAAATGGTCTACTTTCATATTTCCAAGAGTAATTTGTAGAACTGATCAAATACTAAAGCCTCTGCAGATTTTCTTTTATGAATTTCTGTCTGGTCATAATTCACATGTCCTATTGTAAAATGCTTAGAAACAGTAATATCTCAGGAATATTGAAATTGTAAGCATTCCAATATCTCCAATTAATTTATTTTGAATAGAGAAGTGATAAATGCTGTACACTATTCTTATTTTAAGTGAATTATGCACAGTTTTTCTCCCAATATGGTTTATGTTATGAGCTTATTAGTGAACTTTATTCATAGTGCACAAAGAAAACAAAAAGAAATATCTGCCTCTACAACAGGCAATCAGAATATGCTCTTTCAAGTACCATGACAATATTATTAACATGAGAATGAAAAATTAAACTCTTTGCAGAATCAAATTATCAATTACCAAAGATGCTTAAAACCTAAAATTATATGGAAACAAGTTTTTTAAATATCAGAATGCTTCAAGAAAATTTTTAGAGTGCATTTTTCGTCACTTTTCCACCAAGTGGAATGCAATATTTAACCATTTGGTCTAACAGGTTAATTGCAAAGACAAATTTAAGGGCCAAACTTTTTAGGCAAAAATGTACCAAATAATCACAAGACTTTTCCAAAACCATGAATCTACCTGGCACCGTAACAGGACCTGATTCTTCTTTACAGAAGTCATAATTGATAGGCAGAGGTGACTCCTCAAGTGAAAATCCAGCAAATAAATATCTACTTCGGGCCGGGTGCAGTGGTGCATGCCTGTATTCTCAGCAGTTCAGGAGGTTGAGGCAGGAGGATTGTAAGTTCAAAGCCAGCCTCAGCAATTTAGTGAGGCCCTAAGCAACTTAGTGTGACCCTGTCTCTAAATAAAATATAAAAAGGGGCTGTGAATATGGCTTGGTGGTTAAGTGTCCCTGAATTCAATCCCCAGTACAAATTACATATATATTTCAGGATGTCTATTAGTCTATAATCTCTTCTTTTGTATCTTCTGTTAATCGTATGGTTCTTTTAAAACAAAATAGATCACATCATTCCTTTGCTCAAATTCCTCTAGCACAACCCTACCCCCATTCACTTAGATGAACAGCCTGTCTTCACAATGCCCTTGAAGAATCCTGCTGTTCTATTCTTTATAAGCTTCTGTCCTTATCTCTCACCACTCACCCTCAGTTCTCCAAATTTTCCAGGTACTCTGGGCCTGAGAGCATTTGACAGTTCTCCAGTCTGAAACAGTCTTCTCTCAGATACACCCTCACCTTCAAGGTCATGCTCCAGGACTCCCGGGTGAACACGCACATCCTGTGACTGCTCTTTCACGTAGTTTGTTTTTCTTAACTTGTCAATGGATCTTTTATTTTATATATGTATATGTGTATACATATATGTATATACATATATGTATATGTATACATATATATGTATACATATATGTATGTATACATATATGTATATGTATACATATATGTGTGTGTGTATATATATATATATATATATATATATATATATATATATATGGTGCTGAGGATCAAACCCAGGGCCTCACACATGCCAGGCTAGTGTTCTACCACTGAGCCACAGCTCCAGCCCTTGTGACTGCTCTTTCAGAGGGCCAGTTCTGTTTGGCCTACAGCTGAGCCCCATCACCTGACAAAGCAAAGAGTTCTCCAAGCCCAGGAGAAACACCTGCACTGTTGGCCACTCTCTGTACCACCTGACCATTTCCAGTGATGCCGGGCAAGTGTGCGTGGTCCTTCCTTGCTCACTGTCTCAGCATGAGTGAGGACCTCCCTGACTAAATTGTTTAAAATTCTGCTTCCATTATCACTGCGATTTCTCTTTTTCTCAGAAACTTCATTGCCTCCTAACCTAGTGTAATATTTACTTACTAATTGTGTCTGTCTCCCCAGACTAGATTGTAAGTTCCATGAGGCAGGGGTTTTACCTCTGGGTCATTGTTCTAGCACATTGTTTCAAACAGTGCTTGACACATATGTGCTTAATAATATTTGTTGGGTGAATGAATAAACAAATGAAGGGCACGCATCTATCTTCTGTTTCCTCAACAGCTGTGAAAATGATGGGGACTCACTGGGAGACTCGATGTTGTTTTCAGTTCATCTTTGTTGCCCAGGGAGCCCGTTCTAATGATTCAGATCGACTTTCTTCTGAAATCCATCAAGAACTGTCGAAGTCTTCAAAGCGTCAGCGTTTAATCCAAATTTAAACTGTTCAGAAAATTGATTATTCGTGGCTTTCTCTTAGTTTTTGAACTGTAGTTGAAAGATTATTTTGGGGCAGAATCTTTCGCTCGAAGCAACCTGCTTATCAATTTACATGTTGTGAACCATGCCTCCGAGATGGTCGGAAACCATTCTATTAAACCTAAAAGAAACCAGCAGCTTCTTAAAAATGCAAAGTGTTTTCTAGTGTGAATTTTCCACTCTGTGTTTTCTAAATAGTTTGTAATTTGACAAGTATTTACTGTGGTAGCCTAAGAAGAATATTGACTTAAGGATGACGTACTCTATCAAATGAGAATTGCATTTTCAAAAAAGAGTTATTAAACCTCTACAGCTTACCTGTTTTGTTTTTAATAAGAACAAGGTGTTGTGTTATATTTAGCCGGAAAAGGAGGAATCACAGTACCTTAGAAAACTAAGGACATTGATACCCAGTGACCTTTCCATGTTCTGAGGCACTAACTGAAAACAAGCATAGGCAAGTCTCTTGTAAACACAGCCTTTAATATAACACTTTCATCAACAGAAACGTTCACATTTGCCATGCCACTCTGAGTGCTTGGAGCAGAATTTTATAATTTTAGGAGCTTTAAAGATTTTCTGAATCCAGATTCTTTCTTCACTGTACCAGTGATAATTCTGAACCTCAAATAATTTAAGACAAAAATGCTGAAAACAAGCATTACAATTAAAAGTTTAAATATTCAAAGATGAAAGGAAGAGTTCCTTTTGGGGAGGTTGGAGAGCACTGGGGGTGGAGAGATAGGGACCCTATACCCCAGATTGGGACAAAAAAAGAAAGTAAAATTCAGGATGATGTTGATAGGTAGCTGTGAGTTCTCTTGTTTCATTGGAGTAGAAGGGAGATGTGGGGCAGGGAGGAAGAGCAGGGTTGGGTGAGAGTAGACCTCCAATTGTGGGCTTGTGAATGGGTTTTACTTCAAAGCCATGAAGAGTTTTGGATGTTTTTGCAGGAAAGGGATTAGAATTGTGTCCATAAATATGAACTGCCAGTAGTTTGAAAAGTCAAAGTTAAGTGAGAAGAGGGCGAGATTCTAGGAAATCAGCATCTACTCAGACATGGTTGGTGCAGTTATATGAGATGGTTGGTATGAACAGTTCAGAGAGAGAAAAGTCCACTCCAATTCAGTTAAGGATGTGTGATGGAGAAGGTGGAATGGAGAAGAGAAATATTTTGTGGGTATTTTTGAGGGGATTTCTGGGTGAATTTGAGGGTGTGAGAATTAAGAATGCATTGCAGCAACTTCTTTCATATGATTGTGACATCAAGATATTCCACGTTCTGGGATTACACTTGAATTAAAATCATGGGATGATCCATAGAAATAAAGTGAAGGTCGGAGGGGGGGGGATCTGTTCAACAACTCCTTGTAACATTTTCCATTTTGGAACCAGATTAATAGCTTTTAAGCTATTGAACACACCAAGCCACATAACCAAAATTCCCTCTCCCTGATCTTTACAGAAGGAAAGACTCACTTGTGATGATGCGACCTAACTGTAATGAATAAATAGAGAGCCAAAATATTGGTGGGAACTAGAGATCAATAAGAATATTAAGCAAATCAAATGTGATCTTCGATACATAAAAATGTGGATAAAATGATAAAATAATCTAGGTGAAAATGGTTTAGGACACCATTATGTAGCAGGTGCCAGATGTCTGTAGAGCAAGACAGGCAAACTACAGAAAAGCCACATCATTTGTGAAGAGGCAATGGAGACAGAATACAGTAAATAGAACTTATTGCATTTAAAGTCATGCTTAATTGTTCCTGGAAAGACCTATGTGATCAAGGTATTATTTTCATAATTTATCAATAAGTGTGCAAAACATTTTACAGTCTTTGCGTACTGTGTTAACAAACTGTTTTCTCTACCAGCATATCATCAAAATAGTCTGCATTTCTGAGTTGTGATACTTATTCACCTTGGGTCAAATTTCTTACCATAAGGATACATCCCTTAGAATAGTGCAAACTAAAATGGGAAGTGTGGTCCAATGAACATCCTTTTGTAACAAATACATCACAATGATTATACCCTTTAAAGTGAGTTATACCTGTAGTTAAATTATTTTCAAAAAAAGTAATTTACATTTGATTTAAGAGGACACTTTTCTCATTAAGAAAAGCAGCACTACTGACAAATCCATATGACAACATGTTTGGAGAGGCTAGGTGTATTAAATTATACATGGTCACTTAGGGAATTGCTGAAGGAAATAATAATAGTAACAGTATAAGCCCATAGGTATTATGCCAGTACATCCATCATGTGAGAAGAGTTGTCATTAATAAAGCCTATTGCCAACCACAAAGAGCTTTCAAAGAATTTTCCGCTTGGATTACTATATTGTCTTTTAGGCATTAAAGATTCAGCTATTGGCTTCAGAAATTGAAAATAAATGTCAAAACCCAAAATGTGAAATTGTGTAACAAATATTTAGGTTTGACTGATCCCTGCTATAGAACATAAGTTAAAAATGCCACATAGAAATCTGAAGAACTATTTGAGTATAGGAAATCAAATAGAGTCACTTGATAAAGAAGGCATCTAAGAAAAATGTGACAATGTATACCAAGGGCATGTTATCTGAGGAATCTCATAAAACTCGGTGACTTTTATCCTCATGACACTGACCTTCTGTTTATCTCCTGTGTTGTCATTTAAGTTTTTGCATGTTTTACTCAGGCCTTTCCAGAATAATTGGAAGAGTCCCAATTGTAAGAAATGTGCTTTAAATGTTTTCAAATATGTAGAGTGTCTAGAAGAGGGTCTGATAAATCTATAATGCTGAATTACCAATTCTTTATCATCTCCTTGAAACTTACTGAAGATTTCACTTGAATTAGTAACCAGCATTGGCTGAATGTCATCTCTACCCTAGGCTTAATGTAAACTTTTTTTTTTTTACATGGATTATCTAATCCCATATTCAAAATATACCTAATCATTAAATAATATTATTCATAATGTCATTGTATTCCATGAACAAGTTAAACCTAAGCATGTGGTAGAGAGAGAACTTGCAAACCCAAGAAATTGCATGCCAAAATGAGACCACCATGTTAATCAATATCCCATCTTTCACAGAAATGATCTTGAGAGTTTGTAAATTCAATTAATATTAAATTTTAGAAAAGTGCAAGATGCATCTGTGGAACTAATTTTCAGCATGATCAATGATGGCCACCTGTAGTGACTGTTTTGTTCACTCATGTGACATCCAGTTTCCTCCTGTGTCTCTCAAAGCACATAGGCCTGAGCTTTTTCTTCCCTAATCTCATTACTAGATGTCAAATGTCACCATTCTACTTGGTGGGTCTGCCCTTCATCATCCTCTTTAAATATACCAACAGCAACATCCACCTGTTCTTCAGATTTCATCTTTGGGAAGCCCAGGTACCAGTCAGCTCCTGCTTGTGGTTCCTTTAGGATTTTCCCCATTGAAGGCAACTTTTATGTCTCTGAACATGGTTAGGAATCTCAGCACTTTCTGGTTCATCTAATAACTAACTCCAAATATTTACATTCCTCAGAATCTTTTGCTTACAGCTCTACTTCTGTCTAATGTAATGATCTAACTTTTGACACTGAGAACAAGAAGAAATTTATTGGAACTATTCTAGGGTAACTCACGAAATTTGAGCAAAATAGTTATAGACACCAGTACAGAGCTGTCCTGATAGCTTATTAACAACAAAATGTGGCTTTTCTGTCTGGTTTCTCAACATAGAACATTTAAATCTTATTTTCTTTGATCTGGTACATCACTGATCAATAATAACCTTTTGAGGACAAGGAATCTATTTTGGAATTTTTCTCACCTTAGTGATTTGAGATATGCAACCTTTTATTAAAAATTGGTAAAAAAAAAAAAAAAAAAAAAAAAAAAAAGCTGGGCATGGTGGCACCTGCCTCTAATCCCAGTGGCTCAGGAGGCTAAGACAGGAGGATCACGAGTTCAAAGCCAGCCTCAGCAACACTGAGGTGATAAGCACTTCCGTGAAACCCTGTATCTAAATAAAATACAAAATAGGGCTGTGGATGTGGCTCAATGGTTAAGCGCCCCTGAGTTCAATCCCTAGTACCCGCCCCCAAAACAAACAACAGAAACAGTATTCTGTACTATCGAAATCACAGCTACCTAAAAACTCATGATACAGTTTTGTTCCTAAACATATGATTTGAAAGTGGATCTCAACACATAATTCTTTCCCACCTATCACCTTAAATGGGCTTCTCCCTCGCAAAGGGAGACAACCCACCCTCATGTCCCGTGGCTACATGAAACACCTTGTCACTTCTCTGTGAGTCCAGTGTCTGGGTGGCATGTATTTTCTTCTGGTTCTATCATGACTCTTTCGTGAGAGTTGACAGCCTACAAGCAAGCCACATATGTAATGTTGGGAAGCACAGCCTTTGTGCGAAAGAAGAGAAAAAATGGATTAATTTAAATATTTATATACGATATTTGAATATCATACATTCATTCATCAGGGTATAGTAGCCCATAGTCCCATATTTACATGATAATTCTTGTTCTCCAAATCACACCATCTTGATGGGGTTGGTATAGGTATCACTGTGACGTCCTGTGGGATGGCAGGATGGAGACTTAAAAATGGGGTGTTATTCTACTTTTGAGACAGGAGGTTGCATTTTCTGTTCCCACCAGGAATAGCAGCAGCATTAGAATTGTGCCGTGATGGAGTTTTCAATCCTCCATCATCTTTCTCCAGGTACCACCAGTCTGTCTAACCCATTAAGAATTTGAAATGGAATAAGAATCCATGACTCGCCCTCTTTCAAGTATTTTTTTATAATGTCAATTTTTTTTAATTGTAGATGGACACAATACCTTTATTTTATTTATTTATTTTTATGTTGTGCCGAGGATCGAACCCAGTGCCTCACACATGCGAGGCAAACACCTCAACACTGAGCTACAGCCCCAGCTTCTCTTCCAAGGTTTTAATGGTCATGCTTATGTTATAATGTTTAATTTATTGTTGTGATATGAAAAGTGAGACCCAGTAGCTTTTGCTTTTATAGCCTACCATAAAAGCTCTGCTGCATGTTGACATAGTGACTCAAACCAGGAATGAAGATATATAATAGAATATATAGATATGTATACATAGATCAATAGATATAGAACTATTTAAAGTGGGGTGCAGGCCACAGAGAACTGTTTGTGGGATTAATTTACTTTCAAATTCCATTTATCACATGCCTCTTGTAAGTCCTTAAAACTATTGGAAATTTTGGTCTTAGTGCTCAAAAATAATAGTGTTTTGTTTGAGCCAGTACACAATAATCATGGGTAGTTTCCCTTTGCTGGTGTAGTTACCTATGAAAGTGCCCCTAAGGGCCCTGGGAAGGTTGTGAATGGCCCACATTGTATCCAAGGAACCCAGGCAAATCCACCCAGCAGAGTATAGGAGGGCTCAGTCTCATAATCAACGTGCTCTCTTAGAACCGTTCAAGAATATCTTTCCTCTGCTGAACATATAAACTTTTAAGTAATAGGATTCAAAGGAAATAGAGAATTAGACAAAAACCAAGCAACAATTTCCTGAAAAGACTACTGTGTATGAACATAACTCATTTTAAGCAGAAAGAGTTTTGAATTTCTGTACCTACTAGATCATTATAAAAAATCCTGGATTTATACTGGATCAAGTAGGGAAAGAGATAAAGTTATTACAAAATATTCCCTCTATACGCTGCGTATTCAAAAATGGCAAGAAATATTAACACATTGTTTCAACTATGCTTTAATTTTTTTTTTTAATTATTATGATGATTATCCTCTGTAAGAGCCTTAATGAGGAGGTAGCTAAGATGGCGGCTGGCTGAGAGCCAAAGAGGAGGCGTTTAATTGTTTTCTCCTGACCTTAATGTAATCAACTAAGAATCTTTCTGTGCCCGTGAACACTGTGTGACGCACCTGTAAGTTGAGCTTGTGACACGTGGATACTTGTTAAGGTGAAGCGTATTTAACCAGGTAGGGCTGGCGAGAGGGGTGGTTGGAGTTGGAGAGAGAATACAGAAGAGAAAGCAGAGAAGAAGCAAGAATAAAGAACCTACTCATTCCCAGTCTGCCTCCAATTTCTTTCCCGCGGTATCGTTGCTGCAGGCGGCAACAATCATCATCATCATCATTATTTTTGCCATTCTGAGTGTTGAACTCAGGACCTCACACATACTACGTACTAGGCAAGTACACTACCACTGAACGACATCCCCAATCTATTGGCTATGATCATTTTTCAGATGCAAACTTTGTTTTACTTCAGAATTTTAAAACATTAAATAAATCAAAAGAGTGTGTGTGTGTGTGTGTGTGCGCGCGTGCGTGTTGGATAAACTTTGTGTTGCTGTGATCAAAACACCAGATAAGAGCAATTAAGAGAAGAAAAGCCCAAGTTGGGGCTCATAGTTTCAGAGGTTCAGACCATGGTCAGCCAACTCCATTGCTCTGGGCCTGAGAGGAGGCTGAACATCATGGTGGAAGGGTGGCTCAGTAAGTCTCTCCACTCTTGGAAGCCAGGACAGAGAGAGCACAAGCCGCCAAGGACAAGATATACAATCCCTAAGGGCACATACCCAGTGACCTCTTTCCTCCAGCCAGTCCCTGCTGCCTAGAGTTATCACCTAGTACATTAGGCCTCTCAAAATTTTAATCCAGCAAATGGATTAATCCACAGATCAGGTTGCCGTCTCATAATCTAAGCATTTTTTAACTCTGAATATTTCTGCATTAACACATGAGCTTTTTTTTTTGGGGGGGGGGACACCTTATATCCAAATTAAGCAGTGGAAAGTACCTATGTGTTTAAAAATGATTACTATCACTTTAATCAACCTGAGATGATTAAAGAGTAAAAGACTGGTGATTCTTGAAGGATTTATTGATTCAATAAGTACATATTGAAATAGTTTTATCTAATTGAATTATTTCAGAAGTTATTTCAGAATTATTTCTAGCAGTTACTGTCAGAAATTAGTCTTGGTTAAAGGCTAAATAAGGCACTCTAGAAAATATAGCAGCAGTCCAAGCTATGGATAGCACACAAGCTTGTAAAGTATCACTGGTTTTGTGAGCTCATGTTGCCTTCTTTTGACCAAAGTCCCCTGTTCTGACTTTCTTCTGTAGTTCTTAACTCAGACCTTCCAGCCGTGGCTCGCAATACTGGATGATGATTAGAATTACATGGAGATTCCTACACTCTGATCCCTAGATCAATTAAATCAGAATGTTTTGCGGTATGACCTAAGAATATATAACCAAGATTGAGAGCTACTTCTTTCAGGAAAAATATAGGCTCCTGCATTACTTATAATAATCAAGGGACTGTGTTGAAGACTTATAGGTACAAAGTTAGTCACTAACTAAAACACAACATTTCATGATCATCTGTGTCCTTCTCTGTTACATTAAATATGATGCATCCCTAAGAATAATTGTAATGCTGTGTAGGAAAAGCTATAACTCAGCACTGAGGGAGAACAGATCTCAAGACTGTCTTGAGGGACATCTTGCAGAAGATTTGAAGCCAGCTGCTGAGTCTGAGCTGGTCTTTCTGTTTTGTTAATGGTGGCATAGGTGGGAGGGCCATGCTAAGAAATTGTCCAGAAGAATCCTTCACCTTGAGGTTCCATGTGACACCTACCAGGCAGGACTGTTGATTTTTTTGTTTCTCAACCATTCGCAGAAATGAGTAATTTCAATTTCTAGTTTTATGTTTAGCATCAATATCTGTGTTTGGGGTAAATATATTATCTATAGCAGAAAGAGCTTTTTGCAGTGCTGGTATTCTGTTAACATGGTACATTTTTATCATTGTGCATTTATTAGCAATTTCAGCTGATTTTTGTGTATGACTGAGGCGAGGGTCTAAGTTCACATCCTCACGTGTTGAAATCAAGTGAAGTTAGTCAGTCTCAAAAATCCAAGTACCAAATGTTTTCTCTGATATAAGGAGGCTAGTTCATAGTACTGTTGGATGGGGGGGGGGGGTACATAGGAGGACTAGAGGAACACTAGAATGGTCAAAGGGAAGGGAGGGTAAGGGGGGAGCAAGGGGGGAGGGAGGGGGAGAAAAGGAAAAAAAAAAAAAGAAAAGGTGGTTGAATGAGACAGATTTCATTTTCCTAAATGCATGATTGAGGACCTGAATTGTACGAATATACTTTGTATACAAACAGTTGTATGTAAAAAGATGCTAAATTCATGCACTATGAGTTGTACACATTAAAAATTATTAAAAAAAAAAAAAAAAAAAAAAGAAAGAAATCCAATCCAGGCATTGCTGATTCCAACATCAATGCTGTTCCAGGATATGAAACTGACCAGAGGAATGTGTGTAGATATCAGGACTGACAAGCTTCCAGAAGTGATTTCTTAGTAGCGGGATGGACATGGACACTGGGGATGAGAAACTAAACTAACCTGAGCCAAGAGTAGTTACTTGCGGTTAGTTCAATCACTGAGTGTCAGTTACTTAGACTCGGCTCAGTCTTAGACCACTTCAGGCACGTTTGAGGCCCGAGTTCAATTTCCAGCACTCCAAAAAACAACATCATAAAAGCAATTATTTATTGCCCTGTTTCACTGCAGAGGTGTTTGCTATCTGATCCATCGTTTAGACGAATGCTATTAGTCGTTTATTTCAGTGAAATATGAGTGTAAAGGTCTAAGAAAAAAACATAAAGATAATTGTATCAGAAGTTTTATAACATCAGAAATAGTCAACTAGAATTCAAGACCTTAAATTAATCAAAGATTTCTTTTCTTTTCTTTCTTTTTTTTTTTTTTTTTTTTTTTTTTTTTGTACCAGGGATTGAACTCAGGGGCACTGGACCACTGGACCCCATCCCCAGCCCTTTTTTGTATTTTATTAGAGACAGGTCTCACTGAGTTGCTAAGTGCCTCGCCATTGCTGAGGCTGGCTTTGAACTCGCAATCCTCCTGCCTCAGCCTCCCAAGTGCTGGGATTACAGGCGTGCGCCACCATGCCTGGCTATAATCAAAGATTTCTAATGTGTGTGTGTATATTTACTGTATGCATAATACATACTTATGTTTCCATTTATATATATCACCAAAAACATGGTAAATTTTAAAAAATTGATGATAGACATAAGAAATACATTTGCACTTCAAAATATACCACAAAAAAAGAAAAAGAGGCCGGGTGGGGTGAGGCAAGCCTGCAGTCCCAGCAGCTTGGGAGGCTGAGGCAAGAGGACTGCAAGTTCAAAGACAGCCTCACAAAAAGTGAGGCACTACGCAACTCAGTGAGGCCCTGTCTCTAAATAAAATACAAAATAGGACTGAAGATGTGGTTTGGTGGTCAAGTGCCTCTGAGTTCAATACCCAGTAAACCCCTCCACCCCCAAAAATAAGAAAAAGAAAAAGAAGTAATGGTTTGGGGGTAAATATTTGCAAAACACGTATTCAATTAAAGACTTGTGTTCAGATTTTATAAAGACTTCTCAGAAGTCAATAAGAAGACAAAACAATCAAAGTGAACAAAAAATATCACCAAACGAAGATACATGAGTGGCTAATGAGCATAAAAAAAGATGCTTTACATCATCAGTTGTTGGATAAATGCAAATTAAAGCCAAATGTTATACCATTTCACGCCTACTAGAGTGACTACAATTAATAAAAATAGATGGAAAAAAAATATTGTGGACTATGTAGAAAAACAAAAACACTCATACAGTACTGGAGGCAACACAAGATAGAGAAACCCTTCTGGAAAATGATTTGTCAGTCTTCAAAAAGTTAAACAATAAATAGCCATATGACCCAAAACTTTACCCAAAAGAAATTAGAACATTATTATCCAAAGACTTACTTGCAAATCCTCACAGCAGTATTATTTTTTAATTTGTTATAATTAATTGTATATGATGGTAGAATGCACTTGGACACATCATACATAAATGGAGTACAACTTCTCATTCTTCTGGTTGTCCATGAGGTAGAGTTTCACCCCATGTATTCATACATGCACATAGGGTCATAATGCCCAGTTCCTTCCTACTCCCACACCCCCTCTCCTCCCTTCACTTCCTTCTACCTAATCTGAAGTACCTCTATTCTTCCCGAGTCACCACCTTCCGCGTTATTGTGCCTTAGCACCCTCATGTCAGAGAAAACATTTGGCCTTTGGTTTTTGGGGGATTGACGTATTTCACATTGCATGACATTCTCCAGTTCCATTCACTGACCAACAAATGCCTTAATTTCATGCTTCCTTAAGGCTGTGTAATATTCCACCTTGTATACATACCACATTTTATTTATTCATTCATCTGTTGAAGGGCACCTAAGTTACAAAATGTGTGTGGGGGGGGGGGGGCTAAATTTCTATCAAGTAAGAAGTGGAAAAACAAAATAATACACCAAACAATGGTATAGTATTCATCAAAAATAATAAAGAACTCTGGATGCATGCTACATGGGTGGACTTCAAACACTACAGCCAGTGGAAGAGGTCAGACCCAAGAGACCATGTAGTCTAAGAACGCATTTACAGGAAATGTCCAGAAAAGATCAATTTATAAACACAAAGTAGATTAGTGGTTGCCCAGGGCTGATGACAGAAAGGAGCGTTAAATGAAAATAAGCGTGAGGGATCTTTTTGGGAGCATAAAATATTCTAGAACTATTTTATGGTGATGATTAAATCACTCAGTAAAGGAAAATTTAAAAAATCATTGAAATGTATACTTGAAACAGGTGGTTTTGTGGTATGCAAAACAGTCTTCAAGAAACTGTTAAAAAAAAAAAAAAAAAAAAAAAGAGGAAAGAGGCTTTGAGTTCTCAGGTTTGTGCCTGAACTAATTATCACCTGTTTTGGGGCAACTACACAATGGTGAAATCTCTACCTCTATCGCTCGATAGCATGGTGTTGACAAATAAGTGTGTCATGGACCATTACTTAGAAAAAGTTCAAGTCACACTAATTATTATTATTCATCATACATGAAATTATTTTCCTTTCTGCCCTCCATTAAAAAGTCTACATTTTCTAAGATTCTCTAACTTCAATCAAACAACTAATAGGTAATACACACTCAGGTATATATTTACTGGATATTTTAAGCTAACTTTTTTTTGTATTTGTATTCTTTATTGCTTTTTATATTTTTACTTTCTACATTTACACATCTATACTTTTTATTTTAGTTATACATGACAGTAGAGTGTATTCTGACATATTATACATACATGGAGTAAAACTTCCCGCTCTTTTGGCTGTACATGATGTGGAGTTTCACTGATAGGGTATTTATATACGAACATAGGAAAGGAATGTCAGATATATTCTACTGTCTTTCCTATTCCCATCCGCCCTCCTTTCCCTTCATTCCCCGTTGTCTAATCTAAAGTACTTCTAGTTTTCCCTTCTGCTCCCCTCCTTATTAGGTGTTGGCATCTGCATATCAGAGAGAACATTTGGCTTGTTTTTTTGGGACTGGCTTATTTCACTTAGAATGATAGTCTTCAGTTCCATCCATTTACTAATGCCATTATTTCATTATTTTTATGGCTGAGTAATATTCCATTTTATATATGTACCACATTTTCCTTATCAATTAACCTAACCTTTTTGAAAATACTTTTTTAGTTATACATAGACACAATATCTTTATTTTGTTTATTTATTTTTTGTGCGTTGCTCAGGATCGAACCATGTGCGAGGCAAGCGCTCTGCCACTGAGCCACAACCTCATCCCTTACCCTAACCTGTTAACTTGCTGACTTTAAGAGAACTGAAGCAAAAATAAAGGCATAATAATTTTGTGTGATGTGTACTGGTACCCCTGACAATGAACCTGTGATTGCCCCTGTTGTAGTGTCCTTTGGAAGAGGAGGGTGGGAGGAGAAGAGGGACCACATCTTAAGACTAGATGACAGTTCATACACCCAAGTCTTCTAACCCACTGAATGCATAGAGTTAAGTAGGTAGACAAGAACATGCAGATTCAAATACACATGTTAATTTAGTAAAAAGTTTTAGTGAACTGAGAAAAGCCATAAAATGTACAGTTACAAAATCACCTTTTTAATATTTTATATTTTAAATAATAAAATGTTGATTGGCTTCTAGTGTCTGAATTTTCCATATGTGCTCCAACAGAAATCCAGTTCTTAAAATTATGCTTAGAGATTTTTGTATCGACTAGTATATTTCTTAAACATATAGTTTTTTCTTTAGATTTTTCAATCTCTACGTGCAGGGAAGTTTTTACAGCCATGATTGGCAATGTTCATTGAATAAAGATATTTCCTATTATGAAATTGTTTATTATGAATCTCTAATTTTCTTTAGGGGCCTTCATTGGACTACTATGTTATAGACTTTTGCTCTGGATATATATTTAATAGTATGCTAAATGGCACTTTCTTTTCCAGAATTTTCCAAAGTCATAAAACTCTGTTAGCATTCCCAGGGGTCACACTCGAGTTTTCTGCCTTCTGCTATCTCTATTCTAATATGGCCATCATCAGATAAAAGTTGCAAACTACTTCATTCACTGCATCACTTAAAAGTTCCTTGTCAGTCTCTGCTTTTTCAGACCCAAAACCTTTGTCCTGTCTGGCTTGACATAGACAGAAAATGCCAGTCAAAGTGAAGCTTAGCAGCTGTGGGCACGACCTATTCCCATAGGAGGGTGCATTGAAAGACAGGTTGTTGGTGGTCAGATAGCCAAATCCAGGGAGGTGACAGAAGTCTGAGTGGGTAACAAATATTACATTTGTCCCCCACTGGGAGGAAGAAGGAGCAGGTGCCAAGTTCAAACAGGAAGAACACACTCTAAGCATCAGGTGCACCCTAACTGTTCTCTACCCCTTCTATTACAAGTGGAAACCATCGTCAACTATCTGCTGCTCTCCAAAATGAGGACTGATGGCACAGATGCCACCATTTGCAGAAAAGGTAACACCAAAAGTTCCCATGGTTCTCTTGGCTTGTACAATTTTTATCCATCTAGGCTCCAGTTTTTAAATTTCTAATTCTTTTTATGGTCTAGGTTATAAAGCCTCCAATTTAACTTGAAGAAGAATGAATTTTCAAGAAACAATTGTTTTAAACACTCCAAATACTTAGGATTACTCAAAGAATATATATGGAAACTATCTTGAATTAGCTCTTAGCAGGTTTGAATGATTGAACTGGTTGAGGCCAGTATCCAAACAAAAGGAGAATATTTACTTTGAACTCTCACAGTTCTGAATCAACTTCAAACACTTCAATAAAAAAATCGTAAGTCAGAATTTAATGATTCCTTGAATTTCCTTACTGATTTATTTTCTTAGCATCCTAACTATATTATTCCACCACTCCAGTGCACTATGCAAGCTATCATCAAATAGAATTTTTAAAATGAATCTCTCTTGGAGAGGAGTTAGGACAGGTGGCATTGTTCAGATAATATATATATGTACATATACATAGACATATATATATTTATATGTACATATATAGCTTATTTCAAGTGCAAATCATGTTATTTTGCATTTTCCTGATAAGAAAATACAGATTTGTGTGTGTGTGCATAAAAGTGCTAGATGTAATAACAGTTTTCCTCTTAACTCTACATCAAAGTGCAAATCCAGCTAATTCTATCATTGACTAGAAGTACAATGAAAACACATTTGTAAGTGGATTCTATGGCCCAGTATGGGTAAAGCACTTGAAGAATGTCTCATAGTGCTCAAAAATCTTCCTTGACCTCAGATCAATGCTTGAGATGACCTTTACATTATATCCACAGCTCCACCAGTGATGTCACAGTCTGTCTGCCAGGCCACCAAAAGAAGGCCAGGGGAGAGAATAGTTGCTGGTAACTGCATTCTCCCAACTGTGCCTTAGAATGGACAGCATTAAGGTGTCATCTACAAACACATCATCTTCCATACGAGGAGCAGAGATTGATTTCCTGGGATAGTGTCGATGGTTTTTCTCCACTAAAAAAGCATTATTGTACTACATGAATGTAAGGGAATACACTTTTCTCCTTCTTATAAGATATTTGAAAATTTCCAAACAGTCTATTGTAAAGCAAGAATACAATGACTTTTAAACGATTCTATTTTGTCGGCGTTAAAACATTTACTGCGTGATTCCAGTAAATTTTCCTAAGTGGATGCTATTCTGTGACAGCAAAGTTGGAGAACAAAATAACTTCTGATTAAGGAAGAAGCAACAACTTAACTTTTGTTGTCCTGTAGCCTTTTTGGGTTCTACATGTTTATAGTTATATGTCACTTGACCATTTTATGCTCTGTTATGTGGCCACGGTCATGTTTGTAAGGCTTATACGTGGATGAGCTAGATACAGAAATTGTGCTTAAAGATTTTCCTGACTTACAAACTCATGAAGCTTCTTATTAAAGGTGAAAGAGAAGAACTTTGCAGAAGAGTTGGTAATTTCTCTAACCAGTGGGCTCTTAGAATTAGGATCCTCCTTGTGCCTGGAGCACCAGAGTCATTGTCACTGGAATCTTGTACTTTGGGATCCTGAGGGAGGAACTCACAAAGGCACTTTTAAATTAATCTCTCTTTCTGCTTGAGACCTATACTGTCATTATTATTTATTTATTTATTTATTTATTTATTTATTTATTTATTTTGGTACTAGGGATTGAACTCAGGGGCACTCGACCACTGAGCCACATCCCCAGCCCTTTTTTTTTTTTTTTTTTTTTTTTGTATTTTATTTAGAGACAGGATCTCACTGAGTTGCTAAGTGCCTCGCCATTGCTGAGGCTGGCTTTGAACTTGCGATCCTTCTGCCTCAGCCTCCCAAATACTGGGATTAGAGGCATGTGCCACTGCACCTGACTGCTAAACTGTCGTTTTATAAGTTAAAATTTGCATTAATCAACACTTAAAAGTAGTTTCTGTTTCACAAGTTAAAAAATTACTTCTTCACACAGATACAGTAACATATGTAGTTAAGGCTGAGAAATGTTGTGATTTCTATTTTTTTTTTCCAGCACACCCAGGGCCTTACACAGGCTAGGCCTTCACTCTACTACTGAGCTATAAATTGCAGAAAACAATATTTTAATCAAGATTCAGAATATTATTTAAATCATTCTGGCAAGCTCTCTTCCAAACTAGATTTCAAGTAATTTTTTGTTTGTTTGTTTAAACCACTTTGTTTTCTTTGTAAGCATATACAGCTTAATTAGAGTGCATTTGACTAAACATCTGGATAAATGTCACATTTTCCCAAATAGGTCTATATGGGCAAAAAAAAACAGGGGAGTCTGTTATTAGTATATTCCAAAATAACTAGGTCTTATGTGGCTTTAAACAGCAGCTAGGGGGAAACTTGCCGGTCATTAAGGATCATATACATTACTCCTACTGCTTGGTTAGCAGATATGTAGGCATCATGGTTAAATATTTCCTAGTAGCTCCTCGTGAGAGCACTTTCTCCTGAGATGAATACATGAAAGAAGAACGAAGAGGTGAAGAATTATTGACGTTTGCTTATTTTCAGAATGTTTGTATACTATTTGTGGTCCTGAGGTTTTTTTGTTTGTTTGTTTGTTTGCTTGCTTTTGAGTTCTATTGAGGATGTGACGACATTGATAAAGCTTCTGCTTTGGGGAGAAGCTCTCAGCCATGGTCTAAGATTCCAGATTTAGTGAGGCTCACAGAGGGGGTGCACACAAGGAATTCAAGGCCTCCTCCTTTTGGTAGCTGCCTTGGAAGGCCCAGAAGGCAATATGGTAGGATGGAGAAGACATAGCCATTCAGTGCTTATTGGAATTCTGTCTTTCTGTCACTGGGTGGACACCATTAGACTATAGACAAACTTCTATAACTCCCCGCTTCTAGCAGCTACCATGTTTATCTCAATGGGCAATAAGGAGAAATTCTGAAACAAAAATATAAAACTGCTTCCTTCTGTAGAGTCCGATTTCTATTCTAGTCTAAACTTTTTTTTTTTCTTTTTCTTCTTTTTTTGGTAAAGGAGATAACAAGAGAATTTTTCATTTAACAGTAATGAAGTCATTTTTACTAGATTAAATGCTTTAAAATTATATGAATGTATTACCCATATCAGTCAAGCCATCGTCCAGCATAATTCTCATATGCTAGATGTTTTTGTTAAGCAGAACAAGATTTAATTTCAACTTTGTTCACCATTTCTCATATAATTTGAGTAATTGAAAATGTTGCATAATTGTAGTCAAAAATATATGATACATTTCAATGATGTGGTTTATAAGGAAGTAATATTAACAGACCTAAAAATACCATGGGTGGACCTTTTGATTATTTCAGTGATGGCAGTAGACACATAGGGTGTCACCTGTCACCTGTGCTAGGGTTAACCTCCTGTTAACCCTTGAGGCTACGCTTTGCACCAGGTGGTGGTGTATATTTCAAGCCCAGCCAACAACAGGTGAAGTGATTCAAGGCTTGAAGAGGTCCAATAGATCATAGAAGGTCCCATGTGATTAAAGGGATAAATCTGAATTCTACCTCAAGTTCGCGGAACTACAGGGCTCCTGTGTGCTAGTGCCTTTAGGTTTCTTTGTGTCACCACCATGTCAAGCGTGGCCGAAATTCCCATACCCCAGGGGTTCATGCAGGGTTCTCCGGCACATAGGCCTTGAACGGGTTGAGAAGAGCTATCCCGAGCAACGGCTACTAGTTCAGATGCTCACCTTCATTGTGAGCTGGAATGGAGAACTAGTTTGTCCTACGTCCTGTCCACCTAGCCCAACATATGGCAAAATTTCAGGACTCATGGTGATATTTCAACTCCTAGCGATCTCTGATTTTTCTCTCTCATCCCTTCATGATTTTTGCTCTAAACTAGAACAGAGGACTCCTCCTGAAATCGGGCACCTCTTCTGATTCAAAGTTTCTCACTGCTGTGTTTGAAGACCCCTGTTCTTTGCCTCCCTTCAAGGAAGTCCACATTGGTTTCAGCATCTCACACATCCAGTACCATCTATAAATACCTCCTTCCTCTTAATCTGTGCTCTCCAGATAGCTTGGCCTTCTCTCAAATGCTGGAAACACATCAGGTCTTTCTCCATGCTCTCTGTCTAGAAGAAATTTCTTCCATCCTCCAACATTTTTGCTTAGTTAACTCCTGTAGAGCCAAAAAACTTCATAGCTCAAATATTGCTTCGGGGAAAATCGTCTCTGACCCCCTGTACTGCTTCTATAATTCTAAGCTATTTTTCTTCATAGGATTCAAGAGAGTTTGAATTATATTTATGCAAATATTTGATTACTATATTACCTACTAAACTGTAATCTCCTTTCCATTACCTTGTTTGTTTGGTACCAGGGATTGAACCCAGGGGCGCTTAACCAATGAGCCACATCCTCAGCTCATTTTTTATTTTTTATTTTGAGACAGGGTCTTCCTAAGTTGCTTAGGGCCTCCCTAAGTTGCTGACACTGACTTTGAACTTGCAATGCTCCTGCCTCAGCCTCTGGGACTATAGGTGTGTGCCACCACAGCTGATTATCCTTGTTTTTAATATTAAAAATACCTAGGAAATGTCAGAGATAATCAGTAAATATTTGTGGACTAAATAAAAGCACATTCTTTTTTTTTTCTTTCTTTTTTTTTTTTTACATTTCATATTATACTTGTAGAGCACATTTTTACATATCTCTGGTTGTATACCAAGTATATTCACACAATTAGTGACTTCATACATGCACTTAGGGTGATGATATCCATCTCATTCTACCATCTTGTTTTTTTTTTTTTCTTCACCCTTTTTCCCCGTCTCTTCTTCTCCCTCCCCATTGGACATTCTAGTGTTCCTGTAATCCTCCTATGCTCCCCAGCCCAACTCGACTGTGAATTGACCTCCTTATATCAGAGAAAACATTTGGTATTTGGCTTTTGGGGATTGGCTAACTACTATTAGCATTATATTCTCTAACTTCATCTATTTGCCTGAGAATGCTATGATTTTATTCTCCCTTATTGCTGAGTAATATACCATTGTGTGTATATACCACATTTTCTTTATCCATTCATCTACTGAAGGGCATCTAGGTTGGTTCCAACAGTTGAGCTATTGTGAATTGTGCTGCTATAAACATTGATGTGGCTGTGTCCCTGTAGTATGCTGTTTTTAAGTCCTTTGGGTATAGACCGAGGAGTGGGATAGCTGGGTCATAAGGTGGTTCCATTCCAAGTTTTCCAAGGACTCTTCATACTGCTTTCCATATTGGCTGCACCATTTTGTAGCCCCACCAACAATGTATGAGTGTATGAGTGTGCCTTTTTCTCCATATCCTCACCAACATTTATTGTTGTTTATGTTCTTAATAGCTGCCATTCTGACTGGTGTGAGATGAAATTTTAGAGCGGTTTTGATTTGCATTTCTCTAATTGCCAGAGATTTTGAACATTTTTTCAAGTATTTGTTGATTGATTGTATAACTTCTACTGAGAACTGTCTATTCAGTTCCTTGGCCCATTTATTAATTGGGTTTTTTTTTTTTTTTTTTTTGGTGTTAAGATTTTTGAGTTCTTTATATATTCTAGAGATTAGTGCTCTATCTGACATGCGTGTGGTAAAAATTTGTTCCCAATTAGTAGGCTCTCTATTCACCTCACTGATAGTTTCTTTTGCTGAGAAGAAGCTTTGTAATTTTAATCTATTCCATTTATTGATTCTTGGTATTAATTCTTGTGCTACAGGATTTTTATTAAGGAACTTGGGTCCTACTCCAACATGTTGGAGATTAGACCTTACTTTTTCTTCTACTAGGTGTAGTGTCTCTGGTCTAATTTCTCGAAACTTAATCCACTTTGAGTTGAATTTTGTGCATGATGAAAGACAGAGGTTTAATTTCATTTTGTTGCATATGGATTTCCAGTTTTCCCAGCACCATTTGTTGAAGAGGCTATCTTTTCTCCAATGTACGTTTTTGGCGACTTTGTCTAATATAAAATAACTGAAATTATATGTGTTAGTTTCTGTGTCCTCTATTCTGTACCATTGGTCTACCAGCCTATTTTGGTGCCAATACCATGCTGTTTTTGTTACTATTGCTTTGTAGTATAATTTAAGGTCTGGTATAGTGATGCTACCTGCTTCACTCCTCTTGATAAGGATTGCTTTAGCTATTCTGGGTCTCTTATTTTTCCAGATGAATTTCATGACTGCTTTTTCTATTTTTATGAGGAATGTCATTGGGATTTTGATTGGCATTGCATTAAATCTGTATAGTGCTTTTGGCAGTATGGTCATTTTGATAATATTAGTTCTACCTATCCAAGGACATGGTAGATCTTTCCATCTAAGGTCTTCCATAATTTATTTCTTTAGTGTTCTGTAGTTTTCATTATAGAGGTCTTTCACGTCTTTGGTTAAGTTGATTCCCAAGTTTTTTTTTTTTTTTTTATGCTATTGTAAACGGGGTAGTTTTCCTCATTTCCCTTTCTGTGGATTTGTCACTGATATATAGAAATGCTTTAGATTTATGGGTGTTGATTTTGTATTCTGCTACTTTGCTGAATTCATTTATGAGTTCTAGAAGTTTTCTGGTAGAATTTTTGGGGTCTTCTAGGTATAAAATCATATCGTCAGCAAATAATGATAATGTGAGTTCAGCTTTACCTATCTGTATCCCTTTATTTTTTTTTCATCTGTCTTATTGCTCTGGCCAGCATTTCAATTACTAGGTTGAATAGAAGTGGTGAAAGAAGGCATCCCTGTCTTGTTCCAGTTTTTAGAGGGAATGCTTTCAATTTTTCTCCATTTAGAATAATGTTGGCCTGGGGATTAGCATATATAGCTTTTACCATGTTGAGATATGTTCCTGTTATCCCTAATTTTCAAGTGTTTTGAACATGAAGGGGTGCTGTATTTTGTCAAATGCTTTTTCTGCATCTATTGAGATAATCATATGGTTCTTATCTTTGAGTCTATTGATGTGATGAATTACATTTATTGATTTCCATATGTTGAACCATCCTTGCATCCCTGGAATGAACCCCACTTGATCGTGGTGTATTATATTTTTGATGTGTTTTTGTATACGTTTTGCCAGAATTTTATTGAGAATTTTTGCATCTATGTTTATTAAAGATATGGATTGGAAGTTTTCTTTTTTTGATGTGTCTTTGCCTGGTTTGGGGATCAGGGTGATATTGGCCTCATAGAATGCGTTTGGAAGTGCTCCCTCTTTTTTTATTTCTTGAAATAGATTGAACAGTATTGGTATCAATTCTTCTTTAAAGGTCTTGTAGAACTCGATTGTGTATCTTTCTGGTCCTGGGCTTTTCTTGGTTGGTAGGCTTCTGATGGCATCTTCTATTTCGTCACTTGAAATTGGTCTGTTCAAATTATGTATATCATCCTGCTTTAATTTGGGCAGATCTTATGATTCTAGAAATTTGTCGATGACTTCGGTGTTTTGTATTTTGTTGGAGTACAAGTTTTCAAAATAATTTCAAATTATTTCCTGTATTTCCATAATGTTTGTTGTGATATTTCCTTTTTCATTGCATATGTTAGTAATTTGAGTTTTCTCTCTCCTTCTCTTTGTTAGCCTGGCTAAGGGTCTGTCAATTTTATTTACTTTTTCAAAGAACCAACTTTTTTGTTGTCAATTTTTTCAATTGTTTCTTTTGTTTCAATTTCATTAATTTCAGCTCTGATTTTATTTCCTGTCTTTTACCACTTTTGGTGTTGGATTGTTCTTTTTCTAGAGCTTTGAGATGTAATTTTAAGTCATTTATTTTTTGACTTTTTCTTCTTTTGAGGAATGAACTCAATGCAATGAACTTTCCTCTTAGACCTGCCTTCATAGTGTCCCAGAGATTTCAATATGTTGTGTCTGTGTTCTCATTCACCTCTAAGAATTTTTTAATCTCCTCCTTGATGTTTTCTGCAACCCATTATTCATTCAGTAGCATATTATTTAGTCTCCAGGTGTTGGAGTAGCTTTTATTTCTTATTTTATCATTGATTTTTAATTTCATTCCATTATGGTCTGATAGAATGCAGGGTAGTATCTCTACTTTTTATATTTGCTAAGAGTTGTTTTGTGGCATAGTATACGGTCCATTTTAGAGAAGGATCCATGTGCTGCTGAGAAAAAAGTGTATTCGCTTGTCGAAGGATGAAATATTCTATATAAGTCAGTTAAGTCTAAGTTGTTTATTGTATTTTTGAGTTCTATAGTTTCTTTATTCTGCTTTTGTTTGGAAGATCTATCCAGTGGTGAAACAGGTGTGTTGAAATCACCCAGAATTATTGTGTTGTGGTCAATTTGACTCTTAAACTTGAGGAGAGTTTGTTTGATGAACATGGATGCTCTATTGTTTGGGGCATATATATTTATAATTGTTAAGTCTTGTTGGTGTATGGTTCCCTGAGCAGTATACAGTGTCCTTCTTCTTCATCCCTTTTGATTGACTTTAGCTTGAAGTCTACTTTATTTGATATGAGGATGGAAACCCCTGCTTGTTTCCTCAGTCCATGTGAGTGGTATGATTTCTCCCAACCTTTCACCCTCAGCCTGTGGATGTCTTTTCCTATGAGATGAGTCTCTTGGAGGCAGCATATTGTTGGGTCTGTTTTTTGATCCAATCTGCTAGTCTTTGTCTTTTGATTGGTGAGTTTAGGCCATTAACATTCAGAGTTATTATTGAGATGTGTTTTGTATTCCCAGACATTTTTGTTTATTTTTGGTATTTAACTTGACATGGTTTCTCCTCTGATTGTTTTTTCCTTTAGTGTAATACCTCCCTCTGTTGATTTTCATCATTGTTTTTCTTTTCCTCTTTATGGAATATTTTGCCGAGGATGTTCTGTAGTGCTGGCTTTCTACTTGTAAATTCTTTTAACTTTTGTTTATCATAAAAGGTTTTTCTTTCATCCTCAAATCTAAAGCTTAATTTTTCTGGGTATATGATTCTTGGTTGGCATCCCTTTTCCTTCAGAGCTTGGAATATGTTGTTCCATGATCTCCTAACTTTGCGTGTCTGAATTGAAAAATCTGCTGTGATACGAATTGGTCTCCCCCTATATGTGATCTGATTCCTCTCTTTTGCGGCCTTTAAAATTCTATCCTTGTTCTGTATGCTAGGCATTTTCATTATAATGTGTCTTGGTGCAGATCTGTTGTAATTTTGTACATTTGGTGTCCTATAAGCCTCTTGTATTTGGTTTTCCAATTCATTCTTCATGCTTGGGAAATTTTCTGATATTATCTCATTGAAAAGGTTGTGCATTCCTTTGTTTTGAAACTTTGTGCCTTCCTCTATTCCAATTACTCTTATATTTGGTCTTTTGATGCTGTCCCATATTTCTTGGGTATTCTGTTCATGGTTTCTTACTATCTTCATTGTGTGGTGAACTTTATTTTCTAGATTATATACTTTGTCTTCATTGTCTGAAGTTCTTTCTTCCAGTTGATCTACTCTGTTGGTGATGCCTTCAACTGTGTTTTTTATTTGGTTAATTGTTTCCTTCATTTCAAGGATTTCTGACTGTTTTCTTTTCAGAGTTTCTATCTCTTTTTTGAAATAATCTTTTGCTACCTGTATTTGCTCTCTTATATCTTTGTTGTAGTGTTCAATTTTTGCCTGTATTTGCTCATTTAGGTCATTCTTTGATTCACAGATCATTTTAATTATTAACCTTCTTAACTCCTTCTCTGACATTTCATCAACTTCGCTGAGCATGGGTTCTGTTATTGCAGAATCCTGGTTTGTTTGGGGTACTTTCCTCCCTTGATTTTTCATGTTGTCTATTGCCTTACTTTCTTGCAGTGTAGATCTGAGTTATTACAGTTTCTTCCCTATATTCTTGTAATATCCTTTCAGGTTGTCTGTGCCTCCCCTGAGTGTTGGGCTATCAGAACCTGCAGCTTTCCCTCAAAGTATGCTACCTGGGGCTGGGTCCATGCAGGTTGGTGTGGGTCAAACTGGTTGTCCGAGCTCCTGCGGTGGTCTGCTGGTTGGAAGAGGCAGTCCAGTCCTCTGAGTGGAGGTCAGTGAAGCTGTCCTAGATTCACCAGGGCTCTGCGGGTGTGGGCTGGGCTGACCTGGGCCCACCTGTGCTTGGGCAGAGGTTGGCAGCACTTCCTTGAGCCTGGCCACACTCGAGGGAATGTCAGCGGGACTGGCCTGGGGCTGGCCACACTGGGCTGAAGGTCAGCGGGACCTTAGATTGGCCTGGTGGGCACTCTAAGGTAGATCCCTGGGACTGCTCTGGGCCCGCCTGAACTCAAGCAGAGTTGGCGGGTCTGTCCTTGCTGTCTCCTGCTCTGGGGCGGAGGTCAGTGGGACTGGCTGGAGCCTGGGCCTGGCAGCACTCTAATGTAGGTCCTAAAAGCATATTCTTATGAACTGTACTCTTCATTTCTGTAACCCAGATTGATGGTAAGGAATTAAAAAAAAAAAAGATGGACAGATTAGTAGCAGAGTACAAGATATGTGGATAAGCACTATGGTCTCAATGTTCATGTTTTCCCTGATGTATCATGTTAAGATTCTAACCTCCAAGGTGATGGTGTTAGAAGGTGGGATCTGGGCAGGTGCTGAGATAATGAGAGTGGAGCCTTCATGAGTAATATCAATGCCTTTTATCTCTATGGTTTCTTCTCTCTCCTTCCCTCTTTCTCTCCCCTACAAAAAACACACACACACACACACACACACACACACACACACACACACAAGTGCCCACACAGAGTGAAGAGGAGAACCTTGCTAAACATGACCTAAATGTAAAAGGTTTATGTTGCAAGTGGGTGTGATGAAAAATTATGTGCAACTGATCATTTCTGGTTGTACAAGAACCAGAATAAGGTTCTAAGCAATGCTTTGGATTTTGTATATCATGCTTTCATTTATTCACTCCCAATTCTTCTCATACACAAAGAAGGAAATGAAGATAAATATCAATACAATCATCCTGTAGGAGAACATTTTTATTTTGGAGATGCTTTCAGCAGCTATTGGATGATACTACTAATTTGCATGAGTAGATTGTCATTGTGAATCCTGGAAACCTCTCCTGAAATATATTTTCAGAGCTGATAGTATATTGTGGTACTCGGGTGAATAATAGGAAGGAATTCTAATTCAGTGGTACATTGTAGCATTCATCCTTACTTTTCCTGTCCCATCAAAGAGCTAACACAAGTTTGGGCTTTCCTAAAGGCCAGAGATTACTATGGGGACAAGGACCTTATCATCACATCCTTTCCAAGCAATGATGTTTTTTACATTATAAAGGTCATTAAAAAAACTATCTGTCCTTACATCAGACAATATTTTAGTTAAAATTCTTTTGAGATCAATTCATCTATCAGACAAATATAAACATTTTTAGGACAAATACCTACTATTCAAGGACTGCAAACTTGGGTTTCAAATATGAGGATAGGAATAGGGATGAAGAATGCTGAATTTCTTGGCAGTTTCTGTAAGGACCATGGAAACAGAAAACTATTTACATTGCCATAGATACTTGTGACAGATATTTTCTCTTAAACTAATCTTTTTGGGATACGAATTGTTAAGCTCTAGAAGCCACAGTAGACTTGACTAGAATGTAGCAAATATAACCTGGTTGTGAACTGGCTTATTTATTTCAATGCAACCAGTCTTAGTTTAATTCATCAAAGCCTAATTGGAGTGTTTGGGGTATTGTGTTGGCATGTGTAGAGGGAAGAAATCAGACACTTAGAAATCACAAAGCAATGGACACAGTGTCATTACTTGGAAAACAAATAGTTTTGTGTTATGTACATATTCTCTCTGCCCACCCTCTACCTGGAAGCAATACATAGGCAGTTTTGGCTGGTAATTAGGAAAAATTTTGGCCACATGGCACAGATGGATGCCATCTTGGTTTCAGCAGACTGAAATCAGCAATGTCTGTTCTTCTAAAGAAGACAAAGCATAGTGAGAAAGAAAAAGAAGCAGCCTAGGATAAAACACAGCCATAGTGGTAGAAACACCATCATCAAAAGATTAAAAGAAAATCAAAGTCTTTCACCTCTGTGGAAAATATCCAAGTAGCCAGTTATATTCAAAAAATGATGTAATCATGGACTTTACAGCCAGAGAGAGCTAGGTTACTACCCTAGCTGTGCCTCTGCACTCTATCAGCTGATGAAGATTATTTGACCTTACTAAGATTTAATACTTCATTTGTTAAGTGGGCACAGCAATATTTCTGGTAGGTTTGCATGAGGACTAAGATAGCATGTATCAAAGCCATATAAATATCAGCTATCTTGATGGTGAAAAGTAATAATCACTGCTGCCTTGGTATTTTGTTCTGAACTGTTTGGAAAATGAGTCACATCTACTTCTTGTATCAGATATTTCCGGTGTTTCTTTAGAGGGGGCGGTCCTGGTTAGGGACACATGCTGAAATTAATGCTCTCATCAGAAGTGTGTTCTGTAGGTGAACTATAGGCATCATACTTCGCTCCAAATATTTCATAGTAAAAGTTTATTTAATTTCTAATTATAAAAGCCTCTATCTGGAGCCCAGGTGACATTCTAACACTTTGAAGGTAATCACAGAATTCATGAATCTTTTGGAGATAAGAATATCAGAATGGAAAAAAAAAAATCTTTGATTTCTAAGGCAAATATGTATCCTACAATGATTTACTCAACTCAATAAAATATTCCCATTATTAAGGGGAACCATATGAAATCACAAGGGGATATCAAAAATAATCAAAGACAAGCAATTTAAAGTTTCCAACTATCTATCTGTCAAATGTGTTTATACAAGTAATGCATCTAGAGGGTACTAATTCTAGAAAAACACACCCTGCATAAGCCTTTCATTTTTCTATGTCAGACGTAAACTATCCTGAGTTAATTCCCAGTACACATGGGGGTCAGGTACCACAGGAATGGGATCTTGACTGCATGTGATAGAAACCACTCTAGTTAACGAAGTTCTTGGAAGGCACACTGTGGGCTACAAAGGAAGACTCGAAAAATAGGCTTAGGCAAGAAGGGCAAAATCCTGACAAATGTCAGCTTAGAACAGGAGTTCAGGGAGGGCCATCTGCTATCTCTGACATTGACTGGTGACTTCACTACATCTGCTATGAATGATCGCAGCACTTGTCCCCACTCTCTGGAGGTGGGAGATTCTGCAAGTGTCTGGCTGTCTGACGTCATATCCTCACACTCCTCACCCTCTTTTGCAATGGGAGATTCAGCCCTGCTTCCACCCTGTCTTTTTTGTTCCTGCCATACAGGAAGTCTGTCTGTATGCTGAGACCGCATGGTTTATTAACAAGATCCCTCTCTCTTGATTTACTCTGGTACAACACTCTGCTGGGATGATACCAGCTTGATATGGGCTGAAGAGATTTTGCATTCCCAACTCTTTGTGTATCTACATGCACACACATAGTCCCTTTACAAACACACGTATGTTCATATATGTAAGTCTGAAGATAAAGTACAAAAAAATGACGAACTAAAAATACTGTTTCTAACCCTCAAAATTTGGTAGTTCAGAACTGCTCCATATTTATTTCATTTTTCTCAATTGTGTTATCAGTGTCAATTGTTACATAAAGAGTGACATGATAGTAATACAAAGAACAGTTTTTTGTATGTTTTTGTGCACAATATACTATCCAGAGGGCTGTCAGGGATGATTTTTCACACATACAAGAAGTCACACGTTTAATCCTTGTGCAGGGGGTATGGAAGATTATCAGTTTAACAAAAGGGAAACAAAAATCAATTTTCACCCAATGCACTTTGTGTGAATTTAATCAAAATTGAAAAGTAAATAAACTCTTGCTGCTGGTCATATTTTCTGAAGAGGGTAAAAAATATATATATATGTTTGCATTGTTGGTCAATAGAATGAGCTTTCTCAAACAATGAATTCACCCTTTTCCAAGTTGAATAATTTTTCCAGATTAGCTGTAAACCTATGTGCTATAGGAGAAGTTAAAGCTTTATTAAGAGATAATAAAACTATATTTAATCACAATTATTTCACACTGGGAATAAAATTGAATTATACCATCCTATATTTCCCAAGATCTTTGAGCTTTGTGAGAGACTTCTAGAATCTCAGAGGTGGTGTGTTCTTTACGTGAGCATTTCTTAGCACATTATAGTCCCAAACTCAATTATCTCTCCCGTCACTCATTTAAAAGAAGTAAAAGAAAATTTAGCTCTGACAGCACACGTTAAAACGGGACTTATTTTTTCCATTGATTTAACAAATTGATGTCACTTTCTTTCTTTTTTAAATATAACTATACTTATTTTTTCCATTGATTTAACAAATTGATGTCACTTTCTTTTTTAAACATAACTATTTGCAAATATTTGATTCTTTTCTGGAAAGAATTAAGCAATTTTAAAAATTTCTTTCTCTTTTGGTGGGTGGATGGGGGACTGATGGGTTTAAATAAAGCATACTTTTGATGTTAAAGTGATTTTTTTTGGGGGGGGCAGGGGGGAGGAGACCAGGGATTGAACCCAGGAGAACTTGACCACTGAGCCCTATCCCTAGTTCTTTTGATTTTTTATTTTGAGACAGGGTCCTGCTAAGTTGCTTAGGGCCTTGCTAAGTTGCTGGGGCTGGCCTCAAACTGGACATCCTCTTGCCTCACCCTCCCAAGCTACCAGGATTATAGGCATAAGCCACCACACCTGGCCAAAATAAATTTATTGATAGAAAACTCATTCAACAGTAATTCAACATTCACTAAAGTGCAGCTATAATATATGCTTGTTGTCCCTTAAAGTTCTGTTCAAAACATGGTGTTTTTCATTTAAACGGTGAAATAATTCAACACATTAATGAAAGCAATTCTACTAGGGAGATACTTTTCCTGTAATTGGGATGATTTTTTAACTGAATCATGGGCCGTTTGGTTAAAGGTATTCATTTGAAGATAGCTAATGGGAAATGTCAGTGTGTTATTTCTTCATCATGAAACAGAAAAATTCAAGAGGGCCTGTATTGAGCATTTATTTCTGATCTTAATGCAATCAGCATGATGTTCAGTCATATTTGGCCACTTTTTTACTATTTAATGTTTAAATAATGCTACCTAAATTAGATATTCGGTATCCCGTGTCTGTGAGGGGGAAAAAAAAAAGAATATTCTTTTGGGAAGACAAAAATCTAAATTCTAGTATTTCTATTTCCTTTCAAATAACCAACATAGGCAACTGAATAAATAACCTTGGCCGTGGTGGACACCTCTTAGCCCCTCATTTTAAGGGCTTTTACAGACAAAAGTCAAAGGGTCCATACCCCGTCTCATGACATCATGCAGAAGCATGAGATGCCCCAGGCTGCCTCTTATAGGCCTTCTGCTGCTTCCCTCCCCTGATTCTGGCCCCCAGGGCCTGAGTGAAGATATCCTCTGTTCAAGAACAATCATCGTACAGGTAAAACCATCATCATTAGCTACTGTACATGGATTAGAGAGAAAAACATTAAAGAATCCTGAAGTCAGACTGCTGTCTCCAGCCAGTTCTTACCGATGGTGAGGAATTGTTCAAGCCATGTGTTCTAAAGAGTGCATTCTGTCTGAAACTTCCTCAGGCCATTACCCCAGGCTTTCCAAAAGGAGATGGTTCTAAAAATAATATGAAGGAGGAGGAGAAATTGCCAGTCTGTATTTGAAACTCATATTTCTTAGAATTAAAACAGCCTAGGAATAAAGATAATGGCTTGTCGGCGGTATAAAGTAATATTTCTCCACTTTTGCCACTAACCATAACATTTCAGCAGTTTCATCTTCCCTCAGGTTTCTTGAGAGGACCTGAAACTGACCCATGTAGGTAGCTAAGAGTCGTCCCTTCAGCTGAAATGCAGATTTCAGTTTCCTCTGGCACATTCTCCTCTGTACCCTGCCAACCTCCTCTCCTCCTCTCTCCTGCTCCAGCTGCTGCGTCTTCTAATAGCCCTGACTTAGTTCTTTTCTTGTCCTTCCTTCTACATAGTTTGCTGCTTTAGTAATGTAACCACAGAGGTAAACAATTATCTAAATTATGGAAAGTTCTATGCAGGACTGCATAGGTTACCAGGCTATGGTCAGTGTGTGTGTGTGTGTGTGTGTGTGTGTGTGTGTGTGTGTTTTCCATATTTTACAGAGAGTTTAGGGAATTATCTTTTTTGCTGGGGGGCAGGGGATTGCAGGGTCTCACTGAGTTGCTTAGCCTATCTCTCCCTTTTGCTGAGGCTGGCTTTGAACTCGCAATCCTCCTTCCTCAGCCTCCCCAAAATGCTGGGACTACAGGTGTGTGCCACCACACAGGGCAGGGAATTAGCTTTTTTTTTTTTTTAAATTTACACACCTTCCAACAGCTCTTTGCTACATTTCTTTGAGGGCAGAGAGGCAACAGGTAACAGCTGACCCATATCCCAAATTTGCCATCTTTCCTTGCAGCTCAAACCAAGCATGCGTATGCGTGCACGTGTATGTGTGTGTGTGTGTGTGTGTGTGTGTGTGTATGCGTGCACATGTGCACTCCCTTTTATTTTTCCCAAAAGGCTTTGTTTTTTGCTAGTAGATTCCTTAGTCCTTAAGCAAGAATATCGTGGTAGACATGTAGACTCACCAGACTCTTAAACACACCTGAATCCTAGTTTAAATTTGATTTAGTCTCGCAGGCTTCACCATTCACCACATATATTCCATTGAAAACCTTCCATCTGAGACCAGGCTATCTTTGTCACAATGGTAAACATAGTAGTAAGTGAATTGGATCCAAATAAGCTTTTTCACTAGAATTGTTGCCTGATGTGTTGTAGTCTGCCTTTGGGTCTACTACCCAACCGTTGTAATAGAGAGACCCCAGAAGCATTAGCTCTAAAGGTCAAGGACTGAGAGGTCTCTTACATGAATTAATGTTATTCCTGAAAATAACCACATTGGCCATTTTCAAGGACTTTGGGGACACTCAAGAGCCCAGAGGGCTTTGTGACTCACGATGAGGCTCACGGGGGCACTTTTCAGCCACGTCTTTGTTGTAAAGGGCCTTGGATTTTTCAATCTCCGTTGCTCCAAAGACTGTGTGAATAGATAAGTGCCTGAATGTGACCACAACTGGTCCTTCTTACATAATCTCAAAGCCATTACCTGTGGGCGATGACTTGCCATTTTTACACCTTCTGTAGAAAATGCAGTTTGAGGATGCGGTTGTCTTAGTAAGAACTTGTAACCTGAATTCAGAAATGACGCTGCTTTCAAAAAGTTGTGCAGAAATCCTATAATGTTGGAGTTACTAAGACATGAAATTTAAGAATTTCAGAAGCCCCTCCTTTTACGTTCCCTGAGATTCCAGAAGCTCAGGTCATTAAACTTCCCGAATATTATATTTTCTTTTACCATTTCCCAAAAACTGTATTATCTAAAGTTATGGTAGTTAAAATGCAACTTGGTTAAGGTTTAGATATAGGACCCCAACCTTGTGTATGGCTATAATGACTAAAATACAACACCACCACCAACAAAACACTTTTGCTATTGCCCTGCAAATAAAGATTCTGAACAAGAATAAAACAGAATAAGGATTTAGTATTTCTATAATATTTAATTCATTCATAAGTGAATATCAATCAAATTTATTAGGATAATGAAGGTGTTTCCATCATTTGTCAGCTCTTGCAAGATTAAACATCTCTTCTGATGTTTTGACTTCGGGTTCACAGGTTAAAGTTAGCAAAAAGAGTTCCTTAGTTTTCTGTACAGATGGAATCAAATACAGAAAAATGACTAAACAAGGTTTCTAAAACTTTCACGGATTGGGTGGTGGCAGTCTTTTATATTACTTTTCCTCGCCATTGTAATTTGAAGGAACTTTCCAAGAGAAGGGGTCCCATCCAATACAAAAGATCCTGGGATCCCCAAAGTCTTCCACACCAGGGCAAAAAAATATCACCTCAAAGTCTTTCTACGATGGTAGCTGATTCATAAAACTGAGAGGGTAACATAAGGGCTGTGTATGAAGAAAGAAAGAAAAGGGTCCCTATTGAAAAAGGTCTAGGGTAGAACAAGAAAGAAAAGAGACAGCCTGAAGGAAAAATCTGTAAAAGATATCTCTGAGAAAGGTCACTCCAATTGATGTAGGTTTTTCTGTTATGAATTCCTTTTTATGTGCTTAGCTGTTAAATGTTAAATCTTCCATTGTCAAATGGACTTGAGTTTCACCATGGAATTGGGCCCTAACCCCTGCAAATGATGGTCAGTCTCTACATATGTATTTCATTTTATGTCATGTGCTCCTTGCTCATGCTTTCTATTTTTCTTATTTGGTGCCCTGATAGAAGGGCACCTATCTGTTTGAAATGCTATTGTGTGCTGTGTACTGAGATCGTCTTGTGAGAGTGCCTCGGGACATTCTTTTCTGATGGATGTCCCAGATGTCAGAGTTTACACCTGTTCCTAAGTGTAAAATGTATACGTTAACCAACAAAATAAAGTTTTATAAGACTAATATGATTTTAAACCCAGAAGCTCATGTAAATGGATACATCAAGGTGTAGGAATAGAAAACATTTCGTGTTTGTTTGAAACCTAATTTCTGCAAGAATGAAAAGATGACATTTCAAGGCAAGGTCTGGATTAAGTATCAGATATTTAAGTGAATAAATAGAGTAGTTTAAGTGAATGGTTTCCTGACTCCTATGGGGTTATGTTTTTTTTCTCTTTGTCCTGTCACTAAAATAGCACATAGTTTGGTGAAAAAAGAATAAAAGGGGAAAATTTGGAATTTTAATAGGAAATGTGAACCTTTGCACACAAAAGGAATTTAAGGGCATCACGAGTTATTTATATTTAATGTAATCAACAATGAATTCAGTGGAAGTACAAGTATGAAGAGAGAAGCCCAGATTATATTCTTCACTTTACCTCCTAATAATACCCATTCAAACATCCATTTGGCTTTATTTACCTGCTTACAGATCACTTTAGCATCTTATCCTACTGCCTTCTCTGTATAGTGGATTAAAAAAAAAAATCTTCTGTTAGTGAAGATGGAGGCCAGGTAGGGTGATCTCAGATTAAATTTCACATAATAATTTCAATAGTAAGCAATCAAAATATTATACCCCAGAGAAGTCAGTTCTATAGAAACATAAATTACTTGGGAGAAGAAATTGAATTTAGTTTCAGAAGACCAGGGCATGAGGTAAAGAAAGATCCATGAAGACCAATAAAGAAAACTAGAGTTGGGAAAGTCTTGTGATTTTAAAAATTACTTAGCCAGTACTTCTTTGAATTTTAGACTTCTCCTTTTGTTCTTTTCTCCCTCATATACTGCGACAAGCTGAATTGAAGCATTACTTACTTTCAAAGGAGTGAAAGTTCCAACAACCTGACTTTAGTAAATAAACAAAACTTTCATTTTAATTCTAAGATGAAAGACTGATAATCTGACATAAAATTCAGTTTCATGATTTAATTAAATTGCCTTTTCAGGAATCCCAATTTGGGATGGTCAGAATTCTGCCAAGGAGGGGTTTTGATTTCATTATCCCATTAATACACAATTTTTATCTAAAATGTTTGTAACAGTTGTTTTAGGATTCTTTAAGTTCAAAATTAAAGGATTTATTTTAAAATATTTATCTTATGTTTATTCTTAAGAGCTGTCATATTCACTTTTTCCAGTAAGTAGTGGTAATCAACATTTTTTTATTGCTTCTTTTTGGTTATACGTAACATTAGGATTCTTTTTGACCTAATTTAAAAAGCAAGGAATATAATTTGCTCAAATTCAGTCCTTGGTACTTTCCCGTTCCCTCCTCTCCTCCTCTTCCTGTTCCCTTCCCTCTACTGATCTTTCTGTTATTTACTTTTATATTTTGTTTCTTTTTGTTAGGTGTTTTATGGTACGTGATGATGAGATTCATTGTGGTGGTATATTTATGAATGCACACAGGAAAGTTCAGTTAGATTAATTCCTCTCTTCTTCCTTCTCTATACCCTTTCAGTTGTCTTATGTTTATTTTTTATGGAATGTCCAGGGCTGTTAGTTCAACTTAGTAGAAATAATAAGGTAAGAAATATCTACCCAGAAGTAGAAGTCTCAAAAGAGTTTTTAACGTCAATACCGTACCACCCTCTGAAATATAGTTTCTATTGAATTTTAGAAATTGCCAACAGTTCTTCTAAATAATGCAGATAACACAGTTGATTATGCTCTTTAGTTCTGTCTGTATCATTTCAAGCTCATAGACACAGATCACAGGATATTTGAGCTAAAAATATTCCAAGTGATTCCTTAATCCCTCATATCTCACATTTATTTAGCAGCAGTTCTATGTTTAGAAACCAGAATCTTAACACTGAATTCAATGTTATTCCTCTAATACCTCACTAGCTTTCTCAGTTGCAGAGTAGAAAACCTTGTAAAATTTAATAAATGCTAAATTCTTCTAAAGTTACAAAAAGATGCTAGTGATGTGATTCATGGTTAAATTTTGAAGTTTCTGCCTTCTTGCTATAATTGTTCCATTAAATAAAAAAATTACACTTATGAAAAATATATGTCATTACCTGTATTTGTTTTTAAAACATGCTTATAAAGTACATTAAAAGAATACTCCTTAGAAAACTGTATCACATTGGAAATATGAGTTGTCAGTATTGATAATGACATATACAATCAAACATACAATTTAGAATCTTTATTGGCTATAATTCTAATCACTATTCCCTAGTTCATTATATTATAAACCAAAATGGTTTAATATACACAACTATTCCCATATTCCCATATTCATTATAGATCATTTTTCATTTTTTACACAAAGCAATTTCAAAAATTGTAAATCAGGCCAGGCACAGTGGCACACACCTGTAATCCCAGAGGCTCAGGAGACCGAGGCAGGAGGATCACAAGTTCAAAACCAGCCTCGGCAACTTAGTGAGGCCCTAAGCAACTCAGCAAAAACCTGTCTCCAAATAAAATATATATAAAAAAAAAAAAAGGTCTGGGGATGTGGCTCAGTGGCTAAGAGCCCCTGGGTTCAATCCCTAGTACCAAAAAAAAAAAAAAAAAAAAAAAAAAAAAAAAAGTTAATCAGATTATTTTACATCACCCCTGCTCAGAAGTCTCCAATAATTCACTAGTCAAGTGAAACATAAAATAGAAATTCCTTGTAAGCCTTTGATCTTACCCCATCTGGGTCTTCCATCTTGACCTGCCTCTCTCTACTCAAGTCCATGGTCAGGTATCTCACTTGCCCTAGTCCTCACTCTATTCTTGAACACACCTATGTTGTTTCTGCTTAATAGACTCCTGTTTCTTCTCACTTGTGTGCCATGCCAACTGCCAGCTCCGCTACCCCATCGTTCTAAATTTAGTTTGGGCACTTAGCACTATCTGAAATTGTTTTCTGCATTTTCTTGCTTCTATTCTGTTCCTGTGGTTCAAATGCAGCCTCTGTGACAGTAGAAATCTTGTCTGCTACATTCACTGTAAGTTGCTACACCAATTAATATATGATGATTAATATTCACTGAGATCAAGTTATTGAATGAATAATTTCAACTTTAGTGTCAGTTGAAGACTCTCCACCTGATGGGCAGAAGGGACTGCCTCACGTCAGACCCAGAAATGCAGGCAAGCTTTGTCGTGAGCCCACTGACTAGTGCATGCCACTCCAATTAACTGTTCCTATTATATAGGATGCCATGCAACTTCATGTACATAAAATAGAAAAACAGTATTTAAAACCCAAAATAAAATAATAAGTTTTCTTTCCTCTCTGAGAAGTGCTATAATCAGTGGGCAAATATTCCTCTATGCAGCTTCGTTGCACTGGCTAAGGTTTGTGGAATGAGGCAAAACTTGAGATGTGGAGTCTACCGACCATTATTTATGAGAATAAATCGTATGTGTTTGGTTACTGAAAAGATAAACCAAGAGATGAGTGTGACTGAAGGGATTACATTGCTCTGCACAATAAAATGAAGGTTTTTTTTTAAGAGGGAGAAAATACCAATACATTTGGTTATAAAAGATATTTGATTAATTTTGAGAAAACACTTTGAGAGATGTGGTCAGGCTCAAAGCCAGTAGGAGATTATTACATGCAAAGAGAAGGTGCAGCCACAGAGACAAGGGTGTAGTGTAGCCTCTCAAGAAAGCTGTAAATAGAGAAGGAAATCAGATCACTCAATATACATTTACAGTAGTGCTCATAGCTAAAGTTGCATTCTTTTCTTATGTTAAAAATAATGTATATGTTCACTATTACAATGCCAGTTATCAAAAATTAACATCTAATAGAAATTTGTTTCCTAAATTATAATGACAGCTTTTCATGTAGAAAATCAGGAAAAAAGGCCAAGTTAGATTTACATTTAACATATATATCTTATTTGCAAGCACACATTAAATAATTTTTCAAAGTTTCTAAGGCATATTAAGAGAGTTAATGAAATGATGCATATTGTTTTTCTTAAAATGTCTTATCTGCACAGACAAAAGTTCAATTTTTTTTTACATTTCATATTATACTTATAGAGCACATTGTTACATATCTCTGGTTGTATACAAAATATATTCACATCATTCATGACTTCATACATGCACTTAGAGTAATGATATCCATCTCATTCTACCATCTTTTTTTTTTTTTTTTTCTTCTTCACCCTTTTGCCCTTCCCTTTCCCTCCCTCCCCATTGGCCATTCTAGTGTTCCTCTAATCCTCCTATGCTCCCCATCCCAACCCCATTGTGATTGGCCTCCTTATATCAGAGAAAACATTCGGCATTTGGCTTTTTCTGAGAAAACATTCGGCATTTGGCTTTTTGGGACAGGCTAACTTCACTTAGCATTATATTCTCTAACTTCATCCATTTACCTGCAAATGCCATGATTTTATTCTCTCTTATTGCTGAGTAATACTCCATTGGGTATACATACCACATTTTCTTTATCCATTCATCTACTGAAGGGCATCTAGGTTGGTGCCACTGTTGAGCTATTGTGAATTGTGCTGCTATAAACATTGATGTGGCTGTGTCCCTGTAGTATGCTGTTTTTAAGTCCTTTGGGTATAGACCGAGGAGTGGGATAGCTGGGTCATAAGGTGGTTCCATTCTAAGTTTTCCAAGGAATCTCCATACTGCTTTCCGTATTGGCTGCACCATTTTGCAGCCCCACCAACAATGTATGGGTGTGCCTTTTTCTCCACATCCTCGCCAACATTTATTGTTGTTTGTGTTCTTAATAGCTGCCATTCTGACTGGTGTGAGATGAAATTTTAGAGTGGTTTTGATTTGCATTTCTCTAATTGCCAGAGATGTTGAACATTTTTTCAAGTATTCATTGATTGATTGTATAACTTCTACTGAGAAGTGTCTGTTCAGTGGCCAATTTATTGATTGGGTTATTTGTTTTATTGGTGTCAAGATTTTTTAGTTCTTTACTATAAATCTGGTGGTGTGAAGGGAAAAGTGGATTCAAGTGGAGTGAAAGAAAGAAGTCCCTAAATCACAAGGGCAAAGACTTTGCAAAAAGAGTGGTAGTTGCCATTTCCCTTTTGATTATGGTTACGAAACACCCTAAAACAATTTCTTTCTATCACTCAAAATCTCGTGTTAAGTCTTGAACTTGATCTCCTTGTGCAAGGGAGGCGTGGAAGGGAAGTGAGAAAAGAGACTCTGCTCCATGTTGGTGATTCCAACACAGAGTTCAGGGTGACAAGCACAAGGCAGCCAAGTGACCTCCTGACTGCACAAGTTCACCAGAAGAGGAAGTTCCAAGTCAGAAAAGAGGAAGTAAATCACCACAGTGGAAATGTCCTCCTGAAATGCTACCTTCTAGCAACCCCGAGTCTGTGTGTGGTTAAAAAGTGCTCTGGATTCCAGGCTTAGTGGCATTGGATCTAGGAAAGCAAGACAGGTAATTTTATTTAAATCCAGATGCATGGAACATCTCAGCTGAAGTCTAGGTTATAGGTGTAAACACGTTTTGAAACTTTTTTGAACATCAAACTTCATCAAAATGAGTTTTCTCTGGGGGGAGTGGGGGGGGGGGCAAATTCTGATATTTTTTTGGAAACATAATTCCCAAATGCTGCTTTAGTGAATGAAATCAGAAGGAGTTGCAGGAGAGTATTCCGACAGATTACTCTAAAAAATGCTCTGATACTGCTTAATGATCCTGTTTTCCTTTAAGTGATTTTAGTTTCCAAGATGCTTACCCTTATTTGATATCAGAGCAATATGAAAAGAATGTCAAATCCCTAAATCACATTATTGCCTTTGCCAGAAAAGTGCAATCACTATAAAAGAGGAAGAGCCAAGGTTGGCTATTGTGTGCTAGCTAGTGACAACGTATTATCATTTCTGTGTCTTTATTTTCAATCCTCGATTGTTATCAATTATCTATCATAAGCCGTAAGAGAAAGATGTTTACTGAAATGTGTGAAGCTTCAGAGTATAACTGAAGATAAACACTAAATTATATGTAATATAATCTGTCTGCATAGAAAAATGGCATTGTAGATTGCACTTTCGACGATTTTACACACTTATCATGAACAGGAAAACGACAGTTAGCCATGGAGTTAAACCAGCCCATGCCAATTTTGTTATTTCTCGTGCTGCTCTCAAAGCAATGGCTCTGGAAGAAATCCAAATGGGAATCCAATTCAACAGCAGTCTATATTCCAAAGGGTTTGTGATAGTATCAGAAGCATAACAAATGTGACTTGAGGGCACGATGTTCTAAGAAGAAAAAAAATGACATATCTCACGTAAAAGATGAGCTTATTATGACTAGTGGGGGGCAAATTATAGTATGTTTGTGGATAGCCTGATAAATAAGAAAACAAACACATTATAAGTACATAAAATAATACAATCTACCCGCTAAACCTGAAGATTCACAATATAATTTCAACTAAAATTCTTTGTACTTTATATGTCAGATTTTACTACCACTAATACCACAGTCATTTGCTTTACTTTCTCTTCCTTTCTTCTTTCTCTGATTAATGTTAACTAAATTAAGATATTTATTGACAGATGATAAACATGTGAAACAGTAAGTTTTTAAAGAAAATGAATATTTTTCTCTGAGGTACAGAATATGCCCTTTATTTAGTCGAACATTTTTCATAATATTACTTTTAGTGACTTATTTGTGACAGAAAAATACATAAGGCTAGTAATTTTCCTTAAATACTAACATTTTATTAGACAGATATCAACAATAAACATTTGTATCACACACATGTGACTGTGTGTGTTTGTGAGTATTTTTGGCTAGAAGGATAAAATTTCAATCCAGAGATCAAACATGGAAGAGGGAATAATAGGTGTTAAATTACTTTCTTTCAAATTACTTTTAACGCTTATCCATTTACTGGCAAATGTCATACTTTCATTCTTCTTTAAGGCTGAGTAATATTCCATCATACACACACACACACATACACACACACACACACACACACACACACACCACTTTTTTTATCCATTCATCTGTTGAAGGGCACCTAGGTTGGTTCCATAGTTCACCTACTGTGAATTGAGCTGCTATAAACACTGATATGGCTGCATCACTGTGATGCTCTGATTTTAAGTCCTTTGTGTATTAAACTGAGGATGGTGATAGCTGGGTCAAATGGTGGTTCCTCTTGCCTTTTAGTGGTTAAATAATTATTCATTAGCTAACACCCAGTTTATTCACTTCTTTAAACCTTTCATTATTAAAACTCAATATTTTTTCTATCTTATTGGTAGTAGTAGTAGTAGTATGTCACTAGAGACTAAAGCCAGGGCTACACCCATGTTAGGCAAACACTGTCATTCAGCTACATCCTTATCCTTTTTATTCATATTTTGAAACAGGGTCTCGCTAAATTGTCCAGTCTGGCCTTTAATTTGCAATCCTCCTGCCTCAGCCTCACTAGTAGCTGGAATTAGAGGTGTGCACCATATCCAGCAAAGGTAAAAATAAGTACCACTCACAGCAGAATTTTTTTTTAAAAAGCCTTTTTACGGTCTTATTTTATTCTTTTCCAAATTATTCGATCTGTTCTAGATAATCTATTGCCTAAACCCTCCACTAAAAATTTGCTTATGCATTCTGTACCTGGACTTAGTCCACTTTTGTTTTGTTTAATCTCTACTCATTCTTCAATAAACCCTTCTCTAGCACATTAGCACAGAGTGGGCAGTCCTTATTCAGAACTGCTAGATAATTTTCTTTGCTGTTTGTGAGACACAGCTAGTTGATCGCATATTAATTTTTTTTTGTTTTCCTTTTCATCCACTAGTATTAAGATATCAGAATAAAAAAAATGCCTTCCTAATCACCTTTTAACTTATTAGACACCTGGAAAAGATTGTCTTGTAGGTAGAAGCTGCTGCTTCAATCTTGTATCTCTGTTGATATTAATTGTTGCCGCCTGAAGCGATGGCCACGTGGAGCAACGAAGCCGCGGGAAGAAGTTCAGAGGCGAACTGGAAACAAACAGCCTTTTTATTCTGATAACTTTTCTCTCTGGCTCTAACAACTACTTTAACACGCACCACACACACCACCAAAACAACCAACACACCAAATGGCGCAGACCCGATCAGCAATCTCCTCAAGTCTCTCGAGATCCCGCGCCAAGTCCCGTGAGATCCCGGGCCAAGTCCCGTGAGACTACGGAAGGCGGCAATGCCCAAACATCTCCATGGCCCGTAGTCAACCGCAATCTTAGCCATCTCCCCAAACAGGGCTCCTGCAATTAATGACAGAACTGAAGAGCTGCTAAAGGGAGGGGGATTTTTGTATACAAAGACCAAACCAAGTAACTGCATTTTAAGAACTGAAATCAAAGTAATTTGCTTTTATGAAACTTACACATAAAGGAAAAAAATACAGAAAGTCTCTGAGGGAAATAATTAATCATAGATGCTGTAGAAGCATGCCAGGAATTCTCCTCTACTGTGAACTGTGCCCAGTCTTGGAGAACTGGTACCTTTTGGGTCAGAGCAACAGAAGTTGGAGAAACCTTCTTTTCTCCTTCCTCTTGTCTCCCCTTCATTTTTCTCTTCTCTGTTATCTCGTTGTGATCAGGTTACAGCATAAAGAGTTAGCTAGGTCATTCCTGTGGAATGGAAATTCACCAAGGTCACAGAGTGTGAGTCTAATTTGGTGCCTGTTCTTCTCCTCCTGGGCTACTAACTGGGAAGAGGATCAACAAGGCTTCTGCACAGTTACATCCGGGACTCACCATGCCTTCTATGTTACCCTGCCCAGACGCTTCCTAATACTACAGTTTTTCCCCTTGTTTTCTCCTGTGGCCCGCCTTCAATATATTGATAGTGAATGGGCCAATAGTATTAATTGGACTTAGTCTTGAAAGAGGAGGCCGAAATGTCTGAAAAATGAGGTAAGACTTAATTCCTTGCTAATCATACAGTATGGGGGGGGATAAGTAAGAAAAAAATGTTGCATATTCAGGAAGCATCAGCAATGCAGTTTATGGAATCGTAGAGTACTATAAAATAAGCCATAGGCAGCCGGGAGTGATCAGGACGAGGTCAGAGACACTTTGAATGGCAATTGGAGGGTGAATGACAGTTTGTAAGCAGCACGGAAATCTGTAAGATTTTTCAGGAGGACATTGGGATGGCCAAATCTGTGTTTTCTGGGGACAAAGGGGAGAGAGTGGAAGCAGAGAGATTCCTCAGGAAATTACTGAAATACGTAGAAGAACCATGAAGGTAAAGCAGTCATGGGAGCCAGGACCAGAAGAAAGACTGGATTCCAGAGGTAATGGAGGGCAGCAGAGGAGAATTTAGTGACCAATTCCTGGTTTGTTAGACAAGTGCTGTCTTTTCTCCATCCCGACAGTGTCTCTGCCTGACTGTAAATGGCAATGATCATTTGAAATGACTATTTATTGAGTTTTACTTCTACTTGGTCCCGCTATCACGTGAACACTGCAGTGTGACATATGTTTAGAAGCAGAAAGTATTGGGGCTCCTTTGTCGTGGTGCCCAGAATTCCCGTGGAACGGAAATTGACTCCTCCTCCTGAAAATTTCCAGGGATGTCAGAAGCTATGTTAGATGGTGTGTGCAGTCCACACCTGTCACTGTCAGACCGAAACAATGGTCTGGCACATATGGGAAGCCAGTTATCCGCCTTGCTTCAGTTCTACTAGGGAATGATAAAAGAAAAAAATATATATATGTGTGTCCTTAATAGGAAACATTTCACGTGTGCAGGAGGCTGATGAGCAGCTTTTCAATGGCAATGTAACCTCCAAAAGTGCTCCTCAAATTAAAGCAAGAGGCCTGCGTGGTACAAAACACAGATAAACAAAGGTGATCAAAGCACGCTTAGAATAAGCAAGCGACAAACAAAAGGAGAGGGTTATGTTGGGGACACAGCAACGTAATTGGATCCCTCTGCCAACCCTGGTAATTAAAATGGAGACACTTAGTACCTTAGTTGCTCTGCAATCCCATAATATGTTTGAGATTAACAACCCTTGAATCTTGGTTTTACTGCTGTATCGTTGGGATATCCAATGCGCTATCTCTTGCCATTTTCAGAACACACAGGCAGAGATTTCTTCGGGGCCGTGAAGATTGAGAAGCAGCTAGAGAGAGAGCCTGCCTTGTGCTCTGCAACCACACTTCCTTGCTGCTGTCGACATTTGGGGCAAATATGAACAGAAAAAAAACAAGAAAAAGAAAACAGCAAGGACTGCCATGAGTTAAAGCTCCACTTACCCCTTTGAGAGAAAAACCTGGCTGCTGTTCTACAGCTTTGCATAGCTGCTTCTCTGTTTTGCCAGCATTTTTTTGGTTTGGTTTGATTTGGTTTGGTTTTTGAGATCTCACCGGTGCCTTGTAGAAATTGCATTGCAGGGTCTGGGGATATATCTCAGTTGCTAGAGTGCTTGCCTTGCATGCACAGAGCCCTGGGTTCAACCCCCAGCAGTACAAAAAAGAAAGAAGGAAGGAAGGAAGGAAAGAAAATTGCATTGCAGGCTAGCACTGCCTGGAGAGGGCTGATTCTGTGAAGGGGCGTTATCTTCATCGATGCCACCCTGCACACACCTCAAAGCCCACTGGTCTCAGTCTACACCCAACTGTTGAGGGACATCGGGACCTGGGTCACCTTGTTCCGCTCACGTCTGCAGGTAACCCTGTGCAGGAAACTCTGCACACAGAGAGCCCTGCCTTTGCTGAAAGGCTTTTGCAACTTTGGGGTTGGCAATTTCAGCCAAATTCCTGCTTGCAGGCTGGGGAGAGGCCCTCTAGTCTCTGGAGGAGGTGCATTTCAAGCGCTGGATATGGGTTTTACAAAAGGAACAGGAAGCACGTGCCGGTAATTAATATTATATCTTGTCCCCAAAGATGTCTGTGGTCCCTTTATATGTTAGTTGACGTATCCCAAGCTCCTCTGAGAGGTAATGATGAAGTTAATATAAACACTGAGCTTTCTACCTAATTTCTACTATTAAAATGGGGAGGGGAAAGGAGAACACAGGCAGAAAGCAGATCCACAATGCCTAAGGAAACTGTCCCTGATACTTGACAGGCAAGTGGAGATTCAGTGAGCAGCCGAGGTTGGCTCTTTTTTGTAGATCTGCACGAGGTGATGGGTTCTGCAGTTTCTCCAAGCAAAGGGAAGTTGAAGGGTACCCCCCCACACACACACACACAAAAAAAAAAGAATAGGAGGGCCCTGCAGTATTCTGCTCTGTTTCATCACTTGAGTGTTACCTTTTCCAGAAAAAAAAAAAAAAAAAAAAAAAAAGCATGCCAACATAAAATCAGCCCTAATTCAGCCCAGCATGGTGTGAAATAGAGGCCAGCTCTTCGCTCACTTGCCTGGTTAGTGGGAGAGGAATTGAGCGGAAGATCAGAAGTAAATCTGGGGTTAATCTTACCAGGGTGAACACATCTCTCCGTCTTTGTAGGGTCCTGGCTTGTTCTGATGTGCCAATTAGAAACTCACAGTTTAAAACACAACAAATTATACATCGACCACATTTTGGCATTAAAATAACAGGGCATCCTCAGGTAAATGTCTCAGCTAAGCATGGGGAAAATCCTACTGCATACTTTGTTCTTGCATTGACTGCTGGCTTGGGTAACTGACAGAGGGTGTCTAGTTTGGCAGTCAAGACAGTTCTTGAGAGTAAAAGGAGACCATAAGCAGATGTGAATCATGTTAAGCTAATAAAACATTGATAATATTGAACAGAGAGAACAAAGATGGATTTTTTATTAAGACCCGAAGATGTACCTGTTCCTATTATCTGCCCCCCCATATGCTATGTAATACTGTTGTAATTTTTAAAGGACTAAGTAAGATTATAGTGGCAAGGGAGCCCAGACAAAATACAATTCCATGAGTGCTTACCCTGGGTACCATATGATCCACCCTGAGGGAATCCACACAACCACTAGAAATCTGATGATTCCATTGTTTCTACAAAACATTTTCTACCCTATCTTCATGATTTGGTTTGTTTAAAATATTGTGATTTATGACTTACTGGATTATCTTTAAATATTTCAGGGAGATCACACCATCCTTTGATCCTTGATGGTCAAATAGTTTTAAAACATACACAGTAAAAATAAAACATGATACCCTTGACCATGAGGATAAAAGCAAGCCACAGAAAAAATAAAATAATTGATGTAGAGTCACAGCGTCCCCAGAACAGATAATCTTTGCATTCATATCATCTTTATTTTATTAAAGATTCCATCATTACCCTATGTACATGTATGACTGCACAGGTGGTGTGACACTACATCGTGTACAACCATAGAAATGTAAAGTTGTGCTGCAATTGTGTATGCATTCTGCTGTTGTATATACCTAATTAAAATAAATAAATCAATTTTTTTTAAAAGATTTCATTTCTTTCCTACCTATCAGCAAAAATAAAAATCTGTTTTTCTGTTCTCTCAGAAAAGTCACACTAACCTCTTTTAATTATTTCTGTCAAAGGTAAATAAATACCTTCAGTGGAGAAAAAAAAAAGATTACTATTATAATCTTTACAGTATTGTTCCATCGGATTTCAATGTCTGAGTATTAGAATTGCCAATGCTAGAATTTAAGGGTGGAGACTTGGGGGGTAAGAAGGCCCAGGTTGGGGCCTGTGTGTGCTCGGCAGGGTCACGCTTCACAGCCGATGCCCCAGCGGGAGCCAGGGAACAGATGTGGCTGTGGAGAGGAGCCGGCCTCTGCTTGGGGACCAGTTCCACACTGCTGGGGCTGGGAGCTGGTGGAGCCGGGAGCTGCCGCGGTTCAGCTGTGACGGTGAGCGTCACCGTCCCTGATGGCCCGCGCTCCAGTGTTCCGAGGAGGAATGGAGGATACCAAATGGAGAAAAACAATACACAGGAGCCTAATATCTTTCAGTGGGTAAATTATCTTTTCCTTGAGAAAGCAGAAAATGTTAATGGCTCAGTCTGCCAAGACTGGGTTTCATAATAGAGGTAAATCAAGAAACAAAAGATTGTTCCAGGACGTTTGTGCACAATTAAAACACATTTTTCAGTTGCTCGGATGAATATAGGCTCAGTGATGTAGATACATGGATATGTCATCAAAGGTGCAATTTGGCATGACATTTGTCTGTACAAAAAAAAAAAAAAAAGGAAAGAAAGAAAGAAAATAAAGAAATAAAGAAATAAAGAAAATAAATTAATGGCATTTGCAGGTAAATGGATGAAGTTGGAAGACATAATGCTAAGTGAAGTTAGTCAGTCTCAAAAATCCAAGTACCAAATGTTCTCTCTTATATAAGGAGGCTATTTCAAAGTATTGTTGGATGGGGTACATAAGAGGATTAGAGGAACACTAGAATGGTCAAGGGAAGGGAGGGTAAGGGAGGGAGCAAGAGGGGAGGGAGGGGGGGGAAAAAAAAAAGGTGGTTGAATGAGACGGATATCATTTTCCTTAATGCATGATTGAAGACCTAAATTGCACGAATATACTTTGTATACAAACAGTTGTATGTAAAAAGATACTAAATATATGCACTATGAGTTGTACATATTAAAAATTATAAAAATAAAAATAAAAAAATACAAAAAAAAAAAAAAAAAAAAAAAAAAAAAAGAAAGAAAACCTCCTCGGTGACGGTTGATTTTCCATTAGTGCAGTATTTTCCATTTCTTTTTTTTTTTTTTTTTTTTTTTTGTGTGTGGTACCGGGGATTGAACTCAGGGGCACTCGACCACTGGGTCACATCCCCAGCCCTTTTTTGTATTTTTTATTTAGAGACAGGGTCTCACTGAGTTGCTAAGTGCCTCGCCATTGCTGAGGCTGGCTTTGAACTCGCGATCCTCCTGCCTCAGCCTCCCAAAGTGCTGGGATTACAGGCGTGCGCCACCGCGCCCGGCTCAGTATTTTCCATTTCTGCAATAACGTTAGACATAATATATATCTGTGCTCTGTTAATATTAGGGTAGAATATTCTTTTTTAATCTATCTTTTCCTTCTTTCAACCCATTGTAAATGGACTGATTTGCCACGGAGGCTAAATCTAGCTAATAAAGCTCCATAGTTGTACATGACCAAACGATTATTGATTGATTAAGTTAGATGAGGTAGGACAGGGCACTCTGTGACACAAGGGGTCCTCAGAAATGCCTGAGGAGGCTGCACCAAGCTGGCTCAGTCTCCCTGCCTGCTTCCTTTGATGTTCACCCAGAACATCTAGAAAAATAAAGCCCGCTTTCACCCCTGGGTTGCCTCAGGGTGTGCTCACAAAGAAGAACTGGTGTTCTGGCCCCCACCCAGTTCCTACATCCAGCTACTCCACTGGTGAATGGTAAAAGCAAGAACTGGAAGCCACCTCCCTAATTCATGAGGGAGCAGCTGTGAGTGCCAGAACAAGCTCCTAAGCACCTCATCATCAGCTGCCCCACCAGTGACAAGTGGGTTGACAGAAGCAAACACCCCACGTGCCTAAAATGAGGTGACATGGCAGGACTGACTGTTAACATTCCTGTGTAGCATTTGGCATCCCAGGCACCATGGAGAATGGCAGGTCACTTGACCTCTCTGGGCCTTAAAACCCAGCTGTAGGAAAGTGTAAGCTGCCTGGTACCGTAAACCGGGATAAAAACTCTCGGGGGCAGAGTTAAGCTTTTACTACTTTTACTTCTACTTTCTTAGAGCTTAGAGAGAGGGAAAGAAAGATTTTTAGAGAGAAAGATTAAAGCGAGCTTTTCTTCTTGTCTTCTTAGCTTAGAGTTAGAGTTAGAAAGATAGAGCTTCTTAGAGTTAGAGTTAGAAAGATAGAGCTTAGCTTAGAGAAAGATTAGAGCTTCTTTCTTCTCTCTTCTTTCTTCCGTCTTCCGTCTTCTGTCTTCAGTCTTCCTCAGGAGTCTCGGCCTAACTCTGACCAGTCATTACTTCTTCTATCTGGTTTCTCTTCTGTCTTCTATCTGGTTTCTCTTCTGTAACCGCTCTGCCTACGTTCTGGCCGCTCTGATTCTTCTGACCGACCGAGTGACTGCCCGGCTGACTGAATTCTCCGTTCTCCTCACTCGGACCGCTTTCACCCGGTTATATACCTTCAGGTTTGCGGGTGCCTACAGGTGCATCACATATGGCTTCCAGCTAGCTACAACAGCCCTTCCTAATTAGGGCTCCTTCATATTCCTTCCCTTTAGTTTAAAAAGGTGCTTTAATTCTATTTTCACTATTTTCTCTATTTTATTTTCTCTATTTTCTTTTATTTTCTTGTCCCTACCTAGCTTTTCACCTTTTGTTTTTAAAAGGGTGGATATTTGAGCCCTTTTTGAGAAGGTGCTGCGGCTTTAAGGAAGCCTACTGCTGAGGAGCAGCTAACGCACCTAGTTAAGCACAATTGCATAAGTGGCTTTGACTTTTTTTTTTTTCTCTTCTTTATTTTTCTTTATGGCTTTCTTGCCAAAGCTCAATGGCTTTTTTTTCTGCATGGTTTTTACCATGCTATTTAATTCTCTATTTTCTTTTAAGCTCATGGCTTTTTTTCTTTATGGCTTTTTGCTAAAGCTCAAGGCTTTTTCTCTGTATAGCTTTTCTGGCTTCTTTATTTTTTATGGCTTTTGGCCGGCTACTCTGCTTCGGCTTTTCGCTGGCTACTCTGCTTCGGCTTTTCGCTGGCTACTCTGCTTCGGCTTAATTCTTAACTGGCCTCAACCGAGTCAGAGGCTATGCTCTCTTGTTTCTACTCTTTTTGCTGGTCTCAACTGAGTCTGAGGCTATGCTTTTTCGTTGCTCTTATTTCTTAGCTTTTCTTCTCTGCCTGCCGAGCCCCGGACGGACCACCATTTGTAACTTAGAGTAAGCTTCCTGGTACCGTAAACCGGGATAAAAACTCTCGGGGGCAGAGTTAAGCTTTTACTACTTTTACTTCTACTTTCTTAGAGCTTAGAGAGAGGGAAAGAAAGATTTTTAGAGAGAAAGATTAAAGCGAGCTTTTCTTCTTGTCTTCTTAGCTTAGAGTTAGAGTTAGAAAGATAGAGCTTCTTAGAGTTAGAGTTAGAAAGATAGAGCTTAGCTTAGAGAAAGATTAGAGCTTCTTTCTTCTCTCTTCTTTCTTCCGTCTTCCGTCTTCTGTCTTCTGTCTTCCTCAGGAGTCTCGGCCTAACTCTGACCAGTCATTACTTCTTCTATCTGGTTTCTCTTCTGTCTTCTATCTGGTTTCTCTTCTGTAACCGCTCTGCCTACGTTCTGGCCACTCTGATTCTTCTGACCGACCGAGTGACTGCCCGGCTGACTGAATTCTCCGTTCTCCTAACTCGGACCGCTTTCACCCGGTTATATACCTTCAGGTTTGCGGGTGCCTACAGGTGCATCACATATGGCTTCCAGCTAGCTACAACAGCCCTTCCTAATTAGGGCTCCTTCAGGAAAGAAGGATCAGGTCCCTACCACCCGCTTTATAATAATTCTATGGTGATCAAGAGGAAATAAATAAACTAGCATATTTTCAAAATACAACTATACAATTTGCTATTAATATTTGCTATTAATACTTTCTGGAACATATAGATTTCTCAAAATGTCATTTTGAATAAAGAATTCAGTCTGTCATAAGAGCAGTTCCAGATCAGGCACAACCTATTTTTTGGAACCGGGGATTGAACTCAGGGGCACTCAACCACTGGGCCTCATCCCCAGCCTTTTTTGTATTTTTATTTAGAGACAGGGTCTCACTGAGTTACTAAGTGCCTCGCCATTGCTGAGGCTGGCTTTGAACTCACGATCGATCCTCCTGCCTCAGCCTCCCAAGTGCTGGGATTACAGGCGTACACCACTGTGCCCAGCTCAGGCACAACCTCTTTAGAAGATCATTTGACAATATCTACAAATGCTGAATATTTTATGTAAAACATAGGCCAAAAATTCTCCGGGAGAAATCAGCATTTATTTTTTTAATCAAGAGGCATAACATATAAGGTTCATACAGGATTATTTGCAATAGCTCCAAATTGGAAAATACACAAACACTCCTCAACAGTGAAATCAAATGTGATGTTTTTCCAGTGGAATACAATATAGCAATGAGGAAAAATGAACTACACCTACATGTGAACATATTAAAGAATCTTACAAGCATAAACTGAGTGGAGGAAGCCATGTGCAAAAGACTTCATACTTTAGGATTTCATTTATGTAAGGTTCAAAAGCAGACAAAACTTAATTAGTGATGGATGTGAGAAAGTAGTAGTTCTGAATGGCCTAGTGACTATGAGATTCTAAGATGTTGATAGTGGTCTGTTTAAGATTTGTTTTGTTTTTGAAAATTCATTAGGTTGGATTGGTTTACTTTTTTGAATCTGTCTTCTATGGTACTTAAAAAAAAAAAGTTAATATGATCTGGGTTTGGTGAAATTTGATTTTCACTCCTGCCGGTGCCCTGAATTCATACTGATTCCCACCATGGGCATCATGAATCCTGTGTTAAATCTGCTGTTACTCTTTATCAGTAGTGGAGATAAGCCAGACTCACACAGTGTCATTTAAAGTATTATACCTCTCATATAGTATGTTTCAAAAGTAGGACCTTAAAGGCAAAAAAAAAAAAAAAAAAAAACAAATCAAACAAATATATGAATCACTAATAGTTGACTTTTGTTAATTATTAAGGAAGATAATTTCAAGGTAGAAATATCTTGAACATCCATCAGATAATATTATGCATGAGATCATTTATTCTCTTTATACATAAGGCCAAATTGTAAAACACAAAGTCAGTGGGGAAAAAACAGGGAAAAATAGGCTGGCTAGGTGTTGTGAAGAGTATAAACATATTTATTTCATACTAAATGTCTTTGGAGCTTTGAGTTTGTGTCAAGACTGTGGTATGTGTTGGGATTACCTGGGAACACTGTGATTGATTCTCTGCTAGAGTTCCATTCTGGGAGTAGAAAGAATGTTTTAAAACATAAATCAACTTTGTCTTAGTTTTAGGAGATAAGCAAATGAACATAGTTCAGCCACTTTGTGGGTATATAAATTTCAGCAAGTTATTTAGTCTCATACATGTTTCTATTTTCTCATAGTTAAAATGGGAATAATCATTATATCTATCTCATATAATTTGTATGGCAATTTAATAAGTTAATGTCTATTTAATAAGTTAATGTCTATGACATGTTAAAAGCAGGCCTTGGCACATTGGCATTCATATACAGCATTTCATCAATCTGAAATGTATAGTATGATCCTTGAGATATTGGGCTATTCTTATAATCAGTGGTAACATATTTTCACTTAGCCAACGTAACGGTAATTATTATCTACTCATTTTTTAGCATTGTGGTTTATTCTATTTGGCTTAATTAGACACTTTAAAGGTCCATTTAAGGAAGAAGGATATAGTCCTAACTTCACCAGAAAACCTTAATTCAAAACCTAGTAACATCAGTAAAATACTGATGTACGGCTTCCAGCAAAAAATAAGCTAAGAGCTAACTTTCTGAAGAAAGCAAATAACTTAGAGCTTGAAGCAAACTTTTAAAGAAGCACTTCATTACCAATGCTTTTTATAGCTTGAAAGACAATGCTGTATGGATCGACAGATATTGACCTCTCTGAGTTGAAAGGAACTAAGAGAAGTTCTGAATGTGTACATTTTAGGAATATCTTAATTTCATTTCAAACTTCCTTCTCATATGTGCACAAGAGTGATATATGGTAAAACCCTATGTTTTTCTAAAAGAACTTTACTTTTAAATAGGAGTGGAAGTTCAGAATCCTAGGAAACATTGTGCTATGCTTAACTGGCATCACACATTAAGTATGTCTCACCACCAACAGTGTCTTAAATCCAACGAAATTCAGTAGATATTCATCAGAGAAATGAAATGGTGTCATGACAGCATAAAAGGGAAAATAGACCTCAGTGTGGTCAAGGCCAACTTCCCTGAGGAATTGGTTTTTGATCTTGCGTGAGATCTGGCGAAGTGGCAGGGGAAGGGAGGGGGGTGATAGTGCCTCTCAGGCACAGGAATAGGATGTGCAAAGACCCTAGGGCAGGAGCGAGCAGGCACTAGGGAAGGTGTCACTAAGGAGAGAGCTCACTTCCCAGGCTCAGTTCAATGCAACTTCTAGGTTTCCCTTCCTACAGGTTGGAAGTGGACTCTTTCCACATATATTACAATCTATTCAGTCATCTGGACGCTTATCTGGTTTGGAAGTGCATAGTTCTCCTTTGCATCCACCTCATTTTCATTTTTCACTGAAAGATGAAATCAGACTCCTTGGCACTTAGTAAGTCTGCCCTGGCAATTCTAATGTTTGCACAGGGGAGTAGGCTCAATATGATTTTATAATGGCAGACTTGATACAATTGGAAAATATTATGATTACAATAAATACTATAATGGCTAACAAATCCAGCAACAAAATAAGCAAACTCATTGAGTCATTGTACAAGTTAAATCATAATGAGATAATTTGAGTTTAATTTGAATGTAATAACCCATTACAGCTCCACATTTTTCTCCACTTTTCAATATAGTGAGATAATTGCCTTCTCAAACTTTTGTATAATAACATTTATAATGCCCGGAAAACTATCCCACTCTATGAACTCCAAAACACCTATAACTGAAAACATACACTTAAGATAAATTCAAAAATTGTGGATGAGGAATGTACTTCCATGTGACATCAAAGACAGTATTGATTATTGTGTTATGTTCAGCTTTTCAAGTCATTGGTCTTGAGATGGATATCATTACTCTAAGTGCATGTATGAAGACATGCATTTAAGGTGTGAATATACTTCGTATACAACCAGAGATATGAAAAATGTGCTCTATAAGTGTAATATGAATTGTAATGGATTCTGCTGTCATGTATAACAACTTAGAATAAAAAATGTCATTAGTCTTTGTTTTAATACTTTTTTCTATCTTATGTTCTTCTTTTTACCTGTTTAATTTTTACTTCCTGGTGATTTGAAAAGTATATAGCTTGTTTTAATTCTCCTACAGTTTACAATTTTTTTAAAAAAGCTCACTCTCCAATAATATTATCATAGGTTATAGTAATGGTTGATTTCTCCTTTCTATAGAATGAGGAAACCAACTTTTGAATTTTGGTTCGTATTAGCTAGTAATTTGACCCAGATTATTTTTTCTACTAATAAAAAGTTTTCCAAGATCTACTTTATCTGACTGTCAAATTCCATTAGAATTCCCATTACAAACTTGATAATTTTCAGTCTTTTGATTTTACAATAAATAAAACATGAGATGATAATATATAGGTCACAAATAGACTATAAATATTTCCTAATCCCCTCCCCTCCTCTAGGGAAAAAAATGTCCATTTATTTAGAATCTTTTATTGCTGTTTATTGGGTCACTCTTGCTTTACTATCTCATTTCAGATTTCATGAACCTGTGGGTAGTGCTCACAAAAGACTTTGATATCTATTTGTGGCCTTTTTTAGTAAAACAAAGGATAACAAACACAATGAATGTTCATTGATAGTTTGGATGTCAGCAAGAATTTACAGCGCAGGATACTCTTTAAAAGATAGACATTTTATCACAGATAAGATCTATTTTAATATGAAATATGTAGATGCAAAGTCATCATGCTGCAAATTGGCAAGGATCACATTTTTAAAACGTGACCTTGGAGCTATTTGATGGAGGCTCATCTATGGGAGCCCTTGCTGCTGCTGCCATAGTATTGTCTCACATCCTCCCAGCCTTAGGAAGAAAGGACCATCCAGTGTCTTTTTGGCTTCCTTTTTGCCTCCTTTACTAATGTGCTCCTTTTGACTGACCAATATGGCGCCAGCCCAAGAAGTACAGACCCCTGGTTATTGTTAAATTTATTTTAGAGAGTACATTTTCCTGTTCCAGAATAGTTTTTAACACTTGATTTTGGTTTTGGAATTATACTTACTTTGGAATTATATCCTTTTATAACCTAAGCTTCTTAGTCTTTATTTTGGTTTATCTCTGTTGTTACTGCAATGTGCTTTGTATTAACATTTTTTCACTTGTTTAGCAAGGTGGTTTATCTTCTCAGCTCTTGTATGTGTAAAGTTTCCTTTCCAATAATTTCATGAAATTGAAAACTTAGATACATAAGAATTTGAGTCATGCCATTTTTTTTTAGCCAAGAATTCTGTAGTCATTTAGATATAAGCCAAGGAGTGGGAAAACCAGGTCAAATGGTGGGTCCATTCTAAGTTTTCTAAGGAATCTCCATACTGCTTTCCAGAGTGGTTGCACCAATTTGCAGTCCCACCAGCAATGTATGAGTGAATCTTTTCCCCATACCTCCACCAACATTTATTGTTACTTGTATTCTTGATAATTGCCATTCTGACTGCAGTGAGACGGAATCTCAATGTAGTTTTGATTTGTATTTCTCTAATTGCTAGAAATGTTAAACATTTTTTATATATCTTTTGACCATTCATATTTATTTTTCTGTGAAGTGCCTGTTCAGTTTCTTATACCCAAAGGACTTAAAATCAGCACACTACAGTAATGCAGCCACATCAATATTTATAACATCTCCATTCACAATAGCCAAGCAATGGAACCAACCTAGATGCCCTTTAACAGACTAATGAATGGATAAAGAAAATGTGGTATATATTCTCAATGGAATATTTCTCAGCCAAAAAGAAGAATGAAATTATGGCATTTGCAGGTAAATGGATGGAACTGGAATATATCATGCCAAGTGAAATAAGTCAATCCCCCCAAAAACCAAAGGTCGAATGTTCTCTCTGACATGTGGATATTAATCCATAATAAGGGAGGGTAAGGAGAGGAAGTATAGAAATTCATCAGATTAGACAAAGGAAATGAAGGAAAGACAGGTGGGAATAGGAAAGACAGTAGAATGAATTGGACATAACTTTCCTGTGCTCATATATGAATACACGACGTGTATGACTGCACATGATGTTCATCCACAAGAATGGGATCAAAATTGTAATGGGTTGCACCCAATGTATGAATAACTTGTCAAAATATACCCTACTGTTGTGTATATCTAAAAAATAGCAAATTAAAAAAAAGAATTGCATAGTCATGGATAAATATTCTGGAGTTTGGGTTTTAGGAGAGACTAATTTGAGGATAATTTGATCTGCAATTTCTATTAAGGCAAATTCTTGTTTTATTCAGATGGCTTAAGTTTTTTTCCCCCTAATACAGTAAATTAAAAAACTTGAGCAGGTAAGTCTAACATATTTCCTGAATTATAAAAAGTTAGGTTAACTCAAAACAGTGTATGCCATGTTATTTACATCATTAATATATCACACTGAATTATAATTTTCTATATATTTGTCTTTCTACCTCACTAAGCTTTATATCTGTAGCCACATTAGAGTGTATTTTTTTTATTCTGTGTCTTTAGCATGTTGAACAGTGCTTGATACAACATTAGCTTCCCATAGATATTGGTTGAGGGAATATGAACACAGCAAGGATAAAATCTCCCTTCAAGTTCATTTAACTGAATATTTCTCTACCTGAAGTTCAAGGCAAGCCAAGAGACAGACATGTGTAGAATTGAGAACTAAGAATCTTAAAGACTTTCTGAAAGAGATTATAAAATTAGTCCAAATACTATAAATGTTTCCAAAACACATGATTATCAAGTATCATGGTCAAATCTCTATTGCTTTTCTTTGTTGCATTTATTGATTTATGGATATTCATTTTATTATGGTAATTTTGGCAACTTTGATGGTATGAATTTCCAGTGCCCATCATCTTTCCTTGGGAGTTCCCTGTTTTTAAATGCAAGTGTACACATGGTTTTTTAAATTTGACCCTGAGAGGAGCAAAAATTACTCTCAACACAGTATGAATTAAAAGTCTAGCCTTGAAGCTGCAAGTGGGCAAGCTTTGGGGTCCGACTTCTGACAAGCCACTCTCTTTCTGCCAGAGCTGTGGATAGATTGGGTGCTTCCATGCCATTTTCTAGGAGAATGAGCAGGGCATCACATAGTTCCTGAGTTTATGTGGAGGCTTCACGCCTTCCTAGGCATGAGGGCCTCTTCTTATACCCTGATCTGGATATTAAAATCCATGTTCCGCTGCAGACTATCATGCTAAATCAAATAAGCCAATCCCAAAAAACCAAAGACTGAATGTTCCCTCTGATATGTGGATGCTAAGACACAGTAAGGGTGAGTGGTACGCGGAGAATAGAAGTTCATTGGATTACATGAATGGGAATGAAGGGAAGGGAGGGGGAATGGAAATAGGAAAGATAATAGAATGAATCAGACATAACTTTCCTAGGTTCATATACAAATGCACCACCAGTGAAACTCCATATCAGGTACAGCCACAAGCATGGGATCTTAATTAGTATAAATTTTACTCCATGTATGTATAATATATCAAAACACACTCTACTGTCACGTATATCTAAAAAGAACAAATATAAATAAATAAATATCCATGTTCCAGCCCCATAAAGTTTGAATCTATGTTGGACAACCCAAGCCCACCTTGACCTCAGCTCTGGCTTACTGCATTGGTGTTGTGTGACTCTTCATTACACAGGTGATAGCTTTTTTTTTTTTTTTAAGTTCAACCATGTAACATAATATTTTAATAATTTTCATTTATATAACATTACCCATATTCAAAGTAGAAGTCCAATTGTATTTTTAAAAATTTTAATTAATTAATTATTTATTCTAAATAGGTATATATGACAGCAGAATGCATTTAGATTCATTATACACAATTGCAGCACAACTTTTTATTTCTCTGGTTGTACACGATGTAACATCACACCATATGTGCAGTCATACATGTACCTAGGGTAATGATGTCCATCTCATTCCACCATCTTTCCTGCCGCCGTGCCCTTGCTCCTCCTCTTCCTCCCCTTTGCCCAAAGTTCCTCCATCTTTCCCATGCACCCACTCCCAAGTGGATTAGCATCCACTAATCAGAGAGAACATTCTGCCTTTGTTTTTTGGGGATTGGCTTACTTCACTTGGCATGATATTCTCTAATTTTATCCATTTACCTGCAAATCCCATAATTTTGTTCTCTTTTAATGCTGAGGAATATTCCATTGTCTATATATTTATCACAGTTTCTTTATCCATTCATCTAGGTTGAGTCCACAGTTTATTGTGAATTGGGCTGTTATAAACATTCATGTGGCTACGTTACTCTAGTATGCTGCTTTTAAGACCTTTGGGTATAGACCAAGGAGTGGGATAGCTGGGTCAAAGGGTGGTTCCATTCCAAGTTTTCTAAAGAATGTCCATACTGCTTTCTAGATTGGTTGCATCAATCTGCAGTCGCACCAGCAATGTATAAGTGTGCCTTTCCCCTCACATCCTCACCAACACTTATTGTTGTTTGTATTCTTAATAACTGCCATTCTGACTTGTGTGAAATAAAATCTTAGAGTAGTTTTGATTTGCATGTCTCTAATTATTAGAAATGTTAAACATTTTTTTTGACGGAATGTATATCTTCTTCTGAGGTGTGTCTGTTCAGCTCCTTAGCCCATTTATTGATTGGGTTGTTTGCTGTTTTGGTGTTAAGTTTTTTGAGTTCTTTACATAGTCTGGAGATTAGTGCTCTATCTGATGTGCTTGTGGTAAAAATTTGCTCCAAAAATGTAGGCTCTCTCTTCACCTCATTGATTGTTTCTTTTACTGAGAAGGAGCTTTTTAGTTTGAATCCATCCCATTTATTGATTTTTTATTTTATTTCTTGCACTTTTAGGAGTCTTGTTAAGGAAGTAGGGGCCTAATCAGATGTGATGAAGATTTGGGCCTACTTTTTCCTCAATTAGGCGCACACTCTGCTCTATTAAGTAGGTATGGATTCATCTTTACAGTTTCAGTGTCTTCCCAGGTCTGTGGACCATAGATGCTCCTCAGTTGTTTGCCAAATTAATTATTTAATTAATGCAGATGTGAACACCCTATAACAGCCACCATGCAGATGCTCATCGACAGGGTGAGGATTATGCTGCAAAATGATCCACCCTATATGATTAGGGGGAAAAATAATAGGAAAGAATAATAGGAAGGATGAGAGCACAGAAGGGCAAAACACTGAACACGAGGAATAATTTCTGTGACTTACAAAAACTCTGGCCTGACACCAGAGTTTTTTTTTTTTTTTTTTTTTTTTTTTTTTTTTTTTTTTTTTTTTTTTTTTTTAGGGGAAAATGTCACCATTATGACAGCAGGACCCTACTTCTCTTGTATCCAGTCTCTGTAGCTCATCACTCAATATATACTAAAGAAATTCTTCCAAAAACAAAGGATGTCGTTGAAAATAAATAGTGAAAATGCCACAGAATGCAAATTTCTGGTAGCGAATTCCTCTTCCTGACTCTCCCAGCTTGACAAATTTGGATCATAGTACAGATGGATAATTTTTTGGCAGTAATGCCGGTTTTCTCCCAAACAGAAACTAACGTGCTCACCCTCTCCAGATGCACAACTCCCTCCGGTTAATTCTCACAAAAGCAGCTTTCATTGTTCAAAAAATAAAATACAACAAAACAACTGGAATAAGGTGTTTTTTTTTTTTTTACTATCTTTATTGTTTCATTTGATAAAAGGCAGTTTATCTACCCAGTACATACATTGCATTGTCAGAACACCTTGTGGCAACATGGCTTTTATTTTATCATTTTTAAAGTCTGCATTTGCTAAATTTAGTATAAACGGCAAGATAATCCTTGCTAGGAAAGTGGATTATAAAAATAAAAGAAAGAAGCATTAAGTTCTTTCCCCAACCAGTTCCAATGTGCCTTTATGCCTATAATATCCCATAAACGCCAGGGCCACTGCGCCAGCTGCTCTGGACTCTCAGAGGGCATGATATTTCCTCTCGTTTGGCACCAGCCGCCACCCCAAAGGAAAGATGCTCTCACAAGCCAGAAGGAGGCGGGGGGAGCTTTCACCGGTGCTATAGATAAAACACTGGGACCTGATAGCTCTCTGCTGACAGTGAGTCCCCATAAAAATAAAAAAGTGAAATATAAAAGGCACTAAATCTAGACATGAAAACAGGCTTTGGATATTTTTTCAGTACATTTTCCTGATATTTTATAGGTGTGATGTCTCTGGCTCTTGGCAATGGCGCAGGAAGAGAGGAAGGATTGGATGCCCTGGATGAATTGACAGAGGCACCCGCTCACCCCATTCTTATGAGCACTTCCTTTGTGTTCTTGCATTTTTGTGCAGCTGGAAACAATGTATCAGTTTATGATAAAACCAGAAATGTCATTCCAGTGCCATAAAAATAGGAGGTATACATTCTGCTTGATTTCACGGTTTTACTGTATCCCATCAAATGGGTGATATTGGACATTTTCTAACTCTTAAAGCAAAAACAACACAAAACTACACTCTCAAGAAAGACTCGGAAGTGCTGTCCCGAGCACCATTATCGCCATGTTCTTGAACACTGGCCCCAAATCACTATTGTAATTTCTGATATTGGAAAAATAAAACAAGACAATAGCAACAAGAAATGAACACCAGGAGTATGTCATTCCAAGCATCATGAACTACTAGATTTTTTGCCCCAAAGAGCTTCCCCTTTCTGTGGCACTTGTTAGCCTTGCTTCATATTTAGTTCAACTCTCAACCCCACCCACCCTCTCACTCACACACACACAATCACTTGTACCTTGTTTTACAGTGGAGAGACCAAGCCACCCATGAGCTGGTGGAGTCCCCATCCAATACAATAACATAATGCCTTAGCACCTCTTGGCTTCTCTAAAGAGCACAAAAGTAGCTTCAGAAAAATTTTCAGAGAAAAACCTAGATTCAAATCTTAGCCCTGACCCTTCCCAGATTTGGTGCTTGTTATTTGAACTTTTCAAACTTTTCTCTTTCATCTATAAAGTGGGTACCACCACACCTGCCATTTTCCCTTCAATATTTCTTGCCACATTTGGGTGAGATTATGTATGTGAAAAACTGAACATTGTTTACAGAAATAAGAATGTTGTCTTTTTTGGACAGTTTATACGATTTATACAGTTGATATATAACTTCCTTTTTGCCGCACAATGTTCTAAGCAATGTTAACACTTACACGTTGGATCCTCCCAGATACTTAGCGTGGGGAGATGACTATTTTCTCCATTGGACAGATGAGAAAACTGAAGCCCTGGCCGACAAAGCAACTCACCCATTCTCTGTTATCCTACACTATGCAGAAGTTTTATGGATGCCGGGATTGGACTATTGTCATGCTTATGGTATGAGGTCAGTGTTTAAATTGGGTTAGTTATGAACTTTTGAGGAACCATCCCAGATATAAGCCTTCATCACACAGTGCAAGCCAAACCAAGGGTAAATTTAGAATAGCGAGATGAAGGGTCTGCCTCATGCAATGGGAACAGTAGTCTCTAGCCACTCAAGGACAAAGGTTAAATTCAGTGGCCATGTTGGTGATGAGCTCCTAGCTACAAAAAGCTGGGTCGTCAGGTATCATGACTTTGTTAGCTTCATTGTCATGATCCACAAAAGGAATAGCAGAAGAGAAAAGTAGCAAAGAATTTGAGATATGTACATCCTGTTGATGACATGAAAATGGTACTAAATTAAACAAAGCAGGAGAACCTGGGGATAGGGAAAAAAATATGTATTATTAAATTATTCAGATAACCTAAAAAGAGAAGTTGAACCCTGAATTAGAGTCATCCTGCCCAGGACACATCATTTGTTTAGAACAGCAGGGCCTCACGGGCTGACCTGAGCGGGCAGAGGCACCAATGATACTTTCATGGGGAAGGATTCGCAGGGTGTTCACAGGGTGCTCATGACCTCCCTCCACCACTTTCTCTCTTCCTTTCCCACAGCCTCTTCAGAGGTTTCATTGTTGATCCACACCTACCAGTTATTCAATTGCAAAACCTTAGGTTCCAGCATACACCTCAGTTTCTAGCCTATCAAAACTCTCTTCCTTTCATCTTTCCTTCCTTCTTCTCTTTCTTTCTTTCTTTTTGGCAAATTATCCTGTATTTGTTATATATTGCCAAATTGCATCAAAAGTTAGAAACTTAATAAAAACATTTGGGTCTGGGGTGTAGTTCAGGGGCAGAGCACCTGCCTAGCCTACACAAAGTCCTAGGTTCAATCCCCAGCACCAACACACACACACAAGCAAGACATTGATCATGTTTCAGCTCCAGTGTGCTAGGGACTGGGCATATTTTGCTGGGCACAACTTTTCAGGGCCTGTGACAATATTGCAGTCAATATTTTACATATGTATTAATAAAATATGTTGGTAAATGTTAGCAAACTATGATTAAAAATATGTAAGCTATGCATACTCCTGTTTATAGTGGTCACCATCATCAGATCACCATCACCATCACCATCATCATTCTTTATCAATACCTCCCTCTGGGATTCACAGGAAGATAACAGGGTTCATGGTTTAGCACTGGGGTGCTTGCAGAAAGAAGCTGAGGCCAGACTCCAGGTGGGAATGAAGATCTCTGTCTTCACCCAATTGACATTGACTTCATTAGGAAGATAAAACATTTCTTCCTCTTTGAATTCACACATTGTGTTCAGAAGTCCCTAAGATTATGAGAAGTTCTGAAAATACCTCAAAAAATAACCTCCATATAAAAAAAACCTAAAAATTGAATGTTTCAACCATGTGAAAACGAAAATAAACATACATAACAATGAGCAGAAAATTTATAATTAGAGAAAAATTATACTTCAGAGTATGTATGAGTTTCTTAGCATCACTGCAATACCAATCAGATGACCTAAATGACTAAATGCATTGTTTCACACTGTGGAAGCTAGAAATCTCAAATACAGCAGGGTCCTGAGTCTTCTGAAAGCTCCTGAGAATAATTCTTCCTCCCCTTCCCTGCTCCTGCTGGTGGCCAGAGAGCCTCAGCATTCCTGAGCTTGTGGCTACATCACTCCAGTACCTCATGGGGGGTCTCCTCCTGGCTGTCTTCCCTGTGAGTGTGTCTGCATTTTCAAAGTCTCTCTTCTTTTTGAAGCTGTCAGTCTCTGGATTTAGGGTCCACCCTAATCTAGTGTGAACCCTATCTTGATTAATCGTCTTCAAAGAATCTATTGCCAAGTAAGGTTACGTTGTTGTTTAGGTATAGCTGTCTCCCAAAAGCTCATGTGTTAGATAGTGTAAGAAAGTTCATAGGTGAGATGATTAGGTCAGGAGAGCCTTAACCTAATCGGTGCATTAATCCACTGCTATGGATTTACTGGGTGGTAACTGTAGGCAGGTAGGTATGACTGAAGGAGGTAGGTCATGGCGTGTATGACTTCAGGGTTTATATTTTGTCCCTGGTGAGTCAAGATCTCTCTCTTCTGATTGCCATGTCCTGAGCTGCTTTCCTCCTCCATGCCTTTCTGCCATGATGTTCTGCCTCACCTTGGGCCCAGAGCCATGGAGTCCGTCTATGGACCGAGACTTCTGAAACCTTGAGAACCCAAAACATTTCCTCCTCTGCATCATTCTTATCCGGTCTTTTGGTCAGGGGCAAAATACAGGGTATTTTCACAGGTATCAGGAGTTACAATTCCAACATAGACTTTTTAGGGAACATATCTTCACCAACGACTGAGTATTATCAAATAATTCTTGGGATTCTGACATTGCTTTCCACAAATCAAAGTGTCTGCTAGAAATAGAAGTGAGATAACAATCTCAGAATTATTTTTTATACAGGTAAACTGCCAAATCTCATGACTGGGGCAGTCACTGAAAACATACAAAGAAGTAATTTCTCTGACCCCAATTAAGTAAGTTCTGTTTCATGAAGTCTCCCAGATTTGTGATCGACTCCCTTTTCAGAAATGATGTATGATTAATGTGGACAGACGTGGATGAGCTGTGTCCTTGGACCTCAAGATGTTTCAGTTTGCTTTGCTGTTCACGCTGCTGGGATTGAAAACACAGGGTGGAGATTGAGGAAAACAGGAAGGGGGCAGAGCCCTAGGGCTGTCTTCCCATTTCAAATGACTGGAATCTGAGGCTTCCCACCATCTCCAGGTCCTCCGGGGTGGACGGCTTAGCACGTGACAAAGGAAAAATGATCCCCGTGGGGTAATAATACCCTTTCTCCTGGCCATCCACACCACTGGGAAGGGAAAAAGGAGTTTTTCTATGTTGGCAAATAACTTTTGTGCAAAGTATGTGAGAAGGCAGAGAGATTCCCCTGTGCTCCTGGCCCTCATCCCTGTATGACATGTGAAGTCGTGTAGAAAAGGGTTCAGGTCCAGACTGTGAGACCCTCTGTGAGACCTGCTATATGCAGGAAGTGCTAAAGGTCAGAGGCTTTTAACATCAGATGTCACGGCCAATTTAAATACATATTCCATTTTCTTTAATTAAAAAAACCTGCCACCTTTTATTATTTTTAAGTCATTTTTGTGCAATAATTCTTGAACATAGAGTTGGCTTGGTTCATTTATTCTGCACACAAGCACGTGCACACACACACACACACAATTATTAATACAGAGCTTGGAATGTTTTAATCTTTGAGGCTCTTTATCTTCTTCAATGACAACTTTTTCCTATGTTCTTTATTAATGATTCTTGCCTCCTTTGAAAGTTTGACATGACTAATTTTGATACTTGAGACAATTCTTAGAAGTTAATATGGGACTATGCAAGGCAAATCCTTTTTCTTCACCAGATTTTATGGACTCAGTTCTTCTCTTCATTGTTGTTATATTAGTCTTTATTCAGATTCAAGCTAAGTCACAACTGAATCAAAGGCAATCATTATTTCACAGGTGTCTTTAGCCACACTATCTCATCATTAGTCAAATATGTCAACTGGCATTGTCACAAAATATGCAGTTATTGTGTTAGGAAGCTTCCCCTTACTGTAACAAACACCTGTGATTAATCAACTTACAAAGAAGAAAGTTTTATTTTGACTCACAGTTTCAGAGGATTTGGTCGCTCAGAGTGTTGCTTTGGGCCAGTAAATCATGGCAGGAGCATGTGGCATAGGGAACGGGTTTATATCATGGCAGCTTGAAAGCAAAGAGAGAAACAGGAAGAGGCCAGCCCCTTCAAGAGCCCAGCCCCAATGACCTAATTTCTTCCCAGTAGGCCCCACATACTAAAGGTTCTACCACCTCCCAATAGCACCATGAGCTTGGGGATCAAGCCTTCAACATATAAACCTTTGGGAGGCATTTAAGATCCAAACTACAATAGTCACATTGAACTTGATGCCATTTCTGAACTGACTCCCATCTTCCAGTACACAGTACTCAGTCTTTCCTTGCTTCAGAATCTACCACAGGTCTCTCAGCACTCTCCGCTATGGAGCCTCTTCTGTTTGCTTTATGCATGTTACCTGCAGACAAGGGCAAGTGTTCCTCAGCCACCCTGGCCGAAACACATCTCCCAAATATTATCTGAACCTAGAAATAAAAGTCCCTTCAAGATCATTTCTCTGGCTGTGAATGGTGGCACATGCCTGTAATCCCAGTGACACGTGAGGCTAAGACAGGAGGATCCAAGTTCAAGCCCAGCTTAGACAACATAGGGACAGCCTGTGTCAAAATAAAAAATATAAAGGGCTGGGGATGTAGCGCAGTGGTAGAGCCCTGTGAAAAAAATAAAAATCAAACTAATTAGTTAAAAATAATTACATTAAACCGGGTGCGGTAGCTCACGCCTGTAATCCCAGCACTTGGGAGGCTGAGGCAGGAGGATCGCAAGTTCAAAGCCAGCCTCAGCAATGGCGAGGCACTTAGCAACTCAGTGAGACTCTGTCTCTAATAAAAATACAAAAAAGGACTGGGGATGTGGCCCAGTGGTCAAATACCCCTGAGTTCAATCCCTGGTACCAATCATCATCATCATCATCATCATCATCATCATCATCATCATCACATTAAATTAACAAACATTTTAAAAGTAAAAATGAAACAGATTTCCCTGTTTCTGTTTTCAATTTTGCCATTACTACAGTTTCTTTATTTGTAAAATGAAAGGCTGTAATAATTATTTCTATCCATGAATTTCTGTCTGTTGTGTCTTTTAAGTCTGGCACAGACTTTTTGATAAAAAAGAATACTCTTTAATCTCATAATTTATAATCTGCTTCAAATCTTTTCTGTAATAAAATGTAAAAGTTACTTTAACAAAAAAAAAACATTTACGTTTCAAAATTGTGTCCTGCAGAACTTTGCTTACTCTATGAGCTCAGCTGCTGCTTGTTGACAAAGGTAAACCCTTCGATTTGAATTCCAACTAAAAACCAATCCGTTTTTCCTGCTAGTAATTGATAAGTAATGATGCACCATTTTATTTTCTAAGAGTCAATTGGAAAATAATATCCAATTGGACAGACTTTAGACAAAAGTGGTGGTGGATCGTGAGAACATCTACAAGATTAGTTTTTCTTTCCTTTTTATTGCTGTATGCAAAAGAGATCAGGGAATCATAAAGCAGGGAAGCCCAGGGGAAAGGCCCAAACTTTTTGGCTAATGAAGAGGTGTATGATGATTAAAAATGCAACAAATAAATAAAAACTGACCACGTTCTATGTTTGTGTAATGGTTTGAAGAAATACTTAAGATGTGCATGCATGATGCAGAGAATTTTGGAGCAGGTACACTGAGTGCAAATATATTTACTGCATGAAAACCTGAAATCAGAGGGTCAGTTCAAAGCTGATTGTCTTATAGGATTAAGGGTAATAAATATTCAATTCATAGTTAAGTTTATAAATCAGGCCTGAAAAATTTTTTATTTTGAGACAGGGTCTCACTAAGTTGCTTAAGGCTTCACTGAGTTGCTGAAGTTGGCCTTGAACTTCTGATCTTCCTGTATCAGCCTACCAAGTCACTGGGATTACAGGTGTGTATGACCATGTCTGGTTAGAATTGATTTTTACTTTGAATTCAATGTTAATAAATTGTTGACATAAGAAATAATGAGTTTTTAAAACCTGAGATGTAGTTTTGAAATTGATATGATTTTGTACCAAAGTTAAATCAATTGTCCATATGTCAAATATTCGGAAAATCATTGTTTGTTGCTTGATTCAGTCATTGAAATATGTCAACTTAGCTTGCACCAACTAAAGTATGTGAATCTACTCTCGGTTTGTTTGTTTGTTTGTTTGTTTGTTTGTTTGTGGTATTGGGATTGAACCCAGGGGTGCTTTGCCACTGAACTACATCTCCAGACATTTTTATTTTTTGAGACAGGTCTTGCTAAGTTGGTAAGGCTGGCCTCGAACTTGGGATCCTCCTGCCTAAACCTCCTGAGTAGCTGGGATTACAAGCGTGCACCACCATTCCCAGCTGTGAATCTTTTTAACTGTAAAATTTTATGAAATTTAAATGTCAATCAGGTATTTCCAATGAATACTTAGCATCTAAATTTAAACAAGTTGTAAGTATAAAGTATATACCAGATATTGAAGGAGTACAATGAAAAATGTCAATATATCACTAATAACTTCTGTATGTTGATTACATGTTGAAATAAGAATAGTTTGGATCTATATATTGGAGTGAATAAAGTATATCATTATTATATTAATTTTAAAAAAAAGAAAAAGTAAGAAAAAATGTTCAGTTCTACATATTGACTAAAAAAGGAGTGTTCTTTATACATAAGAATCAACTCTTTGACTTATAAAATTGTTTTAGTTCAATTGTTTAATTAAATATTAATTTTTACATAAAAAGATGGCTGTGATGTATTAATTTTTATTTCAACCACATCACTAACTAAAACTTTAAGTTTTATTGCTTAGAGAGTTTGATGGTGACTGTCCAAGACAGGAAATAAATTCAATCATTCAATCAATTATGTTGATCCAGCAAAAGTTTATTGTTTGCCTAGATGTCTGAATTAAATTTTCAAGTGTGAAGAAATAACTACTTTCCTATTCACCTGTATGGTTTTCTGCCAGCCATTATGGACACGCATGCCTGCTTGAGAGCTTACTGTTCTCTAGATCTGCGGTGATTCAGAATGAATCATGACACCTCCCAATTTATATATGAAGTCCTAACACCATTGTCTCAGAATGTAACTGTACTTGGAGACAGGATCTTTAAGTTAAAGTGAGGCCATTATAGTGGGTACTAATACAATCTGACTGGTGTCCCTACAAGAACAGAAAATTTGGACAGGCCCAAGGATACCAGGTATGCATGAGTACAGAGAAAGGAGCCTATGAGGACACAGAGCAAGAGGGACGCCATTGGCATCCAAAGAGGGAACCCTCAAGGGAAGGCAAACTGCCCGCACCTTGGTCTTGGCCTTCTTGACCCCAGGACCATGGGGAAATGCATTTCTGTTGCTCAAGCTGCCCAGTCTCTGGCACGCTGCTACTGGAGTCCTAGCAGACTAACACACACACATCAAGGCCTGAAAGAACCCACAGAAGTTGCTTTAGAAAACTTCCCATCTATAACACTCCACCTCTGGGGTTGAGCTCCAGGAAACCATTGCATCAGCAGATACCTGCTCAGTTGTCCTTGTTTCATCTCTTCAGTGACCTGTTATTTCGCTGAAAGTTCATGCTCCCAGGGAAGGTGTTCCCACTCTCACTACCTCTGATCTGCCTTTCTGGACTTCAGTTCTATCTCCGCTAGGCTGATTCTCCAGGTACTACACAGGGTCTCGCTGGAAAGCCAGACTTCAGTAGGCGTCGCAGCTGAGAGCAAATGCTGCTGAACTTCAGATCATCCCAGCAGCTGGCCCTCCACCAGCTGCTCGGTGCTGTTCAGGGCCAGGACTGGGGTGAGGAAGCACTGTGCTATCAGGAAAAGGGAGTGAGCCCTCCTGGGACTTCAACCCTAAGCTCCTGACTGTTCTCCTGAGTTCCAGTCCTGGTGGCGCCACACACTCCCCAAGCATTCCTTGGGAGCATTTATAGCTTCTGCGGGTGCATAGGAGATATTTACAGAAGATGAGAAAAACATGAGATTTGAAAATAAATGCTGCATAGATGGTTGAAGTGATTTCCTTAGGAGTTCAGGGGCAGTTTGCCTCAAAATAGCTTCAGGAATGTGAAGGCTATCTAGGATTTAAACATTTCCTGTAAGGCATACTCTTGAAATAAAATAATATAAAGAGATGAATGATCAGCACCACAGCTTCTGATTTAGATGCGTCAGGGAAAACGTGGCTTGTAAGCTTGCCTCGGCCTCCTACCAGCTGTGTAACACAGAGCAAATCGCAGCCTCTCTGAACCTGTTTCTTCATGAATTTATTTAGATGGTTAGAAATAACCTATATGAAATGGCTTACTTTGTGCTAGGCAAATGGCCTGGACACTCTAAATGGTTCTCTACTTATTATCCTTGTTTCTTGATTAATGCAAATCTGGCCACCATCATCTCAGCAGGCCTCATTTTAGCACTCACATGACAGACATCAGAAATCAAAATTGACCTTAGCAATGATTGAGTCTGGTCTCCTCTTTTTTTTTTTTTTTTTTGCCGGAGAAAATTAATGCCCAGAGAAATTAAATGACTTGCCCCAGGTTACAGAGCCAGTTGGTGGTAGTGACAGCCTCAGTCACAGAATCCACGGTTTCTTACTCAGGTTCAGAACGCTTTTCATTTCAGAGGATTTCATTAATAGCAGTGCCCATAGCTTAATAAACATGTATTTTTAAATGTGTACTAATTACACATGGGCAGTCAATGAACTGAAATAGATGGAATAATGATTGAATCCGAGTATTGTAGTGCGGCGCATTTACACTTAGGACAACTCTAATGTACAAAGTAATTGAAGGTTCTTGATGGTCTCTAACAAATCTAATCTTCCACACAAGCCTTGACCCTGCCAAACAGGGACGGGGATCATGGTGGAGATTTTAACTGGCTAATGAATAGTATCTCAGGCTCTGACTCATTTTTTTTTTTTTTTTTTTTTTTTCCTCAGAGAATTGCTTTGTGGTACAGGTTGCCACTCACAAATCCCCAAATGGCAAATGGGACTGTGGGGATGGGACACCAAGGGGACCCTTGCCCTTGTAGAAAGGCTTGGAGAGCCTTCCAGGTCTCGGCTGCAGGACTGCAGGTCCCTCCCTGGACTTCTGGCACTATCTTCTGAGATGTCGCATAAATCGGGGACACTTCAAGGTGTGGTTGGTCGTCCTCCTTACCTGTCTTCAAATCAGCCTCCACCAGTACCAGGTGAGGCTGTCTGTGCTGTGACACTGGCCCTGAGGCCACCTGGTGTCTTGCCAGATTGGCCCCTGGCAGGGCTTCTGGCTGAGGGCTCTCCAGCCATGGGGCGTGTGCAGGTGTCTGAGTCACACCCTGGCCTGTGCACACCAGGCAGTTCTGGGCACTCCACCAGGCCCAATGCTGCCACCTCTTCTCTTGTTCTGGGCCACGGCCTCTGCATCTTGCCACAAACGCCACACTGTGGGGTTGTCTTTGTAGAGACCAAACTGGAAGTAGACACACACTGTCCTTCCAGTTAACACCACTGCTCTGACTCTGGGATTTCAAAAGAGCCCGTGAAAGCCAGATGACACCCCAATATCTCACACCCCACTTTGATTCTTCCAAGTCTTCCCAGTCCCGTGCAAAATTCCCACCACCACCCCTCTTCTTCGTGCAGCCCCAAACTCTTTAGACATTACTTGTGGGCCTCCTCTGTATTGGACTCATTAAACACTCAGATTTGAGGCAGATAGTTTTGGCTCTTGATGTGGGAATTTTGGGCATTTTGCGGAAGTAGGTTGAATGAGGACGAATCGTGTACTGGTTTACTGCCCTACAAACATTTTCTGCATTACAATATTTGTTTTTAAATAAAACTGACCTACATCAGTTTTGTCAAAAAAAAATGCATTGGTAAAGATTTTTTCTTCTCACTTAGAATAAAATGCAAGCTTCCCACCACCACTGCCGGGTCTGGTTTCCTCCCTACCTTCAGCATCAGCTGCATCTTACCCCCACCTCCTTCTTTAGGACCCCTAAACACATGCACTGTGTCAAGGAAGCCCATTCCCAGCTCCTGGTCTTATTCTTTTCGTTTTCTTTTTCTGGACCCATGCACACTTCTTATCCTGTAGGTCTCATCTTACAAATCACCACCCCAAAGATCATATTCTGAGCTTCTTAGTGAGAGATTTTGAAAATGATCACCCACCCCTTTCAGCATTTTTATCTAGCACAGCTACTTGGTTTTTCCCCTCACTCGCAGTGTTTAAGAAAATCGGAAGCTATTCTGCTCATTAGTAAGTATGCTCATCTGTGGTCTGTTCCCTCATTGTAAAGCAAAAGCACAAAACCAAAGACTATGGTTATCTTTTTTTAAAAAAATATTTATTTATTTACTTTAGTTGTACACAATGCAATGCATTTATGTTTACGTGGTGCTGAGGATCGAACCCAGGCCACACACGTGCGAGGCGAGCGCTTTGCCGCTGAGCCACAACCCCAGCCCGACTATGGTTATCTTGTTCACCATTTTATGCATAGAACTAAACAATGCCAGGAGTAAAGTAGGTGCTTAGTAAGTAAGGAATAAATGAACATATGAATGAATGAATATGTGTTCTACTATGAGTCATGATAAAGTTCATATTTCCTTATGAAGATTATTACCACTTTTGAGAATACTATTAATTCCATAGTTAATATTGGATGATAACATATAATAACTGTCAAAACCCTATAGTACTATTGCCTAAACATATCACTTTCCACAAAAAAAACTAAATTATATATATGAAGAAAATAAAGAAACTAACACATGATAATATTTCAAACTAACATTTATTATCCAACTATTTCATCCATTTTATCATCACTACTTATTTTGCAATATTTCTGTTCTTCGGTCTTTTCTTTTGTATACCACGTGTTATCTGCATCACACAACCTTCTGAACATGCTCTCAATAATTAAGTTAACCAAATATTCCATTTCACATCTATTTAAGATATATCTACATGCACACACATTTATAGACTCTTTAATAAAACTGTATTTACACTACAATGGTACAAAGATTGGTAACCGTATCCAGGGATATTGGGGCTGTAATATGGGATAATTGGCACCCACCAGATGTTGGTAATGGGTCACATCAGAGCATTTCTCCTTTCAGATAAAGCTGACAGAAAAATAACTGAGCAATGGATGCTTCTTCATTCTCTCTTTTAAAAATGTTTTCTTCTTCCAAGACAAAAATAGAACACATGTTATTAAAATACTCAACTGGAATCTATATGTAAACGTACAAGAAGAAAGACAAAGAATCTTTACCTAGATTTGCATGGCAATTTTCATTCAATTGTCCCTTATTCAGAATAAAACCTTGGTTTTCCTCCTACAGCTGAATTATATACTAAAAGTCATTTTATTGTATGGTGGAAACTATTCATTTCTCTAGATTTGTAGCTTGAGTGTTGAAACAATAGATTTTACATATCCTGGGTTGCTTTGGAGGTTAATGATTTTAATCACTCCGCTGTAATTTAGCTTTCTCTGTGCTGAAGTTTCTGTGCTGTTTCCTATTAGAAACTTACCTTTGTTCTCTGCCTGATTCAAAAGAACTAAAATGTAAATAGGAAAAAATAACTCATAACAAAGCAGAGACTATTCTGGATCAACATCTATTCATCAAGAAAAGTGCATCACACCTCTATGTTTTATTCCTAGGTGTTTTCTAGTTCCTCAGACTTCCCAGAACCTAGTATGAAAACAGAATATCTGGATATTCCATTGCATTGAAACGTTTTGTTATAAATATCACTGATCATTTAAATTTTGTTTTCCTCCTGATTAACAGTGATTAGAAGGGAGAAAAAGCTTTGCTTTTTATTAGCTTTCAAAATATATAAATATATTCCTTTTATGACAAACTCATCAAGTATTAATTTCCTCATAATTCTCCATGGTCAATTCAATCAGAAGAGAAGTTATATTTTTTACCCTGAATCAATATACAAACTATGAGATTCATAGGTTAATTTGCTAGGCCTTTGTTTTAGCCATGCTTTTTATACTTGAGCATTTACGAATTTTTTGTCATGATTTCTTTAATTCTACCAAACCAGTGAAAGAGTGCTTTGGTACATTAAATTATTGAATAAATTAAAGCTCCAATGCTCTATGTTATGTGAATAAAGTTCTACAATTTTAGAATTTGTCACATGATGGATGAAACTTTTAATCATATCCAGAACACACATAGTCATTTTGTTCACTAATTGAATAATTCAGACACTGGCTAGTGAGGTTAGACTTACTGTTTTTTTTTTTTTTTAATTCGTAAATATCCTCTATATTTGAGATTAGTAAAATTAGGGTTACCCTTTATTCTTCTGCCCTAACATTTCCTTTTCTTCCTCTTCTCTCCCTCCTTCTCCTTGTCTTCTTTCCGTTCTTCCTCTATCTTCTCCTTCTCCTTCACCTGCTGTCTCCTCCACCCCTGCTTGTTTTGTGCCCTGTGCACGGAGGAGACCCTCCTACCCACCCTGTGCCTGAGGGTTCATCAGTAGACCGGCGATTACCTGCACTATTCTCGCTCTTGGTGTCTTGAATATGGCACTGTCCCTTTTGGGTCACTCCTATTAAATTGCTATAAATTAGAGGATTTTTCCCATATGGTTGTATCTTAACCAGATACATAGCAAAAATAAATATAAATAATTCAAATGTATTTTTTTTGTATTTAAGTCCTAAAATTTTGAAAAGATTTTTTTGAAAAATTAATACATGAGTACACACAAAAAAATGTCAGATACCTTCTCATCTCCTTTTTAATTTTTATCCCAGAGGATATAACTGAGAAGTTATTGTGTATGCTTCCATATATTTTTTAATAAATACACACATATCTCTACAAATATGGATATACACATGCATGTGTATTTATCAAAGCAAGACTTAGAACATAGAACATCTGCTTTTCTAAAACTAGAGTCAAATAATTTTTCATGGATACCCATGTTCTTAAATAATTTTAAAATTAAATTCTTAGAAGAAAATTGTAAATAAAACAAGTAACAGAGATATAACATTTATGTTATTGATAATATATTTTCATATTGATAATAATTTTCTTAGTTACTTAATGGAGAAGCAAAGCAAAAACAGAAACCTAAACACATTTATTATGTTAAATTGTAAGCTAGGAGATTTATTTTAAAATACTGACATCTGATAGGCTACGGTCTCAGGTTCTCCACTTGACAAACATGGGGTAGAGGTGGAAAGACTGCGGCCTGGCTGGTTATCTGCCCTGACAATGTTCTCCGATTCTATAATACAGGTGCGCACAGAGAAGTAGTAGGGAGAAAAAGCAAGCTGCATTGTGCTTCATTAAGGGATCATTTTAGCTGCTGTTTTCCAAACTAAAAGTGATCTGAATGGGACAGAAGTTTGTTTTCCTTTTATATACAGTTCTAAGCTGATTTGGCTCCAACCCTCAGAGAGATTTAGGCACTTCTGCTATTGCCCTGCCATCCTCAAGGGCATCTTTCCTCTGATGGTCCAGAAAGGCTGTTTCTGCTCTACTGATGGATGATAGAGGAAATAGGAGGCTGGATCCCTCCTCTGAAGGCACAGGCCTCTTCTTATCTGGTGCACGGGCAGACCTCTATCACAAGGTTTGCCTGATGTCAGGCAAAACTGGGGTATGAAGCCTGTCTCTGTGTGGCCACGTGATTAGCCAGAAATTCCATTGCATTTAAAAAAAAATAAAAGATAAGCATGGTTATGATGGACAAATGCTATCTGTCATAGAGTTACATCGTGAACAATTCAAAAAAAGACTTTGAAATGCTTTATCTTACCTGATAAAGGAATGCCATAGGTAGCCAAAATGGATACCTTTTAATACTCACTCCGTCTACGATTTTATGAAGAAGGATTATATGTCTGAAAGATTCTGGGCTTAAAAATTACCTTCCTTCCCCTGTTAGTTTACCTCATGTCATTTATCACATGACTCTTTTCCATCATGCAGGCCACCACTACCCTCCATTAGTAGAAAGAGTACAAATGTAACATAGAACGGTAGCTCCTTCTTACTCTTCTTAGTTAAATCACTTAACTTTGTTTTTTCTGAGTTTTCCTACCTATTAAATGACTGGGCATAATGCCTATGCTACCTCTGTGGAGAATGCACAGAAAACTCGTACACAGAACAAATTAAGGTAATTAGAAATATAAACTATTTTGATAAACACGTCATGCTTACAGTAAATAATTCTAGCTATCTATAATTTATTGCCTACTATGGGCCAGACAGTCTTATGTCCTCTGAACACATTCATTCAGTTTAGTCCTCCCAACAACCATATGGCATATTTCACAGTTTCTCTCTTTTACTGTTGAGGAAAATGAGGCTCAAGAGAGGCTAAATGATTTTCCCACAATTCCACTTCCTCCACACTTAGGGTTTATTATTTCATGTTCTTGGGGTTTTCCAACTTTTGCTTTTTTTTTTTTTTTTTTTTTTGAGTAAAAGACTGGCATATCCATCTGACTTGTTTTACTGCAGTGAGTAACTGCATGAATTTACATCAGACAATCATGGAAAGGAAACTAACTCGGGACTTTCTGTAAGACTGGTGACATTAAAATAAAGTCCTCTGGTTCTTCTGCTGAAGGTCATTCTTGTCACACTATTTTTATCCTCATTCTATGACTGACAGGTGCTATTGCTTAAAGTGCACTGCACTCATCTTTAACTTGAATTGTTATCCCAATGAGTCCACCCCCTTGCAAAGCCAGCACTGAAACCCAAGGCTGGCTCAGCAGGCTTCTGGTCTGCTTGATGGAGGTTGGGCCTATAAAAACCTGGAAGTTGAATTCTCATTTCTGTGGAGTATTACCTTGCAGGGCAGGCAATATGCAGTGACATGGAAATCCAGAGGCATTTTCATCATGGCTAATGACAGTGTACCTAGCCAGTGGGTCATTACCGACCCGCATCCTTGAGTACGGCACTCTTCATGAGATCAATGTTTATTCAGGAAAATAAATAGGAGGTCTATGGCACCTTCAAAGTTGTGCTGCAATGTGACTCTGTGACCACTGATGACTGCCTGTAGCTGTTTCATGCTTTGCTAAACATATTTGGCGTTCACATGAAACAGATTCTGAAGGAAGACGTATCCACAGAGGTTGCTAGGAAGATGCATATTTTAATTCTGCAGAATCTAGCAAACGCTTGTGTCCAGTTTCTCAGGCACTGACATTAACAAAGTTTGGTGATCCAGGCTTGCGTCTGGTAAGAGCTTGTGGAGGGGACTGGTGGTGTTTTCTCTACATCAAAATCTGCAGTTTATTTGGGCTTTGTATCTGACAAGAGACCTAAGAATGTGCTCTCTGGAAATTCCATAAAATAAAGTACTTTTGAAAATCCCTAAACTAATCAAAAGAGACTCTTCTGTTTGTAACTATGAATTCTGATGATACAGTCATAAAACCCAGCTAAAGCTGAGCATGGCTAGGCATGCTTGTAATCCCAGAGGCTTGGAAGTCTGAGGCAGGAGGATTGCAAGTTTGAGACCAACCTTAGCAACTAAACTAGGCTCTAAACAACTTGATGAAATCCTGCTTCAAAAATTAAAAAAAATTTAAAAAGATATGAGGATGTGGCTCAGGGGTTAAGTATCCCTGGGTTCAGTTTCTAGTTTTAAAAACAAACTAACTAAACAAAACAAAAACGCAAACAAAAACCTTAGCTAAAAAGCTTAGAGAGCATGTGAGATCCATTTACTGATTGTATAATTTGTTCCTTTCCCCCATTTATCCACTCTCTTTTCCTCTCTTGAAAAATGATTAACTTATTTTAAATGTTTATTAAACACCAGCTATATGCATATGTCATTTTTTTGTGTGGGAAGTAAAATATAAATTGATTAGAGAGAAACTCTGCCTTCAATGGATTTATATAAAGTTGACTCACCATGTGAGAAGCCCAAAATGGCCAGCTATGTGAAGGAGTGACTGAGGTAGCAGGCACAGAAGGTCCAGAGGAGAGAGCTGTTGAGTGCAGTAGAAGAGAGTCGTCTTTTGGAGATGACACAGGGGACGGGCACTTGAAATTGGAAAAGATTTGACAGAAATATGCAGAGGTAGATATCTTTTGGTTAGAGACAACAAGAGGGAGAGAAAATAGGTGACAAATATGAATAAAGACATAATTAATTTCAGTTCATCAGAGAGAAGGACAAAATGGTGGAGGCCAGATCACACAAAAGCTTGCAATTTATGCCCAAGAATTTGGACTTTACATTGTAGACCAGGGAGGTGACAAGAAGGATGCCTGCAGGAGAGTTTTTCAATAAAGTTATTGTTTTATACATTTATTAACAACTGAGATATATCAGACATTTACCAATTTAAAGTGTAAAATTCTGTGGGCTTTTCTTGTACCCACAATGCATTGCAGCTTTCAGAGTCTAGGGTTTTGCACTATTTTGTGAAACTTTCCCTACGCATTTTACTCTCCTTGATGGTATTGTTAAGAGAATTGTCTTCTTAGCTTGATTTTTTGAATTTTTCATTACAAATGTATAAAAATGCAATGGGTTTTTATGCATTGATCTTGTGTCTTGAAACCTTGCTGGGCTCACATGTTATGATACGTGGAAGAGTTATTCTTTACTGTTTTCCTCAGGATTTTCTCTACAGAAGGTGATGTCATCTGCAGAGATATATTTATTTTGACATCATTTTCCTTTTTAATACAGATGTTTTTATTTCATTTTCTTTTTTTCCTTTTTTTTTTTTTTACTGTGAATTGAACTCAGGGAGTACTTCACCACTAAACCACACCATATATCCTCAACCCTTTTTATTTTTATTTTGAGACAAGCTTTCAAGTTGCTTAGGGTCTTGATAAATTGCTGGGGCTGGCTTTGAACTTATGTTCCTCCGGTCTCAGCTTTGCGAGTTGGTGGGATTATAGACATGCAGCCACTGCACCAGGCTCTTTTATTTCACTTTCTTATCTAACAGTGCAGGCTAAACTTATAGCCAAATAGAGAAAGAAGTAGCAGGACAGAACGCTCTGGTCATGTCTCACCACTACGTACCATGTCAGATGTTGGTGTTTTGATGCCATTTACAGGTGTGGTGAAGTTCCCCTCTACTCCTACTTCAGTGAGTGTTTTGATCATGAAAGGACGTCAGCAAGGGCATTCTGTTGTCTATGTGTAAGAAATTGGAAATGGAAGAAACTGGAGATGTCATGCAAAAATCGCAGCAAAATATGACAACTGCACAAATAAGAGAAAAATAAAAATGGCACATCCCTCTAGGTGAGACAGACACTGAGGAGGTGCATGTGTGAGAGCTGAACTGGAATGACGTGGCTGAGGACGTCTAGGACAGAGTCCCAGTGCCTGTGGGAACTGAAACATGACAGCACACAAACCGGAAACACATGGCCTAGCAGTTCAGACCCCACAGTTCTATGCATGGGTCCTGCAGCTCATTCTCGGCATGGTCACATTTCCTTAGCTATAAAACACAGATAACAATAATTATCCCACTATCTCATATTCTGTGACTATTAAATATATTATTGTATATAAAGCCATTAAAGAAATCCCTGGCTCTGAGTTTTCCTAGCAGTTATTATTATTCAGTTATTATTATTTCAAAAGAACTTACTTTTGGGCTGGGACTGTGGCTCGGTGGCAAAGCGCTTGCCTAGCATGCATGAGGCACTGGGTTTGAACCTCAGCACTATGTTAAAAAAAAATTAACAAATAAAATAAAGGCATTGTGTCCATCTGTAACTACAAAAAAAAATTAAATAAAAAAAGAACTTCCTCTTTCCCTAATTTAGAAACAAATACAAACCAATACCCCTTGAAGAGGTGTTTTCCAACCAATCAGTGAACATAAGCAATAATTTCCAACTCACAATGAAATGGGCAATGCATGACTACCATGGTACAAAATACGATTTTATTTATCATCAGTGACCCAGAGAACACAATTTTTTTTTTTTTTTTTTTGTAATATAATCATGACTTTGGGAAGCCACCTGGTTTTCTCATTCAAACCATGGTAGACATGAGCAGATGATATAAAATAAAGAAAGGCTCAGGAATTTTTAGAAACAGGTATTCAGCTAAAATAAAAAGTTCTTTATAGTGTAAAATGTATATTTGATCAATCTAATCAAACACAACCACAGCTAAATTGTTTTACACTCGCCTAAGGCATGCACACACCTGCTAAGCCAAAGGAACAAGATGTCCTGTCTCTAGGAAACTACTGCAGCTAATCACCTTCAAAGCATTTTATTTTTGAACATTTCCTTTATTCAGATCCAAGTAGATTCTAATAAGAGCTTAACATATGGTGATACCATTAATTATTTTATTAAAAGGTGCTACATTTGGTTCTTATCTCTATCTTTGTATTCTTAACAGCTATTAAATAAGGTTTTATTCTGAAATCATATTTCTTAAATGGACTAAATTCAGCCTATAATGCCCATAAAAATATTATGTTTTGTAAAATAGTATTGAATTCTGTACATTTATCTGTGGACTTTACTTTAAATTGTATATACTAATTTTCACAAATCATTGATGTTACAAGTATAAAATAATCTCATATATCCTATACATTGATAAGAATGTAAACTTGATTTCATCCCCAAAATAAAAGAGACTAAAAATCTTTACCATATGTTCTTCAATAGGTACAAATTTTCTAACCCTAGTTGTAGATTTTTTTTTTAACTTTTTTCGATTTTAATTCAGATAAGAAAATTTAAGTAAGTACCAATAACTAGTTCCATGAATATTCTAATGCACTGCACTTTTAAAGTTGCAACATTTTAATGCTATTCCATCTTAATATAATACATGTTACTTCATAATACATGGTACTGTTCAATTTCAAATTCACTTAATAAAGTTTTAAAACAGAAAGACTGTTGATTTTCCAACACTATAACAAATACATGAGACAATCAACTTATTAAGATAAAGGGTTATTTTGGTTTACAGACATAGAGTCCAAGATTGGTTGGCCTGATTGCTTTTGGCAAGGCAGAACATCATGTTAGGAGCTCTTGGTGGGGTAAAACTGTTCACTTCATGGCCCAAAAGCAAAAGAGAAGAAGAAGAAAGAGCTGGGGTCTCCTTATCCCCTTCAAGACACACCCCCAGTGATCTAAAGTCCTTCCACTAGATCCCACTTCTTAAAAGTTCCCCCACCTCCAATAGTTCACACTGGGGACTAAGCCTTTACCACATGGACTTTCTGGTGACTTAGGATCCAAACTACTGCACTGAGAATAAATAATTAAGTGGCCAGGTGCAGTGGCACACACCTGTAATCCCAGCACCTCAGGAAGCTGCTACAGGAGGATCACAAGTTCAAAGCCAGCCTCAGCAAAAGTGAAGCAGTAAGCAACTCAGTAAGACCTTGTCTCTAAATAAAAAAGGAATACAAAACAGTAGTTCAGTGGTTGAGTGCGCCTGAGTTCAATCCCTGGTACCTAATAATAATAATAAGTGAGCTCTGCTATTGGAAATAAAGGGAATACACTTTTCTGCAAAATAATAAGAGTTTGCAAGAACTTTTAATGGAGGCTTGAAATGACTTGCAACATGCTCATATATACAGAAAAAGTAACCTTATTACACCCTTAAGTCTCTTGACCTTCCTTTTGAGCCTTCTGAGCCTCAGGAGAGGGAGATGTCATATTCAGAGTATCACATATTCTCGAATCAATACATTTATTAAATCATACAATTTTCCTTAGAAACAAAATGTCTAGTTTTCTCATTTCACTTCTCTCCTTTTTTTTTTTTTTTAATCCCAGATGGCATCAGATGTATGAGAGGGATTTTGTACTAGTGAAGAAAGCTTTTGCCCTGTTGATTGCTGTCATTTTCAACTGCCACTCACTTGGCTGCTAGTTTTAGCTCCAGAGTGAAGGCGTGTCTGGCCCTTGCAGGCTTTGTCAGAGCCTGGCACGTGTGCACAGGTAGCCTGGCCTTGTCTCAGCATGAGCAGGTGACAAAGGCTCCTGTCTATCTCCCCATCTAGACCCTGCCTAGCGGTTCACTCCTCAGCCTCCCCAGTGCCCCAGGACTCGCCAGTTCCCTGATGAACAGCCTGTCTCCAATGACCTTGCTGGGACCTCTGAGTTTCATTCAGACAGCACAGGAATGAGGCTCAGGGAGTCCGGTTTCCCATGGGCCCTTCTCTTCCTTAAGTGAACTGAGAGGCCAAATCGACTTGCTGGGGATTGCTCTCCAAGGATGCGCAGGGCCTGGCACTGGAAAGCAAGAATTCGAGAAAAGGAGAAGGTAACAGTGAAGGAAACGTCCCCAAATCTTAACACTTAGATTAAGCAAAAGTCTTCTTCCCTTTTTGTTTTTCTCAACTAGTGAATTTACCTTTTCTTCTTCTCTAAGAAAAAGCCCCAAAGAGAAGACTGTAATCTACCTACAAGATCCTCTTCCAGGCCTGTGTCTCTTGTTCTTCCTATTCCTGAGGTTTTATTAGTACAAAAGGATGAAGACTCTCTTTTGGGCTGAGGCTGTAGTCAGTGGTAGAGCACTTGCCTCACACATGTGAGGCACTGGGTTCGATCCTCGGCACCACATAAATATAAAAATGAATAAAGATATTGTGTCTATCTACAACTAAAAAAAATGATAAAAAAAATCTCTTTTACTTGCTTTGTTTAAAAATCATCCTACCTCTTTTAATCATAAGCTTAAAACTCAATGGGAGACATTATATGAACCAAGAGATTGGTTTATGGAAAAGATTGAATCTCAAAGTAGTCACAAAGTTTTATTCCAGTTATACACGTAATGTTATGCTGAAAGGGACCTTGCCGGGACCTCGGAGTTTCATTCAGACAGCACCTTGTTCAGAGAATCATAACTAAAATTTTAGAATTCCTATCAATACCAGCAGATCATTGTGTCTTCAGCTTAACTCTGTCTAAATTACTTATAAAAAGTAATTATCAAAGTAGTTTTTATTGTATAAAAATGTGTATCAACGCCATAGTTGGTAACCTAACTGAGCTCTCTTTTTGTTTCAGTAATTCTCAGGTAGTTCTATTGAATATTCTGCAGAAACTATCATAATAAATGTCTGATTTACTTCATGTCTTTTCCCCCATACTTATACCAAATAACTCTAACAAACCCTTTGTTTTCTTTCAAGGTACTCGTGTGAAATACCAGTCAGTTCCTTGATTTCTATACTGTCTCTCGATTGGTGGTATTAAAATACAATCCTGGGTTTTACCTCTGATTTTCTTTTTTTTTCCTTGACATCTCTATGTAGATGTCTCAAAAAGTCTTATATTTACTTGGCTTGATATAATTGATTCCTCCCTGCCTTGGGCCCACTCTTGATCTACGTATTTTGAGGAGTGGTTGGCACTACCCAATGAAATAAACATCCAGAAATGCATAGTTCATACCTGACGTGTGTTTTTCTCATGCTTCACATCTCACGCTACCAACTTGGATCCTTTCTCCCAAGCATCTAATTCTGTGCACTTCTCCATTTCCACTGCCTTTCCTGGACTGCTACTTCCATGTCATCGTCCCTTCCTGCCTGGACTCTTGCAGCAGTACCCCAGCTGATTTTCCTGAACATACTTTTTGTCTGCCACTCATTCATTCTGCACCCAGCAGCTGGAGTGCTTTTAAAAAACCTACTGCTCTATGATGTCACCTCCCCTAACATTAGTCTCATATCACGCTTTGTCCCCTTTCTTTCTGTGGTGATCTATATTAACTGCTTCCCCCACACTTTTGACCTCAGGGCTTTGGAGCTTAAAATGATTTCCTTCACTGTTACTGATACTCTATGGCTCATAGTTCAGAACAGAGCAAGAATATAATTATTTTTTTTTAAATATTTTTTAGTTGTAGATGAACACAATATCTTTATTTATTTATTTTTATGTGGTGCTGAGGATTGAACCCAGTGCCTCAAACACGCACGTTAAGTGTTCTACCACTGAGCTACAGCCCCAGCCCCAAGAATATAATTTCTTGAGGAAATATTTTCAGAGTAGTTGAATTCTATTATAGATCACTGTAACTTCTCACCACAGCACACCACCCAGGTTCTATTTAGATTTTTGGATTTTTTTACTTTCCTTCCTGACTCCTTTATAACTTCTGTGATGATAGGAATAACACCTATTTAGATTTTTATTATTGTAGTAATACTACCTTATTAAACTTCCTGGAATATGGTATGTGCTAAAATAAATAAATAAATGAAATAAATACTGACATAATTTTGCATTTGAATGCAAATGTGGAAAAGTGTAAGGGATAGAAGGCTTGTGTGCATGAACCCCCTCTGCTCTGTATTAAATGAAATATTTTTCTTCTTCAATCATAAATATTTGTAAAAAATGATGAATTCATAAAAGATTTTATATGGACACTGGGTTATAATTGGTATTATATGAACTATTTTGATGTTTATCATAATGTTTTAGTCAGCTTTTTTGCTGCTGTGACTAAAAGACCTGACCAGAACAATTGTGAAGGAGGAAACATTTATCTGGGGACTCATAGTTTCCGAGGTCTCATAGTCCCTAGATGGCTGGCTCCATTCCTCAGGGCCTGAAGGGAAGCAGAAGATCATGGTGGAAGAGCGTGGCAGAAGAAAGCAGCTCACGACATCACACCAGGAAGTAGAGAGAGTCTGCACTCACCACGTAAAAAAATACAGTGACCCACCTCCTCCAGCCACACCCCACTTGCAGACAGTCACCACCCAGTTATTCCCTATCAGGAGATTGATTCACCAGTTGGGTGAAGGCTCTCAAAACCCAATCATTTCGCCTCTAAACTTTCTTGCACTATCTCACATGTGAGCTTTTGGGGGACACCTCATATCTATGCCATAACACATAAACTTTGAAATATTTAAACTCTTAAACACTTTTATAAACACACACACAGACATTTAGACATTTAGACAGTCACTGAATCATCAATACTTATGTATCTATCAGACTTCAAATATTATATGAATAAATGAAGATTCAATCCCAGATCCCAGGTAATACTTGAACAAATAACATAAAATCTAAATTGCCATTTTTATACTATCAGGGAATCTCACAAATAGATAAGGAAAATAATTATATTCAACAATCAAATTGATGTGTTCTTTATAATTGGTTCAAGAATAGTTTCAAAGTATCAAAGGAAGTTTTTGAATTATTATAAAAATACCAATTAGAATATATTAAAGAGTTGATAGTGTTAATGCCTATTTAAATATTTTCCACAAATTTTAAAAATTGAAATTTTCTAAAATGGTGAAACAGGCAACATTTACATTTTTACATACACATGTTTGTAAGTGTTTAGGATTTTATTAACTACTTTACTGTCAATTTCTTAAGAATGTTTTAAAATTTGGCCTGAGATTAAAATGTAGTATGAATTAATTTTTCAAGGGTTTTCCAAGTGGCTATAATCCAGAAACATTTGAATTTCTAAGGATCTTAAAATACTGATTTTCTAATTAAAAAAAAAAAAAAAGGAGGTTGCTTTTTTGGGAAAGTTTCAAAAAGGCAAAGATCATATCATATGGCACAAATTTCAGTTTTATTTATTACTACTTAAATCATATGATTTGAAACTTTCAGAATTAATGTTAGATTTTATATTCAGGGTATTAAATGTCAGCCTGAACCACATTGGCAGCATTTTTTATTATTTTGCACACTCACACAGACATACCTATGCCAAAATAAAAATACAATTTCATGACATTAAAATTGATCTGGGAACATTTTCCTAGTTTCCAAATTAGGTTCAGATAAACTTTTTTTTTTCCACCCCAGAGGTGCATCATTTGCATATTTCAAAGGGTTACACATAACTCTTACATAAGGAAGGATTTGAAGTTCGCCTTCTTCGAAAGTGTGTTTTTCCCATTAACACACAAACCAGGAAACAGATGCACCATTGCCTGCCTCACAGTCAGGGCCAATCTGAAATGGCTGCTGCTAGCTCAGGGAAGTCATAAAGAGATCAAATGACTTCAGGGCCAATGGAAAGCCCTACTGTCTAAATGCTTTTCAGGCCAATTTGGAGAAGTAATTAGACTTACTGGAAGCTTGTGTGAATAATGTGGCGAGTACAATTAGGAGGTTCCCAGAAATAGTGCTCTCGACAGCAGCCCTTGACGGCTGATTCTGACAGGAGGCGTGTGAAACCTGGTGTCTTGGTATCAGCCCCGGTGCGAGGTGGTGGCATCATGATGATGAAACACTGTGGCTCATTCTGGAATTCATCATCGTTAGGTGAAAAGCTAAATATGAGACCCATGAAATATAATCACGTTTTCCTGCTTGCCTTTGGCACTCAGGTTTGCTTCTCCTAAATCGTGGCCCATGACTACTGATCTAAGGGGGTTGCAGATAATAATGGAAAAGGCTTCTAAGACCTGAAAATGGATAAACACATGGCAAGGCCGGCCCTGGTGATGCAATTAGGGGAGGGTGTATGGCTGCCTCTGAAGTGCCTATAAATGAATGTGACTTCAGCACCACTGCCAAATGAGCCCCATGTCCCACAAATGAACTGAAAACAAAGTGCCCGGGTACCATGCCTGCAGTGTCACTCTAAGGTGACTGCTGTGCTGTATCTCTGAAGTGATCTGCAGGCAATAGCATGCACATATATGCACCAAGATACCATATTTAAGCCTCATCTTACACCAGTGAAAAAAACATCCTTACCATTCATGAGTGTCACCAGAAAGCGCATAGGTGTGACTGGGAAAACCTGAGAGGTTGTTTAATTCAGGGTTGGTCCAGAAACTGAGTCTGACACTATTAAAATAACTATTAGAAAGAGGAAACAAGGAAGAAATTTAAAAAGATCTGAAAGCACTTTGGTTTCCAAACAGGAAATAGTATTTTGTTCTATAATCAGTGCTTGGCTATTTCCTAGGGAGTTGCTGTTTCTCTTTTTCTAATGGAAATCTTGGCTGGGTGAGATGGCACATGCCTGTAATTCCAGCACTTGGGAGGCTGAGGCAGGAGAATTGCACATTCAAAGCCAGCCTCAGCAATGGTGAAGCACTTAACAACTCAGTGAGACCTTGTCTCTAAACAAAATACAAAATACGGTTTAGGATGTGGCTCAGTGGTCAAGTGCCCCTGAATTTAATCCCCAGAACCAAAAAATAAAAATAAAAAAGAATTCTAATGGAAATCTTGGAATTTAACTATGATCTGGCAATTCTAATAAACATTTACATTTTTTAAATAAAGTTTCATTTTATTAGTGAATGACATGTGTCTGGTACTGAGTGTGTTACACATATTGCCTCATTCATTCCAGCTAACAATCCTGGGATGTAGTTATGCTAACCCCATTGAGAGCAGAGACAACCAAGGCAGGGAGAGGGCCAGTCTTGATGAGCCTGTGGTCCAGATCTAGGTGGTGAAGAGCCTGATTTAAACTCCGAGTGGTCTGCTTTAGATACTGAGTGTGAAGGTTGACCTGCCCTTCTGTGAGTATATGTCTACACACATATGTGCAAATATACCAAAACACATGTGCATGCATACACACACATGCAAACACACATACGCTCTGTATGTGCATGTTAATCACCAGAGATTTAGGGTTTTGTTGTTTACTTGTTTTAAATGTCTTAATGAGCAAGTTTCATCATAGATTTTTGGTTTAGTGTATCTGGGATGCTGTCCATGCTTCATTTTAACAAGATTTTGTAGGTGATTTTGCTGCTACGGCTTTTTTTCCAGTTACCCCTTGAGAAAAATTGATTTACAAATACAGGATCTGTTCATAACATTACAATTCTTATTCTTGTTACATTCTATGACCATCCACAGCGATTTCTGTGACTATCCAATCAAAACTGCACCAGCATTCTCTGTGCTCTGAAGTAAAGGGCTTCACAGATGAAAATACCCACGTGAGTCATGTTGTCATTTTCAATTATCAATTATCAATTCTGATCCTCCCTCCATAAAACCAGGGGATATTATTTACTAATCTAAAGCCATCAGTGAGCCCAATACTACATAAATGTTTGTTGACAAACAGTGACGAGTATCTTTGCTTGCTATGACTAAGATGAGTCTAGGTATTCTCGTATTAAGTTTTTTTATGTAACTTCATCCACGATGATCTAAGCTAAAACTTTCTTTTTGTTTTTCAAATGAATACTTCCTCCTAGCACTACAATAGTTAATTGAGTCTTTCCATTTTATAAAATATCTTTGAGTGTAATGACTGCAAGTACTTTGTTGAATATTCATTAACTAGCCTTTCCTCTCAGGGCGTATAAATTCTCCAAAATGCAATACATACACACTTTAAACTTTGACATAAAATACTCATATTTCTAGGATAAAGGAGTTTTTTCTTCTTTAAGCACTCTCTCAAATCATATATAATCAGGAACATTGGCAACATTGCTGCTATGTGAAGGACAGAGAGAACATCAAGAAATCCAAATGAATTCAAACCCATTAAATGTAATGGTGTGGTAAATCTCAGCGTACCATCTGCTATGGAACACTGATACACTATTGGAATTCCACATCTTATTTACATAACAGATAAGAATGTGCTAGTAGATTTATATGGTGAATAAATACCCTGAGACAAAACTAAGTTTTTCCTATATTCACATCTGGGAATAGCCACATCTGTATAAAATTTAATCTTTTTCTGGTTAGCTATTCTATAGTAAAATGTAAAATGCCACCTTATCCAAATGTTACCGGCAATATTGTCAGGAAAAACTAAATCATCAATTAGAGAAACAAAGAGTTCATACATGACATTGTGCAAACCGTGAAATTTACCCAAAAAATTCTCTCTCTTCTGTATTTGGCATGCATATTTAAGGACTGAAATGCAGGCCCAATGTATCTATCTGTGCTTACACTGAACAAATAACTTGGTAGCTGATATTATAAATTGATGTTAACTCATGTTTACTCGAAAAAACACTTTAGGAGTCACAATAGTAATTAAAATTACATTATGTTTATTGAAATAACTCCAAACATTCTGTAGTCTACATTTAAGTGATACCCTAAAAACTAAAATGAGCTTTGAGAAAAAAATAACAAAATTTAATTTTAAAGTGGAATCATCTTTTGCCCCCAAATTCAAAACAATTTTTTGCTTTTACTTAAAAATTTCGCTTAAATATACATGGACACAAAGCTGGTAGATATTTTCATGAAGCATATCTTACACATAATTATACCACATTATCTATTTCTAAATGTATCTTTTCTGCAGCTGGAATTATTCAGCAAGGTATTTTATTAGTTATGCATACTTTCATCAACATTCCTCTAAAGCATTGTTTTAATTTAGAGGAGGTAAGAAGGAAATTGATATTTTTCAGGATTGCATCTCAAAGATCACGAGATACCATGTTTCTTCTGTGACTTTCATCACCACCAATGTTGAATAATTAAGCACTTTCACGTTTACATTCAGCAACCAGGACTTAATTAAACTCAGTTCTCATCTCCTCAACTGCTCTTACCAGGCCTCCAGAAGTTGAAGAGTGTTGCTGTTGACAATGGCGGTCCACCAAGTGGAAAATTATGCAAGGAAAATTGAGAAAGTAGGAAAAATGCCAGCCCTGGTGCCTTAGGGAAGGTGGAGAATATCAAAGTAAATACAGTACAGAGTACTTTGGTTATTGCTGTTGGCACTCTTCTTGATTATGTAATTGACTTTGTAAATTGATATATTACATGTTTATTACTGATGATCAAATCAGAGGAATAGGAAACAATTTTGTTCTTGAAAGAATGATGGCCCATTACACAAGTCCCATCAAGAACGTATTTGGCTATGTAATTGACCATGGTGGTGAATTGAGCTAATGCCAATACAGGCTTATAAAAGAGCAATATTTCTCTGTGATTTCCAATAGCTAGAGCCAATTTTTGAATTATATTCATATATTTCACATCATATGTATGCCCATTTCTTTTTCATGTAATTAGAATTTTGCTAACAAGAACAATTGTTAGCAATTGTCCTTGCTAACAATCTGGATTCATGTTTGTCATGCTGTGAAACCATGATGTTCGACTTATACATTTTTTTTTAAAATTTTTTAAGTTGGCTTAATATGGTTATTTAACAAACTTCTAGAAAAACTTCAATTACTTGGAAAGATATGTTTCTGATTTTTGCAATAATTTTTAAGTGAAAATATGCTGCAAAATGTGCCATAACATGTAGATAAAGAAAGGTTTATCTTTGCCCTCACTATGACTCCCAATTAAATGTGTTTAACTTACAAACACATACCATATCCATATCTTCATATCTGTGAATGCAACATTATTTAGAGAAACTTTCCCTGTAAATGAAAGATTTTAAGATGAAATCATCCTGGGACATGAAATCATCCAATGACATGTTCTTTACAGAAAAGAAATGGAATGCACCAGGTAGAAGTCAGCGTAACTACAAGAAGTAAAAGCAGCTGTCATGCAGTCCTATGTCACACCACCTGTAGTGACCAGGAGCTGAAGAAGGTAAGGAGAGAGTCTTCCCGAAAGTTTTCAGAGGCAGTGTGACCCTGCCAACACCTCGGTTTCAACTTCTGCCCTCCAGAAGTATTATTTTTAATTTATTAATTACATGGCAGCTTGTTACAACAGCCTGTGGAAAATAATACAGACCTTGTAACAAGGAGGAGACATGTTGATGCAATGAATATCAAAAAAAAAAAAAAATGAAAGTCACTTTGGAACTGGATGATGCATGGGAGCTGAAAGAATTTGAGGCACATAGTAGAGGTAGCCTAGATTATTAAAAGCTTATTGGTACGAATATTGATTTTAAAGATATTTCTGGGGAGGCCTTAAAGAAAACAAGGAACACATATTTGGAAACTAGAGGAAAGGCGATCTTTTCTACATAGTAGAAGAAAACATGGGTCAATTGTTCTCTGCTACAGTATGTAAAGCAGAACTTGTAATCGATAAACTTGAAAATTTAACTGGGGAGATTCAAGCCAAATGTTGAATATAAAAACACAACAGGCTTTCTTCTTGCTGTTTGTAGCAACATGGGAGATGACAGGGAGAAATTGAAGAAGACGATGTTGACAGTCAGTGGGGGTGCAGGGGAGAAGGAGAGAGCACACTGGGTCTTTTACTCTCCAGGTTGCAAAGGATGCTAAAGTTGAGTTACTTACTTGGAAAGGATGTTCTAGAGAGATGGCCAAGAGTATGGCTGGAAAGCATTTGCTGAAGGGTTTGGATGGAACTCATGTGTCCACTCAATCATCTCAGTGGAAGCCCAGAATAGAGGATGATCCAGGAAAGATCTGTGATGAACTTTCTTCCTTACAGGCTTGACTCTCCAATACACAGAAGCAACTCAGAAGGTTTTTGAGAATGCTGTGTCAGCAGAAAATACTACTAGCTTCAAAAAGAAAAAAAATAATAATAAAATAAAGGAGCTCATGAAAATAGAAGAGAGACTAGTAGAACAGAGGAAGAGGATCTGGAGAAGAGAGAAGGAGAGGAAAAAGGAAGGTACCAGGGAATGAAATAGACCAATTTGTGTTGTATGCATATAGATATATCACAATGAATCCTCCTAGTATGTATAATTATAATGCACCAATAAAGTTTTTTTTTAAAAAAAGAGGAACTCTAGTAGCTTCAAGTGAAGGGGCTAAGACTGGTTGAAATGGAGGCAGGCTTTCAGCTTCCTGGGATTGTTCAAGCAGAAAATGGAATAAGAGAGATTTATAATATGTATGCTATTCCTTAAAAAAAAAAAAAAAAAATCCCAAGTGACGGAACTGCTATTAGCAGAAGCCATCTGGGCTGTCAAGGCAGATGTGGAAGGAGGGCTGAGGCCAACACCAGTTGTATGGTGCGGAGCACAGAGGGGTTGATACAGAGACGCAGTGGACAGAGCAGCCATGGCCCAGAAGGCAGAGCCTCAAACCACAGAAGACTGTTATGACTTGAAACCTCACAGAATTTTCCCTGTTAGATTTTGAACTTGCTTAACCACCCCATATCCTTTCCAATTTTTTTTTTTTCTCCCTTTTGGAATGGGAATGTCTATCCTGTTTTTTCCCACTGCGACATTTTGAAAACTGATGACTTGGAAGTCTGGAAGTAGAGAATAATTTTGCCCCAGGATAGATGCTACTCAGAATCTCACCCAAACCTAATTGAGATGAGTTCAGAATATGAGATTTGAGAACTTTGAGCAGAAGATTGATATCTAGATGAGATTTGAATTTACTGTTCATACATACCATAATGGATTCAGATATTTGGGGATGTTGGGATGGGGTGAATATCCTATGCATATGGAGCAGAAGTAATTTGGGGGCCAGAGGACAGAAATACAAAATTGAACAGCAATATTCATGCTGCTCAACTGAAATTCATGCTGAGATCATTAAAGAACTATTTGCCAAATCCAATGAACATTTTTTTTTCCCTCTCTGCTGTGTTTCAAGTTCTTAGGCGCAGTGGACTTCATCCATGATGTCCTACATCTATTCAAAATCTATATTTTGAATATAATTTACATATTTATAATATAATTTATAAAATATATATTTTGAATTTTATTTACATATATTTGTCTCATGATCAGAGTTTAAGAGAATCGTGTACCATAAGGAGAACTAATTCTTCTTTTCATGGCGCATGGTTACCGTCATTATGTGCAAAGCTCTTTTCTTCTTTTATTTCAATTTATTTCCAACTCCATGTATGAAGCCATTCCTATTCTCATTTCCCAAATGATACACACTCTGGTGTATCTCTATATGCTCTGGTATATGTATATGATTTTTAGAAATATATGATGTCTTTGTGTCTATTCCTTAGACATACATGAATTTCATCATGCTATGGATTCATCTATAGTGTTCATTCTGATTATTTTTTCTTCCAACATTTGGTTTTAAGATCTACCTTTGTTGTTGAGTATATTTCAGATTCATTATTCCCAAATGATTCATACTTTAACAAAAAATTCATCCACCCATTTTCACATATTCATTCCCTTTGTAATGGACACCTAAGTTACTCCAAATCCGTACTACCCCAAATATTGTTATAAATATTTCGATACTCTTTCCCTGAAGACCACTCACAGGTGTTTCCGGAACATATACCCAAGAATGGGATGACTGGAAATTTGGGTAAATGCAGAGGTCTTGATATAGCATGCAATGACTCTATAGGTAAACTTGAGAAGAACTTAAGTCTTACAATATATATTTTCCAACCCATGAACATATTACAATTCTCTCCTATTATTTAGATATTTTTACTAAATAATAACTCATGATTTTTTGGTATGAAGTTTTGTATTACTATTCTTACATCTGTGTATTGGATTACTATTCTTACATCTGTGTATTGGATAAATCATATAATAATGTAAATGCTATTTAAACTTTTTATAAAATTTTTGAATTAAAATTTTATAGAGAAGTAAAAACATGTAGTCTCTACTCTTCTCAATTTACTGTCTCTTGAGAGAGGGACTTGCTCTGTATTATTCCTCACTATATCTACAGAATAGAGAATATATGCTAAATAAAAGTATGTTGCATGAATGTATGAAGGTTTTGCAGGAGCAAAGATGAACATGTATTCGGAGAGCTTACTTCTGGGTTTGTTTGCAATTCTTGTTGCGGTATCAATCATTAAGTCCATACCACAATTTTCTCTAAGTAGATATGATATAGCCCAGATGCATTATATTAAATTATTTCACCACAAATCAGAAGACTGTAGTCCCAATACAAAAAAAAAATCTGCAACACTAGCCACACAAAAGAATATAATGAACAGAAACTGCATAAAAATCACAGCCTCATCTAATGCCTGACAGATTCTGTCAATGTAACATCTCTGAAAAATTTTAGCGATGGTCCAAAACTCCAAAGCACAAATAAGATGATAATCCTCAAAGTTTAATTTTCTCTACAAGGTCATTTTTTTTTTTAACTGAAAGAAATGTACTTTTACAGTTTTTACCTGTGAATATGCCCAGGCAAAGAATTCTCAGTTCCTTCCTTTGGAACCTAATAATCAATTCAAAGTTCCAATTGTGGGATTTTTTTTTTAATTAGTTTTTATGATGTTGATGGACCTTTATTTTATTCATCTTTTTATATGTGGTGCTGAGAATTGAACCCAGTGCTTCACACATGCTAGGCAAGCACTCCATCACTGAGCCCTCCAATTGTTTTTTTTTTTAATATTTATTTATTTGTTTTAGTTGTATACAATGCCTTTTGTTTTTACGTGGTGCTGAGGATCGAACCCGGGCTGTGCACGTGCTAGGCAAGCACTCTACCTACCGCTGAGCCACAACCCCAGCCCACCTCCAATTTTTTTTTTTTTTATTCTAAGATGTTATAAATGACAGCAGAATGCATTGCATTTCATATTACACATATAGAGCACTTTTTTTTTTTTTTACAAATCTCTGGTTGTATGCAAAGTATATTCACACCATTCGTGACTTCATACATGCACTTAGGGTAACAATATCCATCTCATTCTACCATCTTTTTTTTTTTCCCTTCACCCTTTTGCCTCCTCCCTTCCCCTCCCTCCCCATTGGCCATTCTAGTAGAATGCATTACGGTTCATAATCCAATCATGTTTTTAATGAACATTTTCAGATAGGGCAAGAACTAGAAAATACAAACAAGTGAGTCGTGGGCATTAAAGTGAGATCATGGCCATAGGATTATTCAAGTCAAATGTTTGGCCATGCTTCGTGGGATAAAGTATTTGCCCACTGTCAAACCTGAGGCTAGTGCAGGTGGAGGAGAGGGCAGGGCCAGCACACTGGGAAAGAGGGGGTCTTTTTACATCATCACGTTTTGGTGCCACCCATGTATTGTCCTCACGCAGCATCAGTGTCTTTTGTCTGATATCCAGTCCAGTCCTCCATCTGGACAGCTCAATCCACTTCTGCAGAATAAGAACTCAATGAATGTGCTCAGAGATTTTTTTTTGTTGCTGTTTGCTAAAATGATGAATATGGGCATTATATTATTCTTTTTTTAAGATATTTATTTATTTACTTTAGTTGTACACGATGCAATGCATTTTATGTTTACATGGTGCTGAGGATCGAACCTGGGCCGCGCACGTGCGAGGCGAGCGCTCTGCCACTGAGCCACAACCCCAGCCCGTATTATTCTTGATTTCTACATCAAATCTGACATAGTCAATTGTTTTCCTCTTGGAGATCAGGAGAATACACAACTTTTGACATGTCCTCAGAATAAATATCTTTTCTAATGAGAGAAGAGTCTGCCATTTCCCTATTAGTATAATTTCCTTTAAAACATTGGATAATATTGTTGTTTAACATATCGTATTTTCTCTGAACCTTCCTAATCTTCCAAATTTTTAATCTGTCAAAACTTTATTTCACTAAAAATGTTTTGAATACCAAATAAGAATTTCTGAAATCAAGCACATTGACCTCAGCCAAGATTCAGAGATTTTGTAAAACAAAAATTAAACAAGATAAATTAAACTTTAGATAAAAAACTTATATGAATGGATCATAAAATTTGCATTATCAAAATTGCCATCCAGAAACAATAAAGGGGTTATTTTTATTCCATTTGATAATATGATGCTTTGTAAAGCAAGAAGATTACTTCTAATCAAATAAAATCTTCATCAATAGAGGATGATAGTGAGATCTTCATCAAAAGTTTAACATAGAATTTTGTATTAACAGTACACATAAAAAGACCTGAAGCCAACCATTTTGGTTAGGAAAGATTTTAGGAAAGGAAAATGAAATTGCTATTTGGAGTACTTCAGAACCATCAAAATGATGTAAATAGCATTTTTAAGACAATAGTACACAACATATTTATTATAAATTGAGTAGTATCTTTTTGAGAGATCAATTGTGGGCATGAAGTCCCATAAAAATATCTCTTCTTAAAATATATTTTGGGGATGGAGACAAATGCATCAGTTGCTTTCACCGAATTATATTAGTGAAAGACTTCCAAGAGATAGAGATAGAACATGAAGATATTGTGGAGGGCCTTGAATTATAAATTATATAATATCTCTAACATTATATACTATTATTTGCTATACATGTATATGTTCAATATTTGTTGAACGCAAAAAAACCTAATTTGCACGTAGTAACATTTGCTATATCTTTCTTTACCAAAAATAATATCTACTAATACAGTTTGAATATGCGGTGTCCCCACAAAAAGCTCACATTAGACAATGTAGGAATAATGAAAGGTGAAATAATTTGATTTGAGGAGTTGTAACCTCTTCAATGAATTAATCCATTTAATGAATGAATAATTTCAATGGATTATTAGATGGTAACTCCAGGCAGGTTGGGCATGGCTGGAGGAAGTAGGTCACTAGGGCTCGCTCTTTTCCCTGGCTCCTGGTGCTCTCTCTGCTTTCTTAGCTGCAAGGGACTGAGTAGTTTCCTCCATCGCACCTTCTGCTATGATGTTCTGCCTTACATAAGGCTCAGAGTATTAGAATTGGCCAAGCATGAACTAAACCTCTGAAACCAGGAGCCAAAATTAATTTTTCCTCCTCTAAGTTTGTTGATCACAAAATACCTGACCAAAGAGGAAAAGCTGACTAACACATTTACCTTGCTATATGTTGTGTATGAACACATAGAAATTCAAAAACTATTTTATGACATTACATTTTGAAAACTCCATGAGGTTGCATTCATGTCAGTTGTAAAAATCCGTCTTCTTTAAAAAACATGCTAGTGACGCTACTCTCCACTGCCTTTGTCAATCCCCTGGTGGAAGGTGAGGTAGAGTAGGAAGAACTATAAACCAAGTTACCAATAGGAGTGGCTGGAACAGGTGGCTCTGCCAATGACAGAGTCCAGAGAATGGGAGGCAGGAGTAGGTGGCTAGTTGGGTAAAGCAAGGTTAGTGTTCTCCTAGATCTGCAAAAGTGAGACAAGAGTCTAAACCTTAGGGAGGTTAACAATGTTTGGCTAAACACAATGATGAAACCAATTATGAAAGGAATAAGCAGCCCCCAAGCAAGTAAAAAAGCAGGTAATTGAGCCAGATGCAGTGGCGCATGCCTGTAATCCCAGCACTTGGGAGGCTGAGGCAGGAGGATCGAGAGTTCAAAGCCAGCCTCAGCAATGGCGAGGCACTTAGCAACTCAGTGAGACCCTGTCTCTAATAAAATACAAAAAAGGGCTGGGGATGTGGCCCAGTGGTCAATTGTCCCTGAGTTCAATCCCTGGTACCAAAAACAAAACAAAACAAAAAAACAGGTAATTAATTGTAGGAGACAGGTAAACAGTATGGTGGGCATGGTGCAAGAGGACTCAGGATTTCTTTTACTCCTGGGACTTTTAACAGTGGACCTCATTTCTGTTGGGTATATTTGTTGACTAAACATTGTATACTTGTGTTTTTGTTGTTTTTAAAAGAAACGATGACATGCTACTTAAATAATTAGATACTACTGTGAACATTCTCATTTTTCCTCACATACACAGCTTTAAGATATCCACATGGGAAGCTGGAATATTCACCCAGCCAGACATCTATGTCCAGTGTCTCAGGGAATGATAGTGAAATATGATAGCAGTCCACCCTCATTTTCAAAAAGACACCTTACATTTTCATCCTTTCAAATTATTTTTCTATCTATATTTCTTCAAGCTTTTTAAAATAACACACTTCCTAGGGATGTGACCCAATTAAAATTGGATACTACTATAATCTATGTACTTTATATTAGGTAGATTTCCAAAACAATAAAATGTTTTGTATGTCAATCATTTAATTTTCCTCTGGGCTTAAAAGTGGCAAAGTTCAAAGTCATGTGTATGCATCTTTGAATTTAAGCTACTTGTATAAATATTCTTTCTCATGTTTGTTTTTTCTGTTTGCAAATAAACACTGATAATTCAAACAAAATCTGAATACTCCAGAATTTTGCATAAATCATTTACACTTCAAGAGTGTCAAAATCAGTAATAGATCAGACATTTCAGAGTTAGAAATATTGATAGAAGCACTTAAAAAGATGGAATATCCAAGATTTAGGTATTACACAGTATATTAGATCACAAGAAAAGACCATAGGAGGAAAAAAATAATAAAGGCAGCAGATCAAAAGAAGTTTTTTGTTGTAGTGGCATTGTTTGAAATCTCCTTATTTTTTCCTCCTACCTTCAGAAAATATCTCTGTCTTCTAACCCAAACATATAAATATCTCTTCTATCTGAAAGTGATTTCAGAGACTTTCTTAGAAATCTTTTTCAGTATTTTTTTAAGCCTTACCACATAAACTATTTTTTGGTAATTAGGCTTTCTTTATGTGACTTGGTCAGTTTTTTTTTTTTTTTTTTTCCCCTTAAATGTTTGATTCTCAGTAGTTAGGTAAAACTTCTAAAGATTTTCCCATAGATGACTTTCCATACTGGTCAGGAATGTGTAACTGATAAAGAACACGTTCTTCTCTAAGTGATTGGAATATAATTATTCTGTCATCACTACTGGAAAAGGACTTTCATGAGAAGGTAAACTCACTTTACCTTCTCACTTTAGGTAAACTTCTTACTAAAGGTAAACTCACTTTCTCCTGAAATGAGCTATGGATGCGGGCCTACACAACCCTTTTGAAGCAAGAGAATTATTATATGAGAACTGATCTCTTCTTTTCTAAAGCATACATTTCCTGGGCCACAAATATTTCTGGCCAGTCTTCCTTGGTAATATGCACCTTAATTATTCTTCCAAGGATCAGGATATAATCTCTGCAACTTAAAAAGCAGAATAAGCATTTAATGAAACTTAGCTATGTTTCATTCTAACTAGTGTCTTATTTAAGTTCTGTTCCTTTCAAAACTTTATGTTTCTTGGCTTATACTTATTTCTTGTAACACCTCTGGTACAAAATGCTTTTTTCCTGTTGTTTGATTTGCCTTCAGGTGCAATCAAATAAGAATTTAGATGTCCATGTTTCTTTTTTTTAATTATCAATATTTCACGTAGGAATATTACAGTCAATTATGGACGGATAAAGTATAATCCCTCCATGCAATGAATTCCAACAGAAATAAAAAGTATAACTGAAATCAATAAATTATCTTAAAGTTCACACTAAATGAAAATGTAAACATTTCTAAGGTATTGATAGTAAGAGTGGAAAAGATGTGGCCTAGCAGATTTCAAAACGTGGTGAAAAGCTAATATAGTCATGATATCACTGGGTTGGCACAGGAATAGACATAGTTATTCATAGAAAACAATTAGATGGAGAAGCAGATTAAAGTTTATATAATAATTTAATAAGGTTTATGGGGCATTGCTCCATTATTTCAAACCTATGCTAAGGGCCATTTATACTGGCAAAAAAATCAACCATGTGTTAATATATGTTGCACATAAAAATAATTTTCTGATGAATGAAAAACATAAAAATGTAGATAGAAAATAGAAAAAAAATTAAGTTTTATTAGCTCATATTAAGAACTTAAAAACTATAAAGAAAAATGTACATTTTGTGGAAAATGATTTATTATTTACATACTTATGATTTACTTTAATTTTTTAATGCTTAAGCATTTAAATTATTTAAAACATGTGTAGCATTTGGCCAAGTTCTTCCATTTCTGAGCATTTACCAAATATGAATAAAATTACTAGTATTAAAATATATTTCAGAATATTTATTATAAGAAATTTTATAAAATTTGATAAATTTATTATGATATGTCTTGAATAACAAAGACTTGAAATAATCTGAATTTTCCTCAAAATTGGAATGATTAAATGATGTACCTATTGATGATATTTTGGTGTATATATAACATTGTTATTATGTAACTATTAACAAAATGAGGTTGATATATCTATTGCTTTTGAAGGATAGCTAACATATATAGTACTAGGTCCCAAAGCAGATTATAGAATATATATGCATTATATGTACACACATGTGCATATGTTGTAATATCATTTTTATATAATATAAACATAATATCTATAAATATTTTATATGAAAAGTTAAATGTTTAGAAGTTAACAAATCAAATTGCAATTGTGGTTCCATTTGAAGGTGAAAAAAAGAAAATTATTAATTTTATTTTAGGCACATCTATTTGCTTTTAAATGTTACAATGATGAATGTCAGACTTCTGAATAAAACAGCAAGCATTTCCAATTATTAATTTCACAAATGGCCAAGTCATCTGATTCATATAACAATGTAAGCACTTTGTTTGTTTGTTTGTTTGGGGGTACCAGGGATTGAATTCAGGGGCACTCAACCACTGAGGACATCCCCAGCCCTATTTTGCATTTTATTTAGATACAGGGTCTCACTGAGTTGCCCAGTGCCTCGCTTTTGCTGAGGCTGGCTTTGAACCTGGGATCATCCTGCCTCAGCCTCCCCAGCCATCTTATCTATGGAAATCTTGAGTTTCAGAGGATTTAATGACTTCATTGACACATAGGGGGCAATGCTGGAGCCAAGACACACAAATGGGTACAAAATCCATTTATTTTCTAATTTATCCCGTGTGTTTGTTTGTGTGTGTGTGTGTGTGTGTGTGTGTGTGTGTGTTGAATTTCTCAGACAGGCATAACTGGAATATTTAAATTGGATATATATTGATCTACTTCATGCTTCTCTGATATGTACACCTTTAAAGAAATAGATTACAATTCTTAAATATCATAGAGAGTTACAAAGCTGAGAGGAATCTAATCACGCTCTCTGTTTTCAGTCAAGAAAACCTATGGTCAAGGTGAGGACAATTTTGCAGTATGGTGCTGTGAAATAATATGAATCTAGCAACTACCAACGAAGTTGTTTATTAACAAAGTTACATTTGCTACTAAACATCTCTAAAACACTATCAGTCTTTCAAGCCAGAACACCTAAGATTTATCCTTGTTTTTTCCCTTCCTTAAAACTCCACATCCAATTCATGAGTAAGTCCTACTAAATTAAGCTTCCAGAATATCACTAATTAGTCTCCATGTTCCACACTCACTGTGAAGTCAAGACATCATTATATTTTGATTCATCTATTGCAGTTGCTTCCCAGAAGGTGAAAATATTTTATTGCTGCTTATCTCAAATTCATTTTCTGGTACCTGTTTTTCTGTATATACCATGTCAAGTCACTCTCCTACTCAAAAGACCTCTAAGTAGTACTCACCTTGGGAAAAAAAAAACTACCTGCTTTGTCTGATCTGCAAGGCTCTCGGGTGCTGGCTTCTGCCAAGCTGTGGCCTCATTGCTCAAATCTACTCACTAATCCTGAGTCAATATGTTTAGTTAAGTCCCTCAGATATATCAGCTTCTTTCTTGGTTTAGGGTCTTTCCTCTTGCTTTTCCCAATACTGGAACTGTTTTCCTTCAGTCTTCCCATAGCTGATGTTTTATTTTCTTTCTGCTCTTATACTGAACTTTGCTTCTCTATAGCTCTGGAGGTCTGAGGTCTTTTATGGTTCACTGCTCCATTATCAACATGTTGACAAGGACCTGTGTCTTTCAAATGGTCTAACAGGTAATCCATTACTTTGCCTTCTCTAGTTTCTGGGCTTCAGCTCTGTCCTGTTTCTCTAACTTCAAACTAGCAGTTGAGCATCTTCCAACTTCCCCCTAATTTAACCCTTGAAAAATGGCAGGTCACATTTGGAGGGAAAACAATTCAGATCCCAGCTGATTTCTTAACTCAGACCCTTAAAGCTAGGAGGTGTTGGAATCATATATACCAAGCTCTGAAAAAAAAATGGATGTCAACTAAGAATGCTATACCCAGAACACAACTAGAAAGCCTGTACTACAAAACATACTTGATAAGATATTTCTTAAAGAGAAATAAAAATATAAAAGTGAAAACCAGCAAAGGGAGGAACTACCCCAGAAGAGTCACTCAAAGGAGAAACTAACTCAAATTTAAAAAGTAGAAATAAATAAAAATTACAGGGAATAAAAATCAATAATAACATTGAATGTAAGTGGCCTAAATTCATCAGTCAAAAGACATAGACTGGTGGATTGTATTATAAAACAAGACCCAACAAAATGTTGTTTCTGAGAGACTAATCTCATAGGGAAAAACATCCACAGACTGAAGGTGAAAAGATGGGAAAGAACATATCATTCACATGGATATTGTAAACAGGGATTTCTATCATCATATCAGATAAAGTTAATCAGAATGGACAGAGAAGGCCACTAGAGACTGCTTCCTCGATAAAGGACTCTTGGATGAGACCTGGGTCTCATCCAGGCAATACAGGAAAATCTCCCAATCTCAGGATTTTCGATTTATCACATTTGCAAAGTCTCTTTCCCAAAGAAAGGAAACATTCTCACAGGTTCTGGAGATTGGGATATGAACAACTTTGGGGTTATTGTTCTGCTATCATATGTTAGATTATTGACCTTGTACAGTGCCTTTTCTGATCTTCTGCTAATATCACACAATGATTTAAATTTCAGATGTCGAATAATCTCTGTTAAAGCTCTTTGTTAATCTTTTTCTTCAGATAATTGAGCATATTTTAAAGCTTTGTTCCTCGGGTTTCAACATCTGAATTATCCTGAGGTCTTTTACCATTGACTGCTTACTTCTCTGACCTACAAGACATGTTCTATTTCTTTACATATGTAATAAAAATCTATTACAGATTTCAGTTACAAGTCTAGAGGCTGTATTCTTTTCTCTGACGGATATTGAGTTTTCGCAGAAATTTCTGGCCCATTACACTGTTGTTGTTTGGACTCTGTCATATATTTTCATAGGGTGAGACTATTTAAGTTTTGCCCTCATTCTTAAAGTGAATATCTTATTCAAGGTTCGTACCAAAGGCTACCTTGAGACTCCAATAGACAGACCAAGATTTTTGTCTAATCTAACTTTTGAGACTAAAGCTTCAACCCTTTTCTGCCTGTAGAGAGAAGATGTTGAAGTACCCACTTAGGTTTTTCTGGTTTCCACAGAAACCAAAGTATACTCTGTTTCTGAGTATTCCCTGAACACAGCATTACCTTATAAGAAATCCATCTACCCTAAAACACTATCACTGTGACATGCCCATTTTTACCTGTTGGAGAAGTGACATTGAGGGGAACTAAGATCCTGCATATTGCAGTTCACATAAATTCCCAACTGAGAATAAACCCCAATTTGTTAGCAACCAATGTGAAGTCATGTTGGAAGTAGATACCATAGTCTCATTAAAGCTATCCCAGGAAATCTACATGAAGCAACTATAATCTGATATAATCTACTTCCACTGAACCTGGCCCAACTCACAGAATTTTGTTTTTGCTTTCCCTTAAATATATTTTTGGGTAAACCAGGGATTGAACTCAGGGGCACTCAACCACTGAGCCATGTCCCCAGCCCAATTTTGTATTTTATTTAGAAGCAGATCTCACTGAGTTGCTTAGTGCCTCACTTTTGCTGAGGCTGGCTTTGAACTGGCAATCCTTCTGCCTCAGCCTCTGGGATTACAGGGGTGTGCCACTGCACCTGGCCTCCCTTAAATATTTTTACTTAAAAGTTAAATAAGTACACATTCACATTTTTGAGAAATAAGCATCAAATCATATAAATAAAAAATGGCTCATATCCTGGTTATTCACAACTAACCTCCCCCAAAATTTCCAGTGATACACGGATTGGCATGTATTATTAGAACTGATTACACACATACACTTAAAAATTCATATATATTAATTTGTAGCATATCAAATTATAGAGGGTTATTTTTATTTTCATATATATTTGGTAATTTAAACGCATCTATAAACATCTATAAACACATGTACCTTACTTCCTTTAACTATTGTGCTATTTTGTGTTATCCTTTGTATTACGTATGTGCTGGAATTTAAGGGTAAGCATATGTGCACTTCAGGTATATTTAACTTTGGGGATCATCAGTACTGTTCTAATGAATGTGCTTGTATGGATGTGCAGGCACACATAGACACACGAATATTTCTGTATGATAAATTATGACAAGTAGAACTCTTGAGTTAAGAAAGAAGGCAATTGTGGGTAAGAATCTTTAAAATCCCAAACCCTTGCCAATATCAGATACTGAAAATCTTCTTAACTACATTTTTGCTGATAATATACATTAAAATTATATCTCTCTGCCATTTCAGTTTGCATATTCCTGGTATTTATTCAGTTATGCATAAATTTTTAATTCACTGATATGCATAGTACTTCTTCAGTGACTTGTTCATACTTAAATTGCTCAATTTCTAAATTGCCATTGTGGTCTATTAACTTTTAAAGTCTATTACAAAAAAAATACATGTGATAATTGTCACATATATTTTTAATGTATTTTATGTATTTTTATGTAGTTTCTCCCAAATCAATTTTTTGTTGATGTTTTATCATGTAGCTTTTAAAATTTTTATATAATCAATATTACCAAGTGTCATCTCTGTCCATTTTGATTTTCATCATAGCAATTAAAATATTTTTTTCCAAATTCAAGGACATGGTGAGGGATCTTCAGCTTTTGATAAGAAATGCTGACATTCTGCAATAAAATTTGGGAGCAGAAATATTGCTCTGGGCATTTTAAATATCATAGACTTCCATAGTTTCCAATGCATTTCCAAAACTGCTTCTAATAAATAAGTAGGTAGATACATAAACAGATATGTGTGTGTTTACATATCTATGTATATGCATATATATATATATATATACATATAAAGAGAGAGATTGAAAAGAAATAAGTTCAAAATAAATTTTCATCAGGACTTTGAAGATAAAGTTTCATTGCTTTCTCAATTCAATATTGTAGAGGGAAAATATGATGCTGTTTTGATTATCTTTGTAAATAACGTGAGCGTGTGTGTGTGTGTGTGTGTGTGTGTGTGTGTGTGTGTATGTGCGTGAGGGGGGGCATTGGGTGTGTTTACTTGCTTGTTTTAATGTGTAGCATTCATTTTTATAATTATATCATTGTCTTCATTGATTTGAAATTTTACCACATAAAGTCTATTTGTCCTTTTTCTAATTGTATCTTGGTGGACACTTTTAAAGTGAAGCTGCATCTTTCTTGAGCTCCAAATCATTTACTCTTCTAATTTGTTATGTTCTTGGCTTTGAAATGCAGCCAGTGGATAGAGGAACTTCTGAATCTATGACCCTGCCTCAACTATCTCTTTGTGCCTTGGCATTGTGGGCTAAAGTAGATTTTCCATTTTATTTTATTTTACTTTATTTTTGGTACCAGGGATTGAACTCAGGGGCACTCAACCACTGGGCCACATCCCCAGTCCTTTTTTGTATTTTATTTAGAGACAGGGTCTCACTGAGTTACTAAGTGACTCACTACTGCTGAGGCTGGCTTTGAACTTGAGATTCTCCTGCCTCAGCCTCCCAAGTGCTGGGATTACAGGCTCACCCGGCAGATTTTCCATTTTAATACCAAGATTATACTACTTCAAAAATGTTCAGCATGAAATGTTATCATTGAGACTAAAATTAATTTTAATTACTTTTCCAAGCACCCAGATTAACTGATATAACATTGTTCTTGTCAATACTGTGCTTTACAAATGTCTAAATGTGATTATGATTAACTACTGAATTATAACTCAAATTTTTTCCCTAAATTACTTTGTTAAAAGTGTTTTTGGATAAGAAAATATACATTTTTACCATATAAACTTCAGTCAAAGTGAAAAGTTTTTGAAGACTGAATATCAGAAAGATATTTTGTGGGTATAGCCCTTAATGCTTTAGCATAATCTGTTATCTCACTAGTTTTATTTTCTGATACTATATTTACTTTTTCATAATTGGATTTTATATTATGATAATCATCACTTCTTCATTATGACAATTTTCTAAAATCGTCAATTAATGGTTTATCATATTCTCTCTCTCTAGTTACTATTTATTTAATTTTTAAAATATTTTCCCTCACTCTTCTGTTCAGTTAGAAGCTATTTCTTTTTTTTTTTTTTTTTTTTTTTTTTTTTTGGTACCGGGGATTGAACTCAGGGGCACTTGACCACTGGGCCACATCCCCAGCCCTTTTTTGTATTTTATTTAGAGACAGGGTCTCACTGAGTTACTAAGTGCCTCGCCATTGCTGAGGCTGGCTTTGAACTCGCGATCCTCCTGCCTCAGCCTCCCAAAGTGCTGGGATTACAGGCGTGCGCCACCGCGCCCGGCAGAAGCTATTTCTTATACTTACTTATCTTGCTTTTTTTTTTTCATAATTTTTCTTTTTCTCAAGTGATGGGAATTTTAGATATTGATTCTTATTTTCCATTGAGTTTTAATTTGAATACTACATTTCTCCAACCCAAACAGAACTTTCATTTTGATTTTGAAAGTTTTTTTCCCTTAAACAAATACCTTGTTTTAAATTATTCAGGTCTCTCTCTCTCTCTCTCTCTCTTTTTCTCCCCAATCCCATCTATTTGTTATCATAAGGGTTTCTCATCACTTCTGCTTTTCAACTTTGGGTTTGTAATATTTTATAAATATTATTTATTTGAAAGAGAGTTAAATTTAAATTCAGTGTCCACCCTATTTGCAATCTGTTGGGAAGCTCTATAGTATATGTTTTATATCTTTTTATTACACTAGTGATTTTTTAAAGGTCATCCATCCTTATTGATAATACAGTAAACTAAATGCAGTAATGTCAATGGATTATTTGCATTAGAAGATAGTATTCAAAGGTTGAATGTTTTCTCTAGTAGGTAGAAGCTGTTCCACAATGTAGGGAATCGAATTTCAATGGATTAGACAAAGAGGAATGAAGGAAAGGCAGGGGGATTGGAAAAGAAAAGGCTTTGGAATGAAACTGACATAGCTTTCCTATATACATATATAAATACACCACAGTGAATTTCACCATCATGTACATCCACAGGACTGGGATCTTAACTAGAATTAGATATATTCCATGCTTGTATAATTATATCAAAATGTACTTTACTGTGATGTATAACAAAAAAGAAACAATAGCATAAAAAAGTGTTTTGTGAAAGTGCTAGAGTTTAAAAATTTACACAAAGAAAATGGTTTTAATCAAGGTGTAATTTTTCCAGATGTATTTGGGAGTTTTCTCTCCCTTTTAATCTCATAAAATAATTTGAGAAAGACTGGTATTAGCTCATCTTGAAAAGTTTGGTAGAATTCAGCTGAGAATTCTTCTGCTCCTGGGCTTTTCTTAGATAGAAGACCTTTAGTAGTTGCTTTAATTTCATTACTTGATATTGGTCTAAGTTTTATATATATACCCAGGGTTCAATTTGGGTATGTCCTATATCTTTAGGACAAGAATTAGATAATTCATTTGACATTTTATTGTTAGTGTTTCTAGATTTAACATAGAGCTGTATGAATGTAAACAGTCTAAACTCTTCTATAAAAAACATAAATGAGAAGATTGGAATAAGAATAAGACCCAACCATATATTGTTTATAAGAGACTCACTTTACAGACAAAAATGTCCATGGACTGAAGGTGAAAGTATGGGGGAAAATATTTCATACAAATGGAAAACAAAAGTGAGAAGGGGTAACTACTACATGTATCAGATAAAGTATTCTTTAATCCAAAATTAATCAGAAGAGGCAAAGAAAGCCACTTCATACTGATTAAGGGAAGCAGTCAACAAGTTACAAAGACTGTAATTCTTTATGCCCCAAACAATGATGCATCTACATGCATAAAACAAACATTTCTCAATACAAAGAATCAAATAGATGACAACACAATAATACTGAGTGGTTGTAATACACCTCTCTCACTATTAGATAGGTCATCCAAGCATAAACTAAATATAAAGATTCTTCAGAAAAAAAAGGTGGTTGAATGAGACGGATATCATTTTCCTAAATGCATGATTGAAGACCTGAATTGTACAAATATACTTTGTATACAAACAGTTGTATGTAAAAAGATGCTATATATATGCACTATGAATTGTACATATTAAAGATTACAAAAATAAAATTAAAAATAAATAAATAAATAAATAAAATAAAAGATTCTTCAGAACTAAGCAATGCTATTAATCAAATGGACGCAAACCATCTATATAACAGTTCACCCATGGAACATTCTCTAAAATAGATCACATTTTAGGGCACAAAGCAAATCTTAACAAAAATAGAAGAAGAAGTAATTCCCAGCATCCTGCCAGATCATAACTGAATGGAATTGGAGCTTAATGACAAGATAAAAATCAGAAACTACTCTAACACCTGGAGACTAAATAATACACTTTTGAATAAGGAATGAATTTAAGAAGCTATTAGGGAAAAATAAAAAAAAACCTTAGAAACAAATGAGAATAGAGATATACAGTATCAAAATCTCTGGGACAGCACAAAAGCAATTCTAAGAGTAAAGTTTACAACACTGATATTCTACATTAAAATAGTAGAGAGATACCAAATAATCTAATGATATATCTAAAGACATTTTAAAAATAAGAACAAGCCAATGCCCAAATCAGCAGCAGACAGGAAATAATTAAAATCAGAGATGAAATTAATGAATTTGAAAATTTAAAAAATGATGCAAAGGATCAATGAAACAAAGACTTGGTTCTTTAAAAGGACAAACAACGTTGATAAAACCAACCAAAAGAAAGAGAGAGAAGACACAAAATAATTAGAGGTGAAAAAGGAGATCACTACTGAAATCAGAAAATCATTAGAAACTATTTCAAAAATTTATACTTCAATAAACTATAATGTCTCAAAGATGTTGACAAATTCCTAGAGACATATGACATACTTAAATTGAACCATGAGTATATATAAAACTTAAACAGAACAATATCAAGTAATGAAATTGAAGCTATTAAAAGTCTTCCAACTAAGAAAAGCCCAGAAACAGATGAATTCTCAGCTGAATTCTATCAAACCTTTAAAGATGAGTTAACACCAGTCTTGCTCAAACTATTTCATGAAAGTAAAAAGGACAGAAAAGTCCTAAATACATTCTATGAAGCCAGTGTAACCCTGATACCAAAATGAGACAAAGACACATCAAGGAAAGAAAATTTAAGACTAATATCCCTTATAAACATAGTTACAAAAATTCTCAATCAAATATTCGCAAAACACATTAAGAAGATAGTGCACCATGATCAAGTGGGTATCATCCTAAAGATGCAAGCTCAATATATACAAATTGATAAGTGTAAGTCATCACATAAACAAGGTTAAGGACAAGAATCACATGATTATCTCAATAGATGCAGAAAAAGCATTTGACAAAGTCCAGCACCCTTTCATGTTTATAACACTCGAGGAACTAGGGATAAAAGAACTTACATCAAACTTGTAAAGATATATATGACAAACCCAAGACCAACATCATACAAAACTGCAGAAAATTGAAAGCATGACTTCCAAAACCAGTAACAAGATAGGATTGCCATTCTCACTATTCAATTCAATATAGTCCTTGAAACTTGTTATAGTTTGGATGGGAGGTGGCTCCCCAAAGCTCATGTGTGAGATAATGAAAGAAAGTTTGGAGGAGAACTGAGAGCCTTAACTGAATCAGTGAATTGAGATCCTGATGGCATTAACTAAGGGGTAACTGAAAGTGGATAGGGTGTGGCTGGAGGAAGTAGATCACTGGGGACGTGCTTTTGGGGTATATATTTTGTATCTGGCAAACAGAGTCTCTCTGGCTGTTGCCTGATCATCATGTGAGCTGCTGTCCTATACCACACTATTCTGCCATGATATTAAGCCTCACCTTGAGCCCTAAGGAACGGAGCTAGCCTTCTGTGGACTGAGACCTCTGAAACCATGAGCACACAAAAAAACTTTTCTTCCTCTACAGTTGTTCTGGTCGGAGCTTTTAGTCCCAGCATCCAAAAAAGTTCACTAACACAAAACCAGAGCAATTGAGCAAGAGAAGAAAATTAAAGGGATACAAATAGGAAAAGAAGAAGTCAAACTGTTTTTGATTTCTGATGACATGATCCTATATTTAGAAGATGCCAAAAACGCTACTAGAAGATTTCTAGATTTGGTAAACAAATTTTGTAACATATTTATATATTGATATATAAGTCATAGCTTTCAGATACTCCAACAATAAATCTACTGAAAAAAGTAATTAGGAAAACTATTCCATTCACATTTTTTCACTGTTCCGTTCTACTTTTTTCATTCATAGCCTGAAAAAAATATATGGGAATAAATCTAAACAAGAAAATGAAAGACCTCTACAATGAAAACGATAGAACACTGAAGAAAGAAATTGAAGAAGACTTTAGAAGATCGAAAGTCCTCTCATGTTCTTTGATAAACAGAATTAATATTATCAAAATGCTCATACTGCTAAATGTGCGATACAGATTCAATGCAACCATCAAAATATGAATGACACTCTTTACAGTTCTAAAAAAAAAATTTAAAAATTCATTTGGAAGAATAAGAAACCCCAAATAATCAAAACAATCCAGAGCAACAAGAGTGATGCTGGAGGTATCACAACACTGGACCTCAATTTATACTATAATAACAAAAACAGCATAATACTGGCACTAAGCAGACATAAAGACCAAGAAGATAAAAGACACAGAGACAAGCCCACATAGATACAGCCACCTGATACTAGGCAGTGGTGCCAAAAACATACATTGGAGCAAAGACAGCCTTTGAAACAAGTGGTGCTGAGAAAACTAAATATCTATATGATCTATATGTAGAAAAATGACACCAGACCCCCATTTCACTTTGCACTGAAGTCCACTCAAAGTGGATCAAAAGCATAGGAATTAGACCCCAAACTCTACAACTACTGGCACAGACATTGTTTTCCTTAACGAGATTCCTAAAGTGAAAGAAATAAAACCAATAATCAATAAGGGGGTGGCATCAAATTAAAAATCTTCTATACAGTAAAAAACGTGAAGAGAGAGCCTACAAAATGAGAGAAGATCTTTCCCACCTGTTCCTCAGATAGAGCATTATTATCCAGAATATGTAAAGAACTCAAAAAAAAAACAATGTAACACCAAAACAAACATACAAACAAATAAGAAAAACAAATAACCCATTAATAAATGGGCAAAATAACTACAAAGGTACTTCTCAAAGGAAGAAATGCAAATGGCCAATAAATATATAAAAAATGTCAACGTCTTTAGCAATCAGGAAAATGCCAATCAAAATTATATTGCGATTTCATCTCACTCCAGTCAGAATGGCAATTATAAAAAATACTCACAATAATCTGTGTTAGCGAGGATGTGGGGGGAAAAGGAACGCTCATACATTGTTGATGAAACTGCAAATTAGTACATCCATTCTGGAAAGCAATAGTATGGAGATTACTCAAAAAACTGGGAATGGAACCACCACATGACCTAGTTATTTCACTCTCTGGATGTAGCCACATCAATATTTCTAGTAGCACAATTCACAAGAGCTAAGGTAAGGAACCAGCCCAGATGCCCACCAACAGATGAAAGAATAAAGAAAATGTGGTAGACAAACATAATGAAATTTTACTCAGCCAAAAATAAGGATGAGATTACAGCACTGGCTGGTATGTGGATGGAGGTGGAGAACATCGTGCTGGGTGAAATATGCCTGATTCACAACATCAAGGTCAAATGTTTTCTCTTACATGTGAAAGCTAGGCCAAAATAAGGCAAAGAAAGAAAAAGGGGTAATTCCACAAAAATAGAAGAAAGATCAGTAGATTAGAAGAAGGGGATCAAGCAGGAGGGAGAAGGGGTGAGAGAAGGGTACAATGGTGGAATGAAACTAACCAAACTTTCCTACGAATATATATGAATATACCACCATAAATTTCACCTTCATGTATATCCAAAATGCACTAATTTTGAAAAAGCTATAAATAAATAAAAGATCAATAAATTGATGAAAGAGAATAAGGGGGAGGAGGAAGAAAAGGAAAAGGGAAGTCCTAGGGAATTAATTGGAGCAAATTTTATTCTGTACTCTTATAGTTATGCCAAAATACCCCAATATTATATATAACTAAAATGGTTTTTTTAAAAGTAAAACAAAATACAGATGTAATCTATTATAACTACCTAGTCCTGTTTTCTTCACTGGATAATTTGCATGTCAAATTAAATGACAAAAGTCAAATATGATCTACTCCAGTGTAAGATCATATATATATGGCAATATTATTTTATTCTTATTAACTTTAAATCTCTGAAAAGGCAAGATTCATGTTTAGCTTTTCATGTGCAGCTTATGTCTATATCATGGATACGGTACAAACATTTTGGGGGGATTTATAACTTTGCACAAGTTGCTTCCTCTACTTAGTGTTCTCATACTCTGCTCCCTTGGCGAGTCCTATTCTTCAAGACCCAGTTAAAGGTGTGCCTCTTTCTGAATTGCTCTTCTTCTGTCCAACCTCCATACTGTATGGCCTGTGGTCTGGCTGGCTGTCTCTTTCTATGTGCTCCATTCTGGCCAGACCAAGCTCTGTCAACTTAATTTACTGTTCTCCTAGTTAGTTTCCCATCCATGCCTGTAAGCACCTTGAAGCAAGCATCTTTGTATCTCCGGTGTTTAGTATGTGCTAGTGCCTCACAGCCCTCATCAACACCAAATCTAGATCGTGGCTTCTTCAGAACAGGAACCAGATATTTCCTTTTAATTTCCTGGCATATAAAAATAACTATTGCAATATTTATATTGAACAATCAATCTTCTCTGTAGTATATACATATTATATATATATATATATATATATATATATATATATATACTCACTGTAACAAACCTATGCTGTAGAAAATTTTATTTTATACATTCTAAAACAAAAGCACAGATTACTTAAATTCTTTAAGGTCACAGTTAGTGTCAGGGTTAATATTAGAACTCAGGAATTTCAGTGAGGACACTTCAGTACAGGCTTAATAACATTAAATTTGCATCAAGAAACTATAAAGCATATTGTGGATGCTCAAATAGACATAGTTTTTTAATGTACCTTTTTGGTACATCAATTTTAACAATTAATATAAAAAGCTCTATTCATAAGTCTGAGTGGGATAAAACCACATAGTTTTTCAAAGGTCTGTGCAATTTTTCTATGACATTTATGGACTTGTAAATAGGTATTTTCAATAACTTTACCATTAAAGATAAGAAGACATTTGTGAGTGCATAAGCTAGATTTCTTCATATTGTGATGTGTCCAAAAGTAAATAACTTACATTAATTCACAAAGCTAATACTATGGTCAAATTTATTCTCAATAGCAGGACAAATTACAATTACTTTCTCAAATTTTGAGTTAAAATCATCATGTATGTGCATAAATAATCAAATTGAGATAAACCTGATGGCATCAATTTTGTATTGCATTAAAAGAAATGTGTTCACTCTGACTATATATGTTATTGCAAATTATCTACATTTAAAATTTGTAAATGATTACTTTTTTCTTTATCTATATTCATAAATATGTGATATTCATTTTTATGTATTTTTAACCAAGTCTTGTTTGCAAATGGTACATGTAGAAAAAATTGTAAATGTCTTTTATTCAGACAAAAATGCTGTAACAAGAACTTTAAAAAATACTGAAAAATATCAATTTAAGTAGATGTTACATCAATTTTTCATCAAAAATAAACTCTTTAGCTCAATAAGCCATGACTTGCAAAAAGCATACACTTCAAAACACCCACACACACAAGTGCACACACACACACACACACACACACACACACGTGCAATATTTGAATGTACCCTTTCTGCCTGTTGAGGTATTTCATTCCAACCTTCCTAACTCCCTGTGCATCGAAGTAATAATACTACATATCCCTAGGTTTATTTCACTTCCTCTTTTCTTTTCTCAAGCATTGTCGTAAAAATAAATGAATATTGTTCCACTGAGCATGCTTTTACACTCCTCATGATGAGAATGGATTCATGATAAGCCATTTATTTTCTTTTCTTCTAACAATCTTTGCAGCAAGAATGAGATGCCTGAATTTTAATGCCTAATATGATCTTTGGAAGACTATAAACTTTTAATAGACTTCACACATAAAGTGAAGAAAAAGATAAATAGCAGGGAAGTCTGTGGCTTGATCCCCGGAAATCCTGATTAATAGCCCTCACATTGTGCCAGACCACCCTGAATATTTCCTGAAAACAATTGGTTCATTTTATTGCCAAATAAATTGTAATAGAGGATGCCAACTTTTAACCAAATAAAAACCTCAATGAAGGGGAAGAAAGCCAAGAATACACATTTCTTTATGTGGCATAACCTCTAGAACATATTTTATTTGTTCTCTGTGCTATCTATGCCTGTTAATTTCATGGGATAAACACAACAGGTTTGAGATGCAAAAGGCTTTCCTTCAGATTTTCCCTCTCTGTGAATTTTTCTCCAGCAACCACAAATTAACATAAGGTTAGAAATATGTTCTAACCCTTTTTCTTCAAAAAAAAAAAAAAATCAACATTGTCTTTAAAAAAATCTCAAGGGAAAATATTGACCCCTTTCAGTGGTATCCAAGCATAGAATTTAAAGTCTCATTGAAGGGAAAAATCCCTTCTTCACAGCACCTTTAGTAATGGTTACTGTGTGATTTCATTTTTTTCTTCTTTGTTTAAATTTTTAAAACAAATTTCACATGTATTATGTTCATGGCTCTTAAAATAAATCAGCCTATAAAGGACTGACTGTACCAAAAATTCAAGAGTACTTTACAATCATAATTAACAAGAACAAAAGTCATGGGCATTGGTAATGAACAAAAGGTTCACATCATATATATATATTTTTTTTTAATTTCCCTTTATTAATTTATTTTTTAAAATGTATGATGGATTTTTTTGTTGCATAAAGGAAAAGCAAGAATATAATTTGTCTTGGCATAACAAAATATTATAAATGATTCTTCCCCAATTCAATCTCCCTTTAAATGAAAGGGAGAAGAAAACAGTTTAAAAAATTAGTTGGTATTGCAACAATATACACAACCCCCTGAGCTTTGCCTTTTAAATCAGCATTCTGCTGTTAAATAATAAAAGAAAAGTCCCATTATTTTCTCAGCTTCACTTTGCTTAAAGTGATTGATGTAGAATTTTACTGCCATCCAATGGCAGCTGCCTAATATAGCTCAAGTAAATGTCGAAAGCTTTTTGATCAAATTGCAGTCTAGGGAATTTAACTTATGTAGTATACTCAGAACTTACATCAATACATCTCTGTTTGTTACACAGTGAGAAAGAAATATGACTACAGTTTCAATTTATTGTGCGTTCTCCAAATTCAATTTAACAGTGAATTACTAATATCGCTGAACATAATTACCTAAATGAATAAATCAACCTAGGCTACTCACTAGAGAGAACATTAGAGCATAATATTAATTTTTACATGCACCTCATCATATTAGTTTAAAAGGTTTCTTCTTACAACTAACAATTTTTTTCCTACCAGGCAAAATAGCCTTTATTAAAAGGCTGTTCTCAGCTTTGCTTGTTACGTGGAAGCCATTTGAATTTTTTACCTGCTACTGTACATCATATAATTTCTGATTAACATTAAATTACATACTGCTTTAATTATAATCTCTATTCCTGAATGATTGAGTATTTAGATCATTTCTCAAAAAGGCAAAATAAAAATTATTTCTGATTGATATGAATTTGTGCTTTAAGTAGTCAAGCTTAGTTGTTTAAAATTCCTGATTAACTAAAATATAATATATTGAAAATTATAGTAAATTACTATTACAATGTGATTGAATAAAAGTGTATGAGAAAATATATTTTATGATTTGTTTATATATGAATGACACTGCTAAAAATTTAAAGTTTTATCTATTAATTAATATTTTAAATATGTCAAATCGAGATACATATGTTGCCCATAAAATGAAGTCTTTTGAATGTTATTTTATTCAACTGTTTTAAAAGTGTGTGCGCATGTCTGTGTGTGTGTGTGTGTGTGTGTGTGTGTGTGTGTGTGTAACAACTGCCTCAGGCTTTAAAGATGTTTTGGTAATCTTGAACATCTGAGACCAATAATTTAATGAAATTGAAACATAATAACATATTTGCTTTAACTTATTTTACCTTAGAATATTTAATTCCAACTTTTCTTTCAGTTAAAACCTCACAATATTTTTTTTTAAATTTCCCAATTACATCCAAAACAATTTTTAGAAAAATCCAGACCAGATTTCATGCTGAGAGAGTTTGTGTAAACAAGCTCAAAACAACACTATGAATTTGGGAAGGAAATAGGTAAACTGACAAGCGTTTTCTGATGTGAGATGGAATTCAAAGACTCCATGTTCAGAGACTTGGGGGAAGAGGCAGCCAGAGCCTCTGTGTGTGCTGGGAATCACAGCATGGCCCAGCTGATACTCAGAGGACCAGAGAATCACACACCTAAAGGAAACACTGTAACATCAACAGACACCATCAGCCAACCTGAACTTTAATCCTAAAATGCTAAGCCAACAAATACTGAAAAGAAACTCTTTTTATGCGAGGGTTTTTTGTTTTGTATTATTATTTTTTTCACTTATTCATTTGTCCATATGTTATTTCACATATTTAATCTTTACACCAGCATATATCCTCCTTTTTAACTGGATGTTTGTGGTGTGACAGCTCAGTTTTTAAATATCTGCAAAGAAAATCTAAATTTCATTCTGTACCAGCTCTGCCATTAGAAAAATTAGAAACCAAACCTCAAAGATAATATCATCAGTAGGAAAATCAGTTGCTTAATGCATTCAGATATTTTTAAAAGTTTAAGACAAATTTAAGATAATCCTCATCAAAAGTTCAATTTGATCTACATTATAGTTCTATACTATATCCTCATGTAGTATGTTTATGTAAAATATAAACATATGTTTGTATACTATTAAATGATATTTTTAGAATCACTGCCTCTGCCCACCTATTATTAAATTTTAAACATCAGTTTTGATTTGTGACTGATGTTTTTTAAAGCCTCAATTATATTTTCTTCATTTAACTGATATTATTCTACAAATTCTCGTTATAAGTGAGGGTTATTTTTTCTTTGCTAACAAACAATCATACTGTCTAATAGGCACAATTTAGCATTTTCTCCACCTGCAAGTGTATTCAAGCGATTAAGCCAAAGTATAAACAGCATCTGCAGTTTCACTACTTAAAACTCATTTGTGAATAAGAGCATTTCCATTGAGATGATTTCTGTATTCCTCTCCTTCTCTCATCCAGTATGACAAACAAGTGAGACAGGTTAATTTTGTTACTCTGTGTAGAATTTGGAGAGTTTTGAAAGGTATCAATTACCTGCAACATCTTGTTCCATAATGATTTTAATCCCCCGTTCATTAACAAAACACTAAAGAATATTTAGATATTTTAATGTACTCATTCACTATTTCTTAGGGAAATATGTTTTATTTCTAATCTAATACATGAAGACGTACAATGATTTCAACTCACATATCTATCCTTTGTTTCGTGTGACAAAAGGACCAACGTGAGAATTTTATAGGAAAATATTTAGTGAGCTTGGGACTGTTTTCACTATTAAAGTTACACAGGGCCATGTTTCAAATTAGGAAACACGTCTTCATGAGAAATTAATATTAGGTTAGTGTGTGATAATTTTCATGTTTATAATGCTAATGATTACAGTTACCCAGTTGTGTATGTTGCCTCTTTCAGAAATAGAGAGCAAAGTAGGGGGAAAAAATAACTCCCCAGATGCCAAGAGACACAAATGCATGAATTTCAAAGCTATATTTATTTCCTATGTGAATCTTCCAGACATAGTCATTTGCTTGTTTATCCAACAAGGACCTTGCTACCCAAACTATATTCTTATATTTACATTACATTTTAAAAATTATTTTAAATAAAACCTTTCTATATTAAAAACTGTGATTAGTTGCAGTCTTCTGTTTTATTCTTTCTCAAAAAAAAAAAAAAAAAAAAAAAAAAAAAAAAACTTACACCATGGGTAACACAATTCCTATGCCACGACACAGAAGTTCCCACAGCTTTCCAATTTCATCAGAAATGGAGAAGCCCATTATGTTTCTGCAAGACAGCATTGCTGAAGGCTTCTGCCAGCCATCGAATAAAATGATAGCTATTTTGAGTTAAGCATGCTAATATCAGATCCTAGCAAACCAAAAAAATTTCAGAAGCACAGAGCTTGGTCTTTCTTCCCCCAAAGACAGCATCAAAATCTGATCAAGATAAAAGCAAAAACTTCTGATGAATATACACTACATGATTAAAACCCTAAGTCCCTATGGTTTAAACCTTGAAGACATTTTAATTATCTATTTAACATCTTGCTATTTCTGGAATTCTGACTGAGAATGTTTCTGACATAGTATTTCATGGAATGTCCTTTTCTCATACTGAGCCTCTTTTATACTCCAGATGTAAACACAAAAGCTTGCCTTTCATCTTTTTAAACTACATCACATAAAAGGAAAGGTAAAAACTTAAAGAACATTTTTTCGGTGAGTTTTCTGTATCTATATATCTATATCTGTACCTATCTATATATAACATAGATTACAGAACTAATAACTTTCTTCTACATATAGAAATCTAGTTATTTTCCTTAAAACCTTAAACACATCTTAAGAGCATATTTAACAATTCTTGGCTTGTCATGATCAAGTTTCCTTGAGAGCAAGGAGAAAGGAAATAGAATTTTAGACTTAATATACACTGAGATGTTTGCTTCTTTCAAAGTGATTGCCATTACTAAAAATTCCCATTGATCTTTTAATAGAACAAAATAAATAGACTATGTTTTTAAATTTTTTCCTTAAGATTCCAAAGTAATATTTGCTAAATTAATTTTCATCTAAAGCAGTTTCATTCAGCTGAGTTTAATTATAGCTACACCAAATTCCATGAAAACATTGATAGAAAATTTGAAGTACCATGTCTTAAGGGAGTTAGAATTACATTTTCATACACTCAGAGAGTAACCTGTTGATTCTTATTGAGATTAAAAAAATAATAAACATGAATCTTATTATATTGCTACAGTTTGTGATGTTTCTTCAGAATTTTTGTCACTTTTTTATATTCTTTCCAGAAAGTTCAGTTATATCTTTAACTTTCTGTGCCCTTTGGTTGGATTAATTGCATGGTTCTGTAATTTCATATTCATTCTACCTTTGAAAAGATGAATAGTGTAACATGATTCATTTCATATTGGTCTACATGTACCAGAATACATATGACCTTCAAATCTATAACTCTCTGCATTGAATTTAAAAAATAGGTAACATTAAGCAATATTTATTTCAAAACCATGCCTAGTTTGTAATGGGATTTGGACAGGAAAAGATGCTTTCGTTCTGGTTTCTAAACCTTATGTCCCTGACGGTTACTCATAGGAGACAGATTTCATCTTAGAAGGGGGTATTTGCTAACTAGGATTGAAAGCACCATGGTGGTGGCAGGCTCCCAGATCACCACTTGAGATCCATTGCTGGCTGACCAACAGAGCAGCTTTGATTGCAATTTTACAAAGCCAGGTTCCTGCTGTCCTGGCTACAAGGTTTGTTTTCTTTTGTTTGTAGCAAGAGGGGAGGTGATGCTTGATTTTCTACTTACCTTTGAACCTCAAAGCTTAATTTTGGTCTAAGGAAAGAAAATAATTTCTTAGAATGGAAGCTTTTCATTTTGTTCCATGAAAGTGGAAAATGAGAAGTAGCCCTTTGATTTTTTTTTATTATTATTGTTGTTGTTATTATTATTATTATTTTGGTTTATATCCCATCTAGTAGCTACTAGACTGAGCCTCCTTTTTAATTTCAGTATGACCTCTGAACCAAAGTAACAATGCAACCAAGGTCCCAGATCTGAAAACAACCAAAAGGCTTTGACAAAAGAAAGTAGGATTGAAAGAAAAAAAAAAAAAATACAGAGGTTCCGGGGTCTTTATCAAATCAGTTCTAAGCTCCTTTGCTTTACAGTCAAGACCTTTTTGCAATTAGTCAGCCTCCTTCTCCTTCTGTGCAGCTCTCGCCCACTTCCTGTGTGATCGTCTCCATCTTTCTTTATGTGACTTCACTTCCTCTGAAAGGAAAAAAGTAATGAGGAGGAATATAAAATATTGACTAGCTTGCAAAATAAAATATTTAGTTGCCAGGCAAATATAGAGAGGATAAAAATTATGAGCCTTAGATGACTAAGATATTTGAAAGATAGTTTAAGACCTTAGATGACTAAGATATTTGAAAGATAGTTTAAGATTTTAAGACAGGATCTTTAAAAAATGTTAAAGGTGTGCTTTCTTCATATGTTTTGCATCGACATACTGATCTCCAAATTCCAAATATGCAGTAAATGCTCACGAGATTGTACTTGAACAGAATGATGAATGAATGAGACAAATAATGTTTAGAAATTGACATTATTTAATATAACATTCATCAATCTAACAGATCTTAATTGTGAAGACTGGAACATTAGTGGTTTATATGTATTCAAATAGCTTATTGCAAATAATTTCCACTCCTCTCAGACATAATAATTAATTATTTAAATAATAAACTTAGGAGAGGAACACACATTTTTGTTATTGAATATGTTTTAGAATGCATAGTTTCCCTCCCAATTTGTCCTTGTGAGAGATTGAGTAACAAACATGTGTGTTACATGCAATTTCCTCTTTGAATTTCCACAGAGGGTACGTATTAATGTAACACATTATAAACATTTGTTGGCTGAATTATTTTTACAGATTAAATAAGGACTAAGAAATGCATTAAGATTTTAAAACAATTACCAATGTCCCCAATGTTCCTTTATTAGCCAAAGAAGACATTATTAACAATCATAGTTCATTTCTTTGTTTGTTTATGCATTTATTTTGTCAATCCTGGGGACTGAACCCAGGGCCTCAAGCATGCTAAGCAGGTGCTCTACCACTGAACTACATGTCCCTGAACTACATGTCCACCCCAATAGGTGCAGTTTTTACCAGAGGGCAGGTGTTTGAGCATACACTGGGACTGACTGAGTGAAATCATGGCCCCCTAAACCTTGAGAAAGGTTATGCATTTTATATACAAAAAAATAGCCAATGGCTCACTCAGTGATTATATGTCATCTCTATGTGGTTTCTCCTACCACTCCAGCAAGAATGGAAGGCAGGCCAGGTTCTCCTGAACTGCTAGTGGTGGGGTCTTTATGTCCAGATTGGTTTTATTGTTTTAGAGTTGTCAGTATCTGGGGTCACTCTTATGTTATATGGCATGGTGGGTGTGACTAAGCCTGGAGAATCACTGAAGAGTTGAAAGTGCCTTGTGTACCTAGAACAAACAATGTGTCCACACCAGGAGGACCTATCTACTGGGAGTGGTCAGTCTTTGCTGTTAAGGTCAGTTCTTTATCTTGTATTTTTATTCATACGTGGTACTTGGTGAGTAAGTGGGTAATAAGTGATACCAGGTATTCAAAATTCTCAGGAATCTTTCTCCAGTGTTTCAGCTGGGCCTCGCTTGGTGTGATCACAGCTCTCCCCTATTTGCAGATAGAGACATCATAAGAATACTGTACTCAGTTAAACTTTGTGGGAAACAGACATCATTGCTTTACATAACAAGGCTAATGGAAGTCCATTGTCATTTCAATGTCACAAAGTTCTGCTAAGGCCACAAGAACACTTGAAGCTTTAAGATTCATTATAGAAAGTGTAGATATGGCTCTACATGCATTTTTTAAAAATATATATTTTTTAGTTGTAGTTGGACACAATACCTTTATTTTTTATTTATTTTTATATGGTGCTCAGGATGGAATCCAGGGCCTCGCACATGCTAGGCAAACGCTCTACTGCTGAGCCACAACCCCAGCCCTGGCTCTACATGCATTTATATACTATGAAAATGACTTCCACTATAATAACAATAGTAACAATTGAACAGTTTTTAACTATTTTTTAGCAACCAGGTGTCAAAACACAAAGACAAGACTATTCAGAAAAGAAAATAAACTCATTGGCAGGAAAATTGTCTTGAGAGTGTATATTTAGCTTCTTGTTTCTTCAAACAGGTCTTGCTTCTACAATCAAGAAGCTAGTCATTCAATTTAACAAATTTGTGATGAGTATTTTCTGTGAAAAAAATCTGTGACTTTCTTATATATGACTATCCAATCCACAAGATTGTCATCTATCTCTAGAGATCAATCTTCCAAAACCATGATAAAGTTATATTTTTGTTAAGTTGATGACTTATAAGAAAAACTTAAGTATTCATTTAATTTGAGGGCCAGAACTAGATAGAATGATTTTCTACATCGTTCATGTCATTGCTGTTTAATTGCTTTATTTTCATTTACTTAAGTGTGCAAAGTTGTTGTTGTTGTTTTGCCTGATCTGAAAAATGATGTGAATCTCATTTCTTGGATGGAGCCAAATGAGGTATCAGCTTATTTATTCACAGGCATTGTTCTGGGCTCTTTATTTCACTTAATTCTAATAAGCCTATGATGTTTATAGGGCACCATTTACTTACCGAATTTACAATTACACTGGAGGTGAAGTTTAATTTGAATTAGTAGTACATTAGGCTTAGTAAATAATTCAGTGAGCCCCCTGAGAATGCTCTAAAATGCCAGCACCCACTTGTACCATATGTATGGTCAATATTATTTTCTGTTAGAGACTCATGATGAGATTACAGAGAAATTAGAAACTAATTAAGCATATAGAACCAAAGTTTTTACTCCCTAGTCCATTATATGCAGCCTATTACTCCTCCAGGAGCGTCTTAAACTTCACTTTAACAAGCGGAAAAGGCATTATGAAGATGGATGTATCAACAGTTCTAATACATATTTGCATATGATTAACAATGCAAAAATGAAGCACTCTCAGAACTATACTTAGTTGGATGTAGTAGTTTTCCTTCTGAGATCTATCTTCCATGCCTATTAATTGGTGAATGGTAATACGAATTCATACATTGGATTACCTTCAATGTTGAAAAATCGACTTGAGGAACAATCTGAATTAAAACAGAAAATTGTCAAGGGCTAAGTCAATTTTACCTTTTACAATAATGCAATTATTGTAAATTTTACAATGACAACATTTTACAATTTTACAATAATGCAACTTAAGTTTTTCTCAAATGCATTTGGGGATCAGCTAGCAGTATTTTCAAGTACCATCTCCTTCTGAGCTTGGGCCAGTGAATGGATTGAATTCAGGTGTAACTTGGCCTCAATTTGCTCATCAATAATTAAAGTGTTAGCATTCTTCAAGACAGTTTATAAGTTAAAATCACACAATGAACTTTCACCTTGTTCATGTTTGACTACAGATTTTTCTTCTTCCTTCTATGTGGGAAAGGCTCTCACAAACACAGGGCAGGAATCTGGGCCTGGATTTTAAAATTGGAGCGACTAAATGTCGCTTTTTGGGGTGTCTTAGATGTATCCTTCTTCTCCATCCTCATAGTCTTTGCTTAAGATTCAAAATAAATAAATAAATAAAATAAAATAAATAAATGCTGTCTCACCTGAAATATTATAATACTTCTTCTTTTCCTATCTGGTCCCTGTCTGCATGCACAAGTGTTCTGCATGTACTCCCCACCACTATCTCTTCTTCATGCTAACTCTATAGTTTTAATTCTAAAACAGATGAGATCAAATTTCCCCTCTCTCTCTAAAAACTAACGAATCCATTGAAAGGCAAATGCATGAATTCAAGGTGCTTATTGCACATGTCTACTTGAATCTTTCATCTCTGGTCTCCCCTCCTGCTCCCCACTAGCACAGCTTTCCACCCATTGCCTGGTGCCCACATGTTCCAATTTCATCACCTTTTCCTCTTCTTTTCTGGTGGACTATGGTATTTCAAAATTCTGAATATTCTCATTCCTTTCCTTAAGATATGATGAAACCTCTTCCCTCTGGCAAATTTCAATGTCTTTGAAGATGCAGAAATAATGCTTCTTTAAAAGATTCCTCAGCTCTAGGTACAACTCATCATTTATTTTCTTAATTTCTTTACTTTTTTCTCATCCTCCTCCCTCCATTTCTCCATAATTACTGATAAGTAGATGGAATTGCCTTTGTCCATTTATCTAACTTATTCGAATCATGCTATATTCTTGTGAAAGGATGCTCCTCCGTCTATGCCCAAAGGACTTAAAAACAGCACACTACAGTAACACAGCCACATCAAGGTTTATAGCAGCACAATTCAAGATAGCTAAATTGTGGAACCAACCCAGTTGCCCTTCAGTAGATGAATGGATAAGGAAACTTTGGTATGTATACAAATGGAACATTACTCAGCATTAAAAGAAAATAAAATCATGGCATTTGCAAGTAAATGGATGGAGTTGGAGAAAATAATGCTAAGTGAAGTAAACCAATCCCAAAAAACCAAAGGCTGAATTTTTTCTTTGATATGAGGATGATGACTCATCATGGTGATGGAGGGGTGGGGAGCATGGGAGGAATGGAGGAACTTTAGATAGGGCAAAGGGGAGGGAGGGGAAGGGAGGGGGCAAGGAGGTAGGAAAGATGGTGGAATGAGTTAGACATCATTACCCTAAGTACATGTATAAAGACATGAATGGTGTGAAAATACTTTGTGTACGACCAGAGACTTGAAAAATTGTGCTCTATATGTGTAATATGAAATAAATTGCATTCTGCATCATGTATAACAAATTAGAATAAATAAATAATTCAATTTAAAAAAAAAGGAAAGGATGAAGTAAGAGTAAATCTTTTCTAAGGAGAGGTATTTCCCAATTTCAAGGGTTCAGGACTGCCCAACCCAAATCATAAAGGCAATAACATAAATAAGAGAGTCACAGTGAATGATATGGCATCAATGACAGGGAGATTCATTGTCACTTCTATTTCATTCAGGAAACCAAATTCTTTTTCATACTAAGACAGGCTACCTTGCCGCGTTTATAGGTGGGAGCAGCTTAACCTCAACAAAGAGATGGCTGAACAGACTTAGGTGGGAAATGCCAGGCCCAACTTGTATACAAATAGGACATTTCCAAATTACTAAAGCACAAGGTACAAATTATTCAAGCTAATGTGAATTGTAACTTTTATATAAAATGGGACAAGGCAGGTAATCATTTATTCTGCTTTCATTGCAGTTGCCACTAAGGTAATCATTACTATCCTCCTTAATGTCACAAACTTTGAGTTCCCCTGTATAGGTTCTGTGTTGTGCCACAGGGTTGGCCTGGCAAGCTAAATTATTTGTGGCATTAAAGATTATATCAGTTAGTTCAACACTATGGTGATGCTGTATATCACCCAATTTTTGTGGCATTGTTTTAAAGTACACATGCATTTTTTGCCTTTGCCCTTGCAGACCAGTTGGGATTTGACTTGGGTTGATCTCATTCCACTACAGTGTGTGCTCTTTAAACCAACAGCTAGCCACTTTCGTTTTCGTTGTTGTTGTTGTTGTTGTTTGTTTGTTTCATGAGGAAAGCTAGGAAGGCAAGGGAAGTAGCTCAAATTGCCAGGCACATTTTAAGACCTTCTTTGTGTCCCCTGGGCTAACATGCCACTGAGCCCTGCCCAGAGCCAAGGCACAGGGAAGTATAATTCTGTCACAGGAAGTGTATTTTTAAATGGCAAAACTATCACTGTAATTTTATGCAATGAACTGATACTTTATTTTTGTGCACTTTCAGACATGTTCTTTTCTTTCAGAACACCCACCCTGAGGGCCTTCTCGTGGTTTCTAATTTGAGAGATATTCCTCTGCCAGGTTATCTTCTCACCTCCGTTGACCACTGTCATCCACTCCTCCAACTCTCTTCCAACTTATTTCAGCATCAAAGTGAAGTGTGTTTTTTGTGTTAAGATTTTATAGCCTTGAATCTTGCAATTACAAAGATTGCTATGGATGTTATCAGGGCTTATGGAATTAATGTGGTAAAATGTAGTATTCTTTCCAAACAACTAATTTTCAAATAATTTGGTAAGACAACTCCTTTTTATTCCTGTGGTGCTGGGAATCAAACCTAGGACTTTATGAAATCTAGGCAAGTATTCTACCACACAGCCTCTTCCCCAGCCCACAGAACCCATTTTTACATCATGGGATATATATACACAGAGATGCATTTATATATGTCTCTGTCATTTTGAAGTGAACAGTCTCCATGGCTAATATAATATTATAATTCAAATACATTGAACAGAGAATTTAATCAATAAGTAGAAAGGATTGTTTTGGCTAAATGTAAGGAAATTGGATTTGCTCACTTAAGTTTTTATTTTTATTGTTACACCTAATTTATTATCCAATTGTGAGAAATTTTATATGTCAATTACTAAGAATAATTGTCAAAAGATCAATATATATCACCCTAATTCCATATGACAAATTTCGACATTAATTCATTTTCTGACTTGAAAATTTATTTCTATTTAATAAATATAAGCATTGCAATTTGATCGGCTTTGCACCTTTCTATGGCTCCTTTTAATAATGATGTATATAATTAAATTAAATTTATGCATTTAGTAATATTGTTATAATAGCCTCATTTTTATAAGTATGTTAGTGTCCCTTAAATGATGATGCATGGTATCAGGCAAGAGAATATTCTTGAGCCTTTACTAATGTGTTTAGATATTGTACATAGTTCATTGCAGTTAAAGAGCCAAGAATTAATCAACACATCATAGATTTAGTAAATTAAATATCCCAAATGAAAAGAATATATTTCCCAGATCCAAGATGGAGTAAGTTACCATGGAAAATTATTAACAAAGGCCTCATTCAAGAGGATTTTAGACACTAAACTATGCTTAGCGAGATTAGTAGAGCAATGTGGTACAAGGACACTGAACAAGGTCATATGATTAATTTCGTGTGTGTATGTGGCCGCTGGTAGGATCTTGTTGCTTGTAGCAAGAATAGTGCCCTATCAAACATGAAGGGGTGAGCAGTGAGATTCTAAAGGAAGACTCAGGACACAGATGGAATTCTATGAGCTCTATGATCTTTCACAAGTAAAGAGATAAGGCCAGATAGCATAACTTTGGCTTTAAAATTGATATTTCAGCTAAAAACATTTAAATATAGCTGTGCTTGCTGCAAATTGTCAAATTTGTTGGTTTTGGAGATTAAATATTTAATCCAAAGATTGTGCAGCGTTAGAAAGAAATAAGAAGTATTTGACATTCAAATTGATTAACAGACACTGAAATAATTATGAACATCTTCCAAAATTCTTCTTCATGCTGACATAAGAGATCATCTCAGGATTCCATTTTGATATGTGCTTCAGTGATGATTTTGCCATTAGAAGGCTTTACAAGTAAACGCTTGTAAAGTGTTTAACTGAAATAAACATTTCAGTAACAATGAAATGTTAAAAAAAAAAAAAGTTCTCTTTAACACTTCTCATTGGAGGTAACAACTATCTGAATGCAAAGACCAATTTTTTAAATTCCTACATACCTGACTAGTAGTGTCATTTTCATATATGTGTGTGTGTGTGTGTGTGTGTGTGTGTGTGAGCCATTTTCATTTGTCATGAATTATTCATGTACTTACCTTAATTTTAATTATCAACTGAACAAAGTTAAAAATCACACTGTACCTAAAAATATAAACACTATCACACTGAAGTTGAGAATGCATTATTCTTTATACATAATTGCTATCATGCTGAGGTTGGGTTGCCACCTTTTCCTGTGAAACCACAAAGAGTTTCTGTATGTTGCTTCAACATACACACATGCTCATTTCTACTGATCTTGTTAAAAACGGACCCTTTTGGCAATCTTCCCTGTTCTAATACATCTCATCCCAGAGAGTTTATTAGTTTTACTTTATAGAAACATTCAGCATGTAATGCTAATAACTATCTAGGTAATTTCTCACCGAATAATTGACTCATTAATTTACAGGAAGGGCAGAAACTAAGGCTCCCATAATCTAAAATTAAAAGTCCTCCTAGGAGTTAGGGAAATTCTCAAGCTTTGCCACAGTTTCTTAGGAATGGACTAGATGTATAAGATCGCACGTGGTATGCTGCTCCCTTGATGTTGCTTTCCACAAGAGTAAGCACTATTGGAGAGAGGTACCAGTTTCACTATTTCTATTTTGTACTTCAGGAGATACGAGAAAACTCTTCAAAATGGTGAGGATCACATTTCCAGGAAAGAGGGGCAGCATGTCTATGCTCTGCATTCCAAACGTGGTGCATTAAACTCCCTCAAATCTATTAAAATATAATTGGAATTCATTTATTAATAATAGAAAATATATTTTAAACAAATCTTAGTGAAGATGGCATAGCTTTAATCATCTTGGTTGATAACTTTCAAGAATTGATGATTGTCTAAAACTATGTAAGTAACTTAATCAGGAGTTGAGATACAGAATATTTAAGAATAATTTCAACATCATTTATAGTATGAAATATTGGAAAACAAGTATGTTAAATACATGTTAATCATCAATTTTCACAAAATAATATTAGTTGACAGACAAAGGGAAAGAAATATTAAGTACAAAAAGCAAGTTTCAGAAGAGTGTTTTAGTATGGCACTATTTCTGATAAATATGTGTTAACTTATTTAATCTTCATAACAACCATATGAAGTACATACTATTATGATAACCCTTATTTACAGATAAAGTAACTGAAGTATAGAGATTTTTAAAAATTGCCCAAGCAAAAAAATAAACTTGGCTCGAGGGGAAGATGGCCGACAGGAGGGAGGTGCTCTCTGGACGCAGTTGCTGAAGGACGCGGAGTGGGAAGTTTGAGCGCTTTGCTGGCGGTTCTTTTGCGACTGAAAGGGAGCCGAGACATTCCTGCACCTCTGGACAGCGAAATACAAAGTTCTCAGGGCCACAACAACCAGGGTCAGAGTCCCAGCTGTCCACAGCCCGAAACAACGCTGTCCGTGCTGCAGGCGCAGGGGCTAAGACCATCTCGGCAAGGAGACGATCCACCCAGCGGCTTTGAAACTGACCGGCAAGGAGGGATAAAAAGAGGCCTAGAGGCGTGGGCGGTGTCCACGTGGAGCTCTTTTGCACTGCTTGCCAAGCCGACCCCCGCACGATCTGGACCGACACAAGGGTCTGCGGAGCAGCTGCTGAATGGGAGGAGAACTCCGCCATCTTTGAGAAGTGCAGTGGCTGACCCAGACAAAGGGGAAAAGACGGAGGAGACAACAGCTGCAGACATCCAGGGAGCCCCATCGCTTAGAAGGCAGCGCACACCTGGGTGAGACTCAGGTAACCAGCAGGGGAGGGCGTGTCTGAGGCCAGCCCAGCGGCCACAAGAAGCTACAACTGTGGGTGGGCGTGGGGAAAGGGTGCCTCTGGAGGGTCCTCTTCCCGGAGCCATTCATCTGCTGACACACAATCACCCTGAGCCAATCTTCCCCGTGAGCGGCCGCTGACATAGGGTGCAGACCTGACTCGCAGACTTTCTGGACTTGATCCAATGCAGTTGGCTTAAACTGGAAAGGGAAAAGAGAAGGGGGGCTTCCCAGGGCCCGTTTTGTTTTGTTTGAGACTTGGGGTTCGACGTTTTTTTTTTGCTGTTGTTGTTGGTCGGTCTGCTTGTGTTATTGGCTTTTGTTAGATTGTTTATTGATTGTTTATTGTTCTTTCTCTTTTTTTTTGGCTTTGTTCTGTTCTGCTTTTTTTGCATTGATTGTCAGAGTGTTTGATTGTTTGCTTCTGCTCCTTTTCTCGTTCCTTCTTTTCTTCCTTCTCACTTTGGCATCTCTTCTTTCTCCTTCATCTTTCATATTTGCACCCTGCCAGTGCATACTAGACAGAGACAAAAACAAGCTGTACGCAGAATTTGGGATTTCTAGAAACAGCGCAATTGAACTGGATAGAAAAGAGGTGCTATATATAGTTTACTCTCCATTTTCTTGATTCTCTATCTCCTCTCTCTTACACCAATTTCTACTCTTTTATCATTTTTTTTTCTTCTTTTCCATCTTACTTTATATATAAATTGGTCTCTTCACCTAAGTGTCTACTCCATTCTCTATCTTCTCTCTTCTACTGATACCAAACCACTTCCAGTAAACCACGTCAATAGAACTCTCCTCTCATACTTTCCAAGAAAGAACAATTCAAGACGCTTCCTTCTTTTTAAACATAATACCTCTGTATCCAATACTTGAAGCTATAAAACCCCATCAGAAGCATACAGAGTAAACTGGAAATAATATCTCGGTTAACAAAATCTGTACATTGTGATCAAAATTGAATTTTCTGAATAGAAAGTGTTAGGTTTTAAAGTGTAAAGGAATTATAAGGGGAGCTGATAGCTTCGTACTACAGGAACAACATAAGGAATTAAGGTAAAATCGAAACAGTCAAGGTCCCACAGAGCAAGAAGAAAAGACACACAAGCAGCATGAAAAAACAAGGGAAGAAAGTGACACAATCAAATCAAGATTCATCATCAGTAGATTTCATGGCAAACACAGTTGGTCAAATGCCAGAGATGGAATTTAGAAATTACATATGCCAAATGTTTAGGGAACTTAAGAATGAACTCAAAAATGAGATGAGGGAGCAAGTACAGGAGGCAAAAGATCATTTTGACAAAGAACTCCAAAAACAAATACAGGAAGTAAAAGATTACTTCAATAGGGAAATAGAGGCTCTAAAGAGAAACCAAATAGAAATTCCAGAAATGAAAGAAACAATAAACCAAAATAAAAGTTCAATTGAAACCATCTCCAACAGAGTAGACCACTTGGAGGAAAGAACCTCAGACAATGAAGACAAAATATTTGTCCTAGAGAAGAATTTAGATCGTACAGCAAAACTCGTTGGAGATCAAGAACATAACATCCAAGAATTATGGGACAGCATAAAAAGACCAAACTTAAGAGTGATTGGCGTAGAGGAAGGGGCAGAGTTTCAAGCCAAAGGAATGAGTAATCTATTTAACGAAATAATTACAGAAAATTTTCCAAACTTGAGGAATGAATGGGAAAACCAAGTTCAAGAGGCATACCGAACACCAAACAAACAAAATCTCAACAGATCCACACCAAGACACATTATAATGAAAATGCCTAATATACTGAGCAAGGAGAGAATACTAAAAGCCACAAGAGAAAGGAAGCAGATCACATATAGGGGGAAACCAATCAGACTATGTTCAGATTTTTCAAACCAGACCTTAAAAGCAAGAAGATCCTGGAATAGCATATTTCAAGCTCTGAAAGAAAAGGGATGTCAACCAAGAATCTTATATCCAGCAAAATTGAGCTTTAGATTCGAAGATGAAATAAAAACCTTCCATGACAAGCAAAAGTTAAAAGATTTCACATCTCGAAAGCCAGCACTTCTGAACATCCTGGGCAACATTTTTCATGAAGAAGAAGAGAAAGATGATAATGAAAATGAACAAAGGGAGATATTAAACTAAAGGAAATACCAACCAGAAGAGAAACCTAATCAAGCTAAAGACCATAATTTAAATAAAAATGGATGGGAATAAAAATCATATCTCAATAATAACCCTGAATGTTAATGGCCTAAACTCTCCAATCAAAAGACACAGATTATCAGAATGGATTAAAAGAAATGACCCAACAATTTGCTGTCTCCAAGAAACACACCTCATAGAAAAAGACATCAACAGACTGAAAGTGAAAGGCTGGGAAAAGTCTTATCACTCACATGGCCGGCGGAAGCAAGCAGGGGTTTCCATTCTCGTATCAAATAAGGTAGACTTCAAACCAAAACTAATCAAGAGGGACAAAGATGGATATTTCTTATTACTTAAGGGAACCATTCATCAACAGGATATAACAATCATAAATCTATATGCCCCAAATAATGGAGCACCTACATTCATCAAACAAACGCTTCTCAAGTTCAAGAGTAAAATAGACCACAACACAGTTATTCTAGGGGACTTCAACACACCTCTCTCAACAATGGATAGATCATCCAAACAAAGGCTAAACAAAGAAACTTTAAGCCTCATTAAAACAATTAATAATTTAGATCTAACGGACATATATAGAATATTTCATCCCTCAGTAAACGAATACACTTTTTTCTCAGCAGCACATGGTTCCTTCTCCAAAATAGACCATATATTATGTCACAAGGCAACTCTCAGCAAATATAAAAAAATAGAGATACTACCCTGCATGCTATCGGACCATAAAGGGATGAAATTGGAAATCAACGACAAAACAAGGAATAAGAAAAACTACTCCATCAACTGGAAGCTAAACAACATGTTACTGAATGAACAAGGGGTTGAAGAAGACATCAAAGAGGAGATCAAAAAATTCTTAGAGGTAAATGAGAACACAGATACTTCATATAGAAATCTCTGGGACACTATGAAGGCAGTAGTAAGAGGAAAATTCATTGCACTGAGTTCATTCCTTAAGAGGAAAAAAACCCAACAAATAAATGACTTAACAACACACCTCAAAGCATTAGAAAAAGAAGAACAGACCAACACCAAGAGCAGTAGAAGACAGGAAATAATTAAAATCAGAGCAGAAATTAATGAAATTGAGACTAAGGAAACCATTCAAAGAATTGACAAGACTAAAAGTTGGTTCTTTGAAAAAATAAACAAAATTGACAGACCCTTAGCGATGCTAACGAAAAGAAGAAGAGAAAAAACTCAAATTACTAACATTCGTGATGAAAAAGGGAATATCACAACAAACACCTCAGATATACAGAATATAATTAGAAATTACTTTGAAAACCTGTACTCTAATAAAATAGAAAATACTGAATGCATTGACAGATTTCTAGAGTCATATGATTTGCCTAAACTGAATGTGGAGGCTATACACAATTTAAACAGATCAATTACAAGCAAAGAAATAGAAGAAGTCATCAAAAAGCTACCAACAAGGAAAAGTCCAGGACCTGATGGGTTTACAGCCGAGTTCTATAAGACTTTCAAAGAAGAACTAATTCCAATGCTCTTCAAACTATTCCAAGAAATAGAAAAAGAGGGAGCTCTTCCAGACTCTTTCTATGAGGCCAATATCACATTAATTCCAAAGCCAGGCAAAGACACATCCAAAAAAGAAAACTTCAGGCCCATATCTTTAATGAACATAGATGCAAAAATCCTCAACAAAATCCTGGCAAATCGGATACAAAAACATATCAAAAAGATAGTGCACCATGATCAAGTGGGGTTTATCCCAGGGATGCAAGGCTGGTTCAACATTCGGAAATCAATAAACATAATACACCACATCAATAGACTTAAAGACAAAAATCATATGATCATCTCAATTGACGCAGAAAAAGCATTTGACAAAATACAACATCCCTTTATGTTCAAAACACTGGAAAAACTAGGAATATCAGGAACATATCTCAACATTATAAAAGCTATATATGCAAGGCCCCGAGCTAACATTATCTTAAATGGTGAAAAATTGAAAGCATTCCCTCTAAAAACTGGAACAAGACAGGGATGCCCCCTTTCACCACTGCTATTTAACATAGTACTGGAAACTCTGGCCAGAGCAATTAGACAGACGAAAGAAATTAAAGGGATCCAGATAGGAAAAGAAGAGCTCAAATTAGCACTATTTGCTGATGACATGATAATCTTCCTAGAAGACCCAAAAAACTCTACCAGAAAACTTTTACAACTAGTAAATGAATTTGGCAAAGTTGCAGGATACAAAATCAACACACATAAGTCAAAGGCATTTTTGTACATCAGCAAAAAAGACTCTGAAAGGGAAATGATGAAAACTACCCCATTTACAATAGCATCAAAAAAAATAAAATACCTGGGAATCAACCTAACGAAAGAGGTGAAAGACCTGTATAACGAAAATTATAGAACACTAAAGAAAGAAATTATAGATGAACTCAGAAGATGGAAAGACCTACCTTGCTCTTGGATAGGTAGAATTAATATTGTCAAAATGTCCATACTACCAAAAGCACTATACAGATTTAATGCAATTCCAATCAAAATCCCAATGTCATTCTTCAAAGAAATAGAAATAGCAGTCATGAAATTCATCTGGAAAAATAAGAGACCCAGAATAGCCAAAGCAATCCTGAGCAAGAAAAGTGATGCAGGGGGCATCACCATACCGGACCTTAAATTATACTATAGAGCAATAGTAACAAAAACAGCATGGTATTGGCACCAAAACAGACTGGTGGACCAATGGTACAGAATTGAGGACACAGAAACTAATACATATAATTTCAGCTATCTTATATTAGACAAAGGTGCCAAAAATGTACAGTGGAGAAAGGATAGCCTCTTCAACAAATGGTGCTGGGAAAACTGGAAATCCATATGCACCAAATTGAAATTAAATCCTTATCTCTCACCATGCACAAAACTCAATTCAAAATGGATCAAGGACCTAGGAATTAGAACAGAGACAATACGCCTAATAGAAGAAAAAGTAAGCTCCAATTTCCAACATGTCGGATTAGGCCACAAGTTCCTTAATAAGAATCCTGTAGCGCAAGAATTACTACCAAGAATTAATGAATGGGATAGATTTAAACTAAAAAGCTTCTTCTCAGCAAAAGAAACAATCAGTGAGGTGAATAGAGAGCCAACTAATTGGGAACAAATATTTAGTACATGCACATCAGACAGAGCACTGATCTCTAGAATATATAAAGAACTCAAAAAACTTTACACCAAAAAAACAAATAACCCAATCAATAAATGGGCTAAGGAATTGAGAAGACACCTCTCAGAAGAAGATACACGATTAATTAACAAATACATGAAAAAATGTTCAACATCGCTGGCAATTAGAGAAATGCAAATCAAAACTACTCTAAGATTTCACTTCACTCCAGTCAGAATGGCAGCTATCAAGAACACAAGCAACAATAAATGTTGGAGAGGATGTGGGGAAAAAGGCACACTCATACATTGCTGGTGGGAATGCAAAATGGTGCAACCGTTATGGAAAGCAGTATGGAGATTTCTTGGAAAACTGGGAATGGAGCCACCCTATGACCCAGCCATCCCACTCCTGGGTCTATTCCCAAAGGACTTAAAAACAGCATATTACAGTGACACAGCTATCTCAATGTTTATAGCTGCGCAATTCACAATAGCTAGGTTGTGGAACCAACCTAGATGTCCCTCAGTAGATGAGTGGATTAAGAAAATGTGGTATATACGCACAATGGAATTTTACTCAGCAATAAAAGAAAATAAATTAATGGCATTTGCAGGTAAATGGATGAAGTTGGAAGACATAATGCTAAGTGAAGTTAGTCAGTCTCAAAAATCCAAGTACCAAATGTTCTCTCTTATATAAGGAGGCTAGTCCATAGTATTGTTGGATGGGAGGGTACATACGAGGACTAGAAGAACACTAGAATGGTCAAAGGGAAGGGAGAGTAAGGGAGGGAGCAAGGGGGGAGGGAGAGGGAGAAAAGGAAAAAGAAAAGAAAAGGTGTTTGAATGAGATGGATATCATTTTCCTAAATGCATGATTGAAGACCTGAATTGTACGAATATACTCTGTATGCAAGCAATTGTATGTAAAAAAAATGCTAAAAAAAAAAAAAAAAAAAAAAAAAAAAAAAAAAAAAAAAAAAAAGATGGAATGCAACAATATATATAAAAAGACTGTGATTACCATACACGTTACAGTAGTTGTTAGGAGAGAGGCTCATCTAACCTGAGACAAACCTTCTTAAAGAGTTAGAATTGTCCCATAACCTACCTCTATCATTGTCTCCAACTTACCACATCAGGTTTTAGCAAACTGGTTTCGATGTGGCTAACCACAGTCTATTTGAAATGCAATGATTCCTAATATGAAGTATTTCAGAGACAAGACCTACTCAATGATATGAATCTCTCTTTCAGTACAGTAGGAGTGATGCATTAGATCTTTACAATATCTCTGGGATAAAGAGTCAACTCAAGCAGGCAGCTCCTGAGCCACCACAAAGCCATAGACAGAGTAAGCAATGATCTGAAATTCTGGTAAACAGTCCCCTGAACTTCAGGAAATCATAAAAGCAGCTTCAATGCAAGCTGTGTCTGAAGCTCTCTGGCTTTTAGGCATGATCAACAGTGAAGGTAAAAATACACAAATATAAATGTGTCTCTACTTAACTCTGGACCTTTCACTTCATAGATTTTTATTAAAAGACATTTGCAAAAGTAAAAAAAAAAAAAAAAAAAAAAAAAAAAAAAAAAAAAAAAAAAAAAAAAAAAATAAACTTCTCCAGAATTCTATAGGCCAAATGCAAGCAAGTTAGTTTCTACCACCTGAAGATTAAGAAAAACAAGAGTCTTCACTCATTAGCAGTATGTTTAAACTCTCAAATTCTCCAATGAAAAAGGATACTTGTAGTTAATACTTTATTTTGTTGATGTTATTTGTAATTAAGGATTTTTGAATTGCAATGTAGGTAACTGTGGCTTAGCTCCAAGTGGAGGAGGGCTGGAGATAGGAATTCTCATGCATCTTCTTGCAGCTCCTAGTCTAGCACTCGAAACACCAAATGGACCAACAACTTCTTGTTTTTAAGCAAGTAGGGAAATCTGCATTAAATATATGGGTCTGTTTAAAACCCCATATAAATCTCAAAAAAATGTTGAATGAAAGAAGCCATGCACAAGGAAATACATAGTACCTACCCTCTGATCCCATCTAAATGAAGTTTAGGAAAAGGCAAAACTTCTATCAGCACAGAAGAGTGTTTAGCCTTCAGAGGAAGGAAGAAGATTATGACTAGAGAAGAACATGTGGGAAATTTCTGGGGTGATGGAAATGATCCATGGATGTGGGAATATGGCATATATAAAAATTCATGGGCTGGGGTTGTGGCTCAGTGGCAGAGTACTTGCCTAGCATGTGTGAGGCACTGGGTTTGATTCTAAGCACCACATATAAATGAAAAATAAATAAATAAAGGTCCATTGACAACTAAAAATATTTTTTAAAAAATTCATCAAATTGTACAATGAAGATGTGTCTGGCTGGGGTTGTAGCTCAGCATTAGAGCACTCGCCTAGCACACGAGGTCCTGGGTTTGATTCTTAGCACTATGTATAAATAAATAAAATAAAGCTATTATGTTTAACTACAATCAAAAGAATAAATATTTTAAAAGATGTGCTCATTTTACCATGTGTAAACTATATTTCAATAAAAAAATAAAAATAATATAAAAAAAAAAAAAAAAAAAAAAAAAAAAAAAAAAAAAAAAAAAAAAAAAAAAAAAAAAATTGCCCAAGCCAAGCAGTTGGATTCTAGTGGGCGATTTTTCTAGTCTGGACACTCGTTGCTCGAGAAGAGAAGAGTTTTTATGGAATAAATCAAAAAATTTAAAAATATGTCTGCATGTACACACAAATGCATCACAGTTTATGGAAATGCAATACATCTCAATATTCGATTTACTAAAACTCATTTCAAAACTTTCCAAGATTATTTATGCCAACATATATTTCAGTTATATTACACTAACTTCAAAAATCCAACTCCTCAAACTAGTCCAAGCAAGTAAAACCTATCCACTGCTGATCAAAACAACACGCACCCATCATTAGTCATTTTTAATAAGAGTCATACTCTAAAAGAGTACAGATCCTAGATTTCTCAACACAACGTTACAGCATAAAATATTACTTATTTTTTCTGTTGTAGTGTTTATTAATTGCATGAGAAATAATTTTCAATGAATTTTGTACAACAGAAAAAAGAAACACTCATAACCTCTGGAATCAGACTCTGCTTTCATCCAAAGAATCTGTAAACTTTCAGGTGTTTCTTACTTTGCACCTTTTATCAATTCAGATATCTCTTCTGGCAATCAGATGCAAACCCACTCCAAGTGTAAATAGTTATCCACTTGTTTGTTCTTAAATGCCACTGCAAACAGAAGCATAACTAGTAGAATCAACTACTGACTTTGGAGGGACAGAGAACGATTTCGTTGGTGAGATTACGTGGTTTTCTACTATCACCTTTAGTACTGTACATAGGAACACTCAGTAAATTTCTACACTGGGTTCCTAAGTTTTATTTTGCTGAAGTCTTTTAAGCTACCTTAAATACTGAAATTGTATAGGAAAATTCCTATTTTACATAAAACAACATGTTCTTACTCATTTGTAAAGAGCAGGAAAAAAAAAAAAAAAAACCCTCTTGAACCAATCCCTTTTCTGAGTGTTTGCAGGACCATTCTTGAGAATGTCATGCTTTTTGTATTAGATTCCTTCTTATTTTGGCTTTGCAAGAAACCTTTTCATCTCAGAGAAGGCCTGCCACAAACCATAACTATGCCACTTATTTGTAAAATGTCCAGAGTTCATATGGATATCTCTAAATTAAGGCTCTGATATCTGAATTTTAAATATTTATGAAGTTTACAAGCCTGTTCTTAAACCTTTGGCAATCTTAAATAGGCTTCAGGTTACAGGATAAAACTCTGCAAAACCTATAAATTAGAACCTAACTCCACCTGAGAGAGTGGGTCTACCACAGAGGTTACCAGATATGGTCATCTTTTAATGATGCTGTCTAAAACTTCATTGAGATGTAGAAATTCATGAATCATATATAGACCTTCACTCTTATGCCCTATCACTCTCATGTAAGTGGTTAAGTAAAATTACAGAAGATGATTTCTTGCAGGTTCCTGGAGAAAGAAATTAATTTTCACAATTTTCACAACTCTCCTGGTTTTTCATTGCCAATAGATCACTTCTTGTGAAGAAAAAAGAGACAGTTCTGCTGATTTAAAAGTGACATATCAATTTGTTTCAAATTTCTCCTTTCTGTTTTAGTTGAGCTCATAGACTAACATCTATGAGCATATTCAATATATTCTGTTGTTGCTTCTTTCTGCATTTATGGCCCATAAGTCATTTTTCAAACCAAAATTCATCACGATCGACCCAGAACAATGTGCCTTGCTATTCATGTAAAGTTAGCAGAGACCACAAGTTCTCTTATACAAGATCTAGGGAGCAGATGGTCCAGTAAAGCTGGCCATGGTGACCAGTCATAAAACAGCTCTTCCCGGGGTGTCTTAATAACAGCCAAAGCATTAGAGGCATTTCCTCTAGAGCCATCTGGCTTTGATTTTTTTTTTAGCTATATATTTTTTTCTGTGGACAGACAGAGCCACAAAGTTAAGGAAGCAATAACTCTTCTCTAGTTACTGTAACTTCTGATGCAACATCACCAGTCTTCCTAAAGCTACTTGCAGATTAAGACCCATCTTACAGAAGGGCATATATTTTTCTTAAAAAACCATATTATCTAAGAGAGGGGTTTATGTAAAGTGATACTGTCATTCAAAGTCAGTGTGTGTGTGTCCTTTATGAATTGAATAGGTTGAAATGATGTCGATTTGCTTATCCCTTTATGAATTGAATAGGTTGAAATGATGTATCGATTTGCTAGAACTCACGAAGTTATTCCCTTCTATCGCTATAGAAAAAAAAAGCTTTTTTGGAAAAAAGTGAAACAAAGAAATAGTAATCTTTTTGAAAAACTCTCCTTTCCTTGCCACAACCATGAAACTTAATCCAGCAATAATTAAAATAATTTTAGTGGTACCTAGGTAATGCACCAAGTGGCAATTGACTAAAATTTGTGAAGTTTTTATTAGATCTACATTGTTGAGGGAGAATCTTCCTTCTAGGAGTGAGGAGGTGGCTGACATTGTCCAAATGGAAAAACCATTCAGAAGATAAGAAGGTGAATTAACAGAATGGGAAGAAATGTGTGATGATTTGCAAATCTTTTGTGAATACCTTGGTTCAAATTATGGGTTCCATGGGATTATAAAGACAGAGAACTGCTGGTCCATCACCACCAACCTTGGTGTCAGAGAAAAACTAAAGGAGGTGCCAGTTACAGGGGTCTCTCCCAAGACATGAAGTTTCAGAAAGGAGATTGGACGGTAGACATAATAAATCAAGGACTGAGATTGAATTATGGCCAATAGGACACTCCAGATGGCACTAAAGAAATAAAGACTAAACCATATTAAAGAAGTTGCAAGGACATGGCTGGTGCATACCACAGGGTGCAAATTGGATCTGTTTGGGTCAACTGAAGCCAGATACTGCTAAGGGTACCAGATAACAGAGGTCCATTTCTTTACTTTCTGCATCCCGCATAGTACAATTTTTGGATTTCTGATTTAAAGCAAAAAATACTGGGACAGAGTTGGGTTTATGGTCTTAGCTTTGTGTAGCTCCTTGGATCTTCTCTTCTGGTTTTAAAATAGGAGCTGAATTGCACTATGCTTTGTGCTTACTCTGACCTGACATACATCCTGATTGGTTAAAATATGGGGTGGTCAAGAGAAAGCAGCAACGAATTCAGTCTGGCTTAGTTTCTTTCTGATTTGAAACTGAAGGTCTTGAAATGATATAATTTTCAGCACCCTAACGGAGTGGGAGTCAGTTCTGCCAGAGAACTAGGTGATAATTAACTTATATACCACAGTGTTTTGAAATCTTAACTTAGTTCAAACAAAGACAGTCAAGCTTATCAATAAAAAGACCTTATACTTTGAAATCAAGCAGAGGTAACAAGCTTTTCAATTTGCAAACGCTGATATTATGTTGCTAATTTTCTCTGAGGAAATGACAGGGAGCAGAAGTTAGGAATATCAAGACAGAAAACGCTATATAATTGAATTTGAAATCAGTAAGATGTCCTAACATTGATTTAAAGGTTTTCTGAAATCATAAGTTCACAAAAGTAAATTGTTAGTTTCATCAATAACTCTTATTTTGAACGTCACACAATTCAAACTCACAAATACTTTTTGTTAATGTGAAACAGAGCACAAGCGTTTTCTACTGATTTAGTAGCCAAATAATAGAAGGGAGCTATCAAACTAAACACATACACATTTTAAGTAACCTAGAGTGTTGTTTGTGTAAAGATTGTATAAAATATTTCAACCTTATTCTTTTCTAGAAAAAGAAAAAAGGTAGAACAAGAACAAACAAGAAAGAAAGGAAGAAAGTCATCTTCTGTAGATCTAGATGATAATCTTGAGTAGTGTCATTTGGAAATTCATAAGAGCTAAGTTTTAATGTACATACCTAAAAGGTCAAGGAGCACATATTGAACTTGCATTTGTATTATAAATACATTATTTTTATGCTCAAATGTTACACATTGAGTGGGGAGTACTGAGCAAACTACTGCTTGCCTCTGTACTGATATTCAACCACAGGCTGTGAGGTTAGGATGTTGCAGAGGGGAACTAGCAATTGGTGCTGGAGAACTTTCAGAGCATGTGCACAGTTACACACACTTGTGGAATCAGGCTAAGTGTGATTCACTTCTCAAGAAGACAGCATGCCCTGGGCTTTGCAGAACAGTTGGAATGCATAAAATTTCTAGCCATGTGACATTTTCAGGGCAGTGGGGATGTGGGACTGAATGAACTGCCACCTTTGCTGGAACTAGCTATTGGTTTTTGCAGGAGCCCTGTTTGGGGAGATGGCTATTGATTGCGGTTGACTTCGGGCCATAGAGTTTTGGACACTGCCACCTTCCATAGTCTCACGAGACTTGGCCCGGGATCTCGAGAGACTTGGGCTGAGCGCGGAGCGGGTCGGGGCCATTTTGGTTGTTGGTTGTTTGCTGGTGTGTGGTACGTGTTAGAGTTGTTAGAGCCAGAGAGAGAAACTGACAGAATAAAGATCCTGTTTGTTTCCAGTCTGCCTCTGATCTTATTCCCGCGGCTTTGCTGCTCCAAGCAGCCATCGCTTCAGGCTGCAACAGGATTTTAGGAAAATGAAGAAAAAAAAAAAAAATACAGTGGAATTAATATGACATGATTATCCTATGTACATATAGGAATAATCTACAGTGAATCCCACCATCATGTACATCCACAAGAATGGGGTCCTAACTAGAATTATATTCAGTGCTTGCATAATTATATCAAAATAGAGTAGACTGTCACATATTACTAAAAAGAACCAATAAAAAACTTTAAAACAAATGCTGAGGGAATTTAAGCAATGCAGTTGCTGGATTAAGAACCGGAGAGAAGCAACCCTCTAACACACAGTAAAATGTGAGATCTGTGACTTTGCTGATAGCCCATGAGAATATTTCCCCTAACCTAAAGAAGACAAACTCCCAGGATGGTGGCTACAGTCAACAATACTCTCATATTTCTGAATATGCTTGAAATTTGCTGAGAAAAAAAATGGTTCTCACCAAAAATTATAACTATTTTGTGAGGTAATGGATGTATCAATTGATATGGACACACAATTCACAATGTGCATGTGCGTGTGTATGAAAACTCACATTGTACACCTTCAATATATTCAATTTTCATCAATTATACTGCAGTAACACTCAAAACTAAGATTACATTTCACTCCAGTCAGAATGGCAGCTATTAAGAACACAAACAACAAATAAATGTTGGAGAGGATGTAGGGAAAAAGGCACACTCATACATTGCTGGTGGGACTGCAAAATGGTGCAATCATTATGGAAAGCAGTATGGAGATTTCTTGGAAAACTGGGAATGGAGCCACCCTATGACCCAGCCATCCCACTCCTGGGTCTATTCCCAAAGGACTTAAAAACAGCATATTACAGTGACACAGCCACTTCAATGTTTATAGCAGCACAATTCACAACAGCTAGGTTGTGGAACCAACCTAGATGTCCCTCAGTAGATGAGTGGATAAAGAAAATGTGGTATATATACAAAATGGAATTTTACTCAGCAATAAAAGAGAATAAAATAACGGCATTTGCAGGTAAATGGATGAAGTTGGAGAATATAGTGCTAAGTGAAATTAGTCAATCTCAAAAATCCAAATATCGAATGTTTTCTCTGATATAAGGAGGTTAGTTCACAGTGTTGTTGGATGGGGGTACATAGGAGGATTAGAGGAACACTAGAATGGTCAAAGGGAAAGAAGGGGAAGGGAGGGACCAAGGGGAGGGGAGAAGAAAGAAAAGAAAATGTGGTTGAATGAGATGGATATCATTATCCTAAATGCATGATTGAAGACCTGAATGGTACGAATATACTTTGTATACAAACAGTTGTATGTAAAAAGATGCTATATATGTACATTATGAATTGCAATACATACTAATATTACAAATAAAAAATAAATTAAATTAAAAAAAGTAACACTGGGGAAAAAAAAAAAAAGATAAACTCCAGGTTTAGACTCTAGGAGAGAGTGTTCTTTCCCAAACCACTTTGCCAAGCCACTTCACTGCACTTGCTTCCCTAGCATAATCCACACAGGGAGGATGGATTTATGCAAGATAGAACTTATTGGGCTGGGGTTGTGGCTCAGTGGTAGAGCGCTTGCCTAGCACGTGCTTGGTTCTGGGTTCAATCCTCAGCACCACATAAAAATAAATAAATAAGATAAAGGTATTTTGTCCAACTACAACTAAAGAAATAAAATATTAAAAAAAGTAATAAGTAAGGAAACTAAGCAATGATAAGATAGGGCAAAGGATAAGTCAAAGTCAAGCAATTGGCATTAAAAAAACACTGAATGGAGAATGCACAGTAGAATAATTATACCAAGAAGCAGATAATTTTTTTTTCTCAATGAAATCCAAAATATTGAAGAAATGAAAACCAAACATTAGATACATTGGCTCAAAGCAGATGCAACAAAGTAACAGAAAGAGTACAGGTCAGAAGTTCTCCGGAATAAAATGCAAATGAAAATAAATGAAAAAAAGATCATAATATTGTGAGCTGTATTAAAGAAATGAAAAGACAGAAACCAAGGGTTAATGAGAAAATTCAGACAAATTGGAAAAAAATGTTAGAAAAGAAAAAAAATTAAATAAAAAAAAACTTAAAGTATATTCTTATTTATAGTTCTTCCCCCTGCTGGAACAAAGCCAAGCAGACCAAATAAAATATGATTCAGAGGTTTAAAAAGTTTCTTAGAAAAGAAAACAAATGAAGAATACAGTGAAATAATGTTACAATATCTTTATAAAAAAAGGATTTCAAACTAGTTCAATAAATAGTAAAAACAGTACAAATGAAATAACTTACAATATACATACACTAATATACATCTAACTGTGCTCATTATAAATAAATAGACCAACACCTTGACTATTATTGTAATCTAGATATCTAAAGCCTTTCACCAAGCAATTAGAAATGATAGGCCAATATTTTTAAAAATTGAACTCACTGATTTCTTTTTCACCTAAAATTGAAAAAGAAATATTAATCAAAGCTCAGAATGAGGAACTGAAGCTCCTTAGGGCAGTTGTGTTGGAGAAATTAGTGACATAGATTTCAATGTTAACAAGAGAACATCTCCGGGCCTACAAGAAGTGAGACTCCAAGAATTTGGGTAATCACTGAATTTTTTTTCTCATTGGATAAAAGTAAATATAGTGCTGCAGAAGTACAAGGAATTAGGTTGGGAATCAATGATAAAGAGCTGCTTAAATTCTCATTGACTTGAAACATTAAAGAGCACAATAAAAAAACAGTTTCTATGAATCTTGTAGACCCATGAATCAAAGAATAATAAAAACTAAAGCTAATAAAATAATAATAAATAATAAAAACTAAACTATAAATAACATATCTATAAAAAGTTGCATAAGATTTCATTACAGTATTGTTTGTTAGAGCAAAATCCTTGACTAGCATAAATGTCCATCACTAAAGAAGGAAATGCTTTAATGAAGCATGGATCATCCAGAAAATGGCACATTATAAACATTAGCACTATTGAAGAAAATGAAGTTGTTTGTTTTTCAAAGAGTATTAGGAGAAATAAACTAGGTATGGAAGAGAGTGCAGAGTATGTGCTCATTTTTATTTAAAACACACGTCTTATTATAATAAAAAGTTACAAGAAACTAACCAAGGTTTTATTAAGGATCAATTCAGTAGGAAGAATCAGAGTATGTGAAATCATCTATTCTTCTGAATTGTCTAGCTTTTCTTTATTCTTTGTCTATATTTCCACTTTAAAAAAAAAAAATATATATATATATATATATATATATATATATATGGTTTTTCAAGATGGTGGAGTAGAGGAGGTCATGTTCCTGGCTGCTCCATGGTGTGAAGCCAAAGAAAGTAGACAAGGAGCTTCTCCACAAAGTGGGTCAACAACAACAACAAAAAATGGTGGGGGGGGGCACTTTACTGGAACCTAAAACTAGGCATTCAAAGTAGACTGGGAATACAGGAGATTGGATATTTACAAAGAAAGGAAGGAAGGAAGGAGGGAAGGAGGGAAGGAGAGAAGGAAGGAGGGAAGGAAGGAAGGAAGGAAGGAGGGAGGGAAGGAGGGAAGGAGAGAAGGAAGGAGGGAAGGAAGGAAGGAAGGAAGGAAGGAAGGAGGGTAGGAAGGAAGGAAGGAAGGAAGGAGGGAAGGAGGGTAGGAAGGAAGGTAGGAAGGAAGGAAGGAAGGAGGGAAGGAGGGAAGGAGAGAAGGAAGGAGGGAAGGAAGGAAGGAAGGAAGGAGGGAGGGAAGGAGGGAAGGAGAGAAGGAAGGAGGGAAGGAAGGAAGGAAGGAAGGAAGGAAGGAAGGAAGGAGGGTAGGAAGGTAGGAAGGAAGGAGGGAGGGAAGGAGGGAAGGAGAGAAGGAAGGAGGGAAGGAAGGAAAGAAGGAAGGAAGGAAGGAGGGAAGGAGGGCAGGAGGAAGGAAGGAAGGAGGGAAGGAGGGTAGGAAGGAAGGAAGGAAGGAGGGAAGGAGGGTAAGAAGGAGGGTAGGAAGGAAGGAAGGAAGGAGGGAAGAAGGGAAGGAAGGAAGGAAGGAAGGAAGGAAGGAAGGAAGAAAGGAAGGAGGGAAGGAGGGTAGGAAGGAAGGAAGGAAGGAGGGAAGAAGGGAAGGAAGGAAGGAAGGAAGGAAGAAAGGAAGGAGGGAAGGAGGGAAGGAAGGAAGGAAGGAAGGAAGGAAGGAAGAAAGGAAGGAGGGAAGGAGGGAAGGAGGGTAGGAAGGAAGGAAGGAAGGAGGGAAGAAGGGAAGGAAGGAAGGAAGGAAGAAAGAAAGGAAGGAGGGAAGGAGGGAAGGAAGGAAGGAAGGAAGGAAGGAAGAAAAGGAAGGAGGGAAGGAGGGAAGGAAGGAAGGAAGGAAGGAAGGAAGGAAGGAAGGAAGGAAGGAAGGAAGGAAGGATCCCCAGTGGCACAGCTGCTTACTGTGGCTGGGCCAGAAGCACCAGACAGAGGGGTCCCTCCATGAGCATAGTAGAGGGATAAGGAAATAAAAGGAACCCACATTTTGGGGAGGCCTGAAGCTTGTCTGGTACACAGCATTTAGATATCAAGGACATTACCCAACGAACCTGAATGACGCACTGCATGATATTTGTGGGTGGGGAAAGAAGCAGCCATCTCTCCACTCAGTGCACAACAGATGAAAGAAGAAACCAAGCTCTGACCAACCTAATGCAGACACAGCCTGGCGGCCATTCTCCCCGCAAGCTCTGGCCATACACCTTCTGCCAACCAGTATGGACTCAGGGCCGGTAGGCACCCCCAGGCATCCACACATACCTGGTGTGAACTGGAGGGCAGGGAAGTCAGCACCTGACTGGATGTGAGCGCCCCTGCATGAATTCTCCCCCTCTCCACCACCCAGGGGACACCCTGGGGCTTGGTGGGTGGGACTTCTCAGAGACACAGTGGACTGAGGATTCTGTCACTCCAGCAAAAACCAGTTCCCCAGTGTGGACCCTCTTCCTCTGTCCCAGGCTCTGACTGCTGGAGAGTCCAGGTTCAGATGATATATATTTTTACCACACACATATATATTTTTTTCTCCTACCTCTGTGTTTCCCTTGATTCATTCTTTTCTTCCACTAACAGCCAGCTCTATTGTTCTTTCAGTCTTCCTTTAATCTTTTACTTCAGCCTTCTCTCCTTATACCGCATAATCATCACATCCCATATCACTTCTGTTCCCTCCATCTCTACCATTTGAAATTGTAAAACTTTCTGCAAACTTGCTGTTTTTGGAGACACAAACCAAAGGAATGCACAATCTTTTCAATTAAATAATATCAGAAAACTTCCCAAATCTAAAGAATAAAATGGAAAATTAATACAAGAGGCTTACAGGTCTTACAACAGATGAATATCAAGGCACATTATAATGAAAATGCCTAGCATACAGAATAAAAATAGAATTTTAAAGGCTGCCAGAGAAAAATACCAGATTACATATAGGAGGAAATCAATTTTGATCTCAGCTGATTTATCAACTGAGAAGTCTCAAAGTTAGGAAGTCCTGGATTAGCGTATACCAAGCTCTGAAAGAAAATGGATGCCAACCAAGAAACCTATATCTAGCAAAATTAAGCTTCAGATTTAAAGATGAAATATAAGCTTTCCATGACAAACAAAAGTTAAAAGAGTATGAAACTAGAAATCCTGAACTACAGAACATTCTCAACAAAATATTCCATGAAGATGAAATGAAAAAAATAAAAAGGGGGGGGGACAACAAAGGGAGGAACTTCACTAAATCACTAAATGAATAGTTGATCAAAGGAGAAACTAATTCAAACTTAAAACTAGAAATAAACCAAAATGACCTGGAATACAAATCCAATCTCAATAAGAGCCTTGAACATTAATGGCCTAAGCTCATCAATCAAAAGACATAAACTGGCAGATTGGATTAAAAAACAAGACCCAACAATTTGCTGTCTCCAAGACTCACCACACAGGCAAAGACATCCACAGACTGAAGGTGAAAGGGTGAAAAACATATCACTGGGCTGGGGGTATAGCTCAGTTGGTACAGCACTTGCCTCACATGCACAAGGCCCTGGGTTCAATCCCAAGCACCACACACACACACACACACACAAATCACTCATATGAACCACATAAATAAGGAGGGATTTCTATCCTCCTATCAGATAAAGTGGACTTCAAACCAAAATTAACCAGAAGAAACAAAGAAGGACATTTCTTATTGCATAAAGAAATTATACATCAACAAGACATAAGAATCATAAATAAGCCGGGCGTGGTGGCGCATGCCTGTAATCCCAGCACTTGGGAGGCTGAGGCAGGAGGATCATGAGTTCAAAGCCAGCCTCAGCAATGGCAAGGCACTAAGCAACTCCGTGAGACCCTGTCTCTAATAAAATACAAAAAAGGGCTGGGGATATGGCCCAGTGGTCGAGTGCCCCTGAGTTCAATCCCCGGTACCAAAAAAAAAAAAAAAAAAAAAAAAGAATCATAAATATTTATGACTCACACAATCTATGTACATGGAAAAAAAAAAACCTTCTCAACTTCAAGAATCAAATAGACCACAACACAACAATACTGGGTGACTCTAACACTCCTCTCTCACTACTGGATAGATCTTCCAAACAAAAACTGAACAAAGAAACTACAGAACTAAATAACATATTGATTAATTCAGATTATTATATATATTATATAATAATTCAGAATATTATATATATAATATATATATAATAATACTCCATCCATCAATGAAGGAAAACACATTCTTCTCAGAAGCACATGTTTCCTTTTCTAAAATTGACCATATCTTATGCCAAAAGCAATTTTTAGCAAACACAAAAAAGTAGAGATGATGCCCTGCATTCCATCAGATCATAAGGGAATAAAATTAGAAATTAACAATAGAGTAAAAAGTGGAAGCTACTTTAAAAGCTGGAGACTAAATAATATGCTATTGAATGATGAGTGGAATGCAGAAGAAATCAGGGATGAAATTAAAAAAAATACTTAGAGGTAAATGAGAATAGTGATACAACACATCAAAATTTCTGGGACACTATGAAGGCAGTGCTAATAGGAAACTTCACTGCATTGAGCTCATTCAATAAAAGAATAGAAAGTCAACAAATGAATGACCTAACATTACACCTCAAAGCCCTAGAAAAAGAAGAACAAGTCAATACCAAAAGCAGTAGAAGACATAAAGTAATTAAAATCAGAGCTGAAATCAATGTTGTTGAAACAAAAGAAACAATTCAAAAAATTGACAAAATAATAAGTTTGTTCTTTGAGAAAAAATAAATTTGATAAACCCTTATCCACGCTAATGAAGAGAAAGAGAACACTCAAATTACTAAAATGTATGATGATAAAGAAAATATCACAATGGACACTACTGAAATACAGAAGATAATCAGTAACTATTTTGGAAATTTATAATCCAATAAATAGAAAATCTTGATGACATTGACAAATTTCTAGAGACATATGACCTATCCAAACTGAATCAGGAGGACATAGACAATTTAAACAGATCAATTTCAAGCAATGAAATAGAAGATGCCATCAAAAGCCTACCAACTAAAAAATCCCAGAACCAGGCAGATTCTCAGCTAATTTCTATAAGACCTTCAAATAATTAATACCAATACTCCTCAAATTATTCCATGAAATGGAATAGGACAGAATCCTTCTGAACTCATTCTATGAAGCTAGTATGGCCCTGATATCAAAACCAAACAAATACACATCAAGGAAAGAAAACTTCAGATTAATATCCTGATGAATGGAGATGCAAAAATTCTGGCAAATAACATACAAAAATATATTTAAAAGATAGTTTACCATGATCAAGTGGGGTTCATCCCAGGGATGCAAGGTTGCTTCAACATACAGAAATCAATAAACATAATTCATCACATCAATAGACTTATTAAAGACAAGAATCATATGTTCATCTTAGTAGATGCAGAAAAAGCTTTTGACAAAATACAGCATCTCTTCATGTTCAAATCACTAGAAAATCTAGGGATAGTAGGAATATACCTCAACATTGTAAAAGCTATCTATGCTAAACCTGAAGTCACCATCCTTCTAAATGGAGAAAAATTGGAAACATTCCCTCTAAAGAATGGAACAAGACAAGGATGCCATCTACCACAAATATATTCAAAATAGTCCTGGAAACTCTAGCCAGAGCAACTACACAGATGAAAGAAATTAAAGGGAATGAATAGGAAAAGAAGAACTCAAACTATCCTTATTTGCCAATGACATGATTCTATATTTAGAACATCCAAAAAATTCCACCAGAAAGTTCTACAGCTAATAAATGAATCCAGCAAAGTGCAGGATCTAAAATCAATACCCATAAATCAAACATATTCTTATACATCTGTAATGAATCCACTGAAAGAGAAATTAGGAAAACTACCCCATTCATAGTACCTCAAAAAATAAAATAAAATACTTGGTAATCAATCTAACAAAAGAAAAGAAAGACCTCTATAATAAAAACTACAGAACACTAAAGAAAGAAATTGAAGAAGACCTTAAAAGATGGAAAAACCTCCCATGATCTTGCATAGGCAAAATTGACTTTGTCAAAATGGCCATACTACCAAAAACACTATACAGATTTAATGCAATTCCTATTAAAATCCCAACATCGTTCCTCATACAAATAAAAACAAAGCAATCATGAAATTTGTTTGGAAAAATAAGAGACCTAGAATAGCCAAAGCAATATTTAGCAAGAAAAATGAAGCAGGAGACATCAAAATACCAGAATATAAACTATACTACAGAGCCATCATAACAAAAACAGCATGGTATTGCCACCAAAACAAACACAGAGACCAACGGACAAAATAGAAGACACAGAGACAAGCCCACATAAATATTATCTCTTACTAGACAAAGTTGCCAAAAACATTCATTGGAGGAAAAAATTGCCTCTTCAACAAATTGTGGAAATACATATGTAGCAAAATGAAATTAAACCTCTATCTCTCACTCTGCACAAAAATCAGCTCAAAGTGGATCAAGGACTTAGGCACTAGAACAGAGACCCTGCATCTAATAGAAAAAAAAGCAGGCCCAAATCTCCACCATGTCAGCTTAGGAACCAACTTCCTTAACGAGACTTCTAAAGCACAAGAAGTGAACTCAAGAATCAATAAATGGGATAGATTCAAACTAAAAAGCTTCACAGGGCTAGGGTTGTGGCTCAGTGGTAGTACACTCACCTAGCACATGTGTGGCCCGGGTTCGATCCTCAGCACCACATAAGAATAAAGGCATTGTGTACAACTAAAACAAATATATATATATATATATATGTATATATATATATATATATATATATATATACACACACACACACACATATATGCATATATATATATGTATATATATATAAAAGCTTCTTCACAGCAAAGGAAACAATCAATAATGTGAAGAGAGAGCCTACAGAATGAGAGAAAATCTTTACCGCCTGCACCTCAGATAGAACATTAATCTCCAAGGTATATAAAAACTCAAAAAAACTTAATACCAATAAACCAAATAACCCAATCAATAAATGTGCTAAGGAACTGAACAGACACTTCACAGAAGAAGAAATATACTCAATCAACAAAATATGGAAAGATTTTCAACATCTCTAGCAATAAGAGAAATTCAAATCAAAACTACACTGAGATTCCATCTCCAGTCAGAATGGCAATTATCAAGAATAGAGGCAACAATAAATGTTGGCAAGGATGGGGATTAAAAAGTAGACTCATACATTGCTGGTAGGACTGCAATTTGGTGCAACCATTATGGAAAGTAGTATGGAGATTCATCAGAAAACTTGGAATGGAAACACCATTTGACCCAGTTATCCCACTCCTAGGTTTATACCCAAAGGACTCAATATCAGCATACAATAGTGACACAGCCACATCAAAGTTTATAGCAGCTCAATTCATAGTAGTCAAACTATGGAACCAGCCTAGGTACCCTACAACATATGAATGGATAAAGAAAATGTGGTCTATATACACGACGGAATATTTCTCAGCCTTAAAGAAGAATGAAATTATGGCATTTGGCAGTAAATAGATAGAACTGGAGAATACTATGCTAACCAAAATAAGCCAATCCCAAAGAATCAAAGGCCAAATATTTTCATTTATATACAGATGCTAATTCTGAAAAAGGTGGGTGGAGAATAGAGGTAGTTTGATTTGGACAGTGGGGAGTGAAGGAAGGGGAGGGGTTATGGGGGGAGGAATGATAGTAAAACGAATCGGACATTATTACCCTATGTGCATATATGATTACATGGCCTTTATAACTCTACATCCGGTACAATCAGAAGAACGAGAAGTTATACTCCATTTATGTATGATATGTCAAAGTGCATTCTACTGTCATGTATAACTAATTAGAACAAATAATAATAACAAATAAAAGCCACTCACAGAAAAGTATATTTGCTTTGGAAAATAAGATAAACCCACAAGTTAACTTAGGAAAACTGGATCTCCTTACAATATTGAACTTTCCTCCCAAGAATCCTGTTTATCTTCTTCATTAGTCAAATATTTTTCATACCACTCTGTAAAGTGTTCTGTTTTTCTTCATAAACATCTTACATATTTCTTGTTAAAGCTATTCATAGCTATTTTATATTTTCTATCACTATTGTGAATAAGATATTTTACAATCATATTTTCCAGTAAAGAAAAATGCTATTATTTTGGTGTATTTATCCCATAAACAGTCTTTTCACTAAGATTTCTTATTAATTCTAATAGTTGTTCAGTTGATATTTTTGAGTACTTTAGGCATAAAATATATCCTTTGCAAACAATAAAAATATATTCGTTTGAATGCAGAATGTGCCTAAAAAAACTTCCTCAGTATCTGTTCTGAAAAGTTATTGAAGGGACCGGCAATGATTCCAGAAGCCATTCCATCATTTAGCTTTAGCCTTGGCACATGCATTGGAATGCTCCCTGTTATCATTTAGATATAGGGGTTCCTCAAAAGCTCCTGAGTGAGAAAATGCAAGAAAGTTTAGAGGTGAAATGATTTGGTTATGAGAGTTTTAAATCATCAGTGCATTAATCCACTTGAATGGATTAACTAGGTGATAATTGGCTGAAGGACCTGGGTTATTGGGGGTGTAGTTTTGGGGTATATATTTTGGTCCCTCATCTTCAATGTCTCCCTCTTTCTGCTTCCTGGTGCCACGTCCTGAACTATATCCACCGCCCCCCCCACCCCATCCGCCATGATGTTCTGCCTCACCAAGACCACAGAGCAATGGAGCCAACCGTCTATAGAACAAAACCTCTGAATTGCTCTTGTCACGTTTTTTCATTGCAGCAATGAAACAGCTGACTAAAACACTTGCTAATAGAATACATCCTGTGAAAGTGTCCATATCATGACATCCATACATAAATATAAAAAGAGTGAACTGATTTCTTGAATCTTCTCTCCCTAGAACAAAGACACCAGGTGCCCAGGGAAAGTAAAGGAGATTCCTGGAAGGAAGAAAGCAAGTCAGGGACATTAAAGTGTCCTGGCAAAATTTCACTCTGGCAAAATTTCATGTTGTGAATTAAACTAATGATTTTCATTTTTGAAGATTTTTCTACAGTCTCTACTAAAGTTGCAAGCTTAACAATAATCTTAGCTGTAATAATCTTAGCTGTAATATCTGTTCTGAGGGGGGAAATGGAATAAGATTCTGGTGAAAGTGAATAGAAAATTCACTTAGATGAAAGTGATGCTATTAAGGCCTCATACTCAAGAGCTCCAAAATAACTTACACACAATTTTCTTAAAAGCCTGCATAATTTTAATTTTATTGTAGTCATCACCTTCAGACATGATTATTTTGGAGTAGCAATCACAGTAACCTGAAAAATCAAGTCCTTATAAGAATCATAAATAAACCACATTCAGGAAGCCCAGTTCTAAAAAGCAAAAGTGTATTAAATATACTAGTATGAATTCTGCATTTTTCTCTGCTGAGAAATTTTTCTCTCTCTTCTGAGTCGTATTGCCCATAATTAAAATAGAAGGGAAGAGTTCAATAAAAATAACAATTGAGCAAAGAAAATTATTGGTGTGCTAAAATGACATACAAATAAATTGAGAAGAAAAGCAAGGGGACAATGGGAACATTAACTGATAATGTAATTGGATTAATTATTTCAATTTTGCTTATATAAATTTGCCAGTAGAATTCCACTTATATGAAATATGACAGTAAATACATTGAAAAGGCTTGTTAAGCACTTCATACAGTGGTACATCCATAAATGTTTCTGCTATTGATATTAACATTCTTACTAATGAGGATATCAAGCCCTGTTTAAATGAGATGATTTGCGGAGCATATTCTGTTCCAAATATTTTAAATTGTCCATGTGAAGTAGGAAGTAAGATATAGTCTAAGAATTACCCACAGTGGTGTTTCATCTTTTTTATGTAGTATATTTTCTTCTGTAGATGAGAGGGCCATGTTGAACCATATTGAAATCCAAAAATATAGATTTTCCTCTAAAATATTGTACTAAAAAAAAAGAAAAATGCTAGGAGTTGAATAAAAGGCTAAGGGTGATTAAGAATGGAGCAGGATGGTGTGGGCTGGCAGGCCATGGAAAATAGGTTTCAAGTCATGTCTCAGTTACCATCACAATGCTTCAATTTAAGAATAAAATCTAATTTTATATATTTGCTCCTAGGGTGAGAGTGGCTTCACTTTTTCTACATGTGAATATCTGTTTTATTCAGCTTTTGCACCACTGTTATCAATAGACCTGATAAAAACAATTTTATAGGATGAAAAGTTTTTTGAGGTTCACAGTTTCCAGAGGTCTCAGTCCATAGACAACTGACTTCATAACTCTGGGCCCAAGCAAGACAAAACATCATGGCGGGAGGGCATGGTGGAGGAAACCAGCTCCAGGACATGGCAACAGGAAGCAGAGAGAAAAAAAAAAAAAAAAAGCTGTGTTCATCAGGGACAAAATATAAACCCCAAAGGCAATCCCTCAGGGACCCACATCGTCCAGCCACACCCTAACTGCCTATGGTTACCTCCCAGTTAATTTCTAAAAGTGGATTAATCTGGTGATTAGGTTACAGCTTTCACAATCTAATCCTATCTTCTCAGAAGTTCTTCCATTATCTTACACATGAGATTTGGGGAGATATCTCATATCCCCCATAAACTAAACCAATATTTTATCAAAGATTGTTTATAAATATAATTTTCCCTTGTCAGCTATCTAATAGCTAGTAGTCTGAATAACTTATCACTAAGTAATTTGTCTTTTTCATTGATCTTAACATGGATGTGGTATGTCTTCTGCTGACTCCCCTAGCAAATCTCTTGGTGTTGCAGATATTAGTCATGGTCTTAGTCATGGATCTTAATCATGGATCCCCTGTGCTTTTATTTCTGAGTGCGGGCATTTTCAGGTGTTAAAATACCCTTTTTATGTTGCCTATTAATGCATTCATATCTCCAGGACAGATTTTGTTCTGATCTCTATATTAGAAAGGCCTGACGCTACACCTCCACTTTCAAAACAGTCCCTGCATTTTGCCCTGAAAACATGGTTTCTCTGGTGTATTCCACTATCTTAGAAACTAATAGCAAAATTCACTCATATTTCAAGGTAAAAATTTATAGGATTCATCCTCTGAGGAAACCTTTACTCAATGACACTTTACTCTTCACATTTAACTACTCAGTACAGGTTGCTCCTGGCTGAAAATTGTACGGACTTAGTAAATAATGGCTGCTTCCTAAATAACCCAAAATTGTCTACTTTTTTCTTTCTTTTTTTTTCTTTTTTTTTTTTTTTTTTTTTTTTTTTTGCAAGTCATCTAAGATTCTTCAGAGAATACCTAAGAGCTCTGCAAAGTTAATCTTGGAGGAAGTACTACACTCTTGTAGAATAACTATTATTTTCTTTATCAGTAGAAAGGGGTTTCTTGAAAATATTCACATGAAGCTATATCAACTGAATGGTGTGTCTTTGTTGTAAGGAAGAGTACAAAGCAAATCTCATCAGTGGTCATTATTTTAGAATATAATCTTTAAAACAAAATCTTAGGTATGATTTTTTTTTTAAATTAATTTATTTATTTGGTACTGGGGATTGAACTCAGGGACACTCAACCACTGAGACACATCCCCAGTCCTATTTTGTATTTTATTTACAAACAGGGTCTCACTGAGTTGCTTAGTACCTCGCTTTTGCTGAGTTTGCCTTTGAACTTGTGATCCTCCTGTCTCAGCCTCCTGAGTTGCTGGGATTACAGATGTGTGAATTTATGTTAATGGCATGCCATGAAAAGCACCTATACATCGCATAATACTCAAATCAGGTTAAGCACATTCGTCTCCTCATTTATCATTTTCTTAGGGCGAAAACTTTTAAGCTTCTTTCTTCTAGCTTTTTGTCATCCACAAACATCATTTTATGCTATAGCACAACTGAATTTCTTGCTTCTTTTTAACTCCAAACACCTTACTAGACACTTCCTCATCCATCCTCCACCCCAAGTCTCACACCATTCTACTCTCAACCTGTATATAGTCAACTTTTTTTAGATCCTGCATATGAGTGAGATCATGCAATATTTGTCTTTCTGTGCCTGACTTTTTTTTTTTTTTTTACTTGACATGGTGATTCCCAGTCCCATTCATGTTAACATAAATAAAAAGATTTCATTCTTTTTATGACTGAATAGTGTTCCTATGTACCACACTTTCTTTCTCTACTCAGTTGATGAGCACTTTGGTCATTTCCATTGCTTCCATATTCTACTGTGAATAGTGCTGTGATGAGCATGGCAGGGCAGATATGTGTATTCAATACTGATTTTATTTCCTTTGGATATATATACCCAGTAGTGGGGCTGCTAGATCATACAGTAGTTCTATTTTCAATTTTTTGAGGAACTTACATATCATTTCTACAATAGCTCTACTAATTTAAATTCAAATAATGTACAGGTTTTTTTTTTTTTTTTTTTTTTTTTTTTTTAGTTTTTTGCTATTAAGTTTTTGGAGTTCTTATATTTTCTGGATATCAACCTGTATCCAATGTATACATTGTAAATATTTCTTCCATTCTAAATATTATTTATACACTATATTGTTTGTTTCTTTTGCTGTTTAGAGGTTTTTGATTTGATACAATCCAATTTGTCTATTTTTGCATCCATTCCTGAGCTTTTAGGTTCTTGTCCCAAAATACTTGCCCATTCCAATGTCCTGAAGCATTTCCCCTGTTTTTTTTTTTTTTTTCCTAAGAGATTCAGAGTTTCAGCTCCTACATTTAAGTCTTTTTAATCCATTTTAAATTGATTATTTTAACTGGTGTCTAGTTTTATTCTTCTGCATGTGAATAGACAGTTTTTCCAGTACAATTTATTGGAAAAGTGTTCAATGCATGGACTTAGGACCTTTTTTAAAAAATCAGTTGGCTACAGATATGTAGGTTGACTTCTAGGTTCTTAATTATACTCCGCATGATCACTTGATTACTACGACTCTGTTCCATGTTTTTAAGTCAGGCGGTAACATGCTTTCTGCTTTGTTCTTTTAAACTCAAGATGTCTTGGCCTATTTGGGATTTTTTTTTTAATGGTTTCATACAGATTTTAAAATTGTTTTTCTAGTTCTATGAAGAAAGTCATTGGTATTTTGAGAGGATTTGTCTCAACTCTACAAATTGCTTTAGCATTTCAAATATAAATCTTTAAATATCTTTAAGTATATTTTGGTGGAGGGGAAACATGCTTTAATTCATTTGAAGTTATCATTATAGCCCCAGAATGACTTCTGAGTTGGGCTTTTGTACCTATTTATATCATGTAATCATAAGTTCCAAAAATTATCTTTGATGATCTCTAAAATCCAGATCAACTTTATTAAAACTAATATGGGAAAAGTACTTATATCCAAAAATAACAAATATAAATTTACAAGAAAAAGAAAATCAATCCAATAATAAAAAAGGAGAGTGAGAGATAAGCCTATTTCTTTAAAGAGGAAACTCAAATGACTAAAACAATAGCAAGCTGTTTCAATTCATTAGTAATCAGGGAAATGCAAATTGAAACCACATGAAATTCCATCTTTCATTCATTAGCTTGTCAACTTTAAAAAAAGAATACCAAGTGTTGAAAAGGTTGTAAGGAAGAATAAATTTGTTCCACCAATCCACAGAACTATTTAATGATATTTAGTAAACTTAGGGTGACTATAAAATTTATTATCTAAGCAGACTTTTTAGGATGAAAAAGTTTTGAAATTTTTGAAATTATGTAATATTTGATATACCTACTTATCGATAAATTGCTTTTAGTATATTAATAAATCAGTTCTCTTCAAAACTGTTTTATGAAATAAAGTTCTTCAAAAATGCAAATCATATTGCATACTTCGAAGTAAAACAGAAAAATAATAACATCTTATATATTTATTATGAAAACATTAAAAATAGCAAGACGAATAATGAATCTGGAACATTTTTATATACTTTGATCACCTTGTTAGCTTAATTATCCCTGATTTTTTTTGATCGATGTCTTTCTTTTCAACTTTATTTTTAATAAAATTATCTGCAAACTTCTCCAGATGATACTTGCTTAAGAAGTTGTCAGTATGGTTGACATTTGGACTGAATCTTTAAAAGGATTTATAATATAATTATCAAACATTTTCTTCCCAGAAGAATAAACTTTTTAAATAAACTCTTCACTTTGGTTCCATTAATCTGATGCAAAATGGAACCATTGTTAGAACTAATTTTCTGTTTGAAACTTCTGAATGACAGTATTCAACTGTTTTTGGATTTCTTCTGATGTTGATAATAGAGCTACTATATCAACAATTATTGCTGCATATTTACTAGCTAGATGTAAAATTAAAATTGAAAGCAAATAGCATTTTTAAAACACAATAATTTGATCTAAAGGAAAAGCCATACTTCTAGAACGGTGGACTTCACACTTCCTCCAGATCCTCTTAATAAACCTGTGAAAATTACATCTTAGACAGTTTTCTTACTACATAACTTTGAAATAGAAGGTAATTTTTTCAATGAATTTTGTCCCTCCTGAGATCCTGACATTATGGTATCTTTGTGGTCACAATATAAGATAGAAAATGCCAATCAACACCTTGTACAAGTTTTATGACTGCCACGAACTTTCTTGAAAGGGAATTGCAGTCATTTGTAATTAAACATATCTTTCCACTTAAGACATTGCTGCTAAAACATATCATTTAAAAATAAACAATCATTATCAACCAACCCAATAAATAAGCAGAGGTAGGTATATAAGAGATCAAAAACAAAACAACAAACAAACACAAAATACAACAAGATCAACCACCACATGCTAAGCTTCTAGCCTCTGCACATACTGCACACATATTTATCCTATTTTCCATACCCCCCCAAGAAAGCTACCATATGGTGGCCTTACAGTTTGATATAAGATGACAATATTTAAAAATTGCATAACTACTTTCCCCACTACCATAGAAGATTGGCAGGGGTCAGCCATCCCAAGGCACTACTGACCCAGTGCTTATTTTTTTTTATTCTGAGGTGCTCTGTTCTCTTTTCTTAAAAGGGAGGCAGTATTTTATATGAAATGGGTTAGGAAAATAAAGACAACTTTTCGACTAACCCCCAACTGAAGTCAGAAACCTGTTAACATTTCATTTGGTCCACATCCTAGGAGAGCATGACAGTAGCAAAGAGTATTTGACAAAATGAACTTTTAACAAATCCACACAAAGCTGCTTTTAATCTGTGTAGCTAAAATGCAGGACATATGCTATGCCGATTAGGAAATACAACTGCAGGGATAAAGTGGCATTTCTGGAAGCAACGAAGATGTTTGATCTCAGAGCTGAAATTGTCCACACAATGCAATCCAGCAGCTCCTCTTCTAATACATTCATTAGAAAGTCTTAAACAGGTATACCTGAAGCCACAGAGAACAAGGTACATCAATTACAAAACACATTTTGCAGCATAATAGAATAGCACAGGATCTATAGTATCTGTAAGATCAGCTCTCAGCCAGAATGTTACATGAAACAAAATTGTGATATGATACACATCTTATACTAATGCTCACATAAACATTAAAAAGTCACAGAACTCTGGGCTGAGGTTGTAGGTCAGTGGAAGAGCACTCACATAGCATGACTGAGTCCTTGAGTTTGATACACAGCACCATAGAAAATAAAATAAAATAAAATAAACCAAAGTTGTGCCAAGAAATAATGGACAAGGACCAGAAACTCACAAACTCTAATAAGAACTATTTATCTTCTTGTGTGTGTGGTACTGGGGAATCTAACCCGGGGACCGGAGTATAGTAGCCACCGAGTTATTTGTCTAGCTTATAAATACTTTTTATAAACTAATATATCCTAATGAAACTATAAAAGCCTACAGGGAAAGTTAAACACCAGGTTCATAATATTGGCACTTCTGGACAGGGAGAAATGTGAATGAACCCAAGAAGCTGTATTCCAATTTAACTGGATGCATTAATAGTCATTTCTGGGTGGGGTTACATTATTTTGTATTGATGTTTTTCAAATATTCTTTTGAAACAAAAACAATTTCATAATGAACACTATTCATTTTAACATGGAATAACTTTGTCATATAATTACATTGCTTAAAAAATTTCTTACCACCATTCCTACCTTCAAGGGGTTCAAGCAACTAAAATTCAAATGTGATGCATTTTCAAAAAAATCATTTTATAAATATAAGTGTGAAATAAAATATGTATACACAGCAACTTTCCTTGCCTCATTATTTATATGAAATCATACTGTAGGAGAAGACAAAAAACTATATGCCAAATATGACTTTTGCTTAGAGGACTTAGTTTTCACACTTACCTATTCAGCATATTGTAAAAAGTAGTTCATTACCTTGCATAGCTGAGGTGAATGCAGTGATAAATGATTAAAACATGCTAAAAATATAAATAAAATATAAATGATTGAAACATACTAACAATAACTACAGAATGTTTATAGAAATGGGTATTTGCCTCACTCGTAAAGTATAAAAGATGAGAATAGCTTCCCTCTTGCAAATTAACTAGATTTTAGCTGCACTAATTAAGAGAACCGCATCACAGTCAATCAAATGATAATAGATGAGTTATAATTGATGTCAAAATCATACTTTATTAAATTAGCTTTGGAAAAATATCTCAAGTTTTCTTCTATTCTGAGAAATATCCCTTTATGAGATATATAGAAAAAAAGATGATTGTGCAGATTAGTATGCTTTCGATAGATCATGTTTCATCTTCAAAATCTGATAAGAACCTTCCAATCCATAAAACACTGTAAGAGAAAACTGTGAATCAGGCTAGACACACATTTCAAAGAACTGATGAGGTTGCAAATCACTTGCCTCACTCTCAACTTCCCATGATAATGCTTAGCACTTCCATAGTGTTTTCTAGCTTCAAAGAGCCTACAAACTTTAACTAATTAATCCTTGCACTACCCAGTAAGATACTGATAAGAAACCCCTTGAAGAGAGCATCGAACTATACAATTCACACGTGCTTATATAGAATTTGGCGTATCTGCCATGTTTTTCTATCTTTCTATTTCAATAAATCTTCAGGGGATGATTTCCATATGTGACTACACGATTCATGGCCATCTATTGTGAATAAAATGATGTACACAGCACTCAATCTCCAATGAAAAGCTAACAAAGAAAGATATATGTGCAGTCAACACATGAAAAACATCTGGTGCATTCTGCTGTATTTTCTTTCCTCGTTCATTTTACGTCTTATTTTTCAGCTATCTCAGAGTGGACTTCTTAGGTTTGAAGAAGCTAAAACATTCCAATGCAGGGTAGTTATTTCTCTTGCTAATTTTCGTTATTGTTCTTTTTTTCTGAAATAAGGTGTTTTAAAATTAAAAGTCTACAAATTGGGCTGAATCGAAGAGAAGACCATATGTGAAAGCTTCACTCAAATGAAAGAATATTTAACAATTGTGTCAAGAATTCTCTCTACTAGGATTCTCTTCTTTCCACAGGTACTTAGCTACTGGGGTCTACAAAAACAAATCTATTCCTGCAGTAAGGGTATCACTGGGTCATGCAGAAGAGGACACTCTGAGAAGTAATGTAGGTCTTTTTCTTGAAAAAGGACAAGTCTTTACCCAGTTTTGCTTTTTAACTGAAAATTAATTTGAAAATTAATTTTCCTTTTTCATAATAAAAAAAGTTGTGGTTACCTTTTAATGACTTGTCATATATCTGATCTCTGTATCTTTGAAATTGCATAGAAATGCACACACACATATACACAAATATAAAAGCAAAAGTACATTTGGAAAACCATCCAATAGATTCTTATGGTCTATTTTAAATTTCTCTAGTGTACTAATTGTGTTAAGGTTATAGGTTATCATTCAATAGATGACCTGTTTTACTAAAGTCCCTCTGACACAATTGGAAAAAGTTATTTATGATGTAGGTAAATGGATGAACCTATGCAAATACTTTCTTTGTAACTAAATTTGTATAGTTAAAATGGTCAGCTTTGTTATCAAACCCTGAAAACTTAGTAATGTTTATTTTTAAATATTCTTTTAAAAATTTTTTCAATATTTTTATTTTAATTTCAGCTGGTTATGGATAGACAAAGAAAAATGGAGAATATCACTAATTGTCACAATACAGAAAGGCCATTGTCCCCTTCCTCAGTCCAAAGTTTCTTCAGAGAAAGAAGAATGTGTTTCATGCTCAGACTTTAGGAGCGGACTTTTCACAGGTAGATCACAATCTTGAAAATATCAGCCTAATTTAAGCCACTTTTCTGGGGACACTGCCATTAAAGTTTGAATGGAACCCTAATGATTGGCTTGGAGGCCATTGGTTAAACTAACTTCAAAGTTTAAAAGGTGATAAGTTCCTGACTTTTTGGTTCAACATTTTATCCTGGAAAATCTGACCTAGTGGATCATCTGGTTATGAGATGGTTAAACAAAATATCTGGCATGAAGATGGGCAGATGATGGGACTTCAAGGGACGGTACTCTGCCTAGTACTAAAGTTTGCCTGATTGTGACCATTTTCATATTATGGCTTTCATGCTACATTATGTAGCATTTCTACCAGTTGTTCCCTGTTTTGAAAATGTTTCATTTTTGAATGTGGATTTTTCCTACAAATTATTGTTGGTTTGGGGGGCTGTAGGCATACATGAATCCTGAAACATTTGCTTATGGGAGGGAGGTCCCATGTAGGTAACTCATCCAACAGCAATGAGAGAGGAAATTGTCTCTTGAGATGGCTTGGCTTGATGTGAAGAGGGAGCTCTTTTTCCTGGGTCTCTCATTTGTGATAAAATGAACTACAGAATGATTACAAGTAAGAGCTAAACAAAGAATTTCTCTTTCTACTCTGTAAAACCCTTGTGTTAGTTCTAACACTTCATTAAAATGTATTAAACATTAGATCCCGGTTTCAAGAGGACCTACAGCAGCTGCCTGTGGCAGCTGGTTTAAAGACAAAGGACATGGGGCTGAGTGGGCAGTAGGACCACGTGTCCTGGCCAGACATGTTTGGACCATTCCTAGCTGTATTCGGGGAAATGAAACTGGTTCACTGATGCTCTTAAAGAAATGATGCAAAAGGGCATCTCAGACTATAGTGTCTGGAGGTGCACATCTGAATGTATGTCTGAGATTTTGAGTAAATCACATAATATGCCACATCAGAGTTACTTATGAAACACAAAAACCATTTGATTTCCTGTTGTTTTCCATCATTGATAGAAATGAAGACCTTATCATGACTAATGTGGGATTATAAGACTATTTTAACTTCTTTGAAATTTGTTGAACTTGAGATAAGGAGATGCTCCTTTTGTTCTTATCTGATGTTTCTACTGTAGGATTAAACCAGGACCTCCTTGGGATTTTTGCTCTGCGTGTGTCATGTCTGCCATGCTGACTGGTAAATGCTGGGCAAAGCTAACAAGAGAACATTTGCATCAAGATTTCTGCTCTTAGCTGGGGCGGTGGCGCACGCCTGTAATCCCAGCACTTTGGGAAGCTGAGGCAGGAGGATCACGAGTTCAAAGCCAGCCTCAGCAATGGCGAGGCACTTAGCAACTCAGTGGGACCCTGTCTCTAAATAAAATACAAAAAAGGGCTGGGGATGTGGCCCAGTGGTCAAGAGCCCCTGAGTTCAATCCCTGGTAACCAAAAAAAAAAAAAAAAAAAAAAAAAAAAAAAAAAGATTTCTGCTCTTCAACAAGAGTTGTTTAAACATTGTTGTCTTCAAACAGAGCTGAGCGATACCACCAAAAAATAATCACAAAAAATTCTTTGGCACAAGCGCTATTGGCAAGAAACATTACATATTCATTGGAATATAAGCAGAAAGTAGGAACTCCTCACTGTAGTAACATTCAAGGAATTTAAATTATATTTTTGACACTTGTCAAAATGTGTCCTGGGCCCAATTTTCTTCTTTAATCTTATATTTTTTCTTTTCTCACAAATTGTCTCAAACAAAGCCCCAGATAACTTCAATTACTTTCCTGACATTGTGCTATTTCTGAAACTTGTGCAAAAAAACCCCTAAAAACTAATGCATTGTGGGCTGATAGATAATAATTATAATAATAATAATCTGAATAAATGATGATACAATGTATGGTGATTCTCTAGTCTTACAATCTTCTTCATTGATGCTTGTTTTTCACTTTGAATGTTAATGCTAAATGTCTATAAATTATATAGTCTTTATACCAGCATACCAATTCTGATTTCTAACCCTTTTCCTAATAACAAACTTTGGTGTCTTTTCTATGTTTTAATGTTCAAATACATCATTCTTTTACTAAACAAAGATTATACTCACTCAATACATTTTTTGAGCAGGGTGTGGTGATGCATACCTATAATTCCAGCCACTCTGACCAAAAGGCTGAGGCAAGAGAATTGCAAGTTCAAAGCCAACCTCAGCAATTTAGGGAGGCCCTAAGCAACTTAGTGAGACCCTGTCTCTAAATAATAAATGAATGAATGAATAAATAAATAGGGCTGGGGATGTGGCTCAGTGGTTAAGTGCTCCTGGGTTCAATCCTCAGTAGCCCCTCCCCCGAAATACATTTTCTGTCCATTTTGTCTTCCTTTCTGTGCCTGCAGGTTCTTTTCTTAATGGATACCTATACTTTTCACTCTCATTTTACTCTCTGCAGACTGAAGAAAAAGGATTTCATTACCCTTTTGGAAAGAGATCTCAAAACCAAGCTTTTCCATTCAGTTTTTAAGTAAATCATCAGCAATCCATGACCAAAGGAGATCCAAAAGTAACTGGAGCTGTTCAGAATTCATGTTCTGTAACTAAGCATCTTTAAAAGTATTAGCTAACACTTCTCTGGATTATGATAATGTTAATAAATATTATTATGAAAGTTTCTTGAAATGTAGTATGAATCCTAATTACATGCAAACAATGAAAACACAAAGGTTGAGAAAGAAGATAATGCAAGAAATCTTAACTACCAGAGTAGGGAAATGCATACAATGCCTCTTTCATCCAAATTACATATATCCTTTCAAAAGGAACAACTCCTAATGTACTTTTTTGGTTCTTTCTCTGCAATTATGCTAACAAGGATCACGCTGAGAAAGGATTAGTCGTGATGGACAATCAAAGACAATGCTTCCTTCCTGGTAAAAAGGTGAGAAAAGAGGTAGGCGTCTGAGCTGCAGTTATTAGGCACAGCGGCAGGAGGTCCACAGGACCCGTTAGTGAACAGGATCAGAGTTCGCTGAAGTGGTGAAATGGCACAGTCACTACTGCAGTCTCCTTGGTACCACATGGAGATGACGCCTCTTGTCTTGGAGGGTGGGAGCCTCGCTACACATATCTCCCTGACGGTTCAGTTCAGTGCTCGTCCCTCAGCTTGGCAGCCATGACACCTGGCCAGGTGAGTTCCCAGTGGGATGAAGCATTTGGCACAGCAGCAGGACATGGTCACCTGCAAAGTCTGAGGAAAGAGAACATGTCCTTTTAAACAGAAAAGAGGAAGAACCTACCCATTCTGCTCCATATTGAAGGCATGAGAGAGAAACAAGATTTTAAATGTAAAATTAAATCATTGCATTCCCACTAAGATCCCATTGAGTAGCCAATAAACCAAAAAGCTGGATAACACAACCCAATAGCCTGTTCACTTTCAGTGATACTGCTACTAACGTCTATGATATATTTCCATGTTTCAGTTAGTGTTTATTCACTATTACCATCTGAAAATGTTTTTCCTTATATCAAAGTCTGAAAATTTTAAATCAGGTAAGATTTGTTTTCTCTCCACTGTTACTTTCTTGCTAGTAAATGTCAAAATTCAGTCACAACATTTTCAAAATATTCCTTTAAGTTGCATCATGGGTGTGCTTGTAGGCTTCTGCATATCGGAGAGCAGTGACAATAGCATGAGAAAAGTACAGGTCTCCAAATGAACGAATCACATAATCCTAAGTAAACATGCCTGTGTCTAAAGAACATGGGTTAGGTTACATTCCAAAAGGACAACGTGGAATAAAAACATGCTGTCTTAGAAATGGGTGTCGAACACAATCATTTTTAATGTACCTCCCAGAGATTGCTTAAAGGCAAAGGTGACCACAAGGCCAGTAGTAGATGGTTACAAGCCCTCTTCCCCAACATCTGTGTAAATAGATTCAAAGAACCCAAGGCTGCAGTTTCAAGAATTAAACTACAAAAGGCCATATCTACAACTGTATACAAAATCGCCTCATCTACCCCTTCTTCTTACCCCCTACTACTTCTGGAGCTATTAAAGAAAAAGAATGTCTGAAGACCACCAAGGAGAAAAAGGGCAGACGGAGGACAAGGGAATAATTATTTTCAAGGGTGCCTTGAAACTGTAGTTAGTTCTTTCCTGTAGACTCTAGAAGCAATATCTGTGCACATAAATCTGGCTGGTGAGTTCAGACCATTATTCATAAAATGGGTGATTCTTATTGATGGATTTCTGTAAGTCTTCTTATTTTTCTGTTGATTTAGTTTGTATGAAGATAGCTAAATATGACTCACAGGAATGAGATTTTTTTTTTTTTTTTGCCAGTATTTAGGAACACTAAAACAAACTAAAAAAAAAAAAAAAAAAAAAAATGTGGTTACTCCATTTCGCAGCAGAAGACTCAAAGAGTCCTTGGTATCTGTGTATCTTAAACATATCGATCTAAAATGGGTCATCTGCAATCAAACTAAAGAAAAAAGAATGGAGATTTTAATCAAAACAAAAAATCTAGACATGGGTGTGGGGTAGCACAGGGTGTGGGATTAACAGTGAATATGGTGTATTTTAGTTTTTTAAAGCTATTGAACTCCATAGTCAGATACACAGCACAGGATGAGATTTCTTGACTATAAAGGTGAAAAATTGAGCTCTGGGTATATCCTGAAGAGATCTGGCAGTGCAAAAGCCAAATTTATTTCACTCCAAAATCCCTTTTCTTTCCTACAAACTCACTGAATTTCTTCCAGAATTATTGACTCGAGTTAATATTTTGTGACATCTAGGAAACTTGAAGTTTGAGAAAGTTAAAACTATAGCTCCTATAAATAACAAGCCTGCTATTTTGCTCCCAATCAGGAAGGCTGTGAAGTCTACTCTGCCTTCTTTGGCTCAGACCCCCATCTATTCCCTACCTGTGTGCTATGGCAGTGGGTGGCAGATTTATTTCCTCCATTCTGTGGTCTTTAGCTTCATTCTTTGTAGTTGTAATATATATATATATATATATATATATATATATATATATATATATATTACACATATCATATATATATATATGTATCCTTTCCATGAAGCAGCTAAATTCATTTTTTATTTTAGAATCAGCTAGAAATTAACAAAAAAATAATGTAATGATGTGTTGCACAATCTGTTTTGTCTCTACTAAGACCACATTTTCACATTCCCATTTTAGTTTTCATCACTTGCATTTTATTCGTGTCATTTAACGAGATGGTGAAACAGGATCTTTTCCAACAACAGTCTATTTCATTTCCCAAATCTTTACTGATGCTTGTGGGCCTGTGTGCAAAACACTAATTCCTGGAACTGACAGACAAGACCCTCACCCTCACTCCCTGTGGCTCCTCTACCCTTGCACTTGAGACACCTCTCAATTGCTTACCATTCCTTGTTTCTTGGGACAGTCCTGTGCACTTCCCTTACTGCCTACCAGAGACAGAAGTGAACGAATCTCATGGTTGAAGAGTATGGCCTTTTCAAATGACAACTTCACAGTTTAAAAAATAGAACTTCTGCCACCTTGAAAACGTTTGAGGGAGATTGACAATATAAATGACAGGCCTACCACTTCCTTTGCTCCCTGCTACTTTCTGAGATACACATTAAAACTACAAATTAGAGTAAATAGTTAAAAGAATTATATATATAAATAAAAAATAAGTACACACACACACACACACACACACACACACACACACACATATATGCTGCTAGTGACAAATGACCTAGTTGTCATACAATGGATGAAGAAAGTCACCTCCATATAGGGCAACTACATCCACTGCCTAGGAAATGTCTACAGGGATCCAAACAAGAAGGCATCTCAGAATCCCCAAGGAAACAGAAGCCTTGCCTGAGAACAGAAATAAGGCCTAAGTGGGTATCATCCATGCTTTGAACACCAAGCCGTCACCTGCCCCCCACCCCAGGGACATCCACACTCAGGGGCACACCACTTTTCTCTTTCACCAAAGCATACCGTAGATAGGTTCTATTCACCTTATCTCATCACTCTTGATTATCAAAGAGCACACAAGGCAGGGTAGACATTTGAAGAACTGTCCCCACATGCCAGTAAGGAACCACAATCAATGCACAGGGAATCCCTGTCCTCTTGGAGCCAATATTTAGAAGGAATCTGAAGTCACTGCTAAGTATTTTCAAGTCATTGCTAAGAATAGAACTTGAAGAAAGAGAAAGTCATGCAGGAGACGGTGCATTGAACTTATATACTTCTATACAATTTTCTTTTTACATTATGTGTAAATATTCCCAAAAAGAGTAAACATTTATGTAACTACGCTTATATATATATATATACATATATCTATACCTATACACATCATGTCTCTATCTCTATACCTCTATCTCTATCTCTCTCTTTCTATATCTGTGTCTATATTCCACATAGGACAATCCACGTAGTTGCCTGTGTAGGTGCTCCACTGTCTTATTGATTTTTTCCAGTGCTCTGGGAGTTTGTATCCCTTGAGCTGCTACAGTGCTATGCTTAAGGTTTAAAACACAGAGAGGTAAAAAAATATATATATATCAAAAGAACAAACAACAAACACTTATTTGGTTTTTCTGTGTTGAATATTATTATAGATTGCGTCTAGTTTTAGTAACAAAAATTTTTGCTACTTCTCTTTGGTTTTGTCAAACTCAAAACCAGAGAAATCAGTTTGCATTGGATGTATGATGAAAGAAATCTCATATTATTATTATCATCACTTAAAGCCTAAAGACACTTCATAGGCTTATGTCACATTGTTGTCCCATCAGTTCTGAAAACTAGAGCAGATAAATGTAGATTGCTCAGCTTGATATCTTTCTGGTGAAAAGATTCTCATGCTTAGTTGTTTTGGACCATCAGCTCATTTTGACTTTGAGTACCAGCTACTTTTCCTGCAGTGTAGGTGAAGGGTCCAGCGACAACTCCCAGGGTCGATCCCACCTTGGATGAAGCTATTCCTGCAGGCAGTAACTCTGATGCACACTGTATTTTAAACTGCTTATGGTGAAATAACTTTAACTAGGCCATGTGCCTGAGTAAAATTAGTTAATGAGTCAACGCATCTTTGAATAATTCACTTAATCCATTTAAGGCCCTGATGGTAACCTAAGGCCACTAGTGCCTGGCGTGTGCCGAGAAGGATTTCCTAGAGCTTGTCTTCTTATGGGATCCCCACATTATAGCCACATACACAGATGAAGCCAGGCTTCATTCTTTGCAGAGGGTTGAAGGGACTATTTTCTGGTGGTGTTTGTTAGCTGCTGAATCTTTTTTTTTTTTTTTTTTTTAATTTAATTTGTTATACATGCTTTTAGAGTGCAATTCATTTCATATTACATATAAAGAGCACAGTTTTCCAAGTCGCTGAATCGTTACTTATGTTTCACCTCTATATCTTCTCCAGGGTTGATTTGGGAGGATAGCGCCACCACATTTTGCTTGTTCACCATTTTGTCATGGACCATAAGTCGTATGTGGAACTATTTAAAAAGTTAAATCTCAAACATGTTTTTTTTTTCATATAAATCAATGTGTTTCCAGCATTTGTTCTGTTTTTTTTTTCTGTTTTGCAAGTTTATAGACATGAAGAATTTTTTTAAAAAATTAGTGTGGATAGTGGATTTTGGAAAGTAAGCCTAAACCAAACAGTGACTCATGAGAGGGAACATGAGATTGTTTTGGAGGAGACGTCTGAGAGCCATGGGAGATGTGCGACAGGAAGCTTAGGAGAATGGGCGACAGGTTGAACACATGACAGGAGTCAACACCTCACTCTTATTTCTGATAGGAGCACTTTCTCTATTAAAGATGATATCACTTCAGATACATTAGCATGAAGGAGAGTGACCTTGGAACCCCCTCCCTACTGTGTCACAATGTGAATTCAGAACTCTGAAATCGGGACCATAAATAACTGCCTAAGTGTACCTTCATTTTTTTAATGAATTTATTTATTTTAATTAGGTATGTATGTCAGCAGAATACGTTTTGTTTCATTGTGCACAACTGCCGCACAACTCTTCATTTCAGTGGTTGTACACAATGTAACATCACACCCTTGTGCAGTCATACATGTACCTAGGGTAATGATGTCCATCTCCTTCTACCATCTTTCCTTCCCCCCATGCACCCTCCCCACTCGCCCTCCCCTTTGCCCAATCACATTCCTCCATTTTTCCCATGCCTCCCCCTCCCCGTATGGATCAGCATCCACTCATCAGAGAGAACTTTCAGCCTTTAGTTTTTGAGAATTAGCTTACTTCGTTTAGCACGATGTTCTCCAACTCCAACTTACCTGCAAATGCCATAATTTTATTATCTTTTAATGCTAAGCAATATTCCATTGTGTATATATATACCATAGTTTCTTTATTGATTCATCTATTGAGGGGCATCTAGGTTACTTCCACAGTTTAGCTATTGTGAATTGAGCTGCTATGAACACTGATGTGGCTGTGTTACTATAGTATACTGATTTTAAGTCCTTTGGGTATAGACCCATAGAGGAAAAAGTAGGCCCAAATCTTCATCGCATTGGATTAGGCCCCGACTTTCTTAACAAGACTCCTGAAGTGCAAGAAATAAAATCAGGAATTAATAAATGTGATGGACTCAAACTAAAAAGCTTCTTCTCAGCAAAAGAAACAATCGATGAGGTCAAGAGACAGCCTACATTTTGGGAACAAATTTTTGTCACACACACTTCAGATAGAGCACTAATCTCCAGGATATATGAAGAACTTAGAAAACTTAACACCAAAAAAGCAAACAACTTAATCAATAAATGGGCTAAGGAGCTGAACAGACATTTCCTAGAAAAAGATATATATTAGATCAACAAATACGTGAAAAAAATGTTCAACATCCCTAGTAATTAGAGAAATGTAAATCAAAACTACTCTAAAATTTCATCTCACGCCACTTAGAATGGCAGTTATCAAGAATACAGACAACAATAAATGTTGGCAAGGATGTGGGGGAAAAGGCATACTCATACATTGCTGGTGGGACTGCAAATTCGTGCAAACAATCTGGAAAGCAGTATGCAGATTCCTTAGAAAAAATAAATATACCTTCATTTTAAGCTGACAGCAAAAAACACAAAGTTAACTGAAGTTTATTTTTATAAAAAAATGTTCAATTCAAACTCAGTCCTCTAGCTTCTGGAGACATCGCTTGTGTTTTATCATCTTGCTTATTTTGAAACTAATTTGGATGATTTATGCAAATGGGTAACTTTTCAAATAAATTAACTGTACAAGAATAATTGTTTCTCTTCTGTTGGTACTGTGACAAATGTTCAGAGCATTGCAAAGGAATAAAACAAACTTTTATTTTCATAGACAATAGAATGTTTGTTTCACTTAATTCTGGGAGTATGACAAAAATATAAAAATACTAAATTATTGATAAATGTTAAATAGTTAACATTAAATTCAATAAAGATTCCCAATGTTTAGAAAAAACCGTGTTTAACATATCTCTATTGTGTTACTACAGTCTATTCAAATAGAAATTATCTACAAAAATTTCTGTTAAGACTTTTAGATTACATTATTGACATTTATTTTATTTTCACAAATTACAAAGTATAAGGCAGCAAAAGAATGAAATTCATTAGAATATAATTTTACTAGATAAATTTTTAAAACTATCTTGACAAGACAGGTAAGTTTTAAATTCTGACATAAGAACATGTTTCAGCTTTACAAGAGAATAAAAAATATTTATACGGTGTGAGCAATTTTGTTTTTTAAAAACTTTTAAAAATACAACTACAGTATCAGGGGAAAAGTATTTAAAAAGTATACATTTAAGAGATGATTCATTGATTCTGGGTTTTGAAAGTTCAAGGTAACTTTAGTATCCCCAAGAGTGGTTTCTCCTTACTAAAGGAGACAGTAAGAATACTCACTGTAGAAAAAAAATAATTCTCACAGTAGGATGGTTCACCAGGTGGCCCTGGTCTAAACCAGTTCTCTCCCCTTTCTCACTTGACTTTTCAAGAATAAGTGTAGGATGTGCTGGGAACTCCACGTCCTGAGATAAGGAAGGAGCTTGTCTCCACCACAGCGTTACCTCAATGACTCCTGTGCCCAGTATACCTCACAGAGACAGCTGCCGTTTGGGGTCCCCCAGTTCCCTCGAGTTGCTGTTAAGTGTGGCAGCTGCAGACTCTGACCCAGGCTGCTTTTCTCAGCCTTGTGCAACCAACTTGCACCAAATGGTCTCTCTTGGCTCTCACTGCTGCTTCTAATCATCCCATGTCATGCAACTTGTTGCGCATGCGTGCACTCGTTCTCAGCAGACTCAGACAAGGTGGTAGCCAGTGTTCGGCGAACTGCTTCACCTTTGCTTCAAAGAGCTGTTGTGATGTAAATGCACACAGAGCTCTTGGAACATTGTCCATCACTTGAGAGGTTATTAAATGTTTGCTATTGTTTGCCTGATTTACTATGGCCACGTCTAATGCTGAGTACCACACTTTAAAACATTTATCTCTGCCAAATGTCTCTAAGGAGGTGTGTGTTTGGGGCAGGGACTGTGAGGCTGGACCTACAAAGAATAAACTAAAAGAATGGAAAGTGAGTGTTTATTCTATACTAGCTACCAGATGGAATGTTGTAGGAAACAGAAAGTTGAATAAAAACAGAATCTCAAGGTAGCATTTTAAAAGGCAGAAGGAGTGAAATATTGTCTATATTTGCTATGGTGTTCAATCACAGAAATTGTTAGAAATTAAAATTACTATGAATAGTACACACAGAAAACAAACTGCACCAATGTAGTTCAGATATATCTTTTGACATTAACAGTACTCCAGTTTGTACATACTGACTATGTTCATTTCTTTTTAAGTTATTTTGAGAATCGCCCTATTATAAAAATCTAGTTTCTACCATGTGCAACAGTCACTATTATGTCTAGAAGATCTGGGTCTTAGGGAAAAGTGAACTATTCTACAAACATTTCATAGAAATGAAATCATATTTTTAAACCTAGAGAGCAGTTCTGAAGTACACTAGTCTTTGTGGAGGAATGATATTTTTAAAGTTTATGCATTGATAATATGCATATATAAATTCCTGCAATTCCTTGGTAGCAATTTTAAAACCATATTATGGCCATTTCTTATAGTAAAAACGTTTGAATGCTTTGAAATTAATATAGTACAGAAAATTGGTGTTGCCACTTACCAGGTTCATTAACATGATTTGTTCACCTTCTCAGTTTTTGCGTATGCTAGTATCTCTTTGCTGAGTTAGAATTTGTCCAACACTTTTCAACTTTGTTTATCCTGAAGTGGACACTAGCCAAATTTTTTTCTTAGTAGGAAGATTTTCCAACCACACCATCTATTCCTTTCAACGCTGGCATTCATTGGCTTCTCTGCTGTTAAAATGGCACCCTCCCCTGGCTATTGGCTGGCTGATCCACCACTGATTATCAACCACATTCTCGGTTTCCAGCCTTCATGAAGGAGGATGAAAAACAACTATGGTCACACGACATGCTGTGGACCACAAGACTTTACAAAGCCAGCTGAGAATTCTGAGAAAGCTTTTGCTTTTGAGATAAAAAGGGATACATTTGACTTATGGAACCATTATTTGCTTCCTTCTTAATAATTGACCAAGGTTATAATGATGCCTGGAATTGTATAACTCATGGAAAAAATAGTGAAAGATGAATGACTCTGATATCTCCACATAGCTGAGCACCTAAGCCAAAAATGGCACCTGCTTATCTGTAGCTGGTTCATATGAGGAGGAAAGAAATAAGAAACCCCTGCTTGTTTAATACGTGCTTGTTTATTTAAACCCTAATAAATGGTAGGATCATGTGCATGGAGGTACTTGGTTTTCTTTTTAACTCATTAAGATTTAAATAGAGATATATTATTGATCAAAGGGACATTTACTTTTTTTATGTAGAAGCATCAGCTTCTGCATAATGGCCATATACAGCCATGTCCTGCATAATGACACTTTAGTCGAGGATGGACTACCTAGTGACATGAATGACTATGGCACAATGTCCCAGCGCAATGCACTCCCCAAGTGTCTATGGTGGTGCTGATGTAATTAGACCTACCATGTTGTCAGTGGTATAGGAGTACACACAATTATATTCAGTATACAGTATGAAATGGCTACTGGCTTGTATTTATGATGTTTATACTTTTAATCATTATTGTATAGTGTGCTTCTGTATTTATAGAAATGTTTGCTCTACGATAGTGTGCCATGACCCGCCAGCAGCAGCCTCACCTGTCTTAAGTTTGCTGCACCTCTTCAATGCTTCAAGAGGCCAGTCATGGACATGAACCACCCATCACTCTGTGATGTTCACACAATGACAAAATTTCCCATTGGGTTTCTCAGAATGTGTCCCCATCATTTAAGTAGTGTATATCTTATTTGGAGAATTATGATATGAGGAGCATTATGTATTGTTTATTACTGCTATCCAGTCATATATTCCTTGAGTGATGGTGCCCCCTAGTATAGCATTATGAACTTGGTAAAATAAAAATAAAGAAACAGCTGGGCACAGTGGCACACACCTGTAATCCCACTAGCTCAGGAGGTTGAGACAGGAGGATCACAAGTTTTAAAGCCAGCCTCAGCAAAAGTGAGGTGCTAAGCAACTCAGTGAGATCTGGCTCTAAATAAAATACAAAGTAGGTTTGAGGATGTGGCTCTGTGGTTGAGTGGCCCTGAGTTCAATCCCCGGTACCAAGAAAATAAAATAAAAATAAACAAAGTTCTCTAAAATATCACAGTCGATATGAAGATCAAAACACATCGGTAAAAATACAATAGGTAACTAAGATGGGAACTCATTATTTTCTCATAAAAATATGTTCTTGTATGTTTTAAATGATCGAGGTACTGAGATGGCGAAATATGGTGATGTTTTGCACCATTTAAATTCTCTCCCTAGAGGCACAGATACATACTTGGGCACAGGCTGGCACTCCATACTGCCGGAGTGATTTAGATACCCTTGTCTTGAAATGTTTATACTAGGGCTTTACCCTTGCAGCTGAGGTGTCCTTCATGGCCTGGATATTTTTATAAAACAACACCCTGAAATACATAACTTGGTGATCGACTCAGCACTTGCAATTTCCCAAACTTTGTTTTAATCAGGAGTTAATGATGTATGGCACTTCAAATAAGTAAATGAACGTTTCAATTGCTGTGAGTTATTTTAATAATTGCTCAGCTAACCATTTAAATTATCAAAGATCTTTACTTGTGCAATGTCATATAAATGCTGGAAATTAAAAATTAATCAACACGATTTACGTAACTAAAAGCTGCCATCTAATGGGATATTTTTCAATAAGACGACAGCAGTAATTATGCTGAAAAATATTCATTCCTGTAGTTTGAACGATTATAGCAATTTCCACCAGGGGATTTCTCAGTCAGATTCAAGTTCTGGGCAACAGTGATTAATATAATGGTTATTAATGAGAAGTCATTTGATACTTCTAGTGGTGTTTAGGTGTCAATGCCTTGAAAGCAACGTGTTTAGCATATTAATAATAAGTATTACATCGGACTGGCTATTAAGTAACCTTATTGATTTTTTTCCCTTATCTTCTATAATGTGAAAGGTCAATTAGACCTATAGAAACAATGGAAGTTTTCACAGCATGACTTAACATTTCACTGAGCCGATACCTTTTTAACCATGTATGAAATTCATTAAATGTGCAAGGTGTTACTATTACAGAAAGAAAGTGGCAGGGTCAGAGGTTACAGTCCATACATCAAGGTGACAATCTCTCCCGGATGGATGGCACCGTAGGAGCTGAGTCACAGTGAGAATTGCCTTTCAGGTTGCCAACAGAGAATGGGTGGAATAAAGCCATCAGCAGTTAATATCATTAGATTAATTAAAATGAATATTGATAGAGATTTAGTTGACTTTACATCAACCTGAGTACTGATAAGGTATTGCCTTATCAGAATTCCTGACTATTAAATTGTAGAATAACTAAATGATATAATATGTATATTTGGGGTAACATAAAAATGGTATGTACACACATTTGCAAAATTACAGTATATATATATATGTATACATATATTTATACTGTGTATATATACATGTGTGTATATATATGTGTGTATATATATATATATATATATATATATCCTGTATATATATTTAAATATATCCAAATTCACAGACACAGTTTATAAGTAAGAAATTATTCTTCTATTCTACCATAACCTTCCTAGAATTTTATTACACAAATTATGTGTCCCATAAATTTGAAATCTATGTGTCATCTATTTGAAGTCTTGGCAGCAAGTAATATATAGATTCAGTAAAACTATATCATAGTGTTTGTGTAAAATAAAAGAGTAAGAAATGGGAAGTTAAACTACTCGTAACTATGGATACAGATTTTTTTTTTTAAATATTTATTTATTTCCTTTAGTTGTACACAATGCAATGCATTTATGTTTATGTGGTGCTGAGGATCGAACCCGGGCCGCGCATGTGCCAGGCGAGCGCTCTACCACTGAGCCACCACCCCAGCCCAGGATACAGATTTTATTAGAAAGTTAAATTGGTCCATGAAAGAGGTTTCTAATGTCCTATTTAAAATACATAGTCTTAAAGAAATTTCAACTAGAATAACACTGTAGACAAAAATTAATGCTTATGAATGACCCTTAATTTGTTGACTATTTTAAATATAAGTACAATATTAAAAATTAGTAAATAATAGAGTTTCGTGAAGCAGTCTTTATGGTTTTCATGAAGTGAATAGTCTCAATTTTTTATCACTGAGAAATTTCCATATGTATAATTTCATTATGCTTTATTTTTGTTGCCTTTGTGTTATAATTGATAGAAATATTAATTTTTGTTTATAATTAGATACAAAACTTGAATATTTGTTCATTTTCAACTGAGATAAGGCTGGTAACAACGTTAATTACATTAGAAAATGTGATTCGTTTCAACTAGTTATTCTGACTTTGTCTTAAAATCTCATAGTGCAATCTTGGTCTGACACAGAATTGACTTTGCTCAGTCTTCAACTTCACAATGAGTATTTATTTCCCAATGTGGTGTCAAGAAACAGGTATACCAAAGTTTGATTTCTTTTTCCTATTTTCCATTTCTCTTTAAAATTGTCTATCTGATTTCTACAGTACTCCATACATCATTAGCTGAAAAACAATTGATTAAAATTATAAACATACATAGAATTCTTTATTTCTGATTGTGTTGGATCAGAAAAAATACAACTTAAACATATTTGTGCTATAAATAGAATTCAACAAGTTATTATAGAAAAGCAATAGAAGCATGAAAAAAAACTTAAATACCACATAAAAAACATGATGCAATAAATAAATGATTCAATTTAACATAAAGGACATTTAAAAGTTTATGATTATTCCTGGTAAGAATAAGTTGGACTAAAAACCCTTTCCCATTTTATCCTAGAGAAGTATCAAGGTATCTTCAGGCAATGTAAAAAAACAAAACAAAACAGTATAACTTTACCTTAACAAGAGTTTTGCAGCCATTTCTAATGAAAGAAAAGCTATTTAGAACTTTCAGAAAACTTTTGGGGTTTAATGAAATCTAGTTCTACAAATAATTAAATTAATCTAATCAAATTATTATGACTATAATCTCATAATTTTATTATTTTCTTATTAGTCTATATTTTTTTAAAAAGTGTAGCTGCCCCTGAATAAGCATATCAGAAATAAAATAGCTGAAGATGATGACAAAATAAGCTGAGTGATAGACATTTTTTGAGTTTTCTTCTGAGAGACTCCCATGTGAATCATGTGACACGCACGTGCTAGAAATAGCTAAGAATAATGACTAACATTTGTATTAGACAGTTTACACGAAGATATCAAAGATTCTTATTTGACCTTCAAAAGACATTTTAAATCCCTCTTTCATAAATGAGGGGTCTATATCACAAATCAGAGCTGTTACATTTCCTTATGACCATGTCTGTCAAGGAAGCAGAAACATTTTAACAAAAGGAAAGTTTTGTTAAAGTCATGAGTCTTTTTTTATCCCAGTTCCACTTGCTTATTAATGTTCAGTGGATCGGAATTGTCACTCTTGCCTCAAGTCCTCTTTCCTGTATTTGCCTCCTACAATTATCATATTTTGTCCTTTGTCATTCATCTCTCTGAAGCCAAAACTGCACATTCTGTAAGAGCAAGACCATGCTTTCTGAGCACCTGGCAGAGTTCCATCTGTGGAATATCTGTAACATTTTAATAAAAGTGGACGTGGTAGGTCACTTTATAATACTTTTCTATTTATTAGTCAGGTTTGGAGAGCTCTTTATTCCTCAGATTTCTTAAAAGTGTTTTTTTTTTAATAACAGTGGTATGTATTACAATTCATAATGCACATATATAGCATCTTTTTACATACAACTGTTTGTTTACAAAGTACTTTAAAAGTTTTTTTTAAAAGAATATACTTACCTTGAGATGAAGAAGAGAACCAGTGAGGTATTTATCAATGTTACTTCATGTCATTTCAGTTGTGATTGCTTTCTTTTTGTTTTTTTTATACCAGAAAATCAAACCCACAGGTGCTTAACCACTGAGCCACATCCCCAGCCCTATTTATATTTTACTTAGAGACAGGGTCTCACTAAGTTACTTAGGGCCTCTCTAAGTTGTTGAAGCTGGCTTTGAACTTGGCAAACATCCTGCCTCAGCCTCCCAAGCCTTTGGGATTATAGGCTGTGTCACCACATGAGATTCATTGCTTATTTTCACATGTTGACTGCCTTTGCCCTGTGACCAGTTGAGTTGTTTTTCAGGTGATAGCCATCTATTCTAACTTAAGAAATTCTGTTTTCATTTTAGAAAAGTGGGGCAATGTAATCTCTTAGGTAATCTCATAACAAATTATTTGTAATAAGAGAAATTCCCCCAAAATAACTTCAATATTGACATATTTTAAAATACACATATATTTTGACTTCCTCTTTCATCTTTTTAAAATTTGTTTTTGTTTCCTTGTTTTTTCTTCATTCAGGACATGATGACTGAGCCTGTATAATGTGCTCAATCTTTCAAGAATTCAAGTTAGAGTGCAAAACAAGCCTGGCCTTCATAAGACTTACATTCCAGTGCCAATATAAGTATTTAGGAAATTATTGCAAATACACAAATATAACAATCAAGAAACCATCTGAATTCTCAATAGTTATTGATTTGATGAGATTACAGAATTTAAATTGTATACTTTTAACTGAATGCATCTATGAGCATGTTCAGGAACACATCCTTTAGAATAGAAAAGCAGCATCCTAAGAAAATAAGTAAAAATATCCAGCCATATGTGATTTCACCAATAGAAAAAAAAATATATATATATATATATGATTGGTATTTGTGTTATTTTTTCAATTGGAATACAGTCGACATTTAGGCCTTACAAAATTTTTAAGAAAAACTTATCTGCAAAATGCTGATATCAGAATAAATTTCATCACAGTACTGTCAATGTCAAAGTTGAGAGTGTATTCTAGGAGAGAGTAGATGACAATTAGAAAGATTCTGATGCATTTGGAATTTCAGAACCATCTATACAGTATGGTAACAGAATTACATGCAGATTCCTTGATCAGTTTTTTTTTTAATTAAATCCATATTTCAACTAATCAGTCCCGTGCCCTCAGAGAAGAAAAAGTTATGTACAAATGATCCCAGCCTGAGAAAGGCTGTGACCTGAATGATACCGGAGAGAGCACAAGATTCCACTGGAATGAACACAGCAGTTGTTCCTCCTTCATGTGTTATTATAAAGAGAACTGGGGGTCAAACTGCATGAATGACAAATGGCAGGTCCACGCATTGGGTTGGTTCTTTTATGAACATTATACATTGACCTTGGCAGTTTTGACAATTACATCCATCATTTCTAGGAATCCATTCCAACACCCCAGCCTGTTCTCTTATGTGGCCAAATAAACAGGGTTGTGAATACAGGAATCAAAGATTGATCTTCTGTGCCACTGCACTGATTAACCATTTGCTACGTACTGCAGCTTTTTCATTCCGTGGATTAGGCAAGGATCATAATTCATTATGGCACACCTGTAGATAGCATGTCAGAGTGCTTTAATCTTCACTTACAAGCTTCAAAAGAATCAATAGTAGACTTCTAAGTTTGATAAGAAAATGAAATAAAACCTTTAAGAAGCTCATTGCATACTTCTAATGTGCATTTTATTATTTCCATGTTTCTTCACTAGAAACAGCTAGCTGGTTGAAAATGGGGGAAAGAGAGAGAGGTTTCAATTTCTATACTATTTTAAACTGTGTGTGATCTAGGTAAAAAAAAATTTTTTTCAAATTAATTTTTTTTCTTTTTCCTTTTTTCAGTGCCAGGGTCCTTGAACCCAGGGGTGTTTGACCACTGAGCCACTTCCCCAGTCCTTTTCTTGCCTTTTTAAATTTTTTTTTAAATTTTGAGACAGCATCTCACTAAGTTGCTTAGGGCCTCACTCACTAAGTTGCTGAGGCTGGCTTTGAACTTGCAATCCTCCTGCCTCAGCCTCCCAAGCAGTTGGGATAACATATATGTGTTACTGAGCCTGGCCAAAATAATTCTTGTGCCTCAAATATTTTTGTAGTTTGTGTACAGTATTATGTAAGTTGAAGAGTAGGTCTTCCCTCCACCAAAAACATTAAATGCAACACTGTTTTTGCCATGTTTTCCCCTGAAAGTAAGTGAGAGTACTTTAAAATGTGGAGGACAGGTGAGGATAATGGACAGTCCTGAAGCAACCTGAGGTATTTCAGATGAAGTTGCAGAAGACACTCACACTTGAGTCTCAGAACTCAGAGACCTAAATTTGAACTCTCCCTCCACCATTTACCTTAGCATTATAATTTATTCTCTGCCATTTTTGCCTCTGCTACCAATGGACCCACAATTTATAATGTTCACCATTTAAATACATAGATTCAATGAAACCATCATTTGACCCAGCTATCCCACTCCTCAGTCTATACCCAAAGGACTTAAAAACAGCATACTCCAGGGACACAGCCACATCAATATTTATAGCAGCACAATTCACAATAGCTAAAATTTGGAACCAACCCAGATGCCCTTCAGTAGATGAATGGATAGGGAAACTTTGGTATATATACACAATGAAACATTACTCAACATTAAAAGAGAATAAAATCATGGCATTTGCAGGTAAATGGATGGAGTTGGAGAAAATAATGCTAAGTGAAATTAGGCCAATCCCCCAAAACCAAAGGCCAAGTGATTTCTTTTATATGAGAATCTGACTCATAATGGAGATAGGTGGGGGGGGGGGTGTGGAGCATGGGAGGAAAGAAGGAACTTTAAATAGATCAAAGAGGAGGGAGGGGAAGGGAGGAGTCAAGGGGGTAGGAATGATGGTGGAATGAGTTAGACATCATTGCCTAAGTACATGTATGAAGACACAAATGGTGTGAAAATACTTTGTGTAGAACCAGTGACTTGAAAAATTGTGCTCTATATATGTAATATGAAATGAATTGCATTCTGCAAGCATGTATAACAAATTAGAATAAATAAACAATTTAATAATAAATAAATAGATTCCAAAATTGTTCGAACGAAAGACTTTGAGTAAGCACCCCAACATACCTATTACATTTATCTCTGAGTTATATAACACATTGTGATATTCACACAAAAATTATATTACATTGATAGTCACAAAAAATATAGTAAGTAAAATATGAAACAAATTCTCTGTAATTTTAATTCTACTTACTAATTAACAACATGAAATTATTTTTAAAAGACAAAAATAGTGTTTGATCCAGTTGTGTACTTACTTATGAACAGTTTGATTAGATATGCTTCATGATTTCAAAAATATTGTTTAATATTCCTGAATAAACAACTTTTCATGTGAAGTTCTGCATTTAGCTATGTCAATCTGATAATAGTGGCAGTAATGGATGAAAATGTAGCTATTGTTGTAGAATACTTTTTTGTTGTTTTTTGGGTTTTTTTATTAGTAGAATGCATTACAATTCATAATACACACACAGAGCCTCTTTTCACATAACACTGTTTGTATACAAAGTATATTCGTACTATTCAAGTCTTCAATCATGCATTTAGGATAATGATATCCATCTTATTATACCACCTTTTCTCTCCCCACCCCATACCCCCTTAGCTCCCTCCCTTCTCCTCCCTCCTCTTTGACCACTCTAATGATCCTCTAATCTTCCTATGTACCCCAACACCCAACACCACTGTGACTCTGCCTCCTTATATCAGAGAAAACATTTGGTTTGTAGCTGCACAATTCACAATAGCTAGGTTGTGGAACCAACCCCGATGTCCCTCAGTAGAATAATTTTACCATGAAATAGGCACACTGGAGGGGTCTTGATCCTGTCAGCTTACTTTGCTCACTTCTTTGGTGCCTAGGTCCCTGCTGTTGTTGTAGCAGGCCTGTGGCTGAAAGAACTTGAACAGACAGCAAAAGCCCTGGGGCTCCGCCATCTTGGAGTTACTTAAGGGGCACTTATCACTGAGGCTGAGCAACATTCTCAGCCCTTTGAACTTTTTTTTTTTTTTTTTTTTTTTTTTTTTTGAGACAAGTTCTCACTAAGTTGCTTAGGGCCTCATTAAGTTGCCAAGGCTGGCCTCGAACTTGCAATCCATCTGCCTCAGCCTCCTGAGTTTCTGGGATTACAGGCTTGCACCACCCTGCCTAGCTTCATTTTTTTAGAGATCCTAACACGATTATTTTTTGTAAAATTTTCTGAAATACATGTTGCATCTGAAAGCAACAACTGTATTGGCTACATCATGGCCATTTCCTTCGGTATCATTCTGACTTATAGTATCTCTGCAGAAGAAATAAGAATAAGTTAGAACTTATAGCACATACTTCTTTCTGATAATTTCACATATGCCAGAATTTCTCAAGGATTCTTCGGTTTATATGAATTTTTTTAAAGTATATTAGTTATATTAACAATAATGAACACAATAATTTCAAATAACTAATGTTTAAAATAGAAAAAGAATGTGATTATATGTATATAGAGATCACATAATACCTTATCAATGTATTACCTATAGTCATGTATATGCTTCCAGCTTTAATTACATAAATTGTGAATTTGCTCATGTCTTAAAATATTAAAGTATTAATAATGACTCATTTTCTTTCTTTTACTTCTTTTACTTATCTTCTAGTCAGCATATTATTAGAAGAACAAAGATAATTGCCTTCTATATAGCTAAGAAGAATTAAATAATTTACTGGAGAAGGTATTAGGTAAAAACTCCTTGAATCTGAATTAAAGGAGAGTAATAACTTGACCTCAAGCATAGATCACATTACACACAAGGTTATTATTAAGTGTCAGCTGTGTTTTTCTTTGAAGTAGCAGGTTTATCTCTTATTCAAAATGGAATACCATTGGTTACCTTGACATTAAAAAATTACAATTGCCAGATATCAAAAAATACTCACTTAATATATGTAAATAATTAAAGTATTTTTCTTAAAAATTCTAAAATAATATTATTGAACTGCAGTACTCAGATTGATTCTTGGCTTGACTTGGAGAGCCTATTTCCTGTCCTGCTTCCTCAGGAACAGACCTTTTAAAAACAATCAGCAAAGAGAATACAGTATGGACATGGATAATAAACTCCATGGATTTTATATGTGATTAGTGACATGAAATGCATATTTTTCTAAAAAGGAAAGGTAAACAACTTAAGCAGTAGAGGAAGTTTAGCTGAATATTCTCAGTGAGAATCTGTGCCATTGGGAGCATAAATTGAAGTCGTGAGTCAGTACCTCTTTTGTTTCATATTAATTGTAATGCCACATGAAGTTAGTATACACTTTTTTTTTTTAAATAAAAAATAATCCCTAATTGGGGCCAAATTCTTCACTCATTTCCAAGTGAAGAAACAGCATTATATCCCAATGTAGGAATACTAGCTAGATTGTATGTGGAGCTCCAAGCCTACACAGTTATAAGGTGTTTTAAGGGGTGATTTTGATTATAATCATCCTCAATTTGCCTGACTGCTAAATACCTAAATCCTCCAGAGATGCTTTATCACTGTAGCTAATGCCATCTAGACATGCATTTCTTTGTCTTCTCCAAGTCAATCCTACCACAGATGAACTTTGCACTGCCTTATTGTTATGCTTGGGATCCAGAGTGTCCTGCAGGCTCCAGTGTTCAGAGGTGGGGATTTAGGAAGGTAAATGGATCATAAGGGATCCCATGTCATCAGTGGATTAATCCACTGAAGGCTGAATGAACTTCTGGGAAGTGAGACTTGTTTGGAGGAAGTAGGTCAGAGGCAGGGAGCAGGCCCTGGAGGGGCTTATCTTCTCTCTGGTTCCAAGCTGCCATAAGATGTGTAGCTTGCTTCCTCCACACCCTTCCATCATGTTTTACTGCCTCATTTCAGAATCAAAGCAAAAAAGCCTGCCAACCATGGACTAAAGAGTCTAAAACATGAGCCAAAATAAACCTTGCCTCCTCCAAGTTGTTCTTCTTAACTATTTGGGTTACCGCAACATAGGTCTGATTAATACATATATGTTCAATAAATTTCATTATTTGATGTACCATTTCAGATTAATTCACATGGCAAGTAATAGCTGCTTTGTGCTTGTAGTATCTTCTTGGCCTGAATCCTTCCATCATTCTGTACCACTTAGATTATAATCAGAGAACATATGAGTTCAGGCTTACTTAACCTATGTAAGAAGATAATATGAAATCCATTTTTTGGCAGTAAAAAAAGGAATTCACATGTAAAATATGTGGGATAAACCCCAACTTCCACATGGTTTCTATATCACTGGAAATTATCTGGACTATATCCAACCAGTAAGTATTAAATCTTTGTTTTAATAAATATTTCAGAATGTTTCTGCCTTAGCTTCTAGTCAAAATTTCATGAGAGTACTTGTCCACAAAAGTTAATTCTTCCTCCTCTCCAAATAAGAATTCTGGTAGTCAGTCCCATCTTATAATATGAAACAATAATTTTCAGAAAAGTATGTGTAAAATAATACATTACTTGGTTTTGCTTACTTTTTGAAGGACTTCTATAGATTGATACTTAGGATGCAAAGATGAATGTTGTAAAACCCTGCTTTAGAAGTCATAATGGAAGGAGTAAAGCAGATTGTAAAAACTTAAAAAATTCTTATGTAACTGAAGTGTAGGAAATGTGCCTTGGGTGTATAGACAAGAAATAATCTATAATGTCCGAAGGAATTGATGATAGAATAGCAGAGATAGTGACTGTGAGAAAGATCTTGAAGAAGGAGGAAGACTTTCACCACCAATGGAATAGGTAGAATCTATGCAGAGAATATAAGTAAAAGTATGTATGTGCGAACAAGTAGATTATCACAAAGCTGGGTGAGAACGAAATCTCAGTGTGAGAGGAAAGAAGGATAGAAATACATGCTGACTATGTAAATCATGCAGGTACTTTTATATCAGCCTAAAACGATAGAGTCTCTATCCAAAAGGCAATGATTCATGAGAGACCTTCAAGCAAAGAAAACATGATGTATAAAGAATGCATTGAGTAGAAGAAAGATGACCTACTTCTACAATCACATAAAAAGATACAGGTGGGGGTTTTGAACCGACATTTTATGGTGGTAAGAACATTTAACACAAGATATGCTCTCTTACTGATGATGGTATTTAAAACAAGAGACAAACAAATCAGCAAAAGATACACACTCAATAGGTTTCAAAGTGTATAATACACTATTGTCTATAGTCACAATGTTGTACAGTTATCTCCAGAACATTCATCCTGCATGTCGTAGGTGGTAATAATCAAACTACCCTTTTCTCCTGACCCCAGCTCCTGGCAGATTCATATAAGAAAAATCTGTAACATGTGCTCTTCTTAAATGTCCATATTTCATTTATCATATATGCTCCAGGTTCATCCATTTTTTAAGGATGAAGACTATCACGTTGTGTGTACATACTATTTTTTTCAATCCCTTCATCTGTTGGAGAATATTCAGGTTGTTTCCACAGGGTGACTATTACAGACAGTGCTGCAATGAACTTGAGAAAGTTAATATCACTTGGAGATCCTTATTTCCGTCATCTTGGATTAGGATTGCTGGATCCTAAGGTAGTTCTACTTTAAGTGATTTGAGGAACCTCCATCCTGTGTTCTATAGCCCATATGTATTCCTTAGCTTCTGCTCAATTTGGTATTATCAATAGTATACCAGTGCTCCAATTTTTTTTCAGTTTCCAACATTTATTGTCTTTTGGTTTTTGATAATGGCCACCCTAATATGAGTTACATGATATTTCAATGGGTTTTCTGTTTTGTTTTTGAGGATTGAACCCAGGACTTTGAGCCTACTAGGCACATGTTCTACCACTGAGCTACTTCCCCACATCTTCATAGTAATTTCAATTGGCTTTTTTTTTTTTTTTTTTTTTTGGTGTTAAGTAACACTTGAGCATCTTTTTATGTTGGCCATTTGTATGTCTTCTTTGGACAAATGAATATTCAAGTCCTTTGCCCATTTTGAATCAGATTATTATTTGCCTTTTTACTCTATTGACTATCATAGTTAGTTAAGGGATTGTACAGGATAATCAGCAGAGCTTTGGGACCAATTTTATTATTTAGGGAACAAAGGAAAGAAAGAAATGTAAGATTACTCAAATTTCCAGCATGTTAGACACTATGAGCCACATTTACTAATTGATAATGGAGGAGAAAACAGTTTTGGTGGAGAAATTAAGGAGGTGAGATAAAGGAGGGGGGATTTCAAAATGACAATTTTAGGAATCCAAGTATATTACAATATAATCAGATATAATTTATAATACATATGATTTATATATATGATTTCTCCAATATATGTTTTTGGCTCCTTTGTCTAATATGAGATAACTCTAATTATGTGGGTTCATCTCTGTGTCCTCTATTCTCTACAATTGGTCAACAGGTATATAACATGTATATAATTTATATGACTATTTATCATGAAAAATTGTAAATATCAGAAAAATGTTTAGTTGAAATTTAAATACTCATTGATAGTGTTTAACATATAAAATGCCCTTATATATCAACATGTATAAGTTATTCATGGAAAACCTGCAGCTATAAAATATCCAACAGAAAATCATCTGAGAAGCTGACATTTAATTAGAGTTGTTCTTTCCTTCAAATGGCATTCGGTGTTTTTGAAATCCTGATCCTCAGATCAATGGTAAATTTATGAATGTTCCAAGCAATCAGTAAAGTAGTAAATAATTGTCTTGTATCTGGCAAAAGTCCCAGAAATTTTAACTGGGACTGAATGGAAGATAAAATAAGATAACTTTAACCAATTATTCAAAATTATTTTTAAAAATCACCATTGTCAAATAATAACCATGTCAAAATCCAAATTAAAAAAATCATTGCAGAATCACTAACATTTTTCACTATTACTATAGCTATCTGTATATTATACCTTTACTAAGTTCATGGCAGTTTTTCTAGTGGGAGTTAGGACAGGAAAGTTTTAGTAAAGAAGGTATATTAGGATGAGCTATGCTACACTGTAGTAAAAGATATATTCACATATTAATTGTTTGATACAGTTAATTTCTTACTCATCTGAAGCCTACTACGGGTATATAGGGATTCTCTTTCACCTAAGGACACATCAACTCCCATGATAAAATGCAAAGTACCCTTTCAACTTGTGGCTTCTTCTCTCTTTGTCAAGAAAAGAAAGGCATCAGGGGGAAACGAGGCCTCCAGCAGGTTGGGTTAGTCAACTTCCCATTGCTCTGACAAATACCTGAGGAAATCAACTTAAAGGGGAAAGATTTGTTTGGACTTATGGTTGCAGAGGTGTCCATGATTGGCTGGCTCCATTGCTCTGGGCTGAAGTAAAGCAGAACATCATGGCAGCAGGACTGTGAGGTGGAGGATGCTGCTCATACCATGGCAGCCAAGAAGGATGGAGAAATAGGGACCAGAGCAAGATACAATCCCCACAGACACATCCACAAGAACCTTCCTTTCCACAAGGTCCATCTCCTCCAATTTCCACTTCCTCCCCAAACTCCGTTCAGCTATGCATCCCAGGGTGGATTAATCCATTAACGAGGTTAGAGCCCTCATGATCCCATCTCTTCCCCAAAACCCCACATCTTGGGCACCAAGCTTTCAACAAGTGAGACTTTGGGGGAAAGTCCATATCCAAAACATTATACATGTAAAGAACAATTATGCATCGCTTCCACTTATATTCTTGTTTGCCAAAACACAGCCATATTGTCACACACAATTGCAATAGATGCTGGAAAAGATAGAGGAGCAGATGGGTTTAATGAGCGTTATTGTCGCTGCTTGAGAGGCAACTATCACTAGTTAAACATGGCATCGTATGTTTTGATAATCCCTTAATTGGCTGCATGGAATTCAGCTGACACCAGAAAGCTGGATTTTTTAAATCACAAATGTAAGTCTCCTCTTGCAGAGAGACTTTTTGGAGAGTTTCAGGTGGTGAGTTTCTGAAGAAGAAAGGGTGAAGAACCCATGATGATCAGGTGGTATTTGTAACTGTTGGATACACTAGCTTTTTTTAGAACTAGAAGGATCTTATTTAACTTGCTTATTTAATTACAAAGAACTTTAAAACTAGAAAAAAAAAATAAGGGACCCAACGTGTTACAAATCAACTTAGTTTTACAGATGGGATTAGAGTTCAACTCTGTATTTCTTATCCAGTGAGATTTTTTACTGCCAAGAATTCCCTGAGAAGATTTTCATTCTCTACCTGGAAATACACAAGAACCTAAAGTAAAAAATTGATCCCAGTAGTCATCTTAGGAAGATGTCAAGAATGAGAGTATTAAACAAAAATATTCACAAAAGCTCCTTGGCCTTCAGAAAAGAATTTTTCTTATCATGTAGAATAATAACACTTGCAACAGACCAGTCTTGTGTTTTTAGTCTATCTTCCTCATAAGTCATTATCTCTTTAATGTCTAAAATTGATGCCTTTTCAGCATGGAATACAGTGTCTCCACATAGTTTTCATAACATATCCCCTTACACTGTGTAAGCCTTTGAGTTAATGAACAACATGAGCAAATTAATTAATAAGTGAATGAATGGCTGTAATTCTACCCAGATATGAGTGACATCATCAAACCAATCTTCTAAACATTTCAGGAACTTGTCAAGAGAGAAGGTGGCACATGTTCTGATTTTGGTCCTTGGAATCTGCAACATAAGATGTGACTGTATTTTCCTTCAAGTTTCTTCACTGTAAACTCCAGCAAAAAAAGTTCAGAGGTAGTTTCTGTGATGCTTTTTATGAAAAGAGAATTCAAGGTGAATATGCCATCATTTGTTAAGGAAAACTGGGGTCTTTTTTCCTGTCCTGGTCAAAGACTATTGCCATGCCTTTGAATGCCATGAGTGTGTCCACGTGACTCCTTTTCACTCCGTAGTCAAGAATGGAATGATGTGAGCATGTGAAAAAAGTCATACTTCAGGACTTTTGCTAATTGTAACTATTACTAGTAAATCTAACTAGAATAATTCTAATCACACTTGCTTCTTTTTGTGCTTATTATGTGAGTCACTCTGATGAGTGCCTTATATATTTATTTTATTCTATTCCTATGCGATTATACACATTAGGCTTTATTTTCCCCCTATATTAAAAGTATTGAAAACCCTGCAACTTGAAGAATATAAAAGACTTGACTAAGGACAGACAGGACAAGCATCTACTGGTCTTAAAATTGTCACTTGAAAATGTACCATGCTTATTTTTGGTAACTCCCCAATTTTAACTTAAAATAATTAGGAGATATAATTGGGATTGAAAGGAAGAAAATAGCATATGTGTATATATGTACATATATATGCATATATATACAAACACACATATATATATACCTCATAATATATCTTGAAGTATGGTGTATTTAACAATTCCACAAAGGAGTTCAAGTAGTGATATAGGTGTTCAAGTTCAAGTTTAGATATAGGTGTCCTCCAGAAGCTCATGTGTGAGACAATGCAAGAAGGTTTAGAGGTAAACTGAGTGGGTTATAATTGCCTTCACCTAATCAGTGCATCAATCCACTTGATTGGATTAACTGAGTGTTAACTATATGCAGGATGTGGCTGGAGGAGGTGGGTCATTGGTAGCCTGCCTTTGGAGTTAAGGATCTCTCTCTCTCTCTCTCTCTCTCTCTCTCTCTCTCTCTCTCTCTCTCTCTCTCTCTCTTCTCCCCCCTCTCTTTCCTGGGTTCCATGTTCCCAACTGCTTTCTTCCACCACACACTTCTGCCATGACATTCTGTCTTACCTTGTTCCCCAAGGAAGGGAGGTGGCCTTCTATGGACTAAGACCTCTGAAACCATGAGCCCCCAAATAAACTCTTCCTCCTCCAATTGTTTTTGTCAAGACCTTTAGTCACAGGAGAGAAAAAAGCTTACTAAAACAAGTAGAAGTCAAAGGAAGGATATTTTCTTTTCCTTTTAGTTTTATTACAATATAAGCATAGGTTATTTAAATAACTAGGCTACCTTAAAATGTGTTGTGACAATTTGAGCATTTTTCCCAATTGTTTTCCAAACACTAAAGAAGATTTGGAATACACATAACATGACTTGCTACCTTAACCATTTTTAAGTATACAACTCATTGGTATTAAATGCACTTATAATACTAGGCAACTATCACCACTGTTTATCTCTGTAATACTTTTTATCTGAAAAGTATGGGAAAAAAAAACTGAAACTCCACACCCCATTATATACTACCTCCCATTTCACCCTCTCCTCAGTCTCTGGTAACCACCATTTTACTGTCTGTTTCTGTGGTTGTGGCAACTCTAAATGCTTAAAATCTGTGGAGTCCTGTGGTAATTGTCTTTTTGTGATTAGCCTATTTCAATGAGCATAATATCCTCTGGTTCTTCTATGTTGACCATATGTTAGAATTTTCTTTCTTTCTAAAGCTGAGTAGTATTCTATATGTATTTGTTTTTCTTAGCTATCCATCCATTGATGGATACTTGGGCTCCTTCTACCTGTTGGTTATTGTGAATACATGTGTTTATGAACATAAGTGTACAAATAGGTCTTCAAGATCCTATTTTTGAATCTTTTGGAAATACATCCATAAACAGAACCACTGAATGATTTGATAATTTTTATTTATTTATTTAGGAACTGTCATGCTGTATTTTCTTTCATTTTAGTGGTACTAGGGATCGAACTCCTGGTCTTGCGCAGGCTAGGCAAGGGCTCTACAATTGAGTTTCACCCCATCCCTCATACTGTTTTATACAAGGGTCACATTATTTTTTCATTCCTTTCACAACACACAAGAGTTTCAATATTGCTAGGTCATTGCCAACATTTGTCTTCTTTTTTGATAGTACCTATTCTAATGGATGGGGGATGGGTCCTCATTGTAATTTTGATTCATATTTTCTGAATGATTAGTTATGTTGAACATCTTTTCATATATCTATTAGTCTTTTGTATATTGTATACTTTCTTATTGTATATTTTCTTTAGAAAAAAATGTCTATTTAAATCCTTTGACTATATTTTAATCAGACTGCACTCTATTTTGTTGTTGTTGAGTTTTATTTATTCTCTATATCATCTAATATCTTCTGGTTATTAATCCCTGCCAATTCCTTGAATGCGATATCTAAAAAGTCACTGCTAAATCAAATTCTGTAAAGTGTTAGCCCTATGTTTTCTTCTAAGTTTTTTAGTTTGAGATCTCTTCTGTCTTTGATCCATTTTGAACTATTTTTTATATGGTGCAAGGTATAGATTCAGCATAACTCTTTTGCAAGGAAATATTCAGTTTTCCCGGCATCATTTGTTAAAAAGACTGTCCTGTGCCCACTGAATGATCTTGATACTGTATCAAAAATCATTTGCCCATATATTCCAATAACTCCCCTGGTCTCTCCATCTGTCTTTATGCCAGTACCACACTGTACTGATTGTTGAAGTCTTTCTCTAAGTTTTGAAATTAAGAAGTATGAGTCCTTCAACTTTGTTTTTTTCTTTCTCAAGACTGTTTCAATTATTCAAAGTCACTTGAAATTTCACATAAATTTAAGATGGGTTTTTCTATTTTTTTGCAAAAATATTAATATCTTACTAGTTATTATACTGGATTACTACCTTTTGGGATATTTTAATTTTATTAGCCTTTTAATTTACAAACATGAAATATATTTCCATTTTTCTGTTTTCTTTTTTTAAGGTATGTTTCAGTGTTGAAATTGCACATGTCTTTCACTTCTGTGGTTAAGTTTTTTCCTCTGTTTTTCTTTTCTTCTTTGATGCTATTGCAAGTTGAATTGCTCGTGTAATTTTTTTCAGATCATTCACTGTTAGTACAGGGAAATGTAAATGATTAATGATTTTTGTGTATTGCCTATGTATCCTGCTGTTTTATTGAATTCATTTATTAGTTTTAGAAGGCTTTTTTGTGTATGGAAACTTCAGGTTTTTTCTACATAAAAATATACCATCTGTGAAAAAGTTTAGCTCTTCCTTTCCAATCTGGATGCCTTTTATTTCTTTTTCTTGCCTAATTGCTCTGGCTAGAAACCCAATACTTTGTTGGATACAAGGGTCGAAAATGCTCATCCTTGCCTGTTCCTGATCTTAAGGGAAAAGGTTTCAGAATTTCACCTTAGAGTACTATTTGCTCCAGCTTTTTCATATGTGACTTTTATTATTTTGAGGTATGTACATTGGTTCTTTATTATCAATTTTTCAAGCTCACAGAGATGTTTATTGATGTAACTTGGTATTAGATATTATTTTGGAGAGAAATTACAACTTTATAATATTTTTAAGGCAAGTACATATTTATTCACATTGTCTTTTATATCTTTGAGCAAAGTTTTATAGATTTATAATATAGGTCTTAAACATTACATGTGAAATTTATTCATAGAATTGCTCCGAATACACATTTTGGTTAAATAACAGCTAACCAAGTGTTATATTCATCTGAAGCCAGAACCAAAGCTGAAATCAAGGCTGAGAATAAACTTCTGGAATACAAATATTCACCTCAAATTTCATCAAATTATTATCATTAAATATTGTAATATCTTACTAAACTTAAAATGATTTTATTACTTATCATTTAAAATTTACTAATAAATTCTTATATAAATGATGTGAATATATGTAGAAACTGATATCTAATGGTATTATAAAGAATCAAGATATTAAGAAGTAACCTTATTTTAATTTTAACAGGGTTTTATTTTCTCTTCATAGTTTTTGATTATTTAATATATTTTTTCTGTGCCAAAAAGGTATTTTATTTAATGGTCTTGTCCCTTATTTGGGGGGTGGGTTTTCTTTCTTAGTAAATTTGGGCATTGCAAAATATTATTTTTCTTTTGATTTCTTCTCATAATGCAGCAGAAATTCCCCATAAGACTTAAAAAAAATACTCATGACCTATGAGTAATCAAATAACTATAAATGTATCTTTTGAAAGCTATTTTGTTTAGTGTTATGAATGTGATCACATAAAGGAATTTTACAAAGATTAGAGTTATGGTATTATTAAATACTCAGCCTTGCAGTACATTTTAAAACTTTTAAGAATAATTTGTTCAAAAAGGATGCAATGCATTTCCAAATGTCATCTAGCTAATGCCCTCTAGCTTAGTATTTATATTGTGCTTATCCCCACATATATTTAAATGCTAATAGTTATTAATCATAATTTCTGTTTATATCATTTTGGTATTTCAGTAATTATTGATAACAGTAGCATTTTTGTTCTTGTATTAAAAGGTATACAATAATGACTTAAATATTTCAGAATTCATCATATTGAATCATTTCTAGTTACATTTGAGATGCTACTTCTCTTTGAAGGAGAATAGTCAGATATTAACAGTAAATCTTAACGGCAAGCCTTTGTAGTTGCTTCCTTTGATTAGAGGTGATGCTGAACTATGTTGTCACAGACTAATGATTATGTAAAAGGTCAGGTCATCTAGTAACTATTAGTAAAAAATAATATTTGCCTATTAGAAGTGTCAAAGCATGTGGTCAAAGCTAAATATTTTCCAAATATGAAGGAATATGAAGGCCAGAACCAAATTTAAATGATTCTGTCCCAGTTCATTTGTGCTACTTGATGTTTATATTCTCATACACCTACTTTTAATCTTTATTAATTGTTTTGATTTCTATATCACTGTGAAATTTTTGATCTTAGTACTAGACATTGCACAAAATTATATGATAGAGTAATAGATTTCTTAATGTTGAACCATCTTTGCATTCCTAGAATAAAATCTCCCTGGTCATATCAATTTAATACTATTGCATTTTGATTTAACATTGTTAATTTTGGCATCATGTAATATATTCATAATATCAAAGTGTGTATGTTTCTTTTTTTATAGTTTTCTTCTATAGCATGGAATATAATTTATTTAATTTTCTAAGTTGCATAAGTTTTCTAGTTACACATTCACTTTTTTAGTTAAGCTCCATTAAACGAACTCAGAGTGAATAATGTATTTTGCTCTGCATATGTATATATATTGCATATATATTACATTATATATTACATTATAAAATACATCCAAGATAATCAGATATATATATATATATATATATATATGTTGATATATCTGATTATCTTGGATGCCATGTATTTGAAATAGAACAACAGGTGAATATGAAATCTAGGCAGGTAAGATAGTGTGGAAAATTTTGCTCAAAAGTCCATGAAGACAAAAGTTAATTATCATCAGTTTTTGTCAAATATCATAGTATAAAACACACAGAGGGTGATAAGTGTAGTATAATTTACCTTTCAGGACATTGCCTTTTGATTTTGTAGCCAATCAACAGTCTCAAATGTTTAGGCCAATTTACTCTCTGAATGATTATGACACTGGTCCAGTTGCCACTTTTAGCTACAACCAAAAGATTTGAGAGACATGTCAGGTCATAAACCCACAGGCATAGAAATGAATTGACATGTGTGAAAAAATGAGAGAAAGAAGGAGAGAGAGAGAGACAAGAAGGTTGCAATCACACCTCAGATATTAACTGATTCACTTGCTCATGTCATGTAATGTGAAAAGCACTCAATGGAATATGAGAAAACTTGCGCATCTGGTCACTGTCCTCTAGAAGGCTTCAAGTTGAGGAACTTGGACACAGAAATAGAAAAACATGAGATATAAATATAAACAGGGTAAGTCCAATTATAGGTATTTTGAGATTTCAGAGGCTGAAGGGAGAACTTCAAACTGGGTGGTGCATCAGAAAGGCTTTCTGTAAAGGGATAGAACATGATAAAAAAAAAAAAAGCACATGATAGAATAAAAGAGGGAGAAATGAGTTCAGGTTGTTAGTGATGGCTATGTTAATCAGCTTTGTGTGGCTATAATAAAATGCCTGAGACAACCAGCTTATAAAGAGAAAAGAGTTATTCTGGCACAGAGTTTTAGAGGTTCCAGTTCATAATAGATTGGCCCTGCGGCTTTGAGGACTATGACAAGGGAGCACACCATAGTAGGATTATGTGGTAGGGCAAAACGTCCACCCTTATGGTCAGGAAACTAAGACAATGAGGAAGAGTCTGGGGATCCCACAATTCCCATCAGAGCATGCCCTCAATGACCTCAAGACCTTCCACTAGGCCCCACCCCTTTTGGTATCTCGACCACCTCCCAACAGCGCCTCCCTGTGGACCAAGAGTCCAGTGACCTTCAAGTGCCATGAGGTGCCAATAGAGGATGTTAGGCGTGAGTGTAACACGTGAGGGAGACACACACAGGCCTGTGGAAGAATTTGGGTGGAGTATAGATCTCCTATTGAGAACTGCTAGGAATTATGGCTAAGTTAACTTGAATAAAAACACACACAATTCTCGTTTTTTCTGTTTTTATTGTTAGAGCTGACATTCATGGCCATTTTCTCAACTATCTAGGAAGAGAAAAGCAAGAGTTAAATAACTTATTTTAGTGTGACACTACTGATTGGATAGTAGTGTCTTTCATATTATTATTATTATTTTGATTACTGTGTTATATACACACATGTACAGGATTCACCGTGGTGAATTCATACGTGGATGTAGCATAGCTTGGTAGGTTTCATTTTCTAGTAGTACTTGCCCATGTCCCATTCTCTTTCCTCCCTCTCATTCCCCTTTCTCTACGATATTGACCTCCTGTCTACTTCATGATATCCTCCATTTTTATTAGTCTATCTTTCCCCTTCCCCTTCCCCCTGTTCCTCTTTTTCATGCACATCTGTGCACTTCCACACGAGAAAAAAAAAAAAAAAAAAAAACATTCAATCCTTGACTTTCTGAATCTGGACTATTTCACTTGGCATACTGTTCTCCAGTTCCATCCATTTACCGACAAATGACAGTTCCATTCTTCTTTATGACTGAATAAAACTCCACTGTGTATAGACAACACACTTTCTTCATCCATTCATCTGTTGGCAGAGCCCTAGGCTGGTTCTATAACTTGGCTATTGTGAATAGCTCTGCTACATACACGGATCTCCATTTAATTGCTATAGTATGCTGATGTTAGTTAAGATAAATTCCAAGGAGTGGAATATCTGGGTCATATGGTGGTTCATTCCTTGTCTTTTGAAGCATCTCCACACTGCTCTCCAAATGGTTGTACCAATTTTCAGACCCTCCATCAATGTATATGTTCATATTTCCCCCACAACCTTGCCAGCAATCATGGTTATTTGTATTCTCCATGATTGCTGTTTCAATTGGAGTGAGATGAAATCTTAGTGTTTGGTTTGCATTTCCCTAACTGATAAGGAGGTCAAACATGTCTTCAAATATTTGTTGGCCATTTGCATTTCTTCTTTTGAGATGTGTCTGTTTAGTCTTTTGCACATTACTTTATTAGGTTATTGGTTTTGTTGCTCTTAAGACTTTTGAATTCTTTATATATCCTGGATATTAATCCCTTATCAGAATACTAGCCAGCAGATACTTTCTCCCATTCTGTAGACTGTGTCTTCATGGCCTTAATTAGTTTCTTTCCTGTGCAGAATCTTTTTAATTTGATTCCACCCCACTTATTGATTATTGGTTTTATTTCTTGAGCTTTATTATTTTGCTTTGGCAGTAGTTTATTACTGACACCAAACATGACATCAAAAGCAACTGTAGTTGAATTCATAAAGAGGCCCATGAGAAAGCAAAGAAGTTAAGACTGCTACTAACTCATCATGAAACATTGCTTGAATTAGGAAATTTTACTTCTAGAATTTATTCTTAGGACAGAACATGGGGTAAGTTCAGTGATTCAGAAACACTGACGTACTTCTCTCTACACCATTCATAATATGAAAAAATGCTATATGTATGAGATGACATGAAGCCACCTGAAATAATTTCATCAAAACTATTTTACAGCTTAGAAAAATGTTATTGAGTTATTGTTTAGTTAACAATATATGTTACAAGTCACATATACAACTGGATAACACTTTTAAATTGCATATGCAAGCATACACAGATAAACAGGCCTGAAAAGAAAAACATGATAATATAATAAAGCAAATCTCTGTGTGAGGAAATACATCTGTTTTAATTATGTTCTTCATATTTTTCCATTATGAATATGAAGTATATATGCAATTTGAAAAAAATAACTCGATACCATCCAAATAATGATTTAAAATATAAGATTTAATGTTGGTGTCATGTTTATCCCACTGGGCTATGAACTATGCATTATAATGTAAAAAAACAAATAACAACTACAAAAAGGCTTTTTCAAAGAGAAACACTTTGGGTGCTACAGTTTTCCACAGGCTGAACTATCCCAAGAATTGCAGGACATGTAGAATTCTTGCTCCATCTCACCAACTGTTAGAGGCATTTTCCAGTAACTGAGATAAGTAAAAGGCACCCACTATTTCTAAATTTCCAATTCATGGAGGTTGACTGTATAAGTCAAAAACAATGGACTGGATTGTATTTCTGAATGTGCTCACCATTAGGCAGCTGTATAATCGGCTAAAAGTTCCCCTGGTCAGAAAAAAGTTCTCCATATTCTTTCATATGACTAATGTCCTTCCCTAAGGCACCAATTAAGTCTACACTTGCCTACTAGATCTCAGTTAGTTGTGAGCCTGAGGTTTTAGTTGAACTGCTTCCCAAAAAACTCTCTCTGACCTTGGTCACCTTGCTTTACTTTTGTAGTAAACCTTTGCTTTTCTGAGTCTTTTTGCAAATAGACTGATAAAAATGCTAGCTCTGTAATTTCAATGTTGATTGATTTGTAGACTCACTCATAAATATATATTCCTAATTTGTACTAGGAACTATGCACCCTGCTTCCTCATCAAGGTCACCACCCAGGAAAAGAATATAAATGTGTATGTTTTAAAGAAGAGTGATAGATTCTCAACTGCCTTTAATGTCAGCATAATTACTAAAAGAATGTTTTATGAGCAGAGATCAGAATTTTTAAGAAAATAAGATCCAAACACAGGGAGAACAAAGGACCCAAGAATTGTAAAAGTGATAATATGTTCAAACCTACTGGTTTAGCATGAATTCAACAGCAACAACTGGGTATCCAATGACAATCCATCTTCAAAGCTTACTTTGCCCTGGGTGTCTTGAGAGTGGGTACTTTGCCACATGCACCCTTAGTATTCCTGCTATTACTGTGCATCACTATTATTATTTAAAATGTATTGTTCCTCACTAAACTGGAAGTACTGAGAATGGAGATATGGTGTGTACTGGTGATGCTTAGATACGCACTCTCCCAGGAGCCCCTAGGTACCTTATTTTGCATTGTTTCATGGTGGCCCTTTGGGTATATCATATTTTTAATAATTCTTGCCTTGATTTCCACTTTATCTTGGATGTTTTGTACAGGTATTGATGGGGGAGAATTGTTAATTCAGGAAAGTTTCAAATGCAGAAACAATAGTGTTGGCCATTGTATCCACATTGGTTCTTGGGTCCTGCCATGCCAGTTCACATTTAGGACCATTGCTGCTTCTGAATGAACAGGGACATGACCAGGAACTCCAGAGCGGTAAACTCTTCAGTCCCTCCCTAACTAGCTCCCTACAAAGCAGAATCTCATGGTAATTTGCATCATTTGTCTTATTTATACTTTTAATGTCACCACAGAAAATCTCTTCTGCTACTTCAAAGTGCTTTGTCACAACAAAAAATAATTTTAATTGGGAGGTTAAAAGTATCACTTTTTTTTCTACTTCCAGAAGTATATTTTGAGAAAACAAAAGTAATTATATACAAGAACATTAATTATAACATTATTTCTAGTACAAAAAAAACAAAAAACAATGAACATACACATAGTTAAAATTTTACTAAACTCTTTTGTTATTTTTATTTATAAAATAAAATAAATGTTGCCTACTAAATGAATTAAATTTTATTTACTGCTGCTTCTTATTTAAGATTTTTTTAAATTTAAAAGCTTTGCTATCATGAAGGCATAATAATTACGTATAAGTTCTAGTATCTCTGTCATTAAATCCCATCTAATAGTAAGGTACATTTTTGGTCAACCTTTTATGATAAAAAAAATTAGGTTCTCATAAATATGTTTTATGATATATCAAGTCAGTGATTTTTGTGAGGGGGTATTTTTCAGATAATATATTCTCAAATAAAACTACTGTCCATATTTGAGTGCTGGAATTTGGAGTTAATGAAGAACAATTTCAGATGGCTTTGAACTTTCTAAAAAGAATTTAGAATGCAATTCCAGAGAACTTTTGAGACAGAATAACTCAAAATGTCAAAGAACTGAAGAGTGAAATGTTTACATTGTTCTTTTTTTATCCATCTGAGTTTCAATGATAGAGTACCACAGAAAAATAGTAAACAGCACCTGTGTTTCTATCTTATCTTGTTAATTGTAGAGCAACTTCATATTATCTCCTCTTTATAAAGACATTGTATCTAAATTTCCAGACAATAAAAACAAGAAAAGGAGAGACTGTGCATATCTATGAATATATATACATATATATATATATATATAGTGATTTTATTGCAATCATACAATCATTTGTAGCCCTTCAAAGACAAGGAGGTTCAACCACTCTTTTCCCAGCAACATTCTGCATTTCAAAACATTTCAAAAGCTACCTGCATTTGTCATTGTATTGTGGGTAGAGAGCACCCTCTACTTTCTCCTGATTAAATAGCATCCCTAATCTGGAAGAAAGAAGATGGCTGGTTCTATGTGGATATTTTGCTCAGAAAATCTGAAGGGATTTGTCTACAAGGTTCATTAACTCTTGGCCTCTCTTGGCAATAACCCATGTTCAGGAGGCCACCATTATGACACCCTCAAAAGAACTCCCCGAAGGAGGGAAAGTCTAGAAGGAGAATACCTGCTCTGAAGTTTCCCACTTTCCCTGAACTGAATCTGCAGAGCCACCCCAGGAGGGGAGAATGCAGCTTTGAAAAATAACACCTTTGTTATTCCAAGTGTTAGAGATGAAGCTGAGTTTTCAGATGGCCTCAAGGTTTGTGCATCCTTCACCAAACACAGATGGAAACCGGACTCTTTGAACTGCTTTGAAAATCTGTTACTAGGCATTGCTGTGGGTCTGCGAGGCAGTCATGGCTGACTTCTGACTGCCTGCGATTTTTATGGCTGTGTGATGACAGAGGATAAAATAGCTTCATTTTAGAAATAAATGGTTCGTGTGCCAGGGAGGACAAATCCCACCATCTAAGCCAGATTTAATCTCAACTATTATGGTGATTCTAAAATGGTAGTCTTTTATAAGGGGTGGATTTAATGATACAATTATAAACATGTCTTAGAATGTATAGATAATGTTAATTTATTTTATTCTGATAGCCTTGACATTTTACAATTTCAATACTTTTCTCACACTACAATCTGCAAAGATGAATATCAACCACCTATTTTTAGATCGTCTATTGAAATTACAGTTCTCTGGAGCTTTGTAGTTATGTTAAAATATATTGATTGTTGAATCCAGAATCAGAAACATCTGCTATAATAAGTCAGTGTCATGCTCTGTGTTACGTAGTGATTCCACTTAAAAGTGTTTTATATTTAACACTGCATCTTACATTTGCCTGTATTAAGAATAAACATTCAGTTAAAACGTCTGTAAATAGACAATCTTACTTACATTAAAATAATTTAAAGTGAGCTACTCGGACCAGTTACATGTGCACCAAAATAAATAAATAAATAAATAAATAGGTTTTTCTTGTTTTTCTTTCAAAGAAAATTGAGTTTCTGTATAGGAGTCAATACATACCCGCAAACTGGTAGAAGCCTGTGAGAACCTGGGTCACAACATTCTTAGTAGCAAAGCCAAGGTTTGACCAATACAATTTACAACAGAACACTGTGTTCTCAGTTCAGTCTCCTATGATTTTGTAAACTCTTCATATGGTACATGTGTATACAGTGTGTGCTTGTGTCTTTGACAAAGAAAAACAAAACACGACGAGAATAAAAAGCTACCACTTAGGTTAATGTATGTGTTAGGTATGTTTTAATGGTAGGGTTTCCATGGCAACAAGAATGTAGCTGTGTTGTTTACATCCAACTTTTTTTATGGTAGGAGTTTAGCAATACCAACAGGGATACTTTACAATATCTGTGTAAGAGGAACCCATACTTTAACCACAGCAGGCTTCCTCCTTGGAGCAGGACAAGGAGAGCTGTGTGACCCTCTACCCCAGCTCAGCAGGAACTCACCAGCATGACCTAGCAGACTCCATAATCTTCTTCCTGGACCTATTGAACTTTTTCTTTTTTTAATCGATGTATGTGTAAAGAGAGCAAGAATATGAGCTTCCTTGCAATTTCCATCCCCCAGGGCACACAGAGTGACTATAAAATTCTGGCATGTACAATACGCTTTATTCCATCCTTCCTGTCACAAGTATTAATCATGGTGAAAGGAAGAACCTCACATCCTGGGAATTTACAATCTCTACATCATCTTGAGTTTAAAATGCTTGTATAATCCAAAAGTGGCACTAAAATTTAAATGATGTTTCAAGAAGGGGTTACTGGAGCTATTGTCAGAGTCTGATAATAACTACCTCGTGTAAGAAAAAGAAAGACATCGTGCACCTCCAGGGAAGGGAGTGGAGGAGAGGAAGAGTGTTTTGTCACCTGGTTTTTGCCTACGTATTATTTCACTGACAAGGAAGTCAAGACGATGTGTAAAAAGCCCACTCACAGTTCTTTTAGGAAAAAATCCACTATTTGAATGGGGGAAAAAAAATACATGAAGACTTTCTGAAGTCTACATTTCATTCTTAAAAATACTTCCAGAAAAGTGTATGGGCAAAAATGATTGTACATAGATGGTGGAACCTTCCAAAGACTGTACTTGCATAAAATATTGAGAGTGCTAGAAATGTATGTGTATGATTTGAGAACAGTGGATCATGTTCAGGGATGGAAATACAATGAATAAGAAACAGTTCTGCTGGGGCCAATGTGGGACTATGCTCATGATGCTCTACCCCGGGACCTCAAGGCTAAGGGCAGGGTGGATGTCACAGGGCTCTGATGTGCACACAGTCCTGGGCTCTCAGTGTGGTGCCAGCCCAGTGGACACAGCTCAGGGAGATGCATTTTTTTTTTTTAATATTTTGTTGTTGTTGTTGTTGTAGGTGGACACGATACCTTTATTTATTTAGTTATACGTGGTGCCAAGGATGGAGCCCAGGGCCTCACGCGTGCTAGGCAAGCACTCTACCGCTGAATCACAACCCCAGCTTAGGAGATGCCTTTTTTAAAGTTTAGATGCAGAAAGGGGATGCCTTCTTTAATTCACACTGCCATGGTACCAATGCTGTGACCTCTAAGGAGCTCAAAGAACATTGACACATCCAGCATAAAAATGATTGTTGAACATTGACTTTCCCACGTAAGAGGAGAGTTATTTGCCAGGTATTTCACATATTATATGTCTTCTTTAGCCCTCAGAAGAGTCAAAACTCAACATAACGTGGACCCCACGTTTATCGCCTGGTCTCATCTGTCCTCACTCACCCCCACCTCCTTTACTCCTCCTTGTTCCTAGGGACCTATGCCCTTAATGGTCTTGTGCTTAACGCACCCCCAGGTGCCTGCAGGAACATCACCCCCACTTACTTGAGACACTCAACCACCCCATAATCAGGACAGCCTTCCTGACAAGTCTCCCTAAAAAGGACCTGCAACTCTACGGACCCTCAAGTACTTTGGAATGCCTACCTTTCCTTCATTGAACCTATTCTTCCCATAATACGTATTTATTTTGTGGTCTCTCTCTCTAGTATTCCTCCCAACACTGGAAGCTAAATTTTATGAAAGCATTTTACCTCTTTTGTTTTCTGTGACATCCCCACCTCTGACCACCCTGGGGTGTGACCAGCCTCTAGTAGACTTTTCCTTAGACTAAGTTCCCACATGGCCACCCCAGGTATGGCCAAAATTAGGCAATATTTACCAAAAGGAGCTCTACCATCATTTACTCCAAATTAAGATGTTTTAAAATTCTCTTTCCTGAAGAAATATTATTTGAATTGACAGTGTAAGACAAGAAAAAAAAATTCCTTGGAAAATGATTTTTATCAGTGTATCTTAATTATGCAGAAGAGTGTGCTTCATTTTGTAGCACATTCGCACATGCGTACCCACTCCCCTTTTATATTCCCTTACCCTCCCCTCCCTTGACCCCTCCCCAATCACCTTCATCTTCTCTAATGGTCTCTCTGCTACTTTCATGTTGTCTCCCCTCCCCCTAGATTCCACATGAAGGAAAAATATGTGATATCAGTCTTTCTGAGTCTCTCTCATTTCTCTCCACATCACTCCATTTTCCTGCAAATGAAATGATCTTGTTCTACTACCCAGCTGAATAATACTCCATTGTGTGTTCATATCCTACTCTTTATATCCATTCAACCACGGGTGGACCCCTAGGCTGTTTCCATAACTTGGCTATTGTAAACTATGCCACAATAAACATGGGCATGCAGGTATTTCTATAGTATGCTGATTTTAATTCCTCTGGATACATATCCAGGAGTGGAGTAGATAGACCATGTGGTGGTTCCATATTTAGAGTCTTGAGGAACTTCATGCTGATTTCTAGAGTGGCTGTACTAATCTGCATTTCCGTCAACAGTGTGTAAAGGGCTCCTTTCATCCCACATCCTTGTTAGCAGTTATTGTTTACTGTTGTCTTGATGATAACCATTCTGATGGGGGTGAGAATGGAATCTCAATGTGGTTTTGATTTGAGTTTCCCTTTAGGGAATAAATAATTTTTGGTGATTTAAGAGCTTACTGCTGTTCCAAATAAAATCACCAAATCTCATATCCTCTGAAACAGAAATCGTGTTAGGTTTGTATACCAGCAATGTCAGAATGGGTTTTTACTGCGTTTGTCAATTCATCCTCTGTGTTTACAGTCCAGGACTTGTGCAGTTCCTCCACAGCACCTAGAATTCTCCAGTTTCCTTTTCTCTGTCTTTGCTGCCACCCTCAGAGGCATGGTTTCTACCTACCTCCTCCAGCCACACCTTACCACTCAGTTCATCCCTACCAGGGGATTAATTCACTGATTGGGTTAAAACTCTTGAATCCAATCATTTCTCCTCTGAACCTCCTTTCACTGTCTCACACATAAGCTTTTGGGGGACACCTCACATCCAACCCATAACATGCTTTCCAATTAAATATGAGATTGGCCAGTTTTTTTTTTCTTTCTTTTTGAATGCACATAACAAGTTTTTATATTTTCATATTTTTTTATATTTTTTATATTTCATATATTTTTATATTTTATGTTTTAAAGTTTAAAGAGTATGTTTCCATTCATCTTGTAACAATCTATGTGACCCCTTTTCTAAAGTAATTGTTATGATGAATATGTGGCATATTTATACTATAGTCCTGCAATTTTTGCTATTATTATTTTACTAGCATTAAAATTGCCAATAATTATTTACTATTATGACTTATCCACAACATGATGCTTTGCATCCAACTCTAAGGTTTATATAACAATTTGGAAAAACATTAACCATGGAACTTTCCAATTCCATCAGATTATATATTGCTCTATTTCTTCAGATGTGCTTTAGTGTCTCTGAAAAATCTCTTAGTTTTATTTTCATGCTTGTTTGGATGCTATTAAAAGTGTTATCAGTGTTTGAAATTCTGCAATCTAGTTTGATCATCTTCAAATCTAAGAATCAACATTTGTGGTTTTTTTTATAATTTTTCTATTGTGCCTGTAATGTGGTGTGTGAATAAATCAGAGACTCTCCACAATTGCAACTTTTCTTTGGTCATTAAGAAATCCAATTTTATTTCTTCTGTTCTGTGCTTTAAGCCTTTCTTCTTGCCTCACTGCAGTGGCTGTGGCATCCAGGGAACTGATGAATAGAATGGGTGGAGAGTCTATGTCTTGGTCTTATTCCCAATAACCAAATAGCATGCTATGTAGCATATTGTGTACATAACGCTAATTTAAATTATTTAAGGCTACTCTTGACTTAACAAAGAATTTTTTTAATCATGAAAAGGTAATGAATTTTACCTAGTGCTATTTCTGCATCTATTGAAAAGATTACATGACTTTTTATCCTGTATTTGCTACTATAGGAAATTATACCAGCTAATTTTTTTAATGTTCACTTAATCATAAATTTCCTGGAAAAGCCCAGTTTATTCCTAAAGTCTTATCTTTTCATATACATTGCTCAATACTTTTGATAACATTTTGCTTTGACTCATTATATCATTGCTCATGAGAGTCATTGGCTTATATTTTCTCTCTTTAAATTTATTCCCAAGTTTTCTTATCAAGATTAAGCATAAGCCACAGCAGGAATTTATGCCTCTTCACTCTATTCTTTTGATGTTATTTCTTTGATAAAGTTCAACACTAAATTACCTGGGCCTATTTCTTATGCAGCAGATGGTATGTGTATGTAAGAGTTTTAATCAATGTTCCAAGATTGTTAGATATAAGACTATTCAATTTTTCTATCTCTTCTTGTATCAGTTTTGATGACTTCTGCTTCTAAGAAATTTGTCCATTTAATTTATATCATCAAAATAACTTGTTTATGGTCTGGGATTGTGGCTCAGTGGTAGAGTGCTTGCCTAGCACGTGTGAGGCACTGGGTTCGATCCTTAGCACCACATAAAAATAAATAAAGGTTAAAAAAAGAAACAAAAAAAACTTGTCTGTAATATTAGCTTTGTTATCTTTTTTAATGCCTGAAGAACCTGTATTTCTATTTTTTTTTTATGGCTTATATTGAAAATTTTTTTCTCTTTTTTTCTGGACAGAGATATATACATTTTATTACTAATTACAAAGAATATGCTTCTTTAGGCTTTATTGGGTATTTGAATTATGCATGTATTTTCAATGCTATTAATTTTCCTATTTTGTTTATTATTTTATTCTATTTTACTTAATGTTTTTCTTTTAACTTCTTGAGATTTATATAGAGAAGTCAGTCTAAAGCTTTTCAAATATTTTACTCTTGTTCTGTTTAGATGTGAAAAACAAAATCTGAACACAAGTGGTTAGGAAAAAATATCAGAAAATCTTCACAGTTGCAACTTTCCTCTGATCATCAAGAAATCCAAGTCAAAAGATATCAAGCAAACTGAATTTCAAAGGATTATAAACTCCTCTGGGGACATACCAGATACAAGCTATTTTGCTTTATGCTGTGCACTTGAGAAAGAGATGGCTGCCATATGCCAGTCAAAAGAAAGGTAATTTAACAGAATTAAAATAGCTAACTGTGAGAAAGTGCAACAATTTAGAATCCTTGGGAATCCCAGACCAAAATGAAGGGTAAACTTACTCAAATCACGTCTCCATGGCTCTTCCAGGCTCTCTTTGGGCCAAGGCAGGACGCCTCAGATAGTTCCCGTTTCAAGACCAAAGAGAGAAAAGAGTTTCCTAGAATCTCTTCTCCCAGGAAGCACCTTCCACCACACAGAGACAGGCAAAAAACACCCTTCAAGACAAGATTCACTGTGTCCAAGAGAGGGTTGCAGTCTGTCCCTCAAGGTCAGAAGGGAAACATTCTGACCCCTGTTGTAGGTGAGAAGAAATGTCTGCTTGGAAGGTTTAGAGGTAAAGTCTGACCTGCATTGAAGGGAAAAACAGGAACACCCATCTGCTCATACCAAGAGCTTTGCCCATAGAAACAGTTCCTTCCATCCACCAGTCATGGGCAAAGGTACATTGTCACTGACAGTAGGAAACAGAAGCCACCTGCCCCAGGAGTTGGGCACAGAATCCTGCACCAATAAGGTGGTGGAAAGCAGGAGATGCTTATAAAAGCAGACTTGGAGGGAAAGTTAGAGGAATAGTATTCGCCTTAGAAAATAAGAAAGTTTTCAGGTCAATAAATTCAACATTCTCCTAAAAATATTAGAGAAATAAGGGCAACTTAAGCCCAAAGCAGGAAGAAGAGAGAAAACAGTAATACACAGCAGAAATCAATAAGAGGAAACAAAAGAAATCAAAGTTGGTTCTTTGAAGAGATCAATAAAATTGACACATATCTGCTAAGTTTGATCAAGACAAAAAGAAGAGAAATTTATTATGATCAGGAGTGTGAAAGAGGAATGGATCATTTCAAATTCTACAGAATTCACAGGGTAATATGAAAACATTATTAATAGATTTATGAAAATAAAATCTTTGAAATATACAAAAGAGCAAGAAAAAACAGATAAACTGACTTAACTTCACATCAACTAATAAAATTCCTCCTGAAGGTAAAACTACCCACAAAGATGACTCCATACACTCAAGATTGCATTGTGAATTCTGCAAAACATTTGTGAAACAGATAACACCAATTCTGCACAAGATTTTCCAGAAAAGAGAAGACAGAATGTCTCCCAACACATTTTAGGAAAGTAGTATTACGCTCATACCAAAATGAAAGACATTGCAAGGAAATATCACAGCTATAACTCTCATATACATCAGTGTAAAAATCCTTAAGATAACAGCAAAAGAACTCAGAAATTAAGGAAAAGATTGTACCTTATGACCAAGTCTGCTTTATTCCAGGAACACAATGGTATTTAGATGAATATTAGCACTAAATATCCACATGAGAAAAATTTTTAAATATCTTGAATCAGTGACTTTAGAATCCACATTAACACACCAGGAAAAGGAAGGGAAATGAAATGAAATCCAAAGCTAGCAGGAAGAAATAATCAGACTACAAACAACCAAAAAAAAAAAAAAAAAAAAAAACTAAAACTGAGAAGAAAAAATTAATAAAACTAAACCCTTGTTCTTGGAGATATCAATGGAATTAGTCAACTTCCAAACAGGATCTTTGGGAAAAAGGAAGAAGAAATAGATTAACCAATCAGGAGTGAGAGAAGGATCATCACCATTGAATCTACAGATATTTAAAAGATAATATGAAAATAAGTTTTTGAAAATTCATGCCAATAAATTTGAATGCTGAGAAGAAAAGATTAAGTGCTTGAAAGACACAGACTACTAATGCTCACTCAAAAAGAAAAAGATAACATAAATGTATCTATATCTGTTAGTTGTGAAATTGTGGAAAATTATAGATCCTGATGGCTTTACTGGTCAATTCTACTGAGCATTTAAGGAAAAAATAACAATAATACAGGTGTTCTTCCAGAAAATTGTAGATAGAATACTTTATGGATTATATGAGGTACGTGTGACTGACATTAAAAAAAAAAAATCAGGCAATGCAATGCTTATAATGGGAAAAAAGACATGAATAGACACTTACCAAAGATAAAACACTGTCAGGTCCTTTGGAACACGTCGACCAAAAGGGTAAAGAGCTCTGGCTGCTTTCCACGCCCTGTTAGGGGCCTGATCTGAGCAGGGGGCGTTGCTCTGACCTATTGTGAGAACCGAAACCACCCTAAGGATAGGATAGGAGACTCTGCCAATAGGACTTGCCCGTGTTCGTTGCCTGTTTCTATAATCTGCTTGCTGATTGGTCCTTGTCCACTATAAGACTGGCCACTTGCCTCAGTAAACCTGAGTTCCAGCGCTGAAGTTACCTGACTGGACTCCCTGGTGTGTCTCTGGGTCTTCTGAAGGCGGGGGAGGGGGCGCCAGCAGCTTCTACCTTCTCAGTCTCCTCTCACTGCTGAGGTACGCTCCCTGGCCTCCTTTGCTGGACAAAGGTGGTCCATCCTGGGTACGGGGGGCTAGAAACTTCAGCCCATTAATCTCCCGACAAAACACGTAGAACAAATAAGCATACAAGGGGTTACTTAGCCTCATTAATCACTATGGAAATGCAAAATAAAATCACAGTGAGATACTATTACTCCAGCCACAGAAAAAGAGCTAGCACCCAAGACACTGACGTTCAATACCTGGAACTCTTCTACCTACTGCTAGGAAGGGAAATGATACAAATGCTGTGGAAATTAGTTTCATAATTTCTTAAAAAGTTCATCATATGCCCACTAGATGAACCAGTCCTTCGGCTCCTTGATATTTCAAAAGAAAGGAAAGCTTGTGTGTACTCAGAGACGTGTACGTACAAGTTCATAGCAGGCTTACTCGTAATGACTAAAAAGGGGACACAACACATCAACTAGGAATAATTAGAATTTAACAAGGCAAGCCGGGCGCGGTGGCGCACGCCTGTAATCCCAGCACTTTGGGAGGCTGAGGCAGGAGGATCGCGAGTTCAAAGCCAGCCTCAGCAATGGTGAGGCACTTAGTAACTCAGTGAGACCCTGTCTCTAATCAAATACAAAAAAGGGCTGGGGATGTGGCCCAGTGGTCGAGTGCCCCTGAGTTCAATCCCCGGTACCAAAAAAAAAAAAAAAAAAAGAATTTAACAAGGCAACACAACGTAATACTGCTTGGCCACAAAAAATGAATGAATCGGTGATACACCCACCACAGTGTCATCATCTCAAAAATAATTCTAAGTAGAAGAAGGTAGACAATGAAACAGTGTTCACTATAGAATTCTGTCTGTGAAATATTCTAGAAGATGCAAACTAATCTCTAGTAATAGGAAGCATTTTAATTATTGGCTGCCAAAGGTAGACAATGGCAAGGAGAAGGAAGGCAAAGAGATTATGGTGGGGCATAATGAGACTTGGGTATTTGTATTTATTTATTTATTTATTTATTTATTTATTTTGTATTGGGGATTGAACTCAGGGACACTTTACCACAGAGGTATATTCCAAGCTCCCTTCCCCTGCCCTGCTTTTTTAAATTTTCAAACTCATTAATTTGCTGAGGCTGGCCTCCAACTTGCAGTCCTCCTGCCTCAGCCTCCTAAATTGCTGGGATTTTAGACATACACCACCAGGCCTTGCTGTTGTCTTGGTTGTGCTGGTGATTTCATGGGGCTATATAGATGTCCAATTTGGTCAAAATGTACAGTTTAAATGTATGTATTTTGTTGAGTCAATTGTTTTTACAGAACTGCGAAACTTAAAAAACATGTCTTCAAGTATGATTGTGGTTTTACCCATCTTTTCTTTGATTTTGGTCAACTTTTTCTATATATTTCAAATGTAAACTATCAGATTGACTCAGCTCTGGGATTATTTAGGTTCCAGTCAAATTGGTTCTCTTGTCACTACGAAATGTTTCAATCTTTAGAAATGTTCCTTGCCTTAAAAATCTACTTTGTTTTGTAGTTATGTAACCACACCAGCTATCATGTGGGTAGTGTTTATGTGGCATACATATTTTCTTTCCATTTTTTTAATTTTAAACTAATGTAGGATCTTAAATTTAAAATGTTCCATGTAATTAGTAAGTAGCTGGCATTTTTAATCTGGTGTTAAGAATTTTTTTTTTAAATTGAAGTGTTTAGTCTATATATTTCATGTCAATGCGGATGTGCTTTGAATTATATTTATTATTTTTATAAGACTTTCAACGATGGTTTTTATTTGTTCTAATTAGTTATGCATGACAGGAGAATGCATTTTGAAACATCATACACAAATGGAGTACAACTTCTCATTCTTCTGGATGTACATTATATAGAATCACACTGGTCCTGTAATCATCTATGTACATAAGGTAATAATGTCCAATTCATTCTACTATTATTTCTAACCCCATGCTCCCTCCCCTTCCTTTACTCCCCTCTGCCTAATTCAACATACCTCTATTATTCCTAGCCCCCTTCTTTATTGTGAATTAGCATCTGCATATCAGGGAAAACATTCAACCTTTGGTTTGTGGGGACAGGCTTATTTGCTTAGCATGATATTCTTCAGCTCCATCTATTTGCCTGTAAATGCCATAATTTTTTTTTCTTTAAGGCTGAGTAATATTCCATTGTGTATGCATACCACATTTTCTTTATCTATTCATCTTTTGAAGAGCACCTAGTTTGGTTCCATAGTTTGGCTATTGTGAATTGAGCTGCTATAACATGGATGTGGCTCCACCACTGTAGTATGCTGCTTTTAAGTCCTTAGGTACAAACCGAGGAGTGGGACAGCTGGGTCAAATGGCGGTTCCATTTCAAGTTTTCTGAGGAATCTCTATACTGCTTTCTATAATGATTGCCCCAATTTGCAGTCCCACCAGCAATGTATGAGTGTACATTTTTGTTCATCCTCACCAACATTTGTTGTTGCTTGTATCCTTGATAATAGCCATTCTGCCTGGAGTGAGATGAAATCTTAAAAGTAGTTTCGATTTGCATTTCTCTAATTGCCAGAGATGTTGTACATTTTTTTCATATATCTGTTGATTCATTTTATTTCTTCTTGTGTAAAGTGTCTATTCAGTTCCTTAGCCCATTTATTGATTGAGTTATTGGGTTTGTGTGTGTGTGTGTGTGTGTGTGTGTGTTGTGTGTTTTTTGAGTTGAGTTATTTATATATCCTGGAGATTAATGTTCTATCTGGGGTGTGTGTTGTAAAGATTTTCTCCCGTTTTGTAGGATCTCTTTTCATGTTCTTGATTGTTTCCTTTGCTTAGAAGAAGCTTTTTAGTTTGAATCCATTCCATTTTTTTGATTATTGATTTTACTTCTTGTGCTTTAGGAGTCTTGTTAAGGAAGTCCGATCCTAAGCCAACATGGTAAAGATTTGGGCCTACTTTTTCTTCTGTTAGGCACAGTGTCTCTTTTCTAGTGCCTAAGTCCTTGATCTTTATGCAGGATGAGAGATAGGGGTTTAATTTTATTTGTTACATATGAATTTCCAGTTTTCCCTGCACCATTTGTTGAGGAAGCTATTTTTTCTCCAACAAATGTTACTGGCACTTTGTCTAGAATGAGATAACTGTATTTATGTGGGTTTGTCTCTGTGGCTTCAATTCTGTACCATTGGTCTACATGCCTACTTGATGCCAATACCATACTGTTTTTGTTACTATGGCTCTGTAGTATAGTCTAAGGTCTGGTATTGTGATGCCTCCTGCTTCACTTTTCTTGCTAAGGATTGCTTTGGCTATTCTGAGTCTCTTATTTTTCCAAATGAATTTTATGATAGCTTGTTGTGTTTCTATGAGGAATGACGTTGGGATTTTAATAGGAATTGCACTTAATCTGTATAATGCTTTTGGTAGTATGGTCATTCGGACAATGTTAATTCTGCTTATCCAAGGGCATAGGTGATCTTTCTATCTTCTACGGTCTTCTTCAATTTCTTTCTTTAGTGTTCTGTAGTTTTCACTCTAGAGATCTTTCATCTCTTTTGTTAGATTCATTCTCATACATATATATTTTTGAGGCTCTTCTGAATGGGATAGTTTTCTTAATTTCTCTTTCAGTAGATTAATCACTGAAGTATAGCAATGTGTTTGATTTGTGGGTGTGATTTTCTATCCTGATACCTTGCTTAACTTTTCTTTTGGAATTTTTGGATCTTCTAAATACAGAATCATGTCTTTAGAAAATAGTGAGAGTTTGTATACTTTGAAATATGTTTATCTTTTTGTACTTATTATTTTCCTCCTAATCCTAACTCTGAGAAATTCCTGCCTTGATACAATAAAAGGTTCCTCTTTTAAGTTATTTAGCAAATACAAAAAAAAAACAAAAAAAACAAAACAGAGTAAGCAGAAAGTGAAAGCTCGAGTGTCCTATAAGAGAATAAGAGTTGCAAATAATTAGCACAGGCAGGCCTAGGTCAGCCTCACTGACCTCCACTGAAGGCAGCAGGCCTAGGACAACCACACCAGCACACATGGAGCACAGGGAGGCCCAGTTTAGGCCCTCCAACCTCTGCTGAGTGCCGAAATCCCCAGGACAGAAAGCCCCACCAACCTACGTGCTGGCAGGCCCAGGAGAGCCCCACCGACCTCCTCCGGGCACATGCAGCTCCAGGACAGCCCACTGACCTCTTCCGAGCCAAGGCAGGCTCAGGACAGGCCTGCAGAACTCCATTGAGCACAGGCAGGCCCAAGACAGCCTCACCTACACCACTGGAGCTCAGGCAGGCCCAGGTCAGCCTCGCAGACCTCCACCGAGTGTGGGCAGGCCTGCCAACACCTTCCAATCACAGGCAGGCTCAGGACAGCCCCGTTGACACCCCCAGAGCTCAAGCAGGGCCAGAAACCAACCTTTGCTCAGAACGGGCCTGGGTTCATCCTGCCACCGGCAAACACCCACCGAGCACAGGCTCTGCCATAGGTCCTCCTCTTTCGACCAGCAGAACACTGGGGGAGCTCAGATTCAACCAGTTCTGCACACACTAAGCTGCGTGGGACCCAGACCCAGGGTAGGTCTTGAATTCGCTGCCCCACCCCCCACCTGGGAGCACAAGCCTAACCCACTTTCATTTTTTTTTTACTAGTAGGAAATGTTTTTAATTTGCTTTAAAATTGTGCATTAGAAGAAATTATACCCACTTCCATCTGGAGATGCTGCAGACATAGCCATAGCCTTCCCCATGCAGTAGCCCCTACCTTTTGACAACAGATAGGGCCTAAAGCAGCCGCATCTCAGAGCAGGCATTCCAAAGACATTGTAAGGCCCACTATTTCAGCCCCATCTCTGGAAGACATTGCATCCATCTTGGGGCTCTTTCACTGTTATCTCGAGTTACCTCTGTTTTTGCTGACACCACCTTCAGCTGCAGTAGCATACATCGAGGGACACCTGCAGGTTCTGAAAGCCCAACATTAAGGTGAGGTACCTACAACCTGCACATATATTACAAGAACATAGGGTAGAAACTGTAATATCTTAGATCCACACTGCAAGAAAAGAAGACAAATAGACAACGTGAAGAAACAAGGGAGGAAAGTACCCCAAACAAACCAGGATACTACAATAAAAGTACCCAGGGGCAGCGAAGTTGATGAAATGTCAGAGAAGAAGTTCAGAAGGTTCATAATTAAAATGATCTAATGAGCAGATACAGGCAAAAATTGATCACTACAACAATAAGAGAGCAAATACACGTAGCAAAAGATTACTTCAAAAAAGAGATAGAAACTCTGAAAAAAAATAGTCAGAAACCCTTGAAATGAAGGAAACAATAAACCAAATAAAAAGCACAATAGAAAGCATCACCAACAGACTAGATCAATTGGAAGAAAGAACTTCAGATAATGAAGACAAAGTATATCATCTTAAAAATAAAGTTGACCACACAGTGAAGATATTAAGAAACCATGAACAGAACATCCAAGAATTATGGGACAGCAGCAAAAGACCAATCTAAGAGTAATTGGGATAGAGGAAGGCACAGAATTTCATACCAAAGGAATGCACAATCTCTTCAATGAGATAATATCAGAACATTTCCCAATCATGAAGGAATTAAAAAACCAAATACAAGAGACTTATAGGACACCAAATGTACAAAATTACAATAGATCTACACCAAGACACATTATAATGAAAATGCTTAGCATACAGAATAATGACAGAATCTTAAAGGCCGCAAGAGAAAGGAATCATATCACATATAGGGGGAGACCAATTCCTATCATGGCAGAGTTTCAACCCAGAAACTCAAAGCTGGGAGATCATGGAACAATATATTCCAAGCCTCTGAAAGAAAATGGATGCCAACCAAGAATCTTATATCCAGCAAAATTAAGCTGTAGATTTGAGGACAACAAAATAAAAACCTTCCATGATAAACAAAAGTTAAAAGAATTTACAACTAGAAAGCCAGCACTACAGAACATCCTCAGCAAAATATTCCACAAAGAGGAAATGAAAAACAATGATGAAAATCATCAGAGGGTGGTTTTATACTAAAGGAAAAACTAACCAAAGGAGAAACCATGTCAAGTTAAATAAGAAAAATAAACAAAAATGCCTGGGAATACAAATCATGTCTCAATAATAACTCTGAATGTTAATGGCCTAAACACACCAATCAAAAGACATAGACCATAGACTAGCTGATTGAATCCAAAAAAAAGACTCAACAATATGCTGCCTCCAAGAGACTCATCTCATAGGAAAAGTCATCCACCGGCTAAAGGTGAAAGGTGGGAGAAATCACACCACTCACATGGATAGACTGCGAAAGCAAGCAGGGGTTTCCATCCTCATATCAAATAAAGTAGACTTCAAGCTAAAGCCAATTGAAAGGGATAAAGAAGGACACTACATACTGCTCAAGGGAACCATACACCAACAAGATTTAACAATTATAAAAACGTATGCCCCAAACAATGGAGCATCCACATTCATCAAACAAACTCTTCGCAAGTTCAAGAGTCAAATAGACCACAATAATTTTGGGTGATTTTTTAACACACCTCTTTCACCACTGGATAGATCTTCCAAACAAAAGCTGAACAAAGGTACTATGGAACTCAAAAATACAATAAATAACTTGGATTAAACTGACTTATGTAGAATATTTCATCCTTCAATGAGCAAATACACTTTCTTCTTAGCAGCACATGGAACCTTCTCTCAAATAGACCATATATTATGCCACAAAACAACTCTTAGCAAATATAAAAAAATAGAGATAATACCCTGCATTCTATCAGACCATAATGGAATGAAATTAGAAATCAATGATAAAATAAGAAATAAAAGCTACTCCAACACCTTGAGACTAAATAATATGCTACTGAATGAACAATGGGTTGCAGAAGACATAAAGGAGGAGATTAAAAAATTCTTAGAGGTGAATGAGAACACAGACACAACATATTGAAATCCCTGGGACACTATGAAGGCAGTTCTAAAAGGAAAGTTCATTGTATGGAGTTCATTCTTCAAAAGAAGAAAAAGTCAACAAATAAATGACTTAATATTACTTCTGAAAGCCCTAGAAAAAGAACAACCCAACACCAAAATCAGTAGAAGAGAGGAAATAATTAAAATCAGAGCTGAAATCAATGAAATTGAAACAAAAGAAACAATTGAAAAAATTGACAAAACAAAAGTTGGTTCTTTGAAAAAATAAATAAAATTGACAGATGTCTTAGCCAGGCTAACAAAGAGAAGGAGAAAGAAAACTCAAATTACTAACATACACAATGAAAAAGGAAATATCACAACAGACACTATAGAAATACAGAAGATAATTAGAAATTATTTTGAAAACTTGTACTCCAATAAAATACAAAATACTGAAGGCATTGACAAATTTCTAGAGTCATGATTTGCCCAAATTGAATCAGGATGATATACACAATTTATAAAGACAAATTTCAAGTGATGAAATAGAAGATGCCATCAGAAGCCTACCAACTAAGAAAATCCCAGGACCAGATGAATACACAGCCAAGTTCTACACGACCTTTAAAGAAGAACTAATACCAATACTCTTCAATTTATTTTAGGAAATAGAAAAAGAGGGAGCACTTCCAAACTCATTCTATGAGGCCAAAAGCACCCTGATTCCAAAACCAGGCAAAGACACATCAAACAAAGAAAACTTCAGACCAATATCTCTAATTGAACATAAATGCAAAAATTCTCAATAAAATTCCAGCAAATCAAATACAAAAACATATCAAAAAGATAGTACACCACAATCAAGTGGGGTTCATTCCAGGGATGCAAGGTTGGTTCAACATAAGGAAATCAATAAATATAAATTCATCACATCAATATACTTAAAGATAAGAACCATATTATTATTTCAATAGATGCAGAAAAAGCATTAGACAAAATACAGCACCCCTTCATGTCCAAAACACTAGAAAAACTAGGGACAATAGGAACATGTCTCAACATCATAAAAGCTACCTATGCTGAGCCCCAGGCCAACATCAATCGAAATGGAGAAAAATTAAAAGCGTTCCCTCTAAAAACTAGAACAAGACAGGGATGCCCTCTTTTACCACTTCTATTTAACATAGTTCTTGTAACACTGGCCAAAGCAATAAGACAGATGAAAGAAATTAAAGGATACAGATAGGTAAAGTAGAACTCAAATTATCACTATTCGCTGATGATAAGATTCTATACCTAGAAGACCAAAAAAAATTCCACCAGAAAACTTATAGAACTCATAAATGAATTCAGCAAAGTAGCAGGATATAAAATCAATACCCATAAATCAAAGGCATTTCTATATATAAGTGACAAATCCTCTGAAAGGGAAACGAGGAAAACTATCCCATTTACAATAGCATCAAAAAATAATAATAATAATAATACTTGGGAATCAACTTAATGAAAGAAGTAAAAGAGCTCTATAATTAAAACTACAGAATACTAAAGAAAGAAATTAAAGAAAACCTTAGAATATGGAAAGATGTACCTTTTTCTTGGATAGGCAGAATTAATATTATTAAAATGACCATACTACCAAAAACACTGTACAAATTTAATGCAATGCCAATCCAAATCCCAATGACATTCCTCATAGAAATAGAAAAAGCAGTCATGAAATTCATCTGGAAAAATAAGAGACCCAGAATAGCTAAAGCAATCCTTAGCAAGAAGAGTGAAGCAGGTGGCATCATCAGTATACCAGACCTTAAGTTATACTACAGATCAATAGTAACAAAAATAGCATGCATGGTATTGGCACCAAAATAGACTTGTAGACCAATGGTGCAGAATAGAGGACACAAGAGACTAATGCATATAATTACAGTTATCTTATATTAGACAAAGGCACAAACAATGTACATTGGAGAAGATAGCCTCTTCAACAAATGGTGCTGGGAAAACTGGAAATCCATATGCAACAAAATAAAATTAAACCCCTATCTCTCACCATGCACAAAATTCAACTAAAAGTGGATCAAGGACCTAGGAGACACTGTGCGTATTAGAAGAAAAAGTAGGCCCTAATCTCCACCATGTCGGATTAGGCCCCAACTTCCTTAATAAGACTCCTATAGCACAAGAATTAATATCGAGAATCAATAAATGGGATAGATTCAACCTAAAAGCTTCTTCTCAACAAAAGAAACAATCAGTGAGGTGAACAGACAACCTACTAATTGGGAACAGGGAACAAATTTTTACCACATGCACATCAGATAGAGCACTAATCTCTAGAATATATAAAGAACTCAAAAATCTTAACACCAAAAAAAAAAAAAAAAAACCAAATAAGTGGACCAAGGAACTGAAAAGACACTTCTCAGAAGAAGATATACAATCAATCAACAAATACATGAAAAAATGTTCAACATCTGGGAATTAGAGAAATGCAAATCAAAACTACTCTAAGATTTCATTTCACTCCAGTCAGAATGGCAGCTAGTAAGAACAAACAACAATAAATGTTGGAGAGGTTGGGGGGGAAAAGGCACATTCATACATTGCTGGTGAGACCGCAAATGGTGCAAACAATCTGGAAAGCAATATGACAGTATGGAGATTCCTTGGAAAACTGGGAATGGATCTATCTTACGACCCAGCTATCCCACTCCTTGGTCTATACCCAAAGGACTTAAAAACAGCATACTACAGGGACATAGCCATATCAATGTTTATAGGAGCACAATTCACAATAGCTCAACAGTGGCACCAACCTAGATGCCCCTAAGTAGATGACTGGATAAAGAAAATGTGGTGTATATATACACAATGGAGTATTACTCAACAATAAGAGAGAATAAAATAATGGCATTCGCAAGTGAATGGATGAAGTTGGAGAATATAATGCTAAGTGAAGTTAGCCAATCCCAAAAATCCAAATGCTGAATGTTTCCTCTGATATAGGAGGCTGATTCACAGTGGGGTTGGGACGGGGATCGTAGGAGAATTAGAGAGACACTAGAAAGGCCAATGGGGAGGGAGGGGAAAGGAAGGGGCAAAAGGGTAAAAAAAAAAAAAAAGAAGATGATGGTAGAATGATATTGATATCATTACCCTAACTGCATGTATGATGACACCAATGGTGTGACTATACTTTGTATACAACCAGAGATATGTAAAAATGTGCTCTATAAGTATAATATGAATTGTAATGCATTCTGCTGTCATATATAACAACTTAGAATAAAAAATAAAATAAAAATAAATAAAAATAAATCACTAAGTAAAAAAGAGTTGCAAATAAATATTAAAAGATCAATGCACCATTGATCTTGACAGTGGTAATATTGGCTACAGTTTTTTTACACCTACTGAATTCCAATGAAGATCCCAGGTATTCAAAATTTTAACATCAGCTAGTATTTTGAATCTTAGAAGCAGATATATTAAGCAAATATTATTCTCCTGTTTTTATAGAAAAACAAAAAATTACATACTTGTTAATTTTCCAAAGTTTATACTATTAATAAATCATTGAACTAGAAAATAAATTCTGATCTAATGTTAAAACCCAACCAGAATCATTGCATCAATTCATTTTTTTATAATAAGGCATTTTAGAAGTGATTGGAGTAAAGATTATTTTATTACTTATAAGAAAATAAAATTACATTTTTTAAAAAGAACACATAAAAATTCTGGTGTAGATTTAGAGTAAATCATAGGAGGCAAAATGTTGTGTTAACAGTTATAATAAAATAGAATAGAATCATTTCATTTTCTTCTCTGTCCACACTTTTATTAGTGCTTTATAGTTGTACATAATGGTGGGATTTGCTGTTACCTATTCTCACGTGCACATAATGTAACAATGTAATTTGGCCAATATCACTCCACAGCACTTCAACCCTTTCTCCTCATCTGCTACAACCTCGTCCTTTTCCTCTACTTATTTCCCTTTGATTTTTATGAGATTCCTCCTGCCTCTTCCTTTTCCTCTTTCCTCTCTATCTTCCATATATCAGAGAAAACATGCCCCTTGACCTTCTGAGTTTGGCTATTTTGCTTAATATGGTGGTCTCTGACACTATCCATTTTCTGGCAAATCACATAATTTTATTTTTCTCTATAGTTAAATAAAAATTCATTTTCTGTATATATACCATATTTTCTTTATCCATTCATTCACTGATGGAAACCTAGGCTGGTTTCATAGTTTGGCTATTGTGAATTGTGCTGTTATAAACCTGGGTATGCATGAATCACTGTAGTAAGATGACTCTAATTCCTCTGGATAAATAGAGAAGAGTAGTATAGCTGGGTCATATAGTGGCTCCATGCCTAGTCTTTTTTTTTTTTTTTTTTTTTTTTTGGTTGGGGGCACTCAACCACTGAGCCACATCCCCAGCCCTATTTTGTATTTTATTTAGTTACAGGGTCTCACTGAGTTGTTTAGTGCCTTGCTTTTGCTAAGGCTGACTTTGAACTCGCAATCCTCATGCCTAAGCCTCTCAAGCCACTGTGATTACAAGTGTGGGCCACTATGTTCAACCCATGCCTACTCTTTTAAGGAGACTCCTTACTGATTTCCATAATGGTTGTACTAATTTACAATCTCACTAACAGTGTAGAGTATTCCTTTTTCTTCACATCCCCTCCACCATTTATTATTATTTGTGTTCTTGATGACTGCCATTCTGACTGGTGTGAGATGAAATCTCAGTGTTGTTTTAATTTGCATTTCCTTAAGTATTAATGATGTTGAACATTTAAAAATATATTTGTTGGCCATGGGTACTTTTGCTTTTGAGAAGTGTTTGTTTAATTAACTTGCCCATTTATTAATTGGGTTATTTGATTTTTTGATGTGAAGTTTTTGAGCTCTTTATATATTCTAGATACAAATTCTATGTCAGATATGTAGCTAGCAAAGATTTTCTCCCATTCTGTAGGCTCTCCTTCACATTCCTAATTGTTTCCTTTGCTGCCCAGGAGCTTTTTAAATTTGATGCCATCCCATTTATTTATTAATTTATTTATTATTTATTTGTTAATGCCATCCCACTTATTTCCTGAGCTTTAGGGGTCCTACTGAGAAAATTGTTGCCTGTGTGTATATGCTAGAGAATTGACCCTACAGTTTCTTCTAGGAGTTGCCTAGTTTCTGCTGTAATTAATAGGTCTTTGATGCATTTTGATTTGATCTTCCTGCAGGGTGAGAGATAGGGGATCTTGTCTCATTCTTCTACATATGGATAACCAGTTTTCTGAGCACCATTGTTTAAAAGGCTGTCTTTTCTCCAATTGGGTTTTTGGAATTTTTGTCAAGGATCAGAAGACAGCAACTGTATGGGTTTGTCTCTGTGTCTTTTATTCCATACCATTAATCTATGTGTCTGCTTTTATGTCAGTACCAGGCAGTTTTTGATATTATAGCTCTGCAGTATAATTTGAAGTTAGGTATTTTGACACCTCCAGCATTGCTTTTTGGACTTAGAATTGCTTTGGTTATTCTGAGTCTTTTATTCTTCCAATAGTTCTGTGAATGCTGTCATTGGTATTTTGATGGGAATTGCATTGAATCTGTATATTGATTTTGGTAGATATGGTCATTCTTATAAGAGTAAACTTTTCTCTTAGAACTGCCTTTATTGCATCCCAGAAGTTCTGGTGTGTTGTATCACTATTCTCTTCTTTTTTTTTTTTTTTTTTTTTTTTTTTTGATCCCAGGGATTTAACTCAGGGGCACTCGACCACTGGGCCACATCCCCAGCCCTTTTTTGTATTTTATTTAGAGACAGGGTCTCACTGAGTTGCTAAGTGCCTCTTCATCCTCCTGCCTCAGCCTCCCAAGTGCTGGGATTACAGGCATGCGCCACTGCGCCCGGCTTGAATCACTATTGTTAATTGAGTCTAAGAATTGTTTAATTTTCCACCTGATTTCTTCTATCACCCATTAATCATCAAAAAGTGTATTGTTCCAGCCGGGCGCGGTGGCGCATGCCTGTAATCCCAGCACTTTGGGAGGCTGAGGCAGGAGGATCGTGAGTTCAAAGCCAGCCTCAGCAATGGCGAGGCACTTAGTAACTCAGTGAGACCCTGTCTCTAATAAAATACAAAAAAAAAGGGCTGGGGATGTGATCCAGTGGTCGAGTGCCCCTGAGTTCAATCCCCAGTACCAAAAAAAAAAAAAAAAAAAAAGTGTATTGTTCCATCCCTCCCATGTGTTTATATATTTTCTTTAGGATTTTTTGTGTTGATTTCTAATTTCATTCCATTGTGATCTGATAAGATGCAAGAAATTATATGTATGATTTTTGTATTTGCTAAGAGTTCCTTTGTGGCCTATGGAATGACATTTATGAAGAAACTATTTTAAAGCAAATATTCCTATATATAACTTCTAAGTTAAAGTCTAACCAACTGTATGATTAATAAAATAAAGGTTGAAACTTACATTTTCTAATTATTAAATAAAAATCTGTTTTAGCTGCCTTGAACCCATAATTCTAGCCATATCTGCTTCTAAATTCCTTTAAATATATTTCAAATAACAATATGCACATAATGATGGGATATGTTTCTGCATAAAGACTGCAAAGCTGGAATCAAAAGGAAACTTGATTTTATGAAATGAATATGCAATGCAAAGATGGACATAAAATCTAAGAGACAGGGAATTATTAGGTAGAAATCCTTAAATAATTATAAAGCAAGCACACTCACATCAAAATGTAATTTTTAGTTGGGGGAAAAGCAAATTGGAATAACTTACGTGGAGAATGTAACAACGTTCTTTGAGACAAACACAGTATATTAGACACATGGTCCAGAAAATTCATGTTTTCCTAAACTAGCTACGTTAATTTCCATTCATTCAATCAATTAAAAATTTTCAGATTATGAACTATTAATATTACATAATTTAGAACAAAATTTTATTGATCATATTAGTTTCCTATTGCCACTGTGAGAAATTTAGTGGCTGTAAACAACACATATATTTTGTCTTGCAGCTCTGGAGACCAGCACTTTGAAAATGAGTTTCACTGGAGAAAAGCCAAGGTGTTGACAAGCTGGGCCTTTTTCTGGAGGCTGCAGGAGGTAATGGGATTCCTGCCTTGGCTAGCTTCTGGAAGCCACCTGCATTCCAGGCTTGTCTCTCCCTCACATCCCCACCACTTCTCTCTGCCGCCATCACATCACCAAGCCTTCTCACCTTCATGCCTTCCTCTTACAAGTCACTACATTAATGACCTACCAGGATTGTCCAGGGTATTATGGGTTGGATTTTTTATTTCTGCAAAAATTATATTTTAAAAAATCCTTGACTCCAAGTCCTCAGAATGGGATCTTGTTGGGAAATTGGCCAATGGGTATGTAATTAATTAAGGTGATCATTAGAGTGTTTCCTAATTCGATATGATTAACATCCTTATAAAAGAGTTGGGGACACAGAGACAGAGAGGCTTCGAGGGTTGGAAGTGAGGTTTTTGATGGCCTGATGCTTATACAAGTCAAAGAATACCAAGCATCCTCAGCAAACCCAGAAGCTAAGCATGAACAGATTTCTTCCTCACTCAGGGCTCTTAGAAGGAACCACCAGAGCCAACATGAGACAATGCAGTCGTGCTGTTTGAACCATCCAGCATATGGTATTTTGTTATGGCAGGCACAGCAAACTAAAGCAAAATAATTTCCCCCTTTCAAGACTCTTACTTTATTCACATCTGCAAAGTGGTAACACAAGATAATATGAATAAATTCAAGGGATTAGGAAATGGATGTCTTAAAAGAGTCAGTATTCAGTCTACCAAAGCATGATTATAATCAAATGATTTTACACATTTGAGGATATAAGAAAAGTAAAAATACCCTTCTCTCCAGATTCAGTGTTATTTATGGGTCAGAGGGTCCAATTTGCTCTGATATTTTACAGAGGAAAAATAAAGGGAAATGCAGCCTGGCATAGGATAGTTCTCTGTATTAGAAAACTAATCCTTTCCAAAATTACTGCCATTTTTACTTAATTCATTATCCATATTAAATGCATTTTATGAACAAGAAAAGTTACAAACAATAGGTTTGAGGACTGATTTGGTTGCATTTCAATAATAAAACTGATTTATAATTAAGAATATATTTCAATAAGTAGCTCAGGATTTTACATAGAAAATAAAAACACTTTTTATTTTACTATAATATTGCACTTCCATAGTGTTCCCAGATTGAAATATGTATATGTGTGTGTACATGTGAAATCTTTGAAACTTTTTATATGATACACATAGACCGCTTATATGTGTTTACAGAAAAACCAAAGAAATTCAATTTGGGATATATAAAAATGGCGATTATTTCACAATATGGCAGGTTACTTTTTCCGGATCACATTTAATATTTAAGTTATTATTTTCTCATCTTCCAACCTCTTTTAACTGGTCAGAATCTATGACTTCATATATCATTCACACAAGGAGGCAGAAAACAAAACCCACCATATTCAAGCAGAAAGACATTTAATACAGAGAAGCAGGTGTTTATAAATTTACTGTAGGAACAGAGGGATCAAAACAGAGACTATCCCCACTGCCTCTAGCTGACAGGAAGCTGAAGTGTGGCTACCGAGGATGCTGATCCAACTTCTTTCATGCCCACAGAACTGAAGCTCAGATGCGGAGTGCAGTCAGACCCCTGCTACCGACTAAATATTCATGTCTCTACGGCTGTGCTTGCCAACCCTCAGAAGCACAGACCCACTTTACTTCCACCTTCCCCCTCTCCTATGAAGTTCAACAGTGACCTGACTAATCTGCAGCTAGGCGTCTAAATTCAAAGAAAGAAATTTTCCATAATTTTTGCCCAGTATAAAGTTGAATTAGGTGGCATACAGGAACCTCTTCCTATTGAGGTAAAGAGGTAGAAAATGTACACAAAACTAAAAAGAGAAAGAACAGAACCTGAGGCTATAATGAGAAGAGAACAGCCATTGTCAGTTTGACAGAAAACAGTCATTTTTATAGAGGAAGGATTACAAGCGCTCATATGAAATTATTAATATGTTTAGCAAGCTGTAAATGTGTGAAATGAAATTGTATTTTAATCTATTACAATCTAAAAATTCTGTATGATATAAATGAGCCCATCCCCAAATACATGGAATTCATTTTAAAATGTGTGTGATGAGGAATAGTTCAACATATTCCCAATCTATGAAAATACTAAGTTAATGAAAAGAGAAATGCACATTTTAATCACGTTGAAATGACAATACACTCGGCAATAATGTTCCTTCTACGTTCATTAAGATTCTTTAACTTTGAAGGTTTAATATCTTTTAAAAACCAGAAAAATTAACTTGTAGATGGTTCGTATATGGGTTGATTTGGGGTTTGTCTTGTTTTCTTAGTTTATTGCTCTTTTCATCTGGATTCACATCAGGTTCCATGATGTTATGAGTTGGATGCAGTGTGTCCCCCAAAAGCTCATTAATGAGACAATGTAAGAAAGCTCAGAGGTGAAATGATTGGGTTAGGAGAGCCTTAAGCTAATCAGTGTGCTAACCCACCAATCAAGGCTCTACTGGTAACTGTAGGTAGGTAGCTGTGGCTGGAAGAGGTGGGTTCCTGGGTACGTATTATGTCTTTGTTAAACAGAGCTCCCTCTCTCTCTCTCTCTCTCTCTCTCTCTCTCTGCTTTTTAGTAGCCATTTCCTGACCTGCTTTCCTCTGTCACAGTATTCATGATGTCCTGCCTCACCTCTGAGTGACAATTAGAGCCATCTATCTATGGACAAAGACCTCTTAAACCATGAGCCCCCAAGTAAACTTCTGTTGCTGCCTGAAGCGATGGCCGCTTGGAGCAACGAAGCCGCAGGAAGAAGTTCAGAGGCAAACTGGAGACAAACAGCTTTTTATTCTGATAACTTTTTTCTCTGGCTCTAACAACGACTAACATGCGCCGTACACACCACCAAAATGGCGCTGACCCGATCAACCATCTCGGCCAAGTCACTTGAGATCCCGGGCCAAGTCCCGTGAGACTACGAAAAACGACAATGCCCAAATCTCCATGGCCCATAGTCAACGGCAATTTAAGCCATCTCCCCAAACAGGGCTCCTACAAACTTCCACCTCTAAAATTGTTCTTGTGAGTTTTTTTGGTCACAGCAGCAAAAAAAAAAACTGACTAGAAAGCATGAAATAGTTTTTGATAATTCATACTTCATACATCTCCAATAGATTCATGTTCATCAAAATATTAGTCTAAGTCTTTTGTCCAATATCTTATTAAAGCCTCAATGTGTGTATGTGGGGGATTTGGGGGGGGTAAGAGTTCTCTGTTTATCACCAGGTGAATTATTATTAAAGGGAAATTTGATGTTCTGTTGAGTGAGACCAAAGCCACATGCTTCTGTTAAATATTTTTTAATATATATTTATTTTAGTTATAAATGGACCTTTATTTTATGTATATGTGGTGCTAAGACTCGAACCCAGGGCTCTACCACTGAGCCACAACCCCAGCCACATGTTAAATATTTTTAAAGCTGCCTTTTAGAGAGATTTTTAGACAGATCAATATGTCTTAAAGAATAAGAGACATTCCCATACAGGGACTTTGATAATTAGAAAGGAGATATTTGAAATGAGTGTGACTAGATGGATGACCGAATCTATAGGGTTGGCGAAATTTGGTTTAGTCTAATTTTATTCTAAATTGATCACAAAATACAGAGGCCATAGAAGAAATTTTTAATAAATTTGACTACAGGTAATTTCCACATAAGACACAAAAAAGTGCAGCATTTCAAGAGTGAAGAAAATTTATTAAATGTATGCTTCATACTTAAAGGCAAAGGATAAAGTTTTAAACAGAAATAACTGCTAAAAATCAAAATCAATTAAAAGTATGAATATAAGTAAGTTGGTTTTAAATAGGTAAAAAAAAAAAAGGTATTAAGGAACTGAAATGGAAAAAAGCAAAATTAGAAAATTGTTCATAATTTATAAAACCAGATTTAAAATATTTTCCAATTACCATGACAAAGAGGAGACTCAGCACAGAAAAGTGTGGAGATACCTAGACACTTTTAAAACTATTTGGAGAGTGCACTAATATGTTTAATCGTTTGGAGGCATATTTAGGAGTATCTATCAAAATTTTAAATGCATGTAAAAACTTTGAGCCATATATATTTATGACAGATATATTCATATATCCCCTCTGTTCCCCCATAAAATAATAAAGATATTTTCTTAAATAGAAATGAAACAGAAAATGGTGGTTGAATGAGATGGATATCACTATCCTAAATGCATGATTAAAGATCTGAATGGGTACTTATATACTTTGTATACAAGCAGTTGTATGTAAAAAGATGATATACTTGTGCATTGTGAATAAGTAAATAAATGATCTAAAAAAAAGAAATGAAACAGAAGCACAAATGATAAGTAGAGTATGATCTGTTTTATTAGGAATGTATTTATATGTGTCTATATGTACTATGAAAAGCACCAAAATGTTATCTGTGGTTACATTGAAGAGATTTGCTTTTTGTGTGCGTGGGTGGTACTGGGAATTGAACACAGGGCCTTGTGCATGCAAGGCAAGCACTCTACCAGCTAAGCTGCTCTACGAGCTAAGCTATCTCCCCAGGCCATGCTTTTCCTTCTTTACTTTATTCATGCCCACATTTTCTGACTTTTATATGTGTCTATAAAATTATGTGTAACTTCTCATTTTAAAAATTCTTTACATTTTGTTTATAAAGATTGTATGTCTTGGCAAAACACTGACCTTTGTTTAAATCCTTTTTCCATATGAATGATGAGGTCATGAACAAGTGACTGGCTTGTCATCTGTAAATGGAGTATGAAAACCATTTCTATGGCGTTTTGAAGACTATGAAATGTATGTACTTAAAGTGCTTATCCTTGTGCCTGAAAATAGAATCTATTCAATTAATGATAGCTGTTATTATATGATTGCTACCAAATCTATAATACTATTACAAAATCAAAAATTAGTAAGATTTTTCAAGTATTTTTCAATACATAAATACAGTATATGAACAAAGGGACCCAATTTGTAATTGCATTTAGAAAGTTTTATTTACTTTCTTTTTACTTTTTTTTTTTTAATTTAGAGCTTTATAGTTATACATAGTAGTTAGGTTCATCCCAACAAACCCATACACATATGGAATTCAATTTTAGTTTGTGATCCTCCCCTATTCTCTCCCCCTTTTTACTCTCCCCATGCATTTAGAATTTTAACAAATTAAATCACTCTTCGTTCTCACTGTAGAGTTTTTTTGCTATGCTTATTTATTTCTAATGAGTTTTCTCCATGTATTATGAATGCATTTATGGGAAAGTTTATGAATCATTTTTAAAAATGTATAATGGCTGATCATCCCCTGGGGAACTGAGATTATACAGGTAGTTAAACAGAATAATTCTCACTCTAAATGTTCTCATTTTCCCCAACCCCTGAAATTGTCTAAATTTGACATAGAGAAAAAATTCTCAAGATACTGTTTAACTTTGGGATAAACTTTTTATAGTGTGTCTATTGGCTATATTGAAACAGAGAGCAACAATTAGAGATTCCCTATCAACACCTGTATCTCAAATGTTACTCCATGCTAAAGCTACTCAAGATGATTTTTGTAAAAAAATTTACCTTTAATATAATGTAAATTAATGTATCTCTTGTTCACATTTGGTGAGGGAATAATCTGTTCAGAAAATTGATCAAACTCAAAATGGAAAAACAACTTGACCAGGAATTTTGAGAAATCAAAACTTTCAAAACTTTCTCATTTTGGACTTTGAAATTTAAAACAAAATAGTTTGGCTAAATGTATCATTTTAAGTTTACACAATGCCTCCCTGTTAGAAAAGACAGGATTTTAAATCAGTCCTTGTCCCTTTATGCTGTTAAAATACCTGTAAATTTCAAGTGCAATATAATTGGCATTATAATAAATGATCTGGCAAACTGTTGTTGAACACAAAAGGACACAGAGATATTATGTCCCATTGTTACTATGAATAGAACCACCCAGACACCAATTAGCATCTCATCGCTATGATTACTTATTGTTCTTGTCCTACTAATCAACGTTAAACCTTTGTAGTTCATATTTTGATTTCAAAAAGTTGTGCTAAGGAAAGATTAAATTTATCATGAATGCTAACAAATGTGAAGCATACGAAGCTAATTAAGTTTATAACCACTGAGAGTAATATGAAAAGGAAAATTAAATTGCTTTGCTTCAAGGAAAATCTTTTAGGAAACATTTGTTGAATAAACATGAAAGCCTTTAAAAATGTTTTTCTACACAGTTTATGTTGGGTTAGTATTTTTGCATATGACAATCATATGTATTTCCTTTAATACTACTACTGTCTGCATAATATATTAGTCCTGTATGTTATAGTTTATAAAAGGAAAGTAGTATATTTACTAAGCATTTAAAAAGAACTCTCACCATTGTTAAAGCTCACAGCAGAGAGAGAGAACAAATTATTAGAATGACAAAGAAATCTGAAATTAAGCAAGGTTAAAATTTATGAGAAACACAAAGATACACTACTTGAAAGTTGCGTTGATAAAATAACATTAATTAAATTCTGTTTTGACATTTCTGACACCATAACAGTTTAATCCAAGGAGTTATGTCTTTTAGAAATATTCTCTTTAATTATATCTTTGCTATTCCCTAGATTCTTAGACATTCAATAGGCAATATTTTCTATGCAAATATTTCAATCATTATGGAAATGAGATTTCAATTTTGAAATGCAGGCATGATAATTTGTCTATTAGTCCTTAGCCCTCCATGAGGAAGAAGAGTGTTCAGCTGAAAGTTGGGCCCCGTAATAATTATTTTGTTCGCCAGCTGACAGGTTTACAGAATTCATCTTCAGTGTTTGGTGGCATCCCAGGATGCTTTTCCATAGTGGAGCAGAGTTGAGATCTACTCTGGGGTATTAGCACATGATGAAGGTAATCTGTTTCCTGAGCTGAAGCTCACAAACAAAGCAGTTAAATCCCCATCACAAATGGCTACATTGGGACTCATTACACTTTTCATAGGCCTGGATCTTTTTGTTTCTAAGTCCCTAAAACGTTTATATAGGGCAATGAAATTTTCACAGAACCTGCGCCAATGCTTTTAAAGAAGAATGAGATACACTGCTTTGAAGGATAGTTTTCTTCCAAAAGTAGAAACAGAATTTAAGGACCAAGAAAGAATGGGAAAAATGAAGAAGGGGCACCGCCTCCATGGGTCTCAGGTGAGAAGAGGGGAGAGACTTTGTCTTGAAAGGCCACTTATTTGCCCAAGTTTTCACTGATTTATTTTGTGAGCCTTGGTTGAGTCTCTACCTGGTGCCAGCTTCTGGGTGAGGGGGAGAAAACAACACCATCTCAGTCTGAGCAGTTCAGACAGCAGAAGAGAGAGGCCTGGAGATATCCTCATGCAAGAACACAACAGGGCTCTGTCAGGAAATGAGAAAGCACGGCCTGGTGGCCAAAAAGAGAAAGGGGCTGTTCCCCAAGGATTTGGAATGAAACCAAGGCGGGGGGGCTGGGGGGCTTGGACAGGAGAAAGCTTTATGAACATATGCGTTTGTATTCCACAGGTATAAAGAGAGAAGAGCTTCTAAAGAAATTGTGTTTTAGAATTTCAGAATATTGACGTATATTGAGTGAAATACATTCAGCTTTCCAACTAGGATTTAATGTTATGAGATTTGCTACCTCATGTCCTACTTACTAGGCCAAAATCTACCTTTAAATGGAAAAGGAAATGCACTCAGGAACCTCAGAGCAACCAGTCCGCACACACATACTATGTTTTTGATGCCACAGTTTACATCTGTTAATATTAGGTATCTCTCGACAAATTATTGTAGGTCTAGGTATTTTTTAATAGTTTTTGTCTTTTGAAATGTGTACTAGTGATATATGCAATTTGCACATCACCATTAAAGAACTGGAGTATTCCAAATCTGACTCCCCTTAGTGTTTCTTACAAGACAGATCTAGTGGTAAATGAACTTCCTCAGCTTTTGTTCCTCTGAACAAGTCTTTATCTTTATTTCTTAAGGACAACTTTGCTGGGTTAAAATTGGTTGGCTTTTTTTTTTTTTTTTCTTTCTTTCTTTCTCTCAGTGTTTTAATATATTATCATCCTACGCTTTCCTGGCCTGCAGAATTTCTTATGACAATTTCAAACTCCTAGCTTTTTGGAAAGTATGTTAGGGTCATTGTTCCTCCTGTTTTTATGATTCTTTCTTTTATCTCTGAAATTTTGTTTATAGTATGTCTTGGTGTACTCTTCCTTGGCATGAGTCTAACTGGAGCCCTGGGCTGAGATTGCAGGTCTGGTTCCTGAGTCAGAAGCAAGGCCATGTATGGTGTAGCCATGGAGTCTGGGTCTGGAGCAAGGGCACATGAGGAGCCTCAGTGGCTCTGAGATCCAGGTAGCAGACCAGCTTATTGTGATGATGGCTCAGATGTCAGGGAACAGGTGCTCACACAGAGGATCCAGAGCTGGGGTCTGTGGCATGGGTAAATGCGGATTAACCAGGGACATCAGGCCTGGGGTAGGGCTAGACTTTAGCAGTGGTAGCTGTGTTGTTTAAAGCAGGAGGAGTTGGGGTATGACACATGCACAGAAGCTGTGGCTTTGGGTTCAGGGCATGGGATTGGGACAGTTAGGACACCAGTCCAAGGGTGCCACAATGTGGCTCCTGCATGGGTGGGGAGCATGAAACAAGAAATAAGATAAAACTCTGTGCAAACCTATGAATCACATTTTTAATTAGTTTATTTAGTCTAGTTTGTTATATATGACTGCAGAATGCAATTCATTTCATAGTACACATATAGAGCACAATTTTTCAAGTCACTGGTTATACACAAAGTATTTTCACACCATTCATGTCTTCATACATGTACTTAGGGTAATGATGTCTAACTCATTCCACCATCTTTCCTACCTCCATACCCTCTCACTTTCCCTCCCTCCCCTTTGTCCTATCTAAAGTTCCTCCATCTATGAATCACATTTTAAGACCTTAAGGATGTATGATGTTTCGTAAGAAAGCATGAATGATCAAAACTCCCCCCCCCAAAAAAAAAACTATTAGAACAATACCTGTCAAAAGTTTAAAAGGGTGATTAAAGATTTCCAGTTAAAAATAAAAAGATAATTACCAAGATTGGATAGTATCAAATATCATGGAAACACCTCCAATTCATGTAATTGAATTACCTTTGTACTGATAAACTCAAGTAAGAATAAAAAGAGCTATAGACAGATCACTTTATTATTGGCACAAAAATTCTAAATAAAGTATTAGAAAACCAAGACATAGAATTATAAAAAAAAAAATACACATCATTAACATTAGTATTTCTATAAAGTAATACAGAAATCTTTATCAGAAAATTCTGCCTTCCTACTGTATGAATCACTGAAGAAAAATCGTCTGGCCATTCTAAACATACTCCATGTCCTTTGATAAATTCAGAGGTTATTTCAAATAAAAATTGTAGCAATGGAGGAATAAGAGGCAATTACTGTCAACTAAATGTCATAGAAACAAACACAATCGCTTAATCATGATTCTCAATGGTGAAAATTAAAATTATTTCTATTAAAACCAGCAACACTGTGCGAGTTGTCACTTTCTCTTTTATTATTATACAGTGTTTAGAGGTTTTAGTAAAAACAATAGAACAAGATAATAAAATAATAATTGTTAATATTAGACTTAGAAACAGATAACAGTCTACATGGAAACTTGAAACATGAAAAATTACATATTTTAATATTGTGAGATTTAGTAAGTGGCACTTGTACAACTAACTATCCATCTTGTGTGAAAAACTAACCTACATGGAGATACATAAACAAAATAAATGCATTTGAAAATAATTTAGGAGACATTTGAGAAGAATATCAAAATGCTCTCTCTCTCTGACAGCAAGGATATCTAAATTAGAGTGATAGAGTTCTATAACTTCATGTACTTCATAGTGGGAAAATTAAATCAGGGTACAATCCCTGCTGCTCACAAGGCTGTAGTATTCTCATACATTGCTGATGGAAATATAAGTTGTTACAGATGTTTTAAAAAATAAATATATCTTTGTGCTAAGAAATATGACTCCTGGGATAATACAAAAAATAAATTAAAGCAGAAATATAAAGTTGTTTATTCATAAGCATGTCTTTTGCAAAAAAAAATTTAGGACATATGTGGTAAAAAGGGACTCCCATCTAAAGAAAATGGGTTACAAATGTTGCTACATACATGGCATGGCATTCACACACACATAGCATGGTATTCACACATATGGCATGGTATTCAATTACACACACACAGTATGATGTTTACATATACACTGCTGGTATTCACACATACAATGCATGGTATTCACACATGTATGGCATGATATTCACACATGCCTGGCATGGTATTCACAAATACACTGCGTGGCTTTCACAAATACACTCCATGGTATTCGCACATGCATGTCATGATATTCACATATACATGGCATGGTATTCATAAATACATAAAATGGTATTTGTAATATGATTTATCTACCAACTGTATTATTATAGTACATTAAAAAGTGGAAGCTGGGTGCGGTGCACGCCTGTAATCCCAGCAATTGGGAGGCTGAGACAGGAGGATCACAAGTTCAAAGCCAGCCTCAGCAATTGTGAGGCACTTTAGCAACTCAGTGAGACCCTGTCTCTAATAAAATACAAAAAAAAAAAAAAAAAAAAAAAAAAAAAAAAAGGGCTGGGGATGTGGCCCAGTGGTGGTCGAGTGCCCTGTGTTCAATCCCTGGTACAAAAAAAAAAAAAAAAAAAAAAAAAAAAAGTGGAGCATTTTCACTTTAAATGAGACAAAACATAAAATCAACAAATTCAGAGGTTTGAAAAACTAGCAGATTTAACAAATTGGTTGCCTAGGCTGTGATAATCTTGGAAGATAAAATATTGAAGTGTATTAGTATTCTCTAGGGACACAGAATCAATACAATATAGGTAGATATGTAAGTAGATTTTTATTTATTTATTTTCTATTATTTTAGTTGTTGAGCTGCTGGGAATTGAACTCACAGCCTTGCTCAGGCTAAGTATGCACTTTATCCCTCAGCTATATCCCAAGGCCATAAGAAGTCACTTATTTAATTATTTTGTTTGTTTGCTTTTAGAGGTGGTATCTTGCCATGTTGCTCAGGCTGATCCTCTTGCGTCAGCTACCTGAATACCTGGGAAAACAGGTGCATATACACCATGCCCAGCAATAAAGGAGGACATTTATTATGGTAACTGACTCATAATTATGAAGGCTGAGATATCCCATAATATCTTCTGAAACCTGGAAAGCCAGGAAAACCAGTGGTACAATGTAGCAAAAGTCTAAAAGCAATAGAATCAGGAGCTCTGCTGTCTGAGGGCAGGGGAAAATGAATGTTCTAGGTGAAGGAAGAGGAGGAGGAGGAGAAGGAGGAGGAAGATGAGGAAGAGAAGGAGGAGGAGGAGAAGGAGGAGGAAGAGGAGGAAGAGGAGGAAGAGAAGGAGGAGGAGGAGAAGGAGGAGGAAGGAGGAGGAGGAGAAGGAGGAGGAAGAGGAAGATGAGGAAGAGAAGGAGGAGGAGGAGAAAGGAAGGAGAGGAAGAGGAGGAGAAGGAGGAGGAGGAGGAGGAGGAGGAAGAGGAGGGGGGAGAAGGAGGAGGAAGAGGAGGAGAAGGAGGAGGAGGAGGAGGAGGAGGAGGAGGGGAGAAGAAGAGGAGGAGGAGGAGGGAAGGAGGAGGAGGAGGGGGAGAAGGAGGAGGAGGAGGAGAAGGAGGAGGAGGAGGAGGAGAAGAAGAAGGAGGAGGAGGAGGAGGAGGAGAAGAAGGAGGAGGAGGAGAAGGAAAGAGGAGGAGGAGGAGAAGGAGGAGGGGGAGGAGGAGGAGGAGGAAGAGGAGGAGGAAGAGGAGAAAGAGGAGGGAGGGGGCCATCAGTCTCTTCTCTTTTTGTTTTATTGAAGCCCTCACTGGATTGGATGATGTCCATGCATGTTGCTAAATGGGCTCTTCTTTGCAGTCTACTAAATCAAAAGCTAATCTTGTCCAGAAGCAGCCTCAGAGTCACACCTGGAAATAATGTCTTGCCAGCTATTGGCCATTCTTTAGTTCAGCCAGGTTGACATATAAAATACACTCTCACTAGAAGAAAGGAGAAAGAGAGATTAAAAAATAATTATAATTTTAAAAGATAACCTCATATATATGGTGCTTACGAAGATGCATGAAGGGGCTGGGGTTGTAGCTCCATGGTAGAGCGTTTGCCTGGCCTATGTGAAGTACTGGGGTTGATACTCAGCACCACATAAAAATAAATTAATAAAGGTATTGTGCCCATCTACACCAACAACAAGAAGAAATAGAGAAACTGACTATTTAAAAAAAAAAGAAGATGTATGAATTACTGAAGTGTTAATGCTGGTTATTTTACGGTAGCAGGTGTTCAACAGATTTTATATCATTAAAATAGTTTTTTGCAATGTGTATGCGTGTGTGTGTGTGTGTGTGTGTGTGTGTGTGTGTGTGTGTGTAAAATCAGGAGAACACACAGCTCTTTTCTTCATGGGGGAGGGAAAGTACAATAAACCTTAACAAAAAATACTGTTTGTAAAATCTTGATGCCACTGCAGTTTAATAATCACATAACTAAGAACCTTTTACTGTGAAACATAACTTGTAGCTAAATTCCCTCTTGCATCATTCTGCAGAGGAAGATAAGCTGCTTATGCTCACATGAGCCTGCCATTCAGTGGGAGTTTTCTTTCTTCTTACCTCTCTCTCTGGTAATCTAATAACAATTAAGAATATTGTGAGCTTAACTGGGGTGCAACTGGAAAAAAATCCTATTTCATAGATTATAGAGCAGAAATCCCTATCCTAATAGGATGAGATCATGAAGCTCTATAATATATGCTTTTTTTTTTAGTTTAGTTTTTTTTTTTAATATATTCTTAGGCAACACAGATCCTCCTAATAACATTTTTACCTTTGACTTCTATACTGTAGCACACCTATTCCTTCCATCTCTGTCTTTGATCATTCTCCAATTAAACTTCAGAGAATGATTCTTTTTAATTACACCTCTAGTCCAGGCCTCATTTCCAAACCCCATAACTCTTTATCTACATTCCACTTGATAGCCACTCCTGGATTCTTTAAAATCCTGTCAACCAAAGACCAAACAATGATCTCCCACCACACTACCTGCTCCCAAATCTCATCCTTCTCCAGAATTTTCAGTTTTAGTAAATGGCATCATTAGCTGAGTAAGCTAGGAGTTATTATTTTATATAGTTGTAGATGGACAGCACGCCTTTATTTTTATTTATTTATTTATTTATTTATGTGATGCTGAGGACTGAACCCAGTACCTCACACATGGTAGGCAAGCGCTTTGCCACTGAGCTACAACCCCAGCCCCAGGAGTTATTCTTTACTCTGGTTTTGTCGTCTCACCCACATTGACAGGTCTTCTGATTTCTTGACCTAAGTATCTCACCTAAACATCTCTCAGCTGAATCTATTTCTCCTTTGTCTGCACTACCAGCAGAGCACCTTAGTCCACACCATCACCAGCTCATGCTTGAATGTTCTGTTCATTTACATGATGGTCAGTTGGGTGTGGCCACAGGAAGGGACACAGGAGAGAGAGGCTCAACAGAGCAAGACGTTATTATAGGTGTCGGTTGGTAAATAGGAGTCACAGTGTCCCATGCAAGGCCACCTGGGGAAGCGTTGGGATCGTCAAGAGGCAGAGAGTGAAGCAAGAGGAAGCCAAAGCCAGAGCCTGTCTCAGGCTTTAGAGGGGAAGATAAGACCAGACAGGATGAAGAGTTTTGAATGGGCTACTTCAAATAATTTCGGGCTCCAAGGTAGAAGGGTTGCCCCTACCTGCCTGCAACCTGGCTGTGGAATGATCAAGGAAGATCCCACCTCCTGGAGGGTGTGGCCAGGTAGAGGAGATGTGGCTCTAGGTTTGTGTCTGGTTGCAAAACAAACTATGTCTAAGAACTGGCCAGCCCAGGAGGGGCAGCCTCTCCCCAACCAGAGAGGGTTTAAAAATCTCAGAACACCACAGTGTGCAAAAAGTAAAAAATATATCGAATACATTGAGCTATCAAAATAGCCATCTCATTGGTCTTCCCTTTATTTGGGAAATCCTCCAATTCAATCCCAACCTACAGCAGTAATAACTCTTTAAAAATCAACACCGCAGAGAAGGTCTCAAGAATTTTCTGTTATGCTTAAAATAGACTCTGCATGTCTCCATTCTTACTGCCTCTCCGGTTTCAATCCACATTCCTCTCTGCTCCCACCATCAACATTTCAGACACACATGTCTAGTTTTTCAGATGTGCTTTACTGCCATCTTCAAAACCCCTTCCCAAGCCACGGCACCCTTTTTTTTTTTTTAATATGAACAATCTTTATTACTTTTTTTAATTTATAGTAGTAGTATATATTACAATTCATACTGCACATATAGAGCATCTTTTTACACAAAACAGTTTGTATACAAAGTATATTCATAGCATTCAAGTCTTCAATCATGCATTTAGAATAATGATATCCATCTTATTCAACCACTTTTTCTTTTTTTCCCCTCCATCCCCCCTTGCTCCCTCCCTTCCCTTCCCTTCCCTTTGACGATTATAGTGTTGCTCTAATCCTCCTATGTACCCCGACCCAACAATACTGTGAACCAGCCTCCTTATATCAGAGGAAACATTCGGTATTTGGATTTTTGAGATTGACTGATTTCACTTAGCATTATATTCTCCAACTTCATCATTTACCAGCGAATGCCATTATTTTATTCTCTTTTATTGCTGAGTAAAATTCCATAGTGTATATATACCACATTTTCTTTACCACTCATCTACTGAGAGACATCTAGGTTGGTTCCACAACCTAGCTATTGTGAATTGTGCTGCTATAAACATTGAAGTGGCTGTGTCACTGTAATATGCTGTTTTTAAGTCCTTTGGGAAAAGACCCAGGAGTGGGATGGCTGGGTCATAAGGTGGTTCCATTCCCATTTTTCCAAGAAATCTCCATACTGTTTCCATAACAGTTGCACCATTTTGCAGTCCCACCAGCAATGTATGAGTGTGCCTTTTTCCCCACATCCTCTCCAACATTTATTGTTGCTTGTGTTCTTGATAGCTGCCATTCTGACTGGAGTGAAATGAAACTTAGGGTAGTTTTGATTTGCATTTCTCTAATTGCCAGCGATGTTGAGCATTTTTTCATGTATTTGTTGATTAATTGCCATGGCACCCTTTCTTGGTAACATTTATTCAACCCTTAGAACATTCACATGCACCCAATACCTTGTGTCCACACTTCCGGTCTCTGATGAGGTCTGATATTTCTGTGCTTTTCCAGCCCATGAGTTTTCATGGTTTATGTCCCAAGCTGGAACAATTATTTGCTTAATATTACCACTTTCACTCTAAGCAGCTCTATGTCCTACAAAGGCAGGGTCTATATCCCTTCTGATTGCCACCATGTCCTTTGTGCCCAGCATTAGAATCTACACAAAAGGCATACTGAGTTCATAGCTACTACACAGATAGCTGGACTGTGGTCTGTCTGATGTTTACAATTCATAACTTTTTTTCTTTTTTTTTTTTTCTTCTGTACTAAGCCTTAGGTATATTCATCTTTATAACTGTCCCCCCTTGTCAGTACAGATGCTCCTCAAGTTTGGATGGGATACATCCCCATAAAGCTATCCTAAGTTGAAAATACCAAAGTCAGAAATTCATTTCACACTCCTCACCTCCTACATATAATGGATGGGGTAGCATACCTTAAACATGCCTGGAGCACTTATATTACCCTGCTGTTGGGCAAAATTGTCTAATACAAAGCCTGTTTCATAATACAGCATTAACTATCTTATGTAATTCACTGAAATACCTGTATCCAAAAGTCGCTGGCAACATAGCACTCTCCAGAGTAGCAGCGTTCACCATCACGATGACATGACTGACAGGGACCTGCCCCATGGCTGCTACCCAGCCCCAGAAGACGATTGTGCTGCATGTCATTAGCCCAGCAAAGACACAGGTTCAAATAAGAACTATGACTTCTGCTGAATACATTTTTTTCTCCCAGTCAAAAAATGTTTAGGTTAAGAACATCATAAACAATCAGGGTGCATCTCTATTTATTTATTTTTACTTCTATATCTCCTGTTTTGTGACTTTGTGATCTTGGCATGATACATTTTAAGATTCTAAAAGCAAAGCTCATTTTTTTTTTTAAACATCAATTATTTTTAAGTTTTTGGTAAATGTGGCTTATATGTGGTTTCTTTATTGAAAAAGATACACCAGGTAAGAAAATGCAATACAACCAACATAAAAAACAATTACCTAATTAGAAAAATCATACTGAAGAATTTTATGCAAATGAATATAAGCTGCCTTTATAGACCTGGAGTTTCTGGTGGAAGGTTTGTGTATTAATTGACATGGTTTGTGTGTGGCTTGTCTCCAATGGTTTCATGCTGGAAATGTGGTTGTAACTAACAATATTGAGGTGTTTGGGCTTTTAAGAGATGGTGAGTAGGTCTTTAAGAGGGATTAATGCCTTCCTTTTGGGACAGGATTAGTCACCTGTTGTTATAAAACAAGTTTGGCTTCCCCCACTCTCTTCCTGACTTCCTCTTTTACCATGTGACCTCTCATGCCTGGATTCATGCCTTACGTGATGCCATCCATCATGAGAAGCTAATGCCAACCCTATGCTCTGGGACCTCCAGAACTGGGGGCTAAGCAAACCTCTTTCCTTTACAAAGTATCTACCCTCTTATATTCTGTTATTACAAAACAAAATGGGCAAAGATATTAACTATGCTACATGTTCTTCAATGCCTAGGGTCAGGGTCTCCATTTACAGGTGGTCAGTCATACATAATGAATGTCTTAAATTAAAAAAAAAAAAAAAAAAAAAAAAAAACTTTTGCAAGAAATTAGCATTTGCTATACATTAGCATTAAAAATTGAGCTAATTAATTTTCTCTTTTTAAAAATCAAATGAATGAAATCAAATAAAGACCCTCGTATATGGGAACTATAAATAAGACATTTCTGTGGTGATAAGTATTTTCTTCAAGATTAATTTAAATGTGAACAAATTTGTCCCCATAAAAAGTAAGTCAATTTAAATGTAACATATTAACTTGGGAAGACATCAGATCAAATTTACTGGGTTCATTAAGCTCATGGAATTAAATTTTGGAAATCTTTTTTTTTCCTAGTAATAGGTTCCAAGAGTAATATTTATCAGCCTGTCGAATATGTGTTTATTTATCATGCAAATTGACATAGAGACCCATGCAAGCAACTAGTTTTTAATGTTTTTGCAGACTCACCAAGTGTTTGCAATCTAAATTTAGACAAACTTATCTAAATTTAATATAAATTATGAGTCCTCCATATTTCAGCCTTACAAAAATCTATTACTGAGTGGCTATGCTACTGTTCTTGATTGCCCAAGTGTGTCTTGATGCTTGGATTGCTACTGGGTAGCATTACTTACCACAGAGCTACATGCAAATATGTATATAGCGTTGGTTCCTCACATAAGAATGCAGAGATTCTTTGGGTGTCTAGTTGCCTGGGTTTTGTGACAAATGCAATGAATGTAGAGTAAATTTCTCTGTGTGTTGTTTTTTCTAGGAGTATATTGATGTGTGTTAAAGAAACACTAAGAGTGTGATAAAGTAGCATGGAGGTAGAAATTGTGTTTAAGATAAAGAGACACAGGCAATAAAAACAGGCCTCCTGTCTGTCATGATGGGAGTCAATCATAGAACTCCAGCCATGAGCCCCAGCTTCTCTGGTGGCCATTCCCTTCAAGGAACCAATTGATAGACTCTGAAGATAGAGTCTGTGTGACACCCTTGTCCTAACAAGAGGCAGTTGTTTTCATTTTACCTTCAACCCTCATGTTACCTCTTTCATACTTGGATTCTTTTGCTCCTTACACTATGGTTTGGATCAGAAAGATTCCCCCCAAAAGCTCATGTTTTGAAAACATGGTCCCCAGTGCAGCAAGGCTCAGAGGTGAGGTTACCAGGAAATGATCAGATCACGAAGGCTCTGAGCTTTGTGATAGCTGCATGGACTACTGGCGCAGAGTCCCAGTTGGAGGAAGTAGGTCCCAGCGGGGTAGTGCCTTAGAAAGGTTTATCTTCTCTCTTGCCTCTTCCTCTCTCCTCCTGCTTTCCAGCTACATGAGCCGCGTAGCTCTCCCCAGTCATGCCCTTCCACCATCATGTTTCAGTCTTGAAGTCAGCTCACCATGGACTGAACCTCTGCAACCAGGATCCAAAAATGAATCTGTCCTCCTCCAAGTTGCTCTTGTCTGTTGCTTTGGTCACAGAGGCCAAAAAAATCTAACACATGTAAATTAGGCATTGTCTCTATCTAAAATAATTAGGATATACAGCCTATTTGATGTAGCTTTTTTTAAAAATTTCTGATAACCAAATCAATGTGTCTATCTAACACAACTATCAGTCTGAAGACAACATAATTTTAAAACACCAACAAACTTTGTAAAGATCTAGTTAATCAGGCTACATAAATTGGGCCTACTAAGTGCAGCTGTACCTCAAAATAACCAACAAAATTTCAGTCATAGGTATTTTCAAATATCTGCTCTTACCTAAGATTTTGTGATTTCTGAGGAAATCTAGGAATTATTTTCTTTCATTTACTATTTAAAAGTCATGAAACAGCAGACTCAATTGATATAAAAAGTCTAGAAAATGAACTACATACAAAAGAAATAGAATTGCAGACCCCCTTTTAGAATTTAATGTATTCAACACTTTCTTCTCAGCTGTACACTAATTCTTCTCTAAAATAGACCATATGTTAGGGCACAACACAACACTTAACAAGTACAAAAATATAGAGATAATACCTTACATTCTATCAGATCATAATAGAATGAAATCAGAAACCAATGATAAAATAAAAAATAGAAGCTACTCTAACACATAGAGACTAAACAATATGATATTGAATGGCCAATGGATAAGAAAAGCAATCAGGGATGAAATAAAAACATACTTATAGGTAAATGAAAATAGTAAAAAAAAAATTATCAAAATCTCTGGGAAACTATGAAGGTAGTTCTAAGAGGAAAGTTAATCATTGAGCACATTATTTAAAAGAACAGAAAGTCACCAAATATATAACCTAACATTACATCTCAAAGCCCTAACTGAACAAAAAACTCAACACCAAAAGCAGTAGAAGATAGGAAATAATTAAAATCAGAGCCAAAATCAATGAAATTGAAAAAAAAATTAAAAACAACAAAAACAAATATTTGGTTCTTTGAAAAATAAATAAAATTGATAAACCCTTAGCCACACTAACAAAGAGAAATAGAAAACTCGCATCACTAAACTTCAAGATGAAAAAGGAAATATCACTAGGGGCACTATTGAAGTACAGATGATAATCAGAAACTACTTTGAAAATCTATACTCCAACAAAATAGAAAATCATGAAGACATCAACAAATTTCTAGAGACATATGAGCTACTCAAATTGAATCAAGAAGACATAGAAAATTTAAACAGATCAATTTCAAGCAATGAAATTGAAGACACCATCAAAAGTCTACCAACAAACAAAAGCCCAAGACCAGATGTCTTTTCAACCAAGTTCTAACAGACCTTCAAAGAAGAACTTACACCAATACTCCTCAAATTATTCCATGAAATAGAAGAAGAGGTGCCCTTCAACTCATCCTATGAAGGCAGTATCGCACTAATACCAAAACCAGAAAAAGACACATGAAAGAAAGAAAACTTCAGACCAATATCCCTGATGAACATAGAAGCAAAATTTATAAATAAAATACTGGCAAATTCCATACAAAACATATTAAATAGTGCACCATGATCAAATGGGGTTCATTCTAGGGATGTAAGGTTGGTTCAACATACGAAAATCAACAAAAACAATTCATTATATCGATAGACTTAAAGACAAAAACCACATTTGGCAAAATTCAATATCCACTTATTCTCAAAACATTACAAAAACTAGGGATAAAAGGAACTTACCTCAACATCGTAACAGCTATATATGCTAAACTCAAGGCCAACATCATTCTAAATGGAGAAAAAATGGAAAAAGAGAGAGAGAGAGAAGGAGAGAGAGAGAGAGAGAGAGAGAGAGAGAGAGAGAGGAGAAAGAAAGACGTCCTTGTTTACCACTTCTATTCAATATAGTTCTTGAAGAGTTAGCCAGAAGAATTAGAAAAAAGAAATAAATTAATGGGATATGAAAATAAAAAGAAGAACTCAAAGTGTCTCTATTTGCCAATGACATGACTGTATTTAGAAGACTGAAATCTCCACCAGATAGCTATTAGAACTCATAAATAAGTTTAGCAAAGTATCAGGCTATAAAATTAACACCCTGTAAATCAATTGTGTTCCTACATACCAATGACAAATCAGCTAAAAGAGAAATCAGGAAAACAACCCGATTCACAACAATCACAATAAGTAAGTAAATAAATAAATACAGGAAGTCAATCTAACAAGAGAGGTAAAAGACCTCTATAATAAAAACTACAGAACATTAAAGAATGAAATTGAAGACCTCAGAAAATAGAAAGATCTCCCATGTTCTTGGATAGGCAAACTTAATATTGTCAAAATGGCCATACTACTAAAAGCACTATACAGATTTAATGCAATTCCTATTAAAGTCCCAATGACATTCTTCATAGAAATAGGAAAAGCACTCATCAAATTTATTTGGAAAAATAAGAGACCCAGAATAGCCAAAACAATCCTTAGAGAGAAAAGTGATTTAAGAGGTAGTACAATATCAGACCTTAAACTATACTACAAAGCTATAGTAACAAAAATGTCATGGTATTGGCACAAAAACAAACATGAAGAGCAATGGAACAGAATAGAACACATAAAGACATACCTACAAGCTGGGCATGGTGGTGCACGTCTGTAATCCCAGTGGCTATGGAGGATGAGACAGGAGGATTGAGAGTTCAAAGCTAGCCTCAGCAAAAAAGGCGCTAAGCAACTCAGTAAGATCCTGTCTCTAAATAAAATACAAAATAGGGCCAGGGATGTGGCTTAGTGGTTGAGTGCCCCTGAGTTCAATCCCCAGTACAAAAAAAAAAAAAAAAAAAAAAAAAAAACAAAGACATGCCTACATAAGTACAGTTATCTCATACTAGACAAAGGCACCATAAACATTCTTTGGAGAAAAGATAGCCTCTTCAAAAAATGGTGCTGGAATAACTAAAAATCCTTAAGTGGTAAATTGAAATTGAACCCCTATCTCTCACCCTGCACAAAACTCAACTCAAAGTGGATCAAGGATCTAGGCATTAGACCAGAGACCTTGTGCCTACTAGAAGAAAAAGTAGGACTAACTCTCCATATGTCAGCTTAGGAACCAACTTCCTCAACAAGACTCCTAAAGCTCAAGTAAAATCAAGAATAAATAAAGGAAATGGTATCAAACTAAAAAGCAAAGGAAACAATCAAGAGCATGAAGAGAGAGCATACAGAATGGGAAAAACAATCTTTAATACCTGCACCTCAGATAGAGCATTAATCTCTAGAATATATAAAGAACTCAAAAAAACTTAACACCAAGAAAACAAATAACCCAATCTATAAATGGGCAAAGGAACTTACCAGACACTTCACAGAAGAAAAAATATGAAGGGTCGAAAAATATGTGAAAAAAATGTTCAACATCTCTACAAATTAGAGAAATGCAAATTAAAACAACATTAAGATTCCATCTCACTCAAGTCCCAATGACAATTATCAATTATACAAGTAACAATAAATGTTGGCAAGGATTGGGGAAAAAGTTTCACTTATCCATTGCTGGTTGGACTGAAAAATTGGTGTAACCACTCTGGAAGGCAGTATGGGGATTCCTTAGAAAACATGGAGTGGAACCACCATTTGACCCAGTTATCCCACTTCTTGGTTTATACCCAAGGGACTTAAAATCAGCATACTACAGTGAAGTGGCCACATCAATATTTATAGCAGCTTATTTCACAATAGCCAAGCTATGAAACCAAATAAGGTGCCATTCAACAGATGGAGGGATAAGGAAAATGTGGTATATATACATAATAGAATGTCATCCAGCCATAAAGAAGAATGAAATTATTGGATTTGCCAGTAAATAGATGGAACTGGAGAATATCATGCTAAGTGAAATAATCCAATCCCACAATACCAAAGGTTGAAGTTTCTCTCTGATATGTGGATGCTGACCCACAACAAGGGAGGGTAGGGAAGGGAAGAACAGAAGTTCATTGGATTAGACAAAGGGCAATGAAGGGAAGGGTGGGAAGACTATAGGAAAGATAGTAGAATGAATTGGACAACACTTTCCTTTGCTCGTGTATGAACACACGTCCAGTGTAACTCCACATTATGCACGCCCACAAGAATGGGATCCTAATTGGAATGGGTTGTACTCTGTGTATGATATGTCAAAATATACTCTATTGTCTTGTATATCACACACACACACACACACACACACACACAAAATAAAAACAGAATTTAATATATTCAGCTTAATGCTAACACTTTACCTTTTTCTGAAATTGCTGTTTTGTAATATCCATTTGGGGCTTGTGACTAAATTTTGTCATATTATGTGTTATAGGGGATGTTTGGGATTATATGCATTGTGGTTTCCATGTAATATGTCCTCATATCTTATTCAGTGGAAATTTTGTCTGATTTGGGTCTGAATATATAAACATATACCCTCTTATAAAATACTTACGAATATGCAGTCATTACTAAAACATTTGAATGATTTTTTTTGGAGGGGGATGGAGATAATATATCATAGTAAAAAAAAAAAAAGCATAGCTTTTGATTAATAAAGACCTGAATTTAGATTCTAAGGTTTGCTACTTAATGATTGTGTGAATTTAGATTTGTCATTTGTCCTCCTGAGTAAAATTAATCTCCTCTATAAAATGGGAGTTAATGGTGTGTGTGTGTGTGTGTGTGTGTGTGTGTGTGTGTTTGTATGCATATATAATACCTATATTAGGTATATAAGATAAGAATAAATCAATCTTGTAAGTGCTTTATCCTTTGAAGACAAAGGCAAATTTTTGTGGGTATTTTGAAAGAGTTATCACACCGATCATAGCAATTTTCATACATAGTTACCCTAACTTCTTCCTCATGAACTATAAGAAATTTTTATATTTGTACTATTACTATTACCACTTAGGAATTTGTTTATCTGTGTGTGTGTGTGTGTGTGTGTGTGTGTGTGTGAATACAAGTATGACCAAACATGCCTGAATATATGCATTAAACAAATACCAAGCTCTTACTTTTTACTCAACTAAGGAGGGGAAGACATTTGCCTCTCTAAGTGATACTAACACCTGCCCACATATAGATAAAATAGTGGATATTTTATTGCTAACATGATTCATGAGGATATAAAAGGTACCTATAAGATATCTCAGTATTTAAAGTTTTCAAATTCAAATACATCTTTTATGTCACTTCAAATACAGCTTTAAAATCAGTATTCAACATTTATTTTTAATTTGGGACAGCTGTGGTCTGATTGTTTATGCTCCCCCCAAATTTATTTATTGGAAAACGTCACCCACAAAAATGTTGATGTTGGGGGCAGGGCCTTTGAGTGATTAGGTCACAAGTGGAGTCCAAATGAATGAGATCAGTGCCCTTATAGAGGAATCCTGAGGAAACTCCTTCCCCAGGCTGTGTGAGTTCAATGGCAAAAGACTGCCATCTTTTTTTTTTTTTTTTTTTTTTTTTGGTGGTATGGGGGATTGAACTCAGGGGCACTCGACCACTGGGCCACATCCCCAGCCCTTTTTTGTATTTTATTTAGAGACAGGGTCTCACTGAGTTGCTAAGTGCCTCACCAATGCTGAGGCTGACTTTGAACTTGCGATCCTCCTGCCTCAGCCTCCCAAGTGCTGGGATTATAGGGATGCGCCACCGTGCCCGGCTTGCCATCTATTTTTTTTTTTTAATATACTTTTTTAGTTGCATATGTACACCCAGTGTGGCCCTCACCAGACACACACTCTGCCTATCTATGTTATTCTCTTTTTCTTTCTCTTTCTTTTTTTTCCAAAAGCTGGGCCTCACGCACACCAGGCAAGTGCTCTATCAGTGAGCCACATCCCCATCCCCAAATCTGCCTATACCTTCATCTTGGATATCCCTGACTCTGCAATTGTGAAAAGCTTATTTCCATTCTTTACAAGCCATAGTCTATGCCATTTTGTTAGAGCAGCTGTATAGACTAAACCAGAGTCAGACATCCTGTCCCTAAACCCCCAACATGTTTAAGAACAAACAGACGTCTTGGTAGCTTTTAACAAATGACATGGTTCAAGACAAGGGAAAACAAGCAGGACTAAACAAGAATCTCTATTTTTAAGTGGACAAATAAAAATTGTACATATCTATGGGGTGCCAGTTGAAATTTTGTGCATGTACTCATTGTATAATGCTAAAATCAGGGTAGGCATATTTATCTGTCAGACATATATCATTTCTTTGTGGGGAAAACATTTAAAATCCTGTTTCTTCTGGCTATTTTGAAACATGTAATCTGTTATCATTATCTATAGTTACTCTACTGTGCAACAGAGCTTGGGAACTTCTAAGTGTAAATCATTACCGGTCCCCAGCCTTTCCCCATCCCTCACCTCTCCTATTTTTCTCAACTTCTACTAACCACCATTCTACTCTCAAATTGTGTGAGATCGAGTCTTTAAGATTCTACTTATGAGTGAGATTATGTGGTGTTTGCTTTCTCCGGCGGGCTTATTTCATTTGGCATTATGCCTTCAGTTTTCATGGAGGTCACAAATGACAAGATTTCATCCTCTTCAGTTGCTGAATGAGTGGCATTCCATTTTGTGTATGTAACCACATTTTATTCATCCATTCATCAGTTGATACAAATAGGTTGATCCCATTCCTTGGCTATTGTGAAGAGTGCTGCAGTGAACACAAGGAAAAAGTCGCCTCTGCAACATACTGTTTTAATTTCTTTTGGATATTAGCAGTGTGATTGCAGGATCCTACGGTAGATCTAGTTTTAATTTTTTGCTAAACTTCCATACTATAATGGCTGTGCTAACTCACATTCACGCCAACAGTGTGTAATCCTTTCCTTTTCCCCACATTCATTTTTTTACATATTTTTTGTTGTTGTTGTTGTAGGTGGACACATACCTTTATTTTATTTATGTGGTGCTGAGGATCGAACCCAGGGCCTCACACATGCGAGATGAGTGCTGTACCACTGAGCCATAGCCCCAGCCCCTCCCCACATTCTTACCAGCATTGTTGACTTTTTTGATAACAGGCACTCAGCTGGAGTGAGATGATTATGTCATTGAGATACTGATTTGCATTTTTTTTCTGATATTTAAAGATTCTCATAATTTTTTTCAGATACCTGTTGGCCATTTATATGCCTTATTTTGAGAAATGTTTATGGAAGTGCATCACCCATTTCTCAACAGGATCATTGTTACTTTTGCCATTGAGTTGTTTGAGTTACTTACACATTATGGATTTTGATGCCTTATCAGATATATAGTTTCCAAATATTTTATCCTGTTCTTTAGATTGTCTAGTTACTCTGTTGACTTTTTCCTTCACCGTGTAGAAGTCTTCTATTGATAAAATACCATTTGTCCATTTTTGCTTTGTTTCCTGTGCTTTAGAGATCTTATCTAAAAACCCCTTGCCTATTTCATTGTTGAGAATTATGTTTTCTTCTAGTAGTTTTATAATTTCATATCTTCCATCTAAGTCTTCAATCCATTTTGCCTTGAGTGTCACATGTGGTTATAGGAAGCAATCCAATCTTACCACTCTGCATGTGGGCATCCAAGTATTCCCGTGCAATGTATTTAAAAGACTGTCTTTTCCACATGCATACTTAGCACCTTTCTTGAAGATCTATTGGCTCTGGTTCCATGACTTACGTCTGGGTTCTATTTTCTGTTCCATTTGTCTTAATCTCTGTTATTATGCTGACATCATGTGTTCTGATGACCATAACTTTGTAATTTTTCTTGAAGTAAGGTAGTAAAGTACCTCCGGCTTTATTCTTTTTGTTCAATATCGTTTCAGCTATTCAGGAAGTTTGTGCTTTCATGTGAATGTTAGGATCTTTCTTCTATTTCTTTGAAGAACATCACTGAAATTTTGCAGAGTTTGCAATACATCATTTTGAATAGTATCGTAATGATATCAACTATTCAATATATAACACGAGTTGCTTTCCATTTTGTGCGTGTGTGTGTGTCCACTTCAATTTCTCTCCTCAATGGTTTATAGCTCCTATTGTAGAGATTTTTCACCTCTTCAGTTGAATTTATTTCTGGGCTTATTTTTTTTTATTGTGAATCAGATTGCTGTCTTGATTTCTATTTCAGATCATTTGCTATTGGCACATGAAAGCACTATATTTTGTATGTTGGTTTTATATCCTGAAGCTTTTCTAAATTTGTTTATTGTTTCTAATAGTTTTGGGTGGACTGTTCAGGGAGTTCTGTATATAAGATTATGTCATCTGTGAAGAGTGACAGTTGAATTTGCATTTCCAATTTCAATGTCCTTTATTCCCATCTCTTGCTTAATCACTCTCACTGAAACTTCCAGCCATTTCCTTGATAAACATGGTGAGTGGGAGGCAGCCTTGTGATGTTCCAGATGTCAGAGGTGAAGCTTTCAGCTCTTCCTGTTCGTTATGTTAGCTGTGGGATTGTGCTAATGACCTTTACTATGCTAAGGTACGTTCTTCCTGCTCCTAATTTATTCAGAGTTTGTTCATGAAGGGATGTTAAATTTTAGCAAGTGCCCTTCTCTACAGGTACTGGGGTGATCATGTGGTTTTGGCCTTTATTCTTTTAGTGTGGTGGGATATGATTATTTATTTGTGTGTGTGAACCGCCCTTCCATCACTAGGGTGAATCCCAGTCCACCATGGGGAATGGTCTTTCCAATGGGCTGTGGACTAGTATTTTGCCGAGGATTTTTACCTCTGTGTTAACCAGAGAATTTGGACTCTTGCTTTTGCTTTTCTTTGTGTCATTAAGTGGTTTAGGTATCAGGATTCTGGGGGCTTCATGGAATGAGTTTAAAAGCATTAGCTGTCTTTCAATACTGTGGAGTTGTTTGAGCAGAATTGGTGAGAATTCAGTAAAGATTTGGTAGAAGTCAGTAGTGAAGCCATGTGGTCCCTGGCTCATCCCTGATGTGGGATGTTCTATTGATGATTGGATCTCATTATGTATTTTTGGTCTGTTCAAATTTTCCACTTCTTCATGAATCAATCTTCATAAGATGTACATATCCAGGAATTTTTCCATTTATTACAGGTTATCAAACTTATAACTTCCAAGTTTGTTGGGATATAGATGTTCATGAGAGTCTCCAGAGGTTCTTTGTGTTTTAGTGGTGTCAATTATAATATCTCTTTTTTAATCTCTGATTTTTATTTATTTGGGTCTTTGTTAATCTAGCTGAAGAACTGTCTATTTTTGCACTGATCTTTATTCTTTCTTTCCTATTATTAATTTCAGATTTGATTCATGGTGTTTTTCTAGTTCCTTAAGGTACACTGATAGCTTATTTATTTAAGGTCTATCTACAGTTTTTGTTGTAGGCTTGATTGTGATAGACTTCTCTCTTCACACTTATTTTTCTGTATCCTGTAAGTTGTGATATGTTGTATGTCCATTATCAAGATTTTCAAGATTTTCAAAAATTCCTTTCTTAATTTCTTTATTGATCCACAATGAATAAGTTGTTTAGTTTATGTATTGTATTATTTCCAAAGTTTTTCTTGTTATTGATTTCTGGTTTTATTGTGTTGTAGGCAGAAAAGATATTCAATATGATTTTGATTTTTAAATTTGGTTTGAGACTTGTTTTATGGCAAGATGTATAATGTATCATGGAGAATGTGCCATGTGCAATTGAGATCAGTGTATCTTCTGCAGCATTTGGATAGAATGCTCTGTAGATGTCTGTTAGGTACATATGATCTAAGGTACAATTTAACTCCAAAGTTTCTTTGTTCACTTTTGTCTGAATAATATGTCTATTGTTGAATATAGGATTTTAAAGCTCCCGACTTTTATTATATTGGAATCTCTCCCTTTATATCTGTTGATGTTTACTTTATATGTGCTTAAATATTGGACACATACATATTTACAATAGTTACTTTCTGTTGCTGTATTGACCCTGTATTCGTTTTTCATAACTGTGACCAATATACCTGATAAACACAACTTAGTGGAATAAAAGTTTATTTTTGCATCTTAGTTTTAGAGGTCTCAATTCATCGTTGGCCAACTCTGTTGTTCTGGGCCTGAGGTGAGACAGAACACATGGCAATAGGGTATGGAAGAGGGAAATAGCTGGGTAGGAGAGAGAGAGAGAGAGAGAGAGAGAGGCCAAGGAGAAAACCCTTTTAGAGCACCTTCAGTAGTCTACTTCTTCCAACAAGGTCCAACCTCCCAGCAATCCATTCACCTATCAATTGATTAATTTATGAAATGCATTAATCCAAAGATGAGGTCAGAGTGTTTATGAACCAGTCATTGCCTAAAAGCCCATCGTCTGAACATTGCTGCACTGGGGACCATGGTTTTAACATATGAGCTTGGGGGGTACATCCTAGACCTAATCATTATAGACCTTTTCATTATTATGTAATAACTTTCCTTGTCTTTTTTTTTTCACTGCTTCTGATTTAAAGTACATGTGATTTGCTATAAGTATGTCTTTCTTTTGGAATCTATCTGCCTGGAGTAGCTTCTTCCATCCCTTTTACTTTCAGCTTGTGTGTGTCTTTAGAGGTGAAGTGAGTTTCTTGAAAGCAGCATACACTTGAGTATATTTTTTGTTCACTCAGTCCCTTTTTTTTTAATTGGAGAATTTAAACTATTTTTATTTAAGGTAATTATTGATAGGCAAGTCTTCATTACTGCCATTCTGTTGTGTTCAAATTCCTTCTGTCATTCTTTCTTTCTTTCTCCCTCTCTTACAGGCTTCCTTTGTCATTAAATGGTTCACTCTAGTAGTGTGATTTGTTCCCGGCTAATGATTTTTGGTGTGTCTGGTATCAATTTGTGCTTTGTTATTACTGTGAAGCTTACAAAATCATCTCTTTCTTTTCCAGCAGATTCTAGCTTTTTTATTTGTTCTTTTTGGATATACATGACAGTATAGTGTATTTTTACATATATACATGCAGTATAACTTATTCTAATTAGGATTTCAGTCTTGTGGATGCACACAATGGTGAGATTCACAACAGATTCTGAAGAGCCAATGATTCAAAGAAGAAATCACAAGAGACATTACAAAATACTCTGAAATAAATGAGAGTGAAAATACAATATGCCAAAACTAAAGTATGCAATAAAAGATATGCTTAGAAGGAAAATTATAGCTGAAAATACCTATATTTTAAAAGATTTCAAAACTGTAAAAAGAAAGAACTCTAACTTCTACCTAAGAAACTTGAAAAAAAATGAGAGCATAGAAAACTCAAAGCAAGTAAAAAGGAATTAGAATAGAGTAAAGGAAGCAGAGCAAGATGGAGGAAGGAGGGGAGGGAAAGAGGAAGCACCGGAGACCGAAATGGAACAAATGTTCCCTACATGTATGATTATGTCAAAATGAACCCCACTATTATGTATAACAGCAGGGCGGTAATACTGACATTTTAAAAGGGAATAAGAAGATTGAAGTGAAAATAAATAAAAATAGAAAAATGGCAATAGAAAAAAAAATCAACTGAACCCAAAACTGGAGCTTTGAAAAGATTAACAAAATTGGCAAACCTTTAACTAGACTGATCCAGAAAAAAAGAGGGAGAGCTCAAGTACCAAATTCAGGAATAACAGGAAATTATAATCTACAAGGGGAAAAGAGATTGTAAGAGACTATGATGAACGATTTTAAGCCAACAAATCAGAAAATGTAGATGAAATAGAAAAATTGGAAGATACACAGAAACTTCCAAAAACTGACAGAGGAAGAAATAGAAAACCTGATTAGGCCTGTAACAATAAATCGAGTTAGGAATCAAAAGCTGTACACAAAGAGAGACCCTGAACCAGACGATATCACTGATGAATTCTACCAACCATTTAAAAGAATTAACAGCAATACTTGATAAATTCATCCAAAAACTTGAGGAGCAGGCACCACTTATGAACTCATTCTATGAGACCATAATTACCTTGTTGAAAAAAAACTAGACAAATATAACTCAAGGAAAGAAGACTATATGACAATTTCTCTTATGAATATAGATATAAAACTCCTCAACAAAATATTAGAAAATCACTGCAGTAACATATCATCTTTTTAAATTTTTTTTTGTTTCAACTAATTACACATGGCAGTAGAATGCATTTATGTACTGGGATATAGCATACATAGATGGGATATAATTTCTCATTTTTCTAAGTGTACAGGTTGCAGAATAATATTAGTCATGTAGTCACATATATACATACAGTAATAATGTCTTTTTCATTCCACTATCTTTCCCATCCCCATATTCCCTCCCTCCCCTCCCATCACTTCCCTCTACCTAATCTAAGGTAACACTATTTTTCCCTACTGCCCCCCACCTTATCATGAATTAGCATCTGCATATTAATGAAAACATTGGGCCTTTGGTTTTTGTGGAATTGGCTTATTTCACTTAGCATGATATTCTCCAACTCCAACCATTTACTGGCAAATGCCATAATTTCACTCTTCTTTAAAGCTAATAATATTCCATTGAGTATATAAACCACATTTTTTTTATCTATTCATCTATTGGGGCACACCTAGGTTGGTTCCATAGTCTAGCTATTGTGAATTGAGCTGCTATAAACATTGATGTGGCTGTGTCACTATAGTATGCTGATTTTAAGTCATTTTATTATAACAAATTGTGTGAACAGAGAGCAACAAAACATTTATGATAAAGAAAATAAACAAAAACCAATACTAATAAAAACCATAACACTTACACTGCATTCCTCCCCATATCGTAAATTTCTGTTGCTACATTTTGTAATGTTTTACACTGCCTATCAACGTATAAACATGATGATGATGATGATGATGATGATGATGATTACTAAGTATCTCATATTTTAGTGTTCATATTAAAGGTATGAATAGCTTATACACCAAGTTTATAATATTAGAACTTTCTGAGCTGTCTGCATAGTTAGTACCAATGAGTTTGGTATCTTCAATGTTTTCCTCTTACTCGTTACTATATGTTTCTTTCAGATTAAAGAAACTTCCATTAGCATTTCACCTATGACTGTTCTTGTAGACATAAGTTCTCTGTGCTTTTGCTTTTCTTTTTTTAATCTGGGTATATCTATATTATCCCTTCTTCATATCTAAAAGATAGCTTTTCTAGTACAGTATTCTTGATTGGCAGTTTTCTTGTTTGGTTTGGTTTGGTCTCTTCATTTAGTACATGAATGCCTCATCCCACTCACTCCTGACCTGTAGCAAACCTACCTACCTTTCTTCTTTCCTTCCACTGCTGGGGTTTGAAACCAAGGGCTCCTCAGGAATGCTAGGCAAACATCCTGCCACTGAGCTACATCATCCATCCCTGGCCTGCAAGGTTTCTACTGAGATGCCTGTTGTTAGGTAAATTGGAACACCCTTATGTCTTAATCATTTATTTTCCTTGGATGCCTTCAGAATTCTCTTTTTGCTTTAACCCTTGATAATTTTATTATAATTAAGCCTTGGAGCAGAGTTGGTGAGGTCAAATCAGACTGGTGACTTCTGACCTTCCTGTTCCAGGTATTTGTATCCTTATTTATTTGGGGGGAATCTTCTGTTACTGTCCCTTGGATAAGCTTCCTACTTCTTTGCCTTTCCGAAGTCCCTTGTCAGGCCAATAACCCAAATATTTGCTATGGTAATGCTGTCTCATAGTTCCCATAATATTTCTTTCTTCCTCTGCCTACTTTTTTTTTCTTTTTCTCCCTTGACTCTGTCTTTTTAAATGTCCTATCTTGGAAGTCATTGATTCTTCCTTCTGTTTGCTTTTTTTCTGCTATTGAAATCCTCTATGTTAGTCAGCTTTTCATTAGTATGGCAAATGCTTATGATAATAAACTCACTAAAAGTAAAGGTTTCTTTGGGTTCACAGACTTGGTGCTCTTGGCCCATAATTAACTGACCCATGTCTTTTGGGCCTGTGAGAATGTAGCTCACCTTGGCATGGAGCATGTGGGAGAGCAAAGCTGCTTAGGTCAAGGTGGCCAGCAAGTGAGAGACAAGAGGGGGAGGGTTCAGCATCCCAACATTTTCTTTAAGGTTATGCTCCCATATAACTGAAAGACTTCCAACCATGTCACATAAAGTATTCCATCACCTCCCAATAGCACCATAATTTGGGGACCAAACATTGAACACATGGGCCTTCACTTTCTATCATAGTTTTTATTTCTTTTCACATATTTTTCAACTCGGACCAAACATTGAACACATGGGCCTTCACTTTCTATCATAGTTTTTATTTCTTTTCACATATTTTTCAACTCTAGGATTTTGTTTTATTTTTAAAATTATCGTTTCAATCTCTATATTTTATCTGATAAATCACTCTGTCTTTTAAGTTCATTGATTTTCCTTAAAACAGATGTTTTGAATTCTCTGAGAGTTTGCACATATCACTTAGTTTTATGGTTGGTGTCCAGCACCTAATTTTGTCTGTTGGTTGGGTTCATGGTTCCCTGTAAATTCTTGGTGCTTGTAGCTATACAACTATGTCTATTTTTTGAAGGAGTATGTATTCATTCAGGTCCTCACCATATGGTTTTGTTTTGCTATCCTCCCAGAAATTTTAAGCAAGCTGTTTATTATTTTCTCCCAGACTACAGTCACTGAAGCAATTTAGCACTAGACAGTGTTCTGAAGTTCTGGTTTTCATGTTGCTGTTTTGTCACCATATCACCACTAGAGGGAGACTCAAGCCCAAGATTGTCACAAATTCACAGTTGGTGCGTTGTTCTTGATGGAACGGAGTGTCTGAAATGGTAGCATGTCCTATGAACTTCTGCCTGTAGCACCTAGCAGGCCTTGATGTCCCATCCATATTCACTGTCTTGTAACCAGGTGAGCTAGAATTCTGCCTGGTACTGGGCCTCAATATGGAGGGTCCAGCCTTGATCTTGAAAGCAATGATTTATGCTTACCTCCCTCTTCTTGTCCTAAGTGGATAGTGACTGTTCTGTGTCACTCTGTATGGAATGAACAGTCCCATTGCTACAGTGGCAGATTGCAATGCTGGGGTGGTTCCAGGAGCCCCACGCCTGTCAAGACCAGCATAGCACAGAGGCAAGAGCAAGGCTGTGTGTTGCTGTGGTCAGTTCATGGCCTCATTTCACTTCCACCATCTAGAGATGACAAGTTCTGGATATGAGTTCTAGATATGAATTCTGGATATAAATCTAGCCCAGTAGAGCCATGGGTTTCTATCTGGTGCTGGAAGGGGTATTAAAGGCTCCACCCATGGTCTGCAGTCAAGGAGGCTGAGAATGAAGTAAAAAAAAGACTTCCCTTTGAAGTCTTTGTGTTCACTTCTCAAGACTGGGTAGGGGGTGATAAAGGCAGTTACTTGGCAGCCAAGAGTGACATAGGTACAGAGGTTTCATCTGTGATCACTGGCCTGAGTGCACCAGCTGTAAGGCTCTGCCCAGCACTGAGTTTTACTGTGGTGGGCATGGTACTGGGTTCCTAGTCTGATGTCTGCTTAGTCCTCTCTGCCCACCTATCCTAAGCAGGATGCAACTCTCTTCATGCTGTGTAGCTTGGAAGTAGGGAACAGGTAAAATGTGCAGCTCTTTCCTTCACACTTTCTTGGCTGTATCTTTTATTATTATTTTATTGTCTTACTTAATACCAGATATTATGATCCTTCATCTGGTTCTTTAGCCCTTGTGAAGGTACTGTACATATGCATAGATGTTCAAATAGATTATTTTCTGTGGAGAGACAATTACTGGAGGTACTTAGTTCGCCATCTTGCCTCACCCCTTTCCAAGACCTCTAATCTAGAGAGTGTCTGTTTTTGTTATTGTTGTTTTCTTTTATGAACACAGTCATTACATTTTTTAAGAGACTACATTTATGATATAGATTTCCCTCAGTCACAAGAACCAGCTGTACTGTTGGTCTTTGAAGTATTCTTTCATAGTTTTGTGGAGTCTTTCCAAAATTTATATATGTAAGGCTCAAGTGAGTTCCTATGGTGAATCCCACTGTACAGGGATAAAGCTCTGTGCCTTATACATACACTCTAGACTTGGCCAAGTCCAGTATTTTGTTGTTTTTGTTGTTAATTTTATTTTGTTTGCCAACACAACAATTCCATTCCTCTTTTAGTAGCAGTATTCTTGGGATACCAACCATTTAGTATCCTGTCATTGAAGTATAGGATGACATCAAATTTTGGTGTTTATGCAGACAATTTTCTGTTGTGTGCATTTACTACTGGGAGTAGTGTAGTGTAGACTCTCATAAGACTCCCAGAAACTGGGAGACAAAAAGTGGGAGTAAGAAGTAAGAATGTTGGACTGCAGAGAATTTGTAAGAAAGCTTTATTCATCTGATGACCAAAGTCGCCAACCAAAAGAGTTTGCATCTGGTAGAAATGGACCAGCACTAATAGTCCTGCTGTGTTCACATAAGCTAGAAGCAGCCTGTGGGAAGCAGGTTTTCTGCAAATGTTTGGGTAGATCCAGAGGGGCACTCAGACAGCACTGAAAGTCAACCATGGCTCTGCATCAGGAGATTCGCATGGTGCGTTTTCCTGATCACCAGGCCCCTGTTACAGCAGCAGCCACACTAATGAACGCCTTGGCAGATATTATCTTAACTTCATTTCCCCCACTATGGGTCCCAAATGCAGAAGAAGCCTGAAAACTCCAAAAAACAACTCCCAAAGATTCTCAGTGTGCTGGGCTGCCATCTATGGAACTCTTTTATTGTCTGCTTCCTAAATAAGTAATAAAAATAAATACCTACAGTACTTTGTTTTCCTAATGAAAGTTTATCTATTGACTTCTTAACAACTGTTCAAAATCTAACACATTCCATATCGATGTGAGTTGTGCTTTCCTAGGCAATATTGATACAATATTATTTTTTGAGATAGTTTGAAGTGGACTTGATGGGTCACAGGAAAGGAATATGTTTAGATTTCAGTTAATACTGAGTAGTGTAGACTCTCACAAGCAACATATGAAATCCCCATTTAATCCACATTCTTAACCATACTTAGTGTACTGACATTTAAATTTAAGTTATTGTGGGGTATGTGCAATGATATAAGAACTAATGAAGTTGAATACATTTCCATACATTTAATGGTCATTTGAATAACTTGTTTTTTATGTAGTAACTGTTCAACTCTTTTTAGAATTTTTAATTGGCTTATTTCTTTCTTCCTGATTTGCATTAGTTCTTTTAATATTCTGCTTGTGAATTCTTTGTTTGATATGTGTGTTGAGAATGTTTCATTTGTGTAAGTTGCCTTTTTGCAGTTCTTAAAATTTCAAAACACATGGATATTAACATTGCCCAGTTTATCATTTTTAATCTTATGTTAATAATTCTGAGCTTTAACTAAGAAATATTTGCCTTCTCCTATTCCATAACTATGGTTTCCTGTCTTACTTTCTAAGAGCATTGGTTAACTTTTTACATTTGGGTCATCACGTCCTATGGAATTAATATTCATGTTACAGTGTGAGGCAGGGTTAAAATACTTATTTTTCTCTGCAATAGTCATCTGAATTATTACCACTTTTATTAAAAATGCAATATGTTTTTTAATACCATTTCAATTGAATCCTTGTCACAAACTAATTGATAAGTGTTAATCTGTTTATGAACTTTATTCATTTCCATGGCTGATACATAATGTGCCTAATTTTAAAGAGGTTTATTGTGGGTATAGATATCTTGTATGCATATTACCTTGAGCTTTGTTTATTTCCTCTCATCATTCCATACCTATTCTAGGTTTTTGCAAGTCCTTTTGTATCTTCACACACAAAAAAATTAGAATCAAAGTTTCATTTCTGCAAAAATAATACCAAATTTCATCAATTATTATTGCCTTTAAGTATAATTAATATAGTAATTGGCAGCCCAGTATGACTTATATTTTGTTTAATTTATATTTTGTTAATTTCTCTCAGTAACGTTTTGTAATTTCAGAATGGAGGTCTTACACATCTTTTGCCAGATACACTCCCAGATATTTGATATTGTTATGTTATTTTTAAATGGCATCCTATTTTAGATTTATTCTTATTTGTTGCTCCTGCATATATACAGTGTATGTATTTTATACAACTATGTATATGCAACATATATGTCATATATACAGTAATGAAGCTGAATCTATTATAAATTCCAATAAATTTGTGAATTTTTAATATTTTCTAAATATATGACATAATTTATATATAATGGAAGCTTTCTTCTTTTTCAAGAACCAAACTTCCTTCCTGTCTTCTTTCTCTCCACCCTCACGTCTTTCCTTCCTTCCTTCTAATCTCCCATTCTTTCCTTCTTCCTCAGGCTAGACAATTCAGTACACTGGGGATAGCAGCCAGCCTCAAATCATGGAAAACATACAGCATTTACTCTAAGATATTTTGAAGCCACTGTATTTATTTCCAAGTTTACTAAGAATTTTACCTACAAGAGTGGGTTCTGAATGTTGTGTTTTTCTACAAGTACAGAGATAAGGATGCTATTTTCATTTTCAGCTAATTTCTTTTGCCAAACTCGTTGAGGTAGCATTAAGCATTTCTGTGAAGTTCCCCTTTAAACTATGAGGCACCATCTTATTTATTAAATGTGGATCAACATTTCTAATATTTTGTCATATACTGAAGATTCTCCAAGATGTTCACTGGAGAAATGAGTCTTTGATTTTCCTTTCTTGCATTATACGTTGAGGGCTTACCATAGCTCTTCTGTGTTCTTCAGATTCTTTTTTTTTTTTTTTTTTTTTTTTTTTAACTAGTTGGTCTGCAGGTTGTGGGTTATTGTTAAGTTCTTCAGATTCTTTATACAAGGTTGGAATTATTTCTTCCAACAGTAAGCTGAAAGCATCACCTGTGAAGTCATGTGAGACTTCTGCTGGGAACATTTTGGAATTATTATTTAACACAGTTCCAGATGTTACTACTTTCCATTTCTTCCTGTTCTCATCATTAGCAACTTGTATTTTGAAATCATTGATTGTAAAAATGTAAGTTTTCCACAATACCTTGCTAACTGTCACAATTCTAGGATCTGAAGCGCCTTTTAATTCCTACCATTGCTAAGTTGGTACTTTTCTCTTATGTTTTTGGTACATCTTTCTATAGGGTACAAATTTTATTATTATTTTTCAAGATCCAAATTTTGGCTTTGTTGATTTTCTTGATGGGACTCCTATTATTTTTATAACTTCTTGAGATGAAAATTTATATAACTGAGGTGTTTACTTTTTTAAACTTTGTGCATTTGAGCCTATAATTTTCCTTCTAGGCATTGCTTTAGATCTGAACCAAAGTAGTACACAATATTATATTTCAGTTCAAAGATACCTAGTTTTCATTTTGATTCCTTCTTTTACCCATGCATTCATTAGGCATTTATTTTCCATTTCTGAGTATCTAATTTATCTTAGTTATGTTTTTATTATAACTTCCCAGCATAATTCCATTATTTAATTGTTGAATGAAAACTATTTTGAATTTTTATATTTTCTTGTTAGGTTGTTGTTATAAAATTAGCCCTATTTATCTCCAATATCTCCTTTCTGTCATATCTCCAGTAAGGCCAATAGCTAACTTAGAGTCTATTTTGTCCAATATTAAAAGAGCTATGTCTTTGTCTAATTTATATTCTATTGTTTAATTAATTTACTTTATTTGTTTTTATTTGTGCATTATAATTATGCATAATAGCTGAATTTATTAGGCTATATTCATACATGCACATAACATAATTTGATCAGTCTCAAACCCAGTACCTTCTTATTTCCTTCCCTTCTCTCATTTTACAATACAACAGTTAAATCTTTGCATTTATTTAATCTATAATTAAATATTTTTAATTTTAAGCTTTTGTGTCATTAAATTTTGTGTATAGCTTGTAATAACATTCAGTTACTATGCTTAGAGTTCAATTAAACTTGTCTTTACTTGACATTCTTATACATAATGTAATCACTTGTATAGTGTGATTATTAATCTCTTTAGCATGATTATTCCTTGCTACATTTTTTTTTTTTTTTTTTTTTTTGTGGTGCCAGGGATTGAACTCGGGGCCACTCAACCACTGGGCCACATCCCCAGCCCTTTTTTTGTATTTTTTTATTTAGAGACAGGGTCTCACTGAGTTGCTAAGTGCCTCGCCATTGCTGAGGCTGGTTTTGAACTCTCGATCCTCCTGCCTCAGCCTCCCAAAGTGCTGGGATTACAGGCGTGCGCCACCACGCTTGGCTATTCCTTGCTTTTCAATTTTTAATTTTTCTCTATAAGAAATTAGAAATCAATGATAAAAGAAAAAATAGAAGCTACTCCAACACCTAAAGACTAAATAATATGCTATTAAGTGATGCATTAATAACAGAAGACATCAGGGAGGAGATTAAAAAAATTCTTAGAGGTAAAGGAGAACTCTGATACAACATATCAAAATCTCTGAGACACTATGAAGGCAAGGTTAAGAAGAAAGTTCATTGCATTAAGTTTATTCATTAAAAGAATAAAAAAGTCAACAAATAAACGACCTGACATTACATCTCAAAACCCTAGAAAAAGAAGAACAAATCAGCACCAAAAGCAGTAAAAAACAGGAAATAATTAAAATAAAGGCTGAAATCAATGAAACTGAAACAAAAGAAACCATTGAAAAAACTGACAAAACAAAAAGCTGGTTCATTGAAAAAATAAATAAAATTGATAAACCCTTAGCCACCTTAACAAAAAGAAGGAGAAAGAAAGCTCAAATTATTTAAATTCATGATGAAAGAGGAAATACCACCATGGACACTATGGAAACACAGAGGACAATTAGAAACTATTTTGAAAATTTATACTCCAGTAAAATAGAAATTTCAAAGACACCAACAAATTTCTAAAGGCATATGATCTGCCAAAACTGAATCAGGAGGACATACACAAGTTTAAATAGATTGATTTCAAGCACTAAAATAGAAGACACAATCAAAAGCCCAGGACTAGATGATTTTCAGCTAAGTCCTACAAGACTTTCAAAGAAGAATTAATACCAATACTCCTCAAATTATTCCATGAAATAGAAAAGGAGGGAATACTTCCAAACTCATTCTATGAGGCTAGTATCAATCTCCCTGATACCAAAACCAGACAATGACACATCAAGGAAAGAAAACTTCAGATTAATATCCCTAATGAACATAGATGCAAAAATTCTCAATTAAATTCTGGCAAATCACATACAAAAACAAATTTAAAAGATAGTGCACCATGATCAAGTGGGGTTCATCCCAGGGATGTAAGGTTGCTTCAACATATGAAAATCAATAAACATAATTCATCACATCAGTAGACTTAAAGATAAAAAATCATATGATTATATCAATAGATGCAGAGAAAGCATTTGACAAAATACAGCACCCTTTCGTGTTCAAAATACTAGAAAAACTAGGGATAGTAGGAACATACCTCAACATTGTAAAAGATATCTATACTAAACCCAAGGCCAACATAATTCTAAATGGAGAAAAATTAAAAGCATTCCCTCTAAAAACTGGGAAAAGACAGGGGTGCCCTTTCACCACTTCTATTCAGCATAGTCTTTAAAACTCTAGCCAGAGCAGTTAGAAGAAAAGAATTAAAGGGATACACATAGGAAAAGAAGAACTCAAACTATCATAATTTGCTGACAATATGATTCGATACCTAGAGGATCAAAAAAATTTTCACCAGAAAACTTCTAGAACTAATAAATGAATTTAACAAAGTAGCAGGATATAAAATTGATACCCATAAGTCAAATGCATTTCTATACATCAGTAATGAATCCTCTGAAAGAGAAATTAGGTAAACTACCACATTCACAATAGACTCAACAAATAAAATAAAATAAAATACCTGGGGATCAATTCAACAAAAAGAGGTGAAAGATCTCTACAATGAAAACTACAGAACACTAAAGAAAGAAATTGAAGAAGACCTTAGAAGATGGAAAGATCTTCCATGCTCTTGGATAGGCAGAATTAATATTGTCAAAATGGCCATACTACCAAAAGCACTATACAGATTCAATGTGATGCTAATTAAAATCCCAACATCATTCCTCACAGAAACAGAAAAAGCAATGATGAAATTCATTTGGAAAAATAAGAGACCCAGAATAGCCAAAACAATCCTTACCAAGAAGAGTAAAGCAGGAGGCATCACAATATCAGAATTTAAACTATACTACAAAGCTCTAGTAACAAAAATGAATTGGCATGAAAATACACATGTATATCAATAGTACAGAATAGAAGACACAGAGATAAAGCCACATAAATACAGTTATCTCATACTAGACAAAGGTGCCAAAAACATACATTGGAGAAAAAAAAGAGTCTCTTCAACAAATGGTGTTGAGAAAACTGGTAATCCATATGTAGCAAAGTGAAATTAAAAACCTCTATCTCTCACCATGCACAAAACTAAACTCAAAGTGGATCAAGGACCTAGAAATTAGGCCAGAGACCCTGCACCTAATAGAAGAAAAAGTAGGCCCAAATCTTTATCATGTAGGATTAGGCCCTGACTTCCTTAACCACACTCCTAAAGCACAAAAAATAAAATCAAGAATGAATAAATGGCATGGAATTAAGCTAAAAAGCATCTTCTCAGCAAATGAAACAATCAATAAGGTAAATAGAAAGTCTACAGAATGGGAGAATTTCTTTACCACATGCACATCAGATAGGGCACTAATCTCCAGTCTACATAAAGAACTCAAGAAACTTAACACTAAAAATACAAATAGCCCAATGAATAAATGAGCTAAGGAACTGAACAGACACTTCTAAGAAGAAGATATTCAATCAATAAACAAATACATAAAAAATGTTCAACATCTTTATTAATTAGAGAAATGCAAATCAAAACTACTCTAAGATTTCATCTCACTTCAGTCAGAATGGTAGTTATCAAGAATACAAGCAACCATAAGTGTTGGTGAGGATGTTGGGGAAAAGGCATACTCATAGATTTCTGGTGGGACTACAAATTGGTTCACTCAATCTGGAAAGTAGTATGGAGATTCCTTGGAAAACTTGGAATGGAACCACCATATGACCCAGTAATCCCACTCTTCAGTCTATACCCAAAGGACTTAAAAGCAGCATACTACAGTGATGCAGCCACATCCATGTTTATAGCAGCTCAATTCACAATAGCCAAACTATGGAACCAATCTAGGTTCCCCTCACCAGATGAATGAATAAAGAAATCATTGTATGTATGCACAATGAAATATCACTCAGCCTTAAAGAAGAAAAATTATGGCATTTACAGGTAAATGAATGGAGTTAGAGAATATCACGCTAAACAAAGTAAGCCAATCCCCAGAAACCAAAGGACGAATGTTTTCTCTGATAAGTGGATGCTGATACATAATGGGGGAGGGGGGCAGGCAGCCACCGGGGCATGGAATGAATGGAAGAACTTTGGATTGGACAAAGGGGAGGGAAAAGAGGGGAGGGGGCATGGGTGTGGGAAAAATGGTGGAATGATACAGACATCATTACCCTAAGTACATGTATGATTTGCACCAATGGTGTGACTCTACTTTGTGTACAATAAAAGAAGTAAAAAATTGTGCTCCGTTTGTGTATAATTAGTTGAAGAGCATTCTGCTGTCATGTATAATAGATTAGAACAAATTAAAAAAATAATTTTTAAATTTTTTTCATTTATTATCAAATTGTTAGTTATATGTTTTCTATTCCCTAAGTGTCACTCTCTATTACAAGAAGTGCACCCTTGTCTCAGAAACAAATAAGTCAAATGAATACACTATTTCCCAGCATGGCTAGAGTCAACCTTTCAAACACATTTTCTTCTTATCCTATTTTTTGAACTATTTTTGTCACAATTTTTTTTTCATGTGCATTTTTAAATTTTTGAAGACACTGCACTCAATTTATTTGGATACTAAATATTGATTTATATTGACCTTTTCTGATGCTCATTATTCCTTTCTTTAGCTCTACATTTTCAAATTCAATCAGATTCCGTTGGCCTGAGTATGTCTCTAAGAGACTTGCTCAGTGTGGGCCTTTTGGCAACAAAAATCAGAAGTATATGTCTATAGCATCTTTATTTTCACTTTGAATTATATGTGATAATACCAGTATTTTTACTTGCTGTGCAAAATACCATTTCATTGTCTTTTGTTTTGTATAATATCTAAGAAGTTGGCCACATGTTTTATTGTTGTTCTTTCAAGTTAGTGAGGTTTCTTCTCTGATTTCAAATTATTAAAAATGATCTTTTGGCCTGGGGTTGTGGCTCAGTGGTACAGTGCTTGCCTAGCATGTGTGAGGTACTGGGTTCAATCAATTCTCAGCTTCATATATAAATAAATGAATAAAATAAATGTTCATTAACATCTAAAAAATATTTTTAAAAAATTTTTTTCATGATCTTAACTATGGTTTTTCTTGTTAGTCCTGCTTGGAAATTTTGTTTCTTGAAAATTTAGGTTGAAAACTTTCAGTAACTCTTAGTTATTACGTTTTGAGTATTCTGCTTGATTCTCTGGTCTTTTTTTTTCCTAGAGATGTTAAAAAGAAGATGTTAGATGTTTATTAGGAGGACAGTACCCGAAAATTATCATACACTATCACTGATGAACATAGATGCAAAAATCCTCAACAGAACACTAGCCAACCATATTCAACAGTACAATAGGAGGATCATTCACTATGATTAACTGGCATTTATCCTTGGTATGTAAGGATGGTTCGACACATATAAATCAATCACTGTAATTCACCATGTTGACAGAGTGATGTGGAGGAGACCACTGATCATCTTAATAGATGCAGGAAGAACAAGGGATAAAATTCATTATCTATCTTTTTATAATAAAATCTCTGAAAAAATAAGGTACATAAGGGATGTTCCTCAGCACAAAAAGGCCATATATGACAAACCCACAGGTAACATGCTCACTGTTGAAAGTTGAAAGTTTTTGCTGTAAGATCAGGAGCAAAACCAAGATGTCCACTTTTACCACTTTTGTTTATTATAGCACTGAAATACTTAGTAGAAAAAATGAAAAAATAATGAAAAGAAATAACAACGAACCTAAACAGAGAAAAAAGAAGTAAAATTAACACCGTTGGTGACAACATGATCTTATATGGAAAAAAATCCCAAATATCCCATTATGAAACTGTTCAAATTAATAAATGAATTCAGGAAAGTTTCAGGATACATAGTCATCTCACAAAAATGAGTAGTTTTTCACACAATAACAATATAATCTGAAAAAAAATTAAGAAAATAATCTCATTTATGATTGCATCGAAAAGCAAAATTAAATGCTTAAAAGTAAATTTAACCAAGGAGGTGAAAGATCTATGGAATGAAAGCTATATTGATGAAAGACATTGAAGATGACACAAATAAAGAGGTATTTTGTGTTCATGGATTGTAATAATTAATACTGTTAAAATGACTACACTATTCAAAGCAGTTCACAAAATTGGTGCAATCCTTATCAAAATTTCCATGTCATTATTCACAGTAATATAAAAAAAATCCTAAAATTCATATGAAACACAAAAGACCCCAAATAATCAAAGCCATCATAAACAAAAAGAACAAAGCTGGAGGCGGTCCATTACCAAATTTCTAAATATATAAGAAAGCCACAGCAATAAAAACAAGATGGTACAAACATAAAAACAGACAATTTTATCAATGGAAAAGGATATAGTTCAAAAATAAACTCACATACATCTGATCATCTGATTGTTAACAAAAAGTGTCAAGAACACAATGGGAAAAAGATGATCTCTCCAAGAGAAGCTGTTGAGATGACTGTATGTATATCCAGGACAAAATTGGCCCTTTTCTCACACCATATACAAAATAATCTGCTCAGAATGCATTAAAAACTCAAATGTAAGACCTGAAACATTAATAGTAATAGAAGAAAACATAAGGAGAAAGCAATATAAGGTTGGCTGTGGATGATGATTATTCAGATGTGACCCTCAAAGCATAGTAAACAAATGATTTATACCAAACTGAAAAGTTTCTGCACAGTCAAAGAAGAAGAGAACCTAAAGAATGGGTTGAAATATTTTCAAATCATATATCTGATAAGAAATTAAAATCCAATATATACAAGATACTCAAACAAATCAATATTAAAATAATAAAAACCCCAATTGAAATATAGGCAAAGAGTTGGGTGCGATGGTGTACTCCTGAAATCCCTGCAGCTCAGGAGGCTGAAGCAGGAGGATGGCAAGTTCAAAGCCAGCCTTAGCAAAAGCAAGGCACTAAGCAACTCAGCGAGACCCTGTCTCTAAATAAAATATAAAATAGGGCTGGGAATGTGACTCAGTGGTTGAATGCCCCTGAGTTCAATCCCCAGTACCAAAATTTAAAAAAAAAAAAAATTGTAAAGAATCTCAATGGATATTTCTAATAAGAGGACACAACAGAAACATGAGGAAACATTCAACATCTCTAGTAATCAGAAAAGTACAAGCTAAGCACAATAAAACATCGCTTGTTATAATGGCTTTCATAAAAATGATGAAAGATGAAAAGTGTTGGAAGGATGTGAAGGAAAAGGAATCCTTGTACGCTGTTGGTGGTATTATAAATTAGCATAGTCATTTTGGAAAAAAAAAAAAGTTTAGCAGTTCCTCAAAAAACGAAAAGTAGAATTATCGCACGATCCAGAAATCTACTCCTGGGTGCATATCTAAAGGAATTCAAATCGGTATGTCGAAGAGATGTCTGCACCACCGTGTTCATCACAGCACTATCCTCTTTAACAAAGTCTAGAAACAACCAGAGTGTCCATCAACAGAGGCACGGGTGTTTAAAATGCAATATTTATACACAACGGTGTACTATCAAAAAGCAGGAATTCTGTCCTCGGTGACATAAAAAGACATAGGAGACATTATGCTCAGTGAAATATGGCAGGCAGAGAGAGACAAGTGCCGCATGATCTGATTTATATGTGAAATCTTTAAAAAGTTGAACTTAGAGAAACGCAGAGTGGAAGGATGATCATGAGAAGCTGGGAAGGGGCAGTGGATGGGGAAAGAAGACCTTGTGTTCAAAGTCACAAGTTTCAGTTTCATGTGAGAACATGTCCTAGTAATCTTTTTTTGCACATGGTGACTGTATATCATAATAATGTATTATATATTTTGAAGTAGATAAAAGCATTGATTTTATCTATCTATCTATCTATTATTTATTTTTGGTACCCGGGTTTGAACTCAGGGGCACTTAACCACTAAGCCACATCCCAGCCCTTTTTTTGTATTTTTATTTTGAGACAAGGTCTCACTGAGTTGCTTAGAACCTTGCTAAGTTGCTGAGGATGGCTTTGAACTCATGATCCTCCTGCCTCAGCCTCCAAAGCCACTGGGATTACAGGCTTGTACCGCCATGTCCAGCAAAAGCATGGGTTTTAATGCTCTCACCAAACAGAGATGGAAAGTATTAAAAGAGAGAAATACCTTGGTTAGCCTGATTTGATCATTCTACCATGCATACACGTATTGAAACATCACATTTTACCCAATAAACACACACACACACACACACATATATATATAATTACATTTATCAGTAAGTATTAAATAAAGATTAAAAAGAAGTAATAGTCAAAGCAATATTTTGTGTTTATTCCCCAAACCCAAACTCCATAGGAAAATGTGTTAAGGTCACATGGTACAACAGTAACAGGATGAACCCCAAAGCTGGTTTTTTATGGATTGCTGTTGATCTCTCCATCTTCCTCTCTGGTGAGAGAAAGAGAGAGATAGACCTTATATTTTCTCTGTAACATAAAAACATATTCTCTGGGTAAGGGAAAGAAATATTTCCATCTTTATTGTCCTGGACTGTCTCTGGGAAGACAAACCTCCCTAACCTCCATGACCTCAGCCTCTGCTTGGAAGACCCAGACCAGGCAGTCACAGAACATGGTCTCACAAGAAGGCACAAACAAATTTTTCTTTGGTGAGAATTTTTAAAAATGAAAAAAGTTATTAGCTTCCTTTCCACCACCTGGTTTGGCAGGCAATATTTATAATGAAATGCATTATGTTAAAATATCAATGTCATTATTCTTTGGTATCTATTAACTGAAATATTTTCTGTTACGTTATTCCAATCAAAATTGCAGCTCCATGGGTATTCCTCCACTGTTTTATTTTATGAACTCCCTAGATGATGGCACGGCAGCTCTTCCTTTCCTTGTACTTGGGTTGTCAGTGAACAAGGAGGTTTAGTTGTTTTTTCTTTCCAGCCCACTGGGCTTCAATGTATGTGCTCCTCTCCAAATAGAGTGATTTTATTGCTTATCATGAAGTTCAAATCTCACCAGTCCTTCAATACTTAACTTCACTTTTCATATACTGCAGAGTTCATCTTGCTTCCAGGCATGGGATGAATTAATGGTATAATCCATGCATAGTATGTAGTATGGCATTTGACTTTATGACATAAGTTGTTTTTCAGCTTATTTGTATTTCTCTGGCACCCACGCATTCTTTCAGTACCTACCACTTTTAATAATGTCTCAACAGACTGGCACCTGTACTTTTCCCTTTCAAGACAATTGATCCTTCAGTGACATGGATGCTACTGTGTATATGTAGCAGTGCTTAGGTTAGTGCCAGAGTGCATGGATGAATAAAATGACATAAAGTTGCCTAGGTCTAGTTAAGGAATGGGTAACCAGATAATGCATGATAGTATTAATACTAGCAAATGTTTGCATCCCCATACTATGTAGGAAGTTTTTATGAGTGGTAAACATACATTGCTACTCTAATCTTCAAAAATCCTATTAAGTTCTCATATAATAAATGATGAGGATACTGATGCCTAGAGAGGGTAAGTAACTTTCCTAGTCACTTGGCTAATCAGTGGCAGAACAGGCTTTAAATTCCAAGCAAAGTCAATGCTCTTCAGTCTTATATTATCTTCAAGAAATGATAATGGTGAGCAAGGGCTGCACCAACTGACTGGCAGCTCTTTTTCATGGAAGTATGTAAGGGTGTCTCTTAGTAAATACAAAAACAAAGGGAAGGAAACTAGATGGTATTTAAGCTGAAATCACTTTCCAACATCTACATTTGCCATCAACCCTCTCGCTTAGCAACTTCAAAAGGTTCATGCAAAATAGCTGAAGGCACGGAAAAATAAAATGAATGACTCTATGGCTTTGGCCTTCCAACGCAATGGCCACACTTGTTGAAAGAAGATGATCAGCCTCAGCCCCCAGAAGTCTCTCTACACTGACTTCCCTTTGGCCTGCTGCCTCTCCAGCTCTCCTTCCCTTCTGCTCCCGTGTAGTTTCTGTGTTGCAACAGGATCCTGGGAAGAAGAAGGTTTCCAGACCTGCACTTTCATGCCAGTGGTGTGAGATGGCAAGAGAGCAAACTGAAAGAAAACCCAAAGGTCAGAGGTCAGGGACGACACTTCCAAGAGAATATAATCCAAAGGCAAAATCCAGATGAATTTCCAAAGGGATGGAATCCAGAAGCCATAATCCATATAAAGCCAAGCTTTTCCATCTGGATACACACAGGGTTCACATGCTCCACAGTTTTGCCCTGGTGGTGCTCTTAGTTTTAGTGAAGACCCAGAACACCATGTCTCCTTTTTAAGGTAAATCACAAAGAGAGAAAACTTTCACACAGCTCTCATAGCCCTAGATGGTTAAATGAGTAAATATTGAAGTAAATATGACAGTTCCTTCTTTACCACCTAAAACTAAGTACTTTAAAATCTGTGTTCATTCTTGCTCTTGTGTGTCGAGCTTAGAGTGGATGCTTGGACATGCGCCAAGGCTGTTTCCAAGGCTAATTCAAAGAGGGCCTCAGCAGTCTGCTAGCACTGTCACCCACAGAACACTCGAATTTTAAAGGACCTGAGAATCAAGACTTTATTTTTATATTTTCACAAATTGTTTTAAGCCAATAGACCTTGTAAATCTTAAAGAGAAAAGTTGTAATTGAAAATCAGAGCTAATTCTCTATTGTCAACAAATAGTTTACCTTAACTTTTGATTTGGGAAAGATATGAGAAATATGAAAATAATCAATAGACTATACTATCAAGGTCAATGATTTTTAGTATTAAAATCAATTTACAGTATGTTTGCTTGAGGTGCACATAAATTTGAAGAGGCAGTAAGTGTAAACAGAATAGCTAATTTCTTGGATGCACTCCAATATAATTATAGCTATTCACCCTGTGACTATACATGTGTGTGCAGCTTCAAGCTATTTCTCTGCCCCAAGCCACACCAGCAGCAGTTTTAAATATGTTTGCAGCTGATTGAAATGCAAAATCTCTCTAAATGAGAAAAAATACTACCCAAAGTAAATATACAAGTAAATTTCAATAGTAGATTAAACAAGTATTTTGGCATTCGTGTCAGATCTTAGCTTGCAATCTCCTGACGTGGAATTGAGTTAACCTTATGTACTTAATCACAAAATAGTGTATTTCTAATAGGCACTTGTAAAAATAATCATCAATCACATTTATTACTAACATCTCATAAAACAGTAAAACGTTTATGGGATTGTGGGAGGCAGCTAGGGTGTTCTGTAGTGTAAAAAGATTTGCATGTATGGAAAGAACAGCAGGCAGCAAACAATATTTTTTTCCTGACTTCCAAAAAGTCAGATTTCACTTGATGCAAGACCTACTTCATTTTTATTAAAATATATTGAATATTTGTCTCATAACAGCATTGATCGTCACGACAGTCTAACAAGTTTATGTTTTGAAAGAACTAAGCTCAAGTCTTAATATATTCAGAAGAATTCTTTCTCAGGCCTCGGGGGTTAATCAGACTTTCTCAAACATATTTGTGATGTTAAACGATATTACTTTGTATTTCATACAGATACATACATATGTGAAATTGTTGTCTTTTATTATTGTTTTGTTTTCTATGATGAACAAATTTAAGTGACGATAGTGTTTTCAAAATAATTCTGTTTATAGTTTACATCTCTGGCATTGTTTATACGTAGGTAAAAATAAAATGTGATTTTTATGGAGAGAAAGTGGAGTTCTTTTTATCTGTAGCCTTAAGGCCACCAACTGTCGATACCTTAATCCACTAATCCCCTCTGTAATCATGTGTTCACTTGCTGTGAAAACACTTGGAAAGCATTTTCAGAAAATTCTCTTTTCTTTCCTAGTCAAGAGTATACACCCTATAAGCTGTAGGTAATAAAATGGCTAATAATATATTTGAATATTTATATACTAGCATTGAAAGGTATTGTTTTTAGGAATATCTTTTCCTTTAAAAATGGTGTGAAAATTAGAAAAATAAATCGAACAATAAAGAGAGAAATGAATGACATCACATTGTATAAATCGGCAGGATTTTTCACATTTGGCTTTCAACTATTATTTTTAAATATCTTGCCTTCTATTTACTTGTCAGAAACTAGATTTAATTTTCATCTGCTGCATAGAGTTCTCCATGTTAAGATATTGATATAACAAATTGCTGAATGTTTTAGTGATTGATTCTTGCTGACCAAAATGGGCTTTCAGATTAGAAGTCTTTCTTTTTTTTCCCTAGGAGACACCTGCTGAGATAGAAGTCTGACTGCCACACAAAAGAAATATATGGTTTCTTCAACTGGTTCCATCTAGCAATTTGCAATGCTATCAAAAATCGCATTTTTTAATGAAAATTACCTAAGGATTTGGCAGAAAAACCTTGGTTAAAATGGACTAACTACCCATTCGCAAGCAGTATTAGCATACTGATTGGCCGTTACTTCTGTCACTCTTCTGACTACGAAATTATGACAGGCCCCACAGCAGGAAGCAAATGATCATTAATACCCTATCCTCTGGGACACAATAAACTGCCATTCACTTGCATACAAATAAAATACACAAGGGTTGTCAGCAAGGGAACAAAAAGGAAAAGATGCTCTTGCAAAATGGTTTGATACTACGACGGGATGGGACCACTCAAAGGGCCTTTGTTTTTCCATCTCATCATGGTGGGAAAATTCTTTTATATAGATTTCCTTTTAAAATATTCGATCTTTCTCTACTTGCGTTCTTTGAGCTCTTCAATTAAATGGTAAGGCCTTGCTTCTGAGGAGAGAGAAAAAAAATCTTTATAATCCTATAATTAAGCCACAACTCAGAAAGCATGAAAAATTCTAAAATTCTATTAAAATGTAAGAGAATGCATGGGTTTGGACTCAATATAATGTGAAATAAAATCTGGTTAATATATGTGAACCACATTACAATCAGTAGCAATGAAATATGCTTCATATCATATACTTGAGGAAATTAGCCAAAACAAAACCCTATTGGAAAAATGATATGTGTATGGTATTATAATTGAAACTGTACTCTGAAAAGGTATGCTAAAACTTGTATTTATGAGAATATTTCCCTATGACTAATGTTGTACCCTCTGAAAAGCAGAGGATGTAGATCAAAGAAAGAAATTAGGGTCACATTTTGTAATGAATGATGAATGATCAATATCTTTGACATTTATTAGAGCAATAATTACTCTAATGAATGTTTAACTTTCAATCACCTAACCCCAACTTTTCCTGAAGGTATACAAGGAATACAGCAATTTCTGGAAAGATCAGATGCTTGTTATAGATTATGTTTTCCCTAGTCTAAAGTTACAAAGCATTGTTTCAATCTGAAAAACCACGGAATGCATAAATTTAGAAACTTCAAATTTATTTGCTTAATAAAATTTATTGCTTTTCCTAATTTTTTCCTTGTGAATTTCTATATTATATTCTGATATATTGTGCTCAAGGATTTGAAAGTATTTATATACTCCCTACTGACAAAAAGAATATGAAGAAGAGACAGTTGCTAATTTTTTCATTTAAGCTCTAAGCTAAGTGGAACAAACTACAAATACCCAATAACATAATGAATATCCAATGTACTATGCTAAGTGAAAGAAGCAAGACTCAATATGCTACACACAGTGTGATTGCATTTCTGTGATATTATCTAAAAGGAAAAACTGTAAGGACACAAAAACAAAACAAACAACCACAAAAACAACAGATCAATGGTTTCCAGGAGCTGCAGACAGGATAAAAGATTGACTACATAGGGCACAAGAAAATTTTTGGTGTGATGGAGCTTTTCTTTACATTTTCATTTAATGATAGTTACAGACCTATGCGCATTTGTCAAAACTCAGAACTGTATAATAAAATGGGTGAATAAGACTGCGTATAAATTTACTCAATAAAACATACTTTAAAAATTCTCCCAGCTTAGCAATGTCATGAGAACACCAGAACATTCTGAAACAGGGTCATTTTGTCTGGCAAAGTAGCAGAAATGACATTCATATCTTTAGAATTGGGCAGTTACAAGCATTTTTTTGTAATTGCCTGTAGTAACACAGCTCCCAATATTGTATGTTAGGAAGACAGAGAGTAGATTAAAAGTACTCACTGCTATTTTAACGTCTCCCTCATGAAGCATTAAGCAAAAGTAAAGCTGAAATACGTCAGTTAACACCCTTCACCAAGAAGTGTGATTAAGGAGAAATAGATTATCATCTTCAATGGGGAAAAAAAAATGCAACATGACAGAGAATACTATTTCTTTAGCCAGAGTCAATGTCTTTCCTCTTCCCTGAGCAGTTTTATACTTTCAGGCCTCAGACCCAATGACATTATCTGCACAGCAACTGGCGATGAAATAATCTGCATCCTTCTTTTATCTGGCAGCGAGAGGCAGTTTTCACTCTTACAGCAGTGAATATATTACATACTATAAACATGGGAAATGAAATATCACCTCTCTAATGTTGCAATTGTCATTTTTTGACTGGTAATCCCCAAGAAAATAATTTTAACAGGGAAAATACATAGCAACACTTCTTCTAGAAATTGCAGAGGAAATTTTTGGTAGTTTGAATGTTACCAAATTTGAACTATAGCAGGATTGAGACATAATAAGTAGGAAAAATTCTAAAACTTCCCAATTATCAACAAATTTAATTAATAAGTTGAAAATTTTCAGCAACATAAAAGCTAGAAAGAAACTATTTATTACATGAAGAAAAAATAATCACTAAAACTGTATATATAAATATATATACACATAAATTGAATGCATAAATGCGGATAAACTCCACAGAAAGCACATTTGTTTATAAAAAGATTTACAATAAGATAGGATAAATAAATATAAGACATGCATTCAGTAAAAATTAGCTTCAGCTTCTTGTCAGGCATTACTCTCCATCCTGGCTATATAGTGTTTTCCAGAGAGATAATATTCTTGTCTTCATGGGCTTTTCAATTTAATTTCAATTTAATTCACTAGAGGCATATAGTTTGTGTTAAAGAGAACTGTCATTGATCTTTTTTTTTAAATATTTGTTTATTTACTTTAGTTGTACACAATGCAATGCACTTATGTTTACATGGTGCTGAGGATCGAACCCGGGCCGCACACATGCGAGGCGAGCGCTCTGCCGCTGAGCCACAACCCCAGCCCTGTCATTGATCTTTTACAGAAAACTAGAAGTAAATTTTAGATTTCAATAAAAATTTCTACAATTTGGTTGTCTCTTTTTAAAGGGGAAAATAATCTGTCTTCTATGACTTTAAATTTCACTCAAACCAGAACCATGTGAGAGAAAATGACCAATTATTACAAGGCTATTTCCTGAAATTCTGGGCCAAACTTTAATAGAAGCTACTAATTCTGCTTCAAGGGAAGTCAGATTCTCAAACTATTTCCTAATTCTGTAGGAGTAATAGACAAATTCATTATCATTTAAATTTTTGATTAAATTACCAAGAATTCATAAATTCATTATTAGTCATTTGTTATTATTCAGAGCTAGTACTCTCAACAAAAATTTCATGGGTTTATTAAATCTCTTCCCTGATTGTAAATCATGTGGAATGCTCTTGAAACAGGTCAGTTTGTTACTTATAGACACAAAGATCTAGTCTATTAATAGGAAATAATTTTACAATATTTTTGTGAAACACTTTTAGGTATTTGTTCAATTGCAACCCAATTAGCACATGCATTACCTCTGCAATAAACCAATGGGATTTGAGTAGCATGATTTGTTTTATACATTTTCTTAAATACTTTTTTATGCAGACATAAGGAAAAATCATCCACTTCCTCTCTGTGGTCAGCCGGGTATCACCAGTTCTTGTGGTGAAGATCTCTTCAGCAGAAAAGTCAGGGACCACTTTTCCAGCATCTCCTTACACAGATGGTTTTGAGGTGGGAGCTTCTAATGAGAAACACTCACATTAGATGTGGAAGGAGAGGAAGAAGTCATTCATTATTCTTTAGAGGCATTTATAGAAAAATGGGCTGATGTGTATCAATGTAGCTTTCAGATGAACTGCTTGAGAATCACAGACATGTGTCCTGCTGCCTGAGACGGTTCATAGGAACTACCCAGAAGGCTTTGGGATGCCAGTCTGCTTCTGTGTGAGCTCTTAAAAACCACCCACTTCGGTGCTGCACACTGAAAGACTTTGGAAACACTAATTAAGCCTCTCATCTCTTCTGCCTTCCTCAGCAAACCCCAACTGATATAAATATCATGTAGTGGAAAGACTGCGGGGGTGGAAAAAATCACTGGTACACTGAGTAATTTAAACTATTGCTGCCAAAGTGCAGAGGAGAAGGAAATTCGGCCCTGATTTGTAGATGAAGTCAGAGTAGAGTCACATTACAGAGTTCCATCTGGACATACACACATCTCTGACCCAGCTCCATGATCTTCCTCGATAACGAAGGTGGGAGAAGACATTCACAATGGCTCGAACTGTCAAAATACTAGCTCCAAGAATTTACAAGGGGCATTTATTCACCTATTCAGTAAGTACTTATTGAGGGGTTCCTTTGACGTAGGAACTTGGGGTATGTAGGTGATTATAATATGCAGTTCTCCCTTACTCAAGGAGCAAAGAATCATCATAAAAGAAGTTGGATATCATTATCCTAAATGCATGGTTGAAGATCTGAATGGTACTTATATACTTTGTATACAAGCAGTTGTATGTAAAAAGATGCTATACTTGTGCATTATGAATAAGTAAATAAATAATTAAATAAATTTTTAAAAAAGAAGTAATAAACATAGTTATCAAGCAAATTATACTAAATGATAGAGGACACTTTGTGAGAAAAATGAAAGGTAGAACACAGAAAGTGGGTGTGAGAAATCTGGGAATGAAGGGCAGATTTCTGTTTTAAAGAGTGGTCAGTACAACCTTCTTTGAAAAGGTGACATTTGAACAAAGATTTGGAGTAAAAACGTAAACTATCATAATATCTATAAAAACACTACACAAAACAGATGTAAAAGCCTATGATTTCCCTTAGTTGCTGTGCCTCAGTGGGAACACATCTGGCATCTCTAAAGTATGGCCGGGAAGCCAGTCTGCAGAGCCAAAGCATTAGTGAGCTTGCAGAGAGATCAGTAGGTATTGTTTGTTCTATGTCATATCAAGCAAAAAGAATAATAAGAAATATAATCAGATAAATGCAATAATTAAAGGGAAGTGTACAATGAAGAATTTTTTTTAATTGAAGTTTTTTCTTTGAAAAAAAAAAAAAAAACACTAATGAACTTGATCACCTCTAAGAAGATGTAGCCAAAAAAACAAAAAACAAAAAACAAACAAACAAACAAAAAACCCAGAACTACAGGATACAAATGATAAATACATGGAATTTTAAAATAGAGGGAAATCACCACAGATCCTAACTAAATTGAAAAAGATAATTAAAAGGTAGTAGGGGAGATTGAATTTTATCTAAATGGCTCAAACAGGACCATCTCCTATGACCTTCTCCCAATATAATGTCAGCATTCCTTCCATTCAGAAGTGTAGTCGATTATCCTCTCCTTTGAACATGGGCAGCGTGTGACTTTAGAAGAAAGGACCTTATGGGACTTATGAGGCCAGGTCACAGACTGTGGTAACCTTTTGTCTAGTATCTTCTAGTACTAACTGTTAGAACCCATCCAGGGTCCCCCAAGCCCACCTTGGTGTCCCACACAGGTTTCTTTCTTTCTTTTTTATTTTTTTATATAATTTTTTATATTTTTAAAATTTTGTGTCAAGAGAATTTGTAACAGCTTCTTTTAATTTTTTTTTTTTTTTTTTTTTTTTGGTAGGTGGACACAATACCTTTATTTTATTTATGTGGTACTGAGGATCAAACAAGGGCCTCACACATGCGAGACAAGTGCTCTACTGCTGAGCCCCAGCCCCAGCACCCCCACCCCCCCCCCACCCCAGCCCAGGTTTCTTTATAGCTAATTCTGACTGAACTCCCAGCAAGTACCAAGCTGCCAGCCATAGAATGAGTCTCTGAGAAATGGACCCCTCAGCTCCAGTGGGCACACACTATTACACAAACAGAAATGAGCTCCTCCAATGAGTCCCAATCCAAAAGGCAGAATTATTAGAATTTGGATTTGTTGTTTAAATTTACTAGGATTTGGGGTAGATTATTAAGCATCAATAGGTGACTGGTATAGAAGCCATGAAAAAAAAAATGTATTTCAATAAAATTAAATATTTAGATTAAGTTTACAAATGACTAGAAAAACACTATTTGCCCAAAGAATGCAAAAAAAAAAGACACTTGAAAAGTTTATTAAATACATCAAAACCAGAAGGGAAGTTTACAATATCATCAAAAGCCTGCACAAAAATAACTGCCAACATAGAATTCATATCTTTTCAACATTGTAAAATAAGCCTAAAGATATTTTCAGGCAAGACAAACTGAGAGAGGTTATCACCAGTGACCCTGCAGAAAAGAAAAACAAAAGGGAATTTTCCAGTGTGGAAAAAATAATTATCACAGAAGGACAAGCAATTATATGTAGGAAGGAATGAAAAACATGAGAAACAACAGATATTTGAGGAAATCTGAATAAACATGGACTGTTGCAAACTATAAAAGCAATGGCCTATGAGGATAAACTACTTAGATGATTTGATTTTATGAAGTAATATTTTAAAAGGGAGAAAGGAATTAAAGAGAGTTTAAAGTTTTGTGCTATTCTTGCATTCTTCTGGAAGTAGAAACAGTATTCATCTAAGGAAAACTGCAATGAATCAAGAATGCAGATGGCAATCTGTGGAGCAGCACTGCTGACCAGGAGCTTCTGCAATGGTGGACACAGTCCACAATCTAGCCAGGGCATGTGTGGCTGTTGACCAACCACCTGCACCGTCACTAGTGGGGCTGAGGAACTGAGCTTTTCATTTTATCTAATTTTAATTTAATCAGCCCCACATGGTTCAGAGTTACTGTATTGAACAAGACAGATTCTAAAATGCATTCAAAAGAGTAAAAATTATGGGCTGGGGTTGTGGCTCAATGGTAGAGCACTTGCTGAGCATGCATGAGGCACTGGGTTCAATCCTGGCACTACATAAAAATAAACAAAATGAAGGTATTATGTCCATCTACAACTAAGAAAAGTTTTTTAAACAAAGGAGTAAAAAATATTTGATTAACAAGAAAATGGAGAAGGAAAATGAAATACCTGTGTGTGTGTGTGTGTGTGTGTGTGTGTGTGTGTGTGTGTTAGTTGTAGATGGACACAGTACCTTTGTTTATTTATTTTTATGTGGTGCTAAGGATCGAACCCAGTGCCTCACACATGCAAGGTAAGAGCTCTACCGCTGAGCCACAACCCCAGCCCCATAAAATAACTTTTTAAAACATGATTATCTTAAATGAGACAAAAAAGAAAATAAAAACAACAAAAAAGATAGTATTAAAATGTAAACACATCAAGATTATGTCAAATGTGAGAAGAGATACCTCAATAAAAGTCTATAATTGTCATATTAGTTAAAACATAAATTTAATGATACCTTGATTTAAAATCATATAAATAAGGGAAGTAAAAATATAAAATATATATCATATACACATGAAACAAAATTTCTATAAAAAGCTATAAAGTATCAGAAAAAGATTTTAAGGCAAAGTATAAATCTGGAGATTAAAAGGAATAGTTTATAATCATAAAAGCTAATTCAACAAAAACATTAAATTTTAAATTTGTGTATGCACAATAGCATGGTCCTAAGATAGATAAGCTCTGGTTACATTTAATAGTACCTGACAGCAACTGGTGAAACAAGCAAACTTGGACTTAGTCAAGTTCAACTAATTGACATCTCTGGCCTATATAGACAGTGACTGCAGAAATGCACATTCTTTCCAAGTGTATGTGATTGATATATTTTCAAGAATCCCAGTCAGATTTCTCTAAGATGGCCCATGCATGAAAATTGATGAATGGGTTTTAGAATGTATTTGGAAACTAGAAGAGCCCCCAAAGCCAGGACAAGCTTGATGTAAAGAACAGGGAGAATTATGCTTTCAGAGATAAAGAATCATTATGAAGTTTCATTGAGACAGCCAGGTATTTGCAAAAGGACAATGTGAACAAAAGAAAAAGTAACCAAGTGCCAGAACCATTGTGTGATACTTTGTAGCTATTTTTTTTCTTTTTGTTACTATATATATAGTATGTTTTATCTTTCATTTTCACTTTGGGGTTTTATATACAAAGTATATCTCATAAGAAAAAAAATGTATTTTCACTGGTATGATGGCCATAGGATTGTTGAGATATCTTTTTTACTCACATTTAACATTAAGGTTAAATTAAATATTTGAATATATTTGATTCCAGAAACCGAACCTCAAGCTTACATTACTTAAATTATGAGAAAATTGTTACTGCAGTACTTTGAGAAAAAAAATAGAGTTTACTTGTATGGGAAGAAGAGTGCTGACTCCTGCTTCACATAATATAAAAATTAAATCCAAGTGGTTTGTAAACATAAAAGGCATCTCAGAGAAAACCTTCATGACTACTGGATGGGAAAAGTTTATTTAAGCAGAGCATAAATAAGAATAAGAAATTAACATTTATTGAGAAAAGCGGATAAGTATTCTCCATGAAAATCAAAACTTGTTTATCAAATTACCATTAAGATTATAAAACAATAATCCTCACAATAAGATTTCTTTAATACTTAAATGAGACATGAACATTTATCCAGAATATACAAATTAACAAAATAAAGATAATCTAACAAAACAAGGGGTGAATGATTTGAACAGACCCTCAGAAATAGTAACAGTGTGTTTTAGTAAGCATGTGAATAGTGAAATACAAAGTAAAACTCTGAGCTGTGGTGCAGCTCAAAGTAGAAAATTTGCTGCTTGCCTGGCATAAAAACGGGGCTTGGTTTGACCCCAGCAAAACACACACACACACACACACACACACACACACACACACACACAGAAAAATAGAGCAAAGAAAAGAAAGAAAGAAAACACTGAGATGACTAACATATGAAAAAGTTGTACAAAATTGTGGCAGGGAGTATAGAATAATACTTGAACTATTACACATTCCAGTAGAAATGCAAATTAAAAGAGCAACTTATAAAATGCTTGGGCATTATGTATGAAAGTTGAACAAGTGTGATGACCTAGGTTCTGCAATTTCATTTCTAGTTATATACCCATGACAAAAGCATATTTATATGCACAAAATACATACAAGAATGTTCATAAGAGCCCAATAGTCAAAATCTGTAAGAAGCAATCATATTTGGTGATGATAGAATTTATAAACAAATTGGGTACATCAATAAAATGAAAAGCTCTTATTCAGTGAGGATAAACTATTACTGCATACAATAACATGGAAAAACCTCCCATTTATATAGTTTGTTTTCCAAGGGATGATGCATATGTTTATTTTTTGAAAATGGGACAAATCTATGCTATCATTAAAGTTCACCCAAATGTTTTGAGAACAGTTCTGGGGATGGGGTCAAAAGCAGAGAGTGATAAGAAAGAGGCTGTGTTAGTCACCCACGCCCTGGATCGCTCTGGTCTCAACATGGTAGGTCAGCTGCACATGCTTTGAATAAAAGTGAAGCAGTTCACTGATAGGTTAGGTGGGCTGTGGGAGAAAGGTAGGACTCAAAGATCATCTCCTGCATTTAACTTCGAAGACCTGGAAGAAAAAAAGTTGCTATCAAATGAGAAGGAAAAGACTTCAGATAGATAAGGTATTTAAAAGTAAAATTAGGAACTCAATTTTATAGCTGTTGTGTTTATTATAGAAGACATCCAAGTAGAGCTGTTGAATACATGATTGCATGTAAAAATCTGAATTTCCCACAACAGCAAATATGGATAGATAAGATCAAGTAATCCATGTAGGATGATATGGGACCAGTGAATTCAATACTATGATGTTATTTATGACTTGATAACAACACTGGTAAAGTGCTGAATGAAAATACTAAAATGCAAGCAAAAGAGAATGGACATATTATTTAGAAGCAATTCAATGTTTATCTCACTAACAAAACATGCAAAAGAATGTAGATACCAAAGAGTATGTTCTCTATGACTCCATTCGTGTAAAAAAATCAAAACTTGACCAACCTGTCATGTTAAAAGTCAGGCGAGTTAACCATTTGGAGGAGCTGATTCTGCAGCAAGACATGGAGGAGATCTCTGACGTGCTGGAAATGTCATAGTCTGGTTACTATTTTCATGAGTATGTCCAATTTGTGAAAAATCATCAAGATATACACTTGCAATATGTGCATTTTTTTTTCTGTTTTAAATCAAGAAGATATGTGGGGAAGAAGTGGAGACAGAAATATGTTAAGCTATTTTAAAGACCTTGTGAATTAAAATAAAAATAAAAGGTGGTAATTGGTCAGGAAAATGGAACCCAGATTAATTTTTTATTGCTTTTTTGTTTCTTTGTTTTGATGGGAGGAATGAGATGTTTCTATATGACCAAGATGATCCAGTTAGAAATGGGGAGATTCTGATGTAGGCAAAAGAAAATAAAATGGGTTGGAGTAATTCTCTTACCTTGTGAAGGTAAGAGAGTGGAATCCAGCTAAGAGGAGAGCATAACTTCCTAAAGGAGGATAGATAGCCCATCAATGGTAATAAGGGAGAAGGTGATTTTTGATGATGAAATATGTGAAATATTTTCTTTAAAAGGCTTTGATTTTCCCAGTTGAATAAAAAGCAGCAGCAGCCGCAGCAGTGAGGTCAGGCAGAAGGTGATGAAGGGAAAGGATCTGTGGACAGCTGACAGGGGTAGAGGAACAGGATGTGGTGTGAAGTGTAATCATCAGGCAGTGTTGAAGTCCCTTTCGAGGTTGTCGATTTCAAACCAAGACTAATCAGCACAGCAGTTTGTTTTTCTCCAGCAATTGAGCTTCAGAGATGGGAGTGAGGGAAGGTAGTGAGTACGATTTTAACTATCTACTGACTTTGCCATGGAAGGGAAGAAAGTTGAGGGGAGGGCGCACCCAGGGATGTTTATCATGCTCAGGCTGCAGAGGTGAAGACAAGGGGGCAGTACGGAGGATCAGGAAGAATCCACTGAAAGTCCAAGAGCGACTGAAAACTTTGAGAAATCAGGTTTTTAATGGTATGTTATAAATATGCACATTACATAAAAACCATCATTGCTGTTTTATCAAATGGTATTAAATATGATTACTCAAGTGTTAATTTTTGCAATCTAAACTGAATCTCTCTTCTTCCCGAAGCATCTTTTAGGACTTTTTTTGAAAATGAGCATCTACTGGTAGTAAACTCTCAGTTTTTATTTATTTGAAAATGTCTTGATTTTGTTCTTACTCTTGAAAGATATTTTTGCTAGAGATCCAGGTTGACAGTTCCTTCCTCTCAGTTCTTTGGAGACTGTCTTCCTCTGTCTTCTGACTTCCAGAATGGCTGTTGACGAACCATTCTTCATTGTAATTGTGATTCCTTCATGGGTGGTTTTTCTTTCCTTTCTGGTGTGGTGTTTTGTTGTTGTTGTTTTATCTACCAGTTTTCCTTGGTGTTCTGTAAATTTTCCAACTGTGTCTAAATGTGGATTCTTTTTTTTTTTTTAATTTTTAGTTGTAGATGGACACAGTACCTTTATTTTATTTGTTTACTTGTTTATTTATTTATTTATTTATTTATTGTGGTGCTGAGGATCAAACCCAGTGCCTCACACATGCTAAGCATTCCACCACTGAACCACAACCCCAGCCCTGGATTCATTTTTTTCCCCCAATATCTTTATTCTATTTATTGACTAATTTATTTATTTTATGTGGTGCTGAGAATCGAACCCAGTGCCTCATATGTGCTAAGCAAGCGCTCTACCACTAAGCCACAGCCATAGCTCCCTGGATTTATTTTTATTTATTCTACATTGAATTTGCTGGTCAATCTGAGTCTGAAGATTGTTGCTTTTTTATTGTATTCTCCGAGGATAAATAGAAGTGATTGACTGTTTAAAAAAAAAAAAGTGGGAGAGGAAAAGGAGACTCAAAGCATTCTAACCGCATAGCACACATCTGTCATCATGATTGCCCAAAACATCTCTACCTGCAGCTTGTCTGTCTGTCATGCATGTATAAGTGAACATGAAAATCTAGGTACACTTGTGACTCATGAAATGCATTATTAGTTTATGTCCCATCTTTTGTATCCCTGTCTTCCCAGAATCAGTCCCCCTTTGTTCTTTCCCTGGCACTATTCTTCTCAATTATTCCTGAAAGGATGAACTATCTCAGGTAAGGATAGTTGAGCTTTCGTGACAATGTTTCATGAATTAGCTTTCCAGCATGAATATTCAAAGACTTTTTCCTCAATTAGTGCATTAAAAATATGTGCCACCAGCAAAGGGAATTTCAGTCATGGTCCAATATTTAAGGAGTGCTGGGACTGGACAGAAAAAAAAAAAAAGCAATGTAATGGTGTCTAAGGGGATTCCCTGAGACCCCCCTCTAAGACAGGTGTGCCACCAACCAAACACAGACAGAAGTAACACATGATGGTTCCTGCTTAGTCTTTTTAGAATGGACTGAGAATGGGAAATCTTTTAACACGTAGTCCATGGTCTCTCTTGGTTTTGTTTTTCACCAGCTTCCCAAAATGATGAGTAGGAGAATGTCCGAGCTCTTCCTCCTGGACCACATTACTAGAGAGTTGTTAAGGGGGCAGGGGTAATTCTTGATTTCCTGAATCGGCAAAACCCAGGTTGCACTGGGTCATACACATCAGGATGCTTTTTCCAGAGCCTCCTGGAATCTCCATTCTTTTTCTGTTTCTCATTAAGCCTTATGTGAACTTTTGTTATATTTTAGAATCCATACTTTTATAAAGTTGTTGATTTTTCTGTTATGGTCCTATTAATGCATTATAATAGTATGCTATTTTACTTCAATCGTTTGGAACTATCTGAAAGTGAACATAAAAATAAAATAGGACCACTGCCAGCCCTCAGTTTTCACGTAATTTCTGGATTTGTGATGGTGCTATGTTGCTAGCAACATTGATTGTGGGAGCAGAAAGACCCGTATCAATACTGATGTTTCCTTATCTATAAAATGAGAACCAGAGGCTGGGTCATAGTTCACCGATAGAGCACTTGCCTCACACATGTGAGGCACTGGGTTCAATCCTCAGCACCACATAAAAATAAATAAAGTAAATATATTTTTAAAATAATGAGAACAACGACCTGGAGAACAATTACCATAAAGATAATGAAGTTTATATTATGCAACATTTCCATGAGGAATCGTTTCTCTAAAACTTTGTACAAGTAGATATTTTTCTACTTTTCTATTAACCCCCACCCCAAATTTTATAAGTTTTTATATCCCTCCCACAAAACATTTTCCTTCCATGATGGTAACAATAAATATTTGTGAAGAGAATTAAATAGGGTAAAAATTTTTTCTGTCCTCTCTTACCCTTCTCCCTTTGTCAACTAACCTCTTCTTATTTTTCATATTTCAGCTGAATACCACTTCCTCCTAGAAGTTTTCCAGACCCCACCTCTACCCCAGGTCAGGGGTGGGATTGAATGTTATCAAGCACCCTGCACTTCACTCCCTGGAATTTATCAGATTATAATTAACTAATTATTTATACAATTGGTTGCTTTCACATATGTTTCATCTTCTGAGTGGAAGTTCTGTGAAAGCCTTCTGCATCTATTTGGTTTGCCACTGTATTCCTGATGCTTATAATTAAGTTGTTATTGATGGATTGGTAATCAATGAATTAACATTTACACTTAGTAAGAGCAAATAATAAATAGCCTCTATTTTTTACTAATGCACCACTACTCCATTAACGTATGTGTCGATTTATAATTTAAAATATTATTATGAATAATATTATAATTATAGGTAAAAAGCATTGTTAAACAATTGAAATAATTGCTTTTATTTAATACTTAAGAAAATCACAGAGGCCTTATGTGAAAGTCTATATAAGGATGAAGACAAATTTAGGAAACATCACCATTTCATTCACTCCTGGATTTCATTTTTATTAATGGCCGTGGAATTTTTTTTTCTTTTTCTTGTTTTTTTTTTTTAGTATTACAGATGGATGTTACCACATAATTTGTCTCACCAAAAAAGGTCAAAATTCAGTAATTAGATAATCAACTCAATTGTTAAATTGTAGCTACAGGAAATAGCAGTGAGTGGGAGAAAATACCCTTTGAACTCAAGCTTTGGAATCAGAATTGGGTTCAAGGTCATGCTCAGCCACCTGTTAGTTGTTGGGGGAAAGTAACTTAAGTTAACCTTAACTCCTCTTACTTAAAGTTTCCTCATAAAATTGTGACATTCACCTGCCATTGCTTTGATGAACATCCTCTAAGTCGGTGGATAAAAACTTACCATACCACTTGGCATAAAGTGTTCAGTATTTGGTAGTTACTTTTATCTTAAAATTTCTTATAAATCAATAGCAATGAAAAATTCCAATTAACCTAAGCTTTTTAGCAGTAACAAATAGATAGCACCTTTGTTTTATTGCAAAGAGGAAAAACTGTTTACAAATTCAACCAATTATTTTAAACACATTTTTTTCCCTTGGATTTATGCCAAGATGTGACTGCTTTGCACAACTCCTATACTATACAAGAAGCCAAACTTCATATCAAAACATGAGTTTGAGTCACTATTCTAATTGGGAGAAGAAGGAGGGGGGGAAGGAGGAAGATGAGAAGGAGAAGAAGAAGAAAAAGAGGAGGAGGAGGAGGAGGAGGAAGAAGAAAAACAATAATAATAATAAAAAGGACCAGGAACACAAGCCATAGTAATTATCCAGAACAGAATGTAAATCCTTAGATATTCTTTTTGACATAGTAACAGCATTATGTCAGACCTTTTTCTAAAATAAGGATGCACAATCTTTTCTAAGGATGATTCCAAAACACTGGGCTATACCTTTGGGTCTAAAAAAATGCTGCTGATGATATTCCAATCATCTTACAGGCCATGTGGAATGCTGTGTCCTGAGAAAATAGAAAGCTTCTCATGAGAATGTTTGAAATGTCACTCGAGTTCACTTTAGATCAGAGTGCAGGTGGCCCTACAAAGCCTTCGCTGGAGGCTTTGTGTTTATACAGTTGCTGCTTCTAGGATGGTGTTGATTGGTTAGGCAACTAATAAAACAAGCAGCCCTGCTTTCATCTATGAGCATCCTGTGCCTTCGTAAAGATAGAAAAGTGGTTTTAATTAGGACTTGCTGCCTTCACGTATTTTATGTTTCATTTTTCTTTTCCTCTTTGACCATTCCAACACACATCCTTCTTGTGTTCTGAATCTCTCTCCCTGATCTTGGCTCCAAGCTGCCAGATACTTTAAAAGGCAAATAATCCTGAGGATATTCCTGCTTCATCCTCAACCAGACAAAGCCCTCAACATTGGTGGAACCGACCCATGTTAGCATCACCATTTCATTCATTTCTATTTAGAGTCATGTATTTTACTTGTATTTTGAGACTGTATGTCAAAGTGTCTCACTTTAAAATGAACTGAAATTTATCCTGGAATCTTAGGGAAAAAATATTCAGCATACAGTGTTCCACAGTTTATGTGATAGCTCTTGAAAACATGGAAGTACATTGTGTTCTGAAGTAACACACACAATTCAGAAAGAACCTCTTAAGCTTATAATTTTGTATTTTTGACTTTTTCCCTTATTTTCTGTAGTTTCTGTTCTTGATTTATATTTTCATATTTCTTATCACATTGTTCTATATTAGCTTTCTGACTCGATATTTATTTTCTTTTAAACTGTCCAAAATGTGACTTTTATTTGATAAAATATGTTCAAGGAAAATTAAACACAATCAAAAATATAATTCAGAGACTATTAATAGACGCTTGTCACCTGTACAGATTATGCTGTGAAAAAAAAAGTGATTTTGTTTCTCTAAAGAAGCTAAAAAATAGGAAAAGGGGGTAAATATTAAAATCGGACCACATAAATTAGCATATGAACTGGGAACTAAAGCGTTTCCAGAGAGGGACATAAAATGTGGAAGTGCTACTTTGAGTCAAATACTGGTAAGCATGTAGGTAAGAAAACAAAAAGAAACATAATCACTGTATCCTTTGGCTCAAATAAGGCAATTTTCCTTTCATTTATAATTCATTTAAAGTTTCTGGAGGATCTAAAGCAAAAGACAAGAATTCATTTTAATTGAACTTAAGCTGTTTTTGAAACATGAAAAAGCACTATTGAAAACTTTTCTATAGAATGTGATTTAATTTATTTGAATGAACACTTCTGAAAGAATTCATGGGTGATCAAAATCTGGGGCAGCAGGCAGCTAGTACACTGTAGTGGTTCTCACCTCGTGGCCCCTGGACAGCAGAAGGAGTCACACCTGAGCAGGCAATTGCCTTGAGCCCAGACTTCATGGGGATTCGGGGCGGGGCCTGAGCTGTGCCCTAACACGCTCTCCAGGTGGCGCTCTAGAGCCAGATGGACAAATTTCAACCTTGCTCCCACTTAGCAGAGTGCCTTTGATCAAGTCATTTTAACTTAACTGTTCTTTTACAAGATGGGGCAAAAATATTACCTCATATATTGTGACAATTAATTGAATTATTATTATGTAGAGAGAACCTAGGCCGGTTTTGATACAGAGGACACACTCAGTAAATAGTGTCAACTGCTATTTATTTAAAAGTAAGTTCCATTGAAACTAAATGATACAGGTGGGCCCAGTGGCCCACACCCGTGATCCCAGCTACTGGGGAGGCTGAGGCGGGAGGATCCCAAGTTTGAGGACAGGCTGGACAACTTGGAGAGATCCTGTTTCAAAATAAAATAAAATGGGCTGGGGACACAGCTCAATGGTAAAGAACCCCTGGTTTAATCACAGTACCACAAAGAAAGAAAAAACAGGAGAGACTATGTGAGATTTAGATAGCCAGTGTCACATAAGAAATAAACTCCCATTTCCCCCCAGTTATTAGCAGTATGATTCACACATCTATGAAGTTGCTTAAGATCACCACATTTTGCCTAAATGACCAAGAAATAGATTAACCATATTACATACAAAAGTTGTATATTCATATTTCTTGATCCATATCATCATTTCGCATTTTCAGTAATATGTGATGAAAAGGTACCCAGCATCCTGTATTGTTTTCATGAATCTTTTGATTAGTAAGCTATTAATATCTCTTTTGGGTTTTCAATAGAGTGACAACCACAAATTCCTTTATTTCATAATCAGTATTGGACATTGCTATAAATTATGGAAAGGTTGTGTGAAAACCTCACATAGCACAGATACCTATGTTTATAGCCAGGTAAATTTCATTCTAGCCCTTAGCATCAGATAGAGGTCTTGACTTTAGTACCAGAGATTCGTCCATTAACATTAAATATTAAATTATTAAAAATATTCCTAGCAAGGTCAACCCAATAACAATATTATAATTATAAGCCAATGGGAAATAAAACTTAAAAGAATGTTCTGGCCTATCTAGACAGTCTACATGAATAAAATAAATCAGAAGAAATTAGAAAATATTTTTAAATTCTCGTAAAAGAAATCCTTGTTTAGAGAATCGTGAGGCTTTGTTTGTTTTCTCTAATCATCTCGAAATTCTGTTTCAAAGATCAAAAAAACATTCTCAAGAGAAAAGAGGAAATATGTGATATTTGAACTAAAATAACTCATTCAGAATACACAACTTTCTTTGCTCATTGCTATTCTGATAGTTCAGTACATTTCCACGTAGAACTCACTCCCTAGAACATGCAGGAAATAAGATGTCTCCAAGTCAACCAGGATGCAAAGTTTCACACAGTGAAGAACTGGTGAGGCTCAGGAGGAGGAAGCTCAGCTCCCACTTGCGGGCATCAGAGTAGAAAAGCAGCTTCCCTTTCACTCCTGCCTCCTCCATCAGGCTTGCAGATTGTACAGAATCTGCAAGAACACACATCAAGTGAACCGAAAGTGGCCCCACAGACAGAACCTCTAAGGAGTCGTACACAAGGCAAAACAAAGAAGACACTTTGAGTTTGATTTGGAATTCTCTAAGTCTCCCCCTCCCTCTGCATCCCCCCACCCACATTCAGGCCCTTTCTGTTCTCTGCTAACATTTACTTATCAGGCTTCTAAGTGACCTTCATGGTAACTACAGGCATTAGTAGTTAGGCCAGCATTTTGCGATATAATAATAAATGTTTAAAAAAAATCACATAGTAGTTGCTCAGTATATGTTAGTTCATAACTTTCATCAAAAATGTTTGCACTATCATAAAAGGATCTTAAGTGTTGATCCATCTAAACTATATAATCTTAAGGATGAAATTCTAATTATAAACATCTGATTTTATAACAAGTTTAGGGAGAGCTTTGAGGGCAACACAGGAACCAAGCAGTCAGACCACATAAACTGTTACCTACACACAAAAATTTCCTCTGAAATCAGTGGCTCAGGAATCACTATGTTGAAGGACCAGTGGCTCCTGCTCTGCTCGCCACCGGAGTGTAACTTTTGTTAAATGTTGTACCACGCAGTTCCGTGTCACTCCCAATTTCTGTACTTACCTCCTCGCGGGCGAGAAGCATTTCAAGATGGAGCACCCATTCTCAGACCATGCGAAATTAGCATTATTTCAACTGCCTGTAGCTCTATTGCTTCCAGGACACCTCATGAGGAAATTAGTAGTGCCTGAACTTTTAATTATTCTTAATTGTATTGATTGTCAGCAGATTGTCAATGTAGCCTCATTGCTATTTTAAGTAACGGGTTTGCAATTCTATAAACTATAAAGTGGAGTACATGAGCAGGCAGGGAAGGAACTCATTTTGAAAAGTCTCAGATGTCAGTTCTAATCAGAAGCAACCCTCTCCTGGCTGCTTCAGGCAGCTAAACTCAATAGCCTGCCAGTCCCGGAGACTTTTTGACCAGATACAGCTCTAGCTTCCAGAGTCAAAAAAAAAAATCAATAGCCATTTTCTAAGGGGAAAGTAGATTGGAAAATATGTGTACATTTTGATTCAAACATCATTACAATCTAAAGGCTTTTACTAATGGTGGCCAACATTCTAAGTGTTATGTAGTATGTGGCAGATGCTTTTACTCATGTTCTCTTTTCCTGAACACAAGTTCGTAAGTATTATTTTCATCTTTACAGATACTGAAACCAAAATCAAGCAATGAAATTCTATTTCCATTCTATTTCTTCACAATTGCATACACAGGGAGACACATGAAGTTGGATTGCCACACTCCTGGGTAGGACAGAAAGGCTCCAGGTTTTACCTCATTGTTGCAAGCATGTCATGTGTGGCGCAATGACTTAAAATACACACCAGAAAGTGCTTGATGTCATTATTGGCCCCAAATCCCAAAGTAAGGAAGAGAGAAAGAGCAAAGAATTTTAAACATGAAGGGTACTCTATACCACCTTCCAAAATTCTTTAAACTTTAATAGCAACCAATTCTAAACCCAGATTTCAGAGGGTGAATATTTCCTTTAGCTTCCCGATCATACCCTGATCTCCAAATAAATATCTTATCCTAAGGCTTCCTATTTGGCCTTTATTTTATTTATTTTTTTTTTTATTTTGGTACTGGGGATTAAATTCAGGGGCACTCAACCACTGAGCCATATCCCCAGACCTTTTTTGTATTTTATTTTGAGACAGGGTCTCACTGAGTTGCTTAGTGTCTTGCTTGTGATCCTCCTGCCTCAACCTCCCAAGCTGCTGGAATTACAGGCATGCACCACAGCACCCGGCTTTATTTGGGCTTTATTAATGGCCTATTTATCCTGCCAAAATAAAATATAACACAATCTATTTATCGGCTGTTAAGCACATTCAATATAAAACATTACTTTTCCATAATTATAAAATAGTTACTATCATTATGGAAGCAGTGTTATTTATTTTGCCCTTTTTAGCTTAGATGATGTATGTAGTTTAGTGGCATTGATGCTATTCTGCTTACTATATTTATTCAATCCACCTGCATACCAAATGTGTGAAAAGTAAACTTCACACTCAAATTTCTTCACAGAAATCAAGATCTATGACACTAAACTACCAAAATAAGAAAATGTTCATAGCAGGTCAATGGCTTCTTTCCGATGGGATGTGGAGTAGAAGTAAGACAGTGATTACACAGGGACTCGGGAAAGTCTTTGGAATAATAGACTTCCAAATATCAAATGCAACTGGGTGTAATCTGGTATCAATTAGGCCTTGATAACACTACAGAAGGAAGGAATGAAAGAATAAAAGGAAGGAAAAAATAGAGGAAAGGAGGATGGAGGAACAAAGACCAATTTCAGAATTTCCTAAAGCGCATTCAACTCTAAATTCAATTAGGAATGAAAACAATAACGTGCTGACTCTGCACTCACTGTAGTCGCACACCTAGAGATGATGGCCACCAGGGGGGAGGCAGGTGGGTCTGGAAGAAAAAAGCCTGGTGTGCCTCTAACTCAGGCAGAGCAGAAATCCACGTTCATGAGCCAAAACACAAAACTCATATTTTGTAATGAACTGGAGTGAGCTTTATGATTTGTTCAGGTTTTGCTCCCAACTTCATTAGTGTGAGGCGATCCCCAGCGAGAGGAAGCTCAGCCCCCTTGTTGCCATCAAAATGTCCCTGTTCAATATAATGCTAAGTGAAGTAAGCCAATCCCAAAAACCCAAATGCTGAATGTTTTCTCTGATTTAAGGATGTTGATTCATAATGTGCTGCTGGGGGGGTGGGCGGCAAGGGAGGATTAGAGGAACTATAGATAGAGCTAAGGGGAAAAGGGGAGGGAGGACAAAGGAGCGGACATATGGGTAGGAAAGACAGTGGAATGCGGTGGTCATCCTGACCCTAAGTACACGTAGGAAGACGCGAATGACGTGACTCTACTTTGTGTACAACCAGAGAAATGAAAAAATGTGCTGTATATGTGTGATATGAATTGTAATGCATTCTGTTGTCATGTATAGCAAATTAAAATTAAAAATAAATGAATAAATAAAAAGAAGAAAAATAATTAAAATATAGTTTTAAAATTAAAAAAAAAGTCCCTGTTCAGTGTCTCCATCTCACCCCCAACTCCCATATCTAAATCACCCCTCATTGCATCAGTTAGCTTTTTGAAAAACTATGCAAAACAGTCCTTATTGTGCATTTATGTACAGCCTATTATTTGGAGAGTGTTATCTGTACTCACGATAAATTAGAGATAAAAATAAACAGATAACTTTTCATGTTTTGTAGAATTTATCATAATTGGAACTGTTTCCTCACTCTAATCTTAATTTTTTTTTTTTCCCCAGAAACGTTCATCCATCTCTTCCACTAAATAGGACACCAACAGGCAAGGAAACGGGAGGGAAACAAAAAGAAAAATGATTTCTGGCTGAAAGAAAACATAAGAAATGTCCAAAGAATAAGAACGAAAACATTCCAATGTGTCCTTGTTTTATTTAAATCATAACAGGACATCACATCTGTTCAAATAATGGACTTTACTTTCTTCAACTCACTCCCATCTCTTTGGCATCTCTGTTCAGCTGCAAGAATAGATACCTACTAAGTGGAATTAGTAATCAAAGTTTTCTTGGCCAAGCTAAGTCCTTTGGCTGGAATGTTCTCTTCTCTCCACACTGTTTTGAAATCAATCATTTTCTCCTATTGTAGGGAAATCACAGGGACAGAATTTTAATTAAAATATACACTGATGGGACTGGGGTTGTGGCTCAGCCGCAGAGCGTTCGCCTCGCACGTGCGCGGCCCGGGGTTTGATCCTCAGCACCACGTAAACATAAATGCATTGCATTGTGTACAACTAAAGTAAATAAATAAATATTTTAAAATATATATATACACTGATGTAGCCAGGTGTGGTGGCTCATGCCTGTAATCCAGGCACTTGGGAGGCTGAAGCAGGAGGATCATGAGTTCAAAGCCATCCTCAGCAGTGGTGAGGCACTTAGCAACTCAGTGAGACCCTGTCTCTAATAAAATACCAAAAAATAAAAAATAAATTTAAAAAAAGGCTGGGGATGTGGCCCAGTTGTCAAGTGCCCCTGAGTTCAATCCCTGGTATCAAAAAAAAAAAAAAAAAAAAAAAAAAAAAAAAAAATACACACACACACACACACACTGATGTTATTTAGAGTCTATTTTTCTGATTAAAAGTGCATTAATTCAAAGACTACTTACTGAGTTTCCAACAATTTGTGTTCTGCCCGTTGGGGATATTAAGATGAATAATAAATAAATCCTGCCTCATGAATCCTTATCCAAGTCCTGTTGGAATATCAAGTAGTTATATACTGCTCAGCAAACAGCAACCACCTGTGTTTTCTGGGCACTTTCCAGGGTACCGGGATGTCCTGAATTTCCCGGAATCCAGCAACTAAAGGCTTACCGTGCCACAGAGCCAAGGAGCTCCAAGCCTCTGCACTTGACCACCATCTGTATCACACGTTTCTAACATCACACCGTGCATGATGGAGATTCATTGTTGCAAAGTGTTCTGGGAAACGAGAGTGTGAGGCGATTTGCTCCAACTCTGAAGACTAAGGTAGCCCATAGAAAGCAGATGAAACGTGAGTTGAGTTGATTCATGGCAAAAATAAATCCTTTTTCTCTTTCATAGCCTTTTCTTTGATGTTTTCAACTGCCTCTATGTTAGGAAATAAAGATGTTACCTTGCTTATTTGGTTGTCTTCTAGAATGGTGAATTAATTATGACAAAGGGGTTTCTGGTGGAAGGTTAAGGTCCTCTCCTGAATCCTTTTTGAGTGGTGGCCCTGAAGTCTTTAGCCAGCAGCTTCAATCCTGCAGGAAACATTCTGTCCCTCTTCCTAGTCCTTGAGTCTGCCCGGATTGAGATTAGAGAGGAGGAACTTCCATGTTCAGTAAGCAGATACCAAAATCATTCAGAAAATGGTTTCAAATAAAGTACTACTCAAGTCAGTTTGAAAAGCTACAACTGATCTCAAAATTGTAGTTGACACCTACTTTTTTATGCTACTGTGCTTACTACCTTTAAGAATGCTAATGAAAAGACAAGATTTTACCCAACAGTCTTGTTAAACCAAATCTCCACCAACGAGATTTTGTGGTTACCCATCACGGGTGACTTGAAGTATGAAAATAACAAAGGAACGATTTCAGAATAAAAATGTAAGGAGGCTAGTCATTTAAGCATAGTATTTAAAAGCTCTGTAGGGTAGGCAAGTCCGGTTTAAAAAAATAAGTTGTATTTTTACACAATATTAAAATGAGAAATCCTCGATGATAGTTACTTAAAATGTCTGCAATTATATAGGATTCGGAAGGGCCACCCCCCACAGCTCTCCATTCAAATGAATGGGAAGCGCCTGGGTAAATTACCGCCTGCAGTGCCAGATAGCGGACATTGCATGCAGCTGTCACCACAGCCCTGTAATTATGCAAGTACCCTTCCACTATTATACAATTAGAGGGACCTGTCTTTCTTTCTCCCACTAGGTAATGTTTTTGTTGGTGTCAAGTGTAGGAACTCTATTTGTTCAATCACTTGTGTTTGAGTTGACTATATCCAGTACATTACAGGGGACTTATTTTTTTCAACATCATTTTGGGGTCCCTATGAGAAAGTTCTATCACAAGAAAGCTTCTCTTATTCCAATTAACCCTAATTCAATAGAAAAAATTTAAAATTTAATTTTTTTTTTAAAAAGATCAACTTCTATCTCCTTCCAAGTGGTCAACTCCACAGGGCCCTACCAAGATGGGAGAGAGAAGATCAAACATTTTGAAAAAAAATTTGAATATTTTAAGTCATTCGGAGGACAGAAGTAAATACTAAAGCACAGTCATCAAATACCTTTTTCTGTTTCCTTTATAATTTCAAAAATAGATTTTAAAACTCTAGAAGATAATAAATGTTTAAATTTTGAAATATTTCAAGATTACAGAGGCATGGAAAACTCCTTCAATTTTATTTGAAATGAATTATGAGTTCACAAAAATAAGAACATAAGACCTAATAAAGGATTATATGTCAGAAGGCACCTGGCTAAACAGAAAATACTTTGACTTCACTCAAAACTAGGCACAAATAGTGACCAGGCCATGAACTTGAGTCATTTTCATAAGAGAAGCAGAGTTGGGTGATTGGTTATTAAAAGCAGTCTTCAGTAACATTGCATATATGTTGGTTGTTAACAATATTTTTCTATATATGTATACATAAGAACATAGTCAATATCGTTCTTCCTGATTTCACTGATTTTACAGTAGCATTTACTTACCAAGACTAAATTAAGAATAAATGAAAGGTCACATACAAAACTAAAAAGAGTCATTCTGAAATGCTGACAATCAGGTAATTGAGCATTTGAGCTCAGCATATAATTAGAAAAAAGTAAATTTCAAACAAGTTCAATATTACATGATAATTAAACTAATCAACAGTCAATTAATAATCAAGTACTATCAATAAGTCAATGATTTATGCTTCCTAGACTTCTGAAGCATGAAAGAAGTATAAAGTTATAACAAAGCACACAAAAGCTTAAAATGAGTTGTTTCATTTTAAGAGGCTTATCTCTCACCATGTTTACACTTTTTAAAAAAATTACTATATTAACTTCAACATAGGAAAAATAATTTCAAAAACATTGAAAATTTGAAATTATTTTAATTTCATAGTTTGGAAAACATAAACTCTTACAAATATACAGCTTAAAACCATTGATTTCCTACAATGATTTTCTACAATGATTTTCCATCTACAACTAAAATGATATTTTAAGAAATTAAAGGTTTAAAAAAATAAAATAAAATCATTGATTTTAAGAATCTTTGTTGGAAGGTACTTTTATATTATATCTCAGAAAAGAATAAAATACCATAGATTGAGGACTGAGGACTTTTTAAAAATCTTCTCAGAATCTAATCTTTAGTACCTACCTAAAAAAATGAATTGCCTCAGTGATGGTAAATTTCTCTATATATTGAACACAGTGTCTATGCTCAGTGCTAGGTGGCTTCATCCTCCTATCAAACCAATAGGACAATTATTTTGTATCCCAATTTTTCAGATGCAGATTCTGTGGTTCCAAGATCCCAAGTAACTGGCGGAAATCAAATAAATAATTAGTGGCTGAGATGGAATTTTGATCAATGTCTGACTTTCATTATCCTTGACATTGTGTGATGTAACTGTGAAGTCCACAGACTTCCAACAGGCTTAGTCAAGGCTGGTTTCTTCTTGTTGTTGTTTAATGGGTTTCACTTTTTTCTGCTTCTACTTGTATTCATCAAGTCCAATCAGGACCATGTTCCTCAAATGTGCCTTGGATTTTTTATTCCTCAATCTCAGTGCTATTTCCCTGAGCTCCAATCCTTAAATAGGTCCTGCTTCTGTTAATGCTGTAGCCTTTGTGTCTATAAGGGATTTTTTTTCCTTTCATGTAGGCCAAAATTTTAAGCCAAGCTGGGCGCGGTGGCGCACGCCTGTAATCCCAGCACTTGGGAGGCTGAGGCAGGAGGATATCGAGTTCAAAGCCAGCCTCAGCAATGGCAAGACACTTAGCAACTCAGTGAGACCCTGTCTCTAAATAAAATACAAAAAAGGCCTGGGGATGTGACCCAGTGGTCGAGTGCCCCTGAATTCAATCCCTGGTACCACACACACACACATACACACACACACACACACACACACACACACACAAAAAAAAAAAATTAACCCAAGAGCCATATAGGTCTGTATTACTAAAGGTAACTGAATTATATTGACAGGTAGAGTTGACTGTAGGGGCAGTCTCTGTGTCTCTACCGTGCCTTGTGGCTCTGCATTCCTGGGTGGGTTTCATTTTTATCCTGCCCTTGTCATTAAGGTGGTAACACAGCTGCTACCAATTCTAGGCTTTTAACCTACAGTTTGGAAGCCAACAAAATGGAGCTATTCTTCCCAGCAGTTGGAGCTAAAATCCTGTGCCCCACTTTCCTAGGTTGAAAGTGGGTCCTGTCACCTCCTCTAAAATGATGAGATAAACTTCTGTTTAACCAAGCTGGAATTACTAAGGACCTTCAGAGCTAGAACAAAATGAAGAAAAAAAAACAGAACTGCAGGGGCTAGGAATGAAAAGGAGATTTTCTTTTTCCTCCAGCAACACTGTCTAATGGAAATATAACGCGAGCTGCATATGTAATTTGAAAGGTTTTAGTGGCCACCTTTAAATAAAGTAAAAAAGAAATGGGTGCAATGGATATATGAGTTGTAATTTATATTTTATGTAACTCAGCATATCTGATATGTTTCATTTCAGTATCATAATATAAATACTTGTTAGGGATATTCTACATTTTATTTAAATTTGGGGTGAATGTTCAAAATTTGAGAGCATATTTTACTCTTTCAGGACATGGAAATTCAAAGCTGAGTCCTTTCAACTGCTCTGGCCTCTCTTGAGTTGCAGAAGTCATCTGTGGCTACTGGCCTCTACACTGGGGGGGGGGGGGGCACAGCTCTAGTCTAGAGGGACTGAAGTGCAGCGTTAGCAGAGGAAAAGTAAATACTATTCATTGGCAAAACAACAGATGCACATCAAGCCTTCCTAGTTGGTTTCCCTCTTTCTCTTAACATTCAATAAGCAGATCAACAGTATGACCAAGAAGTTAAACAGTCCATTAAACAAGTGCCTTATCAATTGGTCTCAGTTTATTTTTCTAAAACTAACTCATTATAATATTTCTGATCTAAGTTCTGACCCAAGCTGAAAGCGGTCAGAACTGTACTGTCAGATATGGCTTAGGCATCTCAGTAGGAGTGGGCGTCCTTTGTATAGATCTTTCTAGGAGCATTTGAATATGTTGGGTCCCTTTTTATTGGATCCAGCAACTAGAGTTTGCTGTTGGTCTTCATTGGGGCAGCTGTAGGACGTGCCAGAAATCTCACAGTTTTTTTTAGGACGTGCCAGAAATCTCACAGTTTTTTTTAGGAAAACTGCATAGGAAGAGTGTTTCCTAAAAGAAATGCCAATAGTGTTTCCAGGTAAGAAAAACCCACTGATATATCAGGGACAAGCCTCCAAAAGAAGACAATGCCCAGAATTGCAGAGTTTTCCAATTTCCATGGTGCAGATAATAGCATCACGGCTAAGTCCAAGCCAACAACAACAATATATTTTAAAAGTGTATAGGTATAAAAATCACCGGCTGGATAAAACTTTCAGTGACTATACTTTTTTTAAATATTTTTATTTATTTGCTTTAGTTGTACACAATGCGTTTTATTGAATACATTTTATTTGTATGTGGTGCTGAGGATCGAACCCGGGTCGCCCACGCGCTAGGCGAGCGCTCTACCACTGAGCCACAATCCCAGCCCAACTATACATTTTTAAAAAACCTATGTCCTAGTCATCTTTACCTGAATCATTAAAAATTCAGAATGTACAACAAATGCATGATAATTTTCTTTAACTAAAAAAGGGACTGAGACTAGAAAAGTAGAATAAACGTGGACTTTAAACTATTATTTAATATTTTAATTTTTATAAAGTAAGGTAATAAATAATGTCATTCTTATGCGTGTGTGTGTACACACATATATATTACCTCAATAAAACTTGGAGTATTGACAACCATGATACTATTTTGGATGGAGACAGAAACCATGGTTTTAGACTAGAGTTGCCTTATCCTCAGTTTTCTTATATCTGCTTGAAGAAATATAAAAGAGATGTTCTGCCTTGTAAATATTCTTTTTTTCCATACAAACTTTCCATTTTTAACTTAAATATTTATTTAATCTACCAAATTTTACTTTCATCCTGTAATTTGAAAATTTAATCTCATATAAACCTTGAAAGTATACCATACATTTGAAAGAACTATAATTTCAGAAAATCAAACAACTATAAAAACAGGTTTGATTTAAAACAATGCACCATAGTTGTCTCAAGATTTCTCACATAAAGCTTCATAATTTTATGATTTTTAATCTTAAATAAGAGTAACAAGAAAATTACATTCATGTTAATATATAATGGAAAGATTATTTTAAAATACTTGGAAATGGAGGAACAACCTCGGTTTAATGAAGACACAAGCCAAGTTGTGTTTTGAAACTATTATGTCCCGATTAACTATAAATTTATTTGGGTTTTAATCAAATTAGGAATATGTACATATAGTGAAATAGTCATGAAACTATTTTTCTCTTAAGAAATGAAATCCCCAAAGGATAAATAATAAGCATGGATGTTTATTGGCAATTCTGTAAAAATAAAATAAATATCCTTTAGAAATTAGAGAAGTTATTTTTTTCAAGAAGAAAAACCAAGTTTTTTTCCTATGAAATAAAACACGAGCCTACGGAGAGAAAACCAAAACATGACATTGTAACGCCCCCTATTGTTTAAAGTGGAGTATGCATCAGAGATCGTTCCAAACCGAATGAAAATAAAGGGACATTTTATAAATTGTGATAACTTTCAGAACAGACATAAAAATAAAAAAATAAAAAACCTACAATGTTGCAAAAAACACTTCCGAAAAGTTTAAAAGATTTGTAACTTGAATAGTTGAATCATATGATGTAGAAAAGTCTAAAAACGCCCAAAGATACAGATTAAAATCCAGTTGCGGAAATAACAGTAAACTTATTTAATGTTTATTTCGAATTAATATACTTAAATATTTGTTACTGTATTAAAATAATGTCCCCCTCTGGGCACCATACCTCCCCCAAACCCTGAAGCACATTATAAAATCAGCCCCAAGCGTACTCTCTCCCCAAAGAATGGGGAAGTTGCGATGGGCAAAGTGACCACACGATGGCAGTATTTCACCGTACAAATGCAAATCAGCCACCACGTGAGGGTGGAAATCCCGTTCTGTTAAAGACAGTACTTAAAACACGAAATAAATAATGAACATTTTCTACAGTAAAGTAAATAAATTAAATCCTTCCAGCTATCCACATTTTCCATTTAACTGTCGGCTAAGTTGATTTCCACACATTATATAGTTTACATGTTCTACCTACTATATTACCATGTTTCATAATAGCTTGTTAAATTTAAATTTTCAGCAGGTGAAGGATTTGTGGACCCTTGGAAGAATGAAAGGTTACTGCACACTGGGTTGTAGAACTGTGGGTCTCCGGAATGGATTACACATCGATGCCCCCAGCCAGTCTCTCCTTAAACCCCTTCCTGGTGGGGGAATCCTCTGAACACCTTCTGGACATCACAGCTGTTCCTAGCATCCACATTGCAAATAGCTCCAGGGTTGGAGGGACTCTGATTATGCTTGGGTGGAAAGGCCCCCGAGTGGGGAAATAAGATATTCCAGTTCTCCTGACAGCTGGGCCCAAAGTGCTTTCCCAACAAAATCTTTAATTGCTTGTGATATTGTGGACGATTAAAGAATTAAGTCCACAGCATTTAAAAGAACCAAGAAGTAATGCTTGATTATTTGCTGTGGTAGAGATAAAAGTAAGTGATGTAGTTTTCTGCAGAGTAGTTAACTACACATGGTGGAAGTTTAAAAAAAAAAAAAAAACCACTTTGAAGTCTCCCAGTATATGTGTCAGTCATTCATTCATCCATTGATTTATAAAGTGATATTGGTGTTAATCTCTATACATTAGCATGTAGTCCAGATCAAAGACGCTGTCTTCCTAGAATTTACCTAACATTTCTGTATCATTCTGTAATCTAAGAACAGCCACTCCCTACTCCTCGCTGGTGATACCCTGTGAGAAATCATAAAAGAAAAATAGTCTTGCCTTTTTACAAACACAATAGCATTATTGGAGGAGCGATCTTAATGCCACATTCCAAAAATTCACCAGTTGCAACAGATTGGCTTAAAAAACACTGAAGTCCTATCACTCAAAAATGAGTTGAAAAGCAATAGGTGTAAAATCATGTATATAATTAGAACTACAGAGAATAGTAGTAATATGTCTTCCAAGGAAATCAATTTTATATGAAATACTTATGATCAAGCATATAACAATTAACTTAGCTTAATATCAGTAGTAGAGTCAAATCTGTGCGTATCTGTTTGCATGTATGCATATGCATATACATATTTGAAATTACAAAGCAAAGATGAAAGGAAGCATACTGAATTATTCATAAATCTTTTGTACTTTTTTCCCTTTCTTTTTTATTTATAATAGTAGTATGTATTACAATTCATAATGCACATATATAGCATCTTTTTACATACAACTGTTTGAATCTTTTGTACTTTTATCCTACTTATTATATTCAAGATCCCAAAATGTAACCTCCCCCAAAATCAGATGAACCAATTACAGTATAGCAATTTGAACATAATAAAAGACCACTATGTATACTTGTGAAACAGAGGCACATTTTACTGTTCTATTTTTACCCTAGAATGTTTCTAAAAATAAATTTATTTCATAAGGAAAATTCATGTTAATAATTTTTATTTATTTATTTATTTATTTTTGTACCAGGGATTGAACTCAGGGGCACTGGACCACTGGGCCACATCCCCAGCCCTTTTTTGTAATTTATTAGAGACAGGGCCTCACTGAGTTGCTAAGTGCCTCGCCATTGCTAAGGCTGGCTTTGAACTCGAGATCCTCCTGCCTCAGCCTCCTAAGTGCTGGGATTACAGGCGTGCGCCACCGCGCCCAGCTCTTATTTATTAATTTTTTGGTACTGGGAATTGAACTCAGGTTCACTCATCCCCAGCCCTTTTCCTTTTGAGACGGGTTTGCTAAGTTGCTTAGGAATTCACTCAATTGCTAAGGCTGAACTTGAACTTGCAGTCCTCCTGCTCCAGCCTCCCAAGCTGCTGGAAATTCCAGGCATCCACCATCATGCTGGCAATAATTTTCTTTTATTTAGAGATAACAAGGAATTTTGAGATACTTTAACATTGTCATTGTACAGGTCAGGGATCTATAGAAGCATTAATAAACCTAATTTACAGGTAAGACAACTGAGATATAAAAAAGCTAATGACTAAGATTGGCACTGCTGACCTGTTTTAGAGATAAGAAGGAAAAAAGATTATAAAATTTTGTACGGGAAATTTTGTTCTTGGGTAGTAGTAAGAAGCACTTACATTATAAACACCAGAATTCACATCACTTCCTAACATTATATTTATTCAAATATATTATACTTTTTCATTTACCACTTATAAGGATGGGTGAAATAATGAACAGTTACTAGTAAAATTATACTTTGTATTTCCTATTACTTATATTTTATAAAAATAGTTATCACTTACATCTTAAATATTATCTCAAAAAACCGAAATATTCCACACACTAAATAATTTTTGTATTCACAGCACATTCTCTTCCCCACTAGGTGGCTCTGCTATGAAAATGACTCCTCTTAATTTTAAAATTATGAATATTTATAGTTTTGAACTGTATAGACAGTATTTACAAAACATATAGATAGTGCGCTAGGTGCCAGGCTAAGGAATTTAATTTTTAATGCTTCTTTTCAATATGATATAATATAAAATATAAAAGCAAAAATATAAAAGCAATATAAAAGCAAAAATAAGTAAATCAATAAATAATTCAAGTATTTGTTTTAATGTAATGAATACTAACCTAACTGTTCTTGGCGACTGTTTCAGATTAGGGAAACAAAGTTTTACCCTAATCTATTTCACTATAATAACCACTTTATTATCTATGTCTCCAGTCTTAGTGTTTTGTAAACTTCAAATATGTACAATAAAATTTATTGAAAATGGTAATTTTGGCTGCATTTTTACATAAAAGCAAATTTGAATTTGACTAAGTAAAAAGGAAATTTAAAGTAGAATAAACTATCTGTTCCTCTTGGTCATTAAGCATTGGCTGTTTTGTTCTCTCTATTCTGCCATGAACGGTTTCAATCTAAAGTGGCTTCCAACCTCATGTTTTTTTTTTTTTTTTTTTAAGATAATTACTAGTATTGATCAAAACTACTTGTCTTCTTTTTTGAATCCTGCACAAGAAAACACCTCTGCCCAGTGAAATTCCATTGTATTGGACAGAGCCATTTGGGTTATATACCCAGAAACTGTCACCAGGGGGATGTGCTACACTGGTTGGCTGACACCTAAGTTTCCCAACACCAATGAGAGAAGCAGGATTTTCATGATTGCTTTGGACCCCTTCTGTGAGAAAGTAAACATAAGTACAATCCCCCACAGAACAAATATGCCATCTAACCTCAGTTACTGAACACTCATACCCAACACTTCCCATTCCGATGCTAAGCCAGTATCTTTTAATGTGTTTATAGTTGACTTCCCTCTGAAATCCTCTAAAGGATATTCTTCACCACAAAAAATTCAGTCCCAACTCCCAATGCTATCCCTTTTAATGCAGAAATAATGTGATATACCTCCCAGTTGACAAATGAACGTGAAGAAAGCATTTCACGTTCAACATCGCGGATATACTTAGTTCCACTCTACATATGCATTAAAATTAATTTGTATGTAAGTGTTTTTCGGATAATTTAGATGCAAGATCATTTCTCTATTTGTCCATTCTGGTTGCATTTTCTTCGGTATCACCTAAACTGTGTCCAAAAATGCTAGTGATTTTAATAGTGTCTATCTAGAGAGAATCTGAGCCTGTTTGAGATGACCTGGGTTTTGAGGAGCATAATGTGCAGGCTTGAGGCCCAGCTGGTTCAGACAGATGCACGCAACAATCTCTGGCCACTGTTTTTTTTTTTTTTTTTTTTTTTTTTTTTTTTTTTTTGTGGTACTGGGGATTGAACTCAGGGGCACTCAACCACTGGGCCACATCCCCAGCCCTTTTTTGGGATTTTTTTATTAGAGACAGGGTCTCACTGAGTTGCTAAGTGCCTCGCCATTGCTGAGGCTGGCTTTGAACTCACGATCCTCCTGCCTCAGCCTCCCAAAGTGCTGGGATTACAGGCGTGCGCCACCGCACCCGGCTTCTGGCCACTGTTTTAAGAACTTCTTTTTCATTCCTGCCTTGCGTCTAATGTTCCTTGACATGATATGTGCTCAAAAATAGTTAACTGAAAACGTTAAACCTGATCATTATTACTCACCAAATGCTTATGATTGCACTTAGATCATACAATGATTTTGTTTTATCAATTGTTTTAGGTTTATCTCATTAAGCTAAATTACAATGCTTCACCATTGGGAGAAAACTATACAAATGATTTAAAAGAAAGGAGGAAACCTATTCCACAAATTAAGTTTTTTACTTTCTTCATTATGTTATATCAACAAAAAACCAGTTTTCTAATCCCCAGTGAAAATCATCTTCAACTTTTTACCTCTTTTTTTTTTTTTTTTTGTAAATTGTTTTTGTCTCTCCATATATTTTCACATCTACTTCTTAACTTTTTATAAAGTCATTGATACCATCTTATTTCCCACAAAAGAAGGGAAGGATGAGGCATGTTCCATCTCTCCCTATTCTCTTGACTCTTAAGATGTGGGATTCACAAGAGAAAACGAAATTCCCCATGCCATTCAGTTCATATCTATGTCTACCTTTCATTTTTGCTTCACTGAGATAATACATGACTTGACCACCGCTCAGCAGGAAGCACTCTGTTGGACAGGTAGTCTTCAAGCTGGCTGAGTAGCCCAGTGCCAACAACGTGGAAGCTTGCCCCAGGTATGTAGTCCAGTCTGCTCTGACTATTGCAGAAATTTGTCCAGGGTCATTTAATCTTTATGCATGTAAGTCTTTGCAGGAGCCCTGATTGGGGAGATGGCTGAGATTGCGGTTGGCTGCGGGCCAATCGCTTCGGACAGCAACAAGTCTTGGACATTTTCTTTTAGTCAAAGCTCCAAAGCTGGGAAGAAAATAAAGAATAATTGTTTCCATCATCGAAAGAGAAATCAGAAAAGATGTGCTAAGAGAGGATCCAAAAATAGGCAGAACTATAGCCATTACCCACCCCAGGATATTTAAGAGGCCAGGAGGAGGATGATTCAAGGGCGACTCTGAAAGAAGAGATCTTTGGAAAGAGATCTCAGAGGGTCTTGGCTCAGTCCTATCAGCCAGGGGAAAGTATCTTCCTACTGACCTCAAAATGAGCAGGAGGGCTTCAACCTGACAACCTGGAGAACTTGACCTTAGATTTCTGGAGTTCTCAGGGTCCCAGAGCCTGTGTCTGATTCTTGGTTGAAGATATGTGAAGGTTAAAAATCCAGCAGGAGTCACCTTGAGGTATGAACAAAACACGTGAGCTTGCACATGTGGCATGTGGCCATGTGGACCCTGGGAGACCCCCCCCCCCCCCGTGGTGGGCATGACTTGTTTGCAAAAAGGACCTATCAAGAAAAAACTGGAACTATTCTAGTGTATAAAAGCTAAAGGGCAGTCTGTGTGATGAGGAACAGAACACCCTTCTTTCTCCGTGTGGCTAGGCCACCAACAAATACATGATTCCTGTATTACATTTTGTCTTTGACTTTTAGGTATTGATTTTTTTTCTTAAAATTTAAATTAGCTTTACAGTTATTGAAATTCGTAGGTGGTTGGGAAGCCAGGTCTCCCAAACAAAGCATATGCCGTGAGGTGGGGCTGCCACCCACCCCTCTGCCTGGCTTCTCCACCCATCTCCCTCTTCTCCAAGAGGTAGCTTTAATTTTTTTTTTATTTGTTTGTTTGAGTGTCTCTCTGTGTGTGATATATGTGTACATACACTACTCTGAAGTATTCTTGCAGTATTGAATTTAACAGATATGCCATAGTTTATCCAACTAATTCCTTATCAATATATAGATACTTGGTGATTTCCAGTTTGGGGCCATTGGAAATAGTGACGAGACTTTTAGATAGAGACTCTGGGAGGAGAGGGAGATAAGTCTGGGAGCTGGGCAGAGAACAAGCTTGTAAGGCTTTGAGGAGCATAAGTTTGGATATTTTTCTCAGGGCTTCTATAGTATGGAAGAGTTTCAAACAGAAGATTGACATGATGTAATTCTGGTGTTTTTTTTTTTTCTAGATGGTATGAATTTAATGAGAGGTCCAGAAAGGTGTCTATTGCATAAATAATAAAAGTTGTTCTTTGCTAGGAAGATGATTTCTATATTTGAAGTACATATTTTGCTAACCCTGAAATCCATGATTTGAAATTGTTTTCCAGCACAGCAGATTGATGCAGCCCTTTAGGGTTCACAAGATACTTCAACGTAGTTCTCTACAAATAAAGGTTTAAAATAGATTTTGATACTATTCACACTTACAATAATGCAAAGATCCCCATAAGTTGTAATCTATTTAAGAAACAAATTCTGTGGTTACAAAGGCAGAATTGTAAACAGTGTTATGATCAAAGGGAATCCTGAAAGTCATTTGGCTTTTCTGAATCTACAAAGTGTTTTTAAAAATGTCCGAAATAAAATGACCAATGAGCAGAAGTCTTCTGTTTTAGGAAATGCCAGATTTATCATCAAATAACCAAACTCTGAATTTCATGGAAGATGTAAGTTGTTTTAAAAGAAAATGCGTGGTCGTCACTGAAACACTCGAGTTCTTTTATTACTGCAGTTATTAGTCAAGAGGATTTTTAAATTTGTTCTTCTCTTGTTTGACATGCCTTTCATTGCCTTTGGAAAATGTGTTAACTCTCTTTCTCCAAAAACTGGGAAAAAAATTTTTTTTTTACTAATCTAACTACAAATAATTAGTCTTACTGGGAACCCTGGTATCTGAAGTAAAAATTGATGCTAGGACAACTACTATCAAAAATCTATTCGTAGTCTGCCATATGCCAGGAACTGGTCTGTCGTTGTACAAAGGGCTTTTATTATCCTTAAAACAATGCTGTGACGGGTCTGTCATTACTACAGTTGTAATGGTGTACAGGCCAATATTTTACCAAGTTAAAGAACTGGCCCAAGAAGCACAAAGCTATTTACCAACCAAGATTTGGGAAGCCAGGTTTGGCCAACAAAGACGTTTCAAGATAGCAGTCTACAGTTGTATGTAAAGCCACCAAAGAACGCTTAAGTTCTCTGTTGCTTATCGTGTAAATTAATTTCTAATATTTAAAAGTTGGGATGATTGTTTTTCAATATAGTTCTACCTTCTCTGAAAGTTCAGCAGGTTAGCCACATTGGGCCATCACCCGCACCCCCATGTCTACAAACCTTGGTGACATCCCTCAAGACACAGAATGTGCTCCTGTGTGCATTGGCATGAGAGGCTTTGGCTCTGTCAATGCTTTCATCCACACTCCCTTGTTGGAAGATGACAGACACAGGAATGCCCATGTCCAAGTCCGTACCTGGAGCCAAAACTAACAACATAAGGCAAGCAGTTCTCTGGTTGCACAGCCTCATGTATACCAGTAAGAAAAACAGGCTAGGCCCAACAATGACTCCCCCTCTTTTGCTCCACTCCTCTGAGTTACTGTCGCATTTTTCTTTGGCAGTTTGCTAAGGGTTCCATTCTGAAAGGACATCAAGTTCAAAGGTCTGGCCGTTTTTTATGGGTTCCACTCTGTTGCAACGTGTGGGAAGACAGGCTCAAGATCATCCAAGTCCCATCCCGCCTGCAAAATGCCCATTACCTTACCGTCTCATCCTCTAAGACCCAGCTGAGGCTTTTTCTCTCACCTGATCTCCAGCAGCCATGGGGGATTGTTTTGTGGTCTGTGCATCTGTGTGTATCTCCTTAAGTGTACTATAGCTGAAAAGAGGGTTCACATGACCAGCCAAAGGAAGATGAAAACCAGGAACATGGTTTACTTTCAGTTTAAACTGAAAATGGAGAGTGACTACATTGCATGCACATTCATGAGTGGCCTTAAAAGACACTGCAGGAGGAAACTCTTCCCACCAGGAAATACCTTCTTGTGAGCTGAGCAGCAAGCATGCACAAATTCATCTACTTAGTGTGGAACAAATGTACAAAGGTGAGAAAATGCTGATTTCTTAGCAGCAGCCAGTACCTCGCCTTTTGGTCTGCAGACTAGTAAGAATGGGTTGAAAGATCAGAGACAAAAAATACCCATGTAGAAGAGTCGCGTATCTGGACATATGGAGTGGAGAGATACTGAGATTTTTTAAATCCATCCACCAGAAAGCATGCATGGAAAAGGAACTGGACAACCAAACAGACAAAATTACTTGACCGATTGACATTAGCAAATATCATCAGCAGCAACTTCAGACATAGGAAAGAAAGCATATTGGGGAAATGGTCACAGTGACAGTGTTCAAAGCTACATGTGGACTATGAGCAGGGACTCCCACCCAGCCACTTGTATATGCTATTCTTGCTTCTGAATGGGTAACATACTCATCAACAGAGCAACTGTGCTTTGTTGATTGAAAAAAAAAAAAAAAAAAAAAAAAACAATTACCCATGTGTCTCACACATGCATGAATGTTTTATTAGCAGAGACACTGGTTGGTTTTGTTCAGGACTTTCATTTTAAGGGCCTTTTTTTTTTTTTTTTTTTTTTAAATAGAAAGTATGTTTGATAGTTAGATTGTGTCTTCTATGGGAACAAAGCACAGGCTTATTTACTGTTCAGGGTAAAAATGATAACACCTCTCCCAGTCAACAGATGTAAGCTTACTTCCCATTATGAAATAGCTGGATTTGCTAACCTCGTCCTGTGATTCAACTCATTAAAAGTGTGTTGTTTTTCACAAACTTCTTTGGGAAAGAGGGCTAGGGAAACCAGAGCAAAATGATGATACATTTGGAAGAGCAGAGTGAAATGATAGTGACCAGAGGCTGTGGGTAGGATGGGAAGGTGGAGGGAGTAAGAGAATAGGGAGATGCTGTTCAAAGAGTGCAAAATTTCAGTTAGGTAGGAATCGTAGTTTTGACATTGATTGGCCATCAGCTTGACTACAGTCAACAAAAGGGCATTGCATATTTCAACATATCAAAGAGTAAATTTCAAATGCATCATCACAAAAAAATGTTAAGTGAGAAGACAGATATTCTTACTAGTTTGGTTTAATCATTCCACATTATATACATATATCAAAATTTCTCATTGTGTGGAATAAATGCAATACAATTTGTCAATTAAAATAATATTAATTGTAAAAATGATGATATTCTGACTATTGCAATTTCAAGAAATAATAACTGCTCGTTGTCTCTGATCCAGGAATCTCATGTCCTCTGTCAAAATATCTGAAACTATGGCAGGCAAATGTATTAACTTGCACAGAGGATGGACTATCAGATCCTTCACAATTCTTGACATCAGTATGGCAATATTACTTGAGGAGACAAACTGACCACCTGGAGGCAGGAGAATACATAGACCCCTGCCATACTGGAAAGCCCATCAGGACATCTTTTTTAAAGGGACAGATGTGTATTCTAGATGTGGATCTGCCATTCTTACCTGCACAGATTTGATCAGCGGGACTTTTAACTGTGTATGTTATACAATCCAAAGGCAAGGATTTCATGTAACACAGCGTCTGAACAGTGGAAAAGGTATGAGAGTGAGTTCATGATCACAGAATCCACTGGTTAAATCTTATACCAACTGCACAAAAGTAGTTGATTTCATGGAATGCTGAAATAGGTCTGTAGAGTTTCTCAGCCCATTGTCAATCCTATTAAAGAATGAAAGGATGGGATGCCATATTCTAGTATGAGTTACAGACACTGAATCAGAAACCTCAGGCTGATGTTGTATCCCCAACTGTAAAAATACATACTTTGAGAACCAGGAGTAGAAGCAAGAGTGACCTTATTTTCCCTCACTCCAATCGACACCCTGGGTGATTTTGCACAACTCTGGAATGTGCAGGGATGGATGTCCTCAAACCCAAAAAAGCATACTCTAACCAAGTGAAACAACAATGTTCCCATTCAATTATAAATTGTAGCTGCCACCAAGGCTTCATATCCTCCAGGGCTCTCCTTGTCCAAGAATCACAGACAAGAATAAGAATTCCCATACTTAGCAGGGGTAATTGATCCCAGGAAGCAGAAGGAGGTATGGATGCTTTCACACCACACGGGCAGGAAGCAGAACTTGTGGAACTCAAATTATCCACGTGGGCACCTCCTGACTCTCTCATGCCTCATTGGACATGTAGATGCAGCAACACAGAAATAAGATGGTAATGATCACCCAGCAGTGAGACTCCCAGGAATAAAGGGTAAGATCAGGACAGCAGCCAAGATTTTCTGAGGTGACAGTCGAGCACACAGGTGTTTAGAAAGAATTGTGTGGGAGAAAAACGATGAGTACCAGTTGTGGCCTGGTATCCTGCAGTGACTGAAGCTCTAGTTCATCCCACGTAGTATTTCTCCTTTCCAAGTTTGCCTCTCAAGAAAAGGGGCCCATAAGAACCACAGAGGACTGTAATCCCAGCACTTGGGAGGCTGAGGCAGGAGGATCACGAGTTCAAAGCCAGCCTCAGCAATGGCGAGGTACTTAGCAACTCAGTGAGACCCTGTCTCTAATGAAATACAAAAAAAAAAAGGGCTGGGGATGGGGCCTAGTGGTCGAGTGCTCCTGAGTTCAATCCCTGGTACAAAAAAAAAAAAAAAAAAAAAAAAAGCCACAAACCCAAACCACTGTGGAGCAAGGGATAGCCAGTATCCACCAGGAAATGCACCACTCCGATCTCTTGCTGAAGGGAGTGTGATGGACTGATGGTCTGGCTTTTTGCATGAGACTCTACCAACAAAACTGAGCTGAGGCCAAAGGAGCACGGCAGGGACTTCTCTTACGGGTCATATTGGCTCAAGGACTCCAGATTGGTTTGTCTGAAACTACTTTCTTCAAACTCTATTAAACATCATATTGTCTCCTACAAATATGTACGATTTTTAATGTGTTGGTTACACAGCATAATAAGAAAAAGTTTAAGACTTATTGCAAGACCCTCCTTTCTTCCCTCTCTTCTCCATATAGATCAGAACTGCATTGTAGCCTCAAACTTCTCCCCACCTCCTCCAGCTCCTTCTCATTTGTTGCATTGATACCATTCCCCTAACTGATTTTTTGTACACCTAAGTCCGTCATGGTGTCTGCCTCTTATATTAACTTAGTGTATTAATATCAATAAGCACAACAAGAATAAAAACTTTGTATTAGGTAAAGAACTACTGATGGTCTCAACCATATTGTCTTTCATGAATGAAATCATCAATTCTGTGAATTTGCATCAGAAATAGAAGCTTTTTACCCTGACTTTTTCTAATACATAGCAATTCTGAAGTTCAGTTTTGACAACGTTGTATTGATTTTTTTTTTTTTTTTGACATCAAGAAAAGAGTGAAACTTTGTATTGTAGAAGAATAGTCTTGAACCACTATTTTGAACACTGAATTCCTCTGAAAATTACTTTTTCCCATAAGCTTGATAATGTTCTTTATTAATCTGGCCTAAAATTGGAAGGTAAATCAGCACTAATACACAAAATGTATGTTACAGGAAAAACCTTGGGATGACAAGTCACGTGAAGCACAAATAACATCAAGCTGGCCTTACAATTTCGGGGGCTATCAGAACTTAAGATCAAAAGGAATACCGCCATTGCCACACAATCTTGCAAAAGCTTTACTTTTCAAATTTAAACCATGCTTCCATAGTTTCAACTTCAAAGGAAATTTCCATATTTCAAAATCCATTCGTGTGTGTGTGTGTGTGTGTGTGTGTGTGTGTATGAGTGAGGCACTTCCACCAAACTTTGATTGAGGGTCAACGATCTGAAACACAATGACATACTGAAAAGCAAGCATCTAAAGAATCTGACAAGTTCCACAAGACCCCCCCATATGCCCATGAGTCCATATCCGTGTTTAGCAAGTCTGCCTGTGAAAGGGCATTTTCAAAGACGAACTATGTAGAATCTCATTACAGATCAATATTGACAGGCAAACATTTGAAATTGATTTTGATGATAGGAGACAATACTTGAACTTAACATTTAAGTGAAATATTCCTTCTAAAACAGATTCAATTCATTAGTAGACTGATATTACCAAGGTTATCTTCAATTGTTGTTTCTTTTGAATTACTTCAATAAGATTTGTTAAAACCTTCTGGGCTTGGTGGCACATGCCTGTAATCCTAGAGGCTCAGGAGACTAAGGTAAGAGGATTGCAAGTTCAAAGCCAGCCCCAGCAACCACAAGGCGCTAAGCAAATCAGTCAGACTCTGTCTCTAAATAAAATACACAATAGGGCTGGGGATGTGGTTCAGTGGTTGAGTGCCCCTGAGTTCAATCCCAAAAAGTTTGTTAAAACCTGATTCTGATCTACCACTTAATGACTTACATAATGCTCTTGATTTTGCCTCTTAGCCCACAAGCTTAAAATATCCACTAACTGGGGCTGTGATTGTGGCTCAGCGGTGGAGCGTTCCCCCAGCACGTGCGTGGCCCAGGTTCGATCCTCAGCACCACCTATAAATAAAGGCATTGTGTCTAACTAAATCAAATCAAATAAATATTTAACAACAACAACAAAAAATCCACTAACTGACACTTTATCTGTGATGGCATAGAGTATGACTGATACAAAAACAGAAACCATATGCCATCTTGATTTGTTTTTAAGTTTGATGTTGTTTGACTATCAGTTTTATTGAGATTAATTCTGTGACGTCTTTGAATACAACATGCTGGTGACATAACAGGCATAACTGGGAAGATTCTATGAGGACTTTCAGAATCATGGCATTGTGCTCTCATAATCCAGCTCCTCTTATCTTAAACCACCTGAAGACATCATGTGTGGCTGGATGGAAGAGAAGTATTTGAAATTGCTAAACATTTTCCATCATATTACTGCTTTCAATGCATCAGATGTACAGTTAGTCTAATCTTTTAATTATATTGTTGCCTAAATATTTTAGCTGCATTAAAGATAAGCTTTAAAATGCAAGAATATGCCAATAACAGCAATCTAGGGGGAAACAATGACCATGCAGAAATTACAGGTTTGGGCAGAAGACGGAATTATTTACAGATGGTATACACGTTATTGCCTACTTATACCAAGTGGTGAATCAGAAAAAAAAAATGGGGAATGAAATAGATATAAGATTTATGTTCAACAAAAAGAAATATAACATTTATGTTCAACAGAAAATAAATATAACATTAAATGAACTATGCTAACATTATTAATCTTCAAAAGATACAATATTAGAATAATTACAGTGCACTAATAACAAAGCTTATAAAATATGCACACTAAAAAATAAAGCTTTAAATTAAAAATAATTAATATTACTACTATTACTCTTCTAGATGGAGTTTCAAGACTTATTAAATGTGTAAAACAAATTAGATCAAGATTGTTAATGCTCTTTTTATTATTGTAGAAGATAAATGCTTTGTTGGAATTAAATTCATCTCTAACTTCTTCCTTCAGCATGCTAATTAATAGAACAGGATCATGGATTTGTTAATTAAAATAAGATACCTCAGGGAATTGAAATTAATTTTGATGTCCTAATAGATACTCTTATATCAATAAATCTCCCAGATGTTTCGTCAGCATTATATAAATGTGGATAAAGGCATTTTTTTGCTTGACTTTGGCAAAAGTGAGAGGGAATTATCCATTTTAGACTAATCACAATGCATGAGGTAGATTAATGTAGTTTTTCATTAAGACTAATCTCCATGGATGTGTTAGAAATTTCACAATAAGCTTTCTAACACTATATATCTAAGTCATTTGTTCAAATGCGATCCAGTTTAATAGTTACTGAGACCTCAACCATCTGGCAGATGTTTTCTGGCCTATATGAAATGAGTTGAGGGGCTCATTTCTGTTTCTATTGAACACATGTCCAGGTCACCAGAAATACCACCACAATTTGCACCCTAATTAGCAATATCAAGCACGTTGTGGGCTGCATGGTAATGGAACATGGGCTACCCTCCAAATTTTGAAATGAGTCTATTCAAACACAAATGGAAATGCCCTTCTGGGGTCAGCATCCAAAAAAGCTTGCATTTCTGTGTAGTGTAAATTTCAAAACAAAAGAGAATTTTTTTTTTTTTTTAATTTTTGCTTAAGGTATTCGTGTGTCATTTTCTTTGAAACTGTGTTTTTGGTAATATTGTAAAATATAACATGGAGCAAACAAAGAGTGTTGTCAGCATGGTCCTTTACATATTGAGAGGAACAGACCCCTCCGGTAATTTGAAAAAAGCCACAAAGCTTCTCCAGTAAAATTATTTGCATACATACACATTGTGTACAATGGCAGAGACTTCACAGAACGTCCTTACCCTAGCACAGGTAAAAAGGTTGTGAAATATGATTCATTTTTTTCACTGGGATTCTTTGGGTAGTATCGGTTGACATTTTTTTTTTTCATTGTAATACCAGGTACAATAAAATTACATTGTTAGAATTTTTAAATGAAGAGATTTAATAAACTCTATGTCCACTTCTTTCATACTCTAGCTGGAATGGGACACTACACACACACACACCACACACACGTGCACACACACACACATACACACACACACACACCAAGAATTCCAGATGCTTTCATTAGTCAGTATTTTTGTTTGTTTTTGTTGCACCATTTTGTTTTTTATTTTGTTTTTTCATATATCAGGTTGTATGTATGGGTCTTTGGTCATGTATGCCAGTCCTTTACCAGAAGTCACAGGGACTTTTTTAGGAACCCTTTTTTTTTTTCTTTTTTCTTTAAATTTTAATTTGTTATATATGACAGCAGAATGCATTACAATTCATATTACACATATAGAGCACAATTTTTCATATCTCTGATTGTACACAGAGTATATCCACACCATTTGTGTCTTCATACATGTACTTGGGGTAATGATGTCCATCTCATTCCAAAACACATACTTTGCTACATAGAATGCTCAAAAAAAAAAACTTGCAGAAGTGTGAAAATGAAACTCAGGAGAGAATAAGATTTTTCTTTGAATATCAAATTTATATGATATCTAAGTATTAAGTGTGAATATTTAATATTTGTGCTGTGGTCTGGGTATGAACATTCATATGGCAAAGCCCTAGTCTTTAAGGTGATGGCATTTAACCTGTGGAGATTTGGGGGTGATTAAATCATGAGGATGGAGCCCCCATGAATGGGATTGGTCCCTTTTAAAAGAGGACTTTCCCCTTCCACCATGTGAAGAACAAAAGGAAAAGGTGCCATTTGTAAACCAGAAGTAAGAACCCACCATACATCAAATCTTCCAGTGCCCTGATCTTTTTTTTCTTGGTCTCCAAAACGGTGAGACTAAATTTCTATTATTGTATACTACTGAGTTTAGAGTGTTTTTGGTTTTGTTTTGTTGTTGTTTTTTTTTTTTTTTTTAATAGCGACCCAAACAGACGGAGACAGTGGATGTGTCAGGCTGAGGCAAAAATCCATTCATGAACGTCAACTCACATACCTTTAGAATGAAACATAAATAGGATTCCTGTTCTTTCAATGCTCTGTAAGAGAAGTACATAAGAAAATAGGCAGTTATTGGACAGCATAACACAAGCTATGATCGGAAGGACGAGTTAGCTTGGTAGCCTTGAAGAGAGAGCTGAGAGTCTCAGGACCCAGAGCTGCTGGGCAGCCATGGGTGTATTTAATTTATTCTAAGTCCTGTGTCCAGCATCATGACTGGCCCATAGAAAGGAACATTGAGCAGAGTTTCAGGGTTGATGAAAATGCAAATTATCATGGAATTATCATTGTAGATGTTGGTGGTGAGGGAGGTGTGTGGGGGGGTATGTATGCACATGTATGCATACAATTTATACACTATCAGAATTTTTGTGTGTGTGTGTGTGTTACAGAAGATGGAACCCAGGGGCACTCTACCACTGAGCTACATCCCCAGCCCTTTTCTTTTTTTCTTTCTTTCTTTTTTTTTTTTTTTTTTTTTTTTTTGGTACCGGGGATTGAATTCAGGGACATTCAACCACAAAGCCACATCCCCAGCCCTATTTTGTATTTTGTTTAGAGACAGGGTCTCACTGAGTCGCTTAGCACCTCGCTTTTGCTGAGGCTGGCTTTAAACTCACAATCCTCCTGTCTCAGCCTCCCCAACCACTGGGATTATAGGTGGGTGCCACTGTGCCAGGCTCCTTTTCATTTTATTTTGAGTCAAGTTCTCCTAAGTGTCCCAGACTGCCCTCAAACTTGAAATCCCCCTACCTCAGCCTCCCAAATAGCTGGGATTGCCAGTGTGTAGAATTTGGGGGAGAAATCAGTATGGGTGATTGTGTCAACAGTTTAACGAAAAAATTTATACAAATCAGAAAAGCAGATGAGATGTGTTCTGTAATATTTTGAATTTTGGAGTTGAACAAGATCAGAGCCAAAGCGTCCATAAGATCGTTCAGGCTCGAGTACACATGATAATATTAAAAAAAAAAAAAAAAAAAAAAAAAAAAAGCAGGGATGCTTCTTAGATGACACCAGAACCAAAAGCAAAGAAAGCCATATGAGCCATTACAGCAAAACCAGGAGGAAATAATGTTAAATAAGCCAAAGAAGAAAAGTTTTGAAGCAAAGGAGGTCAGCAGTGAAGCACCCAGACAAGTCAAGTGAATAAGGATTTCAAAGCATATTTAGTTCTGGAAACCCAGCACCAAATGTTGCCTTGGAAACAGAAGTTTCCAAGACATGACAGCTTTAGAACTGGGGAGTGGAGGCAGATTGCTGTGTCTAGGTGGTGAATGGAGGGTGGGGAGTGGAAGCAAAGAAGGCAAATATTGACATACATTTGAGGAAGCTTCTGTCCAGTGGAGGAGACTCAAGGGCCTACCATTGCAACTGACAGCCCTAGAAGGGGAGAAATAGTCCTTCACATTTTCTTTCATGGGATAGTTAAGTTCCTACACAGAGCGTTTCACGTAGATTTTAAGAACTTCTTGCCTGTGAGGTCAACTAAACAGGACCATGAATTACTAGGAATGGTTTGTGGAATCACCGTCTCTCCAGGTTCATCCTTCCAAATTACTTGTTCAACATGCTTGAAGGTAAAGAGAGATGGTAGCGGGGAGCCCCGAGGGGGCCCCCGTCACCTCTGCAGGGCTGTCCTTCTATTTTAATAAGCCTTCTGGGGAGTGACTGGGAAGGACCAGTGTGACATTTCACATATTCTTCCTGGTCACAAAGAAGATCAAATGTAAAGGTTAAAATAAAACAAATAATATATAAGCCCTGACCCCATTTCCTTACTGGTAAATGCTTGCAGCCAAATTCTACTACCATGTTTACATTTTTTCTTGCTGTTATTTTATTTATTTATTTATTCGTTTGTTTGTTTATCATTTCTTCTTTCCTTAACTAATTGGCTTCCTTCTTTGAATTCTCTTGTATACTAATATACATAAATATAAATAAACTAAAGCAGTAAAAAAAAAAAAGAATTAAAGTCTTTTTTGCTATATAGAGCAATTTTTAAAACTGCAAACTCTCAAGTATAGTTTTTATTGTTGTGTTTACATATCTGATCTTTTTCTTTCTCTAGCAGGTTAACAGAAGGGAAGGGTGTGGTGGGTTTCTGTGAGATCTCCTGGGGTCTCCTGCTTTTGTTAATCACATTTTAGTTATAAGCAAAAAAATCAAACTGTTATGAATGATTTTCCCTTCAACTCTCTCCTCAGTGTCCTGGTGGCAGCCACCAGGCTTTCTGGGTAAATGGAGGGTGGAGTTTCACACTTTTGCCTGATACAGAGGCCTCCTAGACTCAGTCTTGGCTTCTCAGTCATACAAATGGGGAGATTGTGGTTGCTTATTAACTCATTTCATTCCTCAACACTCTGTTCTTGATAAATATAAGAGGGCCATCAGCAGGACAGCTCCAACAGAGTGGACAGCTGTCAGGTCTTAAGAAGCCACATGAAACTCCTTGTTGTTTCAGATCACATGGTTATTCATGGATGCCTATCAAACAAAATAGACAATACCAGGTTTTATGTGAATAGCAGGCTGGTTATGGTAGCATTTGCACTCAGCTACTATATCCTTTGAAAGCTTTGTATCACTGATATATTAGAGGAAATTTCAAATGAACATGAAGAAACGGATCATACAATTTTAATATATTCTAGGCCCACTGTTTTTAAGAAAATTACAAAACAAATACAATGAACCTTCTCAGTTTGAAAAAAAGAGAGGAGGGAATCCACAGTCTTGGTTGCTTGGCCTTGCTTGCCCCACTCTTGGTCTGCCCCTCATACTCTCAGAGGTCCAAGAGGCCCTTCTAGAAAATGAGGACTTCCCAAGATACGTTTTGAAATTCAGTGATCTCCTCTAAGCTTTCCTCACATTTTGCTCCTCTCCTAACTTGTGTTATTTTATGGCTCGTAATCACCTTCAGCTGAATCCCAGTCAACAGACATGATTGTAACCAAATTTTGTAGACAACATGCAAAGCATTTATAAAATGGAGAAAACAATGACTCCCCTTGTCAGTTTGCTGTAATTCACTAAATTAAATGAAACATCCACCTATCTGATCCCCTAATACAACATCTAATGTAAAAAATACTAAGTGCACAGGAATTTTCGCCCTTCCTCTTTTCATCCTTCAAACACTTCTTTTCTCAAGTGAAACAAGGACTCCAGAGCTGCCTGCAAGCATTTTTGGAAACAAAAGGTCTTTATTTAAAGTCATTGTTCCAGGGGTCTGTGAAGGAGCCCTAATTAGGAAGGGCTGTTGCAGCTAGCTGGAAGCCATAAGTTCCACCTGATATGTATGTGACGCACCTGTAGGCACCCGCAATGCTGAAGGTATATAACCGGGTGAAAGCGGTCCGAGTTAGGAGAACGAATTCATTCGGTCAGTCGGGCAGTCACTCGGTCGGTCAGAAGAATCAGAGCGGCCAGAACGTAGGCAGAGTGGTTACAGAAGAGAAACCAGATAGAAGAAGTAATGACTGGTCAGAGTTAGGCCGAGGCTCCCAAGGAAGACAGAAGACAGAAGAAAGAAGAAGGAAGAAAGAAGAGAGAAGAAAGAAGCTCTAGTCTTTCTCTAAGCTAAGCTCTATCTTTCTCTCTAAGCTCTATCTTTCTTTCTCTCTACTCTAAGCTAAGAAGACAAGAAGAAAAGCTCGCTTTAATCTTTCTCTCTAAAAATCTTTCTTTCCCTCTCTAAGCTCTAAGAAAGTAGAAGTAAAAGTAGTAAAAGCTATACTCTGCCTCCGAGTTTTCCTCCCGGGTTACGGTACCAGGTAGCTTACAGGTCTGGGTTTGTGGCTCAGTGGTAGAGCGCTTGCCTAGCATATGTGAGGCACTGGGTTCGCTTCTCAGCACTACATATAAATAAATAAAAATGAAGTAATAAAAATAAATAAATAAAGTTGGAAGGAATCATTTTGTTGGATAGATAGATAGGTAGATAGATAGATACCCATCCTAAATAAGGGCTGCAGAAAAAGCAATTCAAAGAAATTCTACTTTAGACCTTTGTGGGGTTAGTTCTCCATCTTTTGAGTTCCATCAAGGTGTCCCTTTGATGCAATGAAATTCAAATTCAAAGTAGCACCATTAGCCTGGCACGGTGGTGCACGCCTGTAATCCCAGCACTTAGGAGGCTGAGGCAGGAGGATAGATCACGTATTCAAAGCCAGCTTCATCAATGGTGAGGCACTTAGCAACTCAGTGAGACCCTGTCTCTAATAAAATACAAAAAAAGGGGGCTGGGGATGTGGCCCAGTGGTCGAGTGCCCCTGAGTTCAATCCCGGCACCAAAAATAAATAAATAAATAAAATAAACAAAGTAGCACCATTTTTCTGGCCAGCATGACATTGTAACTAAAAGACGTCAGGACCAGGCCAGATTCTTCATTCTGAACATTTGCTCAGACCCAGGGCATCACTTAGCTGTGTACCCCGCATACAGTGTTCCCTATCTCAGAGGAGGTCACTCACATTTTAGACAGGGCAGGTTTGTACATTGATTACTATTTTTCTGACAGATGAAAAATTCTAGTTCTAACAATATCAGAAAAGGATCATCCTTTTGCCTAAAGATCTATCCCCTGCCTTCTCCACCCATCCTCACCATGCTCCCTGCGGAGAGAGGCTGACTTCTTTCCTCTATAAAAGAGAACCTCATATTCTCTGGCTTCCCGGTGGAATTTAGCCAATGGGGAGGTGAGAGACGGATAGATGGGAGGAGAATGCGGTGATCATCTTACCCTCTCAAGGAAGCCAATGTCTGTGACTCTCTCCCTCTGGGTCACTTCTGTGGTCCACCTGCTTGTTTCTGTGTGACAGAGTAGTGGACACAGGTGATTCATCTTGGATCTCACATTCAAGTATCTATAAATAGTCCCTTTGTCATTAAACCTTCCTGATCTGTTCTGAAGTGTCTCTTGGTTCCTCTCAGTCCCCAAACTCCTGGAGGTCCCTCCATGAGTCACACTCAGGCGCTGCAGGTCTCACCCGTCCCCGTGCTCATGCACCACATCCAGGCCCTAGACTCCGCTCCTGCACACCCCTAGTAGGGAAAAAAGGAAATAAAGAGACAACCTGGGGCTGGGGACATAGCTCGAGGGGACATAGCTCAGTTGGTAGAGTGCTTGCATGAGGCCCTGGGTTCAATCCCAGCACCACACACACACACACACACAAAGACAGACAACCTGGAAACTGTGTGGGGAGTAGGACCCTACTACAAAATCTCTCACGTGTGATTATGTGTATCTTCAATCAGGGCGGACAAAAATTCTTGTACATTCCCTTGTCTGTGAAAAACACATCACTCCACATTGCAAAAGAACAAAGATACTAATTTGATACTAATTTAATATTAAGTTTGTTTCGAGCACTGAATACTCAAAACGTAAATGCCAAACCATACAAAATTTTACAAGAAGAGTCTCATATCTCCAACTCCCACCTCTGAGTCCATTGTCTTTTTGACAGTTGATGTTTTTGGTTTGTTTGCCTTTGGGTGGGTATCAGAAGATATTTTTAAAGCATTCTAACAGTGTTCAAATATTTAAATATTATAAATATCTGAAAATATAAGATTTTTCTAAGATATACTTTAGATTCCTGATTTGTTAAATAGTGTTGACTCTCAACAATATCAGATTAGCTATTTAATGAAATCACATTTCCTTCTACCACGCTTTATATATATTCACACAGTTGCTTTTATGCTTTCAGGGTTTCTACAATGTAATTTCCATTGTTTGTCTAAAACCAGGTGCTCTGTGCTCTATCCATACGTTTATTCCAAAAAACTGAAGACCAATAATAGCATTTATAATATTGTGGTATACAGTACTGCAGAATGAAATCATGTGAAGGAAAAAGAAAAATAACCTTAAGCTACCAAATATGTACTAAAGAGAAACTATTCCCAGTCTCAATGTCTAATTAATTCTCTTGCCAGGCAATAAATTGCTCAAAATATTATCACTCTAGTGGCTTGTCTTTCCGTCTTGAACTATATGTGCAATGATGTATAATTTTAAAGAGGAGAGAATTAAAGATAACCTTCTACCAATCCATAAATTATACACAAAGATAGCATCATTTGTGTCAAAATTTCAAAGAATTTATTAATCCTAGGAAAAGCTGATAATGAGAATGAAATAATGGTTTCAGGAGGTAACCTTGGTAACAGTTTGGCTTGGTTTCCATGGTTACAAAGAGTACAGCTGAGAGGCTCAAAGAATCACAATTTCCTTTGATTGGTAGATTCTCAAAAATGATGATTTGGAAAGTGACAGGGGATTTGAAAAAAGAAAAAGATTTCCCTTATGAGGAATGAGACATTAAGTGTAATAATAGCACATTGATGGTTGGACACAGACAGACCTTTGAAATTTAATGAAACCTCCCTTTGCTCCTTCATAAAAAAATTGGGTAGAATATCTCAATTTATAACAGCATGAATCCTTAGACTAAATTTCCTGCTCCTGATTAACTGGCCACTGTATACTAGATTACTTATAATGTCTTCATAAAATTAGCTTAAAATTCTATTCAATGACTTAAATTGTGAATAAATCCACAATAAAATAAATATTTTTGCTGTTTCTGTATTGTTTTGTGGAGCTTAAAAAGAAAAAAATGGTAAAATAAAAAAAAATAGTGAGAAGGGAATTAAGAAATCTAGAAAATCAGGAGGTATCTCTGTAGCTAGTTGCATGAATGAGCTCAGGCATATCATTTTACTTGCTACTGGCTTTTCTTTTCTTTTCACTGAGTAACTATCAGTACTTACTATCAAAAACAACACATTCGAATAATTACCTAAGCTGCTCAGCTGCTCGTTGGAAAATACCATATAGATTCTTCTTGCCTTCTAGGGATTAACCCATTGTAAATGGAAAATATTGTAAGTTGAAAATACATCTAACCTACAGAACCTCGTAGCTTAGCAACACCACAAACAGTAGAGTATCAGTTCTTGATCCTTGTGATTGCATAGCAACTGGGAGCAACTTTATGCTGCTACTACCCAGTATCAAGAGAGTGTGATACCACGTCACCAGCCTGGGAAAAAATCGTGTTGAATCACGGCTAAAAAAATCCATCGAATGCTTATTATGTTTGCACCATAATAAAGTAAAAATATAAATCGAATCATGATAAGTCAGGAACTTTTTTAAAAAATGTTTATTTATTTGTTTTAGTTGTAGACAATGCAATGCATTTATGTTTACATGGTGCTGAGGATTGAACCCAGGCCGCGCACGTGCTAGGCAAGGGCTCTGCCCGCTGAGCCACAACCCCAGCCCAGTCAGGAACTTCTGTAACACATTATTTTAAGGATCTTCTTCTATGTTTGAATTGTGTGATCTTAAAATATTTTTTCCTTACCACCATGAAACACAAATTTGGAGAGATGTATAGACAGGCTAGGAAAACTCTGGATGAAACTCTAGATGTTGTGCTCCTGTCAACAATGTCAGAGGAGTCTCATGAAAAGAAAAAATACGTAAACAAATAAATAAAAAAATAAAATAAAATAAAACCACCTCTTCATTTAGATGTCCCTAGGAGGAAGATGTGTAAAGGAAAGAAAGATTGAACAATCTTTCGCAGAGTTAATGGTTTACATTTGGAAGGCAAAGCATTAAGTGGCAAACAATGGCAAAATCAACACAAACCCTCTGAGAGGAGAAGGTGGACTGGAAGGACTAAAGGCCATGGATCCAGGCATCAGTAATAGTTTCTTGCACACAACTAATAGGAAAAAAAAAAGGGGGGGGGACTTTCTTTTATGAAAGAATAAATGTATGCATGGATCAAAAGTTTATGTGCTTCAAAATAAGTGCTATAGAAGAAGTAACCATTTGTCATATGCTAGTCAATTTCTTGAAGTCCAGGGATAAGGAAAGAGTCCTTCAATCACATAAGCAAGGGACTTACGAGGCAGAATGCCTACTGTCTTCAGAAATCTATACAAGTAAGTACTCAAGGCAATAGGAGGATTTACAGTGATATACAGGAAACTGAAATTGCAACCCTGGAATGTTATACCCAGCCAATGTGTCCAGCAAGAGCAATGGTAGCAATGTTTGCAGGTATGACTGCCTGGATTAAGGAAACAAGAATTGATGAGGACTTCTAGAAAACACAATATTACAGCAACCCATGACACGGCAAAATTGTGATTAAAGGGTTAATGTTAATATTTAAAACTTTATATATAGGACTTGAACAAATGCTGTTAATATACATGGTCATAGAAAAATGACTTTAGAGTTTATTATGTAAACATGCTCAGGACTAGAGAACTATATCTCACTGGTAAAACACTTACATAGCATGTGCAAAGCCCTGAGTTCCACCTCCAACACTAAATTTAAAAATAAATAAATAAATAAATTCAATATATAAATATAGATTCTACAAGAATAGATACAGGATCTGTAATTTACAAGTCAAGAAAGGATAAGAAATAAAAAGAAAGAATAATAAAATCTTTATCCAATAGGATAAATAATTTTAAAAGTAAAAAAATCACAAATAACATATGAAATAAGATTATAGAAATAACCCCATATAAGTAAAAAAATTGAAATTAATATAGAACAGCTTAGTGAAGTATTGATTTTATCAGATTAGATGATGTATTAGTCCATTTTTTTGTTACTATAATAAAATACCCAAGGCTGAAATGATACAAAGAAAAAAGGTTTGTTTTGCTCGCAGTATTCATAGCAGATTACATCACTACTGGGGGGATGACAACTGAGAGAAAGAGATTCTGTTATAAAACAGGAATCCAAAGAAGCTTGGGATTCAAAGAACGTTCTTCAGCAACACCCTGTTATAAGAACTCAGGGTCCCATTGAAACTACCTATTCATTCCAATACCAGCACCCCCAGTGACCTAAAGACCTCCCACTAGGCCTCACCTCTTAGATTCCATACCTGTATTAACTTGGCCACACTGAGGATCAACTTTCGGTCTTTACTTTTACTCTTTACTGAGTGCTAGCTCTGAAGCAGGCACTACTTAGATGGTTAGGATGTGTCAAGGAGTAATAAAGACAAAGTAAGACCCCTGCTCCAAAGAACTTGTGTCTTGCCAGGAGAAACAGACAATATGCAATAAACACAATAAATAAAATAAACATATAGTGTATTGGAAATGATAGTGCATAACGAAAGAAAGAAAAATTAGCAAGGATTAGAAGGATCAGGAGAACCCCAGAAAGAGGACTGTGTGGGAGTGATAAGTAGGGTGTTTGGGCCAGTCCTCATTTAAATGGTGGTGTGAAGGCATTAACCTGCAACTATCTTACAGAGCAGCATTCCAAACAGAGGAAACCAAGCAAAGGTCCAGTGTAGAAGAATCCCAGGAATGTTCCAGAATTAGAAAGGAGGCTACTGTGACTGATGTGGAGGAAAGGAAGGGACCAGTGTCAGATGTGATCAAGTGACCAGATAGCGGGTCTAACACAGGGTGCACAGGAGAGTGACATCAACCAACTTATATTTTCAAATGGCAATTTTTGCTGTCCTGCTTGAGAATCTAGTGTAACAGGCAGGGATAGAAACAGCACATGCATTTATGAGCTAGTGCAGTAATCAGGCATGAGATTCTCATAGCTGCATTAGGAGGGCAGCAATGGAGGTTGTGAAACCTCGTTGGATCCCTGATCTGTTTTGAAGCAAGAGCCATCGGCTGTCATGTGCGATCAACAGTGCGTAAGAGGAAGAAACTTGAGAATAATGACGAAGGAATTTTCAAGAGAAAAAAATAAAACTATACAAAGCATAAAAATGCATCATTTCATGCAAAATAGAATTTGAACATGGTTTTCACAGAAACTAGAGACTTATGAATTGTTTGTTAAGTAATCAACAGTGACATGTTTGAGAAATTAACTTATTTTAAATGTGTTTACATGCATCTTTAGGGGAATACATATACTTTATACAACAAGCCCACCAGAGGCTCATGGCTCTCTCTTAGCCGTGCTACTCATTCATCCTGAAAGACTGTTCTTCCTTTTCTCCACCTTGCAAATATATTCCTACCTTGCAAAAATAGTGTGCAAAATTCCACGTTCTAAGCATCTTCAATGCCCCAGTACCTGCAGGAGTTATTAATGTCCTCATCTTTACAGGATAAATACTTTGTGGGACTTTTCACACACTATGCTTCACCTCGGATTTGTTTACCCAGCTGTTTCTCAGCTGGATTGCTCTTCCCATTCCTTCCTTCTCTTCTCAGCCCCAGAACACAGTACGGTGCAAGAGAGTCAATGGACGCTTTTGAACTGACATTGAGTGGATACCTCTGAATGGGTGACATGTCAGAAAATTCATCCCAGTTGTATGTGTCAATAAGTAGAGCAGGAATACAAATCTGGAGTTAGTTTTACAAATCTTTGTATCTGTAGTTAGGTACAAATCTGAGCCTCAGTTTTTGCCATGCCCGTTTGATCACATTCTCTTTCTGCAAAGAACACTTTAATAATTGAAAAGTTGTAACGGCAAAGGGGAGGGTGGGGAGGGAGGGTACAGGGGGGCAGGAAAGATGGTGGAATGAGATGGGCATCATTACCCTAGGTACATGTACGACTGTACATATGGTGTGATGCTACATCATGTATAATCATAGAAATGTAAAGTTGTGCTACAATTGTGTACAATGACTCAAAATGCATTCTGCTATCATACATACCTAATTAAAATAATTTTTTAAAAAAGTTGTAACAGCCCATATTTCTAGCCACCCTAAAAGCAAGGTGATGTGTGTGTGTGTGTGTGTGTGTGTGTGTGTGTGTGTGGTATACATATGCATACATTTGCTAGTCAGTCAAATAATTAAGAGTGGAAGACTAAGATAGCCAATGCTACTTGTGGTATCTGAGCATCATTCTTCAGTGAGCACTTCATGAAAGCAGGTAATGCATACTAGTACCTGTATTAGATAATGGTACCTCCACTAGATAACAACAAGAAGAAAAAGAATATACACAAATAGCAACGGCAGACCTTGCTTTTCCACCAAACTTGAGCCTCCCATTCAGTAAGTATCATCCTCCAGATTACATAGGACTCATTCCACTGTTTTTAACCTCTGCTTACAAAAGCACGACCTTGCATGTAGCAAGGTTTTCTCAGCGACTTAGCCTATTGACCCCACTGGAAGGAAACCTCCGCCGTGCACTATTAAACATGAATCAACTGGAATGCGTTTTGCCTATACGCTGAATGTATCTTTATTGCAATAATTATCTCAGTTCCTTGGGAACTTTGCGCTTGGGGATCCCAGCTCGGCGAAGCTTATTTCAATGCTGGACATGGGAAGAAAATGTGCTGCAGGAAACGACAGGAGCACCCCGGCTGGCACGGAGCTGCGGCGGCCCTGTGCGTGGTGTGGCTGCTGTCAAGGGAGGCAGTCGTGTGCAGACAGCCGCTGGGCGGGCGGCTGCAGCTGCTGACGGCTTGGTGCAGTATTTTGGTGACATCTGAAAATGCAGACAGATGTTGGAAGGACAAAGTGACCACACTGAGCAAGGCACAAGGTAAATCTAATTTAAATGACGGTAGAAATACAGAGCTTTTCACAATGATTAAAGCATGTCCTTTTGGGGAGCACAGGAGTCCTCTCACTTCTTCCTTTCCAGCTACAAATTCTCTCTCTCTTTTCTTTCAACCTTGCCTTTATCTATTAAACACACACATTAGCCTACACCCTCAAGAACGGGTAACAGATAATTGCTGATTTGTCTCAGATCCGCAGAGTACCATTTTCTGCTAGTAATTTCGGTCTCTTCCTCTGTAATATGTCCTCAAATGTTTGCCTAAGCCAGGAACTCTCAGAATATTCTCGTTTCATTTGGACTCTTTGTAGGAAAAGAACCTTAGGAACTATCCAATGTTTGAATTGAGTGTTAACACCATAGCATCTGATGTCATCTGTGACACCAGATGACACAGATGCTATGCTAGAGACTGATCATTTCTGGGCTGGGGTCATAGCTCAGTGGTAGAGCGCTTGCCTAGCATGCATGAGGCACTGGGTTTGATTCTCAGCACCACATATAAATAAATAAAGGTTCATCAACAACTAAAAAAAAAAAAAAATTTTAAAGGAAACCGATAATTTCAAAGAAAACTGTTCAACTTAGTCTACTTGAAAAAAACATGTGACTGAGAATTTTTTTAAAACATTTATTTATTTTTCTAGTTGTATATAACGCCTTTATTCTTATGTGGTGCTGAGGATCGAACCCGGGCTGCACACATGCTAGGCGAGTGCTCTATGGCTGAGCCATGACCCCAGCCTGTGACTGATAATTTGAAAGGAACTTCTATGCACGAACTAAAATTCTTACTCCTGCCTTGGGCCTAAAAATCTTGATTATGGAATACATTTTTCTGGGGAGTCTTCATGCACAAAATTGCAAATTAAGAGTCTTTTCCATGTGGTGAAGAGGGACCCTCCAGAGAGATTTGCTTCAGAACCATGTCTCCCTTAGTTTCAGACAAACTCTACTGTGTTATCTAGGATCCTTTTCCTTTATTTCTGGTTCTTTGGATCAGTGTCTTTTTTATGTAGGCCGGGGAAAAAAAGAGAGAGAGAGAGAGAGAGAGAGAGAGAGAGAGAGGTTGTGAAATCTCTTTCTTAACCAAAAAGGGTGATCCCTCTCCCACTCCTCAGTACTCAAGCATGGGAATCTCAATAGCTATTTCTTTCCTGCTTTAAAGAAGCTGGAAGGTTTAACCGTGCATGTGTGAGATAATGAATTGCTAATTCAAATGGCACATTATTGATTATATTTTCTTTTCAGAGAGGAGATGAGTTCTGTCATTTCATTTTTAGTTAAAACGTGACTCACGGGGCTGGGGTTGTGGCTCAGCGGCAGAGCGCTCGCCTCACACGTGCGCGGCCCGGGTTCGATCCTCAGCACCACGTAAACATAAATGCATTGCATTGTGTACAACTAAAGTAAATAAATAAATATTAAAAAAAAGTGACTCACAATTTTTTAAAATTAAGTAGAATATTGATCCCTGTGCTGTGCCGCTCTACTTGGGCACAATTTCCCAGAGTGAAGGCCAGGCCGTTGCGACTCAGAGTCCTGGGGATATACTGAAACGCTAATAAATGTTTACTGAATGAACAAATGAATGAAGTGCTGTATCAAAAGAGCAGGTTTGAGTGAGGTAGTAAAGAAATGCATTTTGATATAGCTCAGTTGGTAGAGTGCTTGTCTCCCATCGACAAGGCCATGGGTTCAATCGCCAACACCAAAAAATAAAAAGAGAGAGAACTGCACTTTGATACAAAGTTTATTCACCAGGGTGAATAAATAGTTAATGCAGCTAGGAGCAGTGGCCCATGCCTGTAATCCCAGCGGCTCAGGAGGCTGAGGCAGGAGGATCATGCAGGAGGATCATGCGTTCAAAGCCAGCCTCGGCAAAATCAAGGCATTAAGCAACTCTGTGGGACCCTGTCTCTAAATAAAATACAAAATAGGGCTGGGGATGTGGCTCAGTGGTGGAGTGTCCCTGAGCTTAATCCCTAGTACCACCTCCCCCCCCCCAAAAAAAAAAAAAGTTAAAAGAATAAAAGAATTTGCACTTCCCCAGAGGAAACATGCATCCCGTTTACATTAAACGATTGGATTTTTCATATTTAATGGAGTAGTATATATCAGGAAAAACACCTATAATAATGATATTTCTTCTCATGTTTGTTTTTCTTCCTTCCTGTGTTTATTTCCTCATAACTTAACTTATCTCATTCCACAAAGAATTTTACTACAGAGCCGGGCGTGGTGGTGCACGCCTATAATTCCAGCACTTTGGGAGGCTGAGGCAGGAGGATCGCGAGTTCAAAGCCAGCCTCAGCAATGTCGAGGCACTTAGCAACTCAGTGAGACCCTATCTCTAATAAAATACAAAAAAGGGCTGGGGATGTGACCCCAGTGGTCAAGTGCCCCTGAGTTCAATCCCCGGTACCACAAAAAAAAAAAAAAAAAAAAAAAAAAAAAAAAGAATTTTACTACAGGAAAGTATAAATCCAGGGGCCACACTTATGCATAGAGATGCACGTCTTAGGTGTTGCATGATGACACAGATGCTATTCCTTTCCTGCTTTAAATCCTTAGCTGGATCCTTATTTTAGTAGACCAGGTCATTAACATCAATGAATGAAAGACACTATTCCATCACTGAAATAGAGTCCACTTGTAACTGCCGGCGGGCAATCTGCCCTTTAGAACAGTGGGGCTGCGGGAGAAGAGGGGCACGGTCTCACGCGCTCAAGCAAGAATGGCACCGGCGAGAGATTTCTCCCGGGAGTAAGTCCATCCAGATCTCGTGCCAAGTCCCGTGAGATTTTGGGCTAAGTCCCGCGGGTGAGATTCTGGGTCAAGTCTCGCCAGCAATTAGGGCTTCTGCATCCGCTTGCACACCACGCTCCACCTCCAGCAGTGACTTCCACAACTGGCTATTCCTACAATTTGTTGTTAATTATTATTACATGGCACGGTGTGAGAGGACAGATGAAAGCAATAATACACACAAAGCTGTCTTATTCAGATTAATGCAACCAGCACCTCTGGATGCTGCCTTCTCATACATTAATATTTAGGAGTCTTCCAGTTATTTCCCCACTATGCTGTCCAAGCCTGCCCTGGAGCGGGAGGTGGAAATGAGAGTTCTCATCCAGTGCTCTGGGTAATGTCAGTGGGGACAAGTACATTGACGATCAGCTCAGTGGTTTTTTACTAGAGATGAAAAACTTCATATACCACATTTTCTTTATCCACTCATCTACTGAGGGACTTCTAGGTTGGTTCCACAACCTAGCTATTGTGAATTGTGCTGCTATAAACATTGAAGTGGCTGTGTCCCTGTAATATGCTGTTTTTAAGTCTTTTGGGAATAGACCCAGGAGTGGGATGGCTGGGTCATAGGGTGGTTCCATTCCCATTTTCCCAAGAAATCTCCATACTGCTTTCCATAGCGGTTGCACCATTTTGCAGTCCCACCAGCAATGTATGAGTGTGCCTTTTTCCCCACATCCTCTCCAACATTTATTGTTGTTTGTGTTCTTGATAGCTGCCATTCTGACTGGAGTGAAATGAAATCTTAGAGTAGTTTTGATTTGCATTTCTCTAATTGCCAGTGATGTTGAGCATTTTTTCATGTATTTGTTGATTAAATGTGTATCTTCTTCTGAGAAGTGTCTTTTCAATTCCTTAGCCCATTTATTGATTGGGTTATTTGCTTTTTTGGTGTTAAGTTTTTTTAGTTCTATATACATTCTAGAAATTAGTGCTCTATCTGATGTGCATGTATTAAATATTTGTTCCCAATTAGTTGGCTCTCTTTTCAACTCACTGATTGTTTCTTTTGCTGAGAAGAAGCTTTTTAGTTTAAATCTATCCCATTCATTAATTCTTGGTAATAGTTCTTGTGCTACAGGATTATCTATACAAAATGGAATTTTACTCAGCAATAAGAGAATAAAATAATGGCATTTGCAGGTAAATGGATGAAGTTGGAGAATATAATGCTAAGTGAAATTAGTCAATCTCAAAAATCCAAATACCGAATGTTTTCTCTGATATAAGGAGGCTAGTTCACAGTGTTGTTGGAAGGGGGTACATAGGATCAGAGGAACACTAGAATGGTCAACGGGAAGGGAGGGAGTAAGGGGGGGGGGAGGAAAAAAATTGGTGGTTGAATGAGATGGATATCATTATTCTAAATGCATGATTGAAGATCTGAATGGTACTTATATACTTTGTATACAAGCAATTGTATGTAAAAAGATACTATACTTGTGCATGATGAATAAGTAAATAAATAATTAAAAAAAAAAAAAGAAAAGAAAAACTTCACATCCCCTAAACTGGCAATTTCAATCCTGGACTTGGAGCACCAAAGGACAAGTACTCATGTGTGTAAGCACCATCGCTTCCACCAGGGAAACTACCTAACTGTCCATTCAAGGACAATGCCACAGCTTGTGTTCATTATTTTCCAAAAATGGAATATCATGCAGTGGTTTAATAGAATTGTATACATTATTCTGAATTAAAAAAAAAAAAACAACATAATTTTATGAGAATAAAATGTGCTTTAGAGCCAGGTGTGGTGGCACATGCCTGCAATCCCAGCGGCACGGGGAGGCTGAGATGGGAGGATAGCAAGTTCAAATCCAGCCTAGTGTCTCAGTGAGACCCTGTCTCCAAATGAAATATGAAATAGGGCTGGGGATGTGGATCAGTGGTTGAGCACTCCTGAGTTCAAACCCTGGTACTCCCCCCCAAAAAATGTGCTTTAGATTCCATTTGAAATAACATTTATATAAATAAACAAATAATTTTCTCTCACTTCATACATATTTGCATATATACCTATGTATATGTTTGTGCATTGGTGTTGTGTGTATAACTTTTAGGAACTCATAAAATCAGAGGCAGAAAAACCATAAACCTAGCGAAGTATTCCTAAAATTGGCTCATGTGGTCCTTGTTCTACCCCCACCTGCAGGCTTGCATCCTGCTCCATCCCTCATCTTTTTCCAGGATGCTATCTGGAGCATATCGGTGTTTTTGTTTTATAACAGGTAGCATTGCTTTTCTATTACTATACAGATTTAAACAAATTTGCAATCTTTCCCCTGGAACCAAAAGAGACTACTTAGATAAACCTCTCTGCCATGAAAATGTAAAGTCAAATATCTGACCATTAAATAATGGGTAAAGGTCTGAACAATGATACACGATTGAATGGAAAACCCTTCAGAAACAGTTATGATATGTGCTGGAAAATTGCCATAAGCTGGGGACAATTTTGCAAGAATTATGTTGCAATTTTTTCTCCACTTCTGTTGATAGGGACTGAGGCTGGGGGATAATAGAAGCTTTTCTTTCAGGAGGGACAAGGACAGGTAGCACAGAGCTCTCTAGGTAGAGGCAGAGTCCCACCCAAAAGAGTAGTGAGATAAACAGTAAGGAGTTTCCTGGGAAGGGTCAAAGCCTTTGACCTTGAGTTTTCTGAGATTCATTTTCAAGTTTTCTTGTTCAAAACTGCAATACCACTCTGTGATTTTCAGCTTTAGATTTCATCAGTTGATATGCCCACCTTGTATTGGCTGTTTCATGGCATCAAAGTGGGGACCAGAAAAAGAGCAGCTTGGTGGCAAAGTGAAACAGATGCCTCTTGAAAAGTTATACCACGACCCGGCATGGTGGCACAGGCCTGTAATTTCAGGAGCTTGGGAGGCGGAGGCAGGAGGATCACAAGTTCAAAGCCAGCCTCAGCAACTTAGCGAGGCTCTAAGCAATTTAGTGATACCCTGTCTCAAAATAAAAAAAATAAAACAATAAAAAGGGCTGGGGATGATACTTAGTGGTTAAGCACCCTGGGTTCAATCCTTAGGAACCCCCCCCCCCCCGCAAAGAAAAGAAAACAAAAGTCACAGCACAGAGCAGAGTGGAGGGGGTGGCCTTCTTGAGAATTATGGTGGCCCTGATTCTTCCCTGGCAGCAGGTGTTAGGCGAGGAGCACCAGTAGCGGTAAGTAAAGTAGAGTGGGAGGCAGCACCAATCGCAGCAGGAGTGCAGGTGAGGCTGACTCAGGGTGCTCAGAGCACGGTTGCTAGGCTGCAGTGTCAGGACACATGAAACAGCTGAGACTTTCAGCAAGGAGGTTTACAGTTCCTCCTTCAGAAAGACTAAGGAACAGAAAGGACTGGAAAGAAGGCAGCCACCAGTAGTCTAACCCTTTAAAAGGAAATAACAAGCTTTCCAAGGTGGCACATACTTGTAATTCCTGCCACTCGGGAGGCTGAAGCATGAGGACTGCAAGTTAGAGCCAGGCTGGGCAATTTAGGGAGACCTCATCTCAAAATGTAAAAAGAAAGAAAAAAGGGCTGAGGACATAGCTCAGTGGTGGAGTGCTTGCCTAGCATGCAGGAGACCCCGGTTTCAACCCCCAGGGAAGGAAGAGAGTTGATAGTGTCTGGCAGGACGGAGGCAGAACGCACAAGAGAAGTAGTTGGTGATGACCCAAGGTCTTGCCAGGTGAGGTGGCCTGGAAAGTCTCCACTGCAGATTAAATATTCAAAGATCCCTTCAATCATTTATATGGGTATATTCAAATAAAGTGATGATTCACCTTGTACACGGTCATATGTGTTCATCTTACTTGGATTTTTATTTTTATTTTGAAGTGGGTGCTCTGCAGAAAATCAGAATTAACTCGTCGATTATAACCAGAGGTCACAAAGTCCTTGAGGTCACAAAGCTCCTTGTGTGATAGTGTAAATAATGTCTTCGGATGAGAGTTTTTGCCAATACCCATGAAAATACTAAAAAACTTAAGACACATATAGTTTCATTTAGAAATGCAAATCATATTTATACATCTTTTCTGCAAAATGACAAATAAGACAGACTTTTCAACCTCAAACCTTGAAAAGTAGGAAAAAAATTTTTTTTTAAAAAACTTTCTCTTTGCCAAAAAAGAAAACTCTAAAACTTTGACAATCCATGACCTATGAGGATGACGTTTAATTTTTTATTGGTATACCTTAAGAGGCCACTTAACTATTTTTAAAAGCAGAAAGTATTGCTGGTAATGCAATAGAGCCTGCAGGTTCTACCTCTGCAAATCAAGCCACCTAGGGTAGTTGATTTGGTGGGCAACACCCACCCACCAAGTGGCACTTAGAAATGCGAGCTATATAGCCAAGGTTAGGGCATCTTTCCCAGTACACAGTGCAGCTCAATATCTGTATGTTTTAATTGATTACTTTGTGAGGTTATTGAAGGTTTGTACTTCCCAATGCTTCCAATTAATCAAATTTAATTCTAATATGAAAAATAAAAGTTTACTTATGTACATAAAATTGGAAATACATCCTCCTCTTGTTTTCTTTCTTTTTGGGTAGGTGGGAGGGGTGGGGGAAGAAATCCTGAGAGAAAAATAAAAATGATGATGTCCAAATCATTTTTTTAACTTCATTTTTATTTATTTATTTACTTATTTATTTTTTATGTGGTGCTGAGGATTGAACCCAGTGCCTCACATGTGCTAGGCAAGCCCTCTTCCTACCACTGATCCACAACCCAGTCCAATGTTCAAATCATTTTTAACATATAAAGAATTGCATTTACAATTGTGAAAATCGCACACATATAAGATATTTTACCACATCCTCTGGCACAGGAGACTTCTGGGGGGGGAAAAAAACACAACAACATAATCTTGCTGATGTAAAAGTGAATTGAATTGTGCACGTTCCAAGACATACACAACAACTAAGTGGAAATTAGACTCTTAAAATAAATGTCGTATGCCTTCCTATCTGGCTTTTATTAATTTTAAGTGTTTTCTTCAGACACCTAGTTTTGTGATGGTTTCTGAGTTGTGATCATCTTTGGTGACAGATTCGTCTCCCCCTGTTGTCCAAACAGATAAAACAAGCAGTCTAGAAACAGCAAGACTCTCCCTTCCCGTTATTTGTAAGCTGACAGGAGGCAGACAGACACCTTCTGAAGTTTTATGCATGCTGTTTTCTCTCCTTGCTGCAACAAGAAAAGCCTTTTATTTTAACCTGGCTGTCTTTGAAGAAGTGACTCAGACACCTTCATGGCCTCTAAAGGTAAGAGTAAATATAGCCAGCTAATAAATTTTCCTTCCAGATGACTAAAAATATACAGTTGTTGAGGTGTTATACTAAGCAAGATTGATACATTGTGGGCTGCCACTTATTGCTTTTGAATTTCTCAATTTAAAATTTTTAACTTCAAGGAGTACGCAACATTAGCACACACACACACACACACACACACACATTTTATCTCATAGAATGTAAAAGTTCAAATGTAAAAAAATGTTTGTTGTCATGAATATAAACAGCAAATTTACAAAAAAAAAAAAGTTTCATATCAAAATTGAGAGTGAGAATATTGAATTTCAAATCTAAGGAAAAGATGAAGTTCTGAATTCAAAGGGACCTGAAGAAAACTTTTCACATCTTAGTGAGAAGGCTTTAAAGTACAATTCAATGATTTTTAATTACCCATTTGTTGTACAAACTATGTGATAAAGTATCTATTATGAAGAATACAAGAAAATGAAGTATTCAGAGAAGAAAATTAAGAATGTGTAATTGTTAGACTTTAAATTTGGTTAACCACAAATGAATATTTCTTCTGGTTTAGGAATTTTAAAATTTCAAAATTTCTTTGATAGTAAGTTAATTTAAAAGAATCAAAAATATTTAATTTAAGCAAGTGAATCAATTAGGGACTTTTGGGGACAAGAGGCTGGTAAACTTTTTATTACCCCTAAAACTATAGAAATGCCATTAGTGTTGTCTTAAGTTCTCAAAAGATGTTCTCCCCACCGGCCAAGGGAAATAAATTGCAATTTCCCAGAAAGCATTTGTATAATTGTGTAAAAATGAAACTATAACATGCTTTTTTTTCCCATTGTCAGAACAAGCCATTAAACTCAAGGCTAAAATGCTTTAACATAAAGAATTATGATTTGTATAATTAGTGGAAACTTTTAAACCTATTTATAAAAGGATTAGTTCAAAAGTTTATAATATCCTAAATTAAATTAATGATCTATTAAAATATCTATACTTACTTCCTTTATGAAAGCACAGTTCAGACAGTATTTAATATTAAACAAAGAAAAAAATATTAAACAAAGGAGGTGTTCTTTCCATTTTTCTTTACTGTTTAATATAGGCCATTCCCTGAGAAAAAGGGAAAACTTGCAGGCCAATTTTAAAATACACACAAGAAACAGCAAAATGTGAATTTTAATACGTGCATGCTTCATTGTCTATATTTAAAGACAAACAAAAACCTTGACGAGAATTTTCTTTCACTTAAGAATCACATTAACACTTATTCCAAAACTCTATCACTTTATAAAATAAGAGTTACAGCAACACAGTAGCCAGTAAGGTAAAGAGTTGCAGAATACGTAAAATATTTATAAGCTAGTTATACATTTTTAAAAGAGTAGATAGAAATTCAAAGCCAGATAGAAATTCAAAGGATTTCCTCCTTCATCTGGTGGTCTGGGTCTTTGAAGAAACTTGTGACTAGAAAGCAATGCTATGATCAAAATATGATTAATCTACCCCCAAAAAGCAGTGATGTTCTGTAATGATAAGGACTTAAGACTAAACTTAGAGGCAAAACTTTGGGTGGAAAACGAACACCCCTTCTGCAGTCTACTGGTAAAATCTAACACGTGGTGTGGAGAGAACACCTGTAATAGGCCCAGTAGTACTTCAAAGAAATGAAGTAACAATGGGGCTCTATTTTCAATTAGAAATCTTGTTTGAGAGGATAAGGCAGATTGCCATCATCGTAGATCTAAAACCTTTTTGAGGGTAGTTTTCTTCAAGTTTATGTAAAGACGCTACTTGTAACTTCACAATGGTCTCTGGCCCCGGAACCTGTATTGCTGGTTAGTATCTGCCAGGTGAGGTAGACTTTTCATAGGCAAGTCCATCTGCACCACTAAAGCAGAGGGCAGTCTGAACTGGAGGACGTCCTGAGGAAACCTGAAGTCTGGAAGCCCCAGTTGTCCCTATTGTTGTAGGGACAGACGAGGCAAGGCACCAAAGGTAGCAGGAAACAGTTTTATTTGGATGCAGCCGGGTTCAGAGGGTACAGCTCTCTCTGTAATCAATGAATCCCCTGAACCCCAAGTTCAGGTAGTTTCAGAACTTTATATTCAGCATGTAAGGGAAGGGGCTCAGAAGTTTACAGTTTACAGAAGTTCACATAAAGCAGCCTTTTCTTTCACTGTTCTGGGCAAGTTAACCCTTCAAGGACAACACTTGAGAAAGGGAGAGCTTCTTCTCCCTTTTCTTTCCTCCAGCTGTTACCATGCATTTGGTAACTTCTCTTAGAAATGTAGACAACTCTGTGAAGCTCCAGCTCAAGGCCAAAGGCCTTGTTAAAGAATTTGTCTTTTTATTATCATACTTTGCATTTGCAAACACACCTCTACAAACTACTACACTGGATACATGTTTGTGAAAAACAAGTAAAGGAGTGTCCGGCACCTGGAGTCCTGATTTCTTCCAGGCCAGTGGCCAAGTAATAGAGCAACAGGAAAATAGGAAGTTTATCTACACTGAACTCTTTTGTAGAGACTCTTTTGCTGGCAGTCCTAAAATCAGCCATGGTGAAGATTTCTGGAGAAGCTTAATTAAGATTTTCTGTGGAGGAGGGAGTGCCACTACAGTATAAGTAAGTACATTTAAGAACAAGTTGTGAACTGGGGTTGTGGCTCAGTGGTAAAGCGCTTGCCTAGCAAGTGTGAAGCACTGGGTTCGATCCTTAGCACCACATAAAAATAAATAAATGAAATAAAGATATTGTGTCCAGCTACAACTAAAAAACATATGATTAAAAAAAAAAACAAGTTGTTCTCAACCTGAGAACAAGTTTGAGAAAAGCACAATTTACAGGATGATCTGAACTGAAAAGAACCTATCTCCAAAGGGGTTATTGCCACGAAAACTGATATCCCAGAGAATGAAGCAAGTGATCTCAGGGTGATGATCTCTCTCAACAGTCTCAGACAGAAACATAGCAATATTCCATTTCTGAATAAAGACTTTGGACATGGAATCCTCTGGGTTCCAAGTGCATCAATGCCTGAAGACCTGCTGTGAGTTTTAAAGATGTGACAATCTCAGTGAGTAATGTACAGTCACTTGCCCAACACTTAGTAACCTACTGCATTGTGTTACAGCAATTTACAATATAAAACTGGGGCAATTTGACAATCTGTTTAATAATAATAAAAAAAAATAACCTACTGTCTTGTGTTAGAGCAGTTTACAAGATAAAACCGGGACAATTTGACAATCTGTTTAATAGGAAAAAAAAAAAAAAAAGGAGAGAGAGAGAACCTAATAATCTTCTACAGGCTATTGTGTTAGAAATTAATCTTATATACTTTTTATTTTATTGGGGGGGGGAGTACCAGGGATTGAACTAAGGGGCACTCAACCACTGAGCCATATCCCCAGCCTATTTTGTATTTTATTTAGAGACTGGGTCTCATGGAGTTACTTAGTGCCTCTAGTTACTGAGGCTCGCTTTGAACTCCTCCTGCCTCAGACTCCCGAGCCACTGGGATTACAGGCGTGCACCACCGTGCCTGGCTTATGTACTTTTTAAATTGCATGATAACACATGACCACTAAAATACATAAATAGCACCATGCTGTTATTGTTGTTGTTTCTTAATAAAGGTACATGCATGTAACCACCAACAAGATAAAGATGTGCAACATTTCTGGCACCCCATAAAATTCCTTTTTAGAACCATAACTGTGCATGCCCATGTCCATTCCAAAAATGAACCTCTACTCTGAATTTTATCGTGGTAAATTAGTTTTCTCAACATCATGATTTCACCTCTGTGTTTTTGAAAATTAATGATGACAGCGCTTTTGGCACTAATACTGGAAAAAGGATATCTATTGCCTTTTAATATTTTCCAGATGCCATTGCTATATTGGCGCTTACCTCACCTCCCAATTCTGAACTAGTGTTACATAATCTTCCAGTAGGATTCACACTTGGAATCCCATTAAAGGACCCCTTCCCAAGATCTAGAAGAGTTCTAAAGCTTGTCTTTTCTGTCTGTTCAAGATCCACAAGAAACTCAGGATGGGATCTCTAAAAAAAGCAAACTGTTAGAGTATCATCAGCTCTACTTCAATGGGGCCAAATGACGTATTTTTCCATTTGGTCATAATAGTTTAAGCATCTCCTGTGAAGATTCTAAATGTCACAGACCAGTACAAACTTAGCCATCCTAATATTAAGACTAATAAGCCCCATTTTTTCCCACAGCCTTCACATTCAATAAATAAATGAATCATCTGTCAATTGCCCTTCATTAACATTATATGTACACCCAACATTAATGAGCCTATCATTACTAGAATCAAATTATGTCAGTATCCAAAAGGCCATTCTTTGAGTGTCTTTTATTTCTTCATCATTTTTTTTAATACTCTTCCAGTTGCTCATTCAGGGTATACTTGAGTTTTCTTAGTGATGGGGAATTTATTATAGTCAAAGCAAACACTGCATTTTTAAAATTTATTATTATTGTAATTGAGATGCAATAGATAGAAAAAAAAATATGCCTCTTGTATTAGTCAACTTTTCATTGCTGTGACAAAAATATCCAACTAGAACCACTTAGAGGAGGAAAAGTTTATTCTGGCTTGTGGTTTCAGGTTTAGTCAGCAAACCAACTCCCTGGCTCTGGGCCCAAGATGAGGTGCTCATCATGGTGGAAGAACATGATGAAGAGAAGCTGCTCAGCTCCTAGCACCACCAGGAAATGGAAGTGGGGATTCAGGGGCCACAGGAAAGATGACCCATCACCTACAACCACAACCCATCTCCTCCAGCCACACCCCACCAGCCTACAGTTACCACCTAGTTAGTCCATTCAAACTAGGAAGGACTGATCAGTTTATAGCTACCATAATCCAATCAGCTCATCTCCAAACATTTCTGCATTTGCATAGGAGCTTTGGGGAACAACTCGCATCCAAACCTTAACACCTCTCATAAACACACTTTCATGAGTTTGGGTGTCATTGTTGAATTAAGAGCATTGTGATGTATTGTTAATGATATATATGTTACTTCAATATTAATATATGCATAATGAGATGATTCAAAAGTTTGAGTAGGTATTGTAAATTTCTCCCTCGTATAAAGCCAGAACCAGTTTCCTTGTGCCTTCCATTCATGTGTCTTAGGACAGTCTGAATCATATGCACCTATTGCATAATGAGATTGCAGCCAACTAGAAGGAACAAATAGGACAGTGGTCCCATAAGATTATTGTCTACTGATGTCACAGCCACCTTAGTTTGTGAAGTCCAGTTTATGGTGTTCACACAATGAAATTGCCTAATGACTCATTTCTCAGAACATATTCCCATTGTTGAGCAATGCTTGATCGTACTTTGTTTACAAAATAGCCTGTATCATTTCTGAAAATAACTCTTTGCTCCACACCTACACCCAATCTAAAACAACACAATGTACTCACTAAATGTACTGGCAAAATCCTGATTCTTGATAGAAAAAGATGAGAAGTAAAACACTTTTAGTCTTTGAAAAAAAGATTCAATATCCAATGACAGGGATACCCAAATGAGAAGAAAAAGAGCAACTAGTAGTAGCATGCAGGAGCCCTAATTAAGGAGATAGCTAAGATTGCGGTTAGCTGTGAGCCATAAGCATTTACCACCTTCCATGGTCTTGTGAGACTTGGCCCGGGGGATTGTGGATCGGGTCGGTGCGATTTTGTGGTGTGGTTGGAGGAGTGTGGATTGCGTGTTGGGGTGTTGTTGGAGTCGGAGAGAAAAGCTGGCAGAATAAAGAGCCTGTTCGTTTCCAGTCTGCCTCTGAACTTATTCCCACGGCTTTGTTGCTGCAGGCGGCCATCGCTTCAGGCAGCAACAGTAGCAAGTCTATCATTTATATTTTTAAATGAAAAAGACTTTTGTATGCATCACGTTTAGGTCTTATACAGAATATTATGCAGAATAATGTACAGGACATACATTAATAGTATACATTATGGTAAATACATAAATAGCATCCCTCCAAATTTGAAGTTCCAAATGTGAAATCCCTTTTTCTCTGACTTAGGGGTCAAATGATAGTGGCAAAGTAGTGGATATAAAAGAATGGCCACGAAAACGAAAGCTTCAGGAAGTTATCTGAGCTAAGAAGTAACATATTTTAAGATGGATTAAATGAGTTGGCCTTAAGATTAAATATGTGTTGAGACTCTCATTCTCTTGCAGATGCACATACCCAAAAAAGCAGATGGCTGCCTGGTTTTCTTCCCAGAGCTCCAGACCCAGAGCAAAGCCCTAATCCAGGGAACCAAGCATGGCGGCCAGGTGTCACTCCACCAACCAGCTTCTTGCCAACAGTCAGCCTCCCTCCGGGTCTAGAGTATTTAAGCCAGGTATTTACATCTTTCTGTTTCTATGAATGTTTTCCCATTAAAATTAATATAAACTTGGTTTCTTGCTTTTTAACCAAGTTTGAAAGATCTCAACCAATAATTTGCTAATGTGAGAAAGACATTACAAAGCTTGAAATGATAAAGTATTGACTTTAGAGTGATTTTGGAAGACATTTGTTTTGTTGCTGCTTTTATTTTCTTTATTTACTTGACAGAGTGATGACACTAAATATTTTTGATAGAGCTATTTAGCACATTTATCTACCTTCTGTTCATTGCTCAAGGTGTTGGGAAACTTACCCTCAAGGAATTGTCTCATATGCCTAAGTCACTTACCGACATTTAATTAAAGAATATTTATTGAGTACTGGCTATACTTAAGGCACATAAAAAGCATGAAACCAAGTCCCTCTAACCCAAACATTCTGCAGTGTTTTACAACAGGCAAAACAAACAAAATATTGATAAATAGTGCAAGGCTGTGTACAAAAGCAAGGTGAACATAAAGTTGTAAAATATTCAGGTACATTGGGGAGAGATATGTTGTTAAGGCTCAAAGAACATGGGATGCTTCTCCGATGAACAGAGAATTCAACCTCTTCAACTGAATCTCTAGAAGAAGATGAACATCTAAGAGAAAGCTAGTCATCAAATTAATATTATCATCTTCTGATAGTGTGCACCTCTAGACCAATGGCTTAAAAGGTCAGATTACTATTAGGTATAGTCACTGTCCTGGTCATTGGGAAGGAAGTAGTGATTCAAATCCTATAATAACTCAGTCTGAAAAGAGCATCATTCAAATTACATAGCAAATAAAAGCAATTTCTCTGTGTATGTGTCTGTGTATATGTGTGTGTGTGTGTGTGTGTGTGTGGTGTGTGTGTGTAATTGCTTTTGCATTTTATCCTATAAAAGATTAGAACTACACTAATATTGAGATGTCAGCACATCTGCTGCAATCTTCAGCTTGTCTGGCATTCTTTCAAACTATAAAGTCTCTCTCTTTTATCAAAATCAAATCTCTGTGTTAATTCCCTTAAGGTACAAGAGATGTCTGTTATGCCTGATAGGGTTTAAGCTGCATGCAGCATATGTTCCTGGGAAAATGTTTATAATTGCAGATGCCTCCTCTAGAAACCCATTGGCAGACAAATGTACTTTAGAGACTGGAGAGCTCAGGGAGATGTGTAAAAGAGCTGGAAAAGCCAACCTACCATCTTCCATCTGCAGAAAGGATCAGCTGTAATAGCTGGCTAGAGTTGATTAACTGCTGCAAGCTGTTTGGGAATGTTGTCTGACAAGGTTTTTCCAAGTATAAAAGTGATATACCAGTGCCAGAGGGCTGAGGTTTGATGATCACATATGGTCATCACATATTCTTCTTCCACCCATGAATGATGACACATCCGGGGCCAGATGCTTAACACAAATACAATTTTTTTTTTGTTTTTATCATACAATGAATAGACATATGAACTCATTGGCTTCAGTCTAAAAGGTAGAACATTTCCTAAAAAAATAAATTTTTGCTAACCTTTCTTCAGAAAACAAAATATACCACAAAATTGTTGAACCATTTACATCAAAAGGGAGTGATAACCTACTTTATACCAGAAGACATGGATCTACTTTCAACCAGCACACCTACAAAAATGAATAAGCATTTCAAAGGTGTTCCGTTGTGGATCTGGAAGACACACAATAACAAATGAATTTTTAGGTGCTAATTTTGAACTAAAATCTATAAGTATTAAACAAGATTGTGAGCATTTGGTAACGTTGAATTTTCAATAAATAAATGAAATATATAATAAAAATCCCTCTATATTAAAAAAGTTAAATAATTATTAAATTTTTATTTTATTATCTATGAATCAAGCCTATCTTATGACTATTGAGGGTATCATTTTCAAAAACAAAGTAAAGATAAACATATACACATATAATTACATAAGATATCAGTTAAATCTAAGAAAAAAATAATGGATTTTTTTCTACAATGAATTTGCATGCATAATAGTCACTGGCATTTTATCCTATGGCACAAAAGGACAATTAATTATCATAATTTACTCACCTATAGGTAAGACTAGTAAATTAAAGGCACATGTGAATTTGTAATTTATTTTTGAAATACATATATGAAATGAAATCAATGATACCTGTACACTTGATTTAAAATTTTTTTTAAAAAAGAATTGAATCTGAAGCTGAACATCCACAGCTGTCATTGTGTTTTCATTTCTACAGCTCTCATACTTGAGGAATTATTTACTTGCCCTGACACCTGAACATGTCATTCAATCTGTTTAAAGTTTGAAACACTTCCTAGCCCACCAACCAATAGAAAAGGATGGAAAGGGCCCATTTGTGCCTTGGTTTGTAAGTGCCTCAGAGTTACTTAAAGGAAACTACAAGAACAAACTAAGTCAAGATGCTCAAATCCACAAGGCTTGTCCGCAGAGAGAAATCAAATCCAATCTTATTACAGAGGATGAGGTAAGTATAAGAGTGAGGAAAACAGGGAAGGAAAGCATGTATGTTTCAGAGTGTCCCGTAAGAATCGTTTCCTCCTGTCCCTTGGTCTAGTGATGGCAGTAAAGTGAGAGTCGAAGGCATGTCTGAACTGGTGGCCCCTTACATGCTCTGTGATCTTGGGGAATTTCCTCAATTACTCTGGAATGGCTTCCTTGTGCATTAAATTAGTGATATCTATCTGAGCTTTTGTGAAGATTATGTCAGAGACTAGGTTAAAGTATGCAGTTACAACCCCATCATAGTCATTCAGTAACAATCACTACTATTGGACATCAGAGAATGTTGTAGGGACAGAAATGTTGTAGGGACAGACGAGGCAAGGCACCAAAGATAGCAGGAAACAGTTTTATTTGGCTGCATCCAGGTTCAGAGGGTACAGCTCTCACTGTAATCAATTAATCCCCTGAACGCCAAGTTCAGGTAGTTTCAGAACTTTACACCCAGCATGTAAGGGGAGGGGCTCAGAAGTTCACAGTTTACAGAGGTTCACATAAAAACTGTCTCACTACTCTGGGCAATTTAACCCTTCAAGGACAACACCTGAGAAGGGGAGAACTTCTTGCCTTTCTTTCCTCCCCCTGCCAGCTGTTACCATGGAGCCCAATTGGTAACTTCTCTTAGAAATGTAGACATCTCTGTGAAGCTCCAACTTAAGACCAGAGGTCTTGTTTAAAGAATTTGTCCTTTTATGATCACATTTTGCATTTGTAAACACATTTCCACAAACTACTATACTGGATACATGTTTGTGAAAAACAAGTAAAGGAGTGTCCGGCACCTGGAGTCCTGATTTCTTCCAGGCCAGTGGCCAAGTAATAGAGCAACAGTAAAATAAGAAGTTTATCTACATTGAACTCTTTTGTAGAGACTCTTTTGCTGACAGTTCTAAAATCAGCCATGGTTAAGATTTCTGGAGAAGCTTAGTTAAGATTTTCTGTGGAGGAGGGGTGCCACTACAGTACAACTTCCTTTTTCGTTTTTAAGTTACTCTCAATTGATAGTTTCAAGTTTTCAAGACTAACATTCAACTCATGACATCAACATTCAAAATTCCTAAACTCAAGCTCTTTACACTTGACCCCACAGACCTCAATCCCTAAGCTACTTCTGCACAAATCCACTGCTAAATAATCACATAGACCCTTTTGAGACTTACCTCTTCTTTTCCCACAATTCTTCATTTTCCCAGATGTAATGCAACATACTACAAAAGACTTTCCTGAAAAAAACTTTTTAAGAAAACATCTGCCACAATTGCTAATATGGTTTTGGAATAAAATTATTTTGGAAAAAAAATATTTTGGGAATCTTAAAAAATAGTTCACTGGTACTCTTTTACCAATACTCAGATTTAAAAAGAGGAAATGGTATGGGTTTTATCACCACCTCAGGATATACAAATGAGGGGATAATGTAGCTTCAAATTTTCTGGGTATCCAATCAAGAACCAAGTTTTATCAATCATTGGCTTGGTTCAACAATTTCTGAAGAGTTTGTTAATGTGATAGGAGCATTAAGTGAAGAAAATTTAGAGGTGAAATAAAAAGTGAAACATTAGAATACAAAATGATCAGCAGTATTGTTAGTGTTCATGATTTTGCTTAGCGAATTCCCATCCTTATTTTATTTGTGTGTGTGTGTGTGTGTGTGTGTGTGTGTGTGTGTGTGTGTGTCTGTACTGGGCTTTGAACACAAGGGTGCTTTGCCACTGAGCCACATCATCCCCAGCCCTTTTTTCCACTTTTTGTTTTGTGATAGGGTTGCTAAGTTGCTTAGGGCCTCACTAAGTAGCTGAGCCTGGCCTTGAACTTGCAATCCTCTTGCCTCAGCCCCCAAAACCACTGGAATTACAGGCATGTGCCACTGTACCCAACCCTTCTTATTTCTCTTAAAAAAGAATTTGCATTACATACTTTTTAATGTCATTTCTTACCTGTCTTAGATAGTTTATATGGGAAAATTGATCTCATTGTAATTACACCAAATTTATATTTAGTAGTAAATTTCTTATTCTGCTTAAATTGATATTTTGTAGGGATCTGCAGGATTTCTGTTTGTTTGTTTTGTAGCCCAAAGGTAAGTATGAATGAGAAATATTGATAGAATTACCTATTTTAAAATTAAATTCTGTCACTGAGGGAATGAGCTGTGACTGAGGGACAGGGATTGAAGGGAGAGGTGAGGGATCCATATCATCATTGTGTCACTTCATTTCTTTGAAAAAAAAAATTGGGAGAGTTTTAAAACATCTTAGGTATTATTATTCAGGGGTTATTAGACATTTTTTCAGAGGTTTGTTTACCTCTTTTTCTTTCTTTCTTTTTTGTTTTTGTTTTTGTTTTGTTTTGTTTATTGTGACAGAGAAAGTGAGCCTAGAGTTAACCACTGTTCCTCTTCTTATTCTTGGCAATTCTTTCTTGCAATTTTAAGAGTTCCTGTAAAATTTTTATGTGACTATAAAACATTTTATCCTCTTTCACATTGAATGTGACTGAAATATGAGCTATTTTCAACCATTCTAATAGAAAACATGAAAATCATCTGTTTTGTATATTATAGTAAGGAGATTAATAGTAATGTCTCCAGAGGTTCTCAAAGTGATGTGATGTAATTCTTTTTGTTTCCTTTCCATCATCTTTTGACAGTTAGACCTGATAATTATACACCAGCAGGTGGAGCTTCTTGGGAGTAAGTACATTACATTCTACATTTATTAAAACTGTTGAAAATATTTTAATTCTCAGAATTTTCTTTACATCTAAATATGTTCAACTGAGCTGGGGATGTAGGTCAGAGGTAGCACATTGACAGCACATGTGAAGCTTACCTAGTCCTGGGTTCGATCCTCAGCACCACATAAAAATAAATAAAATAAAGGAATTTTGTCAATCTACAACTAAAAAAAAAATTTTAATAAAAATAAATAAATCGGGCGGGGGTTGTGGCTCAGTGGCAGAGCGCTGGCCTTGCACGTGCGCGGCCCGGGTTTGATCCTCAGCACCATGTAAACAAATGCATTGCATTGTGTACAACTAAAGTAAATAAATAAATGTTAAAAAATAAATAAATAAATAAATAAATAAATAAATATGTTGTACCATAGAGTTAAATATATATAGTAGATTATATCAAAATGAGCACTTGGTCTCTTAATTTAATAAAAGCTCAAAGTAAAAGAATTAGTATGATTTAAATGCAACTAGGTGAAGGAGCCTATAATCAAGGAGATAGCTAAAGATTGCGGTTAGCTGAGAGCCATAAAAGATGTTCTAGTTTCCACCTGATGTTGATACATTATTCAAAGAATCTTTGTATGCCCGTGAACACTGCGTGACGCACCTGTAAGCTCGAGCTGTAAGCACGTGTCCTTGTTAAAGCTATATGTATATAACTGGGTGAGGTTCGTTAGTGTGTGTGGGGAAGAAGAAGGTGGTGGTTGGAGTTAGAGCTTTTGGAGTGATTGCTGGAGCTGGAGAGAGGAGAAGAATAAAAGACCTTTTTTCATTTTCATCCTGCCTCCGAATTTTCCTGTGGCGTTCGCTGCTCCAAGCGACTTCCGCTTCAGGCAGCGACAACTAGGAAACTCTAAGTCTTTGGTGCAATTGCCATTCAAATTCTAATATTACATTTAATGTTAAAATAACAAAATGTATTTTAGCATTCCCATAGATGTTAGTCATTTACATTTCTTAACAGGTTCTGAAATAGAAATCAAGGTTGAGACTAAATAACAAAAAAACACCAAAATATAAAACAACACCGTTTTATCATTTCCTCAGTGATTCGCCAAATAGGAAAATTATACCTTAGGACACAAAAATTATTTCTTAGGACCAACGGACTTCAAATTACTTAAGTTTTTTTCTGTTCTTAATAGTCTATGTTATGCCTAAAATATTTCAAAATTGAGATGCATCATTGAATAGAACATAGTTGTAGATGTATTACCTGAGAGAGATTTAGACACAATCATCATTATAAGTTGTCCCAGACTTGCATAAGGATGTTGAAGCTATTATTTGAAACATAGATTCTGGATGGCATTGGTTCTTTAGCTGACAAGTGCATGTTTAGTAATAGTTATGCAATCACAATTAATTGATTACATAGCTTTGTTCTCAGATTTTACTTTGATCCGTGGATAAGACCTCAAATTTTAGAGCCTGGAAATAGATTTGTATAAAGAATAATAGCATCTACTTATTTAAAAGTATTGATACTGACCAAAGCATTATTTTTATAAAATGCTTTTTTTTCTCCATTAGTGATACTTGGCACTGAGACTTCCAACAAATATGAGATTAAAAATGGCTTGGGACAAAGAATTTACTTCGCAGTGGAAGAAAGCATTTGCTTCAATCGTACTTTCTGTTCCACTCTGCGATCGTGCACCCTGAGAATCACAGATAACTCAGGCCGAGAGGTGATCACAGTCAACAGGCCCTTGAGGTGTAACAGCTGCTGGTGCCCTTGCTACCTGCAAGAGGTTAGTCTCTGGATTTTTTTTTTTTTTTTTTAAGGTTAGTCATTGTTTCTTTAAGTGATAGGATATTTGCTGGAGCTATGTAACAATTAACCTTTCCATTATATAAATTAGTATGTTGCTCTTTAGGATCAGAAGAGCTTGAGGATTTGGTGAGTCACTAAAATTTTCCCTTTCCAACCAAAGACTTTGTGGCCTCCATGATGTTAAATGGTGAAGACAGCTCTTGCACATGAGACACATCCCCCTGGACCTCTGTGCTGGCTGCACTCCTGTGACATCTACAGGTTCGCTGTGACATCTACACCTTCCACCCTGGGCGGGTGCACCCTTGTCTTCTGCAAGAGTAGTAAAATCTGGGCTAGGATTGTGGTTCAGCAGTAGAGCACTCGCCTAGCACATGGGCGACCCAGGTTCGATCCTCAGCACCACGTACAAATAAAACGCATTGTGTACAACTAAAGCAAATAAATTAAAATATTAAGAAAAAGAGTAGTAAAGTCCAGGAGGTGCTATTGATGCTATTAGTCTAGAGGCAATAGTTTAGTCATTTAATCATAAAATACAATAGATTTTTATCATTATTTAATTGACCTATAGCAATAACTTTCAGTGACTTACTACATTTAAATTGACACCAAACTTCTCCTTACTTTCTTTTTTCTTTCTTTTTTTTTTTTTTTTTTTTTTTTTTTTTTTTTTTTTTTTTGTGGTGCTGGGGATCGAACCCAGTGCATGTAAGACAAGCACTCTACCAACTGAGCCATGTCCCTAGCTCAACTTTATTGACTTTTATATAACATTTCTATGAGCTAGACAACAGGTTTCACTCTGCACTTTTTGCAGTTAAGGAAATTGGGGTTCACAGAACAGAGGCGCTTGTTCATGATCACACACCAAGCAAATGTTATATGTCAAGCTTGATCTAGGTGTCCTGATCCAGTCCCAAGCTTCTCTGTTGAAGTCCTGTATCCTAAATATTGTTCTAAGTGTTACCGAAGCTCTGTCCTTGGCCAGATGCCAATCCAATAACAAGGACATGGTTTGGACAAAAAGGAAAAAGTGTTATTACTCTGCTAGCAAAGGAGAATCAACTGGGGACTCCTGTCCCAGAGGCTGTGATTCTCCCCATCAGGGGAAACAGGAGGTTTTTAAAGAGGTGATTCAAAGGCTACATTCTGCATTTCTCTGTCCAGAGTTGTAATTTACTTGTTAATTTGAGAGACAGTCATTTCTGAGATCTTCTGGTGCCATCCCCAAAGTCTGAATCACTTTTTTGTGTGCTCAGGACACATAACTCTTCCTAGGAAGGGGAAGAAAGGTAATTCTGTTTCCCCTGAGGGTAGGAAGAAGGAGAGATGATGGGGGAGGGGGAGAAAGAAACAAGTCCTTTTTTAAAATATGTTGCAGTAGCAGAGCAGCAAGGGCTATATTCAAAGCATAAAGTGGAACACTGTTACAGACAAACAAGGGCAATAAATATTCAAACAGAAGACAGTTGTTTAGGGAAATTTCTAACAACATCTATTGAAGTTAATTCTCCAGCTATTTATGGAAAAGTACCTGGCTAAATCATAAGATGTCTCACATACTTGTACATGGAGCCCAAGTTAATATGCCCCAAGATGGTGTAGTCTGCATAATAATAAATATATGTCCATTTGAAATTTGCTTAATTAATGTTTCATATCATAGTAGTGGTACATAAATTAAGATGATGTATTTTGATACCCATTAATATTTATTAATTTGGTCAAAAATCAAATCAATTATGTAAAAAATGATCGCAGAACAAATATAATTCTTAACAATCCTATGAAAGTCACTTCTTTCTATCCAAGAGCACTCTAGATGCGCACAGAAGACCATGAATTTAGTAAGCAAAGTCTAAAGGAGATTAGATGGTGGAAAGCTGGTTTGGCTTCAAAGCAAAAAATTATATTTAAATTTGTAACCAACCCTTACTTATCATCATACAAAGGAATTTGATTTGACTTCCATAGATATGAAAAGGTAATGGAGTCAAATTACACTTTGAAAGGCATCAACCAACAATACTGCTGTTTGTTTAATCACTGTAACTCTGTAAAAAGAATTTGCTTTTAATCAAGCACGAACAGGCTAGAAAATTTTGTGACCGTTTAATGATTGTTAAAGGAGGCTTCAAATAGGTGTGTGTTGTGGCAACAACTGAGAAGTTGGTGGCGAGTTACGGAGAGGTGAATAGCTGTGCTTGACCAGCTGCTGTGCCTGAAATGAAAGGGTACAGAAGCCAGTGGCCCCAGGTCAGAGCACAGACCCTTGCAGTTCTCCTGGGAAGTAAGATGTGGACTTTTATTCATGCAGAGAATTTCTTTGGTTCTATAGCAAAGATTGGGGGGGGGGGGGCATTGGTTGACTTCTTTAGAAGAATCTATTTAGAATCTATTTAGAAATATTTGTAGAATACAAAAAAAGTGATATCATAACAGCCTATACTGTGTAGAGGTAAATTTGCATTAGAACGTAATTACAATATAATAACCTTTAAAATCTCATTTTATCTTTATCTCTTCTGACAGTTAGAAATCCAAGTCCCTCCTGGTACTGTAGTTGCTTATGTTGCTCAGAAGTGGGACCCCTTTCAACCCAAATTCACAATACAAAATGCAAACAAAGAAGATATTTTGAAAATTGTTGGTCCTTGCACAACATGTGGCTGTTTTGGAGATGTGGATTTTGAGGTATGATTGACAGAATGAATAAAATTTTTCACTTAGGTCCTGATTTTTTTGCAATACAATTTAATTTTTAAAATATTCGAATCATGAAATATCCCCGAAATAAACATATTAGTGAAATCTAATAAATCAATATTTTCCACACCAGTAATAACTTAAAATTGTACATGCTAAGTTCAACAATTTAAAAAATACTATAAGTATACCATCCTGACATCTGCAAACAGATGGTATATTTATAATTTTAATTCATTTTTAATTTTTTTTCATTTTTTAATTTTAATAAAGTAAAAATAATGATGGTTATAAAATAACACTTTTCCTAAAAGTGTACTTAGCTACTATATCCCTTTTCTTTAAATAGTAAATGCCTCATTACTTTTAATCTGTTTTTGAACACCAAACTATTTATGTATATAAAGTTATGGCTTTTTTAAATAACCAAATTTTCTCTTTTTTTGGTACGGGGGATTGAACTCAGGGACATTCAACCACTGGTCCACATCCCCAGCCCTTTTTCTTATTTTATTAGAGACAGGGTCTCACTGAGTTGCTAAGTGCCTTGCCAATTGCTGAGGCTGGCTTTGAACTCACGATCCTCCTGCCTCAGCCTCCTGAGTGCTGGGATTACAGGCATGCGCCACTGCGCCTGGCTAAATTTTCTCATTTTTAAAAAGAGTAGTACATCCTAATTTTAGTGGATTAGATTTATATGAAATTATAAGCATACATGGTGTAAAGTAAATATATATAATTCTGATCACTTAAATTATATGTCTTTTTTTTTTGTAGACCTGATTGTCACACAATCCAGTTTAGATATCATTTCAGAAATGTATTGCATTAAAATATTAGTAATTTAAAAGTCATGTTTGTAAGAGTTGCTAAATTTGATTATAAAGTAATCCATTCTCAGTTTTCTATAATTGAATGTTAAAAGACATAGTTATAAATTCAGTTGGTAACAAAATTAAATATCTTTACAGATTCCTTAGACATGCACCTTTAAGCAGAGGAGACAGCTAAATTTCAAGTGTATACTTATTTTTTATTCATTTATTCAGTTTTTAAGACTTCCAGGAACATTATTCATACATTACAAAATTTGCAAAGTGAGATGGGCCAGTTCCACCCATTTTGAAAGGATTTCGTGTGGCTTTTTAAATGGGTAATATAACTGAGGATAAGTAAAACATAAAGTTTAATATTCATGGTATAGAGATGTCCTAGGTAACATTCGTTATTTTCTGTATTCTACCACTACATGGAAAGTGAAAGACTATATTAGATAATTTTCAGTATCAGAACGGGAAAGAGGGAAAGGAAATGCATAGTTGATAAAGTTGAAGTGTAGACTCTTTCTAGCTGACAAGGTAGTCTTTAGTGTTAGATTATAATTTCCTGCACTGTACATTAGCTTAGAGTGTTTTGTAAAGCCAAAATATAACCTAGGGTTGGTTAAAAAGGAAGGACTTAGCTAATGTCTGAGTATAATGTAAAAAAATGTAATTTAAGTAATGTGTAATAATGTTTAAATGTTTTCATAATTACAAAATCAACTATATAAAAATTTTAAGTTCACAAATTTTATGTAGAGATTATTTTAATTCATTCTACACCTTTCTCTCTCTGTGTATATATATACCTATATAAGCATTAATAAATATGTATATTTTTTAGTGGTGTATTCAGGCTTAAAATCTGGACCACAGGTAAAGGAATCACCTTCCTTCTTAGACCATATAATTGAACTATGTACCTGCTGCCATCTTGTGGTTGCTTGGCCTTAATTATTTATTGCTATTTTATTCTCCATCTGCATACAAGTAAAGAAGAAGAAAAAAAAAAAAAAGAATGATGTTGGAATAGAAAACTGTCAGAAAAGCATGATTTCTGAAGAGTAAATTGGAAAGTTACATTTAAAATCTTGTGCTTATATAAAAGGAATGAATAACATAGAATTGTCTTTGGAGTTGATGAATAAAATAATTCATATCTTTCCTGAAGTAAGCATCCTGGGAAATGAGTAACCAGCTCTCTTTGCCTTCAAATTTGATAGTTTTTATTGTCTTTTCAAAGGTGAAAACCATGAATGAAAAGCTTACCATTGGAAGATTTCAAAGTACTGGTCAGGATTTGTAAATGACGTCTTCACAAATGCGGACAACTTTGGCATCCGCGTTCCTGCCGACCTAGATGTGACAGTCAAAGCAGCCATGATCGGTGCTTGTTTTCTCTTTGTAAGTGTGGTCTTGGGGGCCTGGGTGATTTTTCTTCTCTTCACCTGTCCATTACCACAGAGCTAATCCCAGTTTACACAGTTTGGACCTGCAGAAGGTGTTTTGTGCAGGGAAGTCTGGTTTAGGATGAATGTTCTTCACAAATCCAAATTTAATAGCCTTCATTTCTACCAGGCAGCCCCTCTCCAGCCGCCTCATGGTCCTCAGGGATCTATGCCCCATGACATCCTTCTCATCTTTTTTCTCATAAACTGAGTTTCCTTCCCTTTCAATGCCAATTTTGGTTTTTTTTGACTTATTTTCATTTGAACTGAAAATATGTAACTGTAGATGTCACAATATTTGTCCTGGGTAAGGATCAGAGTGATTTCATTGCTTAGCTAACTTAGCTAGGTGCTGTTTGGAATGAGAAAAGTGCAATTTTTTTTGTACTTCATATCTGCTGAATATGGCTATCTGAGATCCAGAGCTTTTAGTTGCCATTATAACAAAGATGTGCCCTGATCTTTAATTTCCAATTTATAACATTCTTGAAAACACCTCTTGGTATGTGGAGACGGATGACCTAATAAGTCAAGTAGCACCTGGCTAAAATGCTTGGTTACCAATGACCCTAACCCCCCTCGAACATCCCCTTGATTCACTACCACTTTCCATGCACTCATGAAAACTCACAGAAGTTTTCAACAAACCAACATTCTTCTCCATATTTTCCTGTTCCTCAGTCTTAGGATCCTAAATCTTATGGGTTCTGTTAACGTGCGCAGCTGACAGTCCTGTGTAATGAGTCTTCCCTGAACACTTGGAAAATATATTAACAAAGAAAAATACTTCAGTGACATCACTGCTGGACACTCAGAGTTTACCACAGAAGTGGATGGACAGAGAGGGGCAGAGTGTCTCATGGAGATACATATTCACTGGGAATAACTAATAGCTGCCATTCACTTCTTTTTTCTAAGATTATAATATCATAAAACATTCACACTTTTTTGCCAATGGAGGTTTCAAAACAATTTCTCACGCATATTTCCAAGGTAAATTATTTGCTCAGATACAGAATTTCAAAGGTTGGAGTCTATTCCCACCTCCTACACTGACCTAGAAGACCTACAATCGAATTCTGCTGTCTTGATCACCTCAAATTTCAGCTGAGACACAGTGCTGATTTAAATGAGGTTTCCAAGTTATTTATATTCTCAAAATTCAACATGTAACTGTCATGAAGCTTAAAACTTTTCAGTTTTCCCCCTACTGATAAATCACATGTTGCCAGAACACCACTGGGAAATATAATTGCTTTATTTAATCAAAGCTTACAAGTCAGACTTTTGATCCTAACTGTTGCCTTTTGTAAATTCACTCATACTCAGTTTATTTATTTGTAGGATTTTATGTTCTTTGAACATTCACTAGCTGGATTGTAACAAGCAAGATGATGAAAACAATAAAATATGCAGAATATATTTCAGTGAGTAAAAGGCAATTTGAATGATCTCTTTCCCTTTGAAGATGTCTATATTTGACGCTATCTAATTCTTTTTCATTTTATTGTAGATATCCCTTGGGCCCTGGATTTCATTTCTGATGGTTTGAGTATTTTCTCTCTTTTTTGTAACAAAATGTTAATTATTATATTTATTAAAACATAATTTAATGAGGCAATTATCTAGCTGTGAATGCATGACAATTACTGGCCTGAGCACAAGGTTGCTTTGAGAGATTACCATTCTTTCTTTTTATCCTTTTGAAGTTATTGCAATGGTAGGCATGAAAGATGAGAACGAAGGCTTTCAGAATCACTGATGAAAATTCAATGTTTAGAGAACACTTTGAAGTTTTTCTGGTACTAAGGGTAGTTACTAATCAAAAGGACTGAATGTCTAAAATATTTTTTCAAAAGTAGTCTCTTTTGACTTTGTTTGTTAATGTTCTTATTGTAGTGAGATATTTTTACTTTATGTTGGAAAAGTTACAGGTTGAAGTAAATAATATGCTTACAGATGAAGAAGAAAAAAAGATGGTTTCAATTGATTCTAGGGGCAAGAGGCACAGTTATATTGCATAAGGAAGCTCATATTTACAAACCAAAACATACGGAAATACCTACTTATGCCAGAGTTTTAAATAATCCTATAAATAAACTTCTAAATTAGCAGAGGCAGTGTTTTCTAGCAGGAATTTTTATTTTCAATGAAATTTCGGCCAATTGCAGAATCTAAATCTCTGACAATGAAAAAATGGACAACTCTAGTCTTTAAAAATTAAGCAAACAAACAAAACCCAAACCCATGAGGCAAATGTAGAAATAAGAAAGCAAAGTATATTCCATTCATCCAATACTTTCCCTTCTTAATGCTACGGAGTGCTCCCAGTTGCTTACCTTCACTGTCCACAATTTCTAACGCCCACAAGAGGAAAATTCTTTTTTATGAATGACAAAGTTTCTTCTCCCCTTTTCTAAATGAGGGAACAGATTTTTTTTTTTTTTAAGTGAGGCTCTACATTAGAATTACACAACTATCCAAATATCCATGTGCATGTGAAAATGTTTGGAGAAATGTTGGGCAATCCCCCCACTTAGAACTGGGAATGAATTCCAAGCATCTCTTACTGAAAGGATTGTTTGAAATTAGAAAGCAGTCATCTCTAGAAATAACATTATATGTGGCAGCTTTTTTCCTAAATGGTCCACAACTATCCATTTTGTTCTGTGTTCTGAGTTAAGGCCCTTATGTTGTGTAAAATGGAAAGGAACAGAGAGCCTCTTCCTTGTTTTCTGGTTTGATTTCCTACAGCATTTTTTTTTTTTTTTTTTTTGGCGGGGGTGTGGGGTGTGTGTGTGTGTCGTACCAGGCATTGAACTCAGGGCCACTGGACCCCTGAGCCACATCTACAGCCCTTTTTACATTTTATTTAGAGATAGGGTCTTGCTGAGTTTCTTAGGGCCTTGCTAAGTTGCTGAGGCTGGCTTTGAACTCAGGATCCTTCCTGCCTCAGCCTCTGAGTCACTGGGATTACAGGAATGCACCACTGCACCAGCTCCCATAGCATCCTTTGTTCTCTCTTTACATCTTTACCCCTTCTATGAGCACCCTCTCTTGGCATGCAGAAACCACAAATGGCCTCAATCAACCACAAAAGATCTTTACCTGGGGCATAATAGCATGGATAGTAATCAAAAAGTTAACCAGGATTCAGAACCGTACACAGCGTTTCTCTCAGTCATACCATCCATGCCTTCATTGTGACTGCAGTCAGTGTCACCTGCATGTGGGAGTAACACAGATATGGAAGGGAACCCAAGTTCCACGTGCAATGGCTATCACCTTCAGTCTGGCGCTGCTGTTTGGCGGCTGGGCAGCCATCAACCTGCAATCCTCTGGAATCTTCTGGGGTTCCCATGTTACCTTGAAGAGCTGTGGAAAGGGCAGCTCAGCCTATTTCAAAGAAAGTGTGTCATTTGTGATCCTGTATCACAAGCTGAAGGAAATAGTATTTTTAAAGCTGATGCATATTAACTAATAAAATGGCAAACAATCTTTGCAATGGTTTGAATGTTGGCTCCCTCCAAAACTCATGTTAAATTGAATTGCTGTTGTAACCATAATAAGAGGTCGTGAGGGCTCCAGCCCTATGAGTGGATTTAATGCTTAATAAAAGGGCTTTCAGGTGTAGGATAATGTCCTCTTGCTCCCTTTTCTCTTCTGCAATGTGAGAAGCAGCAATCTTCCCCTCCAAGGAGCGCCATCTTGGAAGCTGAGACCAGCCCCTTTCCAGGTACCAAACCTCCTGGGGAGTTGAACTTCACAGGCTCCAGAACTGAGAGACACAAACTCCTGGTCTTTATAAATCACCCAGCCTCAAGTATTCTACTATAGCAGTAAAAATGGACTGAGACCATTGCTAACATTTCCAAGGACTTGTTCTTTGCCAGGTACCGTGCTCTGTGAGTTTCTGGTGGGATGTCAAATTGAAATGCAGTGAAGGAAACCGCCCAGTGTGGAACCTGTCTTCCCCCTCACCGCCCTGCACCCCTGCTCTGTGTTCTACATTTTCTTCCTAAAGATGATTCTGCTTTCTTATTTTCTGCTTGCCCTTAATTTTTTTATTTTTATAACTGATGTAATAACCTTCACAGCTAAGACTTTCTCTATGGAGCAAGAATGGGGAAAGGAAAAAAAAAATATTTGTAAATGTTACATTTTAATATGACGAACTGCTTTGGAGTTTAAAAAATATTTAAATGAACCTTAAAAGAACTATCAGAAAGAACTATTCAACACACCCATATCTAATGGAGTCTCACTAAAGATAAAACTCCTTCTTAGAGCGTAGGACTCATTTTCAAGTTGATTCCATTTGATTAAATCCTCCTAAAGTATGTTATTCCCAGGTTGGCACATTACAAGAAAGTGAGTTCTATCTGGTCTCTCCTTCCTCATTAAAGGCTAATATGTATCTTTTTTTTTTTTTTTTTAATCTCTTCAGTGTTCTGTTTTTTCCCTTTTTTTTCACTAAACAAGACCCTAGCAAGACCCTTTGATGTTCAGTGAAACACTGTTGTAGAATGAGATGGATCCTCTGTGAGTCCCTTCCTGGTTTCTTACCTTGGCACCATGTTGCTCTTGGATTTAATAATATTTGTTGAGTCCTTCTTATGTCCCCAAAATATAGTCTTTGCGGGGCTGGGATTGTGGCTCAGTGGTAGAGCACCTGCCTAGCATGTGTGAGGCACTGGGTTAGGTCCTCAGCACCACATAAAAATAAATAAATAAAACAAAGGCATTGTGTGTAGACTAAAAAAAATTTTTTTTAAAATATAGTCTTTGCTCTTATGGCATGGACAGTACAAGAGATAGCTGTTGAAGAAAATGTGGTGTATATACACAATGGAATGTTACTCAGCCATAAAGAATGAAATTATGGCATTTGCTGGTAAATGGATGGAACTGGAGATTATCACGCTAAGTGAAATAAGCCAATTCCCAAAAAAACAAAGGCCAAGTCTTCCCGCTGAGATGCTAACACACAATAAGGGGTGGAGGTAATAGAAGTTTACTGGATTAGACAAAGGGGAATGAATGGAAGGAAGGGGATGGGAATAGAAAAGACAGTAGAAGGAGTCGGACATAACTTTCCTAAGTTCTAATATGAATACATGACCAGTGTAACTCCACATCATGTACAACCACAAGAATGCGACCCTAATTAGAATAAGTAATACTCCATGGATGTATAATATGTCGAAATACACTCTACTGTCATGTATATCTAAAAAATAATAATAAAGATTTAAATATATTTTAAAAGATTGGGTTGGTGAGATGGATGGAGAAGACGCTGATGTACCAGTCAGTAGGTGACTTTAGTAGGTTAGGTGACAGGTAGTGTAACTTGGATGGGGCAATCACAGAAAGAAGAAATGAGCAGACTCAAGACTATAGCAGGAGGTGAAATCATTACTTCAAGCTGGGTTGAAGGAGGAGGTGGGAGCTGGGGATATAGCTCATTTGGTAAAGTGCTTGCCTCACATGCACAAGGCCCTGGGTTCAAAACCCAGCACCACAGAAAAGAAAAAAACAATGAAGATGGGAGGGAAGAGGAAGATTTGGCTGATGCCATTTTCTTCTTTTTTTTTTTGGGGGGGGGGTACTGGGGATTGAACTCAGGGACACTCGACCACTGGGTCACATCCCCAGCCCTTTTTTGTATTTTATTTAGAGACAGGGTCTCACTGAGCTGCTAAGTGCCTTACCATTGCCGAGGTTGGCTTTGAACTCTCGATCCTCCTGCCTCAGCCTCCCAAGTGCTGGGATTCCAGGCGTGCGCCACCACACCCGGCACTGGCTGATGCCATTTTCTGACAGAGGGATCTGGGTTTGAAGGAAAGCACATCAGCTCAGTTTTAGATGCACTAAATTTCTAATGCCTTAAGTCTTTCAAAAGATGTCCGGTAAGAAAAGGTGGAAATTTTTCTGCTACTGTATTTCTAAAAGAAGCCCAGTTTGTGAGAACCGTATGGACCCACAGAGACCTGAGTGATTCTTGATTTATTTTAAAAAGTCCCTAAAAGTATTTTCAAAAATACGAGGACAATGAATTCATTCATTCATTCACTCATATCTATTGATTGAATGTTTTGTGTGGCACTGTAGATGGAACCCAAGACCTTACACACATTAAAAATTGTTCTATCACTGAGCTATAGCCCCAGACCACTGTTTATTAATTTATTTACTTTTTTTTTTTTTGTTACTGGGGATTGAACCCAGGGGCACTCGACCACTAGGCCACATCCCCAGCCACTTTTTTTTTTTTTTTAATATTTAGAGATGGAGTCTCACTGAGTTGCTAAGTGCCTGTGTGGCACTGTAGATGGAACCCAAGACCTTACACACATTAAAAATTGTTCTATCACTGAGCTATAGCCCCAGACCACTGTTTATTAATTTATTTACTTTTTTTTTTTTGTTACTGGGGATTGAACCCAGGGGCACTCGACCACTAGGCCACATCCCCAGCCACTTTTTTTTTTTTTTTTTTAATATTTAGAGATGGAGTCTCACTGAGTTGCTAAGTGCCTCGTCATTGCTGAGGCAGGCTTTGAACTAGAGATCCTCCTGCCTCAGCCTCCCAAGTGCTGGGATTACAGGTGTGTGCTACCACACCCGGTGACTGTTTATTTATTTTTAATTGACAAAAAATTTCATTTATTTATCATCTACAACATGGTGTTTTGAAATATACATTATGGAATTGCTAAATTGAGCTAATTAATCTATGAATTTCCCCACCTCACATTTTGTGGTGAGAATACTTAAAATTTACTGTTTTAGTGATTTTTTAGTAATATGAAACATTAACTCCAGGCATAATAATATGCAATAGATCTGAAATTTGTTTCTATCCATTTACTTTACTAATGTTTATGGAATTACTTCTAAGTATTAGACTTTGTCTTAGATACTAGGTTATTCATGTTCATAGGTATGTTGTCCCCAACATTCTTTCAACAAATATTTGTGGAGCACAGGCAGGTCATCATTAAGTTATCACAGTAAACAAGAGCAATAAAGTACTTACTCTTATGGAGGTTATGGATAAAAATAAATGACAACAGAAAATAATATAATGTAGCTAAAGATGATCATAAATACTGATAAAGAGTTTACCACTAATATCTAAAATAATAAACCAAGTTTTAGATATTCAGGCCAGGGTGAGCTGGGCTTGTAAGAAGAGAGTTTAAGGGAAAAAGCGTGAAGCTCAGAAGTTATACTGTGGACTTCAGTGGACTTCAGCTAAAGAATCATGTTTACGAGGGTAAGACGTAGCTAATTGTCTTTCAAAAATATGATCATTGCACCAAAGCTGGTGCTGGTTATCTGATTTCCAGGAATTTCACATGACAGGGATGTTACTGAGGGGAAGATCAGAAATGTGTATACTTTGGTAATCAATCACTGATTGACTAAGCAAGTTTAATACTGGTTTTGTTGGTTAGTCATTACCTCAATGAGCTAACAAATAATCAATTTTCTACCAGGAGGGTAAGAATTTTATGTTCTCAAACCCAGGAAGAAAAGTAATTCAGAAGAAAAGAACTAGAAACAGAGGTTTCCATTCCATTTGTGCATAGACCAGACAAAAATAAGTAGAAAGCCCTAAGAATATGGGGGAAAAAGAGCATCCGAGGCAGCTGCAGAGCAAGTGTGAAGCCGGAGTCCAGAACACGGCGGGCAGGGTGGAGGCACGGAGCCTATGGGGCCTGAGCACAGTGAGGGAGGAGGGAGAGCAGTACCTGCTGCGGGAAGAACATCTCCAGGGCTGGGCCCATGGAATCCTGCAAGGGAACCACGTGAAGAAAGCTGGCACTCAGCTGCATACGGGACATGCAGGGTACTAAGAACTGGAAGAGCAAGTCCAAGTTTCTGCCCAGTCCAACCATCTGCTCTGGGAAACTGAAGATGAGCCATGTTGCTAATCAACACAGATGGAACCACAGGTTGCAAAGACAGGTGCAAAGCAGGTGCAGGATTACAGGTGCTTTGATAACAAGAGGATGCTGCAGAGGCACAGGACAGGAGCATTCAATATTATTTAGGACAAGAGGATTACCACCCTCAGAGAGCTGAGTAACAAAACAAAATCTGAATATCCGTCCTCCAGGCCAATTGAGGTCAAAGCCAGGAATTGAATGCGTAGGAGAATATTCCATCTCAAGAGCATAATGCAGAGGCATAGAAGTGACAATCACAATAGTTAGCACGGAGAATGCAGAGGCCCCATGAGATTGAAATGTGCCTAATGGGGTCAGACTCTCCTCCTGGACCAGGAGATCCATGCTTCCTACTCCATGGGCTACAGGCAGCTGTCAATTATGGTGCTACGTTATGGTTCAAGCAGTATCTGCTTCTCCTGGGTTGGTACGCTTTGCTCTACCTAATCAGAGCAGTCTCTGCGGGCTTTGAGAATTATTTAGACCTGATTTGAAACTCCAAAATTGAGTCTGAGTGAACAAACAGGTATGGAGGAGAGAAAATCTGAAGGAAAGAAACTAAAATTTGTTAGATAAATAGCCCCTATTTCCCTACAAGAAAGAGTGTTTTTTTTTTTGTTGTTGTTTTTTGGTATCAGGGATTGAACTCAGGGGCACTCAACCACTGGGCCACATCCCCAGCCCTTTTTTGTGTTTTTATTAGAGACAGGGTCTCACTGAGTTGCTAAGTGCCTTGCCATTGCTGAGGCTGGCTTTGAACTCGTGATCCTCCTGTCTCAGCCTCCCAAGTGCTGGGATTACAGGCGTGCGCCACCGCACCTGGCAAGAAAGAGGTTTTGATAGATGATCTGAGGGAGCATGTCATGACTCAGCATATATAGCCACTTACTAAAACTCTGCTTTACGTTTACCAGTAAATAGATGCAACTGGAAATCGTCATGGTAAGTGAAATAAACCAGAGCCAGAAAGTCAAGGGGTCTCTGCTACATGGAAGCTAGAGCAAAATAAGGGGGGGGGGGGGGAAGGAAAAAAGTAGGGGATCCTGTGAAAAGAGAGACCAGTGGAGTAGAGGAAGGGGATTAAGAGGGAGGGAGGAGGGATGGGAAAAGGGAGAATCTGACCTAACTTTAAAATGTACACATAGAATATATCACAGTGAATCTCCCCTTCATGCATATTCATGAGGCACTAATTTTAATAAGACTACAAATAAATAGAATAAAGATCAGTAGAGCACAGAAAAGAGAATGGTGGAGGGAGGAAGGGAGAGAAAGGCATGTACTGGGGACTGAATTAGAGCAAATTATATTATATGGTTATCTGATTATAACAAAAGGAACCCTATTATTATGCGTAACTAAAATGAGCTAAGAAAAAAATATGATATTGTAGGCATACCTGGAATCAAGAAATACGTAAGTATTTCTAATTTAAAAACTTATCTCACTTAAGTTTCAATTTTATGGTTTATGCACATAGGATTTTAGGTTTATTGTGTTATTTAAAAAATGAGAATAAGCCGGGCGCGGTGGCGCACGCCTGTAATCCCAGCACTTTGGGAGGCTGAGGCAGGAGGATCACGAGTTCAAAGCCAGCCTCAGCAATGGCGAGGCACTTAGCAATTCAGTGAGACCCTGTCTCTAAATAAAATACAAAAAAGTGCTGGGGATGTGACCCAGTGGTCGAGTGCCCCTGAGTTCAATCCCTGGTACCACAAAAAGAAAAAAAAAAAAAAAAATGAGAATAAACAAAGAAAATGACATAAAATTTGAAGATTTTTACAACTTATCCCTATTTGTGTAGTTCAATGCTATAGTTTTTTTTTTTTTTGTTTTTTTTTTTTGTTTTTTTTTTTTTTTTGTGGTACTGGGGATTGAACTCGGGCACTCAACCACTGGGCCATATCCCCAGCCCTTTTTTGTATTTTATTAGAGACAGGGTCTCACTGAGTTGCTAAGTGCCTTGCTGTTGCTGAGGCTGGCTTTGAACTCGTGATCCTCCTGCCTCAGCCTCCCAAGTGCTGGGATGACAGGCGTGTGCCAAGGCGCCTGGCTCAATGCTAGTTTTGTTTTGTTTTGTTTTGTTTTGTTTGTACCAGGGATTGAACTCAGGGGCACTCCATCACTGAGCCACATCCCCAGCCCTATTTTGTATTTTATTTAGAGACAGGGTCTCACTGAGTTGCTTAGTGCCTTGCTATTGCTGAGCCGGCTTTGAATTCCTGCCTAAACCTCTAGAGCCACTGGGATTAACACCTGGCTCCAATGCTATAGTTTTGATACTGCCAGGGTTTCCACTGAGGAGTCCTGCTCCCTCACATTTTGCGTATAACATTAGAGAAGCACGGCAAGGCAAACATATAAAGCAGGGTTTATTTTAGAAAGTGGTAACATAGTCTTCTGGGAGGGAGAAGGGGGCCATAGCTGGTGTCCTGATATCCCAAGAAGTGTTCTGCCTTTTTTATGTGTCCTAGGCTTCCTTTGTTCTCTTTCCTTATTGTTAGAAAAATGTTGAACAAAGTTAACTCACGCAGTGTTAGTGCAATAAAAGGGTTTATTAGGGACCATGTGGGGAAGGGTAGGGAAAGGGAGGGAGGGGAAGGAGGGTAGGGAATGGGAAAGGGGCAGAACAAGAAGAGAACTGTTTCAGTCCGGAGCAGGCTTAAATAGTGAACTGGTGGTCCGAGGGACCCCTGGAGCAAGTCGGTGTCCCCATAGGCTTCCGGAGGTCAAGAGGCAAGGCCTATGTCATAATTGGCTCAGTAAGGCACCTGGGGTGTGGTCAGCAGCATGGCCAGCCTGAGGCGTGGCCAGCAGCGTGGCCGACCAGAGGTGCCTGGGAGTCTTAAGGTACCTGGGGGGGGTGTGGCTAGTTGAGCTACCTGGGAGGTGTGCCTTCCCTGCCCGGAATCCAACACTTACCTCCTTCCTGCATAGGTGACTAGGACCAAAAGATGGCCCAGCTGAGATGGTCAAGATGCTGATATTGCAGGTTGTTGGTGATGAGTTCTGCTCCCCCAGTGTTGAAGTTTGAACATTAGAGAAGCGCACCGAGGCGAGCATTTATAAAGCAGGGTTTATTTAAAAGGGGGTAACATAGACTTCTCCCAGGAAGGAGAAGGAGGCCATTGCTGGTAGCCTGATCTCCCAAGAAGCGAGGCAGGTCTGCCTTTTTTATATGTCCTAGGCTTTCTTCGTTCTCCTGCTCTCTTCCCCTTATCTCTCTCCTTCCTGTGTAAGTGACTGGGCCCAGTGGAATGGCCAAAATGTGGGAAGCACATGGGCTGAAGGGGGAAGGGCAGGATGGTGCAGCCCAAAACACTTTGAATTAACAACTTTATAGCTCCCTGTAGGGAGGGGCAATTCCTGGGACAGGTTACCTTGGCAACAGGTTGGGGCAGGGGCAGGTTCTTGAAAAGGGTGGAGGAAGGGCTCTGAAGGAATTAACATTCCAACCCCTCAGGGGGGCAGTCTCCCTAGAGTCTCCAACTTCCAGGATTCACTCAACACTGGTCTCCTTGATCCTACCTGACTCGATTTACCTAGCTATACTGACTGCCAGTCTGATTCTGGCTTCTATGTGAAAAGCAGATGGGCTGGAGGGGCCCAGGTGGAGAGATCCAGGCAAGAAGGGGGGGGGGGGGGGGGCAGTGTGCATTAATTAACAACTTTTTAAACTCCTGGTAAGGAGGGACAATCCCAGGGACAGGTTTCCTTAGCAACAGGCTGGAGCAGGGGCAGGTTGTCTTGATAAGGGTAGAGGAAAGACTTTGAAGACATTACCATTTCAGTTCCTCAGGGGGCAGTCTCCAATTCCCCAGACCCAAACTGGCCTCTGGATCCGACCCTTGCCTATGCCCTGACTGCCTTGTCTTTAATTCTGGCTTCAGTTTCTTTAATTGCTAAAATTAGGAGGGAATACAATTATTACTTATATTATTACAACTTCTGAATTTGAACCTTTGTTTTTCCTTTCTATAAGTTTTAACTTTTATCCTTTCTAATTACATTTGTTTTGGAATCTGTGGCTTTTTTTCAGAAGGAAAAAGCTTTTTTTTTTTTTTTTTTTTTAAATAAACATTTTATGAAGAAATGTAAATGAATTTTGTGTGGTTCTTATTCTATGACACTTTTTGGCCATTAAAACAAGTAAGCCAGGTGCTGTGGTGCAAACCTGTAATCCCAGTGGCCCCAGAAGCTGAGGCAGGAGGATCAGGAGTTCAAAGCCAGCCTCAGCAAAAGCCAGGCACTTAACAACTCAGTGAGACCCTGTCTCTAAATAAAATACAAAATAGGGCTGGGGATGTGGCTCAGTGGTGGAGTGCCCCTGGGTTCAATTTCCTGTACCAAAAAAAAAAAGTCAAGTGAAGGTGTTAAACTTAGACCTTATAGATTTAAATAATTTACATAATTTTAGAAATCTATATTTTAAGGAGAAAATAAGTTGATAGATAAATATCTTATTAAGGAAAAATTCACCTAGTGAATTTTGCTGACGGAGCCACTATTTTATGACTATCTGCCAGGTATTATCATCATCATCATCATCATAGGGAAAATGCCTTTTCTGGGAATTTGCCATTTAATGTAAATACCTGCTTTATAAGTATCAGTTGCAATGGAACTCTAAGAAATTTCAAATAAAATATTAGGTGTTTTGTCAGAAACAAAACTAAAATAATCTGGAGCTATTTGTTTCATAAGTATATAAAAGCTAGCACTAAGGATCATCATAAGACACTGGGTTAGACTTTTATCCATTTCTCACCTAATTTAGTGTTACACACAAAGTGATCATTATAAGCCCAAAGGTGTGAATGAAAACATTACGTCTCAGAAAGATGACTAATGTCAAATTTTACAGAGCTTATTACTTTTATCTGCCTTCTAGGCTGAGAATATGAGTGGGCAGGAAGTGATAGAAGAAGAAGAACTTTACACACAGTAAGAATTTGGAAGCCTAGGGAATAGATGTCTTTATGCCTTGAGTCCTGAATAAGTAATATTCTCATCAAAATTATGTTCAATTCCTATCGGGGAAAACAGAATATCCTGAAAATCTTTCATCTACTGGTGTCATATTTATGGTGTCATTTTTGTGGATGCCTTTGTAGTTACTCATCCATATAGTAAAGGAAACACCTAACTGGTAAGCCTGAAAACTTCTCCCTGAGAAAACGTTTCAATTACATCAGAGTAAACATTTTAAAATATTGGTCAAATATAAAAAATTTGGAAACTACTGTAACCATGATCCCTTCACCTTCTGAATGTAGCCTTCATTGTTCTAGGGGTTTTTTTCTTTTTTTCTTTTTTTTCCCTCTTCTCCCTTTCCCCCTCTCTAACAAGATTGGGGAGATAGTGCTATCTTTTCTTCCCCTATTTAATTGCTCTTGAACACACCCACTACAAGAAGGATTGCCTGCTGAGGATCTGGAAAGTGAAAGTCTCCCAAATTAACAAGTGAATCCTAACACGCCAACAGGGCATCCTGGGACCCCCTACTACAATGTAACCCTTGAAAAATTCCTTTAAACACCCGTGTCCTTCCTGATCAGGAGAGTCATAGAGTCATAGCCTTTGGGACAAGAGTCCCCCGTGTTTCTCCTTTGCTAGCAAAGCAATAAAACTTCATTTTCCCTTTTCTCAAAATCGTGTCCTCATTATTAAATTTGGCACACTACTTTCTAATGCCAATAAGTCATAACGGCTATTTTAGTCTACCATTTTTATATTCTTTTCAGAATGAATTTTGGTGAAGCCAAACAAATCAATAAATGTAATTTTACTATTTTAACACCTGCATCATATCCTTAAGTACTTTGTATTAAAATACAGCAGATTTTTAAGTTATGTTGAAAGTCAACAATTTTAAATAAAAAGAAACACTGGGAAGTTAAACAGCTGTTACTTTGTTGAGTTAGCAAGTTGTTTAAAATCCAGCAAAGTATGTAGAGGTGATCTAAACATTTCACATGTCTTTTCTGCTGCAGATGGTAGCAACACTTCCCATTGTGGTGGGTTTGATTAGCTACATCAGAAGAATTGTGTATCCACAATGGAATCAAGAAATACTTAAACATTAAATTAATTAATGAGTATTCACTTTGTTCTTATTGTAATCTGGGGAAAAGCATGCCCCTTTGTGTGTAGAAGGGTACAAGTTGATGTTCTTTTTCTTATTAACTAAGAAGCAGACTATTGCTGCATGGTACATGCAATAAAAGTTTAATATTCACTATTTTATAGACTGCTGCCATTTTAATCAAGTGAATTTTTTTTTTTTTTTTTAGTACCAGGGATTGAACTTGGGGGCACTCCACCACTGGGCCACATCCCCAGCCCTTTTTTGTATTTTATTTAGAGACAGGGTTTCAATGAGTTACTAAGTGTCTTGCCATTGCTGAGGCTGGCTTTGAACTCTGGATCCTCCTGCCTCAGCCTCCCAAGTCACTGGGATTTCAGGCATGTGCCACTGAGCCCAGCTTAATTAAGTGAATTTATGTGTTCCATTTTTCCATGAAAAACGACTGTCACCGGCTTAGCAAATAGGTAAACAAAAGCAACCACAAAGATCAAGCCTGAAACTGAAAGCAGATTCCCAAAGCTGATTTTCTATTTGTCACTTAAGAACTAAACAATCTTTAGGGAAAATCTATTATTACTTAAAAGTGTGCAGAAAATCTCTTTACTTTGGATATTTGTATGCTGTGTCTTGATTACCTTTGTTGGATTCCAGGCAGGAGGCCACACCTCCCAGGTGCTTTGTTAAAAACTACACCTCCCAAGATCCTCAGCGTGACCAGAAAACCTGACCAGCAAATGCCCTGTCCACTAACCCCCGCCCCCGACCTCTGATAGCCTATAGGGCAAGGACTCACTCCAAGGGGTTTTATGACCCTTACTCTATTTAAAGCCAGCCCCGGACTAAAATCGCTCTCTGTTCCTGCCGCTCTCTATTCCTGCTCTGCTCCCTCTCGCTCAGGTTCCCATTCGTCCGCGCGGTTCATCCCCATCCCCCCACGTGTTTCTTTGGGAATTCAATAAACCCCTTCCCTTTTCCTCTACCATGGTTCCAGCGTGCTTCCGACTATCCTGCAAGTTTTCTAACAACCTTCAGAGGAAATTTATAGTGATGCCCAATGACATGCATTCAAAGGTCTTCCCAGTTTGGTGATTCCTAGTCTTGAAGCAGGGGTGGGTAGGTCTGACCATGAATAAAAATAAGCTTTTAAGATAATAAAGTGATAAGAACATGAAACCATAACAAATATTGTATGAAGAATTGGGGTGTGAGCTCAAAAGAAGGGAAAACAATATAAAATGCAGAAAAATGAATGTTCGAATCACAAGAGTAGATTTTTTTCTTAAATACCAATGTCTATGTCTCATTCCATGTTAATTAAGTCAAAGTCCTTAGACCTGGCTCCTGGTTCATTGTACACATTTTTCATTTTGGGGGGAGGTTTTTTTTTTAATCTGCTAAGTAAATCTAATGCACAAGCAGTATCACAAGTAACTTCCTATCTAAAGCTGGCTTTTTTTTTTTTTTTTTTTTCAAGTTCAAACCCAAATTTGGCATTCTGAAGCTTCAGAGTAATCAGTACACCTGGTTACTGAACCAATCTGGTTTATTTGCATAGACTTTCCATCAGCTTGAGCCCTTTATATTCATGTCTCTCTGGGATCCTTGTGTAGATCACCAGTTTACTCTTCTGAACCCATGTTTCAAAAAAGTATTCAGTGATTACAAAGTGACAATAATAATAGTGCTATCATATTGTATTGCTAGAATTCTTTTTCAAAGCTCTTTCACACTTATGGCTTCATGAGGAAAGAGGGTTTTAATTGTGCGAAACATCGGAAATGACCTGGTATGGCTTCTACATATTTAGAATTTAGAAAATGAGAAGTAGAGCCGGGCATGGTGGCCCACGCCTGTAATCCCAGCTGCTCTGGAGGCTGAGACAGGAAAATCTTGAGTTCAAAGCCAGCCTCAGCAATGGTGAGGCCCTAAGCAACTCAGTGAGACCCTGTCTCTAAATAAAATACAAAATAGGGCTGAGGATATGGCTCAGTGTTTGAGTGCCCCTGAGTGCCAAAAAAAAAAAAGAAAAAGAAAAAAGAAAAAGAAAGAAATGAAAAGTAGAAAAATCAATGACATTTTTCTACTTTGCATCCATAGGTCTTTTCACTATTTCAGATTGTAAGAAGATTATACATACTAACTTAAAAATTTTTATGATGGCAAACTGGTTAATTATGATTCATCCATAGACTGGAATAACCTTTTCTTTCAATGTGTTCGATGGATATAGGTAGGACATAGATAGACAAAGAGCCAGGCTGACACCACCTGTCTGTAACACAGCAGGTAAAGGAAAATCAAGTTTCTTTGCATAAGTGTGCACTACTATGAATCACTTATAAAATAAAAATTAAGTAAGTGAAGGGTGAGTGTGAAAGAGGGAGAAATAGAAAAAGAGAAGTGAAAAAGGATTTTTTATTTGCTGTAGTACAAGCACAGGTGTGAAAATAACCTGAACACCATATTAATTTTCTTTAGATATAAATTCAAAAGAATGTACAGTGTAAGCCGGGCACTGTGGTGCACGCCTGTAACCCCAGCACTTGGGAGGCTGAGGCAGGAGGATCGCGAGTTCAAAGCCAGCCTCAGCAATGGTGAGGCACTTAGCAACTCAGTGAGACCTTGTCTCTAATAAAATATAAAATAGGGCTGGGGATGTGGCCCAGTGGTCAAGTGCCCCTGAGTTCAATCCCCGGTGCCAAAAAAAAAAAAAAAAAGAATGTACAGTGTAAGTCACCCAGGACATAGGTCTACTCTAAATATTTTTTTTCGGGGGGGGGGGGGGGGTTGAACTCAGGGGCACTCGACCACTGGGTCACATCCCCAGCCCTTTTTTGTATTTTATTAGAGACAGGGTCTCACTGAGTTGCTAAGTGCCTCGCCATTGCTGAGGCTGGCTTGGAACTCGCGATCCTCCTGCCTCAGCCTCCCAAGTGCTGGGATTACAGGCGTGTGCCACCATGCCTGGCTCCCCAGCACTGTTTTTTGTACTTTATTTAGAGACAGGGTCTCACTGAGTTGCTTAGTGCCTTGCTTTTGCTGAGGCTGGCTTTGAATTTGCGATTCTCCTGCTTCCCAAGCCTTTGGGATTACAAGCATGCACCACTGGGCTATGTTCTATTCTAAATTATTTTACATAGTTAATTTACATTTTCACAAACATGTGTTGTCTTGGGTGTTCAGTTAAGATCCTCGATCTGTCTCCGAGGAAACATTGTTATGGTGACCAAATTCAGAATAAAAGTTTTTTATTTATTCTGGAAAATTTTCTGGGACTGTTCCTGAATTTAAGTTTGCCTGACCGCTAAGGAGTGCTTCTACCCTATCCCAGCTGGGGAGAGCCTAGTCTACAAACCACAGAGGAAGAAATAGCCCTGCTATCTTACATGGGAATCTGCAACTTAATGATACTTGGCAGGCAGCTGAGTGGCACAGGGAAAACATCGTCTCCCATAAATCCTCAGAAATACCTACAGCAGAACCAAGGGAGCTGAGGCATTTTAGTTCTCCGTGGGACAAAGACACTTCTGAAATTTAAAGTGCAGAGATATACTGATGCCTAGGCTATACAGAAACTTGGTTTATGATAAAAGGGCATTTTCAAAGTGAGAAAAATTCATGAATACGTGAATGTTTATTCTTTGAAAAATCATTTACTAAACTCTGCTAAGGATAACTTCAGACAGTGTGCAGCTACAGTTGCTTGGATAACACGCTTCCAAACCTCATCTTGCCAGTATTCACTACAGATGCTCAATGTGTGAGGTGCTGTGTGTGAGGCAGAGAGAAAGAAAGGGAGAAAAGGATGTGAAAGGTGACATTTCCTATTTGCAATAGCAGAAGCACAGGTGTGCAATCATCTGCATGCCATATAAAATGTTGCCTAAGTGTTAGATTCTGGGCAGGGAGGCCACACCTCCCAGGTACCTAGAGACAAGACACACCTCCCAAGCGCCTCAGGCTGACCAGCTCCGCTGGCCAGCCCCCAGGTGCGCCACTGGACCAATTGAGATGCCCCCCCCCCCTCTTGACCTCAGGCAGCCTATGGAGATATGGACTCGCTCCAGGGGTCTGGCTGGCCTACTTAAGGCTGCTCCAGACTGAAACCGCCCCTTGTTCTTCATTTTCCCTTGTCCCTTCCCTGCTCTTTCATGTTGCTGGTTCCCTACCCCCTTTTCCCGATCCACGTGGCCCCTAATAAACCCCTTTTTTAATGACACGGCGTTTCCGGCGTGAGTTAACTTTGCCCTACACTAAGTATGTTTAAAAGAATGACAATCCGAAGCCGGGCCTGGTGGCGCACGCCTGTAATGCCAGCACTTTGGGAGGCTGAGTCAGGAGGATCGCGAGTTCAAAGCCAGCCTCAGCAATGGCGAGGCACTTAGCAACTCAGTGAGTTGTCTCTAATAAAATACAAAAAAGGGCTGGGGATGTGGCCCAGTGGTCTAGTGCCACTGAGTTCAATCCCCGGTACCAAAAAAAAAAAAAAAAGAATGACAATCCGAATATCGGTCTACTCTACATTCCTAACTCTATTCTAAGACTAGTTGCTTTCTCAGTTTTGTCCTACCTAGAGTCCCTCATGTGTGTCCGTCATTTCCTCTTAACATAAGTGTTGCTGAAAGTTCAATCCTGGTCCCCAATGCCAGTCCAATAAAAAGGACACACTTTTGAGAAAAAAGAACAAAAAGGTTCATTGCTTTGCTAGCAAAGGAAAAAAACACAGGGGACTCCTGTCCCAAAGGCTGTGATTCTTCCCATCTTCAGGAACAGGGGGCTTTTTATTGAGGTGATTCAGAGAAAACGGGATTAGGGAGGAGAGATCAGGAAGGAGAAGATTAAGGAAAAGAAGACCAGAGCTGGGCGCGGTGGCGCAAGCCTGTAATCCCAGCACTTTGGGAGGCTGGGGCAGGAGGATCGAGTGTTCCAAGCCAGCCTCAGCAATGGCGAGGCACTTAGCAACTCACTGAGACCCTGTCTCTAAAAAAAAAAAATACAAAAAAAAGGGCTGGGGATGTGACCCAGTGGTCGAGTGCCCCTGAGTTCAATCCCGGGTACACAAAAAAAAAAAAAAAAAAAAAAAAAAAAAAAAAAAAAAAAAAAAAACGATCAGGGAGGAGATCAAGAAGTTTAGGGGGAAAAAAGATTTGGAAAAAGAAAAAAAAAAAAAAAAAAAAAACATGTAAATTACAAAGCCACAGGGATATAGTCAAGTTATCAAGTGAAGCTTAGTTACATAAACACAAGTCCATTGTGGCTTTCACTAAAGCATTTGCATTTCTGTAGAGAAAGAGAAAATGTGGCTGGCTCCGTGGTTCTGCCCACTACTTCTTCCTGGGAACACATTGAGAGGTCTGGAAATCAGCCATGATCTTGTGACAATGATTTAGCAAGCCAATACACCAAGAATGGAAACAAAAATTAAAAAAAAAAAAAAAAAAAAAAGAAGAAGAAAAGAAAGAAAGAAGAAGTAGTAAGAAGGAAGGAAGAAGGGTGTTTGATGACTTGGTGGTCACGTGTTATGGACTACCTGTTAGAAAAACTTTGCATGATGGACGGACGCACGCTGAGACCGTTGCATAGGAAAAGGGAAGGGGGTTTATTGAATTACCAAAAGAAACACGTGGGAGGGGATGCGGATGAATCGCGGGGGATGAATGGGAGCTGGCGCACGCGGGAATGGAGAGCAGGAACAGAGAGCGAGCTCAGTCCGGGGCTGGTTTAAATAGAGTAGGGGTCATAAAATCCCCTTGGAGTGAGTCCTTGCCCTATAGGCTAGCAGAGGTCAGGGGGCAGTGGACAGGGCATTTGCTGGTCAGGTTTTCTGGTCACGCTGAGGATCTTGGGAGGTGTAGTTTTTAACAAAGCACCTGGGGAGGTGTGGCCTTCTGCCTGGGAGGCACAGCCTCCTGCCTGGAATCTAACATTCCCCCCTTTTTGATTTCTTAGGAAGCGGGGCTTCGTGTTTCGATCTGGCTGCTTCAGAGCTGAAATGGGGCAACGTGGGGTAGTTTTTGGGGGCGGCGGGGGGGAATGCGGGCAGGCAGGTCAGGCTTGAGGGTGAAAAAAAATTCCCAGGAGGCAGGCACCATAAAGATGGATCTCTGCAGGAGTGAATTGGATGAAGGTTCCTTGAAGCCATAAATCGGTGAGGGTGTCAAACCAGGCTTCTGCAGAGGTCACCGGGGGAATCAACCAGCTATCCTCTTGGAGAGCATGTAGGAATTGTAGGCATCTCGAGTTTACAGGTGGCATCTTAACACTATTATGGAAACAACAAAGAGAAGAAGGTGAGAGGGATGATTGTCCGGCTGCTTATTCCCCCGGGCAGGACTTACAGCAAAAAGCCAATCGAGGGAGTCAGGATGTAGCTGATCTCTCTAGAGATTGGCAACTCTGTCCCGAGGTGCAGGGAATTCATCTTTGGTTGGAAGGTCATCTGTGGTTGTTAGCAGTTGATAATCCCTGAGGAGAAGCTGGTTAACGGTTTGATTAGAAATTTGAGAAATATGATTTTGAAGGCATCGTATGAGGCAAGGAACTATCATCAGGACAAGACATATAGTTATAAGTGGGCCTAGGAGAGGGAGGGACCCAGGGGGCCACCCCTTCCCATAGTTCCCATGAGGATCTCTGCTGCCATCTGATCATTTTGTCCCCTAAACCTTGCATCACCTCCTTTAAGCGTTGTACGTTGTGGTCAACCTTGCCTGACTGGTTGACATAATAGCAGCATTCCTCACCCAAGAAAATACAGGTACCCTCTTTTTCTGCTGTGATGAGGTCCAAGGCTCACCTGTTTTGGAGCACAACCTCCGCTAGTGATGAGAGTTGTTGCTGGAGGGCCTGGATGGAGTAGGCAGAGGCTTCAGCTGTGGTGGCAAGCTTATCTGTGGGGTCAGAGAGCTCTTGTCCAAAGGATTGGGCCATTACAAGTGAATGAGCCAGTCCTCCAACTGAGAGGCCTGTGGAGGCAATCGCAGTGACTAGGCTAACACCCACTAAGGCTGCCAGAGTGGCCGCTCGTTTAGAGCGCCCCCCTTGAGACTGTAGGGAGGAAAGAAGGTCCTCAACTTCAGCCTCTGTATATAGAGTCAAGCCTGGAATTAAGACAACAGGATAGCAGGGACCTGGGGTTTTAGCATCAATGCATCGGAACACGTGGGTGGAGCACCAAAATAGGAGAGGGGAAGGGAGAGTCAAATTACCCGTTATGGGATGCCAGGTGCGTTCTGGGCAAGAGTCTTTGGCGGCGGCCCAACAAGAAGTAACGTTAAGGAAGGGGGGGATAGTCGGAAGTGGAGAGAGAGAGAGAGATGATCGATTGTGGCATGAGGAGGTTGGGGTGACATTGGTTCAAACTGGGGCCGGGACTAATAAAGACTTGCGAAGTGGCGCACAGAGGAAACAGGTTGAAGCATTAAAGGTGGAATAGCTTGCTAATAAGGAAAGAGATAAAGAGAGAATGGAGTCCCAGGAGAAGGAGAGAGAGTCATTCAAGTTTTGAAGATGGGTTCGAGTCTGTTGTCTGGTGGCACTAAGTATCTCAAGAGCCCTGGCAGCAGAAGAGTCTTTTATAGTTTTTTCTTTAATGATTTTCCCTCTACCATGGACCCAGTCGCGATTAGCAAACCCTACTGCAGCAACACGACTCTGCCAGGGAAAAGGGTCAGTAATCTTGAAAGTCACATTATTATTGTACTTCCAGGATTGGAGTTGGGATGGCATGATCCCCCAGGAGTTTGTTGTTCCCATAACAGGATGAGACCAATGATATTTACAGCTCCAGGATGGACATCCAACCCATTCATTAGGGTCATTGCACCAATTTTCTGTCTGGTCCTCTTTAAAACAAAGATACTTTGGTAATTTTGACATGTCAGGAAAATATCGGTGAGTACATGTGGAAACTGCATCAAAGGTAAGCAGAATGGAGGGACAATTATCAAAAGGGCAGGATGATTGATTGAGAAGGCGTGTTTTTTGCCCATCATTATCTAGTTGCCAAACCTCGAAAAAGTAACGGCATGGAGGAGCAGAGCAATAGGACACATAACCTGCAGGGACAAATGGAAAGAGAGCCAGGGATAGAATGAAAATTACGGAAAGGGTCATTTTAGATCAGTATTAGGAACACGAGAGAAGCGGATCTTCAGGGGATCGGTGGGGAGGGGGGGAGCAGGTATACTGAGGTAGTTGTTTGTCGTCCTTTTGTAGATCCTCAGTTGGTTGAGCAGCTGGTTTTAGTCTGGAAATATGAATCCAAGAAGTCAAATTTCCTGAAGTTTCATGAAGCTTAGCAGCCGTGGGTGTGCACAGCACAACCTGGAAAGGGCCTGTCCACTTCGGGGCAAGGGAGGTTGCTCCTGTGTCCTGGGGAGGGGAAAAATATACCCAAGAACCGGGTATTAATGGGAATGAAGCAGTCAGTCTACCTGGGTCAGGCAGAATGAGATCTTGGCACTTCCATAACTGATGTCTAATGAAGGACAAGATGGGGAAGAGAAAGATCTTTGGGTAGGGGTCCCTGAGTTGGGGAAACTCCGGGTGGAAGAGCTGGTCGCCCAAACATAACCTCAAAAGGGGATAGTACGGAGGGCTTTTTTGGGAGGACTCTGAGCCTAAAGAGGGCAAGAGGGAGTAACTTGACCCAGTCTAAGTGGAGTTCTAGGGAGAGTTTAGTCAGGACATCCTTAAGAGTCCTATTAGTCCTCTCTACCTTCCCTGAGGACTTGGGGTGATATGGGATGTGAAAATGTCAAGGGATATTAAGGGAAGTAGAAACACTTTGAGTAACCTGGGAAACAAATTCAGGCCCGTTGTCAGACTGGATGGACGTGGGCAATCCGAAACGGGGAAGGATTTCTGAGACTAGAATGGAGGCTACTATGGAGGCCCTTTTATTGGAAGTAGGGAAGGCCTCCACCCATCCAGAGAAGGTGTCTACCAAAACCAAGAGATATTTTGTGTCTCCGGGCAGCTGGCATGTTGGTGAAGTCTATCTGCCAATCGGCTCCTGGAAGCTGGCCTCGAGCTTGGTGAGAGGGAAATGTTCCTGGTTTAAGGGGAGTATATAGGTTAGTGCGCTGACATGTGTTGGAGTCCAGGCAGAAGCTGCGCCTCCAGGAAGAAGGCCACACCTCCCCAGGTGCTTTGTGACCAGCAGGTTCCCTGGCCACTACCTCCTGACCTCTGGTAGCCTATAAGGCAAGGACTCACTCCAGGGGGGCTCTCTGACCCCCCACTCTATTTAAGCCACCCCCGGACTGAAATCGCTCTCTGTTCGCGCTTGCCCCTGTTTCCGTCCGTTCCCCATTTTCTCTTTTTCTCCCCCTTCCACGCGTGGCCCCTAATAAACTTCCCTTTTATTAAAATGGCATTCCCTGCGTAAGAAACTTTGCCTAAATTCTAACAACATGCAGTGCACGCGGAGGTGAGCTGATGGAGAAACTGTGTGTCTTCCGGAGTCAGGGTGAGGAAGGAGGTAGCGAAAGTCTTGAGGGCCTGAGGGTTAGGATGGAAAAGGGAATGGAGACAGGAGAGGATTGATTGTGTGGAAGGGGATGTGGGGGTCTGGGTAGTAGGTAGGACTGGAGCCAGAAGAGAAGGAGAAGATAGTGCTGCCTCCCTTGCTGCCCTGTCAGCCTTCGTGTTTCCCTGAACTATGGGAGAGTCTCCACTTTGATGTGAAGGACAATGGGAAATCCCTATTAGCTTGGGCAGGAGAGAGACTTGCAAAAGTTTTGATATTAATTTAGAATTAGTAACTGCAGAACCTTTTGTGGTCAGCAGCCCTCGCTCTTTCCATACTGCCGAATGGGAAAGCAAAATATGGTAAACATATTTTGAGTCTGTGTAAAGGGTGAGGTTTTGATCAGCAGCTAATTCGAAGGCACGAATAACAGCTATTAATTCAGCTCGTTGGTTTGTGGTGTTGGGGGGTAGGGGTGCTGCCTCAATAACCTCTGATAGGGAAATGATAGCGTATCCAGCAAAATGTTGCCCATCCTTAAAGAAAGAGCTGCCATCTGTGAACCAAATTAAGGAAGGATCAGGAAGTGGTCTTTAGGCGAGCAATACCGTCTCGGGACTGCACCTGGTGCACAAGGAAGGATTCGAACGTAGAAGGGAGAAGGCATCCACATACGGCAAGTCTGTCCATCTCTTTGATTGCTGACAAAAGCTGGAGAGTTCCCGTAAAAGCCAGGGATCCAGGGATCCTGACTCTGGCCACTTATTGCATAGCAGGTAAGAAGGCCAGATTTTTGTACATAACTTTATCAATTTGTTTTTCTTAATTCGGGGTTTTAAGCCCAAATGTGCTTGATTTCTTAGGAGACAGTTGAGAGGCGTGTCGGCTGGAGCTGATAGGGAAGTTCCCATATTTCCCGTTAACGGGGAGAGGCTGATACAGTATTTTGGAAGGCGTCCCTCCCAAAGTATGTATCAGAGTGAGATCCAAGCCCGCTTGCCCAATCGTCACCGGGTCAACTGAGCCTGGGACATCTAAGTAACCACGTTCCGTCCCGAACAGCAGGTTTCCAAGATGCCGGGGAGCTATGAGCTTACTCCGCGGAGGTTTTTGAATTTTTTTTCCCGTTCCGAACGGAAAAACGGAAGCTCGAGCCCGGAGTGCGGGGGGGGGAGAGGGGGGGGACTTTTCTAGCCACTCACAGCCGAGAGCCCTAGTCTTACAGTGAAAGACCCAGCCTCAGCTCTAACAAGTTCCCCATTCCTGTAAGTTCCCCAAGGCACATATTACCAAATAACTAAGTAAAGACAAGAACAGATTTTGTAATAGATTAATAATAGTCATCTGATCCCCCACACCAGGGAACAGGGAACAAGGATAGGGAACAGGAGTCTTGGGAATGGTCTGTTGAAACAACCAGAGTGCTGAAATGAGGGGTATCTGATGTTTGTGGTTTTTAGGGGAAATCGAGGGGAACCGACAGCTGTGACCCAAGGTAGACCCCTAGACTTGATGCGAAGTAGCCAATAAGATGCTTGTTACTATGTACCTGCTTATGTGCCCTCTTATACCCTATAAAAAGGCTTGTAACCCAGAGCCCGGTACGCTCAGTTAGCTGGAGCTGCTGAGTGTCCGCAGGTGCCTGTGTGAAAAATAAAACTCCTCTTGCTTTTGCATCCAGTGAGTGGTCCAGTGTTGGCTTCTTGGGTGCGGGTCTCTGAGGGTCTTTCAACAGCTGAAAATTTTAGAGCGGGCGGATAAAGGTGGGCGGGCGGACAAAGGTGGGGGGGGGGGAGGGGAGTTCCCGGGGTCCACAGTCGCCCTGAAGGCTTGGGTGGGGTGTAGTACCCCCTGTATGGGCCGCGGGCGAGATTGCCGGACACTCCACGGTCAATTCTCACCGCACTGTGGCCAGACAGGTTTAGGAACTCGGGGTGCACGGTGGAGCTTACCGAAGTCCAGCGATGCTGTGGAGAAGGTGGATGCGCGTCTCCCTTCCCGGCCAATGCACCAAAATGTTAGAAAAACTTTGCAGGATGGACGGACGCACGCTGAGACCGTTGCATAGGAAAAGGGAAGGGGGTTTATTGAATTATCAAAAGAAACACGTGGAGGGGATGGGGATGAATCGCGGGGGACGAACGGGAGCTGGCGCACGCGGGAATGGAGAGCAGGAACAGAGAGCGAGCTCAGTCCGGGGCTGGTTTAAATAGAGTAGGGGTCATAAAACCCCCTTGGAGTGAGTCCTTGCCCTATAGGCTAGCAGAGGTCAGGGGGCAGTGGACAGGGCATTTGCTGGTCAGGTTTTCTGGTCACGCTGAGGATCTTGGGAGGTGTAGTTTTTAACAAAGCACCTGGGGAGGTGTGGCCTTCTGCCTGGGAGGCACAGCCTCCTGCCTGGAACCTAACACTACCTGTTTCCAATATTCTTTACAAGATCATCAATGGTTTTATTACTTAAGTCAGTAGTATGCAGGTAGACTGTGACCTGAAGCTGAAAATATCATTATATAGTGCAATCATTTAGAAAAATTTAAATATGATTTCAGGCCACACACAAACATAACTCTGGATATAAAAACAAAAGCATACAGTTCAAAAAGATCACATTTTTTTCTTACCAAAACATGACATGGATTAAAAGAAATGAAAAATAAAAAAGTTGCAGATGAATGAAAACACAGAGCTTAGCCTTAATAAGATTCTACAAATAAGTGGAACAAATATTTTAAAGGATACTAGGAAAATGAACGAACAAAAAATTTACTAAAGGAAGTACTAGTGGCCAGAAAACACATTCATGTCATCTCTAAAGAAATGAATGAGGATAGAGAAGATTCATAAGTCATTGTTATGGAGGGATATGGAAAATAAATCCAAGGACATTTCCCCTATCTGTAACTGTTACCCCACCGGCCTTGTCTGGGTAAAATTAAAGCTTTTGTCATTTAAAAGCCCAGGCCTCACCCAGAAGGAAGGCAGGTGGGGAAACTCAGGAGAACACAAAAGGAACTGTAACCTGACTAGCACCTGACCCCCACCCTAATGGGTCAGCTGACCCCAATACAATAAACCCCGGGAAATTCCCTATTGACACTCTGGTCTCACCCTAATGGGTCAGCTGACCCCAATACAATGCATCCCAGAAACTACCCTCCTGTCCCATCCTAAATGAAGCCTAGAAAACCCAGACCACTTTAAACCCCCAAAATGAGCCACATCGAGTGTTTGACCAATTGACTCTGAGGTCTGCTTCCTATCTCCCTGCCAGTTATACCAGTGATGAGTTCTGCTCCCCCACATGTTGAAGCATAACATTAGAGAAGCTCCCCGAGGTAAGCATATAAAACAGAATTTATTTAAAAAAAGGAGTAACAGACTTCTCCCAGTAGGGAGAAGGGGGCCATACCTGGTAACCTGGTATCCCAAGAAGTGAGGGTGTTTTGCCTTTTTAAATATGACTTAGGCTTCCTTTGTTTTCCTGCTTTCTTCCCCATATCTCTCTCCTTCCTCTGAAGGTGACTAGGCCCAGGAGATGCTCAGTGGGCTGGCCAAAAAATGAGAAGCAGATAGATGGGGGAAGGGCAGGATGGAGCAGCCCAGGACACATTAATTAACAACTTTTTAACTCCCTACAGTGAGGGGCAATTCCTGGAACAGGTTACCTTGGCAACAGGTTGGGGCAGACAGGTTCTTGATAAGGGTGGGAAAGGGCTATAAAGGAATTAACATTTCAATCCCTCAGCGGGCAGTCTCCAACTTCCTGGGACTCACTCAAATTGGCCTCCTTGATCTGACCTTACTTGATTTACCTATCTGATTTACCTGACTGCCTGTCTAATTCTGATTTCAATACAAGAACCAGGGATCTTGTTGCAACATTGCTTCAATATGCACAACAAAAAAAGTGCAAAGGCTTTCAAAATGATCATCAGTGGTGAAGTAGTTCATAAATAACTGTTCATAGAAAGAAAGGAATTTTCTCTCTTAACAAAGATTGACAGCCGGGGGCTGGGGTTGTGGCTCAGTGGTAGAGCACTCGCCTCGCAGGTGCGTGGCCCAGGTTGGATCCTCAGCACCACGTAAACATAAATGCATTGTATTGTGTACAAGTAAATAAATAAATATTTAAAAACAAAAAATAAGATTGACAGCCAAATGAATGGTCAAAGAGGAAGAAAACAAACCAGAGTTTTGAGATGAGACTAGATTCCCCTGCTTCACCAGTTTCCTCTAGGCTCCTGTCTCACAAATGTTGAAGAATAAATGTTAGAAAAATTGCAGGATAGATGAACGCACACTGAAACCGCCATATAGGAAAAGGGAAGGGGGTTTATTGAATTACCAAAAGAAGCACGTGGAGGGGATGGGGACGGACCGCGAAGGAAGAATGGGGAACGGACGGGAGCGGGGCGAGCAGGAACAGAGAGAGGCAGGAACAGAGAGAAGCACAAACAGAGAGCGATTTCAGTCCGGGGCTGGCTTAAATAGAGTGGGGGGGGGGTCATAAAACCCCCTTGGAGTGAGTCCTTGCCCTATAGGCTACCAGAGGTCAGGAGGTTAGTGGACAGGGCACTTGCTGGTCAGGTTTTCTGGTCATGCTGAGGATCTTGGGAGGTGTAGTTTTTAACAAAGTACCTAGGGAGGTGTGGCCTCCTGCCTGGGAGGTGCAGCCTCCTGCCTGGAATCCAACAATAAAATCCTTTGGACAATCACAGAAGGGAAGAGTAAATGGAGCAGGATTTATTTAAGCAAGAAGAGATAGAACTCCCACTGTGCAAAATGGAGCCTGATAGAAGAAAAACCCATTTTGGTGTGCCAGCATAGGAGCTTTTTGTGGTTCTGGGCAGAGCATGAAGCAAAATCTATGTAAAATAGGTATTGAAAAGGCATCCTGACTACCATCTGCGACCCACCCTCTGTCCTGTAACTTCCATTTGGATTCACCCATCTCTGGGACTGAGGAGTTGATTGGAGGTGTTCCCACAGGTGAGCCTCAAGGTTTTTTTAACAATTGAAATAGGCCTTAATGGTGCTCATTAATATGTCTACCGATTAGCCGCCGGGTGTGGTTGAATGGGGCTCATTATCCTGACTGCCTGGTCATTTTACTGTCTATTCTATTTTGTCCTCATTCAGCAAGGATTGAAAAAATTATACAATATTGCAGGTAAAGAAAAAGCAAGTTACTTTTCAGAGCATGCAGACTATGAATCATTTAAAAAAAATAATAATTACATGTACACTTGTTGTACCCAATTTTCAGGAAAAAAGTCTTACAAGCCACTCACGTAATAACCAATGAAGCCTTTATTCTGGCCAGGGCAACCAACTATGTCCAGCACAAAGCAGGATAGTAGAAAATGGCGCCAGCTCATACCAAGGGCAGGGTTTATAAAGCACAGGGTTAATATGTCCTCAGACCCTCAGGTGGAGATGGTTTAAGGGTGGGCTAATGGGCCATCAGGTGGAGACAGTCCAAGTCCAGTTTAAGTCTCCTTTGCTTATAACACACTAAATAGGCTAGTCTTAAATTTTAAAATGTAGAATATATACCAGAATTCTAAGAGTAATCATTCCAAACTAGGGTCGGGCATAAGAGAGTATACTAATTTATATATTTCTACTATTTCATATGTGTGTGTGTTTTTTAAAATATTTGAACAATGAATGCACTTGGTACATAGATAGAAATATAATATAGAAACGAATATGTAAATAGATATAAACTGCTTCGATATTTCTGTATTTTTAAAATATTTGAATAGTAAATTCACTTGATTGATGCATAGATATTAATATGGACATATGTTAGGGTCCAGTTTCGCTAATTTTTTTCCCCGAACCACAAAGAGCCAGTCAGTAATGTAATACACAAATGGAGTTTATTGACCCAGCTAGCTGGGGTCAAGCTCTCCCACCAGACATGCAGGAAGCATAAGACCCCGAACAAAGGAAAGCCTCAGATTATATAGCATGTACCTATGTCATTGCCTGCGCGCGCGCAATTCGCCCTGAACAAAGAGAAGCCTCGGATTACCGACATCCTGGTTGGAGCAAATAGCCTGCGCACGCGAAATTCAAATAGCCCTGCGCACGCGAAATTCAAATAGCCTGCGCACGTGAAATTCAAACAGCCCATCTTGGGGCTCAACATTCTAGCTCACCTGGGGGTGGGGTTTCTATCCTACTATCCTAACATTCCTTCTAGCCTGTGTTTTTTGGTTTTTTTTTTTTTTTGGTACTGGGTATTGAACTCAGGGGCACTCGACCACTGGGCCACATCCCCAGCCCTTTTTTGTATTTTATTAGAGACAGGGTCTCACTGAGTTGCTAAGTGCCTCGCCATTGCTGAGGCTGGTTTTGAACTCGCGATCCTCCTGCCTCAGCCTCCCAAGTGCTGGGATGACAGGCGTGCGCCACCACGCCCGGCTTAGCCTGTGTTTTTGTGTTTTACTATCCTAACATTCCAGCCTGCCTAGGGGTTATCCTAACACATATAACTTCGGGTTATATCCTAAGATATATAACTCGAAGTTTTTTTTTTTTTTTTTTTTTTTTTTTTTTGGTGGTGCTAGGAATTGAATCTAGGTCCTTGTGCATGTAAGGCAAGCACTCTACCAACTGAGCTATATCCCCAGCCTGATAATTCAATTATTGAAGAATTTTTAATTAGTTGCATGGGAAAAATTAGGTTTTCTGAAATTGTTGGGATGGATTCTTTTTTTTTTTTTTTTTTTTTTTTTTTTTTTGTGGTACTGGGGATTGAACTCAGGGGCACTCGTCCACTAGGTCACATCCCCAGCCCTTTTTTGTATTTTATTTAGAGACAGGGTCTCACTGAGTTGCTAAGTGCCTCGCCATTGCTGAGGCTGGCTTTGAACTCGTGATCCTCCTGCCTCAGCCTCCCAAAGTGCTGGGGTTACAGGCGTGCACCACCGCGCCCGGCTAGGGATGGATTTCTTTTAAAGCAGAAAAAACTCCACTTTAGAATCCAAAAGTGGTTTCTCAGTTGCTCATGTGACAGTGACAAGCACTGTCCATACCTGAGCTCCCAGGCCTAGGGCTATGGTGGGAGAGACCTAGCTAAAAAGGGACACATTCAGTAGAGAACAGTGGTAGTCATCAGGCTTATACTAAGTATGAATAAATGAGGACCACTGCAGACATAAAGAACAGAAACCAAGTAACTGCAAGATCACGACCCAATAAGAAACAAATACAAATGACGAAAGGAAAGAGAACATTGAAAACAAAACTCCACTGTGTAAGCAAAAATAACCTAAACGGCTTCAACACCATTATGAAAGCACAAATGACCTGGACGGGAGCAAACTTCATGGATCAGCAATGCCTTTTATTCAGCAGCAGAGTCAGGAGTCAGACAGGCTCACTTTCTGGATAGAAAATGGCCCCGGTTACAAGAGGAGCCTGGGTTTTTATAAGTTACACTGAGAGGTGACTCAATCACTTCAACAGAATGTGTCAGTCTGGGCACTCAGGAAAAAAAGGTTGTAAAAATTTGAAACTTGCTTTTACTGGGCAAAGATGGAGGGTCCAGAGTTCAAGCCCAGGGTTTATTTTGTCCTCCTGGGGTCATAGTATTGTCACTGGGACAGGATTAATGTGTGGCTTCAATATCACTGGGAAAGAATTTACTGGGAAAATATCGATATTTGTCCTCTTCCTAGGGACTGCCATTTTAGGATTGATTTTCACCTCCTTCCCAGGGATTGTCTTGTCATTGGAAAAGGATTTATAGGAGAAGGATCAATGTTTTGCCTTCTTCCTCCCTCCCTCTGCCTGGGTCACACTCTCTGGGGTGGGGGGATGTTGGCATTTTCCATATCCTTCACACTGTATGGAGAAAATTGGAAAATTAATATATCCATTAAGGAAGAACAGGAAGTTATGAAAAAGAAAAGGAAGAACTTCTGAAACCAAATGTATTACCACCCATGTGAGACCATAGTGATTTAATGACATAATCTCAAAACAATCTGAATTTTCTATTTGAACTCAGTTTAGCTCTCTTTCTGGGAAATATTTTAATAATAAGTGGCATAGTTTTCAAATTTTAAACATTAAAAATTTTATTTTTCAAAAGTAAATTCAACAATAAGGATATCACTAACCAAAAAACATGTGAGTCAAGAAAATATATTAGACATAAATTACATAACCACTTGTTTATTGTTTTGCTTATGTGTGCTTAATAAACGTAGCAATCACTGTGCAGCTTGGCCAAGAGTTAGGAAGAAAAGGTATGTATCAGAAGAAGAAAAATCAGAGACTGTACTGTTTTTCTATTGCTTTTCATATAAAAGAAAATTTTACATGTGTAATCCACACAAGTGATCCCCAAACTGTTATAAACATTGGCAAACTGCTATTTCTTTTCTTATATATTAATTTTACTATTTCTGACACAATTTCTAACCCATAAATACAACAGAAGAAACTTTCAGCATAGCCCTCCGCCTTCCTGTCTCCCCATGTGAGTCTCTCCCTTTGGCCACTGTGGTGGTAACTGTCACAGACCTTCTCCGGGGATGTAGAAGCTGGCACTGGCCCAGAACCTTCGGAAGAGGAAACAAAAACAACAACAACAACAAAGACAAAAAACCTCTTCAATGCAAGTTATAGCACCTAAGAAGCAAGAGGAAATGAAGAAAGGAACAGAAAACCCCAGGAGGATTCTGCCTATCCACGATAACTCCACCACCTTCAATGGAGACCTCTTGCCCTAACACAAAACCACTCTCCAATGAGGATACTGAAGCAGGTGAGGAAAACAAGTCATACATACCTGGAAAACATGTAAATAAAGTGTCTTGTCAGCCTTAGAAAAAAAATTAAAGAGAGATTCTCCAAAGAATACTGATATCTATTTAGGAATATCGTTGCAAAAGGAATGGCCCATAATTGCAATAAAAGAAATAAGCATGCCATAGCAAACTATGGGCATACTCAGAGAAATTGAGGCAAAGGGAAAATTTTAAAGACAATAATGAGGAGGATTGCATCAGATATTTTCAAATATTTCTTTTAATAACAAGAACGACATCAGTCAGAAGTTAAAAAGAAAGTTTCTGGGCATGTAACCTTACAGTACTTTTTATATAAAAGGATGTGGCAGCCTCTGTTCAAGATTGTGATTCTGGTAGTCTTTTGTGACAGTTATTTTCAGATAATCATGCTTAAAAATCCTTTCTACACAACCTCCTGTCTTTATTTCCATCTATTTATATATGTATGTATGTATGTACGTACGTATGTATGTATGTATGTACTGGAGATTGAACTCAGGGATTCATTAGCTACCACTGAGCTACATTCCTAGCCCTTTTTTTCTAAAATTTTGTTTTAAGACAATTTCTCACTAAGTTGCCCATGCAGGCCTCAAACTTGCCATCCTCCTGCCTCAGCTTCCCTCATCACTGGGATTACAGGTGCGTGCTTTACACACATGCACCGCCATGCTGGCTACTGTTTTTTCCTTTTCGTTGAGTAAGGTTGGCACAGCAACTCCATTTTACTTCTGTCGGCTTTCATGCTTTCTTTCAGTGTCAAATGAAGCAAAAGAGCAAAAACCTCTCAAAACATTAGGAAAGAAATACCAACAGATTTGCAACCCCAGTTTTCCAGAACTATCCTATATTCTCCCATTAGGAAGTAAACAGTGTAAAAATCTCTCAACCAAAATTTCTCTTTCAACTGGATTGACAAGTGGATCCAAATTATGAAAGTCTCAGAAAAATAAAATTACAAATAATTTAGTGGATAACAGGTCACCTGCTTTAGCAAAAATTCTTGTCAGAGAGTTAGGCTAGGCAACACCAATAGCAGAGAGGGTGAAAGCATCTCCTTTGGGGTGGGATTTCACGATACTTCACAAACCCAATGGCTCTACAGTTGGCCTTTATGAACTTTTTCTGCAAACCCTCAATGTAGGCATCTTCTTAAAACAACACAACCTCATTGGCACCTCCCTACCCTCCATCTCCCTGCTGGGCCCCTTGCCAGGGTCCTGGGGCAGCTACATCAGCACTGTCAACAGTTGCTCGTACAGTGATCCTAGCGCAAAGCAGTCAAGAGGAACCAAAATCAAATTCACAGAATCAGTTTTGCTCCCTGAGAGGAATAAAGGCAACTGCACATTTGGGTACAGCAGGGCCGGCTAGGGCAAGAGCCCAGGGAGAAATGGCTTTGCAAAGGAACATTTCTTCAAAGGAAATAGGGTTTCCCAGCAGTCTCATTTCAGACTCCTGTCTGTATGACAGGGATGGAAACCCACATATCCCTGACTTCATACCCCTGGGCTACTCTCAGGGGCCTCCTCTAGATCTTATTGGGCCACGTTTTGAGACACTTCCTGAGGAGGTACCTTCCCTCGCTGCCCTGCCACCTTTGAAGAACAGACTCAAGCAGATCAGGCTTGTACCACTCCTTTCTTTCAGATCTTCCTTGCGATTTTGACGTTATGACATTTGTTATTGTGCGTTAGAGAAAAGTTTGGACTCAGCCACAAACTCTAAAAAGACCTGTCTACTTGGAAACCTCAACTATTTCACATTTCCACCACCTCCTCGGCTTCTTCCCTGTTTTCTTTTTTCTGTATGACACAAATTTAACATTCCAGTGAAGAAAGTAATTTGAGTTAAATTCAAAAGTCCTTGGCATGTGAAAATTCTATTATATGATCGAGTTTGGTTGTTAATAATGTTGCAATATTAGGTGTCAAGACCTAATTTTTAACATGTATGAGGACTTTGTGCTGAAATACAGAGCATTTTTTTTAAATAAGTTGTCCTGTTTTAAAATTTAAGCCACCTTAAAAACAGTGAATGCATATAGAAACATTTGGTTATGACCACATACATTTTCTGTGTCCTTTGTACCTAAGGTACATAATATTTGTATACCCGAATTCATTTTAAAGTTGAACTAAAATGAACATTGCCAAATCTTGAAATACAAGATAGATTGCATATTTCTTAAAAATGCAACTTTGTGTTGTACCTTGAAATAACTGACGCTTTTTTTCCCCAAAAGGAAAACATTTAGTCTACAAGAAATCAACGTTCTTTCCTGCTTATATGCAAGGTTTAATAACCATTATGAATGAAGTACAAAACTACTGCATGACTCAAATATGTAATGATTATATTGCGGGGCTGGGGTTGTGACTCAGCGGTGGAGTGCTCGCCTAGCATGTGCGCGGCCTGGGTTCGATCTTCAGCACCACGTAAAAATTAAAAAAAAAAAAAAATCATTGTGTACAACAACTAAAGCAAATAAATATTTCTAAAAAAGATTATATTGCTTTGTATAATATTTAGCATATGTTTTACAAAAATGAATACCAAGAATGAAGAAGAATGGATACAAAACTATGTGTTCAATAATTGTAATAAGATATATAGTGACAGACCTCCAAAGTAAACTATATGTTCAAAATACTTGTGACGTTTTATTGGAGAAGTAAAGCATATTTCTCATCTTGACATGCACTTTATAATTCTGCTGCTTTTTTCCAAGAAAATAGTGTCCACTTTGTGGATTTATGAATGCACAAAACATTTTCACGGGTGCATCACTCACTGTTCTATGATCGGTTGTAGCTTCCAGAGAAGGTGAAAATGTAAATCTCCTTATTGGATGGAATATTTCAATTGTTCAAAGAGCAAATGGGACTGCGTTGATAGTGAGGGTGATAGTGAGGAATCACTGAGAATCTCCACATAGGATACATACTTCATTCTCGCCCTTCATACATTTTTGTGCAATTACAAAAAAAAAAAAAAAAAAAAAAAAAAAAACCTGCACATCTATCAGTGTAATAACAGAGGTAGACAGTGAAACCTCAATGTAAAAAGACAAAGGATCAGGATTCCATTTCTAAGTTTAATTTTGAAGCAAAAAGAACATCTGCATTTTAGGCTGGGCAAAGTTGGCAGATGGGAGAGAGGTGCCACTAAGTGTCAGTCAATAGACTGAGGTCCAGTCCTGGGAATACTGCTGAGTTACTAGTGACATTCCTGCACCTGCCGGGAAGCCAAGGCCATCATGCTTCTCTGGGGCACTGAGACAGCAGACTACAGCGGGGGGGTGAGTCTCCAAATTGCTGACTAGAGCGGGTCCCGTGCGGGAGACAAACAGCGGCACAGGGATATCGGCAGCGGAGCTGGCAGGGAATGGCACAGAAGAACAAAGACCCCGGCAGCAATACCAATACGGAAGGCTGCAGAACAATCGATGCTGGCAGTTCCGCTGCCCAGCTTGCCTTCACACAAGTCGCCTGGTAGGTTCCCACGCACAGGAACGCCAGTCAGGTCCTGGGTGGTTCCATTACGCCCAGGGGGATCGATGACTGCCATTGTTGAAAGTGGCTGCAGCAGAGGGAGAAAGAAGAAGGGGGGATCCTCTGCGTGCAGAACCTGCAGACACCTGAGGAATTTACACAGGCTCTGAAGACAACCTACATCTGTACAAGCCACACGCATTCAGTGGGGGAGCTCGTATCTGAACCCAGCCTACCGGCCCCATAACTCTGCAACTGTAGTGTGACATGGAATGTGTAGACGCCTATATCTTAGGTCACCTTTCAGCACCATTCACCAGGGGGGCCAACTTCTAGCACCGAACTCTGGCTAACCAGGTGGGCAGACTGTAACTCCACCCCCCAACACCTCGGTGGAAGCTAGGGCGGGTTCTGGGACTACTTGGTTGCTTCAAATCTGGGGGGGTCGAGAAAATCCAGAAAAACCAGCATCAAACATCCACACCTACTGGATGTGAAGGGAACCAGGAAATCTCCCCTCAAGATTTCTTGGCTGTGATTTATTTGTGGGTTCGTTTTTGTGGGTGTTTTGTTTTGTTTTGTTTTGTTTTTAACTGTGTGTGTTCTTTATTGTTTTGTTCGGTTACTCTTGTTCCCCCCCACCCTTTTTTTTTTTCTTCGCTCTTCTTTCCTCTCTCTATTTACACCCCGCCCTCACACTTTCAACATAGGTGAAAACAAGCTTTATACATGAATTAGGATTTTGAGAACTAGGGGAACTGAACAATATATCAAAGCTGTGTTATATATAGTCTCTTCTCCATTTTTGACTCACTTTCTTTTTCTTCTCTTTTTTCACCAATTTCTACTACTTTGACATTCTTTATTTCTCTTAACATATACATAAGTTTGGTTTATATACTCATCAGTCTTCCCACTAACTTGTTCACTCCAATTCATTTCCTCTCTCCTCTGCTGATATTAAACTACATCCTTAGATTTCTCTTTCACGCTTCCTAAGAAATAACAACTCAATATCCTCATCTCCTTCCTCCTAAGCATATCACATCTGTGTCAAATATTAGAAATTATAAACCCCTTTACAAACCTACAGAGTATATTGGAGACAATATCTGAATTCACTAATTCTGTACATTGTGGTGAAATTGTGAATATCTGAATAGAAAATATCAGGTTTCAGAGTGTAAAGTGTTTATATGGGGATCTGATAACACTGTACTACAGGGTCATCATAAGGCTTTAAGGTAAAAACGAAAAAGTCAAGGTTCCACAGCGCGAGAAGAGAAGTCACACAAGCAGTATGAAAAAACAAGGGAAGAAATTGTCCCAGACAAATCAACCTTCTTTCTTAGTAGGTTCCATGGCAAGCACAGCAGATGAAATGACAGAGAAGGAGTTCAGGAGGTGCATAATCCAAATGTTCACTGATCTCAAGAATGATACGAGGGAGCAAATACAGGTAGTAAAAGAATATTTTGACAAAGAACTTCATAAACAAATATAAGAAGCGAAAGATTACTTCAATAGGGACATACAGTACTAAAAAGAAACCAAACAGAAATTCTGGAAATGAAAGAAGGAATAAACCAAATTAAATGCTCAATTGAAAGCATTACCAATAGATTAGACCACTTGGAAGACATGACCTCATATAAGGAACACAAAATATATAATCTTGAAAAAAATGTAGACCACACAGTGAAAATGGGAAGAAATCATGATCAGAATATTCAAGAAATATGGGATAGCTTTAAAAGACCAAATTTAAGAGTTATTGGGATAGAGGAAGGCATAGAGTTCCAAACCAAAGGAATGAGTAATTTATTCAATAAAATAATAGCAGAAAATTTTCCAAACATGAGGAATGAGTGGGAAAACCAAGTTCAAGAGGCTTACTGAACACCAAATGTACAAAATCACAACAGATCCACACCAAAGCACATATAATGAAAATGCCTAACATACAGAATAAGGAAAGAATATTAAAAGCCACGAGAGAAAGGAATCAGATTACATATGGGGGAAATCAATTAGATTATGTGCAGATTTTTCAACCCAGATCTTAAAAGCTAGAAGATCCTGGGACAATATATATCAAGCTCTGAAAGAAAATGGATGCCAACCAAGAATCTTACATTCAGCAAAATTAAACTTTAGATTTGAAGATGAAATAAAAATCTTCCATGATAAACAAAAGTTAAAAGAATTCACAATGTGAAAGCCTGCACTTCAGGACATCCAGGACAAAGTATTCCATGAAGAAGAAAAGAAAAATAACAATGAAAATCAGCAAAGGGAAATAGTAAACTAAAGGAAACACTAACCAGAGGAGAATATTGATTCTGCTTATCCAGGAGCATGGGAGATCTTTCTATCTTCTGAGGTTTTCTTCAATTTCTTTCTTTAGTGTTCTGTAGTTTTCATTGTAGAGGGCTTTCACTTCTTTTGTTAGATTGATTCCCAGGTGTTTTACTTTTTTTGAGGCTATTGTGAATGGAGTAGTTTTCTTAATTTCTCTTTCATTGAATTGATCACTGATATATATAGGAATAAGTTTGGTTTATGGGTGTTGATTTTATATCCTGCTACTTTACTGAATTCATTTATTAGTTCTAGAAGTTTTCTGGTGGAATTTTTGAATCTTCTAGACATAGAATCATGTCATCAGCAATAGTGATGGCTTGAGTTCTTCTTGACTATTTTTATTCCTTTAATTTCTCTCTTTTGTCTAATTGCTCTGGCTAGAGTTTCAAAGATGATGTTGAATAGATGTGGAGAAAGAGGACATCCTTGACTTGTTCCAGTTTTTAGCAGGAATGCTTCCAATTTTTCTCCATTTAGAATGATGCTGGCCTTCGCTTTAGCATATATAGCTTTTACAATGTTGAGGTATGTTCCTACTATCCCTAGTTTTTCTAGTATTTTGAACATGAAGGTGTGCTGTATTTTGTCAAATGCTTTTTCTGCATCTATTGAAATGATCATAGGATTCTTGTTTTTAATATGATGAATTATGTTTATTGATTTCCATATGTTGAACCAAACCTGCATCCCTGGGATGAATCCCACTTGATCACAGTGCACCATCTTTTTAATATGTTTTTGTATGCAATGTACCAGAATTTTATTGAGAATTTTTGCATCTATGTTTGTTAGGGATATTGGTCTGAAGTTTTCTTTCCTTGATGTGTCTTTGTCTGGTTTTGGTATCAAGGTGATATTAGCCTCATAGAATGAGTTTGGAAGGGTTCCCTTCTTTTCTATTTCATGGAATACTTTGAGGAGTATTGGTGTTAATTCTTCTTTGAAAGTCTTGTAGAACTTGGCTGAGAAGCCATCTGGTCCTGGGCTTTTCTTGGTTGGTAGGCTTTTGATGGCATTTTCTATTTCATTACTTGAAATTGATCTGTTTAAATAATGTATGCCCTCCTCATTCAGTTTGGGTAGGTCATATGCTACTAGAAATTTGTTGATGTCTTTGATATTTTCAATTTTATTAGAATATAAATTTTCAAAATAGTTTCTAATTATCTTCTGTATTTCAGATGTGTCCATTGTGATGTCTTCTTCTTCATCTTGTATTTTATTAATTTGAGTTTTCTCTCTTTTCCTCTTCATTAGCATGGCCAGGGGTTTATAAATTTTATTTATTTTTTTCAAAGAACAAACTTCTATTTTGTTAATTTTAAAAATTGTTTCTTTTGTTTCACTTACATTGATTTCAGCTCTGATTTTAATCATTTCCTTTCTTCTACTGCTTTTGGCATTGATTTGTTCTTCTTTATCTAGGGCTTTGAGATATAGTGTTAGGTCATTTATTTGTTGACTTTTTATTCTTTTTATAAATGCACTCAGTGCAATAAACTTTCCTTTTAGTATTGTCTTCATAGTGTCCCAGAGATTTTGATATGTTGTATAGTGTTCTCATTTACCTCTAAGAATTTTTTTATTTCATCCTTGATTTATTCTATTATCCATTCATCATTCAATTGTGTTTTTTTTAGTCTCCATTTGTTACAGTATCTTCTTTTTTTATTTTATCATTGATTTCTAATTTCATTCCATTGTGGTCTGATAGAATGCAGGGTATTATCTCTGTGTTTTTTTTTTTTTTTTGTATTTACTAAGAGTTGCTTTGTGGCATAAGATATGTTCTATCTTAGAGAAGGAGCCATGTGCTTCTGAGAAGAAAGTATATTTGTTCATTGATGGATGGAATATTCTATATATGTCTGTTAAGTCTAAATTATTGATTGTAGTATTTAGTTCTATAGTTATTTAGTTCTTATTCAGAATATCTGTCCAGTAGAGATAAAGGTGTATTAAAGTTACCCAGTATTATTATATTGTGGTCTATATGACTCTAGAAATTGAGAAGGATTTGTTTGCTATACATAGATGCTCCATTATTTGGGGTATAAATATTTATAATTGTTATGTCCTGCTTATATATATTTCCCTTAAAAAGTATCAAATGTCCTTCTTTGTCTCTTCTGATTAACTTTGTTTTGAAGTCTACTTTATCTGAAATGAGAATGGAAACCCCTGCTTGTTTACACAATCCATATGAGTGATAAGTTTTTTCACATCCATTCACCTTCAGCCTATGTAAGTCTTTGCCCATGAGGTGAGTCTCTTGAAGACAGCATATTGTTGGGTCTTGCTTTATAATCCAATTTTCCAGTCTATGTCTTTTGATTGATGAGTTTAGGCCATTAACATTAAAGGTTATTATTGAGATATGATTTGTATTCCCTGTCATTTTGATTTATTTCTTATTTTTGATTTGTCTTAGTTTCTCATTTAGTTGAATGCCCCTTTAGTGTAGATCCCCCCCTTTGTTGGTTTTCACTTTTTTTTTCACGTCATCCTCATGGAATATGCTGTTGAGAATGCTCAGTGTTGCCGCCTGAAGCGATGGCCGCTTGGAGCAACAAAGCCGCGGGAATAAGTTCAGAGGCAGACCTGGAAACAAACAGGCTCTTTATTCTGCCAGCTTCTCTCTTCTGCTCCAAGAACACCCCTGACACGCCGTTCACGCTCCTCCAACAACCACAAAATGGCACCAACCCAATCCACAATCCCCCGCGCCAAGTCCCGCGAGATCATGCAAATGGCGCCAACCCGATCCACAATGTCCTGGGCCAAGTCTCACGAGACCATGGAAGGTGGTAATGCTTATGGCTCACAGCTAACTGCTATCTTAGCTATCTCCTTAATTAGGGCTCCTAAATTTTCCCCCTTTTTGTTTTAAAAGAGGGGATGCTCTAGGACGTCCATGTGCAACCAACATTCTTACCCGTCATCAGATAATCAAGGCTGTGCCCTTGACTCCTGTCTTAGGTTGATATGTCAGCCACATGAGAATGTCCCGTGGGACTGTGCCTGTCTTAGTTTGTCCCCCTCTGGGGATCTTACCTGTCATAGGCTACCAGCCATCCAACGGAGCCCTTCAGGATCGACTGTGTATGATGACTAACAGCCGTCCAATTGTGGGGAGATGCTGCGGCTTTAAGGTGATAAGCCTTCTGCTGACGAGCCAAGTTTCGTAGCATATCAAATTCTTTAAACAAATCAGCTTCCCTGAGTTCTATCAAGTAACACACTGAGTTCTCTAGACAAATACCCACAAGGCATTGTTCCGTAAAGTCCCAAACAATGAAAGATCAAAATGTCCACTTGTTATAACACATTGATCTAGGAGGCCCCATGAGTGCAGAGCAGAGGCCACACTGCTGGTGAGGTTGTTTGGTGCCTGAGCAGCAGGGATGCTTGCAGCTGTAGCAGCAGCCGTCTTTTTTATGTCTAGACAATGCCACCGGCAAATCTTCAGGGCCCCACTACCTAAAACTCAAGCATCAATTATTAAAGGAAAGGCAGTGCTATTCCAGCACTGAGTCAAGAGGCGAGTTGTCAAACTAAAAAATAGAATTATTAGATTAGAAGATTAAAGTTGATTTCTGCTCACACACATTACTGCTTGAGCTCCCACAAACATAAGGCGGCAAAATATCATATTCAGAACAAAACAAAGAAAGACCGAGGGCATTTACTGCATTAAAGATAGATTAAAGAAAAGCTAAAAGCACTTTGGAAAAATAATTTGTTAGCTGGAATCCTTGAGTCTCTGCATACACAGCAATCTTTTACCTGTTGAAATAATTCAAATTAATCAGCTATTAAATAAATGAAGTTAATAACAAATAAACAATCCTATGTCAAAACACCGAAATATCAGGTTATACAGCACTAGTCATATTCTTCGCTAAAGAGAAGTCCCAGGGACACCTATAAATCAAAATTGAAAGTACCTTCACTTATAAAATTATTTACCTAAATTGAATACCCTTAAACTAAAATGAATTAAAGTTATTTGGATCCATATATATATCTTTTCATAAGTGCTTTGTTATTTGTGACGTCACACTGGACAGACGCACAAACATACAAACATATATTTGTAACGTCACATTAACATGAAATGTAGACAAATGCACAGACATAAAGACATGTATAAAAAGAAAGAAAAAAAATACAATTGTGTGCACACTAAAGAGAGATCTCCTCGTCCCAGACGGGAGGAATGACACTTAAGTTGTGAAATATTTTAAAAGACTGTTTTAAGGGAATCATTCCATACCTTCATCTTGGTCCTCTTGATTTTGTACTTTTTTTATTAATTTGATTCCTCAACAACTTCATCTTGATCCTTTGGATGTGGTACCTGCTTTATTAATATAGATGGTATCTATATTAGAGAGGATCCGTGCTTTGGAAAAACACAAACAGATCCTCTCCCCCAAATTAGTACTGGATCTGGACACTTCCATGTACCTGAAAGAACATCCTTCCAGTAAACCAAAGGTTTATGTTGTTGGTGTGGGTTCCAATGTCTGTCTCCAGCAGAATAACCATTAGAGTCTAAAGTTAAAAAATTTAAGGTAAACAGGGCAACTGCCAATCTGTCCCTAGGACTTTTCCAATTTTCTTCTTTTTGTTTTAATAACATAATTTTCAGTGTGTGGTTTGCTCTTTTAATAATGCCCTGACCCTTTGGATTGTATGGGATGCCTGTATTATGGGATATATTGAATTTTGCGCAAAACTGTTTGAAAGATGAGGACGTATATGAGCAGGGCCATTATCTGTTTTAAGCATTTTGAGGATGCCCAATGCAGCAAAAGCTTGCAAACAATGAGATGTAACATCTTTAACTTTTTCTCCAGAATGTAAGGAAGCAAAATCATGCATGAGCATGCATCTATGGTCACATGAATAAATCGCAATTTTCCAAAACTTGGCTCATGAGTAACATCCATCTGCCACAAATGATTGGGCATTAATCCTCTAGGGTTAATACCATAATGAGGATTGGACAAATGTGTCATACAAGATTTACAATCTTTTACAATTGTTCTGGCTTGCTCCTTTGTTATTTTAAACCTATGCTGCAAGGTGGTGCTATTGATGTGAAACTGGGAGTGAAATAAAGTAGCTTGCTAGAGGGCTGCAAGAATAAAGATTGTTTGGGTAAGGTCATCAGCCTTTTGATTACCTTCATGGAAGGGACCAGGCAAGTTGGTATGTGCTCTAATATGGCCTACAAATAGAGGTTCTTTTCTTGCCCACAAGAGATTTTGTATTTGATAAAACAATTTAAAGGCTGGAGTATGAGGTGCTATTGGTCCTGCTAGCTCTAATTTTGGGACGGCATGTACAATATAGTGGCTATCTGAAAAAATGTTCATGGGCAGCTCTCTAAAATTTTTCAGAGCTCTTACCACAGCTTCCAGATCCACTGATTGAGCTGATTTGTGTGCAGTTATGTAAGTTATATTTTCTTTTTTAGTGACTACTGCAGCAGTACCATTTGAGGACCCATCTGTGAATACGTTTAGTGCCTTAGGAATAGATTGATTTTTTATTACCTGTGGAAATATAATAGGATGATTGATACAAAAAGATAATATAGGAGACTTAGGAAGATGATTATCAAAATTTGCAGAAGTAGAGCATCTAGCTATAGCCCAATCATTATCATTGAAGCATAAATATTCAATCTGTGAAGATGAATAGGGAGTAATAATAGTAGCAGGGTGAATGCCAAACATTTTAGTAGAAGTCTTAAGTCCTTGAAGAATAAATTTAGCCACCATGGAGGTATAAGACTCAATTATACTTTTAGGAGAGACGGGCAAATGTATCCATAATAAAGGCCCTTGTTGCCAAAATATTCCTGTGGGTGTATATTGTGAAGAAATAATAATCAATATCAGCAGTTGAGTTAAATCAAATCTATCACAATGAGCTCCTTCGATGGCTTTTTTCTACTACCTTTAAAGCTTTCCTAGCATCAGGAGTCAATGTTCGCGGTGAAGATGGGTCAGGGTCCCCAAAAAGGATGTCAAATATAGGTTTTAGTTGGCCAGTAGTGAGGTTTAGTGTAGGGAAAAGCCAATTAATATCTCCCAGCAATTTTTGAAAGTCATTGAGAGTGGCCAAATGCTCCTTATTAATTAAAATTTTTTGAGGCTTAATAAAAGTGTCCATAATTTGGAATCCTACATATAATATTGGAGATCTAATTTGAACCTTTTCCTTAGCAATGTTTAGTCCATATCGTTTCAAGTTTTTTGATATATCACTAAATATGGTGAATAAGACTTTTTGATTAGGATGAGCAAGCAAAACATCATCCATATAATGGAGGCACATAAGCTCTGGGTATTTACTTTTGATAGGCTGAATAACTTTATCTACATAGATTTGACACATAATGGGGCTATTATCTATTCCCTCGGCAAAACTTTCCATTGATGTCTCTGATCAGGGCCATTATTGTTAATAGAAGGAACTGAAAAAGCAAACCTGGGGGTATCCAGAGGGTGTAGAGGAATAGAAAAGAAACAATCCTTTATATCAATAGTAATAAGATGGAAATTTTTTGGAATAGCTACAGGATTAGGAAGTCCAGGTTGAGTAGGGCCCATGATTTGCCTGGTTTTATTAATTTCTCTAAGATCATGTAACAATCGCCATTTTCCTTGATCACAAATATGGGGGGAATTCCAGGGAGAGGTGGGAGGTTCTATATGTCCTGCTTCTAGTTGTTCCTGAACTAGTAGGTGGGCTGCTTGTAATTTCTCTTTAGATAGGGGACCACACTGGCTTATCAGAAAGCCATGGTATTTTCAAAATTATTTCTCTCAGTGGCCCCGAAAAAAATATCTTTTTCATTTATGATAATGATTACTTTTAGGGTGAAGATTACTCTGTACAGCCGGGCGCGGTGGCGCACGCCTGTAATCCCAGCACTTTGGGAGGCTGAGGCAGGAAAATCGCGAGTTCAAAGCCAGCCATCAGCAATGGCAAGGCACTTAGCAACTCAGTGAGACCCTGTTTCTAATAAAATACAAAAAAGGTCTGGGGATGTGACCCAGTGGTCGAGTGCCCCTGAGTTCAATCCCCAGTACCACACAAAAAAAAAAAAAAAAAAAAAAGATTACTCTGTACTTTTTGATAATGATTTCTTTTAGGGTTAAGATTACCCTGTAGATTTTCAAATTTAACACCTGCAGGCTTGGTTGCACGGTGTACTCTCATTTGTTGCAAAATATCTCTTCCCCATAAAGTAACTTGTAGGTTAGGTAAAACATAAGGCTGAAATGTTCCTTTATGCCCTTCATCATCCTCCCATTTTAAAATTACCGCACTTTTCTCTGGGAGGTTATTATATCCCAAGCCTCTTAAACTGGTTGAAGCTTTTTGCAGAGGTCAGTGCTTGGGCCATTGCCGTTGATTAATGATGGAAGAGTCAGCTCCAGTATCTATCAGTCCTTCCATCTCTATTCCTTGGATTTTTATTTTACACATAGGCCTCCTTGAACAATCCCGAACCCAGCAAGCCATAAGTCCCGAGTCAGTGGAACAAAATCCTCTATTGTTCCTTTTTTGAGGCATACTCATTTTAAATGAATTATGTAAATTGGGAAGGAGAAGCAGCTGAGCAATTCTATCTCCTTGATTAACAGAACTTATACTTTGGGGTGAGCTAAGCATTATTTTTATTTCCCCTTTGTAGTCTGATTTTATTACACCTGGGTTCACTTGCAAACCTAATAATCTTTTAGGACTTCCCCCGAGAATAAGTCCTATAGTCCCTGAGGGAAGAGGTCCCCTGACTCCTATGGGAATCAGTTGAACCCCCATTTCAGGTGTTAACACTATTCAGGTGGTGGAACAGAGGTCTAATCCTGCATTTCCTCCTGTTCCTCTGGCGAGGGAGTGGATGGGTAGTAGGCATTGTGTTGGGGAAGCATCTGAGTGGATGCTTGAGGATACTCTTCCTCCAATGCTCCGTACATTTGTGGGCCCTGGGGCATTGGACTCCGTGCCCCGTTTTTTGAATTCCTGAACAAATGATTTCCATAGATGTCAAATTTTGAATGGCATTTATTGGCCCAATGATTTCCCTTTTTACACCTGGGGCAGTGGCCTGGGGCACGGTATGAGCTTGGTCTTATTTATCTTTTGGAATTTTGCCTAGAATAGCCTGATTGATTATGATAATTTTGCCTGGAATATCCTGATTGATTATAATGTCTAGGTTGAGCCTTTTTGAAATTTCGAGGGGAAACACCTCTCATTGAGGCTGCAATCACATTTCCTGTGACAAAGGTGTCATTTTTATCTTCACATAGTTGTATATATACAGAAAGATCCTTTTTATTTTTCCATGGCCTGATGGCTTCCTGGCAGTATTTATTAGCATTTTCATATGCTAATTGAACAACTAATGGCATAGCTTGATCAACATCTGCAAGCACTCTACATGCAGTTCTCAAAAGTCGATCAGCAAAGTCAGCATATGGCTCATTAGGTCCTTGAATCACTTTTGACAAGCTACCTTGTAGATCCCCAGGTCCTTGTAAAGTTTTCCATGCCTCTAAGGCAGCTGCATTTATCTGAGCATATACACCTGGGTCATAATCTTTTTGAGCCTGTAAGTCTGCGAATTGCCCTTCTCCTGTGAGCATTTCTATATTATAGTCTCCAAACCCTGCAGCTGCATTTCTTTTAGCCGTTTCTATACAAAGTTCTTGGAATTGCGATCGCCAAACCAAGTATTGCCCCCCTCTTAATGCTGCTTTACATAGACTTTTCCAGTCTGAGGGGGTTAAGCTAAAGGTGTTAAGGGACTCCAGCATACTCATTGTGAAAGGAGCTTGGAGCCCATACGTCATTACTGCCTCTTTGAGATTTTTTATTGTTTTGAAATCTACTGACTGATGGACCCTCTGTTTATTTTTCTTTTCAAATGCTGGCAGTTCCCAATGTGTCTGTGAGTTACCCTCGAGAGCGCATAAACCCTCAAAAAGACTTTTTATTTCTGTTTCTAGGGTATGCAAACGCCTAGTAATACCCTTCATATTTTCTGTAATGGATTCTACCCATGGGGGAGTAGAGGACACAAGTGGTTCCTCTACTTGATGGTCCTTTTTCTTGGTCTTTTTTAGTTTCTTTTTCCTCATTTTCTCAGGATCACTTTTACTAGATTCCTCACTACTGCTAATTTCACTGACAGCAATATCCTGAGTCCCAGGTTTCATGAAGAGCAAGTATTCTTCAGGTATCTTGAATAACTCCCGAATAGCTCTAACAGTTTGGATTTTTGTCATTTTTGGGGACTCTTCTAATACTCTCTTTACTGGTCTTAGTTGACCCAGTGGAAGCTACGCTTTCTTGATCACTTTCACTTTTTTCTAATTCCTCCTCACTGACAACGGAGTCAGGTATATCAAGGATTCTTTCCATAATCTCTATCACTTGGTATTTAGTTATGTTCGAACCCATCTTTAGAGACCTTTCAGTTCTTACCTGTCTGCTCCGAAGTCCCTGTACGCGCCACCACCTGTTGCCGCCTGAAGCAATGGCCACTTGGAGCAACGACGCCACGGGAATAAGTTCAGAGGCAGACTGGAAACAAACAGGCTCTTTATTCTGTCAGCTTCTCTCCCCGGCTCCAACAACACCCCGACACGCCGTCCACGCTCCTTCAACAACCACAAAATGGCACCCACCCGATCCACTATCCCCCGCACCAAGTCCCGCGAGATCATACAAATGGCACCGACCCGATCCACAATGTCCCGTGCCAAGTCTCACGAGACCATGGAAGGTGGTAATACTTATGGCTCACAGCTAACCGCCATCTTAGCTATCTCCTTAATTAGGGCTCCTGCAGTTCAGTAGTGTAGGCTTTCTTGTTGTGAATTCTTTTAATTTTTGTTTATTATGGAATGTTTTTAATTTCATCTTCAAATCTGAAACTTAATTTTGCTGGATATAAAATTCTTGGTTGGCATCTGTTTTCTTTCAGAGCTTGAAATATATTATTCCAGGACCTCCTAGCTTTGAGGGTCTGGGTTGAGAAATCAGTTGAGATCTGAATTGGTTTCCCCCTATACTTAATTTGATTTTTTTTTTTTCTCTCACAGCCTTTAAGATTTTATCTTTATTCTGTGTGTTGGTCATTCTCATTATAATGTGTCTTGGTGTGGGTCTGCTATAATTTTGTACATTTGGGGTCTTGTAAGCCTCTTGTATTTGATTTTCCATGCCATTCTTTAGGTTTGAGAAAATTTCTGCTATTATATCACTGAAAAGATTGTGCATTCCTTTGGTTTGCATCTCTGTTCCTTCATCTCTTCTGATAACTTTTAAATTTGATCTTTTCATGTTATCCCATAATTCTTGGATGTTCTGTTCATGGTTTTTTACCATCTTCTCTGCATGTCCAACTCTACTTTCAAGATTATATAGTTTGTCTTCATTGTCTGAGGTTCTGTCTGCCAAGTGGTCTAGTCTGTTGGTGAAGCTTTCTATTAATTTTATAATTTGGTTTGCTTATTCCTTCATTTCAAGAATTTCTGCTTGGTTTTTTTCAAGATCTCTAACTCTTTATTGAAGTTATCTTTCACTTCCTGTATTTTTTCTTTGATTTCACTCCTTATACCATCCTTCATTTAACTTCACATATTAATTTAACTATATACAATCTAAATTCCTTCTTGGACATTTCTTCTACTATGTTATCAGTAGCCTCTGTTATTAAAGCACCTTGGTCTGTTTGGGATGCTTTATTCCCCTGTTTTTTCATGTTGTTAGTGTGTTTTACCATCTAAAAGTATGGCATAAATTCTACCCTGTAGACCTATAGTGTCCCTGAAGGTTTCCAGTGCTTCGCCTTTACTGGTGAGACCAATATCAACAGCACCCAGTGTACACTATAAATAGTCTTAAACTTAATGGATCTCACTAAGGCATCTACTGCTTTCTCACATTAACCCAAAATGATGAGTTCAATAACTATCTATAGTACAAACAGAATATTTGTTAAAACAATTTACAATTTCAAATGGTGGATGAGAGGACAGAGGTAGTGTAGTATTCAATATTCACGAGGGAGGAAGAGAGAAGCTAGAAGTCAAAATTCACAGGAAGAGTGGAAGAGGAGCCAACAGAGATTGTCTGTTGGTTGGAAAAAGTTGGAAAGAAAATAGATAAGAGAGAGGAGGAATACAAAGAGAAAAAAATTAAAAACATAAGAATCCTACAAAAATGCAAAACACCATTCATATATTATTGTCCTCCACATACTGATGCATAAAAAAATCCTGTTCCAAATATGGTAGAGATTAGTGAAACAAAAATAAATAAATAAATAAATAAAACTTGCTGGAAAGTTGAACTGTCTCTGTCAGTGATCAACAGTTTCTCAGCCCTGTCTCTGTCATCTCTCGGGATCACCAAACCAACATCAGCCCTTACAAACTTAGTCTCTAGCCCACTGATCTGGCCTTCAGATATCTCAGTCTCAGCCACGCTGCAGTCTCACGATCTCAGTGCGGCTCCTACTTGCAGAGAGACCACCAAGGATACCCTCAAGCAAAGGAGCAGCCCCGAGATACAGCAGCAAGAACAGGGCCACCAGCACTCTCGGTGGGAAGACCTCATGTTCCCCTGAACCAGCAGGCACCCCCACACTGGACCTGCGGGCCCCAGCTGGAGTCCCCAGACAGAAGATTTTGTAGTGGTAAACTTGCTAGCACGCAGGCCCCAGGCCCTGGCTGGTGTCCCAAAATGAGTGCAGACACCCGCAACCAAACCTGCAGTCCTCTAGGCTGTGGTAGCAGTGGTAGTGGCAGTGGTTGTTGGCAGCAGCAGAGGGTCAGCAGTAGCTGGGGTCGCAGCAGCAGCTGTGGTCGCAGCAGCAGCTGCAACAGCAGCTGTGGGGGCAGCATCACCAGGCTGTCTCTGGGGCTCAGCAGTAGTGTTGGCTTCAGTTGCATCCTGGGCAGCAGTTTCTTCTGTGGTAGCAGCACCCAGAAAGATGACCTCCAGGTGACCGCAGGCTAGCAGCAGTGGAATCAGAGGCAGCAGCAATGGTGGTAGTGGTGCAGGTGGCTTCTTCATCTTTCAAGGACAAAATTGCTGCTGCCTCAAAATTATTCTCTAGTTGCCATTCAGTCTGCACTACCTTTGTCTTTCTCTTTATGTCAACAAAATATAATGGTAAGCTTATTGTGGAAATTCCCACACTCTATAGCATATTATAGTTGTTTACCTTCCACTTCTGATTCATCTTCTTTGCTAGACTGTGAATCCAGCAAGACTTGAGTCAGAACTGTTTTTTGCATTTATCTCCCAAGGTACCAAGAACACCATACCTTTCATATATTTAATTTCAATAGGTATTTGTTATTGTGAAAAAATGAAATTTTAAGCAGATACTTGTATAATTTCAAATTTCACTAAAAGTCATCTTTTTTGTTCTAATTCAATTATATGACAATAGAATGCACTTTGACACATCATACATAGAGTGTAATTTTTCATTCTTGTTGTTGCACATGATTGAATCACACCGATTGTAAAATAATATATGTATATAGGGCAATAATGCCTGACTCATTCTACTCTCCTTCTTTCATGCACACCCCTCCCTTCACTTCCTCTACCTAATGTAAAGCACTCTATTCTTCCATAGCCACCACTCCCGTTATTATTGTGAATTAACATCTGCATATCAGAGAAAACATTCTGCCTTTGGTTTTTTGGGATTGGCTTATTTTCTTTAGCATGAAATTCTCCACCTTCATCCATTTACTGGCAAATACAATCATTTCATTCTTCTTTAAGGTTGAGTAATATTCCATTGTGTATATAAAACACATTTTATTTACCCATTCATTTGTTGAAGGACACCTAGATTGGTTCCATAGTTTGGCCATTGCGAATTGAGCTGCTATAAACATTAATGTGGCTGCATCACTGTAGTATGCTGCTTTTAAGTTCTTTGGGTATAAACTATCTTTAAAATTTCAGAATAAATTATGTGTCAACATTGAATGTGAAAGAAATATTTGAAATTTCAAATAACTACTTAAAAACATACTTTTGTTCTGAGAGGAATGAATATGGACTCTTACACTTTATTTTTTAATGTGTGTATATTTGGCTTAATAAGAAAAACAATGCAGAGAATATGTTTACTTTTCACATTAAAATCCTTATTCTACCTAAAAAATGAATATAATATACCAGCAAATATGTCCTACAAAATCTTATATGTGAGACAATGCAAGAATACCAGCCGGGCGCGGTGGCGCACGCCTGTAATGTGGGAGGCTTTGAAGTTATGCAATGGCACTTAGTCCCACTAATAAAAAATACAAAAAGGTTGGGGATGGCCCAATGGTCGAGTGCCCCTGAGTTCAATGTACCACAAAAAAAAAAAAAAAAAAAAAAAGAACATTCAGAGGTGAAATGAGTAGATTAGGATAAGTATACCCTCTCAGAATAACAAAGTTCCATGAAGTTCCTCTCTTAATCAGTAAATTAATCTACAGATATGAACTAACTAGGTGGTAACTGCAGGCAGGACAGGTGGGGCTGAAGGAAGTAGATAACAGAGGGTGTGCCCTTGGGATTTATATTTTGTCCCTAATGAGCAGAGTGCTTTCTCTATCTCTATCTCTCTATCTCTCTATCTCTCTCAGTGTCTCACTCATCCTCTCTCCTCCTGGTTGCCATGTCCTGTGCTGCTTTCCTCTGTCAGTGCCTTCCACCATGATGTTCCACACCTCTAGGGCCTTGGACTCAACCTCTGAAACCATAAGTCCAAATAAACTTTTCCTCCTCTACATTGTTCTTGTCAGTTCTTTTGGTCACAGCGATGCCAAGCTGACTAACACAACCAGGATTCTACATAATGCTAACAAACTGGGCCCAAGCAAGTCTTCATAAAGGAACTTACTCCATCTCACAAGTCAGTAGCTACACGATAGTCTTTAACCCCACTCATGTTACACTGAAGGCTACTGTCCCAAAGGAATCAGTTATTTGCATATGGAAAAAAAAATGTCAAACCAGTTTTTTTTCATTCTACCTTGGCAGACACCATAACTTTTTAAACTATTTGTCTCAACATGTAATATCTGTTCATATTCCCTGAATTAAATAACATCTTCTATACATTGAATTGTGTAACAGAACTCTTGATTACAAAAAACAAAAAACCTAGTATGGATAGTTGAAGGATAAATGAAATGTACTAAAGCATTTCAGGTAGTTTTCAGATTTGGGAACCACCAAAAAGTCTAAGGTATGAAAAGGGTCCATGCAGTCAGATACAATGCCCAAACTCTCACAGAAACTCTCCAGAATGCAAGAGATGTGTGAAATTGGGAAAGTGTGGGAAAGAAGAAATGAGGAATTTGTGAAAAGCATGATTGGTTAGAGAGGAGATTAAAATAAAAATATGAGAAAAACACATGTTTTTGATTTATTTTTCTCCCTCCCTCCATATTTTTCTCCCTCCATATTTTTCTTTTCTATGCTCAACGGATACAGGTGGTGCTTTGGGGGATAATTAAGTCAGAAATAAAATGTGAACATAAAACTGTGAAAGCAAAATGTGATGTAAGTGCACAGCTCTGTGAAGGCAGTGGCAGGTAAGCCTACAGGCCCGTAGCCCCGGAGTCTCAATTCTATCCAGAGTTGATGGATGGGACACAGGAACATCTGTTTGGGTGGTGATTACAGTTTTATTGGAGGTAAAATGGTCCAAGTTATAGAGCCTGTAGAACTGTTGCTGTCACTGCGACTGACAAGATCAATACAAGAACACCTGCTTACAGGATGTGGGACTGAGGCCTTCAGGACCAGGCTCAGTAAATGCCTCATCATACGGGAGACACAGCAAAGTAGAGACTCAGCGCTAACCCTATGTCCCTTCATATATCACCAAAGACAGGGAGGTCGGGGCAATATGGCCTTCTTTTTACTTCAATTTCTTATATCCAAATAATGCTGAGGGTAAAATTAAAATTCTAGGTTTCTATGTTCTTTCTTTGGAAACTGTAAGTCTCATTTAGCAGGTAATTTTTTTTTTTTTTTTCCTGAAACTAGTCGTAAATGCATTCTATCAAGAGAAACTGAAGATTCTTTCTCGAATAATGTTAGAAAGAGCTGCTAACTTGATGTTTGGGTTTAGATGCCATTTAATGTCGGTATATGAATGGAGAAAAAGAATATTTATTAGAAGGATGTAAACAGTTTATGTCTCAAACTAAGTGCCAAAAATTCTAAAAGAAACAGTTTATCTTTCAAACTAAGTGTCAAAAGTTCTGTAAGAATAAGCAAAGTCCTGGGCTGGAATTGTGGCTCAGCGGTAGATCACTCGCCTAGCACATGCGCGGCCCGGGTTTGATCCTCAGCACCACGTACAAATAAACACATTGTGTACAACTAAAGCAAATAAATAAATATCAAAAAATATAAAGAAGAATAAGCAAAGTCCTATTGTTTACAACCCAATTTCTTTAGTATAAAATACTGCTCACTAAAACCAAATTTTATTTTACAAGAAAAAATAGAGAGTCTAACAATTGGTAGTAACTTGAATTTTCTGCTATTAACATACATAACATTTCAGAGATTTAGATACTATTTCCATGGGCGTATTTTAGAATTTCATAAAAATCTATAGGAAAATATCCTATATAGTTATGAAATACTGGATTCACGTGTACCTCTGAACATTAAACATAAAATCTGGAGGTCCTTGCAACTGCTGATATTATTCAGCAATGTTTTCCAAGTTCTAACCAATGAACAAGGCATTAAAAATGTATAAACTTGTGCAGATTGTAGAAAAGAGACAAAATTGTAACCATATCATGTTATTTTAAGAATATGCTAAACAATCAACTGAAAATCAATAAAGTGTAAAGTGAATTAGAACAAATATCAGTTGCTATCTTATTAACTAGCAATAAATAATTTAAAAGGCTGATGACAAAAGATCATATTTAAAATTGACCATGACTCCTATAAAATAAAGATTAAGCTAAAAACTATATGTAGCCGGGCGCGGTGGTGCACGCCTGTAATCCCAGCACTTTGGGAGGCTGAGGCAGGAGGATTGCGAGTTCAAAGCCAGCCTCAGCAATGGCGAGGCACTTAGCAACTCAGTGAGACCCTGTCTCTAAATAAAATACAAAAAAAAGGGCTGGGGATGTGGCCCAGTGGTCGAGTGCCCCTGAGTTCAATCCCCGGTACCACACACACACACACACAAAAAAAAAAACTATATGTGCAAGAGATAAACTTTAAACTTTAAGAAGTCATTAAAGAAAATAACTTGAAAGAATTCATTAAAGAAGATAAGGATAAGTGGAAAGATGCTGTTAAGTCTGAATATGAGGTGTGGCCCCCAAACTCCTGTGAACGCAGGACTCTCAGAGGTGGGATGATTGGATTGTGAGAGCTGTAACCTCATCCGCCCATGCTGATGTGAGTGGACTGACTGGGTGGTAACTGTAGGCAGGTGGGATGTGGCTGGAGGAGGTGGGTCACTGAGGCTGTGCCCTGGAAGGGTAAAACTGCCCTGAGGTCTTTTTGCCCCCTTTGTTCTCTCTGCTTCCTGGCCTCACCATGAGCTGAGCAGCTTCCCTTCACTGGGTCCTTCCCCGGGATGTGCCACCTCACCTTGGGCCCAGAGCAATGGAGTTGGCCCGCCATGGACTGAGACCTCTGAAACCAGGAGCCTCAAATAATCTCTTCCTCCTCTGAGGTGTCCCTGGTATTTTGGTCATGGAGAAGCAAAAGTTAGCTGAAAGAGATGTTTCAATGTGTTCTGAACCTGATATGGTGAATCTCACATTTATCCAGATGCATATGTATGAAAAATAGATAACTTTTGAAAGAAGACTGAGAGGGGACTACTCTAGCAAATACCCAATACTGTATATTATAAAATTTAATAACTAAATAGGAGTAATATTATACATGGTGCTTGAGGTAAAAGGTAAAAAAAAAAATAAAGAGGAGAGAAAGGAGATAATTCATACGTGTGTGTGTGTGTGTGTGTGTGTGTGTGTGTGTGTGTGAATTATTGACATACCACTGGAGAATAAATCATTACTTTAGTTAGAATAATTAGACAATATTTGAAAAAACAAAGGAAAAAAAACCCTGCATATAATATAAAAATTAGTATTAGATGGACATCATAACCCTAAGTACATGTATGAAGACGTGAATGGTGTGACTCTACTTTGTGTACAACCATATATATGAAAAATTGTGCTCTATATGTGTAATATGAATCATAGTGCATCCTGCTGTCATACATTAAAAATTAGAATGAAAAATTAAGTATTACACAAGTTAAGAAAATTACACAAAAAACATACAAAATTAGGAACAAAAAGTATACGAGGGCACAAATATACAAGTAGCCTAGTGAAAAACTTAGGAAAATACTGACCAAATTTTAATCATCTAAATATTTAGAATCTTGATCATCTAAATATTTAGAATCTTTATATTTTAGAGAGGAAAAGCCCTAAAATAAAAATAAGAAGTCTCAAGGAAACATTGATGTCAATGAGCACTTTCATATGTTCAGGAATCCATGAAATAATTCAACTGATCAAAGTAAATTAACAGTAATCAACATGTGTATAAATAGACACTCCATCCCAGCAGCCATCAGAATCATAAAGATTGGGGCTTTAGCTTTTCAGAGAAATCATTCACACTTACTAATGATTTCAAGCGGAAGTATTAAAAGAGGTTGTTTCATTCCAGCATGTTTTTGCAGTGGAAGTGTCTATATAGTTATTTAGAGATCCAAATTGATTTTTTCAAAAACAACATTTCTTCAAAACTTGAAAGTTTTAAGCAACATTTAAAACTCAACCACTTTATACATTTTCAAGACTCTCAACGTAGTTATCTTATATGGCTAAAACTGTCACACTTACCAATAAATAAGAAGCAAGAAAACTAACATCTCCACATTTTTGTCCAAGTTATGGAAATGGCAATGAAAGTACATATCCATGCAATATAGATGTGCATCATGTGAGTCCCTACCCCTGGCTTGGCAGTACTTTCTGGCAAAGTCTCTTTCAGCCTTGAGTTCCTAGTACAAGGCATTTGCAGAGACAGATTTTTATCCTCCAATGAATAGCATTTTATTTATTTTTTTTTTTGGGGGGGGGGGTGTACCAGGGATTGAACTCAGGGGCACTCAACCACTGAGCCACATCCCCAGCCCTATTTTATATTTTATTTAGAGACAGGGTCCCACTGAGTTGCTTAGCGCCTCACTTTTGAAGGGCAAAAAATCACACCAGAGACAACCGTGCAGCCAAGAGATTTATTCACCAGCCTTTATGGCTGGTCGGAGATAGAAGAAGTACTGGGAGAGAGGAGTCAGAGAGAGGGAAGTGTGCAAGCTCTGGTGGGAGAGAGGAGTCAGGGAGAGGGAAGTGTGCAAGCTCTGGTGGGAGAGAGGAGTCAGGGGACCGGAGTGTGTAAGCTCTGGACGGAGGGTGGGTGCCTGGTCGTGCTGGCTGTGGTCTCTGGAGCTGTCCGCTGGGGCAGCTGCCATCGGGCTGGAGATGGTGGGTCTGGAGCTGTCATCTGGGGCAATTACCGTCGGGCTGGAAACAGTGAGTCTGGAGCTGTTGCAGCGGCTGCTTCCTCTCAGCAGGGATGAGCAGTTGTGCCTGAGCTCTGGACAGGCAGGAGCTTTAAATAGGGATTTCTGGTGGGGGGTGTGCCAGAGCGACCTTTAACGCTATTGGCTCTTTTCCCAGGGAACAAGGCGACCTTTAAGCCGATTGACTCCTGCCTGGGGAAAATGAAACCAGATTGCTTTTTATGGAAATTTCCATAGGGGAGGTAGTCCATCGCCCAAGCCTATCTATCAACTTTTGTTGAGGCTGGCTTTGAACTCGGGATCCTCCTGTCTCAGCCTCCTGATCTACACCTGGCTGTACTTTCTATTTAATAGAAAAGACCTGATAAATACTTGTTGAGCAAAATTCAATCTTAACTTCTTCCTCAGAATATATAGGGCATTTTTCTCTTTATATTTACTCCCACAAATATAAATGAAATCTCACCCATAGATTTATCTGAATGACTAAATAGTGCACAATACATTTTATAATTCCTATGTGATTCAGAATACTAATGAATAAATTCTGTTATTATGATTTAATATAGGTGCACTATTTGGAATTTTGTATGTGTTTAGTTTCGTATGTGTGAGTAAAGTTCATTCTTAAGGACTTTAAAGGACAGAAAAAGGTAATTTGGAAATATTCTAGGCTGTTAGCCTGGCTTAATTAATGTCAGTGTATCTCTGAGCAAATGATTTCTAAATTACACTAGCAAACTATAGAATGAAAAAAAAAAAAAAACAAATAAAACAGAAATGTGTTCATATTCTTATTTTAAATTTGCCATATTTAATTAATACAATACAATTACAAGGAAAACCAGAAGGCCCAGGCAGGACCTACCAGAAACAGTTCCCCATCAGATGGCCATCAGCACTCTCTGGTAAGTATCCAAATCTTGTTAGATTCCAACTCTTGGAAACAAATATGTATTTCATAATGTTAAATATTATATCATTAACCATAAAGATTGCGGTTGATGGGTGGGGGCTGTAACTCAGGGGTAGAGCACTTGCCTACATGCAGAGGCCCTGGATTATCCTCAGCACTACCACCAAGAAAAATCTGGGCGCATTGGCATGTGCTTGGAATGAGCTACATGGAGGCCTGGGGCAGGAGGATGGTGAGTTTAAGGCCAGCCAAGGCAACATTGTGAGACTGTAACTCGATAACAGCAACAAAAATTGTAGGTTGTATAGAAAAGGAATGTAGGCTAGTGACAGCATTGTTAACCTTTGCAAGGTGATGAATTCACTTCCTGGTTTGTCTATGAAGCTGTATTTCTTCCTATTGATACAAATTATTCATTTAATCTGGAGAACCTTATTCCAAAATAGGGCCTTACTTAGTACATGTTAGAAAATATACTAGTTAGTACATGTTAGAAAATATACTAGACACTATAACTTCATTCTTTTTTTTTTTTTTTTTTAGGTACGTTGAACCCAGGGGCACTTAACCACAGAGCCACATTCCCAGCCCTTTTATATATTTTATTTAGAGACAGAGTCTCACTGAGTTGCTGAGGGCCTCGCTTAATTGCTGAGACTGGCTTTGAACTCATGATCTTCCTGCCTTAGCCTCCTGAGTTGCTGGGATGATAGGCGTTTGCCACCATGCTCTGCACTATAACTTAATTTTAATATCATTTTTTAATTTTTATTTTTTAGTTGGTTGTCAATGGACCTTTGTTTTTTATATATTTATGTGCGGTGCTGAGAATCGAACCCAGTGCCTTACACATGCTAAACAATCACTCTACCTCTGAACCATAGTCCCAGCCCTGTAATATCTTTATAATATTGTTATCTACCCCTAAGAGATAAGACAATAGATGAGGAAACTGAGACCAAGGGGTGGTGCTCGTAAGCATTATTATCTTCACCGATTTGGGCTCGTGCATCCTATTTAGATTTATGTGACCAAATACTGTATGCCATGGTTTTGACACTTTATGGAGTTGTAAATACATAAATATACGGCGAAAGATGGGTGTGTGTGTATTCCCATATGTGCATGCTCTTCTATTCTTTTTTTTTTTTTTTTAATATTTTATTTATTTCCTTTAGTTGAACACAATGCGTTTATTTGCATGTGGTGCTGAGGATTGAATCCGGGGTGAGCACATGCTAGGCGAGCACTCTACCGCTGAGCCACAACCCCAGCCCGCTCTTCTATTCTTGTATATGTGAAGTGAAATGATTTTCAGTTTAAGAATGACAGTGGAGAAGCATCAACAAGGCTTCCCAGTTACTGTGGTCTGTTCCAATGATGGACATCCCCTGACTCATCTGCCCTCATCTCTCCTTCCTTCTGTGGCATGCCCCAGGTGCCTAAGCCAAAGGCCAAGCAGCCGAGCAGAGGACGGACTACATGAATCTCAGACAGAAACTCTTTTCCCCATCTGGCATCGTGACAGATGATCCTTAGTACATTTTGTTGCAGAATGAGAAACTCAATCAGGAATTCCACATATCAGAATTACAGCTACTCTCCGTGAAGGGAGGCATTTACAAGAACAGAGCCAAGAAACCAAATATCATAATGCTTCATCTAGGAGGCTCTGGAAGTAGACGGCCAACTGCCATTTTTTCAGCTGTGGTCACGTTCCACCCTGAGCAAAGTATCTATCATCTCTAAATTGGGGATTAAACTTTAACCCAAAAGACAGGGAATTGAATGATAAACATTTAGGTCAAGGAACTCCTTAAACTGCCTCGGATATCTGATAAATTCTACAAAAACTGATCTTGTACTGAAAATAATGCCAAACAAAACAAAACAAAAACAGAATACATTAACAAGAACTTACAAAAATGTTTGGAATTAAACCGGCATTCCTGAGTAATATAAACACACTTCATTTCATGTCTTTCTTCCTGCTCTGGTACCCAGCTTTACTTGTCAAAGTCATGGCCAAGTTAAGAGGGATCCCAAATCCATGCTATTTTAGTGACCCTTTTAGACTTGGACTGAGCAGACTCAGCCCCTCCTGTTATCCAGAGGGAAAGAAAATCTCTCCTTTCAGTCTCTTGTCATCCAAGCCAGGCTCCAAAGAAGCTGACATTCATCTCAAAGACATATGAGAACTTATTAGAGAGAACATCTGTTAATAATGACTGAGTAGGGGCTGGGGTCATGGCTCAGTGGCCAAGTGCTTGTCTGGCATGTGTGAGGAACTGGCTTCCATCCTCAGTACCATATACAAAAATAAGCAAATAAAATAAAGTCGTGCTGTCTATCTACAACTACAAAAAAATAAAAAAATAAATAAATAAAACAATGATGGAGTAATGTTGGCCTATCTGGAGTTATATTTTGGACATCTTAAGAAAAAAAAATAATTTAAGTAGATTTACCTGTAATTTTAGAAAACAGTGTTAATTTCTAATATTTTAAAGACTTTCCAATAAAAATAATTTTCCTTACTTGGCTTTAAAAATGTCAAGAGCTAGGGGTTTTCAACATTCAAATCACATGTTAACTTTTTTCCAAGAGATTTTTACTTCAGTAGAAACATCTCTAAACACAAACAGCATGTAAATTTGAGACCATAAAATAGATTCGGTTAATATTAAAATGGAAAGTTAATCTGTAACTTAAAATACCTTGAGATTTATTTTAACTGCACAACTTTGTTTCTACAGAGTGGATGAATAAGTCACTCATCGACCCGTGAGAAGACTGATCCAGATGCACCATTTGACAATACATTTCCTGTCTTTTCTATCCATGGATATTAACCTCAGTAAGTTGATGTATGTCACTTTTCGCACATTTTCTCTACCCTGTGATTGAAATTGCCAAGAAGACAAAAACAGATAACCCTCCAACATCATATAGTTTGACGTGAATTCTTCTGATTGGAATAAGGATCTTCAGAGCTTAAGACTGTCAGAAGAGCCTTGGTTTTTGCAAAGTGGCTACTTGGTGAAAGCTCTGCTCTAGGGACCGCTGTTGTCTGGATTGATTCTAGGCCACCCCGTCCTTGGGCAAGCCAGGCAGGACTGGGGCTTCTTTAGGAAGTCTTCTCTCGTTCTCCCAGTGTTGTTCTCATCCTCAGTGGGCGTCCTTGCTTCGTGTCTAAGACAGAAGAGGCGTGGCTGACTGAATTCTGGGATGCTCAGGACCATAGCTGGTGAGAGAGGAACTGACCATCTGCCCTGCTGGTCATACTGTTCTGTCCCAAGTTCCAGAAGTGAAGATTAAGCCAGCCATCAGCATATTTCAACTTATACCAGCTCAGCCTAAATCAGCTTTCTGAGCTAGTCCACTAACAAGGTAGAGGTAGGAATATGAATAATTAGGTGACTGACTATGTTCATCCTTTGGTATCCTTGAGGAATTGGTTCCAAGACTATTGTAGATACCAAAATCTATGGAGCTGAAATCCCTTACATAAAATGACATATCATTTACAAATAAGCCACATGTCTTCTCACATACTTTAAATCATCTCTGAATTATAATATTTTTTAAAAAATATTTATTTACGCCGGGCGCGGTGGCGCACGCCTGTAATCCCAGCACTTTGGGAGGCTGAGGCAGGAGGATCGCGAGTTCAAAGCCAGCCTCAACAATGGCGAGGCACTTAGCAACTCAGTGAGACCCTGTCTCTAAATAAAATACAAAAAAGGGCTGGGGATGTGACCCAGTGGTCGAGTGCCCCTGAGTTCAATCCCCGGTACCCAACAAAAAAAAAAAAAAAAAAGAAAAATTTATTTATTTACTTTAGTTGTACACAATGCAATACATTTTTGCATTTATGTTTACGTGGTGCTGAGGATCGAACCCGGGCCGCGCACGTGGGAGGCGATCTGCCGTTGAGCCACAACCCCAGCCCCTGAATTATAATATTTAATCAAGCACAAGTGCTATTCAGTTGTTGATATATTGTTTAGGGAATATTGATAAGAAAAATTCTATACATATTCAGTCAAGTTATAGTTTTTAAATATTTTTGGCCCACAGATCCAACATTGGCTGAATCACCCTTAGGTAAAGGGCTTACTGTGGTTACTAATGTATTCAAAAGAAATAACATGAAGAATCTGAGTGTGAACCAGACTTGCAAAAAAAAAGAGATCTTACCAATTATCAGGCTTTATTTATAATTTTCAAGAGATAAGTAACACAGACTCAACCTAGAAAGAGGTTCAGGAGCATTCACATGACCCCCAGACCTTTACTCCCCACTTTGAGACATATTCTGTCTCCTATTGCTAAGTAATAGATGCTAATAACCTAATAGAATGGAGCTGTTTTGCTCATGAAATATCTCCACTGTATACACAGGTTTTTGCAGAGGTTTTTTGACCTATTTTTTCAGTGAGCTATGCCTCAGAGAATCCACAGATCCTAGATTTGTTTACTCTACAGATCCTAGCCTGCTCCATGGTACTGTAAGCATTGCGTAGATAATGACTTTTTTACTAGCACGTACCATCAGTTTGGCAGGAGCTGTGTCTTTGTATGTTTCCAAGGAGACATGACCAGACGGCTTTTTTCCCTGAGGGCCAAGATGGCATGAGACAGAAGGGAGATTACAGGCTTTCTGCTTAATAGAATTACCTTCCCAGAGTTATTACAAAGTCTTTATAATACTTGATTTTATATAATGATGAGAAATGTTCAGAAATATTCCCAAAAGGATGGTTTGGAAATTTTTAAAAATTAGAGACTTATATAAAAACTTTTATTCTATGTTATTCTGTTACTTAACTTATGAGGGACAAAGATTGAGCTATACATTAATTCATTCTCAAAAATTATTCAAGTAACTCAGCATTCATTTTGAAATGACTTGACAAAGTTTTGTTCAATTTTAAAAAAATGACTTGATACACTGAAGTTTGGTCTTAATATGTGAAACATAAAGAACCTCACAAATTCTCCTTTTTTCAGTTTTCAAAAGGGAACATTTTAATCTCATTAGAGATTTCCTACAGATCAAGTCCATACATTTTTGTTCTCAATAGTGTAAAATTTACGATATCCTTAATTTCATTACATATAATTAAGATAGAACCTTCTAGACTCCTACCAAATCATATCTACTCATGTTTCATACAGGTGAAGTTTTCTTTTCCACATATTTATCCTCTGTGGTTTGTTAAATCAGAGGATTTAGAAGCAGTGGATTTAGAGGGTTGACTGTGGAAGCAACAATCTATCTACTTTTTGCAACTGGCAACCAAAGTGGGAAGATCATCCTGTGAAGGAGCCTGTAATCAAGGAGATAGCTAAAGATTGCGGTTACCTGAGAGCCATAAAAGATGTTCTAGTTTCTACCTGATATTAATACATTATTCAAAGAATCTTTGTATGCCCGTGAACACTGTGTGACGCACCTGTAAGCTCAAGCTGTAAGCATGTGTCCTTGTTAAAGCTATATGTATATAACTGGGTGAGGTTGGTTAGAGTGTGTGGGAAGAAGAAGAAGGTGGTGGTTGAAAGGAGTCAGGGCGAGAAGAAGAATAAAAGACCATTTCTCATTTTCATCCTGCCTCCGAATTTTCTTGCGGCGTTCGTTGCTCCAGGCGGCTTTCGCTTCAGGCAGCAACAAGTGGTGGCCCGTACGGGGCATTCGGCGGCCAGGTAAGAAATAAGAAAATTTTAAAAATGGGAGCAAAAATAACAAAAGGTCGGATCATAAAAGCAATGGATGAATTTTTTGACGTTGCAGACTCAGTGGATAGTGAGGAAAGTGAACAAGAAAGCATAGCCTCTGACTCAGTTGAGACCAGCAAGAAGAATAGTAATGTAAATTCAAAAGTAAAAGCTGCAAAAGCCATCAGAAATTTATTGAAATTAGCCGAGGAGTATGTACTCTCCTTAGAAGCTGAAATTCAGGATACGGGTAAAAGTGATAGTAATAAGAAGGAGCCAAATAACGGTGAAAGTAAGGCCTCCTCCACTAAGCCGGTTAGGAACCATGAATGTAGTAGTAAAAAGGAATTAAAAAGAGATTCTGGGAGCTCAGTCTCCAATAAAAAGAACAAAAAGAAATTAAAAAAGAAAAAGGACAGAGAGGACTGTAAAGGGCTTGAATTATTAGCATGTGAGATAACAGCTGTCCCAAAGTGTGAAGAAATGCAGAATTTTCTGAATAATAATGAGAAAAAGGTTGTTTCTAATGAGACTGGGGTGTTACCCAGGCTAAGCAACGATTTATATGGACAAACTAAACATCTCAATACATTAAATATGTCTTTGAAAGTTAAAATGCATGAACATATAGCGGAGACTTATGCAGAAGTAGATCCCAGAAGTTTCTCTTCAAGTAAATGTCATGATTCTATAGTTTCAATGTTTAAGATAGATAGAAAGTCATAATGATGATAAAAATATAAGCAAAAAAGATAATGAATGCCAACTTATATTACAAAATAATATTGAAATGACTACTCACATTTTGATTGAAGAAAATACTGAAAATTACATGAAAAACACAGAAAATGATGATAATAAATGTGCTAATGACCAGAGAAATACTTATAAATTAGAAGAATCTGATCACAGTGATTCAAGTAAAAATGATACAGTTTCTGTTCATAAAGATGAAAATGACTTGGCATGTACTGACCAGCACAATATAGATCTCAAGCTACCCAGCCAGTTTATTAAGGAGGGAAGCACACAATTTAAAGAAAGCGTATCAGATTTAACTTGTTTGGAAGTTGTGAAAGCTGAAGAAACATGTCATGTTAATTTTTCCAATAAAGAACAGTTAACTGCACATAAAATGGAGCAAAATATAAAAGATCGTGGTATTTTTGATATATCCTTTCAGACTGCAAGTGGAAAAAAAGTAAAAATTGCAAAGGAGTCTTTGGATAAAGTAAAAAAATATTTTTGAAAAAGGCAAGATGTTAATAAAATCACCAGCTTTACTCAGCAAAACACAAAGACCTTTTTTCATTAAAAAAAAAAAAAATCTAAAGCCGGGCGCGGTGGCGCACGCCTGTAATCCCAGCACTTTGGGATTACAGGAGAATCGCAAGTTCAAAGCCAGCCTCAGCAATGGCGAGGCACTTAGTAACTCAGTGAGACCCTGTCTCTAATAAAAATACAAAAAAGGGCTGGGGATGTGGCCCAGTGGTCGAGTGCCCCTGAGTTCAATCCCTGGTACCAAAACAAAAAAAAAATCTAAGACATTTGAGACATTTGATAATGGCAGGTGTAAGCAAAAATTACAAACACCTGTGGACTTCCCTTTAGAAAATTTTGAATATCTCCATTTCTTCTGTGAAATCTTCAGCAGCTTATATCCTTTTTTATACTTCATTACGACAGACACCTGTGGACTTCCTTTAGAAAATTTTGAATACCACAAGCAACTGATGAAGCCACATGAGAGTGAGAGCTGTTACTAGCACTATACTTTCGTGTGCACACAATTGTATTTTTTTTCTTTTATATATGTCTTTATGTCTGTGCATTTGTCTAAATTTCATGTTAATGTGATGTCACAAATATATGTTTATATGTGCGTCTGTCTAGTGTGACGTCACAAATAATTGAGCGCTTATGAAAAAAATAGATAGAGATCAAAATAATGTTAATTCATTTAAGTTTAGAATATTCTAATTAGATAATCTATATATATAGATAGATAGATATTCATATAAGTTTAGAATATTCTAATTAGATAATCAATTATAATGATAATCAATTTTGATTTATAGTTGTCTCCAGGACTTCTCTTCAGCTATGAATATGACTAATGCTGTATAACCTGATATTTTGGTATTTGACATTGGGATTGTTTATTTGTAATTAACCTTATTTGCTTGATAGCTGATTAATTTGAATTATTTCAACAGGTATAGGATTGCTGTATATACAGAGACTTGAGGATTCCAGCTAACAAGTTATTTTTCCAAAGTGCCTTTAATTTTTCCTTAATCTATTTTTTTTTTTTTTTTTTTTTTTTTGTGGTACTGGGGATTGAACTCAGGGGGCCCTCGACCACTGGGCCACATCCCCAGCCCTTTTTTGTATTTTATTAGAGACAGGGTCTCACTGAGTTGCTAAGTGCCTCACCATTGCTGAGGCTGGCTTTGAACTTGCGATCTTCCTGCCTCAGCCTCCCAAGTGCTGGGATTACAGGTGTGCACCACCGCGCCTGGCTCCTTAATCTATTTTTAATGCAGTAAACACTCTCAGTTTCTCTTTGATTATTTCTGAATGTGATATTTTGCCAGCTTATGTTTGTGGGAGCTTAAGCAGCAATGTGTGTGAGCAGAGATCAACTTTTATTTTTTACTCTAATAATTCTTTTTTTAGTTTGACAGCTCACCTTTTGATCTCAGTGCTGGAATAGCACTGCCTTTTCCTTAATAATGGATGCTTGAGTTTTTAGGTAGCGGGCCCTGAAGATTTGCCGGTGGCAGTGTCTAGACATAAAAAAGACGGCTGCTGCTACAACTGCAGGGACCGCGGTCACTGCAAGCATCCCTGCTGCTCAAGCATCAAACAACCTCACCAGCAGTGTGGCCTCTGCTCTGCATGCATGGGGCCTCCTGGATCTATGTGTTATAACTTATGGACATTTTTATTTTCCATTATTTTGGGACATTACGGGACAATGCCTTGCGGGTATTTGTCTAAGAGAACTCAGTGCGTTACTTGATGAAACTAAGGGCAGCTGATTCGCTTAAAGAACTTGATACGCTATGGAAACTTGGCTCGTCAGCAGTAGGCTTGCCGCCTTAAAGCCGCAGCATCTCCTAAAAATTGGACGGCTGTTAGTCAACACACAGTCGATCCTGAAGGGCTCTATTGGATGGCTGGTTAGCCTATGACGGGTAAGATCCCCAGAAGGGGACAACCTAAGACACGGCACAGTCGCACAGGACAGTCTAACGTGGCTGGCATATCAACCTAAGCCAGGAGTCAGGACAGCCTTGATTCCCATGATGGGTAAGAATGTTGGTTGCACATGGACGTCCTAGAACATCCCCTCTTTTAAAACTAAAGGGGGAAATGAAGGAGCCTATAATCAAGGAGATAGCTAAAGATTGCGGTTAGCTGAGAGCCATAAAAGCTGTTCTAGTTTCTACCTGATATTAATACATTATTCAAAGAATCTTTGTATGCCCGTGAACACTGTGTGACGCACCTGTAAGCTCAAGCTGTAAGCACGTGTCCTTGTTAAAGCTATATGTATATAACTGGGTGAGGTTGGTTAGAGTGTGTGGGAAGAAGAAGAAGGTTGCTGGTTGAAAGGAGTCAGAGCAAGAAGAAGAATAAAAGACCTTTGTTCATTTTCATCCTGCCTCCGAATTTTCCTGCAGCGTTCGTTGCTCCAGGCGGCTTTCGCTTCAGGCAGCAACAATCCTGGGACTGAGCTCTTATAGGAGCTGACACCAACTTCAGGCAGATAGTATCAGAATTGAATTGAATTCCAGAACTCTCAGTTGGTGTCCGGTGGAGAATTGCTTCTTGTATGCATAAAGCGGGGGGGGAGAGAAGTGGGGGGGGAGGATAAAGAAAAGAATAAGAAAACTCAGTGTCATGGTTTGGTTATGAGGTGTCTCTCAAAGGTGCTGAGTTAATTCAGGAATATTCAGAGGTGAAATGATTCAATTATTAGACCTCTAACTAACTGTCTGTTCTGCAACCATTCTATCCCAGGCAGTTGACTTGAGATTCTGGTAGCCTGAAGAAAATACACAGGGCTATAGGGAGATCTTTTTTTTGATGGGTGGGCCATCTGAGCAGCAGAAAGTCCTGGTCAGTTGATATATGAAACTGCAATAAAGCCAGCAGTGTGCCAAACATGACATCACAGGTTACATAAAAGTACGCATGTGCTATTGTTCCTGACCTACAGAAAATATCTTAGTCATTCCTTCCTGGACATCTGGGGTGAGGGAGCCTGACCAACACCATTTTTTCTTACTTTCCCCCCCTTTCGTGTTCCTCACTGTACAACCTACATGACAGATGTCTTCCGTGAAGGTCCCTTGGTCAGGAGTTGCAGCCCTGTGTCTATAATCCGCAACAATATAAGGCACAACAGCAAATTACTAACACACAAGCTGTCCCCCAGCCAGATAAGCAGGACTCATGTCCATGGGGCAGTCAGGGTAGGCCGCCTGTCCTGTAGGGGGTCCCCTGTTACATTCTATTTGCTGAGTTTCAAGGGCTAGGGCTGGTGGTGCCTGACTTACACGATGGTGCTTATCTGCTCTCTATACACAACACTCAGTGCCTCTATGTCAGTGTCAGTATATCAAGGTTCATCCGATTTTATAACACTATCTTCCTTATTTGGTATATCTCTTCATTTAAGAGGACAAGGGACACACGGGTGGCACTGAGGCCTTTGACTGTAAGCAGTGCCAGTGCTATAATGTCTATCTCGCTGACATGGTGGCCTCTTGTGGTGAGAACAAAGTTGAGGGGAAATACCACCATGGAGTGCATTTCACATGATGCCATTTTTTGAAAGTGTCCCCCTTGGATGACCACTCAGATAAAATTTTTGAATATTCACTGGGAGGTACGGGCTTCCCCACATTCATAATCTGGTCGGTTATCCACATACCCATAAATAACCGGTGGGGATGGGGTAGACAAGACTATCGTTTTGTGACTCTCAAACACTGAAATTATTAATTTCACAGTGCACAAGAGTCATGGGGCCCTCTTCCTACGTACTCCCTCCACCCTCTTCTCTGGACATTGGGGTATCCTCTGGTTAGGCCCTACAGCTCCAGCATGGAGCTATCCCATGTCATCCACCCTGAATGATCTATGATGGGTTGTGAGCAATTCACCTGCTGTTGTCCATCTTCACAAATACAGCTTTTTGTCTAGTTCCGTTGACGGTCAACCTCCTGTCACATGTTTGCCACCAAGTCTGGTTAGAGGTTGTTGCTGGATCAGTTCACCACGGCAGGCTGGCTGCAACACTCAGCAGCATTTCAGTACGTACCCGGCATGCTGACTCATTGACAACAGTGGTGTGTGTGGTGTGTGTGCCCAGTTACCAACTAAGGCAAATCCCATCCTTCCAGCAAAACACGGGCCAATTTTGAGTCTATGAACAATTCTGTTGTAGGCAGCAATGGCCGACCTGGCCACTGGACCACACCTTCAGAGGTGCTTCCGTGTGTTTCTCAAACTCGACATGTATGAGCAACGAGAATCTCATAATTGGCTGGAGAGACAATACAAAAGTACCTCTCACTATAACATCACCAGAAGGAAACATGGGATATCTGACTTTGAAGGTTGGGGGCCAGTGCCCTGTTACCCACGGAGTCACATGCAAGTTGACTTTTAATTTCATTCTCAAGGAGCTATCAATGCAACCCTGCGCATGTGTGATGCTGTTACTTTCCAAGGCCATGTCCAAGTGGATTCCTACCCTTTGTCTATGGATTCAGGAGCTGGTAGCAAGATGTGGCATTGCCATCTAAAGCCTGGCTTCAATAGTTCATCTGATGACTTAATTTGTAACTGGATGAGCCTAGCAGCATGGTGTAGTAAGGCCTCTACTATAGGCCATTGTGGCTGGAGTGAATAGACCACTGGGGGGTCCCCTTCCCCTCTCTCTCTGCTTCTCAGACACATTGATATGACCAGCTTTCCTCCACCATGCCCTTCTACCATGATGTTCTGCCTTACTTTGGGCCCAAAGCAATGGAGTTGGCTGCCCATAAACTGAACTTCCGAAACTGTGAGCTAAAATAAACTTTTCCTCCTTTAAGTTGTTCTCTTTGGCTATTTTCATCATAGCAAAGAAAACGCCCACGCATACCACACTTCTGATGTGAGTCATGATTGTTTTGGGAGAAGTAGGAAAAACACTTTGTCTTTCTTCTTACAGACTCTGAGGGTATTTCCAAAAGAGGTTAGCACTTCAATCAGGAGAGACTAAGGAAAGATCGCCCTCACCAAAGAGGTAGGCATCATCCAGTCCTCTGAAGGCCTGAACAGAACAAACAGGAGAGGATGGTGAATTTACTTTCCTCTTGAGATGTGGCATGGCTCTTCTCCTGTCATCAGACATCAGCTCTTGTGGTTGGTTCTCAGGCCTTAGTCTCCAGTCGGGGCCCAGAGCACTGGCACCCCTGGGTTCTCTGGTCTTCAGAATTGGATTGGAACTAATACTTGGGGGGCCTCCAAATGGCAGACAACAAATTACAGGGCCTCTCAGCCTCCATAGTTACAGCAGACAATTTCTTATAGTAAGTCCTTTCTAGGAATCCATATATATCTTGTTGATTGTGATCCTCATGAGAACTCTGACACACCTACCTAATTTAAATAGTGTGGTCTTCAATTCACAGGGCCATTAGAATTTTATTCAAGAGTCTCTTGTTTTGGTTATGGTATTTCCAGGAAAATTTATATTTTCAATTAATTAATGTTCAGTTCTATGTATTTATGGTGAAGTGATACCCCTTTTGTGGTTTTTGGTATATGTTCATGGTTAGTGATCTTAACGTTTGCTCATAAACATTTTTAAGTAAGTTTTTTTGGCCATCATTGTGGTTACTTTGTTCTGAATTCCTCGCCCGTATTTCATTTCCTTACCTTTTACTCTGAAAACCACGGAAATATAGATCCCACCACCACCACCATTCAGATAAAAATTGCCCTTCTAAGATTAGTAAAGGCCTTTTGACATTTAGAGCCCATGGATACTATTAAATCTTTAAAGACAGTCAAAGAAATCCATAAAATATCTTTCTTTTGCACTTACACTTTTTGGCTTTTTCTTTTAAACCTGGTGGTAATTATTTCTTTAGGTAGTCACTTGACAACTCTCTAAACGAGTAGAAACGTTTAGGCCCTAAATCTATGTGTTTGGCTTGGTTTCCTTGGTTTGGGTTTTGAGTAAGTAATAATTGTTTGACATATACAAAATGAAGAAGTAAAACGGTCAAGCTCACCAGGTGGTTCCTGATGAAAACCACTACAACTGGTTAGCCTCAGAAAGATTTAGCCTTGTGCCACCTCCCAAGGCAGCCAGATGCAGCCAAGCCCCTGCGCCAACTCTGCTGATGGAAACCAATACTCTCCTCTTTTCTGCCTGAAGAAAAAGTGAGAACCTCATCAGCGAGAACTGAAAGTACACAGCAAGATTCTACTTTCCTTTCACCTTAATAATATCCACCCACAAGGCCTCAGGTTGAGGTGTAGGTCTTCTTATTAATGACCTCTTCTCCCTTTTGTTACTGAGGAGGTGGGGGCAGAGTAGAGTACACCCTTTGTTTAACAAGAAGGTAGGAGTGACCCCAGCAGCAGGACTTGGCCACCACAGCCCCAAATCCTTTGGCCTCCTTGCAGCTTGTGACATCATCATTTACTTCCTCATTAAAAGTCTCACACTTTAATTTTGCAAAAACCACACTTGGGTTTTACACATCTCTCTTTCAGTCTTCTTTAAGCAAAGAATAAAGAACCTAGGCTCTGTAAATATGGGCGTGTCCCAAATTACCATACTTGACCAGTCCTTATGTTCTGTAGCATTTCAGTAGGGTAGACCTGTTGCCCGGGGCTCAGTTTTTGTGCCAACCACTGGTTCACTTTTTTTTTTTTTTTTTTTTTTTTTTTTTGGTACCAGGGATTGAACTCAGGGGCACTCAACCATTGGGCCACACCCCCAGCCCTATTTTGTATTTTATTAGAGACAGGGTCTCACTGAGTTCTAAGTGCCTTGCCATTGCTGAGGCTGGCTTTGAACTGAGGATCCTCCTGCCTCAGCCTCCCAAGTGCTGGGATTACAGGCGTGCGCCACTGTGCCCTGGCTACTGGTTCACTTTTACGAGGTGGGCAGGAATATCTTAACAATCTCATCGTCGTTCCCACTTTGATGTTCCATAGGATGGTAAACTTAATAACATAGCTGTACCCCAAATCTCCTTCTTGTGGTTCTATCTGAATATGTGCACTATCAATGGCCTAAGACAGAAATATCCTTCTCCTTCTTTTCCCTCCCCAGAATCTATTTAGTTACCATGCATTCCCTATTCTTTTATTTATTTCTTTTTAAACCCTAGAAGACAACCCTCCTTTCTAATTTTACTAAGCATCCTACCTGTCTGTTAGCTCAGAATTGTGTTATTTTGGTCTTGAATTTTCATTCAAATGCTATCCTAAGCTACCTGTTTTTTCCAATGTCACATTTCTCTCACCATCACTAATTCTGTCTTTCTATAAAAAGAGCTTCATACGGTCTTTCTCAACTTAAAATGATCCCATACTCGATTCCATCCTTCATGACAAAATCTAATGACTTCTTCACAGTCTATGGCCTTCACTAATGGTTTCTTTTTAACCTCTCCAATGTTGATGAATTTGAATAATGTTAGGTGTTACAACATCTTTTCTCATGGGCGTTTATGTGGTTTTTGAGTGGGGGTTATGTGATTGTTGAGTGGTGGTTTCTGATGGTGGGCACCTTCAGCCCATGTGCTATTGCAGGGTGAAGAGATCCTTCTACTTTTACCTCTGTCAACCCTTAAGTTCTCATTATCTTCCACATCAAGTCAATGAGAGTCAGACAGCATGGTGAAGGCTCACCTAGTTTTTAAACACTTGGTTATAAGTAACATTTTTTCTTCTCAGAATCCCTTGGCTATAGTTCAGTCACGTGACCACACCTATAGATGCAAGGAAATGGAATATACTCTAGAAGCCACTTTTCGGCAATATCTATTCCAACTGTGGGGGAACACAAAATTTAGCCAGCAGTTAATTATCTGTCTCAAAGTGAAAAAATCTCTATCAATTTCACACCTTTCTCCCTATTTTAGTCCGCTTTTAACTGCTGTGACCAAAAGACCTGACAAGAAAACCATTAGAGGAGGAGAAGTTTATTTTGGCTCATGGTTTCAGAAGTTCATTCGATAGTTCTGGGATGGAGGTAAGATAGAGAATATCCCAGTGGAAGGGTCTAGAGCAGAAAATCAGCTCAGTGCATAGTAACCAGAAGCAGAGAGAGAGCTCTACTCACCAAGGACAAAATATAAACCCAAAGGTACCTCCGTAGTGACTTACTGCTTCCAGCCACACCCCCCTGCCTACACTCACCACCAGTTTATCAAGATCAGTGGATTAATTCGCTCATTAGGTTACATAATCATTCCACTTTTGAACATTTTTGCATTTTCTTACACATAAGATTTTGGGGGACACCTCAAATTATAGTCAGTTGTATTCCCCCAAATCTCATGTATGTGACAGTGCAAGAAAATTTAGAGGTGAAATGATCAAGTTATGAGAGCCTTAATCTCATCAATGCACCGATCTGCTTGAATGGATTAATTGGGTGACAACTGTAGGCAGGTAGGGTGTGGCTGAAGGAGCTAGGTTACTAGGGGCATGTCTTTGGGGTTTATATTTTGTCCCCAGAGAATTAAACTCTCTCTGCTTCCTGATTGTCATTTCCTGAGCTGCTTTCCTCTGCCACACCCTTCTGCCATGATGTTCTGCCTTATATCAGGCACAGAGCAATGGAGTTGGCAGTCTATGTACTGAGACCACTGAAACCCTGAGCACCAAATAAACTTTTCCTCCTCTAAGTGCTCTTGTCAGGTTTTTTTGGTCACAGTTGCATAAAACTGACTTAAAAAAACACCTTATATTTAAACCATAACACTCCCTGTTACACTGAATCCACACTTAGCTATTTGCATTTTTGAAATGCACCACTATATCCTTTGCATATGTAGCTGACTTCCGCTTCTGGCTGTATTCTACTCTCCTTTCAAAACATAGCTGGGGGGGGGGCTGGGGTTGTGGCTCAGTGGTAGAGCGCTCGCCTAGCACGTGCGCGCAGCCCGGGTTCCGATCCTCAGCACCACGTAAAAATGAATGCATTGTGCACAACTAAAGCAAATAAATAAATATTTAAAAAATAGCTAAGCAAGCTTTAACTGCAGAGAAGTTATCACTGAACTCTTCTTTCCAGATATACATCATCTCTCTGTGATCTATATTATTGTGTTGTGATAAATGCTTGGAAAAGCTTGATGGGCTCAATTCTGTGTATTATTACTTTTAAATCCCATTTTCCCTTTTGCATTGAGACTTGAAAAATATGTGTATTGAAAATGTGACTCAACAGGAATGATTTAGAAATTAAATGTGTAATGTGCAAATTTCCAGGAATATTTTTTGTTAAAGTAGGAGAATTTGGGCTGGGGATATAACTTAGTTGGTAGAGTGCTTACACAAGGCCCTGGGTTCAATCCCCAGCACCACATACAAACACACACACACACACACACACAAAAAAAAAAAAAAAAAAAAAGTAAGAGGATTTGAGATTTTATAAATATTGGTAATTCTGTTAGGCAGTTGTGAAATAAATACATGGCAAGGTCACAAGTGTTCTTTAAATTATTTTATGGTCTTTTTTTTTTTTTAATGTTACTATGTAGCACCTTTTATTAAAGACTTGGAGATAACAAGGGAATTTGCACAGTTAGCCCAAATATATAAATATGTAGTGCTGTTGTTGCCGCCTGAAGCGATGGCCGCTTGGAGCAGCAAAGCCGCGGGAATACGTTCAGAGGCAGACTGGAAACAAACAGGATCTTTATTCTGTCAGTTTCTCTCTCTGGCTCTAACAACTCTAACACGTACCACACACCAGCAAACAACCAACAACCAAAATGGCCCCGACCCGCTCCGCGCTTGGCCCAAGTCTCTCGAGATCCCGGGCCAAGTCTCATGAGACTACGGAAGGCGGCAATGTCCAAAACTCCATGGCCCGAAGTCAACTGCGATCATAGCCATCTCCCCAAACAGGGCTCCTGCAGTGCTGCTTGTTCAAAGCTTTCTTCGATTTCTATTCTTTTCATCTTATGAGTAGAGAAAGTAACTGCTCTCCACCCTCCCATAATCACTGGCACTTGGATATGGCAGCCTAGACAGTGGGCTATCTATTCCTGCTCTTTCCTTTTTGCAGTACCAGAGAAAACCATTGAAATTCAAGTCTTTGCCTGAATCTGCCCCCCCCCCCCCCCCATTAGACTCTTCAGAGAAGGGAACAGTCCTGATTTCTACTCATCTGAGTTTGTCACTCCCCATATAAGTCAAAGTTGCTAGAGTTCCTTTGGGTTTGAAACAACCATTTGATTTCTCCCCATTTTACTAGATGGTTATCACTGTTAGGTATTACCCTTCTCTGTCATGGGATCACAGGCAAAGTCCTCTCCATCTGTATGGAGACCAGCTTTGGGTAGTCCACACTTAAAAATCCCCAGGTTCAAATTTTTTTTTTTTTTTTTTTTTTTCAAATTTAGTTTTTATTCTAAGTTGTTAGAAATGACAGCAGAATATATTACATTTCACTGGTCTTCTTTAAATTACTTCCAAAGTAGACAAGAAAGTAAAGGGTGGTAGTTAATTTGTAGAAAATAAACAGAAGCAGAAGAGCTAATGGGAAAGTATGTCAAAAGAAAAGGATTCATGGGACTAACTCTCAACAGGTCCAATGGAGGTTGATGTGAAGTTAGGAATTACAGCTGTAAGTGTCTCCATCTTTTGGGGAAGAGAGATTCTTTTAGTCATGCAGGCACACTAAGGTAACTTCTGACCATCTGTTGAACCCAGTGCCTGTATTAACATGGGATTGACTTGTAGATGAAGCCCCTCTAAATAGGATGGCCACCAGGACAGTTCCAGAGAGGACCAATTAAGGTAAAAAACTCCTCCACCCAACATGAAGGGGGAATTGAACACCTGATTGGCAGAGTACAGAAGGTGGTCCCCAGCTCTCCTGGTAAATAAATTTGGAGACAGAGGCCCACTCTCTCTCTTGAGAGTGCTCTCTGCTTGAGCCTCACTTTGCTTTTACTTTACTTTCACCTCACTTTCTCTTTACTTTCACTTATAATAAAGTTCTCTTGCACGGCTTTCGGTGTCTGACCTTAAATTTTCTTTCGTCAGAACACAAGAACTGAGGTCTGGAGTTTCAGCTCCCTGATTTCCTGTGACAATTACACATTTGGGTATGTATAGTTTGGTAAAGATGGGCTTTTTTAAAAAAAAAAAAAAAAAAAAAAAGTCTTTATTGGCAATCCCTAGAAGACAGCATAAAGATTTCTTGCTTAATTAGTAACAAACTTCCTTTTATTCTGGAAAGACACCAGACTGCACATCTGTGCCTTCCTTAATTAGTAACAAACTCACTTCCTCTTATTCTGGAAAGACACCAGACTGTATATCCCCAGACTATGGACAACCCACATAGTTCAGATCAAAGAAATGGGAACGGAAGTGACAAGTTTCAGTTTTGGGTTTTGCTGGTAAAACCCCTATATGCACCACTTTCCTCCCCTCCTGTCCACTCTGTCAAAGCCCAGAAGCACCTCAGAAGCCACACAGTGTAGACACCCAGGCTAATGGGAACCTGAGGGAATGACGCTGTGAAGCGGTGTCCCTTCCACACATGCACCGCAAACACCTCCATGCAGTCGTTTCATAGTTCTACTTTTTTTCTTATTCTGTTTTGTTATTAAAGTGTGGAGTTGGTAACACCCCCAACATTACACAAAATAATAGGACTACAATGTTGATTAAAAAGGAATTTATATTGCCGGGCGCGGTGGCGCACGCCTGTAATCTCAGCACTTTGGGAGGCTGAGGCAGGAGGATCTCGAGTTCAAAGCCAGCCTCAGCAATGGTGAGGCACTTAGCAACTCAGTGAGACCCTGTCTCTAAATAAAAATACAAAAAAGGGCTGGGGATGTGGCCCAGTGGTCGAGGGCCCCTGAGTTCAATCCCCAGTACCACCAAAAAAAAAAAAAAAAAAAAAGGAATTTATATTGGTAATCTGATCAGAAAATTAAACTCCTTTTCCATGGCTAGTTTTTATAAAGAGAAAATGTTGCTGATGTAAAGTGAAATCAGGCTTCTGGTGCTGCTTTCCATCAATCCCTGTTACATCTATTCCCCTTTGAGGCTGCGGAAGTCTCAAGAGTTATTGGTTCCAGCATTAACCTAGGTAAAAAAACAAAGATAACAGCAATAAGGAGAATTTTAGAGGGGGTACATTGAATATCCTCAGTGGTACAAACTTTTTTTTTTAATATTTTTTTTTTAGTTTTTGATAGATCTTTATTTTATTTATTTATATGTGGTGCTGAGAATCGAACCCAGTGCCTCACACATGCCAGGCAAGTGCACTACCGCTGAGCCACGGCCCCAGCCCCGGTACAAACTTTTAACCACAAATAACCTTCAATAGCTAAAACAAACAAACAACAACAAAAATGTCAGAATCACAAATAACTACAACCATAGTATAAAATTAAGAAGAGAAGCCAGGCACGGTGGCACATGCCTATAATCCCAGCACTTGGGAGGCTGAGGCAGAGGATTGTTCAAAGCCAGCCTCAGCGATGGTGAGGCACTTAGCAACTCAGTGAGACCCTGTTGAAGCCAGACTGTGTTAGGCAGTTAGTATAGATGGGTAAATCAAGTCAGATCAGACCAAAAAGACAATTTTGAATGAGTCAGGGGAAGCTGGAGACTTGTGGGCCTGAGGGATTGGAATGTTAATTGCTTCAGAGCCCTTCCTCCACCCTCACCAAAACCCTGCCCTGACCTTTGGCTTTGAAGTTGTTAAAGTGCCCTGGGCTGCTCCATCCTGCCCTTCCCCCATCAGCCCTTCTGCTTCTCACCTTTTAGCCATCCTAGGGGGCCTGATCACAGAGAACAAAGGAAGCCCTGGGACATATAAAAAAGACAGACCTGCCTCTGCTTCTTGGGAGATCAGGATCCCAGCAATGGCCCCCTTTTCCCTCCCGGGAGAAGTCTATGTTACCCTTTTTTAGATAAACCCTGCTTTAGATGCTTGCCTCGGCGTGCTTCTCTAATGTTCAAACTTCAACATTTTGGGGAGCAGAACTCTTCACTGGTAAACGGCAGTATCACTGTCTCTAAATAAAATACAAAAAAAAAAAAGGGGCTGGGGATGTGGCCCTGTGGTTGAGTGCCCCTGAGTTCAATCCCCAGTACCAAAAAAAAAAAAAAAAAAAGAAGAAGAAGAAGAAGAAGAAATGACCTACCATGCACCAAAGGATAGCAGTAAGCTGCTTGTGTTGAGTGTGAAGTCTGGTGAAGAAGAGTGATGGATACCCTCAGAGTTCATAACCACAATCCTTCCCAACCCTCCACCTCCTCCATAGCCACGTCTTTCCCATAACAAATCAACTAGAGCTACGTTCAGGGTCAGGCAGTGACTCATCAGCGCATCCGTTCTCGGACTCTTTCCACATTTCAGCTCCACCACCTTCAACCTTGCTCTCTCACGGTCTTGAGATGGCTGTCACTCACTGCCTTACACTGGAGAGGAGGAGGCATATAAGCAAGTGTGTGTGTTTGCGTGCATGAGAGTATAAATACCCATACACGTGAGCAGGAAGCCCTTCCCTAAAAGCTCCCAAGAAGATGTTCCCCCCCGCACAATATGGACAATATGCTCACAAGTCCACCAACCACAGGGGAAGGAAGATGGACTTGCGAGAAGGGTCTACCAACCAAAATTCACTCTCTGTGTTCTGAACCTCTTTCCATTATACACAATATCTGAAAAAATGGAGTTCTTTTACCAAGTGAGTCTGAAAAGGTGTTCCAGGAAAAATTATCATCTCTATCATGGAAATTTGTTAGAAAATCTCCATCCTAGAAATACTGTTAGAAACACTGAAGGTGGGACTCTGACAATTTAGTTTTAACTGGTTTTCTAGGTGATTCTTATGCATGCTAAAATTTGAGAATCATTTATTTACTGCATCAAAGCAGAACTTGAGTAGAGAGTAGGCAAGTAATAGTTTATACCATTATCTAGATATTTTCTAATTAAAGGTAGTACTTTTCTTCACAGGCCATAAAAGACAAAAATGAAACAGTTAAAAAAAAAAAGAAAGAAAGAACGAACCCAAAAGTTTCAAAAGGCACAGGGACTCAGAAACATGCAAAGAAGAGGCAGATGTGATAAAGATTTTGAAAGAAACAGGAAGTATGTAAAGAGGGCACTAGATTAAGGAAATTCAATTTACCTCCACAGAACTCCAGTGAGACTGAGGATTTAGTGGTATCAAATGAAGGACAGCATAAAATTGAAAATCAAAATTAAAGTGTTGGCTGCCTGAAGGTCTCTGCTCAGAGCCTGTTCACTTACCCTGCTGCCACCTCCATGGAGACAATGAAGCACCAGCCTAAGCAAGAGGTAGTAAGTTTCTTGTGTGTAGAAATGAACACAAAAGTGTTTGGATTGAAAAACACAATGTTCATCCTAGAAGAAGAGATTAAAAATTAAAAATGATAGCTACCAAATTTCCATATCTTCTGTAGCTTTTTTCTGCAGCAGCCCGTTAGAAAAGAGGAAGCTAACCTGAAGCAAAAGTTGACTGTAGACAGGCACCACTCTAAAGTCAGTGTGTGTTTTAACTTGGGCAAGCATCATTAAAACACTATGAAGAAGATACTATTACCACCCTCATTTACAGGTTAAAACACAGAGATTGTCAGGTAACTGCAAAGCTCAGAGAGGGTGAGTTGAGGGGAATGGATTACAGATCAGGTGATTTGATCTTCCTCTTTCTTTTTTCCTTCTGATTTTCTCAAAATTTTTCTCTCCCCCTCCCCCTCCTTCCTCCAACCTCTTTCAGGAAACATTCAAATGCCTGTTATTGCTGTGGAAGTCTCATTTGGAATATATCCTGTTACTTTTGTAAATACAAATATTGAAACAAATTCAACAACTATTTATTTATGAATGCCTGTGCGTGGGCTGGAAAATTAAACATTCTTAAAAAAAAAATCTGTTCCACTTGATTTCTAAACTATGTTTTAAAAATCATCTCATGGAGTGGGGGAGGGGCAAGACAGCAAGAAACAAAAGGAACCATAGAGGAAAACAATCTTGTGCTGCAATAAATTAAATGAAGATTGTGTTTCTTTTAATGGTTCCCCCCCCACCCACCTTTTTTTTTTTTTTTCCCCTTGATGTCTTAGTATGATTTCTTTCCCAGGTGGATGCTAGAAGGTGGGGCGGGGAAAACAGGACAGAAAAAAAAAAAAACAAAAAAAACCCAACTCCATGAAAGTAAGAGAGGCCATCAGAGTGGAGGAAGGGCAGCAGGGGTGGGAGGAGATAAAAGGGAGGGAAATATTGGGGAGGGAATTTGTTAACAAAAAAAAAGTTAAAAATAATTTTTTTTTTTTTTAACTATGTACGAACATGCCACAAGGAAACCCGCAGTTCTGTAAAATGAATAGGCATCAAGAAAAACTCTTAAACCACAGGAATTCGAGGGATAGGGGTCAAGGCCACAGCAAAGGAAGTTTCCCCGAAGAGGAGGCCACGCCCACCCAGTGACTTTCCAGTTCCAGGTGATGTAGACCCGCCAGTTTATCTCCGCCTTAACCGCAGCACAAGCCCTGGGGCCTCTCCGAGAGCGGGAAAGCGGCGGGGGCCGCAGTTCCCCGGGCTCCAGGCTGCGGCCCCGCCTCCAGCTTGGCCGACTCCCAACTGCAAACCCGGGGACCTGGGCATGTGCGCAGGGCAGGGGAGGAAATTCTTCTTGAATGCGCAGGATCCAGGAAACGAAACCCAGAGCCACTGGCGTCGGCGCCAAAGTCACTCCAAGTCGTCTCCTCGCTAGCTTCAGGGGAGGTTGTGTAGCACCTGTGCCGTCAGCGAAAGGGTCGAGAGGAACACAGCCTCCACCTGGCGCCCGGAGTCCCCACAGCCAGCGCCACAGGTGAGCGAGCGGCGTTCTCGGTGCCTCTCCGCAGCGAGCGCGCGGGACCTGCGCACGTTTCCCGGAGCGACCCAGGTGATGCGGCTGCCCGTGCCGAGAGGCACGAGGGTCTGTGTGTCCTGAGTGCTCTGTGGGTGGAAGTTAGGGACAGGATTCTGAGAAACCAGGGGAAGTGAGCTGGGGAATGGAGCAGGGATTCTGCTAGGACCCTCGCTGTGCCAGTGGTAGTCTTGGCCCATCCCAGAACCTTTATAATGAATGACCCGGGGGGGGAAAATTCCCCAAGGGCTCTACTTGCAGTTGGCTGCACCACTTCCCAATTCACACAGCAGTCCTAAATCATGGCCAGGAGGTGAGCGCAGAGCTTCTGCCAGCTTCGTGGGGCATTCGAAGGCAGGATTAGTAAAGCTGCTAGCCGGCATTGAACAGCCAACATTAACAGGATTATGGCTGCAGCTCAAACTCTGCTTGGCAATCCGGAATACCAGACGGATAGGAAGAACAGAGGGGTAGATGGCAGGGTGGGTGAGCCCTTCAGCTCGGATGCCCGCTTCCATCCTGCCTCACCTCCGTGGACTCAGAGCCAGTTTCTTCACTCATGTTCCTTCCGTTGCCTCATCTCGGAAATCTCTGAAATTGTGTAACTATTACAAGAACCACCAAGTTAAGACAGAGCGTTCCTTGTGTTAATATAAGGTGTGAGAGCCCTACCTGGCACTGCAGAACGTCCCCAGGGAAAGCTAACTCCCTTTATTTCAAGCCTTTGACACAGTGTCTGCTGCTCCTAGATGACTTTCTGACCTCCCAGGTGGCTTAATTGATGCACTGGATTCCTGGAAGTCTGGGCAGGACCACTTCCCTGTTCCAGGAACCAGCGCTCATCATTTCTTCAAGTTTGGCAACTGCAGACTTGTTAGAGAGCTGCAGCTTGGTGAGAGGTGTTGGGCAGACCAGGGCCCTCCTTCCCCTTCCTGATCCTGCCTCACAGCAGAACTTTCTCTTAATGCCACCCTGGCACACAATAATGTAGGGCTTTGAACAGTGAACACGCACATGGGAATGAGAAATGAAATGAGTGGGTTTCTACGTTTGGATAGAAAAGCAGCATGTAAATGAGGTGGATGGGACATTACAGTGGGTGACTGCCCCTGTGCACCCCCTCCTTGCTCCCCTCCTCTGCTGACAAACTTCACCCATCTCATTCCTGAATGAGTCAAGGCACTTCCAGGAGTCTACACTTGTGGGGTGCCCCTGGCTTCAGCGCCCCTGGCACACACCCCACGTCTAGAACTTCAGGACCTGGGTGTTTATAGGCATTTTTCAGCTTTCCTGACAATACCACCACAGCCATCATCTACATTTAGATTTGTCATCTAAATCCTATGGTGATACCACCGGTTACCATAGTTCTGCTCCCCCAAATGTTGAAGTTTGAACATTAGAGGGGTATGCCGAGGCAAGCATATAAAGTAGGGTTTATTTAAAAAGAGGTAACACAGATTTCTCCCAGGAGGGAGAAGGGGGCCATAGCTGGCATCCTGGTACCCCCCAGAAGTGAGATGTTCTGCACTTTTTATATGTCCTAAACTTCCTTGGTCCTCCTGCTCTCTTCCCCTTATCTCTCTCCTTCCTATGTAAGTGACTGGGCCCAGGAATGCTCTGTGACAGGCTGGCCAAAAGGTGGGAAACAGGTGGGCTGAAGGGGGAAGGGCAGGATGGGGCAGCCCTGGACACATTCATTAACAGCTTTATAGCTCCCTGTAGGGAGGAGCAATTCCTGGGACGGGTTACCTTAGCAACAGGTTGGCGCAGGGGCAGGTTCTTGATAAGGGTGAATTAACATTTCAATCCCTCAAGGGACAGTCTCCAACTTCCTGGACTCACTCAAATGGGTCTCCTTGATCCTACCTGACTCGATTTACTTATCTATACTGACTGCCTGTCTGATTCTGGCTTCAATGGCGTCATTATCTTCACTCATAGTACCCGGAGTAATTTAATTATCTTTTTTTTTAAATTAAAAAAAAATTTATTTATTTGCTTTAGTTGTACACAATCTGTTTTTACGTGGTGTTTGGGCTGTGCTCTTGCTAGGCGAGCGCTCTACTGCTGAGACACAACCCCAGCCCCAATTTAATTATCTTAATTGTCTTACTCCCCAAGTGCCTTTGTATAGTACTCAAATGCCTGAATAGAGACTTGCTTGTTCTATATCTAAAATCAGTACTCCTTGAGAAGCACATTTTCCATTAGTGAATATTGAGATGGGAAATGTTTATGTAAGCATACATGAGTATGTATGTACCATGAATATATGTGTTCACACACAGACACACTATAACACAACATTGCATAGTGCTCAATACTTCTGTTAATAAACACTAACAAATGTTTATTTTCTAAATTTTGTTTGATAAATGCTTAGAAAAATATTCACCTGGCCTAGTAAAAAAATGTACTTGGCCACAGAACCACAAGGCTCTTTGGTCTTACATATGAATGATACATTAAAGGCAGTCTCTAGCAAATGTCTTTGAAACTTGGGAGGTGACCTCGAAGATGAGCTTTTGTTTCTTTCACCTCTTTCCTTAATTGAATAGATGTATGACCTACTTTCTTATTCAAGGTTTACAATAAAATACTATAAGAGTCTATCCCAAAATGGTTCTAAGCACGTTTGTTTTGTTTTCTTGAGACCAAACTACAGAAGTTGATTTCACAGGAAAACTTCCTGTTACAAGGTACTTGGCACTTAAAATGGGCCTCCTTCCTGCGTTTCTGACACCTATTTTGCAAGCCTGTGTCCCTTTACATCAAATTGTCCCCCTCCACCTTTTCCCCCTTGCATGCAATCTTGTAAATGCCTCCCCCTTTTGCTCTGCTTACCTGTTAACATAACCACAATTAAACAGATGCAATATTTTTCTCATTATCTGTTCACTAAACATTTTTACATGCACACAGTTTACCTATAAACATAACGAGAAGGACATTGAAATCACTTGATTTTTGACTATCCTCAAAATTTTTTGCCTTCTTCTCCTGGCCTACTCCCAGTGACCCTCTTTTGCTCTTCAGATCATGTGTCACCATCTTGGGGCTGGAGAAAAATATGAACTTGTTTATATTGTGTTTTTGGTTTGCAGGAGTTGGAGGTGGGGGAGATTTGTGGTTAGACAATTAACAAGTGAATCCAGGTAATAAACCAGATCTATTTTATGTACATTTTATAGGCATAGTAATCTCAAGATCTTCCAAAAATACTTTTTTTTTTTTTTTTTTTTGGTATTGGGGATTGAACTCAAAGGCACTCGACCACTGGGCCACATCCCCAGCCCTTTCTTTTATTTTATTAGAGACAGGGTCTCACTGTCTCAGTGCCTCGCCATTGCTGAGGCTGGCTTTGAACTGGTGATCCTGCTGCCTCAGCCTCCCAAGTGCTGGGATTACAGGTATGTGCCACCACACCAGGCACCAAAAATACTTTTTGAAAGCAATAAGAAGAATTTTAGGATCCCAAGAGTTGGGTCAGATGTTGTCACTGTAGTATGAGTTATGAAGTCACAGCTGAAAATCTCCACCCTTTTTCTCCCCTTCCCTAGTGGGAGTGTTTTACAATGATCAAATAGCCCAGATTAGAAATGGGGACTTACGGCATCTGACAGAACAACTTTGACAGAGATGTATATGTATTCCTATAGCATGTGATGCTAAAATTACCTCCAAAGTTCTCATTCAACATAGGAAGAAGTATGCAACCATTAGATTATGTTTTGAAGTTCTGTGTTTGTTCAGGTGTAATTATGATTCCAACCATACAATACATATTATGAGTTTATTACAGACTTTTTACTCTGGGTGCATCATAAATATGATTTCTTCTTCCTGGAACTTTTTTTTTTTTAATATATATGTATAAGATTAGCAGGAACTATTATTTAAAAACTACTGTGCTAAATTTATTATCTAATTAATTTAACCAGGGCACACCTAATTGTATCCAAAATGAATCACATGTCTTGGCATAGATCCATTAAAGTTGAGAAAACGTAAAGATGCTTATAACAGCCAACAAGAGGGTAGGGAGAAAAGTCTGCACCCCTGTGGTCAATGACTTTATTTATCAAGTACTTTCTTTCAGTCTTTTTCAACTTGTCTATTAAGAATTAGGCAATTCTTAATTACTAATTATGAATTAGTAATACTTTCTGATATAACATATCAGAAAGGTACCAAATAATATCTTGGACAAATCCTAAATGATATCCAAAAGGAAAAACACAGGCAAAATTTTATCTTTTATGTTTTGTGAACTGAATTAGAAAAAAAAAAATGAAAAGATCCCTTAGTTTCTGGATTGCAAACCTATACATCAGAGATGGAAAATATTTTTGTTTATGTTTACAAAGCATTTCTTTTTAGAATTTAGTTGTTTTGGGCTGGGAAATCCAGCAAGCCAGAAATATTTGTATACCAGAAAGATGAAAAATTTCATAAGCTAATTTTGTATATCATTGTCAGGTGGATCATAAGCATGTAGTGCTGGAAGGTTCCAGATACCTCCCTTTATTTATTTATTTTATATGGTGCTGAGGATCGAACCCAGTGCCTCACACATGCAAGGCAAGTTCTTTATCACTGAGCCACAACCCCAGCCCCCAAATCCCTTCCTAATGAATACCAATGAAGAATACACACAGTATTTTCCTAGGGTTACAGATCATTCCCTCCTGATCTAGAAATTGTAGGAAGAGAAACTAAACAGTGCCCAATTGTTTGTGCTTGCTCTTTCTCTTCCTAGTTCATTGCACTATTTTGAATCTTAAAATATAAGTGAGAATGAGCACCTATTGGCAAAAATGCTGTAGAATAAAGTCTGAATCCTCATTTTGCTATTTTTTTTTTTTTTAAACCAGGAATTGAACCCGGGGCTCTGAACTACGAGCCACATCCTCAGCCCTTTTATATTTTATTTTGAGACAGAGACTTGCTAAGTTGCTTAGGGCCTTGCTAAGTTGCTGAGACTGGCTTTGAACTCATAATCCTCCTGCCTCAGCCTCTGGAGCCCCTGGGACTACAGGCATGTGCTACAGGCCTGGCTTTAATGTGGGTTTTTAATGTAGCAATTACAAAATATCTTAAGCATTAAAACTGGTATGTCATAAGCACTGGTCCAAAATGTTAATTGGTACTTTTATCTTTACATGTGCCAATTATAATAAAGTGCTGTAATCCCAGCACTTGGGAGGCTGAGGCAGGAGGATCGCAAGTTCAAAGCCAGCCTCAGCAATGGCGAGGCACTTAGCAATTCAGTGAGACCTTGTCTCTAATAAAATACAAAAGAGGGCTGGGATGTGGCCCAGTGGTTGAATGCCCCTGAGTTCAATCCCTAGTACCAAAAAAAAAAAAAAAAAAAAAAAAGATGCAGGTAACAGATAAAAACTTTTTTGAGATATGTAGTTCAGCATATTAAATAAGGTATAATGCCTATTTCTGCACTAGTATTTATCAGTCTTTTAATTTGTACATATCTGTGAAGGTACTTAGCCTATTTTATGCAAATAGGTATTCCTTTTAATGTATCAACATCAATATGATGTTAACCGAATCCATCATGGAATTTTGCATATATGAATTCAGTCTCAGTTTATAGTTCTTTCTTGGTTTATAGTTCTGAGTAGATGGAACCTTCTACTCAGTATTTCTGCCCTGCAGTACTTTGATCTTATCCCAGGCTTTCCCACCTCTATCCAGTCTCCTCCCTATCTACTGTAAATTCCAAACCCATTTTATGTCTGCTGATTGCAATGAAAACATGGGGCAAAAATTCTGTTACACAACTGGTTTATCTCTAAACCACGTGCTCAGACGAAACAGCCCTACCTCTTCCCAGGCCCACCCACTGTTAGTGGCTCTTTTTACTGACTCCTAGGACGTCATGAACTGACTGATAACCTGCAAAGTCCTACATGGAAACCCAGTGTAGGGAATCTGATCAAGCCCAGCAGCTTCCATGGCCTGGATAAGGATAGAGTCAGCTAATGAAGAGGACTGTCCCTTGAGTGTGACTCTGTAGTTCTAGACGACTGTCTTTCCATAGCATATTTAACCTATAAATTTATAGACCGTGTGCTAATACCAGATCTTGTTTTTTTTTTTTTTTTTTTTTTTCAGAACTATTTAAATCATGGACAAACACAGTAAGTAATTCATAAGTATTTACTTTTCTTTCCTATAATGTTGAATCTATTGACTTGCTATTCGTTACAATGTTCTCTTCAATTCTTGAATTTATTTAGTTTGCTTTGTGCTCCAAAATCCAATGTCTAGTTCAGTATTTCTACTATAGAGATGTACATAATATTCACTACCAACAATCTTTTTCATTAATATTAGGAAAGTCTTAGGGAGTGCAACATATCGGTCTTGTTGGTAAATAGATAATACTGTATTTCATCAAGAACAATTTTTCTATTCTCTGTGCATTGTATACACGAAGGTTTATTTGAGTCATACTAATTAATATGTAGTAAATTTAATATGTCAGGTGATTGTAATAAAAATCTCAGATATATATATTCTCATATATATAACATAAACATGTGTATAGGCTTAAATAAATACCAATCTTAATGTTATCTACATGTTAGGAAAAATACCAGAAACCAAATCCTGTTTTTTTCTGAAATGATATGGGTTCTCCCTTTTATTTTTATGGAGATAGCCAAAAACATATACCTCTCTCACAACAACACAAGCCCTGATCAATGTCTTAGATAGTCTTCAGGACAAGACCCCTTCTTTCCCTATGTGGGGGTTTCATGATCTTTTCTTTTTGGTACCAGTATTGAACTCAGGGGCATTTGACCACTGAGCTATATCTCCAGCCCTATTTTGTGTTTTATTTGGAGACAGTGTCTCATTACATTGCTTAGTACCTTGCTTTTCCTGAAACTGGCTTTGAACTGGTGATCCTCTTGCCTCAGCCTCCTGAACTGCTGGGATTACAGGCGTGTGCCACTGTGCCCAGCTGTGATTTTTTTCTTAATGACTTAATTTTATTTGTAAAACTTAAACTTTTAAAATGTAGTTTTATTTTGAGAAGATTGCAAGTTTGAGGGCAGCCTTAGCAACTCAGCAAAACCCTGTCCCCCCACCCAAAAAAAAAAAAAAAAAAAAAAAAAGGCTGGGCGTATAGTTCAGTGGTAAAGAGCCCCTGGATTCAATCCCCAGTGCCCACCCCCAACCCCGCAAAATCAAATTTATATAGATGTCACGTGTTTCATATACTGGAAGCTTTGAGATACTTCATTTCGATTCAGAAAAATTCATTTGTCCATGGTCATGCCCACCTCTTACCTATTCAGTTTCATGTAAATAATTATATATGTACATAAATAGAAATAAAATATGTATATGTCCATGAATAAATATGTACATGAACATATATATACACATATATGGAGAAATAAAAATAAAATATCTTTAAGATAATGTGATAGTCCTATATTGCATTTCAAAAATACAGAAATAGACTTTAATTCCTATTCTCTTTGATCTACATGAATTAGATCCTGAATTAGGATCATTGCACTGGTATCCAAACCCAGAGATAATGAGCTCCAATTTCCTGAATCTGTCTCTTCTTGAGGATGTATGTGTGGTACATTATTCGAACAATGGTGCCTGTTAAGAGGTGCCAAAATGTGACATGCCAGTTAAGGGTAGATCTTTTAAGTTGGACTTGGAACGTGTTTCCCTGAGATCTGTTCTGAGCCTGTGCTTATTGTTTTCTAACTCAGATTGCAAGTGGGGTTGCAGGCAGGATCCTGAAAGCTGGCACACTAGGGCTGCTCTTCTAGCTGAGAAACAGAACAGAATGGTTGGGATGAAATGACCTGTGGTATATCAGAGATCTGTGGTAATTTGAGACATTGTAGAATCTGTCCAAGGAAAAGCCTTATTCAAGTAGGAGATTCTTTGTTGCTTGAATTTGCACAGTTTCTGTGGCTACATTCTGCTGAAGGTATTACCACACTGATTAAAAATGGGGAAGAGGTGCAGTCTGCTTCCTGATAAGTCAGTAAAATTACAGGAGTTGAGTGGCCTTTGGAATTTAATAATAGAGACACATACAGAAAATATAAGATTGAAAGTTCAATTAATATTTCCTTCTATATCTGTGTCATGTCTCCATGATCCCAAAACAAACAATTCTGAATTTCCTGTTAGTAACCATAAGGAAGTAGAGGTGAGGATAATATAGGTTTATTGTCCACTAGACCATCATTTCTGTGAAGGAAGGGCCACTGCAGCCCCAAAGCCCAACCCATTGGCGACACAGGAGATACTCAGTAAATATTTATTGATAAGGTGGGTAGATAAATGAATCACTAGGGAGAAAAGAATATAAAGAACTAGGAAGAGCCGGGCGCGGTGGCGCACGCCTGTAATCCCAGCACTTTGGGAGGCTGAGGCAGGAGGATCGCGAGTTCAAAGCCAACCTCAGCAATGGCGAGGCACTTAGCAACTCTGTGAGACCCTGTCCTCTAATAAAATAAAAAAAAAAAAAGGCTGGGCGTATAGTTCAGTGGTAAAGAGCCCCTGGATTCAATCCCCAGTGCCCACCCCCAACCCCGCAAAATCAAATTTATATAGATGTCACGTGTTTCATATACTGGAAGCTTTGAGATACTTTCATTTCGATTCAGAAAAATTCATTTGTCCATGGTCATGCCCACCTCTTACCTATTCAGTTTCATGTAAATAATTATATATGTACATAAATAGAAATAAAATATGTATATGTCCATGAATAAATATGTACATGAACATATATATACACATATATGGAGAAATAAAAATAAAATATCTTTAAGATAATGTGATAGTCCTATATTGCATTTCAAAAATACAGAAATAGACTTTAATTCCTATTCTCTTTGATCTACATGAATTAGATCCTGAATTTAGGATCATTGCACTGGTATCCAAACCCAGAGATAATGAGCTCCAATTTCCTGAATCTGTCTCTTCTTGAGGATGTATGTGTGGTACATTATTCGAACAATGGTGCCTGTTAAGAGGTGCCAAAATGTGACATGCCAGTTAAGGGTAGATCTTTTAAGTTGGACTTGGAACGTGTTTCCCTGAGATCTGTTCTGAGCCTGTGCTTATTGTTTTCTAACTCAGATTGCAAGTGGGGTTGCAGGCAGGATCCTGAAAGCTGGCACACTAGGGCTGCTCTTCTAGCTGAGAAACAGAACAGAATGGTTGGGATGAAATGACCTGTGGTATATCAGAGATCTGTGGTAATTTGAGACATTGTAGAATCTGTCCAAGGAAAAGCCTTATTCAAGTAGGAGATTCTTTGTTGCTTGAATTTGCACAGTTTCTGTGGCTACATTCTGCTGAAGGTATTACCACACTGATTGAAAATGGGGAAGAGGTGCAGTCTGCTTCCTGATAAGTCAGTAAAATTACAGGAGTTGAGTGGCCTTTGGAATTTAATAATAGAGACACATACAGAAAATATAAGATTGAAAGTTCAATTAATATTTCCTTCTATATCTGTGTCATGTCTCCATGATCCCAAAACAAACAATTCTGAATTTCCTGTTAGTAACCATAAGGAAGTAGAGGTGAGGATAATATAGGTTTATTGTCCACTAGACCATCATTTCTGTGAAGGAAGGGCCACTGCAGCCCCAAAGCCCAACCCATTGGCGACACAGGAGATACTCAGTAAATATTTATTGATAAGGTGGGTAGATAAATGAATCACTAGGGAGAAAAGAATATAAAGAACTAGGAAGAGCCGGGCGCGGTGGCGCACGCCTGTAATCCCAGCACTTTGGGAGGCTGAGGCAGGAGGATCGCGAGTTCAAAGCCAACCTCAGCAATGGCGAGGCACTTAGCAACTCTGTGAGACCCTGTCTCTAATAAAATACAAAAAAAAAAAGGGCTGGGGATGTGGCCCAGTGGTCTAGTGCCACTGAGGTCAATCCCCGGTACCAAAAAAAAAAAAAAAAAAAAAAAAAAAAAACTAGGAAGATGAACCACTTGTGCATGAATTAAGACTATTCAAGCAGATAAGTGACAGATAACAGTTTAATGTTAGTATACTGTATTAAACATGGATTTTGTAGGTCAGAATCAGTTTTATTTTGGAAATTTCATATGCTTCAACCTTATCAGTATAGTTTTCAGAGTAAGCATAAAATAGATAAATACTGAAGTACAAGCTTATTTAAAAAATTTAAAGCTAATTGTGATAGCATTGATTATAGATACCTTTAAAAATCATCCATAATCCTACCATGACCATTGCTGCATCTAATTAGTTTTATTTACTGCTTTCTTTATACATTGCAGGTAGATTTAAAACTATCTTTTTTCTAATACCACAAAATCAAAACCTGGAACTGAACACTCATATTTGAAAAAAATTAGCTCTGATAACAGACACAACTTAGGGCAAATGAATTTACTTTCTTTCATTACAGTTTAAAACCACATAAGTGAATATTACTTATATAAGAACAATGCCTTTTGCCTCCTAATATATATTTTATTTAAACAAACATACGTTTACCTCTGTTTGAATTGCAGACATACAAATTGGTGATCCCCAACCAGGAATGAATTTTCCAGCTGGATATTCCCCTCCATATCCACCAACAGCATACCAAGGTAAAATATTTGATTAAAAAAGAAAATAATAGGGCTGGGGTTGTGGCTCAGCGGTAGAGCACTCGCCTAGAACCTGCGAGGCCCTGGGTTTGATCCTCTGCACCACCTCTGTTCAGTTCCAGGTTTTGATTTTGTGGTATTAGAAAAAAGATGGCTTGCACTGTGGCTTGCACTGTGATCTTTAAAATGTAAATCTCTTCCTGTCGCAGATGTGTTCAGCTCTCCTCACTGAATCCTCATTACTCTTAGGATAAGTGCCCAAACCAGGTCATAGGAGTCTTTACCCTACTCTCATTTTGACTGCTTCTTAAAGCTGGCTCTCTACTGGTCAGCTAGACTGGCCATCTTTCAGATTTTTACAGGCCTACATGTGTTACTATGCAGGGACTCCTCTCTGGAATGTTCTGTGCCCTTGACCTATTGAACTGCTGTAAATCTTTCAGATCTTAGCTGAGAGGATCCCTCAGGGATACTCTCCCTACACCTTCCCTTTCCCTTTCCCTCCCTCATCTCAATAACTACCTTCTGCCCACTTGTCTCCAATTCCAACTAGAAAGTCATACTGGTCCTAGAGCTCTCTAGAATAGGGTGCATATGAAGTTTTCTGTCCCATTAGGCAAGGGGGACAAAGATTGCCTCTGTGTTTCCCATTGTGAATCTTAAGGCTCAACACTTTGAAAAAGGTTGTAAGATAGAGATGACATCATGGAACTCACTTTTCTGCTCCGAATCCTCCAATTCCTGCTGATCACATGTGGAAGAAAACAGCAGCTCCCAACCACTCCTCCCCACCTTGCCTATTGTTCTACTGAGGGCCACTCCTGTTCTTCCTCTCTTAGTGCTTTCCTCTGTTCCCAAGCATGCCCCATTCATTCCCAAAGTCAGGGTTTTTTTTACATTTGCTTTTCCTTCCTCCTGGGAGATTCCTTACCAGATCTTTATATAATTTTTTTTCCCTTGTTATCTTTAGATTCCAAAGTAAATTAGGTCTATCTAAAGTAGCTTCCTCTGCTGCCAACTCCCCCATATTTTCTCCATGACACCAATATATTTGACTCAAGCCCCAAAAGAGATGGTTCCCCCATGGGTAGCTGTATCCCGTGATTCTATAACAGAGTTCGTGACAAATTTATTACCTCTAAGTATCGATTCACGGCAGAAGGAATAGATTACAGAATTTAATTAAAAAACACTATTAGGAAGTTCAATCTGTTGTTAGCTTCCATTTTTTTAAGTTGATTCCTTAATTTTTTTATGTATTTATTTATTTATTTATTTATTTATGTTTTTGGTGTCAGGAACTGAACCCAGGGCCTTGTGCCTGCTAGACAAGTGCTTTACCACTGATACACACTCCCAGCCCATTAGCCTTAATTTTAGTGGTATATAAATTTTGTCAGAAGCATTCTCTTTAAAAGTATTTATAAATTGCCTGTTCTGAGAATTCAATTTTACGTGACTTTTAATGATAATATATGGTGGAACATAGTCCTTGGAAAGCATGTCCTAATCTTTGAAATTCCTGCTCTGTAAGTAATCTTATAAAGCTTCATGGTAATCACACATTCAGAGAATGTAGAGTATATGCCTACTAACTGTCTTTTTCTACTGTTTATTAACTACTTAAAAGAAGTTTGCTTTTCACAATGTTTGCCTTCCTCATTTCCAGAGAGCATGCTGTTGGGTGCTAAATTGTGAAATTTAAGTTTCTAAATTAAATATCATAATGGGTTTTTTTTAAAAAAATCTTAAATGAATAAGGACTCTATTGATGAATTCCCTGTGGACTAAAACTCCAGGCAAACTGTTAATCCAGATAAGTATCTGGAATGTACTAGAAGGATGACATACCTTTACCGCTACACCTGGATTTCTCAACAGTAACATGGAAATATTTGGGGCTGGACAGTTCTTGGTTTCCAGAGACTGTTCTGGGTACTTCAGGATGTTGAGAAGCACCCCTGCCTTCTACCCACCAGTCACCAGTATCATGCTTGTCTCTAGCTGTGACAAAAATAAAAATATCTTTAAATCTTTCCAAACGTCCCTCAGGGAAAGAGAAACAAAAAGAAAGAAAAAAAAAATTACATTCCAGGTCTACAGTCATAGGAGCTGTTCTTTGTTAGAATTCCAGAGTTGCCTTGGTCTTTAGGTGCTTTGGTGCTTGAAATGGCAGCCCAGGACTTCTGCAATGCCATCTGTCCTGTCCATAAAGGCCTGCCAGGATGTTTATTCAGGTGGCTCTAGGTCATAGTTTATTTCTTTCACTTTCTCATGGATTCAAGCGGTTTTTTTCTTTTCCGTCTTAAGTTTTGAATGATAAAAGCAGGGCAGCATGCTAGCTCTTTTCTCAACCCACCACCCTCAAAAGAGAGTAGAATTGAAACCACAGCTATTGCAATGAAAAGCTTAAAGATTTAAAAAAAAAAAAAAAAAATTAAACCTCGCATATACTAGATTTCTGAATTTAGAGGTCAGTTTGTAGATAGCTGGGGTAATCGTAAGTGGGTTGATGGTTCCAGTTTTCTGTGCAGATACACATTACTTCAATAGCTCCTTTTTCAGGACCTCCAGGAATGCAGCCTGGCTACCCAGGACCCCAGGGTGCCTACCCAGGTCCCCAGGCTGGCTACCCAATCCCACCAGCCGACTATACAGGTGCTGGCCCAGTTGGCTTCCCTGTCCAAAACCAGCCAGGTGGACCTGCAGGGACACCATGGATGCCAGCACCGCCCCCTCCACTAGACTGCCCACCCGGATTGGAATATTTAACTCAGGTAATTTCAAATACATAAAATACTCCTGGAAGACAAACCTGTGCTTCCAACTTACATAACTAGGGTAACAATGAATACTTCACCGAATTTGAAATTGGCAAAACAACATTTTCTGCTGACAGATGACTTTTTAATCAAAGCACAAATGTCTGGGTGATGGTGTTTGTGTGACCTTGAATTAAACCTGTCGTAAGAGCCAATAGCAAATATTTTTAAGCACTATTCTCTAGTATTTTTTCCTAAGCATAATACATGTATTATTTTACTTTTTAGAGAGAATCTATAACATTGTGTAATTAACAGAATTTTTTCAGGAGAGGAAAAGTAAGGGGAGAGAAGTCACACCTCGCCCAGGGTCAAAGCCCTATGGCAGGGAGATTGGCTGTTTAACCTGGACTTTGGTACTGAACACAGTGCTTTTCATTCAGCACTATATAGTTTCTTTGGAATTAAAAACATAAAGAAAAGAAAAACTGTAAACAAAGTTTATTGCCAAGTTTCAATACATGGTACCAAACAATGAGTTAAGAATTTGTGTATGACTCATCTTTTTTATATCCAATAAAACTACACATTTATGATGTTGCTTTTGTTGTTTGGAAGGCCCAGTTTTATAAATGCCACCAATAAGGAAAAAAAAAAAGAAAAAAAGGCCAGGATATTACTCTGCTGTACTACATGAATTTCAGCAATATAAAGTTGAACATTTTGTTTAGTGTGAGAAATCAGGTAGGTGAAATAGGAATATGAACTGCTGAGTGTTCAGGCTATAGGCTGGAGAACAAGTATTCTTACCATGTCTAGTCAGTGCTCAGTAAGTCAGGGGTCCCTCTGATGTACACTGTAGTAATTTAATATTTCATAATTTTTTTAAGAAACACATAAAAGGAAATTTTGGTCATTAGAATATTTTTTCAAAAAATATTCTGAAATACATAATTTAAAAATCAGGCACTCATAAAATATACTGACGAAATTATCAGTGACTACAACTGATGATATCAAACCCTCTTAAAATTTTTGAAACTTGACAGAAAAAGAACCATTTTAAATGGTTAAAAAAATTATCCCACCTGGCGCACGCCTGTAATCCCAGCACTTTGGGAGGCTGAGGCAGGAGGATTGTGAGTTCAAAGCCAGCCTCAGCAATGGTGAGGCACTTAGAACTCAGTGAGACCCTGTCTCTAATAAAATACAAAATAGGGCTGGGGATGTGGCCCAGTGGTTGAGTGCCCCTGAGTTCAATCCCCGGTACCAAAAAAAAAAAAAAAAAAAAAAAAAAAAAAAATTATCCCATATCTCTCTTGAGACTCTCCCTCAAAAAATTAGTTTTTTTTTTTTTTTTTTTAAATTTGAGTGAAATACAAGTTTATTTGATCTAAAGTTTCCCCCATTAATGGTGAAAATTTTTTTAACAAATATTTTTACCAATAAAATGTTACATTTTGTTTTATACCAAACAATAAAAAATAAAACTATTAAATATTGATAACATTAAATGTTGATAATTGACTGAATTTTCTTTTTCCTATAACAGATAGATCAGATTCTGGTTCATCAGCAAGTTGAGCTTCTGGAAGGTATGTATATATTGTATCCATCATATTTCTAGAAAGAGAAGAGATTTATATTTTTACAGATAAAAGTGTTATTAGAGCTGGGCGCGGTGGCGCACACCTGTAATCCCAGCACTTTGGGAGGCTGAGGCAGAAGGATCGCGAGTTCAAAGCCAGCCTCAGCATTGGCGAGGCACTTAGCAACTCAGTGAGACCCTGTCTCTAAATAAAAAATACAAAAAAGGGCTGGGGACGTGACCCACTGGTCGAGTGTCCCTGAGTTCAATCCCCGGTACCACACACACACACAAAAAAGTGTTATTAGCCACCACAAATGTGAATCACCACTATCAATCATGTGAAACAGTTAAACAGGTTATTTTTAATGTCTGTTTGAAATTTTGTCATAATTTATTGTGAACATTATCAGCAATTCATTTCTGAAAATTAGGAGTCAATGGTAAATATGAGTAGTGGCCTTATACCCTATAGATATTAGATATGCATATTAGAAGGAAACTATCAAGACTTACTTTTGTTCCTCTCTCTTTTCAAATCACTGAAAGTTTTTATCATTTTACTGGACTTTTACCACTTGAGCTCTTTTCACCCAGCCTGAGATCGCATTGATAAGGGGATCGTCACATTCAGTTCTTCAGCTACCTTAGTACATCTCCAAATTGACTGATCTTTGTGAATTCATATGGGGATGTTTTGCTACTGGGTGTTGAACCCAGGTGCACTTTACCTCTGAACTACATCCCCAGTCTCCCTGCTCCGGATTTTTTCTTCTTTATGTTGAGGCAGGGTCTCACCAAATTATTGAGGTTCTCGCTAAGTTGCTAAAGCTGTCCTCAAATTTGTGATCCTCCTGCCTCAGTCTCCCAAATTGCTGAGATTATAAGTATGTGCCACCACCCCCAACAAGATGGGATGTTTTAGAAAATTATCATTTGTGCCCACAGTTTCTCTTGGGAGATCAGATGAACCCTGTGGAATGTGTGTTCCATGGCTGTGGGTTACCAGCTGGGGTGCAGGGCCAGTGGGGCACTGCAGGTCTGGGGTCCTCTTCCTGCAAGAGTGTTACTGCTCCTGAGTGGGCCTCCAGATGCTTCCAGGGGCCCAGGGCTTCCAGATGCAAGAATAAACCTGGGAAGTCACTAAATCCTTCAGGGCAGCTACCAGGGAAGGACACCCAGGGAGATATAAAAACCATCTTCCAAATACCAGAGAATAATAAAGACTCGGCTGGTTTGTAGAATATATCTGCTAAACCCTACCTTGTGCAAAGTTCCTTTCCAAGGGTGAATATGAACTGTGCAAGCAGAGTAATGGATTTTATTAAATTAAACAATTGTCACCTATGACATTTAAATTATTAATAATGTCAATTATTTGATGCTTGCATTGTTCATCATTCTGTTTAGTTTCTCTTAACATTACTCTAAAAGGAAGTTTCTTTCTTTATTTTTTGCACCAGGGATTGAACTCAGTGGCATTTGATCACTGAGCCACATCTCCAGCCCTATTTTGTATTTTATTTAGAGACAGGGTCTCATTGAATTGCTTAGTGCCTCACTTTTGCTGAGGCTGGCTTTGAACTTGTAATTCTCTTGCCTCAGCCTCCTGAGCTGCTGGGATTATAGGCATGTGCCACTGCACCCAGCCCTTAAAAGGGAGTTCTTTATTGTTGGAATTTTTGAAAATATTTTACTCTGTGGTATATGTCATTTAAGTTATAAAATCCCCATAGCCAGACACCAAATATTATATAGCATATAACTTATCTCTTTTTAGATTTATAACCATTTTAAGTATTTGTGAATATGTTATATAGCTTCATTTGAAATATAATTTTCAAATTTAATAGTATTTAATTCTTCAGTTTTAGGCCAGTCTCAGCCTTTAGCGAAGCCAAAGCAACTTAGCAAGACCATCTCAAAAAATAAAAATAAAAAGATCTGGCTTAGTGGTTAAGCACATTTGGGTTCAATCCCCAGTATAAAAAATAAAATAAAAAGGGTGTCCTTTATTTGATCTTTTCTTTGCCCTCTGTGTAAAGTCTATATATATTTTTTTCATATTAAAAGTTGTGTGAGTAACATGAAGATTTCTCAGTTTCTGTTAGCATATTAGGCACTCGCCATTTTTCCTCAGTTCAAAACTTATCAGAAAAGAAACACAAAAACATGGACTATTTTGTTTTGTTTTCACCTTTTCAAGGAAAACCATAGGTTATATAAACTCATACTATTGAACAAATAAATAAGTTGAAGATTTCTGAGATTAAGGTATTAATGAAGCAACTTGTGAAATAATAAACACCCTATCAAAGCCACTTTAACGTTTTTCCTCACTAAACATTTGGCTGTGGCAGTTGGGGTCTAATAAATGCTCAGCACAGGATTCTGAATCCCACCAAAGACACTTGAGGAAGTTCGTGTCGATAGGACTTTGGACAGACGTCTCTATCCTCCTAGAAGTCTCTCCGTGCAGACAGGAGAGAGGTATTTGGGCCTCCATGTATTTCTTTTAATCACGTTTTGTTTTGGTCAGTCTTCTGACATACTGTGACCCACGCATGCGAGGGCTGTGGACAAGGGGACATTAACTGCTCCTTCTTGGCTCTGAAAAGACACAAGGTTTCCAGTGTGTGGATCAACACAAGGGGGCCGTTGGTGAGATGCTCTGTGGGGTCATCATGGAACATCCTTCTGTTTTCCTCATGAAGAGGTAGCCCCCTAAAGGTGTAGAGCTCACTTTGGATGCCCACGGTCCAGAGAGTCTATGAGTTTGAGCCCTGGTTACCAGGCACTTCCCCCCCACTTGTCCGATACCCAGCTCCACCTGCTGAATAACAACTGCTGAGCTAACCAGGGTGCACTGGCCCCGCGAGATGTTCTGAGTCACATTCTATTTCCACTCTGTCCTTTTTCACATGATTGCATCGAGATCACCCCTCTCATTCCCTTTGCTCAAAGGGCAAAACCTAAGACATAAAGTATCATTGATAACACCAAATCTTAACCCAATTGATTTAATAAAGTATTTCGTAGAATACAAACACAGCAAACATCCTATCACCCCTCCATAATGCTTGAGAACTGTGTCAGATGAGCAGGCATCTTATCTTGAAACTGAGCGCCCCTGTGCCCACCTACATACAGCATTGCAACCACCTGGAGCACCAGAGCTACCCGTTATGACAGAATCTATGGCATTTGCTAATACTAACGTTTCCTTTCCCTCATTTCTCATAAAGATTCAGTTTTTCTTATTTAAGAAACTTCCCTCCTCCTTTGTTTGCCTTTTTTCTTCATTGGTCTTTTTCATGGCTAACCATCTTTTCCCCCTTTCCTATACTACCTGGAATATCTTCCAAAATTGGTATAGCTGAATATGATAACGTCTTAGGCTAGATTCCACATTCTTAACACAATGGCGATTATGATTTCCTCTTCTGTGTTTTTAGTCTTAACAGGCTTTGAAACTAACAACAAGTATGAAATCAAGAACAGTCTTGGACAGAGAGTGTACTTTGCAGTGGAAGAAAATGACTGCTGTACCCGAAATTGCTTTGGATCCTCTCGACCTTTTACCTTGAAGATTCTTGATAATTTGGGCCGAGAAGTCATAACCCTGCAGAGACCACTGGCATGTAACAGCTGCTGTTGCCCGTGCTGCCTTCAGGAGGTGGGTGTGCGGTGGCCAGGGCAAGTGTGTAAAGAGTTTAGCAAGCATTTCCATCCTTTCATGCAACCTGGAGGTTAAGATGGTTATCACATTTCATATATTCTTTTGCTTTTGTAGATAGAAGTACAAGCTCCTCCTGGGATACCCGTAGGTTATGTTGTTCAGAACTGGCACCCGTGTCTGCCCAAGTTTACAATTCAAAACGAGAGGAGAGAGGATGTACTAAAAATCACCGGTCCCTGTGTTGTGTGCAGTTGTTGTTCAGATATTGATTTTGAGGTAAAAAAAAGTCATACTGTTTATAAGGTTTGCTTTCCTAACATAAGAAGATAATTTAATGATGTCACAAACACATTGAATAAGCGTTGTGCTCTAATACCTCAAAAGAGGTAATGTCTCACATATCTTAATTTCAGTCAGTGATGGTCACTACTCTAGAGGTCAGTATTGATTATACTAAACGGGAAAAAAGAAGAAGCAGAGATGTTTAGTCGAATAACAATAAGCAAAATATGTAGCACTTAAACATGGTAGTTTTTGTACAGTGACACCGTATGTTATCTGCTTTAAACAGAATGCTAAACCTTATCATCTAAGTCATTGCCTGAGACCCTCCTCCGTCTGCGATGCAGGCCTTAGGTGTTCAAGGTCATGTTGAGGAGGCCAGATATGTCTTTGAGTTCTTACAAAGAGTGCATTTACACAAAGATAGTTTTAATAAAGGTGCTATCAATGTTTCTTCTTTCTAGTTTCAATTTCTGCAGTTTCTGTTATCCACAGTGAACTGTGGCCTGAAAATGTTAAATTAAACTTTCCAGAAATATGCAGTTTCTAAATTTTTAATTGCATGCCATTCAGAGTGCAATCTGTGATGAAATCTCATGCCACACTGCTCCATCCAGCTGGACACGAGTCACACTCTTCCAGGGCACTCTCACTGTATGAGAGTGTCACTAGTAACTGACCCATTAGTCATAGTTGGTTACCAGGGCAGCTAGCTCCCACAGCTTGTATTCATGTAAAACTTGCATTGTACACTAGTTCTATGTCATGGTGCCTCCCTCAGTTATTGAACTTGATCTGGTCACGCAGACATTGTCTCGTCTTACGCCACTACAAGACAGAACAGGACAACAAGATATTTTGAGTGAGAAAGAGGGAAATCATATTCACATAATTTTTGTTATAGCATATAGCTCTATTTTTTCTATTTTATTATTAGTAATTGTTACTAATCTCTTACTGTGCCCAATTTACAGATTAAAGTTCATCATAGGTATGGCATTGTATGAGCAAAACCATAGTACACGTAGCATGCATTACTCTCTATGGTTTTAGGCTCCTTTGGGAGTCATGGCATGTAAGACCCACAGATCAGGAGAGATTACTGTATAATACATACTGCACAAATTGTGCTGCTCTGTGGTCTCTGATTTGGCTCTGTACCAATTAGGCCTTTGGAAACTATAATGTGTTCAAGTATTTACTACATGGGAGAATTTCATTACGACACTTCTCCAATAGATGGCCTCAACTTATAATCCAATTATTTTGGTCGCAAAATATCTAAAGATGGGGAGATTTTATATCTTAACCTCGATTTCTTGTTTCTTCTAGAAAATCAGAAAGTATGATAAACTGGACCCACCTTTCCAGAGAATGGGCTAAACCATCCTAAACCTGAGTAGGGCTACTCACTTACAATGTCACATGGGAAATCTGGTATTCTCCCCACATCTTTCTAAGGTTTCCTGCCATCCAGCTTTATTCTGTTAAGTTATCTGTCTTCCTTCTCTATCCATATGGTTTCAGTTCCTCTGTTAGAATGTGGTTATATGTGGTAAATCCGTCCCTTCATAGACTTCACAGTTTAACAACACAGATGGCAAATTCTAATACGTGTGATGCAAAAACTTTTAAAAGGAAGTTGTCAAGGAATTTGGATAGTGTGTAGAATATATATATAAAAACTTTATATAGGTGTATGGACAATAATCATTCTGCATGTAGGAGATGGCATGTTTATCATAGAGCTCAGAGAAGAAAAAATGATAATTGCTCCTTTAAGGAACCATATGAAGAAATTTAGTTGGCATATATTTTATTTTAGAATATAAGTGGAAACATTGGAGAAGTATTTTTAAATTCTCATACTGAATGCTAAGGAATTGAGACTGCATCCTGCATCCATTTTCTGGGGATTCCTTAAAGCCACCATTATTAATTACAAATGAATTAATTTCTCCCCTATGCATCTAGAATGATAATATCTAGGTACCATCTCTGACAGAATTGAGAAATGGTCGCTTGATTCATTGTCTATAGGGTTTATGATTCGAAGGTTGACATTTTAAGCCAGGAATTATACGTATGAGGAATAGTCATGGGGACTTTGAGCCTGATCAACCACAGGAGCAGGAATCACTCTAAAGGAAAGACTGATTCAAGATACATTTCCCAAGTGCACTAAGGGTGGCTGATTCATGCCTTTGATGCCCATGAAGGGTGAAAGAAAATCTAGAGGTGATTCTGATGTTATTTATTATTCTGATGTCAGATGTTTGAGAAGTCTAATGGATAATGATGCCATTGACCAAATTAAGAATTGTGTGGTTGGGGGGTAGACTGTTGATTTGTGGGAAGCTAGTCTTTGTATTTAAGTCACGTTGGATCTTGGTTATGTAGAGGAAAAGGTTGGGAGTTTTCACCATGCAGATGGTAGTTGATTCGGTGAGACCATTATCCCAACAATGAGTAGGAGAGCCAAGTGGTCAATCTGTCCCACGTAGATGAGAGTGTTTCTCCTTCCAGGATTCTTGGTAGGGGAAAAACATGCCCACATGAAATGCATCCCAATCCAGTCTTGTCTGTTTGAATTCTAAATCCATAACGTTGTTATGAGGATGAAATTGCTTAATAATTATAATGTCTTCATATCTAAAGATATACCAAATGTTATATAAGTTTTTTATTTGTAAATCTTATCAGCAACAATTTTTACAGTTATATGTCATAATTTGTTACATTTTATGCCCTTGATCCATACTTGGATACTATGTGCTATATTACAATTCAGATTTTTTATTTATATTTGAGATGAGTCTGAGGTTTCCCTTTTAGAATATTATTCAACAGTTATTTCTATTAAGTTTATGCACTTAAAAATTTTATGATAACATAGTACTAATTTTTTATTTTCAGAGGTTGAAATTTTATTAAAGGGATTTGTTGATATTAACATGTTACCTAGAATTTGCTACAAATTTTCTAGCCTAATAACTCTTTAGCTAGAGATTATTATTCACATTTCCAATCCATACCAAAAAAAAATTACATTTTCTACTTCTGACATAAATTCTGTTTAATTTGTAATTTTTGCTGTAGTAATAAAATGATAACTGACAATATCTTTATAATGTAGTATTGAGATTATAATGGCTGCCAAGTTATCTCCATTTTCATTTAAAAAAATTTTTCAAATTTGAAAAATAGAATAAAGTTTTCAAGTGCTTAAATGACAGCTACTACAGATAAAATAGTAACAGGTATAAGCCAGGATTTGTATAGGCTTTGTTTACCATGACGTTGTCTCATTTCACATAACCACTAAAACTCAATGGCTTAAAACCACAAGCATTTCTTCTTATGCTTGTGGGTCTGGGGGTCAACTGTGCTTCAGTGGATGTAGGTAGGCTCAGATGGGCGGTTCAGACTTAAGTTGCAAATCAGTCGAGGTACTATTCATGTTTGTGTGTTATAGGGCTATAACCACGGCAGCTAGTGGGATGAGATTTTAGAAAATCTATTAGAATAGGTTTCCACAACAGAGTAAGAGCCAGGTCAAACCAGTTAGCCACATTGAAGAACACTCTTCATGTCACCTACTAACACACCTTGGTCAAGCAGTCACATAGCCACGCCTAACCAGTTGTGAGCAAGAAGAATCATGGGAAGTGAAATGAAATGAAAATTCAATGAACAGTAATCCAGGTGATCACAATTTCATATCAGAAGTGTACGTCAGTTGTTTGAGATGCCATCTACCTCCACCCAAATGAAGTGGGTATTTTCTCCAGATTTGTTTAGTAGGTCCCAGCCTGCAACAGGGGCCTCAGGGTATGTTGCTAGCACTTGTGGTACCTTCTGCACATTGGAGAAGGAATCACCCCCTCCTTGTCTAACAGAGCCCTAGGTGTACATGGCTGGACAAGTGTCACTAGTATTCAGTCCCCACCTGTCCTCCTGAGTAGCATTAGTCCAAGCATAGTCCAAGCATAGTCTGCTCAACTCTGTGAAGGCTCTGGTGGAGCTGGGGAAACAGAACCTTTTGACATTGGAACTCGTTTTTCATCCCTTTTTTCTTATTTTGCTGTTTATATCTCCCAAGTCATCCCTTTACCCTAACCTGGGGCAGCCCATCAAGTGCATGTTGGTCACTTCCTTCACTCAAATGGCCAGTCTTTTCTAGGCTCTTAGCATGTCTTGTTTCTCTACTCACAGTGCTGGTAAGGAGTCCTCTGTCATATTTATTAAAGCAGAAATCTAATATGAGGTTTTTTTTTTTTTCTTTTAAATTATCTTCCTTGTGGCTTATAGAAATTTAATCACATTTTCATTCCTTTCTGCTTACATTTTGTTTTGGATCAATTCAAATAATTTATTATCATCGGTCTTAATGCAAAATAGGAATGTTAGATATTTCAGCAAACTATTTTCATTAATTTTTTTTCATATATCCATAAATAGACACGGGAGCCTGCATGTATCTAAGGGTTTCACGTTCGTTGTTACATATGGGCAGAAATAAATAAAATACACTACTTGTGTCATTTTATAGCTTTGCTGTGCATTTTCTAGAAGTCACTAAGACTTTATTTTTTTCAACGCAGATTAAGTCTCTTGATGAAGAATCTCTGGTTGGCAAGATTTCCAAGCACTGGACTGGATTTTGGAGAGAGGCATTTACTGACGCTGATAATTTTGGGATCCAGTTCCCTCTAGACCTCGATGTGAAAATGAAGGCCGTGATGCTTGGGGCCTGCTTTCTCATTGTGAGTGTGTTCCTACTGATGCTGGTTACAGAGGGCATCTCTGGTATCTTTTTGAAAGATTCTGTAAATTCTGTTTTTTTTAAAGCAATGTTCTTCAATTAATGAGTTTTATACAAAGATTCCCATTTCACTTTAGGCTTGAAATTCTATTTGGTCCTGACACTGTGGATAGACAGGGGACTAGTATCTGTATGAAGGGCTTATGCATTTTCAAGACAAAAGAGGACTTGATGTAATATTATGATGAGGTTTTTGTCTTAAAAGAGTTTTTATTTTAAAACGCACAATTAGTGCTTTGGGGAAGATGTTGAAATTTAAGTGAGAAGAAAAAATCTTTGTTGAACATGAAAGCTTCATCTTGACTCATTCATAAGTTAGATAGGAGTATGAACAGCAACAAGAGTAGAAACTACGATCCAGCTTCTGGATACAATTACCAATTTATACGAAGTACATGGAATAATGCAGTGATTCTAAACATTTTGAAACCAAAATACCACGCCATACCCCAGTTGAACCAAGTCAAAAGTGCAGAATCAAAAATGTGTGTAGATGATTTCAAAATGATCCAAGTTAAGGATTATGGGGACAGAGAAATGATTCTTCACCTAAGTTGTACATGAGACGTACCTGGGTATCCTTCAAACTCCCCATGTTCAGATTGCTCCTAAACCTATTTGAAATGAAATCTCTTCAATCTGTTTAGAGCTCTGAAATGATTACTTTGTGGCCAAAGTTTGAAACACTACATGCTTATTTTAAACATTGACCTGGGGATGACATCTTTCAAAAAAAGTAAGAGAATGCACAGCAAAAAAAGGACCCAGTTCCAAGCCTGGCATGGTGATGCACATCTGTAATCCTAGTGGCTTGGAAGGCTGAGGCAGGAGGATGGCCAGCCTCAGCAATTTAGTGAGGCCCTAAGCAACTTAGCAAGACTCTGTGTCTAAATAAAACATAGAAAGGGCTGGGGTTGTGTCCCAGTGGTTAAGAGTGCTTGGGTTCAATCCCCAGTACCAAAAAAAAAACCAAAAAAAAAAAAACAAAACAAAACAAACAAAAAAAAAACCACCACCAACAACAAAACAAAAAAAACAACAACAACAAAAAAAAAAAAAAAAAAAAAAAAAAAACAACAGAAAACCAAACCAAATTTCTTCAACAAAAAGGTATTGAAGTAAGTAAAAAGATAAAGATAAAATAAAGCATATGACTTAAGGGGGACCAACCTAGTATAGTTTATAGATCATGTTTGGATACCAGTTCAAACAAACCTATATAAAGAGGTGAGACATTAGGAAAATTGGAACATTGCCTGGCTACTTGATGATAGGAAGGAATTATCAAGGTGTTTTAGATATGATGATGATAATATATAAAAATAGATTTCATATGTTTTAGAGAGGCATAATGAAGTGTTCCATCATGAAATGTTTGATCTCATGGATTTGTTTTGAAATAACAGGTATGAGGACAAAGGAATTTAGAGGACAGAGTAATAGATGAAGTAAGATGGGTCATATTAATCATTATTGAAGCTGGATTAGCAGTTACTGGGCTTTTTATGTTATTATTTCTAATTTGGCACATACTTAATACTTTCTATAATACAGTTGTAAGTAGAAATTTTATTTTCAGTAACTGAAAAAAAAAAAAAAAAGTTGTGTTCTTCAATAAGTGTTCTTTCTCCCCAAAATGTACATTTAACCTTAACCTTAAGGAAACTGTTTAACCAAAGCAGAGGGTGTGAAAGGTATGGTATGCTCAGGGGAAGAAAGAAATCTGGGACTGTTTAGACTGATAGGAAATGGGGCTGGAAGTGGTAGTGGAGTTATTAGGAAATTTCTGTGGTCTTTTTCTAAAGAACCTTAGGATATAGTAAAAAGGAATAAGTCCTAGTGTATCACTAAACACTAAAATGACTATACATAGCAAGAACATGCTGCATATTTCAAGAAAGCTAGAAAAAGTGGTGTGGAATGTTTTCACCACAAAGAAATGCTCATTGTTTGAGGAAGCAGCTGTGCTTAACCTGACATGACACAATGTATAGGTGTCTTGAAAAGTGGAGCCCATAAATGTAGGTAATATGTGTCCACTGAAAAAATTTGAAACAACTTTTAAAGATTAGGCAACTTTTCATAGACACAAATTGATTCATTGAAGATTATGTAGTTAATGGTTGTTTTAAAACTAGGCATAACAAAATAGTTGTAAATCCAACTTTTAGAAAGATAAATGCTGGGGCCCATGTGGGAAAGGGACTGGAAGGAGGTAAAATTGCAGTATTGTGTAAAGCCAGTGATTTGTAGGAATGGTTAATAATCACCTCTGCCGGGATAAAGGATACATGAGAAATGAAATCCATAGAATTTGACTGAAGTTGTAGAAGAAAGGGTTATAGCTAGAAACCCTTGCTTCTCGGAATAAAATAAGCTGGGGGACACAGGTTTGATTAACCTGGGAAACCAACTTCCATCTGTATAGCATCTAAGATAGTTCTCATTATCCCCCCAAAATCTGAAATGGTGCAATGTCTCTACAGAAGTTATATTACTAGAGAAGGACTACAAAAATCTGAGGAAGACAGATTAAAAGAGATTTCAAAGGGGATGACCTAAGTAGAAATTAGAGGATTAACAGATTGATTAAATTCATACAGGTATTAATAAACAGGGCTCTGGGGTTATGGCTCAGTGGTAGAGTGCTTCCCTAGCATGTGTGAGGCACTGGGTTCAATCCTCGGCACCACATAACAATGAATGAATAAATAAATAAAGGTATTGTGTCCATCTGTAACAACAACAAAAAGAAAAAAAAAAAAAAAGAAAAAGCAAATAACTAAATAAATGGAGTTTAATTGCTCTGGGGATGGAAAGGTAAAAGTGGACCTTACACAGTTGCAGACTTTTCCCTGATTTGCTTATGACACTTGGTTTTTCTTGTTTGACAGATGTGCTACTGTGTGTAGTCGGTTCTTGAGCTTTGCGTATCTGAGAACTGATCTCGGCTCTGTTGCTGAATATTCATTTCCATATTTTTGCTCTTTAACAGGACTTCATGTTTTTTGAAAGAAACCAGGAATGAAAACGAGAAGTGTAGTGGACTAACGAAAGTGTCCTCAGAAAATTGGGGTCTGTATATTGATTGAAGCTACTAAAAGGAAAACGCATTGGTTTCCTTTTCTTTATTGAAAGTGTGCAAATGTATATGAATAAAACTGTGATGCCTACAAGTTCAGTTGTATGGTTTTGCTTCTTAAATTAAAAAGATGCTTTTCTGAATCATTGGCTTATATATGTATATTTTTATACATTTTTTAATATTCTCTGTAAATTTCAGAAAAAGTACCTAGGATATTTTTTATTTCAAAATGAAACTTCATATTGAAAACTGCTTTGAATTATAATCTCATCTGCTTTTTGTTTTGTAAGAAAATTAAAGCCTTAAAGTAATTTTAATATAAAATTATATATTCTATTACATTTACTTATTTTATTTCATAAAACACCTAATGTTATTTTGCAAGTAATATCTATTCAAAATATTTTATGTATAATTATAATGCACTAATAAAATTATTTTAAGTTAAAAATAAGTTTCTGCTTTCTTTCTTGGTTTTTTTTTTTTTTTTTTTTTTTTTTTGTACTGGGGATTGAACTCGGGGGCACTCAACCACTGGGCTACATCCCCAGACCTTTTTTTTGTATTTTATTAGAGACAGAGTCTCACTGAGTTGCTAAGTGCCTCGTTATTGCTGAGGCTGGCTTTGAACTCGGGATCCTCCTGCCTCAGCCTTCCAAGTGCTGGGATTACAGGCTTGCACCACCGCGCCCGGCTTATTTTTTAAGTTTCTGCTTTTTCTGCCACTAAAGTCAAATATAATTCAGTATGGATATTATTTAGGAAGCATAGGATGAGGATTTTTTTTTTTCTCTAGGGAATCACAATATATTTAAATGTTCCTGCTAACCAAACTTCTGTTATAAGTATAATTTTCACACTAACAAGACAATAAATTACCAATTTTAAGTGGTTTTCAATGAGAAAATTAGGACCTAATTCTGTGCCAGAAAATGATTAATTTTTTATTCACTCACTCTAAAACTTTGCTATTGATATAATTTTAGAAGTGATTATTTATACATGAATTGTTTAGCTCCTGTATTGGAACAATTCCAAACCATGTTAAGAATGAGATTAATCAGGTGTTAATTAAACAGAATAAATATATTCATTCGCAAGTTATGAACTGCAACAATAGTCAATCAGATTATCTTTTAAAATAATCAAATATCTGACATAGAAACTCATTGTTGTATTTTTGCATATATGATTTTATGTTTTTAAACAAAATGTGGTCCATGGACTCAGGTGGCACTCTGAGCTCTCCCCCAGTTTGAGGAGGCCCCCACACTCCACTTCCTATTCCAAGTCTCCTTTCTCAAGAGCCAGGGCCTGTGATGTCTTTTGGTAGGACCTGCACTAGGACACAACTGGGGCCTTCTGCCTGGCAGAAAGCAAGGAGGGCTGCCATCTGCTCTGTGGGGAGCTTGTGTTGAGGAGGGAGAGGAACAGCCATGGTTTGCCCCCTGCACTAGGAAAAATGGCTCCGGAAATAAACCCTGGGAGACCCCCTTTTGCCCTCAGCAGAGCTCCCCCAGCAGCCACGGTGCTCACCCCAAGAGTGAGCTCCAGCTGCGCTCCAGGAAGCGCAGTAGCTCCACCGGAAATGAGGAGGACGGCGGCAGGGGAGGGACAGTGCAGGAGAAGCAAAGTCTAGGGGAGCTCCCAAAGCCTCCACAGCTCACCAGAGGCCACGTTGCAGGGATGAGCTGTAACCAACTGTGGCCCTCACTCCATCTTGTGCTGGGAAGACCGCCTGCCAGGTGAAGTGGGTGTCTGCATAGCTGGGTCCCAGGGTTATTGGCCATGCCAGTTGGAGAAGGAGGCATCCCAAGGTAGCAGTCAGGTGCCAAAACCAATCCAAAATGAAACTTAAAGGACCTGACATTTCTTTTTTCTTTCTTTCTTTTCTTTTCTTTTTTTTTTTTTTTTAAGTTAGTGTTGTCAATGGACCTTTATTTTTATTTATTTGTATGTGGTACTGAGAATCGAACCCAGTGCCTCACACATGCTAGGCAAGTACTCTACCACTGAGCCACAACCCCAGCCCGGACCTGGCATTTCTATAACAACTGAATCTCTGATTTCTTCCCCTCTGTCCTCTGCATGGGATTCTGGATCTCTGGTTAAGCAGAGCAGAACTACAACTGATCTACACAGTTCCTTCCCTCCTCTCTGCAAGGAAGGTTTCAGGAGAAACCCATACACCATCAGCAGACGCTATTAAGTTCATATTCTAGGCATACATCTTGTCATTTAATATTCGCAGAGAAAAAAAATCATCAAACATGAAGTATTAGTAATTTAATAAAGAAAAACACCAAGAATCGAAACAAATGCTTTAGCTTGTAATCTCGATGAGATTTGAGGCTTGTCGCAGGTTTGTTTCTACTGGGTGTGGTAGCAGTACAGGAGAGGTGGCCCAGAGTGAGGGTCTCCTTGAGAGGAGCAATTAGGACAGCTGTGGATGGAGCTGTGATTCAGTCCCGAGAAGGGACTCTGCAGGAAGTCAGTGGGTACGGGGCAAAAGTGGAGATGGAGGGAGAGGGGAAGGACAGAGGGTGCGCCTGCCTGGGCTTAGCACCTCTGTGCTAGGCCAGGAGTACAAGGGGAAGCAAAGGAATGGAAAGGCTGGTAGGGAGAAATGCACCAGGGACAGGCTACTAAATCACCCAGAAAATCGTTTCTGGTTTCTGGCATTCAATTAGTTAACTAATCTGTGCATCCCAGGTATTAAGATTTTAACTGAATTTGGGTAAACATTAAAAAGGAAATATTGTAATTCAGGGCAAATTAAAGTACTCCCGGTGCCGCAAAGTGCCAGAGCGGGCAGGGAGCTTCCCTCCATACCTGCCTGACTCCTGCCCTGTCCCTGCCCACCCTGATGTGACTCTCTGGCTTTCATAGGAGAATGTCCTGCACCTGACCTTCTTTCAAACTCCAGGTTCCTCTGGGTGTCTTTATGACCTTGACTGTCACCTGTATAATATCCATATCCAGAGGGCATTTATTCAGTGATCTAACTTAGGCCCAGAAATCTGACCAGTTTTCTCCAGCTGGACTATAACAGAAAATTTAAAAGAGTGTGTCCATAATGCTTAATATTTTTTTAAATTTTTTTTATTTATAATTTTTAATATGTACAACTCATAGTGCATGTATTTAGCATCTTTTTACATACAATTGTTTGCATATAGAGTATATTCGTACAATTCAGGTCTTCAATCATGCATTTAGGAAAATGATATCCATCTCATTCAAACACCTTTTCTTTTCTTTTTCCTTTTCTCCCTCTCCCTCCCCCCTTGCTCCCTCCCTTACACTCGACCACTGGGCCACATCCCCAGCCCTTTTTTGTATTTTATTTAGAGACAGGGTCTCACTGAGTTGCTAAGTGCCTCGCCATTGCTGAGGCTGGCTTTGAACTCGCGATTCTCCTGTCTCAGCCTCCCAAAGTGCTGGGATTACAGGCATGCGCCACCGCGCCCGGCTTGCTTAATATTTTTTTAAAAAAACACAGGGATGTGCTTCAAGCAAATAGATAATTTTGGCTAAGTTGGATTCCTATGTTGTGCTGGAATGGCTTGTAAAATTCACTGTGGATTCCAAGAAGAGTAATGAGTCTTAGCTCTGAAGAGAGGGGGTGTTGTCTCTGAAGAGGACAAACTGGGAGATGAGTCTCACCTCACAGAAGGGTGGAATGCCTTTGGACAGGATGACATTGACTTTCCTTTCTCAGCCTGGAAACCTCAAAATGTAACAAGCCACGGAAGGTGGGGATCAAATATCTGGATCACGAGACCAGACTGAATAAAAATGGACTCTAAGGAGCTTGAACTAATTCTCTGGATTTGTAAGCAGGGAACCACAAGGTGGTGATCCAGAGGTCACTGGCCAGAGTGCTCTGACGTGCCTCCCTCACATGACCCATTCAAGTTAATCTTTAATCTACTTTTAATGTTATATGATTGAAAATGTACTGTTTGTGCTAAAAGGTAGCTTAAAATTTATCCAAGATGGAAGCTGATTAGATTTGAAACACTGATGCTTCGAGTCTGTCTGACCAATAATGGCAATTTGTCTTTGCCTGCGGCTTCTGGTTTCTTATCATCAACACAATGAGATTATTACATCTGGCGGGGATAAGGACAAATAATGGCCCATTTCTCTCTATGATGGAAGCCTCTTCTGAGGATGGGTTGCTAGGAAACATTTCAGCCTCAATCAAGCATTGCTCATAGACAGCAATCATCTAGAAGAAATCCAGATTTCTTCTTATACGATCTTTATAGAGTACGCGGGATCTTATTTCTCAGTTCCTGCTCCTGTAACAAAATACGTTAGGCTGGGTAATTTGTGAAGAACAGATATTTATTGGTTACAAGTTTGAAAGCTGAAGTCCAAGATCAAGTCACTGACAGGCTCAGGGTCATGATGGCACCAGTTGCTATGTTCTTTAGAGGTGGGATGGAAAAAGGGGCCTACCTAGTTCCCTGGAATACTTGTATAAGGTCTCTAATCCCATTAAGGAAGGTGGAGCTCTTGAAATTTACCTTCTCCAGACCCCATCTCTTCCTTCCATCATAATGGGTTTTGGATTTCAACACAGGAATAGCTGGGCAATGGGGCATGTTTCTTCAAACCTTTGCAAGTTGTCCATGGCCTCCCAAAATTCATGTCTTTCTCACATCCAAAATATATCTATCAGCCATGCCTATTATCCCTAGAGTTGTAAGTCATTCCAGCATCAACTTTAAAAATCTAAGTGCAAACTTGGTGTATCGTCTAACTCAGACGTGGGTCAGCCATAAGATGTATGACTCATCCTGGGACAAAATCCAGCTGAGAGGTTGCAAAGTCAAATAAGTTACATGCTTCAAAAACATGATCCAGGAGCAAGCATAGGGAGACATTCCCATTCTGAAAGGGAGAGAAAGAAAATAAAGGAGTAACAGCTCTCAAGTAAGTCCAAACCCCAACAAGGCATATTTTCAGTATGGAGGCTTGAGATGAACTTCTTTGTCTTCTTGTCCTGCCCTGGACACCCTGGGGCAGGGAACTGGGCCTCCAAGGCTCCTGGCAACACTATCCTCACAGATCTGCTGGAAGAAGCCCATGCTATAGCCGGCACAGATCTCAGTCTTTGTGCCTAGGGTTCTCACCAGTGGGAGTTACATCCTGGTGACTCTGCACTTCTGGGGTCCTTGGAGCAGCTTAGCTCTCAGGGCTGCGCTTCTTTATGGTGGTCTCAACCCTGTAGCTTCACGGGCATTGCCCTGATGGGTGGCTCTGTAGATCAGCCTCACCTCCAGGGCTCCACAAGAAATGGCCTAATGGCGGCTCTCTCTGGTGGCTCCACCCCTGTTTCTGTTGTCTCTGCCTGAGCCCTGGGCATCTCCAAGGCATCCTGTGCAATCTAGATGAAGATAGCTATGCAATGTGCACCCCTGCCAAGCCAGCACCACAGGAACGTAGCTAGCTGTGGCTGTGCCTTCTGGAGGGGATGCCCAAGCCACAACTGGGCACGTCTGTGAACCGCCGATGGGACAGCAAGAGGAGCGCAGCTCAAAGGTTGGGGAACAGAGACTTAAGGTAATAACACCAGGCCCCCAATTCCCATGGGCCCCATTCCTGAACTTGTTCTGTCCTCAAAGCCCTGGCACACTGCGCCGCCTGCATAGAAGCGACAGCCTCTAAGACCTCTGAAATGACTTCAGGGTCCCTCTCCCATCGCCCTGGTGAAAGACCTGAGGCTTCCTTCCAGCATATTGATATACCAGTCTCTAGGCTGTACCTTGGTGTTCTCTCCAGTTACATACATTCTCATTCTTTTAAGCTAAGACTCCTCCCAAAGTTCTGCCTCCCTTTTGATTATAAATTCCATCCTTATTTCTTTCTTCACACAGTTTTACTATAAGCAGTCAAGAGGAGCTGTGCTGCACCCCAAATGCTCTGCTTAGGTATTTTTTTCTACTACATATTCTTCACTCTTAAGTTCCGCCTTTCCCAATGTAATAGGACACAAACACAATCCAGCCAATTTCTTTGTCACTTTGTAACAAGGCGACTAGGCAATTTTGTCATGTTTTTCAGTTTGTCACCAGCTTTCATTTTCTAGTTTGTTGCCGCCTTAGGCAACGATACCGGCCTGAAAGAAATCGGAGGCAGACTGGGAATGAGTAGTTCCTTTATTGTTGCTTCTTCTTCTTCTCTATCTTCTCTCTTCTGTCCCCCCTCATTCCCCCACAGTCTCTTTAAATACTCTTTACCTTAACAAGCATACACGTGTCACAAGCTCAACTTACAGGTGCGGTACGCAGTGCCCACGGGCACAGAAAGATTCTTAGTGAATTACAATAAGGTCAGGTGTAAACAAGCAAACGCCTCCTCTTGGCTCTCAGCCAGCCGCCATCTTAGCTACTTCCTCATTAAAGGCTCTTACACTAGTTCCTGATTTTTGTCTGAGATCTCATCAGAATTGTCTTTACAATCTGTACTTCCACAAAATAGTAATCACAACCACTTAAATAGCCTCTTAAGACGATTCAATCTTTTCCTACAGCCTCGTCTCCCGCTGCATCTTCATCAGATGACTAGCCTCTACCCCTCGCCCAAGACCAAAACTCTTTCCATATTTTGAAGGTATTTGTTACAGTAGCATCTACTTCTCCATACTAATCTCTTAGTTTGACCTGTGCATCTATAACCAAATACCACAGACCAAGTGATTTTTAAGAGCATCCATTTATTGCTCATAGTTACAGAGAATTATGGAATTAGAGGCAAATCGTAAAGACCAAGATTCTGACAGGTGCAGTTCCTGGTAGAGGACCTGCCTTCTGCTTCCCTGGTGGCACTACATGGTACACCCTCCGTGGTGAAGGGTAGAAAGGCAAAAGGGAAAAAATGCCAGGCCTCACGTGGCAGGATCAATGGGGTCCAGTCCCTATAGGAAGGCCCTCATGACTTCATCACCTCCTATGGGAACCACCTCTTTAAAAAATCTTACATTGAGTCAGATTCCAACATATAATTCTGGTAGAACACAGATATTCAAACCATTGTACCTACTAAACACATTTCTGTTAAATAAAACAGCTAGAATTTTCCAGTTTTGCTATTCACAAACAGAAGAGAACTTACAAAAATCCTTTTGTTTTGCAAACCTGTTTTGTAATTTATGAAGAAAATAGATTCACTCAAATAATTCAGATAAACATATTTCTGGTATTTTATTCATTAGAACTGAAGGGAAGACAATTAAAATGTAAAATTAATTGGCTTAAAGGGGTTACAACTTACCTTTAATAATTTCATAAATATATACAAAGCTTCTACATCAGGCCACAGGCTATATATATATAGCAATAAGAAATGAAAATTCTTTTTTTTTCCGCAAGGTGCTGAAGGCCACCATATATGCAGAACATTTTAGTATGGAGTTGAATATACTACTTACTATGGGAAGTAAGTAGTTGAAACATTAACAGTTTTATAGAATCAGGGCTTTTTTGTTGTTGTTGTTTTTTAAGGAGAAGTTACTTATAAACTAAGGAAGTTTGCTGGGCAAAAGGGACATGAGGAGATTGCTTCAGGCAGAGCAAAGGCCACAGGTAAAGTAACATGAGGGGTCACGAACATGGCTGAGCCAGGGTGCTGGGTTCCTGTGCACATTGTGGTGAAGGACAGGAAGTGGCGGGTCAATTAGAGGAGGGTCAGGTCACATGGTGCCCTGTTGACCACATGAAGAAGTCCAACAGTGGAAGGGTTTTAGAAGGGGAATAGAATAGTGTTGCCGCCTGAAGCGCTTGGAGCAACGGAGCCGCGGGAAAAACTTCAGAAGCAAACTGGAGACAAACAGCTTTTTATTCTGATAACTTTTCTCCCTGGTTCTAACAACGACTAACACACGCCAAACACACCCTAAAATGGCCCTGACCCGATCAGCAATTTCAGCCAAGTCACTCGAGATCCCGCAACAAGTCCCGTGAGACTACGGGAGGTGACAATGGCCAAATCTCCACGGCTCTTAGTCAACTGCAATTCAAGTCAATCCCCAAACAGGGCTCCTGCATTTCCCCCTTTTTGTTTTAAAAGAGGTAATGCTCTAGGACGTCTATGTGCAACCAACATTCTTACCCGTCATCGGATAATCAAGGCTGTGCCCTTGACTCCTGTCTTAGGTTGATATGTCGGCCACATGAGACTGTCCCGTGCGACTGTGCCTGTCTTAGGTTGTCCCCCTCTGGGGATCTTACCCGTCATTGGCTAACCAGCCATCCAATGGAGCCCTTTAGGATCGACTATATATGATGACCAACAGCCGTCCAATTGTGAGGAGATGTTGCGGCTTTAAGGCGACAAGCCTTTTGGTGATGAGCCAAATTGCATAGCATATCAAATTGTTTAAACAAATCAGCTGCCCTAAGTTCCATCAAGTAACACACTGAATTCTCTAGACAAATACCCGCAAGGCATTGTCCCGTAAAGTCCCAAACAATGAAAGATCAAAATGTCCGTTTGTTATAACATGTTGATGTAGGAGGCCCCATGCATGTAGAGCAGAGGCCACACTGTTGGTGAGGTTGTTTGATGCTTGAGCAGCAGGGATGCTTGCGGCGGCCGCGATCCCTGCAGCTGTAGCAGCAGACGTCTTTTTTATGTTTAGACAATGCCACCGCCAAATCTTCAGGGCCCGCTACCTAGAAACTCAAGCATCGATTATTAAAGGAAAGGCAGTGCTATTGCAGCACTGAGTCAAGAGGCGAGTTGTCAAACTACAAAATACAATAATTAGATTAGAAAATTAAAGTTGATTTTTGTTCACACACATCGCTGGTTGAGCTTCTACAAACATAAGTTGGAAAAATGTCATATTTAGAACAAAACAAAGAAAGACTGAGGGTAATTACTGCATTAAAGATAGATTAAAGAAAAGGTAAAGGCACTTTAGAGAAATAATTTGTTAGCTGGAACCCTTGAGTCTCTGTATACAGAGCAATCTTTTACCTGTTGAGATAATTGAAATTAATGAGCTATTAAACAAATGAAGTTAATAACAAATAAACAATCTTATGTCAAAACACCAAAATATCAGGTTATATAGCACTAGTCATATTGTTTGCTAAAGAGAAGTCCCAGGGACACCTATAAATCAAAATTGAAAGTACCTTCATTTATAAAATTATTTACCTAAATTGAATACTCTTAACCTAAAATGAATTAAAGTTATTTGGATCCATATATATATATATATATATATATATATATATATATATATATTTTCTTTTTCATAAGCGCTTTGTTCTTTGTGACGTCACACTGGACAGACGAACAAGCATGCAAACATATATTTGTGATGTCACATTAACATGAAATGTAGACAAATGTACAGACATAAAGACACGTATAAAAAGAAAAAAAAAATACAATTGTGTGCACACTAAAGAGAGATCTCCTTGTCCCGGCCGGGAGAAATGACACTTAAGTTGTGAAATATTTTGAAGGACTCTTTTGAGGGAATCATTCTGTACCTTCATCTTGGTCCTCTTGATTTTGTACCTTTTTTATTAATCTTGATTCTTCAATAACTTCATCTTGATTATTTTGATGTGGTACCTGTTTTATTAATCTAGATGGTATCCATATTGGAGAGGATTCGTCTTTTGGAAAAACACAAACAGATCCTCTTCCCCAAATTAATACTGGATCTGGACCCTTCCATGTACCTGAAAGAACATCCTTCCAGTAAACCAAAGGTTTATGTTGTTGGTGTGGATTCCAATGTCTGTCTCCAGCAGAATAACCATTAGAGTCTAAAGTTAAAAAATTTAAGGTAAACAGGGCAACTGCCAATCTGTCCTTAGGACTTTTCCAATTTCCTTCTTTTTGTTTTAATAACATAATTTTCAGTGTTCGGTTTGCTCTTTCAATAATGCCCTGACCCTGAGGATTGTATGGGATGCCTGTTTTATGGGATATATTGAATTTTGCGCAAAACTGTTTGAAAGATGAGGACGTATATGCGGGGCCATTATCTGTTTTAAGCATTTTGGGGATGCCCACTGCAGCAAAAGCTTGCAAACAATGAGATGTAACATCTTTAACTTTTTCTCCAGAATGTAAGGAAGCAAAAATCATGCCTGAACATGTATCTATGGTCACATGAATAAATCGCAATTTTCCAAAACTTGGCTCATGAGTAACATCCATCTGCCACAAATGATTGGGCATTAATCCTCTAGGGTTAACGCCGAAATGAGGATTGGGTAAATGTGTCATACAAGATTTACAATCTTTTACAATTGTTCTGGCTTGCTCCTTTGTGATTTTAAACCTACGTTGCAAGGTGGTGCTGTTGACATGAAACTGGGAGTGAAATAAAGTAGCTTGTTGTAGCGCTGAAAGTATAAATACTGTTTTTGTAAGTTCATCAGCCTTTTGATTACCTTCATGGAGGGGACCAGGCAAATTAGTATGTGCTCTAATATGGCCTACGAATAGAGGTTCTTTTCTTGCCCACAAAAGTTTTTGTATTTGATAAAACAATTTAAAGGCTGGAGTATGAGGTGCTATTGGTCCTGCTAACTCTAATTTTGGGACGGCTTGTACAATATAGTGGCTATCTGAAAAAATGTTTACGGGCTGGTCCCTAAAATTTTCCAGAGCTCTTACCACAGCTTCCAATTCCACTAGTTAAGCTGATTTGTGTGCAGTTATGTAAGTCATATTTTCTTTTTTAGTGACTACTGTAGCAGTACCATTTGAGGACCCATCTGTAAATACATTAAATGCCTTAGGAATAGGTTGATTTTTTATTACCTGTGGAAATATAATAGGATGATTAATACAAAAAGATAATATAGGGGACTTAGGAAGATGATTATCAAAATTTGCAGAAGTAGAGCATTTAGCTATAGCCCAATCATTATCATTGAAGCATAAGTATTCAATCTGTGATGATGAATAGGGAGTAATAATAGTAGCAGGGTGAATGCCAAATATTTTAGTAGAAGTCTTAAGTCCTTGAAGAATAAGTTTAGCCACCATGGAGGTATAAGATTCAATTATACTTTTAGGAGAGACGGGCAAATGTATCCATAATAAAGGCCCTTGTTGCCAAAATACTCCTGTGGGTGTATATTGTGAAGAAATAATAATCAACATCAGCGGTTGAGTTAAATCAAATCTATCACAATGAGCTCCTTCGATGGCTTTTTCTACTAACTTTAAAGCTTTCCTAGCATCAGGAGTCAATGTTCGTGGTGAAGATGGATCAGGATCTCCACGAAGGATGTCAAATAAAGGTTTTAGTTGGCCAGTAGTGAGATTTAGTGTAGGGCGAAGCCAATTAATGTCTCCCAGTAGTTTTTGGAAATCATTGAGGGTGGTCAAATGTTCTTTATTTATTAGAATTTTTTGGGGTCTAACAAAAGTATCCATGATTTTAAATCCTAAATATAATATGGGAGATCTGGTTTGAACTTCTTCTTCTGCTATATATAATCCATATTTTTTTAAATTTTCTACCACGTCACTGAATATATTAAATAAGATTTTTTGATTAGGGTGGGCCAATAAAATATCATCCATGTAATGTAGACACATGAGGTTTGGATATTTATTTTTAATGGGTTGGATAGCCTTGTCCACATATATTTGGCATATGGTGGGGCTATTAGCCATTCCCTGTGGTAAAACCTTCCATTGATATCTCTGATCAGGGCCATTATTGTTAATAGAAGGAAGTGAAAAAGCAAACCTGGGGGCATCCAGAGGATGTAGGGGAATAGAAAAGAAGCAATCCTTTATATCAAGAGTAATAAGATGGAAATTTTTTGGAATAGCTATGGGACTAGGAAGTCCAGGTTGAGTAGGGCCCATAACTTGCATGGTTTTATTAATTTGTCTAAGATCATGTAACAATCGCCATTTTCCTGACTTTTTCTTGATCACAAATATGGGGGAATTCCAGGGAGAGGTGGAAGGTTCTATATGACCTGCTTCTAATTGTTCCTGAACTAGTAGGTGGGCCGCTTGTAATTTCTCTTTAGATAGGGGCCACTGAGGGACCCACACTGGCTTATCAGAAAGCCATGGTATTTTCAAAATTATTTTCTCATTGGCCCCGAAAAAAAATATCTTTTTCCTTTATGACAATGATTACTTTTAGGGTTAAGATTACTCTGTACTTTTTGATAATGAGTTCTTTTATGGTTAAGATTACCCTGTAGGTTTTCACATTTAACATCTGCAGGCTTGGTTGCAAGGTGTACTCCCATTTGTTGCAAAATATCTCTTCCCCATAAAGTAACCGGTAGATTAGGTAAAACATAAGGCTGAAATGTTCCTTTATGGCCTTCATCATCCTCCCATTTTAAAATTACCGCACTTTTATCTGGGAGGTTATTATATCCCAAGCCTCTTAAACTGGTTGAAGCTTTTTGCAGAGGCCAGTGCTTGGGCCATTGGCGTAAATTAATAATGGAAGAGTCAGCTCCAGTATCTATTAATCCCTCCATTTCTATTCCTTGGATTTTTATTTTACACATAGGCCTCCTTGAACAGTCTCGAACCCAGCAAGCCATGGGACTTGAGTCAGTGGAACAAAATCCTCTATTGTTCCCTTCTTGAGGCATACCCATTTTAAATGAATTATGTAAATTGGGAAGGAGAAGCAACTGAGCAATTCTATCTCCTTGATTAACAGAAGTTATACTTTGGGGTGAGCTAAGCATTATTTTTATTTCCCCTTTGTAGTCTGAGTTTATTACACCTGGGGTCACTTGCAAACCTAATAAGCTTTTAGGACTACGCCCGATAATAAGTCCTACAGTCCCTGAGGGAAGAGGTCCCCTGACTCCTGTGGGAATCAGTTGAACCCCCATTTCAGGTGTTAACACTATTCGGGTGGTGGAACAGAGGTCTAATCCTGCATTTCCTCTTGTTCCTCTGGCGAGGGAGTGGATGGGTAGTAGGGATTGTGTCGGGGAAGCATCTGAGTGGATGCTTGAGGATACTCCTTCTGCAATGCCCCGTACATTTGTGGGCCCCGGGGTATTGGGCCCCGTGCCCCGTTTTTTGAATTCCTGAACAAAGGATTTCCATGGATGTCAAATTTTGAATGGCATTTATTGGCCCAATGATTTCCCTTTTTACACCTGGGGCAGCGGCCTGGGGCACGGTATGAGCTTGGTCTTATTTCTCTTTTGGGATTTTGCCTAGAATTGCCTGATTGATTATGATAATTTTGCCTGGAATATCCTGATTGATTATAATATCTACGTTTAGCCTTTGTGAAATTTCGAGAGGAAGCACCTCTCATTGAGGCTGCAATCACATTTCCTGTGACAAAAGCGTCATTTATATCTTTACATAGTTGTATATATACGGAAAGATCCTTTTTAGTTCTCCATGGCCTGATGGCTGCTTGGCACCATTTATTTGCATTTTCATAAGCTAATTGAACAACTAATGGCATAGCTTGGTCAACATCTGCAAACACACTACCTGCAGTTCTCAAAAGTCGATCAGCAAAGTCAGCATACGGCTCATTAGGTCCTTGAATCACTTTTGACAAGCTACCTTGTAGATCCCCAGGTCCTTGTACAGTTTTCCATGCCTCTAAGGCAGCTGTGTTTATCTGAGTATATACATCTGGGTCATAATATGTTTGAGCCTGTAAGTCTGCGAATTGCCCTTCTCCTGTGAGCATGTCTATATTATAGTTTTCAAACCCTGCAGCCGCGTTTCTTTTAGCCGTTTCCATACAAAGTTCTTGGAATTGCGATCGCCAAACCAAGAATTGCCCCCCACTTAATGTTGCTTTACATAGACTTTTCCAGTCTGAGGGGGTTAAGCTAAAGGTGTTAAGGGACTCCAGCATACTCAACGTGAAAGGAGCTTGGGGCCCATAAGTCATTACTGCCTCTTTGAGATTTTTTATTGTTTTGAAATCTACTGACTGATGGACACTCTGTCCATTTTTCTTTTCACATGCTGGCGGTTCCCAATGCATCTGTGAGTTGTCCTCGAGAGCGCATAAGCGATCAGAAAGACTTTTTATTTCTGTTTCTAGGGTATGCAAATGCCTAGTAATACCCTTCATATTTTCTGTAATGGATTCCACCCATGGGGGAGTAGAGGACGCAAGTGGTTCCTCTGCCTGACCGTCCTTTTTCTTGGTCTTTTTTAGTTTCTTTTTCCTCATTTTCTCAGGATCACTTTTACTAGATTCCTCACCACTGCTAATTTCACTGACAGCAATATCCTGAGGCCCAGGTTCCAGTGAGAGCAAGTATCCTTTAGCTTTTACCAATAACTCCCGAATAGCTTTAATAGCTTGGATTTTTGTCATTTTTGGGTCTCTTCCAATACTCTCTTTACTGGTCTTAGTTGGCCCAGTGGAATCTACACTTTTTTGATCACTTTCACTTTTGTCTATATACTCCTCTCTGACAACAGAGTCAGGTATATCAAGGAGTCTTTGCATGGCCTCTATCAATTGGGATTCAGTTATATTAGAACCCATCTTTAGAGACCTTTCAGTTCTTACCTGTCCGCTCCGAAGTTCCCCGTACGGGCCGCCACCTGTTGCCGCCTGAAGCGCTTGGAGCAACGGAGCCGCGGGAAAAACTTCAGAAGCAAACTGGAGACAAACAGCTTTTTATTCTGATAACTTTTCTCCCTGGTTCTAACAACGACTAACACACGCCAAACACACCCTAAAATGGCCCTGACCCGATCAGCAATTTCAGCCAAGTCACTCGAGATCCCGCAACAAGTCCCGTGAGACTACGGGAGGCGACAATGGCCAAATCTCCACGGCTCTTAGTCAACTGCAATTCAAGTCAATCCCCAAACAGGGCTCCTGCAGAATAGCACCTCCCAGATGTTTCCCAAATGGGGACGGAGGCTCTGATATTTATAGATGTTTTCACATTGTTTGAGGGTGAGGGAGCTCACCCCTTGACTCTTCTTTCTAAATGATGCATATATACTTTAAAATAAATTCAGGGTAAACTTGATCACTAGCTCATGTAGAACTTGTGAGAGCTGATGTATCCTAGAAAGTAGAGTCAGTAGGTAACCTCTTAATGTACTGGTCACACATATTCAGCATGAGTAGGTTTTACAGAGAGAACGGGGAATGTGAACTTGATGATTCGGATAGCTGAAAATCAGGTAAAATCTATCTGGCGAATAAGTCACATGATCCTGCCTGTTCCACTGGACTGGAAACCATGGACACGGAATAGTGCAAGTCTGTTTCCTAATGACATGTGTAAATCGGCCTTCCATATCAGCAGTCACAATAGCCTTGAATTAGCTTGCTGTTCATGTCCTTCCTATTTACTAGAAGCCTGAGGTCACTGTGGATTGGATAAGTGGAGAACAGGGAGTCTCAGTTCATGTAAATCAGTAGATCCGTATAAAAATAAACCTTGCACAAGATTTGCATCAGCCAGTGAGTGACTGAAATAGAAAGAATGTACCCTAGGGACGTGGCTTTTCAAGCAACTCCTGTTGACTTCTGTTTGTTTGAGGGCTCCCTGCTACTCATGCCAGATCACACTCTGCCTTCTCGGAGGAAAGACGTGAAGTTTTCAAAGAGAAGTTCCTCATATGGGCAGAAGGAGCGAGAGCCCAGCAGAGTGACCCCAAGGCCAGCAGAAGAGGAAAGGAGCCACTCTGCCTGTGTCTTTGTAACAGTGGTCCACTTCAACTATTGAAGGAGACCCTCGTTGCTCTGAGGCTTATTTTTAAAAGGACAGGTTTTATTCTCTGTTTTCCCCTCTTCCCCCTCCCTAAAAAAATTAGGGAGACAGTATTGTCTTAATTGTCCTGAACGCACCCAGTACAGGAAGGAGGTGTCTGTCAGAGCATCAAAGAAGTAAATATCTACCAAATTACCAAGTGAGTTCTTATACACCATTAGGGCACCCTGGGACCACCGACTAGAACACAACTCTTGAAGAGTCTCTCTTTTTTAAAAATATATATATTTAGATGTTGATGAACCTTAATTTAATTTTTTTTTTTATATGCAGTGCTAAGAATCGAACCCAGTACCTCACACATGATCTACCACTAAGCCATGACCCCAGCCTTTGAAGAGTTTCTTTGGAAGCCCTCTGTTTTCCCTGATGGGTGGACTCACAGCCTCTGGGACTGGAGTTCCCTGTGTTTCTCCTTTGTTTTTTGTTTTTTTTTTTTTTTTTTTTTTTTTGTACCAGGGATTGAACTCAGGGGCACTGGACCACTGGGCCCCATCCCCAGCCCTTTTTTGTATTTTCTTAGAGACAGGGTCTCACTGAGTTGCTAAGTGCCTCACCATGGCTGAGGCTGGCTTTGAACTCGCGATCCTCCTGCCTCAGCCTCCCAAGTGCTGGGATTACAGGCGTGCGCCACCACGCCCGGCTTGTGTTTCTCCTTTGTAGCAAAGCAATAAACCTTCTTTTTTTCCTTTTTCTCAGGACTGTGTTCTCCTTATTAAATTGGCATGAATTGTACTGGGGACAAGGACTGGGCTTTTGGTAACAGCTTGTTGGACTTTGAGGGTTTTGTTCTGGGCCTCACACTACCTCATGAACTGTATCTGCTCACTCCACGCCTGCTCAGCTGTCTGCTGGGGCCACACAGGTGAGGTAAATGCAAGTGCTGCGGGTGTTTAAGACTTGGGGGAACCAGGGGAGGGGGAGGGCCCAGAGGGCAGATCATGCTCCTGTCACTCAAATCAAAACGAACAAGCAAACTGCATGGCTGGCAAAATCCTCCTCTGTCCTGATTAGGTCCAAAGGTTGGACATTTCCACTCAACCTACCTAAGTGTTGTCACACCTATATAACAATGAACTACTTACCTTTGGTCCATAAATACAATTTAAGTCTTGTGCTTGCTTAACATAATTTCTTAGAAGCCTCAGCATCTCCTTGTGACTTAAAATGGAGACCATTGAAGTATAGTCAATGTGGGGGCGCCCCTCTGAAATTAGGAACAACTTCTTCAAGCTAAGAAGGGAAGCTAAAGGGCTGTCCCCACTCCATGGCCTGACAGGTGTCAAGGAGGTTGAGAAGGAGATGAGCCCAGCTGTCCGCAGCCTCTCTAGCCCAGGCTAACTGAATCCACTCACATACATTGCCTGCTTTCTGTCTCACTTGGCACCTATTCTTCTTTCAAAGCTTTGCTGGCCTTTACAAATTTTTTTTTTCCTCAGAAATTTTTATTAGTTACTGATGGGCCTTTGTTTATTTATTTGTTTATATGTAGTGCTGAGACTCGAACCCAGTGTCTCACACATGCTGGGCAAGCGCTCTACCATTGAGCCACAACCCCAGCCCCTTTACAGATTTTGAAGATGCAACTTTTGAAACAATGTTTCTTCTCTCCTCTCCTTCAAAGCTGGATTTGAATAAAACCTGTTTTCCTACCAACTTGACTCTGAATGTATATGGAGCAGGGACCAGTGGAGCCCAGCCTCTTCCTCTCCACCCCTAGCTGGTACTGGTTCTGCCTGGTGACACTATGGAACTATCCAATTAGTTATGCCACATTGTAGCTACTTGCCTCAGTTTCCTCTTAGCAACTCTTTTACCAGACTCACTTGTCCTTCTCTGAAGGCTCTACATAATTTCTGCTCATTCAGGGCAGGCACGCCCCCCAAACATCCACATCTAAGCCCATTACCCACCACCCCAGTCCTTTGGTAAGTCTCTGGTAAAATAATGTTTATGTGCGAGCCACATAAACTCCCTATAGTTTACTGTTCCCATCTAAAGAAATGCTTGAGGATAGGGAACACCATTTATTCTGCCAGTGGTCACACTTCTAGTTTCAGTACAGCTCAGAGAGTTATTAGGATAATTAAGTGAGATATATTGAATAAGAAAAAGCTGTTAGGGTGCTGAGTGAGCACCACAATGGTGCTACATATTAGTACTTTTCCTGCTAAAAGTGAAAATTTTTGACTGAATATCTGAGTATATCATACTTGCACAGTTCCGTTTTTTTTTTTCCTGAAATTATTAATAGCTTTCTCTTTAAAAATGTTTTAAAAATCTTATTTCTAGTATAATTTTGGATGAAGTATATCCACTACACTCAACTGCTTAGTGGAGAATCTTCTAGCTCAGTGGTTGTGCTCAAACTTGAGCTTCTATGTGAACTACCTGGAGAGTGTGGAAGAATACAGACTACTGGGCTCAGCCACAGTTTGACTCGGTAGATCAAGGTGCTGCCTCCAAATGTGCAACTCTCCAATGTAATACCGCTGCTGCTGATCTGGGGACCTGGTTACAAAACCACCTTCTTAGACTGCAACGGTTTTGGGGGAAAGTAGATTGAAAATGCAAACAGTAAATTTATTTCTCCCATATGTATTCATACATAGATCCAGATACATATAATTAAACAGATGTATAAAATTAATAACATTTACTATACAATAGAAGTTAGGGATTGTTAAATCAAGAATCTATAATGCAGTTATTCAGGATGCTTAACATTCACACCACATTTCAACCTAAATTGCTATATTTTGCTTTATAAACATGAGATTAAAAAAAATTTTTTTTTTTTGTACCAGGGGTTGAACTCAGGGGCACTCAACCACTGGGCCACATCCCCAGCCCTTTTTTGTATTTTATTAGAGACAGGGTCTCACTGAGTTGCTAAGCGCCTCGCCATTGCTGAGGCTGGCTTTGACCTTGTGATCCTCCTGCCTCAGCCACCCAAGTACTGGGATTACAGGCGTAAACATGGGATTTTTAATTTCTCAAAAGTACTGATTGGGCCGGGCGTGGTGGCGCACGCCTGTAATCCCAGTACTTGGGAGGCTGGGGCAGGAGGATCACGAGTTCAAAGCTAGCCTCAGCAATGGCGAGGCGCTTAGCAACTCAGTGAGACCCTGTCTCTAATAAAATACAAAAAAAAAAAAAAAAAAAAAAAGAAGGGCTGGGGATGTGGCCCAGTGGTCAAGTGCCCCTGAGTTCAATCCCCAGTACAAAAAAAAAAAAAAAAAAAAAAAAAAAAAAAAAAAAAAACAACCTACTGATTGACCCTCTTGTCCTTCTCTGAAGGCTCTACATAATTGCTGCTCATTCAGGGCAGGCACGCCCCCTGAACATCCACATCTAAGCCCATTACCTACCATCCCAGTCCTTTGGTAAGTCTCTGGTAAAATAAAAATGAATGATCAACAAATTAGCAAATGCTCTCAGCTTTCCTGATACATGATTTGCATGTGGGTAAGATTTCTTTAAAGAGTGGTATACCTTTTAGGAAAATATAGCTAAGGGCCTTAAATTTTTAGAAGTATTGTTGGTACAGTGACAGTAGGCAATTTTGAGGCAGACAAGGGGCAAAGAAAACACCACTGATCTTCTGAAGAGTCACTGAGCTTTCTTTATGTAAATCTGCACATAAGGGAAAATGCAGGGTGTCCTAGGAGGTGCATCTGACCTTGTCTCTGTTGTAAAACTCTCAGGTGGGTACTACTCTCTAGGGACGGATGCTCTGGTTTTACCATACATGGTCTTTTTGTGATCAGTGTTTATCATGGCTTTTAGGAATGTCTGAAGTTTGAAAATCTGGGTGTGGTGAGAAATAGAAACACATTTAAACATGTGCTGATTTTATTACATTTTCTTATCTGTTGAAGATATAGATAGGTATGTATTATTGAAGCAATAATACCCTTAAAAAAGAATTGATTCTTATCACTTTTTGTTAATGTACATAATGTCTCTGAACATTAAATAACATAAATATTATGTGGCCAAATTATGGGAGAAAACTTCCAAACTTTTCCCAAATGATCAGTTTTCCCAGGTCAGGTGATACCACTCACAACCACGGGGCCTCAGGTTTAGAGGAACATGGAGCTGGTAAACCCTGTTTACCTTAAGGGTGGCTATTTTTGTTCTTTCTTGATTTAGGACACTATCCCAGTTCATTGCCTAGGTACATACCTCCCCACATGAAGTCTGGAAGTAATCCAACCTTTTGAAAACTAAAGAAATAAATGCCAAGTTCAACTCTATGCCTCTAACCAGTATTTTAGAATTTATTAGCCTAAAAACTCTCTATTAATGGTTTGATTTCATTTGTCTGTAGGGAATTAAAAGTAAGTTTTGAATAGCTAAATTCAGTCATATCAAATAAAACAGATAAATGTATCATTTTTGTTTCTGACATCTAAATAAGACTGAGATTTGATCTCTGGCACATTGTAGCTTCATTGTGAATATGAACAAAAGCCTCACTGAAGCCTTTCGAAATTCTGGTTTTCTTACCTTTAAAATTAGGATAACAGCAGGGCATGGTGGTACATTGCTGTGATCCCAGTGTCTCAGGAGGCTGAGGCAGGAAGATCGAAAAGTTTGAGGACAGCCTCAGCAACTTTTCAACTTAGTGAGATGCTGTCTCAAAATAAAAAATAAGGACTGGAGATGTACCTCAGTGGGAAAGGTCTCTGGGTTCAATCCCCTGTAATAAAACAAAAAACAAACAAACAAACAATTATGATAACAATTCCCTCTCTGTAGGGTATATATTTTAGGATAAAGTGATCCCGTTATGCCTTTTTTTTTTTTTTTTTTTTTTTTTTTTTTTTTTTTGCATTAGGGATTGAACCCTAGGCTGTCTAATCACTGAGACACATCTTCAGCCCTTTTTAAATATTTTAGTTAGAGACAGAGTCTCACTGAGTTATTTAGGGCCTCTGTAAATTGTTGAGGCTGGCTTTGAACTCATGATTCTCCTGCCTCCCGAGGTGCTGGGATTGCAGGTGTGCACCACCAAGCCTGACACCATTTTTATTTTTATTATTCATGCACTGCTGATTCTCAACTTCACCAAAATGACATTACACTAAAAATATTTTTTTCATGAATTTCTGATGATGCAGATAATGTACTAACTGGGAGTTTTTGTTGTTGTTGTCTTTTGTTTGTTTAAGAACAATGGTTTATTCATTCTTGGTTTTGCATACATCTAATCTACATATTCTCCACTAGAGAAGTTAATGCTGTCCTTTACTATTGGTATATATTTGTGATTTTATTTCAGATTTTTAAATGTCATGCACATTATAACGGTAACTATATGCTTGTGTATATATTTACTTATTTACTTCATGACACACATTCCTGTTTTATTTTCCAATTTAGCTTGCCAGGTTTGCATTTTCTTGAGGTTTTGTCCTGAATTGTGAACTCATAGTTTGAATTTGGCTTAACATCTATAGACCAAAATACGACTGACATTTCCTTTAGCATCCAAAAACAGTATTTGAGAGTATATGTACAACCACACGATCTTATAGCTAGAGAAATAAAAGTTTAAAATTTCTAGATTGGAAAACTGAGTCTTTAATGTTACTAAGTTAATTAATGATAAACATCATGGCATTACAATAATTTCTTAACAATTCTGGTTTTGAGATTGCATTATAACCTCATGATTCCGGGAAAGCAGGAAATGTAGCATATTCTTTTCAGTGACTGAAAGACAAGGAAGTTAATCAGGCAGAACTGGGTGAAGGGACTTGTGAGGCAATATGGACAAAATCCAGAAATAGTAGATTCTGAAGTGAGAAATAGTGTCTCTGCATTTATTTTAATCATGTTGATATCAGTCTTATGCCAGCTATGACTCAGGGCCAAGAGGGCACAACTCATATTGCTTTGCTCCCTTCTGACCTATAAGAAAGGACAGGTGTTCAACATGCTAGTCTGATTGAGAGGCTTGTGAGATTGCTGTTTGTCTGTGACCTATTTGGCTTCTCTTGTCTTCCCCAAGGAAAAGTTATCTACCTGCACCAGCTCAGTGGTGCACACCTGTAATCCCAGTGACACAGGAGGCTGTGGCATGAGGATTGCAAATCTGAGGCCAGTCTCAGCAATTTAGCAAGGCCCCATCTCAGAATTTTTTAAAAAAGTTAATTTTAAAATAGGGTTGGGAATGAGCTCAATGGTAAGGAGGCCCTGGATTCAATCCCTTGTACCGAAAAACAACACAAAAAGTTAGCTACCCGAGGAACACAGTTTCATTTGGACCGGCTAAGCTAAGCTTTCACTAAGGGGCAGAGTTCATCCTATGCTCTTTCCCCTGTAAATGCCAGTGGGCTTGGTCTCCCCTGTAGGGCTGAATGTGCTTAATCTCTGCCCTCCTTCACAGGACATGCTCCCGTGAGTGTTGCGTTGGTATTAGGAGCAAGATGGAGGTTACCTTCTATGCCCACATCCCTCGACTGGAGCCCCAATTCCTCCCCTTGGTTCAGGGAGATTGCAAATGTCCAAGACTGTTGTATTGTCCACAGCCAAGGTTGGTGAACTGGCTCACAGCACAGGGTAGGTCACTGAAGTACATTCTAGATTCTCTGATCTAGATGTACTAAGGTTGCACCATTTTCCTTCCGTTTTGAATATCTTCACCCCTATTGAGATATAAAAGTGTTTGATTTTTAACCTACCTCTTTCCCAAGCCCTGCTACAATATAAAATTTTCTAATTCATATTCCACTGAGTGTCTGTCCATATCATTACCACTGAGAGGGACACTTCTCAATAATGTCCATTTCCTACAACGCGAGGGATACCCTGAAGGACAAGAGCAATGTGCTGCAAGCATTTTCTGAGCTATTGTATAACTGTTTCTTTCTTCATCATTTCCATGTTCATTGTCCAACATGAAATGCTAAGAGCATTAGCAATAAGAAGCCTGTGAAGGTGTGGTCCCCACTTGGGCAATTATCTGGAGCAGGTTGTGTAGGGCTTGGTGCGGAGCTCCATGACTCTGCCGCCACGCCAGGACCATGCAGGAATTATCAGCAGTGCATCCTCGAACCCTTGGACTTGCAGAACTACCTAGCTTCCAAATTCTCAATGGAATGTCTATTGTCCTGGTTGCTTGGATCTGCCCATCTTAGAGTCTTCCTAACATCAACTCTAAGAGGCTCTGGATTGTCAACCAGACAGAGGACCAAATCTCTTCAATCCTCTAAGGTAGCCATTTCACATGAAGTTTTCACAGATACTGTGTTCCAAATATTGCTGTCTGTAACTGACTCATGTCATTTATTTTTGCCTCTGGTCATATATATGAACTGCTTATGTAATTGAGATCCTATAAGACATATGAGATATATTAGACAATTTGAGCTGCTATAACAAATGCTATAGACTTGGTGGCTTACAGCAACAAAAATCTCCTTCTCACAGTCTAGAGGCTGTGAAGACCAAGGTGCTGACATATTCCATGTCTGTTGAGGACTTGCCTCTTCATAGACTCTGACTTCTCTCTGTGTAACTTCATATGGAGGAAAAGGTCAGGAATTTCACTGGGGTCTAGTTTCTAAGGGAACTAATCACATTCCCCTAATTATTTCCCCAAAGCCCCAAATCCTTCCCTCATCTCCTTGAAGAATACAATTTACACTAGTGAAATTTGATGGAGCAGTAGGAGATAAATAGTCAGACCACTGCACTAGGAAACTAGACTTCAGGCAAAAGGATCCATAGCTTTGCTGTTGATGTAATATATGAGAAAATCTCGCCATGTGTTTTGGCATTACATAAGATTCTGAGTTTAGGACGAATCTCTAAGCTTTATTCAGGTGTTCACATCCAAAGTAGGAATCAGGCATATATGTTTCTCTCTAGAGAATAAAGGATCAAATGCCACAGTTGGAATGTAACAAAGCCTTCAACTTCATGTTACTTTTAATTTATTAATATGTATGAAATACAGCTGACCCCAGATGGGCCTCCTTATTCTGATTCCATGATCTATATCCACCGCTCTTTCTAGTCCTCTTCATCAGATACCTGAATAAGGACATCATGTTATTTCATGCAAAAATCTGAATGAAAACATGTCTCTGATGATCATATTCTGATATGTAAAACTGTGATGAGGGTTGACATAGGAATGAGCTGTAAGTTTCTCACACAGAACCAACCGGGAATCATCTCTTACAGGTAACCTAATTTTCAAGTATTAGATTTCAAGGGCAAAAGTCAGAGTTTTCTCCCAGAATTAAGAAGTATATGTGTTTGGCTGAAGCATAACCTAAGATGCATTTTCTTTCTAGGAATTCAGAAGAGTATTGCAATTAAATCAACTGTGTGATTATTACTATTTTTGAAGGCCTATTATAATGCAAGCATCTGAGTCTGCACAGTGTTTAAAAATAGCATTTGTATTTTAGCTCCACTATCAGCAATATGTTCCTTTATCAAACTGGAGATAATTATGAATAGGAAGTACAACAAGTTCTCATTGAGATTTTTGGGAAAAAAATAAGTAATTGGAAGACCATCAACTTATCTAGAATAATTACTTTATAGCTTTTTGTTTGTTGACATGTATTTAAAAATACACAGTTATACCTGTTAACAAACATTAAACACACACATACATGTATACACACAATTATAAATATATACACACATAATTACAATATGTAAAACAATGATATACTTCTTAAAACAAAAATAAATATGTATTTGAAATTTTAAAAATCAATTCATTGCCATTCATATGAAATATTTGTGTACTTATCAATGCATATAGATATGTGTTTTAATTTCAAATAACAATCTCTCTCTATATATTAATTACTTCATACACAAATTCAGAATATAGACTTTTAAAAAGCTGTGCCTTGAAAAAAATCAGTCAGAACACTTGTAGAAATTATCAAAATCATCCTCTTCAGAACATAAAAGTTAGCTGTAGCCTTCCAATAACTTAAGAAGTGTTTATTTAATAAAAATGGGAAAATTTCACAAGAAGAGTAAACTGTAGCATTTCAATTAGACACAACCCATACCCACTGTTCCCAGAGCTCCAGATGCTTTTCAAACCAGCAGCATCAAAGTTACAAAGATATAACTTGGCACCAAAGTGTGCATATCATATTTTCCCAAACTGTGAATATGGTACCTTGGGTGTCACTGCACATGACAACATAATATCATATGGAATGAATTCAGAGACATGCTGGAGAGCTATATGCTTCTTAAGGACATTATTCTAACTGAAACAAGGCTACCTTGAACTGAAACAAAGGAAGAAATCAAAGAAACTTCCTCCACTCACAAGTTTCTGTGGGAGAAAACTGCATAACAAAGTTGTGAAGCTGAAAATGTATACTTCATTTATTAAAAATGTAAAATTTAAGCCGGGCACCGTGCCGCACGCCTGTAATCCCAGCACTTTGGGAGGCTGAGGCAGGAGGATCGCGAGTTCAAAGCCAGCCTCAGCAATGGCGAGGCACTTAGCAACTCAGTGAGACCCTGTCTCTAATAAAATACAAAAAAGGGTTGGGGATGTAGCCCAGTGGTCGAGTGCTGCTGAGTTCAATCCCCGGTACCAAAAAAAAAAAAAAAATGTAAAATTTGTCTGAAGGCTGAGACACAAGCCCAAAGAGCAGAGCCCTGAGCCCAGAGGCAGAGCTGAGAACACAGAGGAGGATTACTCTAAGGCCTTGAAAACCTGGTGGTTTGCCTTCCTGGAATTCAGAATTCCTTGGAATGTCAACTCCTCTTTCTCTTTTATTTCCCATGTTTTGGACAGGCATATCTACTATAGATTCCCGGTACCTGTCTCGTCACTGTGTTTTAGGTGCACTAACTTGTTTTCCACTGTCACAAGTCCATGATGTGAGAAAAACTGTGACTGAAAATGGACCACATTCGGGGTTTTACAAATGCATAATTTAGACTCAGAGATTTGGGACTTTTGACTGATTAAATTTGTATGGAATGTTGGACTTGAGTAGATTCTGTGATGGGTTCTGAAGATCTGAAGTGAGGTGAACACACAATGAAACAAAGACGTTATTTTGAAAAGATAAACAAAAATCCATAAAGCTTTAGTTAGACTAACAAGGAGAGATGGGGAGAAAGACAGAAGATCCAAATAAAATCAGAGATGAAAAAGGAGACATGACAACTGATACCACAGAAGTACAAAGGATATTCAGAAACTAGGATGAACAAGTATATTAATAAATTGAAAAATTTAGAAGAAATGAATAAATTAGTGAACACTGACAACCCACCAAGACTGACTCAAAAAGAAATAATGGAGGATATCATGCTAAGTGAAGTAAGCCAATCCCCCCCAAAATAAAGGCTGAATGTTCTCTGTTATAAGTGGATGCTGATCCATAATGGGGGGGGGTGGGTATGGAAAAAATGGAGGACCTTTGATTGGGCAAAGGAGAGAGAGGAGAGGGGAGGGGCAAGGCAGCAGAAAAGATGGTGAATGAGATGGACATCAGTTCCCTGGGAACATGTATGACTGCACGTACAGTGCAGCTCTACATCGTGTGCAACCAGAGAAATGAAAAGTTGTGCTCCATTTGTATACAACGAATCAAAAATGCATTCTACTGTCATATATACCTAATTAGAATAAATAAATAACCTAATAAGGAGTAGAAAATCTAAATAGATCAAAAACAATGTGATTGAAACAGTAGAAAAAGTAGTTCATCAAAATGTCAAGGACCTGATACTTTAGAGAAGAATTCCACAAAATACTTCTACAGAAATAAATTGCAATTCTTTCAAAACTATTTGAAAAAAACTTCTTAAAAGGAAACCATTCTTCCAAACTCTTTTTACAAGGTCAGTATTGCCATAATATTAAAAACCAGACATAGAAATAGCACAAAAAGAAACTATACACTACCATCCCTGGTGGACAAAGATGCAAACATTCTCAACAAAATACCAGCAAGCTGAATCCAGTAGCACATGAAAAAGATCATACACCATGTCATGTGGGATTCACCCAGTGACGTGAGATGGTTTAATATTTGCATATTGTTATGGATTGAATATGAGGCCTCCCCTAAAAGTTCCTGTGTTAATGGAGGAATATTCAGAGGCGAAATTACTAGATTGTGAGAGCTGTGATCTAATCAGTTTATCCTAGTTGGAATGAATTGACTGGGTGGTAGGTAACTCTAGGCAGGTGGGGGCACAGCTGGAAGATGTGGATCTCTGGGGTTATACCCTGAGGAGGTGCATCTATACTGTGGCTCCTTTGCTCTCTTTCTGCTTCCAGGCCTCCATGAGCTGAGTAGCTCTCCTCCCACACGCACTTGAACCATGATGCTATCTGTATCTCACCTCAGGTCCAGAGCAATGGAGTCTGTTGACTGGACTGAACTCTAAAACTGTGAGCTCCAAATAAACATTTCCTCTTCTAAACTGTTCTTGCCAGGTATGTTGGTCACAGTGAGGAAAAGTGGACGAAGACACATATCAATAAACATGATAAGTCACATCATTAGAATGAGGAACAGAAACCACACAAACGTCTTAACAGATGCATTGAATGAGCAGAAAATGCTTCGAATAGGATTCAACAATCAACATGATAAAACTATCAGCAAACTAGGTATAGAAGGAATATTCCTCAAAAGACCAAATGAAGAACCCACAGCCCATATCATATAGAAGAATGAAAAGGCGAAAGAACAAATCAAGGAAGTGCACTATCACTGCTCCTAAGCAATGGACGTCTTGGCAAACACCACATGTTCACGTTCCCTTGTGGAAACTAAAAAATCCATCTCATAGCAAAATGGAGTGGAATAGCACTCACTAGAGCCTGGGAAGCTCCCCAGAGAAAGGGGAAGGAGGGACCTTAGCGAAGGGCACCAAAAGAGTCAGACAGCAGGACTTGGTTCTGGTTTTCGGTAGCACTCTAGGGTACCTATTTTCTGATCATCTATATTTTGAAGTTATTATAAAATAATATAAAAAATTTCCAACACAAAGAAATGATTAATGTTTGAAGAAATGGAAGAGATTATTATACTGATTAATTTACTACACATTTAAACATGTATCAAATTATTATACTGTACTCCATAATTGTGTATAGATATTTATATTTCAATAAAAGTAAAATGATAAAAATGGGAAAAATTTAAAAAGAGGAAAACAGTCTTAAATATTAAGATATTAATATTTGATATTTAATCCTTCCATATTAAGACATTAGATAAAGAGACAACTAGACCCGAAGCAAGTGGAAGGAAGAAAATACATAATAAAAACAAGAGAGGGGCCGGGTGCGGTGGCACACGCCTGTCATCCCAGCACTTTGGGAGGCTGAGGCAGGAGGATCACGAGTTCAAAAGCCAGCCTCAGCAATGGCGAGGCACTTAGCAACTCAGTGAGACCCTGTCTCTAAATAAAATACAAAAAAGGGCTGGGGATGTGACCCAGCGGTCGAGTGCCCCTGAGTTCAATCCCAGTTACCACACACAAAAAAATAAATAAATAAATAAAAGAGAGGAATATTAGTCATATAGAGAAAGGCAAATGAGAAAATTAATGAAATCAGAAACTGCTTCTTTAAAATCATTACCAAAACTTATAAACTTTCAACTGGATTGACCAAGAGAAATAAAAATCAAATTACTAAAATTATTCATTAACAAAGGACATATGCACATTATAGAAATCAAGGGATTTTTATATTTTTATTCTTTTCCAAATGTCTTTATCTTTTAATGTCAAAATCATTTCTTCCTCAAATTCTTCTGTAATTTCCTTTGAGTGTGTTTTACTTTTTCCATTCTATTCATATCAATTTAATATAAAGGTAACCGTATTATGAGAATTAGCATGTTCTGGTATATATGAGAGCTATTTACTTTCTGTTTCTAATTCATTTTTGTGTGTGTTTCTGTGTGTGGTACTGTAGATTGAACCCAAGCATGCTCTACCACTGAGCTTCATCACCAGTTCTTCTTATATTTTATTTTGAGATAAAGTCTCACTAAGTCACTGAGGCTGACCTCAAACTTGGGATCCTCCTGCCTCAGCCTCCTGAATTGCTAGGTTTACAAGAGTGAGTTACCATTCCTGTTGTGTTCCTCTTTATCACTAGACCATGTGCTTTTACCAGGTTGACTCTATAACTCAAATAACTACTATAAAGCTAAGTTTTACTAAGATGAATTGACAAGTGGCTTGGGTTGTAGCTCAGAGGTAGAGCTCTCGCCTTGCATGTGTGAGGCACTGGGTTCAATCCTCAGCACCACATGAAAATAAAATAAAGATATTGAAAAAAAGATGAATTGACAAAATACAACGACTGGTAGCTATATCAATAATTTGCTGGTTTAAAGGATAATGGGAAACTTGGTGAGATCCAGAAAAGCATGAAAATTGAAGTACTGAAATACGGATGTAGGAAAATACCTCTTCTGAATTACTCTCTAATGTTTCTGATTCCCACCAATAAAACTGACTCTATAATTGTATATTTCCATAGGGTTTTTGTAAGGTTTAAATAAGGCACTGCATGATAAGCTCTCAGAACAGTTCTTGGTACCTGGTAAACAATGTTAACTACCATACAAATATTAACTACTACTATTATTTTTCCTACAAGGTATTGTACAAAGAACAACAATAAATATAGAATGGAGAAATTTCTTTGTAGAAAAAAAGCCTTCATAATAATTAGAGTTTCTTTAGCCTCTTAAAATAGTTCAACTGTGAGCTTGAATGCCTCTCAATGAGAAAGTAGGAGTTATTATCTTATAAGGAAGTCAAACTACAAGACTTCTCAGACTCTGAGTAGAAATACTGACGGGCTAAATAGAGCAAGAACCACAAATAACAAATTTCCTTGGAAAAGCACTAGTGAGCACCCTGCACATCCTTCATTCCCTTCCCAGAGTCCTGGGTTGAATTTCTCATGCATTCACAGTCAGAAATATCTTCATGTTGATGGCTTAGTGTGCATGGTGAGATTTATGATCCATGTGTACAGAACATTAAAGTTAGGGTTCTTTTTTTTTTTTTTTTTTTTTTTTTTTTTTTTTTTTTTTTTTTTTTAGTAATAGGGATTGAACTCATGGGCACTCAACCAGTGAGCCACATCCCCAGCCCTATATTTTATTTTATTTAGACACAGGGTCTCAGTGAGTTGCTTAGTGCCTCACCTTTGCTGAGGCTGGCTTTGAACTTGTGATCCTCCTGTCTTAGCCTCCTGAGCTGTTGGGATTACAGGCATGTGCCACCGCAGCTGGCTGAAAAGTTAAGATTCTTTGGCAATAAAGAGCAATGAGGACAATGGTCTGGGAGACAGCCACAGGGTGGGGGAGGGGTAGAGGCATTGACAAAGTGCTCATTTCACAACCTTGTCCACATCCCTTCCCATTATAGCGGGTTAAGCAAAGGCAGTGCCAAGAAAATCACATCATTGAAACCTAACCTCCCTAATCCACCAAGTGTTCTATCCATCTACAAGAGCAAGACTATGTGCTTCCATTCTCTGTGTGTACATATTTGGCTTAGTAAGAACAACAATGTAGAGAACATGCTCATTTTCCATATCAAAGTATGTATTATGTGTTAAAAGGAATGATAAAAGACATACCAAAGATTCTGCATAGCCATAGAAAGTGTGCACAAATACTTCTTCATCAAGGAAATACTCCATTTCTTAGGCTCCATGAAGTGGTCACACTGCATAGTGTAGTTACACCATATGCTTTTGTCTCACTTAAGTTGCCCTGAGTCTACTGTGTCAAATTTTTCAGTCACTCACATATGGAAAAAATTAAACCAGTTTTCTCCCGTAATACCCTTGGCAAAGAATACAACTTTTTAAATGGATTGCTTATCTAAACATATAATGCCTGTACATTTTTGCTGAACAAAACAACATCTTTTATACATTGAATGATAATACAATTCTTGATTGCAAAAGACAAAACCCATTCTGGAAGGTCGAAGCATAATATAAATGTACTAAAAGATTAGGTAGTTTAGGGATGGCCAGAGTCTTCTAGAAGCTCTGAAGAAGGCAGGATGTGTGTGAAACTGGGGGTAGGGAAAATGAGAGGGAGGAAGAAATGAGGAATTCATGACAGGATGTGTCAGAGTTCTAAGAGAGGCTATTAAAGCATCAGTGTGGGAAAAAGGCAAGCTAGTTGTTTTTTTTCTTCTTCCATATATATATATATATATATATATATATATATTTTTTTTTTTTTTTTTTTGGTGGTACCAGGGATTGAACTCAGGGGCACACGACCACTGGGCCACATCCCCAGCCCTTTTTGTATTTTATTTAGAGACAGGGTCTCACTGAGTTGCTAAGTGCCTCGCCATTGCTGAGGCTGGCTTTGAACTCGTGATCCTTCTGCCTCAGCCTCCCAAAGTGCTGGGATTACAGGCGTGTGCCACCGCGTCCGGCTCTTCTTCCATATTTTTATAAGTTCATAAGTTCTCATAGTAAGATTGATACCTCTGGAAATAATTAAGTTGAAAGTAAAATATTAACATAAAACAGTGAAAGTAAAATGTAAAGAGGGATAACAAGTCCAAGAATGCATCAGCAGCTAAGCCTGTGACAGTACCCAAAGACCCCAAATCTAAATTCCATTCAAAGTTAATTAGCGAGGGCTGGGACACAGGGTACATCCGCTTGGTTTCTCATTACAGTTTTATTGGTGTTGTAATGACCCAAGCTATAGAGCCTGCAGAACTTCAGCTGTGGTTGTGACCGAGAGATTGACACAGGTGTGAACACCTGCTCACAGAGTGAGGCATTGAGGCCTTCAGGACGAGACTAAGTAAATGCCATCATATTATGGACAACACAGCAAAGGGGAGACTCGGCCAATCCTCTATCCCTTCCTATGACAGGGGAAGTCAGATCAGTATTTCCTCCCTTTTTCTACAATTTCCTATCCAATCCGTTTAAAGTCAACGATATATCACATTGAGAATAAAATAAAAATTCTAGGTTTGTGTATACTTTCATCAGATATAAACTCTAAGTCATATTTGCTAGGTGATTTTTTTTCCTGAAGATAGTTATAAATGCTTTATATGAAGAGAAAACTGAACAGTTTTTGTAAATGAGCAGCATAAATAATTGACTCTGGGATTATTTAGTTTGAATGTCTTTTAATTAATATAGAGTTTTACAGGAGAAAGGACTGCTCATTACTCAGTAGATTCTGCTGAAGGCAAAATTTATTATAAAAGAATATTGGCAGTTCCATATTTGGAAATAAATTTGATTTTCCACCTTGAAAGTAAATAATAATTAAAAACAGAATCCTTTTTTAAGAACTAATTTATAGCCGGGCGCGGTGGCGCACACGCCTGTAATCCTAGCACTTGGGAGGCTGAGGCAGGAGGATCGCGAGTTCAAAGCCAGCTCAGCCATGGCGAGGCACTTAGCAACTCAGTGAGACCCTGTCTCTAATAAAATACAAAAAAAAAAAAGGACTGGGGATGTGGCCCAGTGGTCGAGTGCCCCTGAGTTCAATCCTCAGTACCAAAAAAAAAAAAAAAAAAAAAAAGAACTAATTTATTACATCTCTCCTAGGTAATATTTCCTGGAAATCAATGTTAGAATATTATAAAACTGTAGGAAAGCATCATATGCCCTTATAAAATAGTGGAATCATGCATGCTCTTTAAAATCAGGGATAAAATATCACGTACCCGAGATGTGGTCTATTCTAAGAATGCTCCCTGCACTGATGAACAGAATTTCTGAAGCAGAGCCTTTCTGGGTACAGAATTCTTGGTTGGCAGAATTTTATTTCAGGATTGGGAATAAGTCTTTAAGTTCTCTTCTGACCTGTAAGGTTTTTGCTGAAAAAATCTGCTGTCAGAATAATGGGAATTTATACATGACTTGATGGTATTCTCCTGCAGATTTTCAGAATCCTTTCTTTGTCTTGAACTTTTGACAGTTTAACTCTAATATGCTGTGGTGATAATATTTTATGCTCATATCTGTTTGTGGTCTTATAGGCCTCCTGTACATGGATGTCTGTATCTTTCCCAAAATAACAGTTTTCTGCTATTACTTCATTGAATGATATGCAAAAAAGTGATACATCACACCAACAGAATGACAGATAAAAGTTATATGATCGTCTCAAGAGATGCAGAAAAAGCACTTGAATAGTATTCAGTATGTCTTCATGATAAAGCCATGAACCAGTTACGTATGGAAGGATCATACCTCAACATAGCAAAGGTTATTTATCAATTAGCATCATAGTACATGGGGAAAAGCTGAAAGCATTTTCTCTAAGATCAAGAACAAGACAAGGGTACCCACTCCCTGCAGTATTATTCAATAAGGTACTAGAATTTTAGAGCATTTAGGCAAGAGGGAGATATATAAATAAAAGACATACAATAATAATGAAGGAAGCCTACACAATACTACAAACAACACCATTACAAACAACAAAAACAGTAGCCACTCCCAAAATGCAAAGAAGTACTAAAAGAAAAATATTCAAAAATATGATAAGGTATACAAAATAAACAACAAAATCAAAAAATACTCAAATCAGAATTTTATGTCCTTCAGATAAAGCCAGAACCAGTTTACGTATAAAATTATCCCTATGTGCAGATGATATGATTCAATATAGGGAAAATCTAAAGACTTGACCAAAAGACCATTAGAACTGAAAAACAAGTTAAGTAAATATGCAGAATACATAATCGAAATGCAATTATCAGTAGCTTTTCTATATGATAGTAATGAAGTTGCTCAGAAAAAGAAATCATGAAAACAATATTATTCACAATAGTTACAAAAATAAAGTAGCTAGAAATTAATTTAAATAAGGAATTGAAAAACCTCTATGATAAACATACTAATGAATGAAATTGAAGAAGACACTAAAAAGGTAGAACTACCTCCAGTATTCATGAATTTAGAATATTAATATTATTAATATAAATTTATATTATACAAAATGCTATGTAATTCAGTGCAAATACCTATCAAAATACTAATGACATTCTTCACAGAATTAGTAAAAACAATCCTAATTTTTTTTTTTTTTTTTTTTTTTTGTGGTACCGGGGATTGAACTCAGGGGCACTTGACCACTGGGCCACATCCCCAGCCCTTTTTTGTGTTTTTATTAGAGACAAGGTCTCACTGAGTTGCTAAGTGCCTCGCCATTGCTGAGGCTGGCTTTGAACTCGCGATCCTCCTGCCTCAGCCTCCCAAAGTGCTGGGATTACAGGCGTGCGCCACCACGCCCAGCTAAAATTTATATGAAAGCACTCTCCCTGCAAAAAAAAAAAAAAAAAAAAAAAAAAAAAAAAATCTCTAAATATCCAAAGCAATCTTGAGAAAAAGGAGCAAAGCTGGAGGCATCACAATACCAGATTTCAAGATACACCACAAAGCTGCAGTAACCAAAATAGCATGGCATTGGCATTAAAAACAGACGCATAGACCAATGGAACACAGCTGGGATCCCAGAAATAAACCCACAGATCTATGGCCAACTGGTTCTTGACCAAGCTGCCAAAAACATACCATGGAAAGAAGGCAGTCTCTTCAACAAATAGTTCTGAGAAAAGTCTATATCCCCAAGCAGGAGACTGAAACATAGCCCCTGACCCCTATCTTACACACTGTACAAAATCAACTCAGAATGGATCAAAGACCTTAATATAAGACCTGAAACTATTTGATGAAAACATATGTGAAATGCTTCAGAACCTTGGTACAGAAAATGATTTTCTGACTAGGAACCCAAAATCACAGAAAACAAAAGCAAACATTGACAAACTGAGATTCCATCAAACTAAAAACTTCTGCACAGAAAAAAAAAAATCATGAACAGGGTGAGAAGACAACTACAGAATGAGAGAAAGTATTAGCAAACCATACTTCTAACAAGGGTTGGTATATAGGATAGACAAGGAGCTTAAAAAATTATCAAAAACCTGATTAAAAAATGGGCAATAAATTTAAATAGACATTGCAAGAAAGAAGACATACAAATGGCCAACAGATATATGGAAAAATGCTCACTATCATTTATCATCAGAGAAATGCAAATCAAAGCAACAGTGAAATATCACAACACACCTGTAAGAGTGGCTATTATCAAAAGTCTAAAGATAGCAAGTGTTGAGGAGGTGAAGAGAGCCCTTGCACACCATGGGTGGGAATGGAAATTAGCACAACCATTACGGAATAAGTAGCTACTTTAGATAATGAATTTCTCACATCCAAAACATCATAAGAAACCAAAAGTCTAGCTTACACACAGTTTTTTAAAAACAACTAAAAGTTTAAAATGGTGATGTGTGTATAGTCAATGTAAAATGATTTTACATTCAATGCCACTATTTCTTGCAAACACAAGATTCTCTTTTGAATTTTTATTTTTCAGGATAAGAAAGCCTTTTTTGCTGTTTTATCCCAGCATGTAGCACAGTTCTTGACCATACACAGTCAATCTTGACCATCACAATAAATCCCAGAGAAATATTTCCTGAACTAAAGTCAATTGTAAGCTGCTTCTCAAAATTTTTTATAACAATTTTTTTGTTTATATTGAATCACATAAAATAAATAAAATAAAGGGTCCCACAGAAATTGCCTGAATTACTGAACATGGGCCTCAGCCTCCCAATATATTTTGTAACCCTCATTTATTCTGACAGCCAATGAATAAACTGTGATATTATGATGTAACATAGTTGCATCTTTTAAGAACTATGTACATTGTGACCCAAGTTAATTCTTAAGAACCTCATTTAACAAAGAAAGGCAATTTGCAAAATTTTCTGGATCGATTAAAATCATTACATTTCCTAGCTGCTGATTTCTAAACCACATTAACAATGTACAAAATAAACCAAATAAATAAGACAGAAGAAGGAATATGTTTGTGTTTATCCTCTATATTTGACAGGTTTAGTAAATTCATTAATGAAGAGAAATCAGAAGACAAAGTATTTAAACAGAAACAGACTGTTATCAAAGACCCAGCAAACCCCACCTATAAATTTCCCAAGTCTTTTCAGTTTTAATAGGTGAAAGTAAGTAGGCATTTCTCAGTTGTAAATTTGATATGTTGGCACTAAAGACTGAAGGTAGTAATTCAAATTATAGATAAGAAATGTTGCTAGTTATGAGTGCATCTATTCTTGGACCTCCTAGTTTGTCTATATAACTGTATTTTTCCCCACTGATTAAAAAAACTACTCATGTAATCTGGACTACCTTATTTCAAAACACACCTCAAGGAAAAAAGAGAAAACTTGAGAATATAAATCACAGCACTGTCCCTTACTATTGGATTATAACCACTATACTGAAGCTAACAGATTCAGAGCACTCATTACCAATCAGGAGATACACTCAGCACTCCGTATTAACTCTAAAATATTTGTAATATTGCTGTCTGCGCTTAAAGAGATGTGACAACAGATGAGGTAACACTGTGGTGGCCCTACTAATGCATGATCATTTTTGCAGAGTTAACAATTTAGTCAACATTGAGTTAATCATGCTCATGCATCATATTTAGGTTTATGTGAAAAATTAGTAAATGCCACAGTGCTTGAAAATGTGTGTGGGGGGTGTGTGTGTGTCCATTTATGTTTGAGGTCATCAACATAGGAAGTTTCAACGTGAGAACCGCAATGAAGAAGCACCAAGAATGCCATCAATCACCAGGGCTGTGATCTGTGACAGTCTCATCTACCCTCACCGGCTCCGAATTTCCGTCTCCAAGCAAGAGAGTAGGCAGGGCCAGTGGCTCCCCCTGCAGCGCGGCGACGGTCCCACCTCCAGCTTGGCTGCCCTACTAGCTACTTGCGATTGGGGCACCAGCGTGGGGACCATGGGAAGAGAAGTCTTTTTGCACACGGAGGATCCGGGAAACGAAACCAGAAGCCACGGTGAGGTCACTTTGAGGCCTCTTTCCAGCTTACTTCAGGAAAGATTGTGCAATGGCTGTACCCAGCAGACCGGAAGAGCGTCACTGCCAGGCACAGGGTTCCCAGACCGGGGCTCCCTGGGCGCTGCGCGTGCACCGCAGCTGTTGCAGGTGGTGGACGCCCTTCTCGGCCGCCTTCCAGGGCGGGTCTGCATGGATTGTGTAGAAGAGACTCGCGCTGCCTCATTATTTTTGATTCAGGGTGGGAGAAGGGGCCGGGAAGTAGACAGGGCACTTGACAAGGGGTCCTAGCAGTATCGGTGGTACCCCTGGCTCAGCCCAGAGGCAGTTCAAAGGCAAGGTGTGTCCTGCCTGAGAAAGGCCGGCGGGGCTGTCCTTGCTCAGAGCTGCACCGCTTCACTGCTCGGAGAGCATCTCTGAATCGAGGCCACAGGCGAGCTCAGAGCTTCTGCCAGCATCGTGGTGTATTAGGAGGAAGGGGTAAGTAAAGCTGCTAGCGGCCACCGAACAGCAAACATTAATTGGAATTATGGCTGCAGCTCAAACTATGCTTGGCAATCCAGACTACCAGAGGAATAGGAAAGACAGCGGTAGAGGGCATGTGGGCGAGCCCTTGCTCCAGAGTCACATGTCAGCTTCGATCCTGTCTCGACTGCCTCACCTTTGTGGACTCTGAGCCAGTTTCTTGACTCCTCTTCCTTCAGTTGCTTCATCTTATGAAATCTCTAAAATTGTGTAACTATTACAAGAATCACAGAATTAAGACAGAGCATTGTGTGCGTTGGTATAAGACGGGAGAGCCCTATCTGGCACTGCAGAACATCCCAGGGAAAGCTAACTCCAATTATTTCAAGTCTTTGACAAAGTGCCTGCTGCTCCCAGCTGACCTTCTGACTTCCAGGTGGCTTTATTGATGCACTGGGATTCCTGGAAGTCTGGGCAGGACCACTTTCCAGTTCCAGGAACCAGCGCTCACCATTTCACGTCTGGCAACTGGAGGCTTGTTAGAAAGCAGCAGCTTGGTGAGAGGTGTTGGGCAGATCAGGTCTCCTTCCCCTTCCTGATCCTGCCTCACCGCAGAACTTTCTCTTAATGCCACCCTGGCACTTACACTAATTGTAGGGCTTTGAATAATGAACACACATGTGGGAATGAAAAATGAATGAAAGATGAAATGAGTGGGTTTCTATTCTTTGGAGAGAAAAGCATCCTCACCTCTAAGTAGCTTTCCCTCCTCTACTCCCAGATTTCTCATTGCCTGAATGAGGCCAAATACTTCAGCCTCAGGACTTCTGATCTTGAGGTTCTCCCATCTAGAGCGTGTCACTCCAGATACTCCCCACACCCAGGACACCATTGAGTGGATGGTTATAGACATTTTTCAACTCAGACCTGAGTTGCCTGATAATGTCACTGTCACTACCAACTAAATCAGCACCCCCATAACCCTTTCTTATTGCATCATTATTTTTTACTCAAAGCACTTAATGTATTATAAATATTAAAATATAGTTATATCTCTACATGCATATTGTTCATGTTTGTAATAGATAATAAATATCATGTATTTGTAATAACTGTCTCTTCTGTTTTTTCTCGTGTATGGTATAGTGCTTTGCAAGCCTTGTGCCTTCAATTAGTGTTCCTTGAATAATAGGATACAAGCGTTATACTAAGTGAATATTTATGAATTTGTAAATGAATATATGTGTGTACATTGTGTGTATATATGCCCACATAAGGACTATTTGAAGAGTGCTACATTAAAAAACCAAAGTACTTAAGTTAATCAGCACTAACCATTGTTCTTTCCACTTTCCAAGTTTTGTTTTTTAAAAAAGTTCTTAGCAAAAAGTTTTGCCTATCCAAGTAAAATCTATGTGACCACAAGAGTAAATGGAAATTCAAGCCTTTTCAGTCTTATGTAATGACAGTCTTTTAAAATTTTTTACTGAAAGTTGGCCGTTTGGGAGAATGTCTTTATTTTTTCAATGAGCATGAGTGCAAAGAACTTGGCCCTGGAATCATGAATCATTTAAATTCATGTCACTAGTTATTTGCATGACATTAAGTAACTGTTTTATATTAACTCATTTATAGGTAAGAAAGTAAACACCTCAAATTTATGAGGCAGCACTTAGTTGTCCATAAAAGTTTTTCAAGAATAAATATGCCATGGGCTGGGGTTGTGGCTCAGTGGTAGAGTGCTTGCCTAGCACGTGTGAGGCACTGGGTTTGATCCTTAGCATCACATAAAAATAAATAAATAAATAAATAAATAAATAAATAAATAAAGGTACTGTGTCCAGCTACAATCAAAAAGAAAAATAATAATAAATACACAAGTCAAATGAGAAAAACTGACTTTGAAGATCAGTCTTTTGGCTCTTTGGTTTACTGGTTAGTTTCTTAAACACTTGGCCACTGTAATCTCACTTTATCCTAGTTGATGTATGATCTACGTTTTAATTCAAGTCTTACTACAAAGTACTCCCCCCCCCCCCCCCCCCCCCAAATTGGTTCTAAGCCTATTTTGTCTTGTTTTGTTAAACCTGAAATACAGAAGTAGATCTTTACAGGAAGACTCCTGGTTACAAGATTGCATTTATAATCAGCCTCTGTGAAAGGCCTCTGTCTCACTTTTTACAGGTATGGGCAGTGATGTACTCAAATGCTCACCAACTCCTATCACATCCATATTTTAAAAGAAAACTTTTAGGCTGGGTGTGGTGGCGCACGCCTGTAATCCCAGCACTTGGGAGGCTGAGGCAGGAGGATTACAGGATTGCGAGTTCAAAGCCAGCCTCAGCAATGGCGAGGCACTTAGCAACTCAGTGAGACCCTGTCTCTAATAAAATACACAAAAGGGCTGGGGGTGTGCCCAGGGGTCCAGTGCCCCTGAGTTCAATCCCCGGTACCAAGGAAAAAAAAAAAAAGACAACTTTTATTGTTCTGCTTAACTGTTACCTAGACCACAATGAAACCACAACAGAGGAAATGGTTTCTCTTCAGAAGTTAACTAAACCTTCTTTAAATACACACAATTTGCCCACAAACATACCTAGAAGAACATGGAAATTATTTGATTTTCGATTTACCTCAACAAATGTTGCCTTGTCTCATTGGCTTACTCCACATTACACTTCTTCCCCCAAAACAAAAGACTTATTCTCACTTATTGATAGAGAGCTAGAGACCTAGAATTCTGGTGAAAGTTTTTAGAGCAGTAAAGTTGTGCTAAAATAATTTAGAACATATATCATCATATTAGGGCTTGAGAAGAACATGAATTGGTTTATTTTGTGTTTGGGTTAGGAAGATTTCTTCTTAGGCAGTTGACAAGTAAATTCAGAGACACAACCCAAATTTAGTTTATGCCAACTTTACAAGGATAGTAATTTTAGGATCTTCTAAAATTATATATGCTTCCTTTTGGGTTCTTAGATTTTACATTAGTACACTTTGAAAGCATTAAAACAGAAATTTCTGGGTCCTAGGAAATGGATCAAAATGATTTAGCTTTATCAAAACACAAAATTTCAACAAATTGAATTGACAGGTCTAAAGAGCTTTTATTAGCTACCCATGAATAAAGCAGTTTTTTGACTAAAAATAGAAAACTTACACTGGGAGTGGCCAAACAGTCTGTTTTTATAAAGTATCGTAAGAGGGAACAATGAAACCATATAATATAAAAGACAAGTTGGTGGTGGAATGAGATGGACATCACTACCCTAAGTACATGTATGAAGGCACTTTGTGTACAACCAGAGATATGAAAAACTGTGCTCTATATGTGTAATATGAATTGTAATGCATTCTGTTGTCATATATAACAAATTTTTTAAAAATGAGGTTGGTTGACATCTGGTAACTTCAGGTTGCTCTCCTTAAAATAGTTATGGCGGAGGGGACTGATGGACTATGCTAGCCAAAACCAGCTGTTTGAGTTACCAACCCTTTCCTGATTTCTAGAAGCTCAGTAAGACAACTTAGCTTCACTTTGGTGACATGGAATTTGATCATGAGTGATTCCATTTTGCTTTGGTCTGTTGGGGCTTTGTGTAGGAGTTCAGACAAAATCAAGGGCTTGCTATAAATTTTATTTGACACTGGCAATAGGAACTATGAAGCTGGAATTGGATATCCTGTACACTGATTCACCCTCTCCCTGGTGGTAGAAGTTTACAATGATAAAATAGCCCAGAATGAATTTAACAGTAATGTACTTAGATGTACATAATATGTCATAACTCAATTTCCTCCAAAGCTGCCCCTTAACAGAGTTAGGGAGAGTGTATATAGTAATTAGATTGTGACGAAGTTTTGTGTTTTTCTTGGGGTAATTATGATTCCAATGGCACAATATGATTTTGGTTATAGACTTGTTTTCCTTTGGTACCACACAAATGTGATTTCTTTTTCCATGAAGTCTTTTTAGCATTTTTTTAAAAAATAAAAACACTGGAAGCAATTATTTAGTTATCATGTTAACTTAATTAACTAATTTTACTAGAACACAGCTCAGTCATTTTCCCCAAATGAGTAACGTTGTGCTTGGACTGGGTCCATGATCCATTGTATTTGAGTTCTGTAGAGAAACAGAACAATGTGGAGACTTTTTATAAGAAATTGGCTCAAGCAATTTTTTATGTGAAGTCCCATTTTCAACAGTCTGTAAGTGGGACACCCAGAAAATCCAGGGATGAAATTCAGTCTGAATCCAAAGATATGAGTACCAGGGGAGCCAATGATGTAGACACCATCATGGGTCTGAAGGCCTTAGAGCCAGAGACACTGAGACCAGAACCCAGACAAAATGGCAGGAGGAGTTGGAGTCCACTTTCCTCTACCTCTTCTTCTACTCAGATTCTCAAAAGAGTAGATGAAGCTCACCCACACTGTGTAGGAAAATTTAGTCACTCATTCCACAGATTTAAATGCTTGTTTCACCAAGAAACATCTAAACATTTTTGGAAATAAGGTTCAATCTGAGCACACTCTAGCCAGTCAAGTTAACACATGAAATCATTCATCCCATGTATACTCTTATCAATGTGCCATTCATTCATATGCCTCTCCTAAAATAAATTTATAACATAGCTGCCCCAAGTGTAACTGAACATGCTCTGGTGTCTTCCCAGAAGAGGACATAAAGTCCTTGAGTGACTTTTACTCTTTTTCTTATTATACCTTAACTTAAATGCTATGATGTCAGATTTTAAAAGTTTTATAGATTTTTTAAAAAAATTTAACACTGTGATCTATCATCAGTACACCTTATGTTACATGATAGGAGATCAAGAGAGTAGGAAAAGCACACACACACATCAGACATAGCTAAAAGTGGAGGAAATAATCTTATTACAGTCCTTGTTTCTGGAACTGGTCACATGATCATAACTGGTATCTATCGCTTTCTTCTACTGCTCTGTCATCCCTTTTCCTCCAGGAAGCACCTCTAGAGGTACAAAGGTCAGTTAACATATTACACCGGAGCTTATGATGTGCCATTTTTAATGCTTGAGATATTGCTTAATTACTAAAATTCTAAAAGCCAAAGAGGAAAGCGAGGACGGATCCTCTATCTTCCATACTGTTTTGCACTGAACCATAGTTTAAGATGTCATGTAACCAAACAGGGATAAAGAGAGCAAGCAGGGAACGGATGCACAGTGTTTTCGCCTCTGTTTTATTTTCTCTTTCTAGAATTTCTGTGCAAGAAGAGAATGATCTCTGACGACAGGACACGTCAGGGCTGAATGTTTCAGTTGCTGCTCATGAGACAAGGACTCAGTTGCACAAAATGTGTCAGGCCTTTCCATATTTGTTGCTCAAGTTGCGCAGAACAGACTACAGGATGTGGAATTTCTAGAGATAATCACACCCTGTGCCCCAGGAGTTCCCCTCTCTTGCTCAGCTGCTGGTCCGTTTCTGAAACCCAGCTCAGAGGCAGGACACTGGACCCTATGCTTCCTTTGGGTGTGTAGGTCACAAAGGCTGCAGTTTTTAGCTTGGTTGCCAATTGGGGTCATTGGCTCACAGTGTACCTTCATAACTTTTTGCATCATTGGATCTCTCCCCAAACACTTTTAGAAAGTGTCTGACATCATGGGCCACTGAACAACTCCTGAAGTCTTACTCAGAAGTAGCATGGGAAATAGGGCCAGACCCAGAGGTTTAAAGGACTGGATGAGGCTAGATGAGATTAATATGGAGGACTATCCCATGGATATGACTGCGTAGTTTAGAGCACCTTGCTTCAACAGTTATATTTGAACTTGCAGATATTGTGCTAATATCTCGTTTTCTTTTTCAGGACTATGTAAACCATGGGTGAGCAAAGTAAGTAATTTAAGTGTTTTCTTTCCTCCCTATATTAAATCTGCGGTTAACTTGTCTTTCTCATGTAGTTTTCTTTCTTTTTCTATATTTCTGAAAGGTTGTCTTTTTTGGGGGGGGGTACCAAGGATTGAACCCAGGGGTACTTGACCACTGGGCCACATCCCCAGCCCTTTTTTGTATTTTACTAGAGACAGGGTCTCACTGAGTTGCTAAGTGCCTCGCCATTGCTGAGGCTGGCTTTGAACTCGTGATCCTCCTGCCTCAGCCTCCCAAGTGCTGGGATTACAGGTGTGTGCCACCATGCCTGGCTTGAAAGTTTGTCATTTGTATCTTTAGGTGTATTTTAGGTGTCTAATGTTCAGCACTTCTAAAATCTTTGTGAGACATAAATGGTAGATCTCACTTTCTTGCTCAGAATCCTCCAATACCTGCCAATCATACTTGGAAGAAAATACTAGTGCATCCTAAGGGCCCCAAGGACGAGCTGTTTCCTACTGTTCTACTGACAGCCATTCCTACTCTTCTCTTGATGATGCTTCTGTTTTCCTAACATGCCCATTCCCAAAGTCAGGGTTTTGCATTTTTTTCCCCCCTCAGTCTTGGAACAGTTCTCCCTAGGGCTTTTCCCTTGTCATCTTTTGGGTCCCAACAGGAATTCTATCTGCCTAAAGTAACTGCCTCATACCATGCTTTCTACCCCATGTTTTTTTTTTTTTTTTTTTCAATCAGGTGAATCTGAAAACGTTTTTGAAAATTTATGTTCTTACTACCCAAAGATAACTGTCAGCAGCCAGAGAGCGAGCTGCCTTCTTGATAACAGTTTCTACTCACTCTTCAACAGATCCTGTCACATTTCTGATCATCTGTAAATATTCTTGTATTTTAAAAGAAATGAAATCCAGCTGGGCATGGTGGCGCATGCCTGTAATCCCAGTGGCTCAGGAGGCGAGGCTGCGCTAAGGAACTCAGTGAGACCTTGTCTCTAAAAAAAAAAAAAATACAAAACAGAGCTAGGGATGTGGCTCAATGGTTAAGTGTCTCTGAGTTCAATCTCCACTACCAAAAAAAAAAAAAAAAAAAAAAAAAAAAAAAGGAATGAAATCCCAAAGTGATATTTGTAAGTTGCTAATATGATGTTTAATTTTTTTGTGAAGTCTTATTTTTATATGCAAATTCATTTTCAGTTTTCCATTCAAATTTATTTTCTGTTTTAGGCATTTTTGCATGACTCAGTGCTGTAATATTGTGGACCACAGTCATTTGAAATTATCTTCCATTCCTCAGGAGTTGCTAGTCTGTGGACTATGCAAATAAGCTAATGAAGCAGCACTGCAAACACACATTTGCATGGAATGTGAAGAATATACTTACCAAAATTTCTTCCTCTATTCTGCTTCATAAATACTCATTAAATGCTGCCCTAGCTTTTGACCTTCATTGTTTTCAAGTTATATTTTTCAGATAACTGAAAGTGCAAAATTGTCAAATTTAAATTTCTGACTAAAATATTATAATTTTTTTTAAAGTATTGAAAATAACTTAGGAGAGAATACTCTGCAGACTAAAATCCCAGGCAAACTACTAACCCAGACAAGTGTTTGGAATGAACTAAAAGGAATGACATGCTTTTCTTCATATACTGGGCTTTCTCATTGATAGCACTATAATATTTGGACTGGACAAGTCTTGTTATCTGAGAAACATTCTGGATAGTTTCAGATGTAAAGCAACATCCCTGGCTTCTACCTACCACATGCCAGTCTTACCATTCTGTCAAATTGTGACAAAAAAAAAAAAAAAAAAAAAAATTCCCCTTGTTCTATACCAATAGAATAATGCCATTTGCTGTAATTGCAGAATTATTCCTTTTCCCGGGACACATAGTTGTGTTTGTTTACAACAATGAAAGGATTGAGTTAAACCAAACCAGAATGTTTTTTTCCCCAAGACTTTGTATTCTGCCTGCTCTACTTCCCATTCCTGCACAGAAGTTCAAAGATATTTGCAAGTGCTCTATTGTGAACATTGCCAAACAGCTTTCTTCCACACTGAAGTGAAGATGCTCTTAGAAATACTGACTCATGCCTTTATTTTGGTTTTCCAATAACAACTCTGTTTTTCATGAAGACATACCAGGATCTTTATGCAACTCTTGGTCATTGTTGATGTTCTTTCACAGTCTTAGGTAGCAAAACATATTTTCCATCTAAGATGGAAAGGGAAATCTGAGAGTGGAAGGAGAAGGATGTGGCCACCTCTATTCAAAGCCACCACCCTCCAAATAGAGGAGGATGTGAAACCAAGCATAGGTCATGTAAAAAGCTCTGAAAAATAAAATCACACTTTAAATTTCGTAGACATAGGGTTTTTGAGCCAGAGATTTATAGATAGCTGGGTAATTCTCAAAGGGGTTGCAATTCTATTTTTTCTGTGTAAATACAAAGTATTTTCCTTGTTCATATTTCAGGAACTTTAGGACAGTCTGATAACCCAGAGCCCAAGGATTGCTGTCCCGAGACCAAGAGTAGCTGCTACCCAGGACCCAGGGCTGATGTCCCACCCCCACCAAATGGCTTTTTACAGCTTTGTGGCCCTGCAGAGACACTACAGATGCCTGTGCCCCCACCTCCACTGAACTGCCCACCTGGATTAGAACATTTAATTCTGGTAATTTCAAATACATAAAATACTCATAAAAGACGGAACTGGGGTTCCAGTTTACTTACCAGATTAGTTATAATGATAAAAGTTATAATGATAAAATGATTAGTTATAATGATAAAGCAATTATTTTCTTCTATTAATTATCTTTGGAAATGGGAAAGATCATGTTTGGTTAATAGATCACTCCAATTCTTTTAGATTCAGTTCACTTTTGAAACAAAATATGAATGTCTTTGCTAATTGGGTTTTCTATTATCTTGGATATAGTGTATGATTAAAGTCAAAAGCAAACATTACTTTAGCACTATTTTCTAGGCTTTGTTCTAAGCATAATGCATGTATTAACTGAATCCTTATACTGTGTGATGTATAGAAACTATAATTATCCCATTTTACACAAGATGAATCTGAGGTCCAGAGAACAGTATACAGCTTGCTCAGTATTTAAAACCTAAGGAAACAGGGCTGGCTCTTTTATCCTGGTCACTTAATTCTGGAAGGCCTAGGAAGGCCCTTTAATATTAACACTGAATAATTTCCTTGACATTTGAAAAAAAAAAAAAACTTTTTAGAAATCTTAAGAGTTCAGCTTCAGTAAGTGGTACCAAAAACAGAGTTAATGTTTTGTGTGTAACATGGTGATCATATTCTTACAATTATTGAAATTATTTTTTAAAATCAATGCTGTTTTTATTATAAATATCAACAACAAGAGAAAAAGAAATGTTGAATTTTGCAGTACTACATGATAGCTTACTTAACAATGTGAGGTTTTCTTTGAGTTAATAATTAAGTAAGTAAAATAGCACTATGAAGTTTTATATGTCTAATCTATAAACAAATAGATATTTCCATGATAAAAAGTGATGTCTGGGTAAATGAATTATTATCTCTTTCCTATTAGCTTAATTTCTCACAATGCACTTAAATAGTGTAAAGAGTGTTTAACCACTCACATTTTTCCACAAAATGCCCTGAAACATATATATATATATATATATATATATATATATATATATATATATATTTTTTTTTTAAATCAAGGTCATAAAATATGTTGAAATCTTATTTACCACAAATGATGATATCAAGTAAACTTAAAAGAATAATTTTGAAACTTGCAGAAAAAGTTCTTTAAGTGGATTAAAAAGTGTTCATATTTTATACGCCTCATCTCAAAAGAGCATTGCGCTCTAATTTTTATAGATACCAGAATAAGTCAATTTGAATTCACCTAAATTTGTCTTCATCAATAGCGAATACTTTCAAATACATATTTTCAATTAAAAACATGCGAACTATGATTTTACATTAAAAAATAATATAAACTACAATAGAAATTGTATATGAATAAATGTTAACATGTAGTATTAAACATTGAAATATGAATATTGATTGGTTGGCTGGAACCTTTGAAAGTCTTAATTTTGTTTTTACTCTAATAGATAGATCAGTTACTGATTCATCAGCAACTTGTACTCCTGGATGGTATGTATTCACCGTATTCATCACATTTCTAGAAAGACAGAAGGTTATGCAGATAAAACCACATGAGCTCCCACAAATACAGCACTCTAGATGACATGGGATGATAAACCTAGTTACGTGCAAATGTCTCTTCAGAATAATCAAACCATGTATGTTATCAGCAAGTCATTTCTAATCAAATAACATTTACAATAATCGTTATTTACAATAGTAAATGTTGTTATAGTAAATGTTATTATGACTGACATCTGATGTAGAAGCTAACTTAGAAGGAAACAATCAAGACATAATTTTGCTCTTCTCCCTCTGTCTCTCCTCCAACTCATTCAAAAGTTTTTATCATTTTACTGGTTTCTACAAGTTCAGCTCTATTCTCCCAATCTGAGATCACTTTGAGGATGGCACATAATCACATGCGTTAGTTTAGCTGCTCTAGTACATTTCCAAAGTAAGTGATCTTTTGAATTCAAATGAGGATGTTTGGGGAAAGTTGTTGTTCATGCCGACAGTTTCTCCTGGGAGATGAGATGAACCCTGTGGAGTGTGTGGTCCATGGGCTCTGGGTTACCAGGGACTTATGGGGACAGTGCAGGGTTGGCGGATTCTCACCCTGGGTCTGGAGGCTTTTTCCTGCAATGGCATTGCTGCTCCTATGTGGGCCCAATGTCTCCAGGGCTCCCAGGTTCAGGAATAAACCTGGGAAGCCACAAAATACTTCAGGATGTTTGCCAGGCAAAGAGACCCAGGTAGATGTCTGAATGATGGTATCTTCCTTCTAGATATCAAAACACAATGCTGGTTTGTTAGCACCATATTCACCTTTTCCATCAGTAGAAAGTTGTTTTCCACTGGTAGAAATTACAACATGAACCGTACAATCCGAGTAATGAATTTTGTCAAAATGCACAATTGTCATCTTTCACATTTAAATTGCTTATGATATAAATTGTTAAATATTTATAATGGTTTGGTGTGGTTACCATTCTCTAACTTTTTTTCTTTAGAAAGGAACAAACTTTTAAATGATTTGTATTCTGAATTTCAAAAATATTATTCCATTCTACAGTATACATTATTGGGACTGTAAAATCCAAAAGGCCAATCATATATAATATATGACATTCCATTTCTATTTTCTAGACATATAAGATTTATGTATATTTCAGTACATGTGTTTAAGGTGGACTACATAGTGACAGATTAACTAGTCTTTAATTCTTTAATTTCAAAAAGAGATGTCTTTAAATTCATCTGTTATGAGTAATATGAAAAGCAAAGTACTAGTTTATTTTTTGGCATCTGAAACTATGACAGGCATTTATATCTTCGCCTAACTGAAAACTTAATAGATGCTACAATAAAACTGCAGATGCTTTTGATTTCATTTTTTTTTCCATGTAACTGAAAGAAAACTTGAGATTTTGAAAGGCTGTTGATCTCATTTTACAGACACGAGTGTAAAAGTTTCGGGATTAAGCTACATAGTCAAGCAACAAGTTGGTTAATAGATGCCCTCTCAGAAATAAATTTAATTTTTTAAAATTAGTTTTTAAGCTTTTTCAAAAACCTTAGATTGCGGCAGATGTTGAGACTAAAGATAGTTCTTTAAAGACCAAGACTAGGCGAGTTTGAGTCCCCTCAAAATCATCGAGAGAGTCTCCAGTGATAGGACTTGTGAAGGACAAATCTGACTGTTCCTTGTCTCTTCTGGCTTCTTGTAAGGTTTCCACCTTGTGGATCAATGTGGAAAGGCTTTGGGTAAGGTGACGCTGTGGTGTCAGCATCCATCACTCCTCCCTTTCCGTCATGGAAAGATGAGCCACATGAGGTTCAGCATTCAACCTGGGATGCCCCCCTGTCTAGATATTGCGAGTTGAAGCCCTAGTTCCCTAGCCTGCTCCTGTCCCTTCCCTCCTTCCTGCCTAACCCCCATCTCCCACTTCTTGACAGATCCTGCTGAGTTGAACAAAGGTGCCGTGGGCCTGGTGTGATGTTCTAATTCACCTTGCACTTTCACTCTCTCCCTTTTGACATGGGGACATGGGGACATTGAGAGCAACACCCACCCAGGGGCCAAAAAAAAAAAAAGCAACACCCACCCAACACAAGGGCAAAAAATAAGATATAAGTATAGTTTATTAAATAAATCTCCAGCCCATGTAGTATTTCATAGAATATAAATACAGCAAACTTCCTAGAGCCCCTCCATAACATGTGAAAACTACCACTACGTGGACATTTTATCTATATCGCTGGTACCACTGTACCCACCTAGAGCACGACACGAGAAGAGTGACTTGTTTTCTTTTCCATATTTCACATAATGATTCAAATTCTTTGCACATTAATATATCTTCTCACCCTTCCCCCTTTGCATTTTTTCTCATTCTGGATCATCTCTGAACAATTTCGCTTTTTCATCTTTCCTCTTCTACTTGGAATATCATCCACAAGTGATCCAGCTAGATATTACGATGTCTTAAGACATGTTCAATATTTTCTACATACTGGTGACTGCGATTTCTCCTTTTTCTCTTTAGTCATCACAGGTTTCAAAAGTAACAACAGCTATGAAATAAAGAACAGACTGGAACAGACAATCTACTTTGCCAGCGAAGATTCTAATTGCTGCACTCGCAACTTCTGTGGGTATTACAGGCCTTTTACCATAAAGATCCTTACTCATACAGGTCAAGAAGTCATAATTATAAAGAGACCACTACGGTGTAAGAGCTGTTTCTTCCCCTGCTGCCTCCAAAAGGTCTGTGAGCAATAATCAGGAAAGTCTGTAAAGCAGTTCAATAAGAATTTTCACCCCTTTGTGGAACTTGCATAATCAAATGAGATCTAAAGGCAAAGTGATCCATGAGCTATATAATTAGTATTTAGCCAATTGCGTAGGAAGGAAGGCATGTAACCAAGAGTCTTCTGTCCCTAAATGTGTGTCTCCATAAGGTTGACCAATAGCTCAGAGATGAGAGAATTCTTTATACCTTATACCCAATGATATGACAGGTGTGATCAAAATTGATGGCGTTGTACCTTTGAGAATATCATAGAATACCATTCTAGCAGCACATGGAAGATGAAGGTGTGGAATCCCACTGGCCTGCAACTCAGTCATTCTATACAGACTGTTGAGAAACCGTGACACAGAGATAACACAGGCAAATAGTTATTCAAGCTCTTAATGCGGTACTTACTTTGAGAGGATAGCTGAATTATTCCCATCAAGGGATTCCTATCATTCATTATTCACTAATTACTTTGTTTTCCACATCATTTGGGATAGGAACAATTTAGTACAAATTTTGGACTCAAAAGAGTTGAATGGGAAAATGTCGGTGCGGTTGAATAGTGCATTAACATGCAACCTGTTACCTGGAACTTTATGAAAGGTTAATCCAGGTGAGCACAGTGGGGGCACTGTCATGCTCACCCAGCTAATGAATAAGGCAAAATTCCAATGGCCAGAGTCTCTTTAATACAGCAATGTGGGCACTCATGTTTGAAAATGGCACCAGTAAGCAGAGATCTCTGTCCCTGCATATAAGCCACTGTTTTTAAAGCAGTTTAAGAAAACAATTCCTTAACAATTTAGACAGTCTTGGAAGTAAGGAACTTGAAAAACATATAAGTGTAGACCAGTGCTTTAGAACACTGTCTGCCTGAATTTCTGCTCATCTCTTCCATAAACTGAAGAATCTGATGCCATTTATTTACCCCTGCCTTCCTCAATCAGGTCCTCTATAAAGGAGGGAAAGGAATAGTACTGACCTAATAAGAATGTGTTGGGCATTGGAACAATATCTGGCATTGAAAAAGTGCTCAGTAAACAAGGGCTACTAGTAGACATTATAATTATGACAGTGATAATGACATTCACAAATATCCTTTTGTTTTTGTAGCTAGAAGTTCAAGCTCCTCCTGGTGTTCCGATAGGTTATGTTTCTCAGACCTGGCACCCATGTCTTCCCAAGTTCAGTATTCAAAATGAGAACAGAGAGGAAGTACTGAAAATTACTGGTCCAAGTATGGTGTGTAGCTGCGGTCCCACTGTTGATTTTGAGGTAACAGAGGCGATGGTTTGCTTTCCTACTATAAAAAGAATATAATTTTTCACAAGATGTAACACATACCTTAAATAAGTATTTGTGTACAGATATTTCAAGAGAAAGATACTTACTCATATATTTACTCTGGGCTAGAGAGGTATTTATTGATCCAGTTAAAGGTCGGTATTGATTATGCTAAGTGAGGAAAAGAGGAGCAAATTCATATTAAAAAAAAATAAGCCAAGTATCTAACTCTTAAACACATTTTCTGTGTAATACTGTATATTATCCATTCTAAATGGAGCCAACCTTGTCATCTCAGCCTGATTTCTCAGACCCAATGATCCCTCCTTCTTCTGCATCACGGACTGGAATGTTCTAGGCCATATGCAGAAGCTTCCCACAAAAGCCCACTTAAAGCCAGGCGCAGTGGCGCACGCCTGTAATCCCAGCACTTGGGAGGCTGAAGCAAGAGGATTGCAAGTTCAAAGCCAGCCTTAGCAATGGTGAGGCACTTAGCAACTCAGTGAGACCCTGTCTCTAATAAAAACACAAAAAAGGGCTGGGGATGTGGCTCAGTGGTTGAGTGCCCCTGAGTTCAATCCCTGGTACAAAGAAAAAAAAAAAAAAAAAAAAAGTCCACTTACAGAGACTGCCTTAAGAAAGTCAGCACAGGTACAATATGTACTCCTTTATTTAGATATTCATTTCATAGAGGAGTTTTATTGTAACAGTTCTTCAATAGGTGACCTGTCAGTGCCTTATAATTTGATTATGGTGACTTTGACAACTCCATAATCTGTACTTAATCTATATCACAGTTTCATAGTATTACCACATATTTCATTTCACGTGAACACTAAGGTCATTTCATTCAGTTTTCAAAGTCAGAATCCAATTGGTATTGTGTGAAATTCATTGGCTATTTTTTAATGGGCATTTTTGTGATGCTAAGCCTTTCACATCTCAGAAGTGTTATGACTATTTTATTTATCTGTTGCCGCCTGCAGCAACGATACCGCGGGAAAGAAATCGGAGGCAGACTGGGAACGAGTGGTTCCTTTATTGTTCCTTCTTCTTCTTCCTTCCCTTCTCTATCTTCTGTTCTCCCTCTCTGCCCCCACAGTCTCTTTAAATACTCTTTACCCATCACAAGTGCATTAGTTCTCTTAACAGGCATACACGTGTCTCATCACAAGCTCGACTTACAGGTGCAGCACGCAGTGCCCACGAGCAGAGAAAAATTCTCAGTCAGTTCAGGTGTAAGTTGTAGTAAACAAAGCCTTGCTTCTGACAAACAAGTAAGCGCCACCTCTTGGCTCTCAGCCAGCCGCCATCTTAGAGCTACTTCCTCATCGAAGGCTCTTACATGTATCTGTGTCTTGTTTTGGATTTTTTTAAATTAATTTTTTTTTTTTTTTTTTAATTTTAATTTGTTATATATTACAACAGAATGCATTACAATTCATATGACACATATAGAGCACAATTTTTCATATCTCTGGTTGTATACAAAGTAGAGTCACACCATTCACGTCTTCATACATGTACTTAGGGTAATGATGACCATTGCATTCCACCGTCTTTTCTACCCATATGTCCCCTCCCTACCCTTCCCTCCCCTTTTCCCCTTTGCCCTATCTAGAGTTCATCTAATCCTCCCACCACATTCCCCCGCCCCCTGCAGCAAATTATGAATCAGTATCCTTAAATCAGAAAAACATTCAGCATTTGGGTTTTGGGGGTTGGTTTATTTCACTTAGCATTATATTCTCCAGCTCTATCCATTTACCTGCAAATGCCATGATTTTATTTGTTTTGGATTTTTTTTATAAGATCACATAAGTTTATACATATAGAATATGTGCCCTTTTTTGTGAAATTTATTCCTAGGTAGTTTGTAGGTATTTTTTTTTTATATTAAAAAGGTATATTTATATTTTAGATGTTCATTTCTAACATTGAGAAAAATTTTGTGTTTTTACTTTTCATTCAATCACATGTCTGCATTCTAGTGTGTAGGAGGTGTTTCTCTTTTGTTTACTTGGATTTTCTATGTATAAAAAAATCACAATATAAATGGGATAATTGGTAGCTCTTCTAATGTATACATACCGAATATCTCCTTTTCTTCCATGCTATTTTCAATAGCAAAGCTGAATGAAATGGTAATATTGCAAATACTGGTAAACATTTTATAATTCTAATTCTTTGCTATAGTGTTTCATAGTATTTTTCCATTCCTATTTCACCTAGATGAATCAGCAAGCTTTTTTGTTTTTTGAAAATGGCCCGGACAGAAAGTATTTGGAGTTTGTGGATGACAAGGTTAACATTGTTAACAAGAATGTAGATACAGATAATGTTTATAGAATGGGGGTAACTGGCTCCTGACAAAATTTCATTCACAAAAACAGGGTGATAGCTAGATTTAGCTCACGAACCATTATTCACTGATCCCAGACATAGATTCTTTTGGGGGATTTACTACTCAATTTTCGAAAAGGCAGAATAGAATGGTCAAGAGTTCAGACTCTGTGATAGACTATCTGAATTTGAAACACATATCCATAAATTCTTGCCTGGGTGACCTTTAACAAATTACTTAACATTTGTTCACCTCAATTTTTTCGTATAAAAATTTGGGAATAATACTACATATCTAGCAAGGTTTTTAAGAGGATTACATCACCCCATAATTGAAAACCCTTTACATGCTATGCATATACTAAACATTATGTATAAATACTGAATTAGTAACTTAGAAATTGCCTTATAAGCAATCATTCATATGATCAGATGTTTTGAATTACAAAGATATTCTATTATTTTATGCTATATTGTAGAACATTCTTCTGATACATACCTTGGCTCTCTGTTCCAGTGTTTTTTATGAATAATGATGATGTTCACATTGTGTCTTTGGTATTCTTTTTTGAATATCTTTAGCTGTTATTGGTATTAAGTTGATAGATTTACAAGCTTAGTACTACATAATATGCTGCTGTTCTTTTTTGTTTTTTTTTTTTTGTTTGTTTGTTTGTTTGTTTTTTGGTACCAGGGATTCAACTCAGGGGCACTCGACCACTGAGCCACATCCCCAGCCCTATTTTGTACTTTATTTAGAGACAGGGTCTCACTGAATTGCTTAGGTGCCTGGCTTTTGCTGAGGCTGGCTTTGAACTCCACAATCCTCCTGCCTCAGCTGAGCTGCTGGGATTATAGGCATGCGCCACTGCGCCCACCTACACTGTTCTTTTTCATTTGCAGTTATGACATTAAACATGTGCATTTTCTCCCCACAACAACCATTCTCCAATTCTCCAGATACCAACTGTGTGTCCTACACCTCAGTTCAATACTGACATTAGCTACCTGACATTAACACAGTCCCCACAGGCTAAGGTCTCAGTCTCAAAAGACAGCCTGATTTCAGACACTAATTATAAATCCCAAATCTCCTGCTCTTCTGACCAACTGTTGATAATGTGGGATTTCCACAGCTCCATTTACAGCTTTGAAAATTTGCTAAAACTACTCATAAGATCCAAGAGCCCCCTTCACTTGTGTTAACAGTTTATTTCGAAGGCTATTTGTGAAGAATGGTGATGAATAGCTAGAAGAGGTGAGTGGAGCAAGGGTTCAGGGCACCCAGCCCTTGGAGCAGGGCTAGAGCATGGAGGTGTTCACCACCCTGGAGAGACTCTGAAACCTGCCTTTAGAGCTTTTAGGAGGTTTCACTGAGCAGCCATGATTGACTGCTCCATTCTCTGCCAGTGGGTAACTCAGTCCCCAGCCCCTTTCTCACCCCTGGAGCTCAAGGTAGCACTGAAATCCAACACTCCAATCATCACTAGATCTTTCTGATGTCCAATCTCCATGCTGAAGAGACGCTATCAGGGCTCCACCCCCAATGCCCATCTCATGAATGAACAAAAGACTTCGCTCATTGGAGTCCTGGATTTTGAAGCTGTGTGCCAGGAATCTGGGACCAACACCAGATGAAACAAGATTTCTCCTACCGTCCTTGTCACTGAGGAAGTTACAAGGTTTTTAGCAGCCTCGTGTGTCAAGAGCAGGGACAAAAACTAGATGCCCTTCAGTTGATGAATGGATAAGGAAAATGTGGTAGATATACACAATGGAGTATTACTCAGCAATAAGAGAGAATAAAATCGTGACACTCGCAGGTAAATGGATGAAATTGGCAATATTCATATTGCTAAGTGAAGCTAGCCAATCCCCAAAAGCCAAATGCCAAATGTTTTTTTTTTGATATAAGGAGGCCGATTCACGGTGGGGTTGGGATGGGGAGCATAGGAGGATTAGAGGAACACTAGAATGGCCAATGGGGAGGGAGGGGAAGGGAGGGGGCAAAAGGGTCAAGAAAAAAAAAAAAGATGGTAGAATGAGATGGATATCATTACCCTAAGTGTATGTATGAAGTCACGAATGGTGTGAATATACTTTGCATACAACCAGAGATATGTAAAAATGTGTTCTACGAGTATAATATGAAATGTAATACATTCTGCTGTCATTTCTAACAACTTAGAATAAAAAATAAATTTGAAAAAAAAAAAAAACTAAAAAACTAAATACCTTTTCCTTGGCATCACAAGCACCAACTTATTTTCAGAGGTTGAAAGACTATGTACTAGAGAATTTAGGGCTTAAGTGTTATCTAGAATTTAGCAAAAAAAAAAAAAAAAAAAAAAAAAATCTATTATTTTTCAGTTATTTGTGTTCTAATCCTCCCTAAAAGTTATATTTTCTACCTCTTGCATAAATTTTATTAAAATTTTCAATTTTTGCTGTAGGTATCAAAATGGTGAAATAGATCATTAAGTTTAGTAGTGGGTTGACAATCTTCTGGATTGTTTTCATTTATAAAAATGTTTCAAAATTAAACTAAATTTAGATAATAAAATGGAAGGTTTTCATTAGTTGCTTTAAATACTCAGATGCCAGCTGCCAGCTGAGAAGACAGCAAGGTATGCAAGATGGGATCTCCTGAGTCCACTGTGCCTAGCTAGTGTTGCGTAACAAATCACCCCTAAAACTCAGAGGTTACAAAATACATTGTCAAATGCTTATTATGGGTCTGCAGATCAGCTGTGTTTCTGGGGATATACCTGGCCTCAGAGAGATGGCTCTGGTTTTAGCTGGCTTCAGGTCTGATCCAGGAATGTTCCCTCTGGCTTTGTAGAAGCAGAGGTCATCTGGATCCCGTTTTGCTCGTGGCTCTTTACTGGATACCCAGAGTCAAACCACTTAGCCACATTTTAGGTCCCTGCTCATGTCACCTCTGTGAACAGCCCTTCTTCAAACACGTGAGAAGGCAAAGCTTCATGGTCAAGGAGCAGGGAGATGCTTCAGAGGGAAAGTGAAATAAATAGTTGGTGGTCAGTAATCCGAGTTTCATCTTAAAAGTTATTTCAGGCGGTTAAGAGCCCATTCCAGCAGCATGCAGCTAAAACGAGCCAGATGGTTTTAATTTCCACACAGGTATTTAGCGGGTCCCAACCCGAGGCAAGGGCTTCAGGGGATGATTCTAGCACATGGGGTGCTTTGTTCAGGTTTGAAAAGGACACACCTTCCTGGGGTAGGCGAAACTTCCAGTGTGGGAAGCTTGGTGAACGCTGGCAATGTGCACCCCCCACTGTCCACCTGGATGAGTGCCTGTGTCTGGGCACACTTGGGTCCGCTTTACATGAAGGTCCTCTGCTTTACTCAGTCATATGTTTTTCTTTTATTCTAAGCTGTTATATATGACAGCATTACATTTCATGCACTACAATTCATATTACACACATAGAGCACATTTTTACATATCTCTGGTTGTATACAAAGTATATTCACACCATTCCTGTCTTCATACATGCACTTAGGATAATGATATCCATCTCAGTCATATTTTGACAATTCTTCCTTTTACCAAAATAGAAAAATTTCACCTTGAAGCTCTTTGATTCATACACCTTTCCTTTTTCTTGTTCACACCCCACATGTTATGCTATCTGTCCCACCCTTGACCGAATGGACTGCACTCATCAAGGTGCTTATAGGCCACTTCCTTCACTAAACACTGACAGTCTTCTTTCCTAGGTGATTAGCAATCTAATGTTTCCCAGCAGTGAATGGGAATAAATACCCACCAAATATTTAGACTTTCAGCCTATGTATACTCTCTGTGCTTCTTAGAGCAGAAATCACAGAGATGTTTTACTCAGTATCTTTCTGACAGCTGCTAGAATGTTCATCAAAGAAACATTTCAAAATGTTATCCATTTTGGCTTCAACTTTGTGGTGGATCCATTCAAATGATTTATTATTTTCTTAAATTAAAACAAATTGTTAGATTTTAACAAAACTATAATTATCCTTTTTCTGTATGATGAAACAATTTTTCATGTATCTCTAAATACGCAGAGCAGCCTAGTGCATTCAGTGAGGAATACAATGTTTGTAGTTATATGTAGTGCATACTTTTAATAGACTATTTACTATATTCCATACAATTTGGATTATATAGATTGTCTTATTTAACTCCAGATTTGAAAGTAGGTTTGTTGATAGTGTATTGGACTTAAGACTTACCTTTTTATTTGTTCTGTTTTGCAATTCAGATTCTATCTCCTGATGAAAAAACTGTGATTGGCAAGATTTCCAAGCAGTGGGCTGGTTTTATGAAAGAGCTTTTTACAAACGCTGATAACTTTGGGATCCAGTTTCCTCTAGACCTCAATGTGAAAATGAAGGCCGTGATGCTTGGGGCCTGCTTCCTTATTGTGAGTCTGTCCTTACTGATCCTGGATTTAGGTGGTTTCTTTAGTATTGATACCACCAGTTATGGGTGATGAGTTCTACTCCCCCACACGCTGAAGTCTGAACATTGGAGAAGCACGCCAAGGCAAGCATATAAAGCAGGGTTTATTTAGAAAGCAGTAACAAAGACTTCTCCCAGAAGGGAGAAGGGGGTCATAGCCGATATCCTGGTATTTCCAAGAAGCAAGGTGTTCTGCCCATTTTATATGTCCTAGGCTTCATTTGTTCTCCTGCCCTCTGCCCCTTATCTCTCTCTTTCCTTCCTACATGACTAGACCCAGGAATGCTCGGTGGGCTGGCCAAAAGGTGGGAAACAGGTGGGCTAAAGGGGGAAGGGCAGGATGGAGCAGCCCAGGACACATTAACAACCTTACAGCTCCCTGCAGGGAGGGGCAGTTTCTGGGACAGGTTACCTTAGCAACAGGTTGGAGCAGGGGGAGGTTCTTGATAAGAGTGGAGAAAGGACTCTGAAGGAATTAACATTTTAATCCATCAGGGGACAGTCTCCAACTTCCTGAACTCCCTCAAAATTGGCCTCCTTGATCCGACCTGACTCGATTTACCTATCTATACTGACTGCATAATTCTGGCTTCAGTATCATTCTGAAGGGATTCAATAAAGTGTGCATTTTAAGATGACCTTAAAAGAACAGATTCTATGCTGGAGTTCCCACTTAACCCCAGCTCTGAAATTCTATTCAATCCACAAATGCTAGTTTTTGTCCAAAATGTCTAGGCACTTTCCAATGAGAAGAAAAGAACGTTTGCCGGGCGCGGCGGCACATGCCTGTAATCACACCACTTGGGAGGCTGAGGCAGGAGGATTGCGAGTTCAAAGCCAGCCTCAGCAATGGCGAGGCACTTAGCAACTCAGTGAGACCCTGTCGCTAATAAAATACAAAAAAGGGCTGAGGATGTGGTCCAGTGGTCAAGTGCCCCTGAGTTCAATCCCTGGTACCAAAAAAAAAAAAAAAAAAAAAAAAAAAAAAAGAAAGAAAGAATAAAGGAAAGAACTTTCTATACCATAGAGGTCCTGGTTTGGGGGTTTTCATCATCATCATCATCATCATCATCATAATAAATTTGGTGCTTAGGAGAGGAATTTGAGTTAAGACTTACATGGAATAAAACAGTGAAACATGGGGATTTTACCTTGATTCCTTATTAAATGAAATCATCTACTACTGAAGTGTGATGCATTCAGTAAGAATGTACATCCAAGCAAGCCTCTAGATCTAACCACCAACTTAAAGGAAGTCCGTAGGACAGAGCAGTGATTCTCAAAAAACAAACAAATGAAACAACAACAACAGAACCCAAAGAACCAGGCCGTACCCCAGTTCAACTAAGTCAGAAGAAGCTCAGAAGAAAAAGGTTTGTAGAGCATCCCAAGAAATTCTGCTGTGTAGTCAAATTTGAGGATTAGTTGGGACCAAGCAATGATTTTCAACTCTAATGCACAGTAGAAACACGGGTAGCTTTCAAACTCCAAGTGTTCAGATTGTATCCAAGTGTATTAACCACAAATCTCTGCAGATGGAAGTGTCTGCAGTCTGTTTAGAACTCCCAGGTGATTCTAGTGTGCAACCAAAGTTTGGGACCACTAGATGAATACGTTAAACATTGATTTGGGGATGCAATCAGGAAAAAAAAAAACTAAAAGTTAAGGATATACAATAAAAGGATCCAATTTTTTTCAACAGATAAATGACAAAATAAAAATACAGAATTTTGAGAAACATTAACCTAATTACAGTTTATATACCAGGTTTAAATACTGATTTGAACAAACCAATGTAACAACATTTTTGTGTTGTTCAGGGAGATTTGAATATTGACTGGCTATTTGATGATAAAATGGAATTATTAATTTTTTAGATGTAGTAATGACATTATGTTAGGTAAAAGCCAAATTGGATCCATATCTTTTAGAGGCACATAATGGGGGTGAAAGCAGAGAGATCTAGGAAGTCGAATAATTTTTTTTTTTTTTTTTGGTGGTGCTGGGTATTGAACCCAGGGCCTTGTGATGCAAGGCAAGCACTTTACCAACTGAAGTATATCCCCAGCCCTGGAAGTTGAATAATTAAGCAAATATGGTGATGTTAATAATTATTGAACTAGGTGAAGAGTCACCGGGACTTTATTATGTGACTCTCTCTAATTTAGCATATATATATATATATATATATATATATATAATATTTCTTTAATAAATATTATAATAGTTTTAGTTTTAAATGATAATAATATTGTGCATATTTATAGGGTTCACTAAGGTGTTTTGATATAGTATGCAATGTGGAATGATTAAATCAAGCTAATGAATATATCCTCTAGTACCTGTCATTCTCTTGGGGATGTGAAGATGTAAAATCCACTATTTTAGCAATTTTGAAATTTGTAATATGTTGTTACTAACTAAGGCCTCACTGTTGTGCAATAGATCACTAAAATATATACTTCCTAAGTGAGACACATTTGGAAACTTTGATACATCCACTGTTTCCACAGTCCACCTCCCTATCCCCAACTTTTGGGCACCACCATTCCATTCTCTACTTCTACCAGTTCAACTTTTTTAGATACTACACATAAGTGAGATTGTGAGAATTTTCTTTCTGTCCCTGGCTTACTTCACAAAGTATAATGTTGCCCAAAACAGAATTTCCTTGTTAAGGCTGTATATCCATTTTGCATGTGGATCATATTTCCTTTATCTATTTTTTTTTTCTATTGAGTATTTAACCCAGAGGCACTTAACCATGGTGCTACAACCCCCCAGCTTTCTTTCTTTTCTTTTTTTTTTCTTTTCTTTTCTTTTCTTTTTTTTTTTTTTTTTTTTTTTTTTTTTTTTTGAGACAGGGTCTCACTAAGTTGCTGAGTCTGGCTTTGAATTTGTGATCCTTCAGCCTCAGCCTCCTGAGCTGCTGGGATTACAAGTGTGTGCCACCACACCTCGCTCTTTATCTATTTTTTGATGGACAGTTACGTTGGGGTTGGGTCCATATCTCTGTTACTGTGAATCATGCTGCAATAACTATGAGAGTCTAGATGCTTCTTTGGCACATACCGTTGGCTATTCTTTTGGATAAATACCTAAAAGTGGGATGAATCGTATGTTAAATCTTTTTTTTTTTTAAGATTTTTTTTCATTTTAAAAGTTTGTTATTTTCAGATATACATGACAGTAGAGTGTATTTGGACATATTATCCATACATGGAGTATAACTTCCCATTCATATTTTTTTAACTTCCCATTGTTTTTTTTTTCTTTTTTAAATATTTTTCTTAGTTGTAGGTGGACACAATACCTTTATTTTATTTATGTGGTGCTGAGGATCAAACCCAGGGCCTCACACATGCCAGATGAGCGCTCTAGCTCCAGCCCCCAATCTTTAATTATTTTTGAGTTTTTTGAGCTATTTTCCCTAACAACTATACTAGTTAATATTCCTACCAAAAGGAATATTCCTTTTGAACAATTTTTTTTTATTTTTGATAATAGCCATACTAACAAGTGTGAGGTGATATCTCATTGTGGTTTTAATTTGCATTTCTCTGATCATTAGAGATGTTGAGCCTTTTTTTCATATATCCATTGCCTTTCCTATGGATTCTTTTGAAAAATGATCCTTTGCCTGTTTTCTTTGGAGTGAGCCCTCTGAAATTGTGAGCTCCCAAATAAAATTTTGTTCCTCTAAAATTGTTCCTGTCTGGTCGTTTAGTCGCAGCTACGAAAAAGCTGACTAAAACACACCATTTTTGACGACACTGTCTTTTCCCCATTGTGTATTTTTGATCTTTGTCAAATATCAATTGATCATTAAAAAATGGGTTTCTTTCGGGGCTTTCTGTCCTGTTCCATTAGTCAGTATGCCTGTGTTTATATGAGAACCATCCTGTTTGGATTATTGTAGTTTTGTAACGTGTTGAGATCAGGGTGAGAGGCCTTCAGATTTGTGTTTCTTACTCAAGATCGCATGACTTGTTCAGATTCCTTTGTGGTTCCATATGAATATTAGGATTGTTTTCTCTTGGAAAAATGATATTGGGTTTTTGATAGGTATCACACTGAATCTATATTTTATGCTGTGTTGTATGAAATCTTAGCAATATTGATTCCTCTAATCCATGCACACAGTATAGGTTTTGGTTTATTTGTGTCATCTTCAATTTCTTTCATCAGTGTCTTATAGTTTTCAGTGTACAGATCTCTTACCTCCTTGGTTACATCGAAGTAATTTTAATCTTTTTGATTCAATTGTAAATGGGACTGTGTTCTTAATTTGTTATACATACAACTCTAGACAGGAGAAAAGTCATATTACTAGAGAAGGACTAAAAAACATTAAAGAAGAAAGATTTAAATAGGAGGATTTCAAGGGGGATGAGAAAAAAATGACATCCACAGAAATTAACAGAGGATCAATAAATTCATTCAGAGATCAGTATACAGATGGAAAAATAGGATTAAATTGCTACCAAGTGGTGAGCTGACTGCAGAGCTTACAGGGCTGTAGTCTTTGCTAGATCTACTCTACACTGAATTTTTCTTGTTCAGCAGATGTTTCACTGTGTGTGATCAGTCCCTTTAGATTTCTGCCTCTGAGAATCCATCCCTGCTTTACCAATGAAAACTCATATCTGCATTTTTCTTTTTTTTCCAGGACTTCATGTTTTTTGAAAACAATGTAATACGAAAACGAAAAGTAGGAGTGTGCTAGTGGATTTGTGAAAGTATCCTCAGAACATTTGAAGGCTGCATATTGCTAGAGACCAACTAATAGGAAACCCGGTGGCTGCTTCTCTGTGGAAATCACTCACATCTGAATAAAATGAACTGGGATGCCCAAATCTTCCATTGTAGGGTTTTGCTTTAATTAGAGGTTGTTTTCTGTCTTGCTGCCTTGTGAATGTTGGCACACACCTGTGTGAAGGTTCACTATGAATGTGGGAAAAGAACATGGGGGTGTTGGGTTGTGCCTCAGAGGTAGAGCACTTGCCTAGCATGCATGAGGCACTGGGTTCAATCATCAGCACCACATAAAAATAAAAGTAAAGATATTGTGTCCACCTAAAACTAAAAATAAATATTTTTTTATAAAAGAAAATGGGGGATTTTACATCTAGAAATGAACGTTTATATGAAAAACTGCTTTAAATTTCAATCTCCTATCTATATTTCATAACAAAAATGAAGTCTTACTAAAGCAATTTTAATAAAAGTGACTATTAAATCCAGTTGTAATTCATACAAGAAATCCTAATGCTATGTTGAAAATCATATCTATTCAAAAATTTTAAGAAAAACACTTTGTTTCCTTTGCATTATGATCTAATAAATACTAGTCAGTATGGATATTATTTTTCAGTATGGATATTATTAAGAAAAAGTAATTTTTTTTCTCTTTATGAAATCACATTATATTCAAATGCTCCTATTAATCTATGTACCGCTATAATTCTCATACTAACAAGACACTAAGTTATAAATTTTAAATGGTTTTCATTAAACAAGCATAATTCTCTATCAAAGAAACAGTTCAAAACCTGACTTTGACCACATATGGTGGTGCACGCCTGTAATCCCAGTGGCTCAGGAAATTGAAGCAAAAGGATGGTGAATTCAAAGCCAGCCTCAGCAATTTAGCGAGGGCCTAAGCAACTTAGTGAGAACCTGTCTCTAAATAAAAATATAAAAATGGCTGGGCATGTGGCTCAGTGGTTGAGTGCCCCTCGGTTTAATCCCCAGTACCACCCCCCCCAAAAAAATCCTCACTTAATCTAAAATATTACTATTGCTATAATGTTAGAAGTTATTATTTACACATGAAATGTTTAGCTCCTGTATTCTAATAATCCTGGGACATGATAAGAATGAGAATAATCAGGTGTTAATTAGATGGAACAAATATATTCATTCACAGTATGGACTTCAACAATGGTCAAATTATCTAACAATAATCAAATATCTAAAAGGAAAACTTATTTATGTATTTTTGCATATATGTTTTTATTTTTTAAACAAAATGTGGTCCCTAGGGGGCTCAGGCGGCACTCTGAGCTCTCCCCCAGTTAGAGGGGGGCTCCCACACTCAACTTCCTCTTCAAACTCTCCCTTCTCAAGAGCCAGGGCCTGTGATGCCTTTTAGTAGGACCTGTACCAGGGCAGGTCCTACTAAAAGGGAAACCTGAGGACTAGGTAAGGTAGAATTTTATCTTCTCTTATCTGTGATAAGAGAAGTCATAGCTTCAATTAATTGCTATATCTGTGTTTTATTTACCAGGAATTTCAGCCAGTTGTGGAATAGGTGAAAAGAAGACTCACTTTTCGTATATAAATGGATCGTTACAACAAACAAACAACAACCACCAAAAACCTTGCAAGATTTGCATTAGCTGTATTAGCTGTGTTCATCAGCTCATTCAAATCTGTAACTCAAATAGAAAGAATGTACCCCAGGGGCCTGGCTTTTCAAGCAGCTCCGGCTGAATCCTGTCTGTTTTGAGGCTCCCTGCTACTCATGCCAGATCACGCTCTGTCTTCCTGGAGGAAAGACGTGAAGTTTCCAAAGAGAAGCTCCTCATGTGGGCAGAAGGAGCCAGAGCCCAGCAGAGTGACCCCAAGGCCAGCAGAAGAGGAAAGGAGAAATCGGTGGCTTGTTGGGCTTTGAGGGTTTTGTTCTGGGCCCCACGTCTGCCTGCTGGGGCCTCTCAAGTGAGGTCAATGCACAGTTCATTCTGGGGGAATGAAGGGAGGTGGGGAACCCAGAGGGCAGCCTCTGCTAATGTCTCTCAAAAACAGGTAAGCAAACTCTGCGAGCCAAACCCTTGCCTGTAAGCTTGTCTGATGAGGTCCAAAGGCCCCTGTTTGCACCAACCTCCCAAATAGGGTTGCCATATTCATGAATAACTTTTCAGAAGCAAATGATTCATGAGCAAATTTTAACTACTAAAAATTTCTAATAAGCATCATGATTTCTTTATGATTAAAAGTTAGGACAATGGAAGTTTTCAGTTAGAGTTATCCCAGATCTACCACTTGTGAGCTCTGTGCCTGTATCTTCCAACCAATTCTGTCTTGGGGGCAAATTAGTTTACCTTTTCTGCCTTGGTCTACCCATCCATAAAATGGGCATTTTGGCATAGAAAAACAATTTGTTCACGTATAGGTATACATTTAAATACTCTCAATGCACCTTGCAATAGGTTTTCATAAACATTAAGTGAGATATTTTATAAAAGGCTCTTAGAGCCACGCCTGGCAAGTTGAGAGTTAATACCATGGGGTTAAGTTAAGTTACCAACTTTTTCTCTCTAATGTGAGAATATATTTTAATCTGTTATCTAAGATTTACTGACATACTTGCAAAGAAGAGTTTCCCTGAAATTATTCAATCACTTTTCTTTTCAAAAATATTTTTAAAATATTATTTCTAGTTCAATGTTCAGAATAGGTATAACTACTCCACCTAACCTGTCGGCTAAGGATCTTTGAGCTCAGTGGTTCTTGTCAAACTTTAGCACATAGGTGAATTATTGGGTGAGCTTGATAAAGTACAGACTTCTGCGCTTATCCACAGTTTCTGACTCAATAGATCTAAGGTGCTGAATGAGAATTTGCATTCTGATTTTTTCTAATGCAATACTGATGCAACTGAACTGGGGCCCAGACTTGAAGACCTTTGTCTTAGCACATGAAATCTAATGTGTGTTGGGGAAAGAAGTTTGAGAATGCAAACAGTAAATTTATTTCTCTGTGTGTATACATGCATGCCTGCTTCTACATATATAAGTTAGCAGATATATAAGATTATTAATATGACTGACCATATAGTTAAAATGTAAGACATTAAATAAAGCATCATGTAGTATAAATATCTAGGATAGCTAACATTCATGGAACATGTCTCATTAGGTTGCTACATTGAAATGTTTCTCAAAATATTTGATTTCACAAATATAGGATTTTTAATTTTGTAAAATGTGTGACCAACCCTCTTGCCCACTTGCTTCTTGTCTGACAAATCTGTACGTGATCACTGCTCATCTGGGGCATGAGGGCTTTCTGGATATCTGCTTTTATGTTTATTCTCGGCTCCATCCTCTTGGGATAGCTCTGGTAAATAAAAATTAATTAATCAATGTACTGAGACAACTTCTTGCTTCCTGACATGCAATTTATGTGCATGTGGCTGAGATTTTCTGAGATTTAGAGCATGTTATTCCTTTTTTTTTTTTTTTAAATGGGGATTGAATCTAGGGGCACTTAACTACTGAACTACATTCCCAGCCCCTTTTATTTTTGATTTTGAGACAAGCTCTCACTAAGTTGTATAGGGCCTTCCTAAATTGCTGAAGCTGGCCTCAAACTTGTGATCCTCTTGCTTCAGCCTCCTGAGCTGCTGAGATTCAGACGTGTGCCACTATGCCCAGCTCCTTTTGCCAAACTATGATTATAAAGTGTGTTAAGCTATGTGACGCTGAATTTTTAATAAGCATTAGTTGCTGTGTTGTAGTATATCATTTAAAGCAGACCAAGGGCAATGAAAACACCTTTAAGCTTGTATATTGCAACCGAATTTTTCTTATTTGAAGTTTATGAAGTAAATTACTTGGGAAAGGTTCATTTGTCCTTCCCTGTGTAGAAAAACTGACAGGAGGGGACTCATACCTAGGAGACCGATGCTCTAGTTTTACCACACATGGGCTTTTTTGACCTGTATTAATCATTGATTTTATGAATGTGGGAGGGTATTAGGATTTGATGATTGAATCTGTGTGCGTGTCAAGAAATAGAAACACATTTAAACACGTATTGATTTTACTGCATTTTCTTATCTCATTGAAAATGTAGGGGTGTATTATTAAAGCAATCACATTCTCAAAAGAAAGAATTGGTTTTCATCACTACCTGTTAATGTATATGTTGTCTGAGGATATAAAATAATGTAGATCTCATGTGGTCAAATTGTGGGTGGAGATCTGAAATTCTTTTTTTTTTTTGGTACCAGGGATTGAACTCAGGGGCACTCAACCACACTGGGCCACATCCCTAGCCCTTTTTTTGTATTTTATTAGAGACAGGGTCTCACTGATTTGCTAAGTGCCTCGCCATTGCTGAGGCTGGCTTTGAACTCGCGATCCTCCTGCCTCAGCCTCCCAAGTGCTGGGATTACAGGCGTGAGCCACCATGCCCGGCTGGAGATCTGAAATTCTGCCAAGCCATGAGACAGTATTCCCAGTCAGGAGCTGCCTCTCTAGACTATAGCATACCAGACATAAAGAAGTGCAGCTTCCCAATGCCCAATAACCTAAAGGTTCACCCACTTTCATTTCCTTCTTCATTAATAGGTCTGTCCTCTTTTATTGTACTGGTCACAGACTTGACATTGTGCTTCTAGATTGAGTGAGAGTTGAAATTTGGAGAATTTTTAGTCAGACCAAATTGCTAAGAGAGCCTTTTTATAAAAAATTATTTTAGTTGTTGGTAGACCTTTGTGTTATTCATTTACTTATATGTGGTGCTGAGAATTGAACCCAGTGCCTCACACATGTCAGGCAAGAGCTCTACCATCACAATCCCAGCCCCTAAGAGAGTTTTTTAAAGAATTGGTTCCATCCATTCTTAGGGAGCTTTGACTAAGAGGTAGATAATCAAATTCATTTGTATCATCAAATGTAAGAAATAGGCAAATGTATATTTCCTTTTTTACTATTTAAATTCAAATATGGCCAGGATTTGATGTCAGGCTACAGATCTTTGTGCCTATGAATTTAGCCAAAATTCTTAATGAAGTATCTCTAAGCTTTGGTTTTACTTTCCTCGTTTTAGGTTTTATTTTAGCATTAATTAAGCATATTAACCATTATTACTGTTAGCTGTATAGCTAATACACCACTGATTTTCCAGTCTACTTAGATGACATTCGATTATAAACACCTTTATGATTTAAGGTGATGCAGGTGTATGCTGAGAAACCATATTGTGGGGAATGATTTGTTCATTCTCCATAGACATTTCTAATGTGGCATATTCCACACTAAGTAGCTCAGTGCTTTCTTGTACTACCAGCATCTATTTGTGATTAATTTCAGGTTTTGGTATGTGATTCAAGTAAGAAATAATAATGACATATTTGGGGGTTATTTACTTAATGAATTCACAAATCCTCTAATTTTCCTAATTTTAGTTTCCTTGAAATTTTGTTGTAAATTGTGAACTTAGTATCTGTATATCAAACTATGAACACATGAACTTCTTTCAAAGTTCAAAAAAAACAAAACAAAACAAAAAGAGCATTTGAAAATAAGCATATCCACAGAGGATTCTGAAACTAAGGAAATCTTAAAGTACAATTTTTGCATAAGAAAACGAGCTGAGAATTTAATACCACTAATTTAGTTAATGACAAAGCTCATGGTATTAATATTACTCTTTAACCATTCTGGGCTTGGGGATTTCTGTGTAACCTGAGGATTCTGGTAAAAGCTGAAATCTTGGCACAGTCTTTCCAGTGACTGACAGACAAGGAAGTTGAAAGGGCGCGTCCAGGTGGAAGGTTGTGTGAGGTAATAGGTTTTTCGAAAATCTGGATATGCGAGCCTTTAGAGTGAGAAGACGTCTCCAGGTTTCTTTTAAGCATCTGTTTCTGTCAGTTTTATACAACCAGTTTCCTGGAGGCCTAGGGGAAGTTCTGGAGAGATTTCCAGCATGCTGGTCTGGTTGAGGTGCTTATGGGACTGCTGCTTGCTATGAACTTTTAGCCTCCTTTCTCTTCTCCAGGGCAACGTGGCCTACCCGAGGGACATAGTTCCTTCAGGTCAGGCAGAGCTCAGCTTTCACTGTGGGCCTTTATCCTAGGATTTTCCTCCAACTGATGCCAGTGGACTGTGGTCTCTCCTCAATCGCTAGTGCAGGAACCTCTGACCCTATTCACTGGCAACACCCACAGTGCTGCATTGACATCCATGGAGGCAAGATGGAGGTCACCTTCCATGGTATACCCCTTCGCAGGACTCCAAATTCCTCCTTCAGCTGAGAGGGGTTGCAAATGTCCGAGACTCTTGTACTGTCCTTAACTGAGCTTGGCAAACAGGCCCACGGAAGAATGGTTCCATCCATTCTTATGGAGCTAAGACTAAGAGGTAGATAATTTACCACAGAAGAAAGCAGCTCACCCTACCACCCTTGTATTTCACATATTGAAGTGGCTCTTCCTTTCTTCCACCTTGAATTTTTTGCTCCCATGCTTAGATACCAATTCTTCATCTTTTCCTTTCTCCAAAGCCTGTTACCAAATGTGTTGTTCTGCTTCACACCCTACATAGCCATTCTCTTTTATATTTGACTGGAAGGGGGACTTCTCAGGAAAAACATCTTAAAAAAACAAAACAAAACAATAGCAAAAAAGGAACCAGCAGTGCTCTTTGTTTTATGGGCCACAATGCCATTTTAAAATTTTGTTTGACAAAGCGGTACGGCCTTTAGTGATCAGATATCAGTGGGAAAGTGGCCTTAACTGGTGAGTGTTTTGAATTTAAACTATGAAGACCCTGGCCGCCCTCCTGGAGCTCAGCTGGATCACAAGTTGTCGATGCAAGTGCTCAGGTGAGCTTTCATAGAACTGATTTCCTTCCAAGTTCTGAATGGAATGTTTATTGTGTGGCTGCTTGGATCTGCAGGCTTTACACTCTCTAATAGCAACTTAGAGAGGCTGTGGACTGTGGGCCCGACAGAGGACCAAGAAGGATCCTCCAACTGACCTTTAAGGTAGGCATTTCACAGGTAGATTCCAGAGAGTCTTGTGCTCCAAATTCAGGCATCCATCACTGGCCACTCCCTTTGGTCTGAGCCTCTGGTCTTCTTCACGGCCAATCTAATGGAGATTTTATAACTCACTCTAGGACACTGTAGTCTTCAGGCAAAGGGGTCCCTGAGTCTGCTGATGTTTCAGTGCTGCCAGTCTGCTATGAGAGAAAATGTTCCTGTCTTTTCTTACAGGATAGCTGTAAACCCACAGGTTTAGTGTAAACATCTGAGCATCCTACACAGGTGTTCAGTATCCAAAGTAGGAAGCAGCCATTTAGGTGATCATCTAGGGATCAGGGAAACAAACGCCTAGATAAGAGGTACCTGTTTCTCTGACACCTAGATAGAAAGCTCTGATGTCATCTTTCTTCTGACTTAGAACTAACCAATTGAATATAAAATTATCTGACCCCTCAGGGGCCACCCTGTTCTGCTCTGAAACATTTTCTCCATCCTTCCTCTCCACGCCCATTCCATGATCTCCTCACCTGCTGCTCCTCCATGTCTCTCAGCATATCTGCGTTCTATTTCCACACTTTCATCAAGTAATCAAAGTGACAACCCAACATCCCTGAGGTTCATAGTTGTTATCACATAAATCTGAGAGGAGAGTTCAATTTGAAATGATCTGCAATTTCTCACACTGAACACACACAATTTACCCTTCTGAGGGTAAGCTGCTTTTATACATGTGATCTCATGAAGAAGCCAGAATTTTATTCCATAATTTTAAAACCATATATTTGATGAAAGATTAAGGCAAGCTGTATGTTCATTCTGAGGATACAGATGAACTATTCATTTTTATGTAATTGAGTGGTTATTACTGTTCTTTGAAGATCTCTGACATAGAAAACACTTAAATTGTGACAGTGCTTAAAAACAGTGAGATTTAGGTACTGGGATTGATACATTGATTTAACAAGCTAGAGATAATAATTAATCGGTCAAACATTTAAAGTAAAGATTCTGAGTGAACATTTGAAGGGTCACCAATTTATCCAACATGATTTTTTTTTTTTAAATTCTTCTGTTTGGTGTTAAAAAATGTTAAAAAAAATCAAGACATTTATACTAACTTAAAATCATGAAAAACATGTATATTTACATGTATATATACTAATACTATATAAGACTATACTTATTGAAGCATATAAAATTAAAATGTAGGTAATTAGAGTTCTTTAAATGTATATTTATTGTTTATTTGTAAAACATTTGTGCACTTACCAATGCAGATGAATAATATACTTTGATTTGTTTTTAATTCCAAATAATCATCTCTCTCTATATATGTTGATTATTTCACTCACACCCACGAGCACACACACAATTTAAAACAGAATTCTTTGGAATTCTGCTCCTCAACAAAAGTTTTCAGAACACTGACTAAAGCAAAATATCAGAATCAACTTTTTCAGCATTCTGAAAATTAACCAAAGATTTGCAAAAGTCTAAAGAGCATTTATTTAAGAAAAACAGGAAAAATCGCAGTAAGAATTGCATGCTTTGTGGCATTTCAAGTTACCTTATTCCCAGCTCCTCGCTCCAGCTTCACAGAAGCTTCAAAAATCAACAGTGTGGTAGTTACAGTGGTATTCGTGTGACTGACAGAATAATGTCCGCCAAAGATGTGCATATTCCAAGCCCCCACAGCAGGATTGTGTGTCCTTATGTAGCAAAAAGCACTTTGCCGATGTGATCTTGAGACAGGGAGATGTTCCTGAGTATCTGTGAATCTGATACAATTTCAAGTGTCCCTAGTACAGCGAGGCAGAAAGTGAGGGCTGAGGAGACTCTTGGCTGCCAACTTTGAAGACTGGGGAAGGAACCCAGAGCCAAGGAATACTGGCAGCTCTGAAGCAGAAGGCAGACAGAGTTCCCCTAGAGCCTCCAAAAAGAACAGAGCACAGCTGGTCCCACTTAGACTTCTGCACCGCGGATGGTGATATAATACATATGTGTTGCTTCATCCACTAAATGTGGAATGATGTTCCTGAAGCAAGAGAAAATTAATACAGACATTGGTATCTGCAAGTGGGATACTTTGTTACTGACCATTTAAAGAACATGTATGTGCTTTTGGAATTGAGATTGGGTGGAGGCTAGAAGAATTTAGAGAAACCCAATAAAAAGCGCCTGGTCTACTTCAACCAACTGTTAGTAGAAATGTCACCATTTCCCAGTGTATTTCTCAGACTGCTGCTTGTGAGAGTTCTGGAGAAAATAATGTTATGGAAACAAGAGGAAAGGTGATTCTTGTTATATAATCACAGAATTCTTAGCTTAATTGTACCCAGAGGTTATTTGGAAAGAGGAATTTGTAAGAAAGGAACTTGGACTTTTAGTTACAATTTCTAAATCCAATTGCTGAAATCATGCCCTGGTTTCTTTTAATTGCTTACAGTGCAATATGATAAGATAGAGAAACCTGGAAAGAAGAACTTCTTAGCAAAAAGTAATCAGGATTTGAAATTCTCAGTCTAGCCAAATTGCAGACAACACTAAAATTAGAACACTCAGTGTCAGGAAAGAATGTTCTAGAGAGAAGGCCAAGGGAGCGGCTGGACAACCTTTTCCTTGTGCATTGAAGTATTAACATCTTATTAGACTATTTAGTCACGCAGAGGGCTCTCTAAAAAGGTTACTTATGATCTCAGCAGAAGTCAAGAACGCAGGTGGCCTTGTCAAGGAAGCATCTGGGGGAACAGCCTCCTGTCTAACACAGTGCATCTAGTGGCATGCCCAGGAGACTCTCAGGGTTCTTAAGGACACTGTGAAGATAGAAACAGTGCCCAGCGGGGGCTGAGAAAAACAAGGAAAGGAATAAATAAAAGAAATTTTCTGGAATCACAAAGTTCTATGGGCAGGAAACTATCTAAATTACTTTGGTGAAATTTCATGCTTCCCTTTAAAAAAAATAAAAATAAAAGGTGATTTTCAGGGCAGAGCTGCAGGACCCAAGTGCTTAGTCCTGGACCAGATGGTGAAACTGAGCATCACAAGTATGATCCCAAGGCCTTTAAACCTAGTGGAGTCAACATGCTGGATTTCAAAATTACTGGGGTTAATGATTCCTTTCCTCTATTTTCTCACTGTTTGAATAGAAATGTCTTAAACAGGTGCCCTATACCTCTCCTACCACTGGGTTATAAAAACAGTAACATATTCTCCTGTTTCATGATCAAAGTTGAAGAGAAATTTTGATTCAGGATGGATCATATCAAGAATCACAACCAATATATAGTTTGCATAAAGATATTTGTAATGTTTGAGTTGATACTATTTATATGACATTTTGGACATGACTTGATAATATAATGTCTTGAGATTTTGGAGACTTGTGGATTGAATATACTTGGCATGTGGGATGGATATGAATCTTTGGAAAACAGAGGCAGGACTCTAGTAGACAAAAGAGTGGTCTCCCAATATATCCATGTCATAATCCCTGTAGCAAGCAAATATATTACATATGTAAGAAAAAGGTATTTTTTTCAACATGTTTACATTTAGGATCTCAAGATGGAGACATTATCCTGGGCTATCCTATTGGACTCAATATAATCACATCGATCCTTTGAAAGCTCACAGGAGGTCAAAATCTGGAAAAGGCATGTAAAAAGATTCTTCCTACAGCTTCCAGAGCAAAGTTGGCCCCGAAAACCCACTTCAGACTCTTGACCTCCAGAATGAGAGATAGTGCATCTGGGTTCATTTAAACAATTACACGTGGTAATTTGTTCCAATTGCAAAGGAAATTAGTAAAGCTGAAAACCAGCAGCCCAGCCATCAATCATGAGACAGAAAAGGGTTTGAATCTCCCAGGTCTCATACTCTGAGAACTATCACTAATTGATCTGGAAGTTCCACTGAAATCGACTGCCAAAGCTTGTCTATATTGGATCTGGCTCTAAGCTCCATTAACAGGAAAGAACAGAGTTTTCCCATAGAGCTATTTTTGAAAACCATCCGTGAAACTTATTAAAATAGCAGTCGAACAAGACAATGATGACAGTTGAGAAACATAAAAATCTGACCAAAATCTCACAAAAAGCTGGGGAATAAGTTATCTATTGAGGGAGCCTAAAAGTTTTGATATGATGCTAGAAGTCTAGAAGGAAAATTACATGTGGAGAAGAGCACATACACCCCAAAAAGACTTGACAAGGAAATAACCTCACCTCCTGATGACCTTAGGGTTCCATGAAAGCAGGAGAGGGAGCTCAGCCTGTGTTGTAAAATGCCTGCTGGATGATAAAAAAGGCTGCCCCTGAGCACACACAACCTCCCTCACAGAGCCTGGGAAACAGATCATGCAGAGCTCTGTCCGCTCGTGAGATGAACCCCAACCCAACAGTAAGCCCATGTCGGTGATCACTCATCAAAGAATACAGACTTCATGCAATTAATGGAAGAATTTCAACCAACATCAAGAAAAACAAACAGCAACAATGAACCCTGGGAAGGCTACAAACGTAAGTCCCAGATGGGGCAAATTATTTAAAATACCTAGTTTTCAACAAAATTGTGAAACATGTACAGAAATAGGAAAGTATGGCCTATGCACAGGAATAAAAATCAACAGAAACTACACTAGACATTGAAGACTTGGCCCTGAACCATGGGAAAGCTTGAATGTGATATGTTTTTAAAAGAACTAAAGAAAAAACCTATCTCAAAACTAAAGTATGAGAATGATGTGTCACTAAATATAGACTATATACACAGATAAATAAAACTGTATTGTGCATATATTTCATTTTGCGTCTCTATTTTATACATGATTAAAAAGGCAGCAGCATAAAGCAATAATAAGACTATGCAGATGGTCACATAATATATCAAGTTACTGCATAATAATTAATTTTAAAAGCATTTACATAAAGCTTTATGTTTGTATGTTTATATTATTGTGCTTACAATATGTACGAAAGTAATATTTAGCAATAGCAGCCCAAAGGAGGTGTGTTTGAGCAAACCTGTCTTGGGCTAAGGAAATGACTCCAGATGTAACAAGTCCATAAGAATAAAGGAAAAGAAGCAGAAATGAAGAACAGATTAATTTAAAACATCTATAAGTATACACTCAGTCTCCTCTCAGACTCTCTAAAAGATGTAAAATTATATAAAGCTAAATCATATTATCCAAATAATATAAAATTATATAGTTACAACCATAACAATATATGATCTGCTTTATAATAGCTACTTAGGTAAATAGATACTCTATACACTAAAAAAAAAAAAAAAAAAAAAAATTAAAAATGGGCTGGGTGCAGTGGACAAACCTGTAATCACTGAGGCTTGGGAGGAGGATTGCGAGTTCAGCGCCAGCCTCAGCAAAAGCTAGGCACTATGCAACTCAGTAAGACCATGCCTCTAAATAAAATACAAAAAAGGCCTGGGGTTGTGGCTCAGTGGTTGAGTGCCTCTGAGTTCAATCCTCAGTGCCCCCACAAACAAAATTTACAAACTTTGGAAAAATTAACAATACACTCAAGGAGTATATTCTTAAATACAGATTAAGAATACAATCAATGAGTCAAATAAATAATTACAAGAAGATAATAAAACTCTTTCAGATACATGAAAATGTGAGTGAAAGAGTTAAAATAGTGCTTAGAAATGCCTAAGTAGCTATTAAAATAAGCAATATCTAAAATCAATAACCTACCCTTTCATTTTCAGACACTGGATAAAGAGAAAATCAAACATTTAAACAAACAGAAGGAAAGGAATAATAAAGGTGAATGAGGAAATTACTGCAATAGGAAATGGCAAAGCTAAAGTGAAAAATCAATAAACCCAAAAGTTGGCTCTTGAAAATTTCAACAAAATTGACAAACCTCTAGCTAGATTGACCACAAAAACAAACAAACAAACAAAGAACTCAAATTACTTAAATTCATGAGTGGAATAAAGAATATTATTGAACTTACAGAAATATAAAAAAGGTTTAAACAAAGAAACATAGCATAAACAATTGGGTAACATGAAACAAAAATTACCAGAAGTGATGCAAGAAGAAAAATAAAAGCTTAATTGACCTATAACAAGGAATTGAACCAAAATAATTACCCACAAAGGAAGTAAAAAACCAAATAACTTAACTGATGAATAGTACCAAATATTTGAAGAAGAATTACCATTTCTTCACAAACTTCCAAAAAAGTTGAAGAAGAAAAGCACTTTCCAACTCCTTAAGGGCCAGTTTTACCCTAATATGAAAACCAGACAAAGATACAATAAGAAAAGGATAAAAACAGCTTTTTTGAATTTAAACAAAATAATAATGATTAATAATAATTATTATAATAAAAAGAAAACCCTCAACAAAATTCTGGTTAACCAAATCAAGAAACTGAAGAAGAATTATACACCAGGATGAGGGAAAACTTATTCTATGATTGAAAGTTTCTTTTGAAATCTGAAAGTCAGTTAACACAATAAACCATAAAAACTGAATAAAATACAAAGGTGTCATGATCATCCCAATAATCAGAGGAAAAGGCATTTAATAAAAATGCCTTTTGTGATAACAAAAAACTTTTGTGATAAAAAACTAAATAAAAATAAAAGGAAATTTCTTCAACCTGATAAATGGCATCTATGACAAAACAACAAATACCCCCAAATAACATCATGGTTAATGGTAAAAGACAGCATGCTTTTTCTTTAAAATCAGAAGTAAGTTATAAGCATGTTTCTGCAACTTCTATTTGACACTATACTAGAGGATATAGCCAGAGCAATTAAGTAAGAAAAGAAAAGAAAAGCATCTAGATTTGGAAATAAAGAAGTGAAGCTTTTTCTGTGCGTACATGCTTGATCGTGTATATAGAAAATCCTAAGCGCTCCACTAAAACATAATTAGAACTAAAAATCAAGTTCAGAGCATCCTCAAGATGATGCAGGAGATCTAGGCAGCAACTCTCAACTCCTCCATAGCTCAGAAACAAGGCAGTGAAATACAACTGCTCTGAGAGGTGGGTGACAGAGTGAACACTCTAACACCTGATATTGGACAGCTTGAGATCTGGAAAGATTTGGAGTTTGGTTATCAGAGCAGAAAAAAAGGAAAGAATTCCTTGATCCCGAACCCTGTCCAGCATAGATAGGGTCAGGGGGAAAGGTAACAAAAAGTCAAAGAGGGCCAGGAGAAGCCCACAAGCTTACTTGCTTAGCAGTAGATGGAAAGAATGGGAGACCAAGATCAAACAGGACCTGAGCAGCCAAGACAGTACAAGAAATCACACGATTCAGCTCAAACTGTCAGCTAAAATCTTGGAAGGGCAGGGCAGCCATTGTATGGAGCCCACAGTTAGCCTCCTAGAAGAAATAAAATCAATATAGCTTCTCCCCACCAAAAGATAGTGATGAATAAAACTATAGGGAATATCTCTGAAGGGGAGATAATCCATCTAGAAGGAACTTCTGGAGGGGTCGCAGGTAGCTACAGGCTACTGACACCTCTTGCCCCTCACCATGGACAAGGGGAGTGGGGTGGAGCTGGCCCAAGAGCTGATCACTCCTGAGAAGTGCTACCCTCAACCCCAGTATTCCTGACAGCCTCAGCAGGACCTCAGGTGAAAACAGCCAACTAACACCCTATCCCCAGCCACCAGGCTAGGTAAAATTCCAGTAAGCGGCTTCAGCCAGCCCGAAGGTCTCTGTGTCACAGACTGTGCTCCCAGGCCCCACCGTTGCAGATAGCCACCAAGAACTTAAATAGGGCCTCTACAAAGAAACCTCAGCAAGGGGAATAGTACTCAGCAATTCACAGCTGCCTGTCCTAAGAGGTCAAATGAAGGTAAGCCATCAGACACTCTACCTCAGTCACAGTGACAGGTGAAATCTGGTGACCTGCAGCAGCCAGGATGGAGGCTCCTGCGTCACTCACACGTACCACCCACAGAAAGGGGGCAGTCCTAGGCCCTACAGTTGCTGACAACCACCAAACCCTCAGGGTCACTGTCAACTAGCCCCAGCAGAGAGAGCCAGTGTTCAACATTGCACAGTGGGTCAGCCTCGACCCTGAGCCCTGCACCCTCCACCTCACCCCACCCCCAACAGAAACAGCAGACACAGTGTCCTCCAAATATGCAGATTTGGACCACATCAAAATTCAGAACTTTTGTGCTTTGATCAAAATCATCAACAGCACACACAACGGCAGAAAATATTTGTAAGTCTTACTGTAAGGAAATTTTTAACAGTAGAAAGACAACACACATTAAAACATTGGAAAAGACTTGAATAGATGATTCTCCAAAGAAGGTATACTAATGACCAATAACGCAAAAAAAAAAAAAAAAAAGATATTCAGTGACACCAGTCATTAGGAAATGTATATCCAAACCTCAGTGAGACATGACTTCACCCCAGGAGGCTGCTTGTGTTTAAAAAGATAGAAAGTAGCAAATGTTGGGAAGACTGGAGAATCTGGTACCCCATTCATTACTGGTGGGAGAGTAAAATGTGGTAGCCACTTTGGAAAACTTTATGTGATTCCTCAAAAATTTAAACAGGGGCTGGAGGTATGGCTCAGAGGTAGAGTGCTTGCCTAGCATGCATGAGGCACTGGGTTTGATCCTCAGCACCACATAAAAATAAAATAAAAATATTGTGTCCACCTGTAACTAAAAAACGAATAAGTAAATATTTTTAAAAAATTAAACAGAGAGCTACCTTATGACCATTTTAACTAAAATAATAACTTTTAAGCTTACATGCTCTTTTAAGATCCTGTCTTTGCTTCTCCTTACATAATTTCCTATTCCCTAGTCTATCTTTGGAATGGAAACTTACCATTTAAATTTTACTCTTGTTTTCTGTAGCAAGCGTTCTGTATGTCTTGTGTACATGTTGTAGTCTCTTAGCTATTTGTTCATTATATTCTTGGATCTGTAGGAGAGACCATAATATATTTGGAAGTAAATTCTTCTTAACTTGGACCTGAGAACAGGATTTGTAGATTTGTTTCATAAGTCTAATTATGCTCAACCTGAGGAAAAAACACAGAGAGTAATCAGATCTAGCCAGGGTCAGTAAAGACATTCTGTTTCCATAGAGTTTTGTTCTAAATTTGCTAGAATCGTGGCACTGGAAGTAGATAGCTTCCCAAATCATATTTTTAAAAATTTTATCTACTCTTTTCCCAGAACAAAATGTTGCCATGTCCACATGATCTATCCTTCTATATGAGTGGGGATTTCAAGGATGGAGCTCACTAGTCATTTTCAAATAATTCTGAAACATAAAGATTTAATTTTATTAAATTAGATGAAGGTCACATGGAAATATAGATAACAATAACATTAGATTATCATGATAATATTAAACTGAGACTTCTTGTATTCCCAAGATTCTTTCTGGGGTTTAGTTGAGAGAAGCTACGTATGTAAAATCATGAACATTCCCATTGAAAACTGTTTTAAAAATAAAGTATGCATGATATTTATGCCATTAAAAGTTAAAAAAATATTAAACCTGAAATTGAAGTTGATTTGTGATTCTAACCAAGGTTACATGTTTCAGTGGTGGTAGATTTTAAAGCTAGAGAGCTAATTCAATTCAATTTGTCTCATTCCAGAGCATTTATATAATCCAGATTATGGCTTTTACTAATCTACAACCTATAATAAATTATATGAAAACATCAGAGAGCACCAATTGGGCAGATACATCAGAGTCAACCCCTGAATGTCCACCTGGATTGGAACATTTGGCTGAGGTATAATAATGTGTTTCTTCACTTATTTAATCCATAATATTATGAATTTAGGTTCTGCCATATTATATTTTATGCTATAAAATTTTTGACTATACATTAAACTATTATAATATTAACATTTTTACATATTATTTGAATAAAAATGTTCATTTTTCATTGAGATAATAAACTTGCATTTTAAATGTTATAATATTTACAAATTTATTCTCTAGGAAGCCAGTTTAAGAATAAATGCCTACTTTTGCTGGGTGCGGTGGCACACGCCTATAATCCCAGTATCTCGGGAGGCTGAGGCAGGAGGATCACAAATTCAAAGCCAACCTCAGCAAAAGTGAGGCATTAAGCAATTCAGTGAGACCCTGCCTCTAAATAAAATACAAAACAAAATAGGGCTCAGTGGTTGAGTGCTCTGGTACCAAAAAAAAAAAAAAAAAGAATAAATGCCTACTTTTAAAATATGGAAATGGATTTTGAATATGTAACTTAAAATTAACTCCTAAAATCCTCATTTCACCTAATGTTTTGGTATTAGTAGCCTGGTATGCCAATGTGAAATATGGACAACATTAGGAAATTGTCTTTCATTTTGTACCAGATTGTCTGAGATTGAATTAATCTGTTTATGCTGTCAATTCAGATTTAATTTCCTGTGATACTGTCTCTGAATAATTACCTTTGGCAGTTCAGATGTCTATAATAACTTACCACATTTTATTTTGTAATACTTTAGAAATACAATGGTACGCATCTTCCTTCTTGAAAAGATTGCTTACACTTTCAGTTCTTAATTATAAAGAATTATGCATTATTATGAAATGCAACTAACAAAATATTTTAGAATTTGGGTAAAAGCTATATTAAAATTTATTTCAAATTAACAGCATGGGGCTGGGGTTGTAGCTCAATGGTAGAGCACTTGCCTATCATGTGTGAGGCACTGGGTTTGATCACATAAAAATAAATAAATAAAATGAAGGTATTGTGTCCATCTACAACTAAAGATATTAAAAAACATTTAACAGCATAGATATATTTATCTCTGAAAACCAAAAGTATTTCCAATGATATTGCCAAAGTATTGGTAAATAACATTTTTGTTAACCAAAATATCGGGTACATTAACAATAGCTAAAAGTAAAACTTTAGCCGGGCGCAGTGGTGCACGCCTGTAATCCCAGTACTTTGGGAGGCTGAGGCAGGAGGATCGCGAGTTCAAAGCCAGCCTCAGCAATGGCGAGGCACTTAGCAACTCAGTGAGACCCTGTCTCTAATAAAAACACAAAAAAGGGCTGGGGATGTGGCCCAGTGGTCAAGTGCCCCTGAGTTCAATCCCCAGTACCACAAAAAAAAAAAAAAAGTAAAACTTTTCCAGATTAAGACTTCTACATTTGCCTGCTTTTTTCACTAAAATAAAGTTTTAAATGTAATTTCAATGTGTTAGCAAAGCACGTGCTCACCACATTGAGAGAATCAGAGAAGAGTCAGACCTGGGTTGCTCTGACGGGTTTGCTCTGAAGCCTGAGGAATGAATATGCTTAAGAAATCCACTGCAATCCCAAGGTCATGAGAGAATTTGTAAAAACTAATTGGGGGAATACAGATTTAATTTAAACCAGTTTAAATTTAAACCAGTGATTTAAATTTAAGTTTAAACCAGTGGTTCTCAAAGTAGGGTCCCTGGAACAGCAGCATCAACATCGCCCAGGAGCATGTCAGAAAAACAGAAGATATGTGACAGAAAAATTAGAGATATTGAAAATTGATCAATTTCTTTAAATGTCTCAAAAGTATTTATTTATTTGTGTTGGTGCACTTTAAATTTAGTCTGATTATTTTTTGCTTTAATAGATAAATCAGTTGACAGTGTGTCATCGTTTTGACCTGGAAGGTACGTACCCAAACACACTGATGTATTTATTCATTCTCGAAGATGTAATGTGTTTTGCTGTGGTTAGACCAGCCCCTAAAAGTATAAATTGCCCCTTTGAAGAAAACTAGGCCCTGGAGGCAAAGAGACTCCTCAGAAGGCCCTTAGATGAGGAGGTGAGTCAGAGCAATTTTCTATATCTGCTCCAGGATAGTGCTTGAAGGTGCTACTCTGCACTTTCAGCTTAGCTAAACACAGGTCTGCCTAGAAAAGGTGGTTGAATAAGATGGATATCGTTATCCTAAATGCATGATTGAAGACTTGAAAGGTACGAATATACTTTGTATACAAACAGTGTTATGTAAAAAGATGCTCTATATGTGATGCATACTACTATTATAAATACAACTTTGAATAAAACATAAAAATTAAAAAAATTTAAAAAATTTTTATTCAATGTTCTTGTATATATAACAGTAGTATGCTTTACAATTTATAATACACATAAAGAGCACCTTTATACATATCACTGTTAGTGTGCAAAGTATATTCATGTCATTTTTCATCCTGAATTCCTGAAATACAGGTATCCACTGAAGCAGTGATTCTGGATTATTTAGGAATTCTGCTAGTAGAAGCAGAATCAGCTGAATTTTTACCAAGTGTGAGAAATTAAATTGTCCTTTAAGAATCCAACGTTTTATCTTTATGTCACCTTTTTTTCCTTCGCACAGATGAAACTGTAACCCACGTAAACAAGATTTTTCATTTTAAACATAGTAATGTCATTATTGATGACTTTGTTGTGTACATTTTCTGACTAAAATAGGCATTTAGGTGTTTTCTAACTCATAAAAACCTTTCTAGTTTGTTCTTTAAACAGCAGTTCTTTGAGTTTTATTTTCTTCTTCATGCTGCACTGCATTAAGATGTTTCATTTTCATGAAAGTCATTGAGCAAAGCATGTGCTCACCACATTGAGAGAATCAGAGAAGAGTCAGACCTGGTTTGCCCTGATGGGCTTGCTCTGAAGCCTGAGGAATGAATATGCTTAAAGAAAATATATCTACTACAATACCAAGGTCATGAGAGAATTTGTAAAAACTAATTGAGGAAATACAGAAGAGAGAACTGGAACAAGACAGGGATGCCCCCTTTCACCACTACTATTTAACATAGTACTTGAAACTTTGGCCAGAGCAATTAGACAGACAAAAGGAATTAAAGGGATCCAGATAGGAAAAGAAGAGCTCAAATTAGCACTATTTGCTGATGACATGATAATATACCTAGAAGACCCAAAAAACTCTACCAGAAAACTTTTACAACTAGTAAGTGAATTCGGCAAAGTAGTAGGATACAAAATCAATACCCATAAGTCAAAGGCATTTTTTGTATATCAGTGACAAAGCCTCTGAAAGGGAAATGATGAAAACTACCCCATATATAATAGCATAAAAAAAAATACCTGGGAATCAACGAAAGAGGTGAAGGACCTCTATAACGAAAACTATAGAACACTAAAGAAAGAAATTATAGAAGACCTCAAAAGATGGAAAGACCTTCCTTGTTCTTGGATAGGTAGAAATAATATTGTCAAAATTTCCATACTACCAAAAGCATTATACATACTTAATGCAATTCCAATCAAAATCCCAATGACATTTTTCAAAGAAATAGAAAAAGCAGTCATGAAATTCATCTGGAAAAATAAGAAACCCAGAATAGCTAAAGAAATCCTGAGCAAGAAAAGTGAAGCAGGTGGCATCACCCTACCAGACTTTAAATTACACTATAGAGCAATAGTAACAAAAACAGCATGGTATTGGCACCAAAACAGACTGGTAGACCAATTGTACGGAATTAAGGACACAGAGACTAATACATACAATTTCAGCTATCTTATATTAGACAAAGGTGCCAAAAATGTACAGTGGAGAAAGGATAGTCTCTTCAACAAATGGTTCTGGGAAAACTAAAAATCCATATGCAACAAAATGAAATTAAATCCTTATCTCTCGCCATGCACAAAATTCAACTCAAAGTGGATCAAAGACTTAGGAATTAGACCAGAGTCAATATGCCTAATAGAAGAAAAAGTAAGCTCCAATTTCCAACATATCAAATTAGGCCCCAAGTTCCTTAATAAGAATCCTGTAGCGCAAGAATTAATATCAAGAATTAATGAATGGGATAGATTTAAGCTAAAAAGCTTCTTCTCAGCAAAAGAAACAATCCGTGAGGTGAATAGAGAGCCAACTAATTGGGAACAAATATTTAATACATGCACATCGGATAGAGCACTAATTTCTAGAATATATAAAAAACTCAAAAAACAACAAAAACTAAATAAATAACCCAATCAATAAATGGGCTAAGGAATTGAAAAGACACTTCTCAGAAGAAGATATACAATTAATCAACAAATACATGAGAAAATGCTCAACATCGCTGGCAATTAGAGAAATGCAAATCAAAACTACTCTAAGATTTCATTTCACTCCAGTCAGAATGGCAGCTATCAAGAACACAAACAACAATAAATGTTGGAGAGGATGTGGGGAAAAAGGCACACTCATACATTGCTGGTGGGACTGCAAAATGGTGCAACCGTTATGGAAAGCAATATGGAGATTTCTTGGAAAACTGGGAATGGAACCACCCTATGACCCAGCCATCCCACTCCTGGGTCTATTCCCAAAGAACTTAAAAACAGCACATTAGGGGCTGGGGTTGTGGCTCAGTGGTAGAGCGCTTGCCTAGCACGTGCGCGGCCTGGGTTCAATCCTCAGCACCACCTAAACATAAAATTCATTGTGTGCAACTAAAGCAAATAAATAAATATTAAAAAAAAAAAAAACCAGCACACTACAGTGACACAGCCACTTCAATGTTTATAGCAGCACAATTCACAATAGCTAGGTTGTGGAACCAACCTAGATGTCCCTCAGTAGATGAGTGGATAAAGAAAATGTGGTATATATACACAATGGAATTTTACTCAGCAATAAAAGAGAATAAAATAATGGCATTCGCTGGTAAATGGATGAAGTTGGAGAATATAATGCTAAGTGAAATCAGTCAATCTCAAAAATCCAAATACCAAATGTTTCCTCTGATATAAGGAGGCTGGTTCACAGTATTGTTGGGTCGGGGTACATAGGAGAATTAGAGGAACACTAGAATGGTCAAAGGGAAGGGAGGGGAAGGGAGGGAGCAAGGGGGGATGGAGGGGAAAAAAAAAGAAAAAGTGGTTGAATAAGATGGATGTCATTATTCTAAATGCATGACTGAAGACTTGAATGCTACGAATATACTTTGTATACAAACTGTTTTGTATAAAAAGATGCTCTATATGTGCAGTATGAATTGTAATACATACTACTACTATAAATAAAAAAAATTAAAAAAAATCAACCATAGCACTACTAAAAAAAAAAAAAAAAAAAGAAGAAGAAGAAGAAGAAGAAGAAGAAGAAGAAGAAGAAGAAGAGAGAAACAACCGAAGTTGCTCATAATGTAAAAAGTCACAAAAATAGCAGGAAGACTCTAAGCATCCATGTGTAAGGAGCTAGTTCTCTAAACCAGTGGTTCTCAAAGTATGGTCCCTGGAACAGCAGCATCAACATTGTCCAGGAGCATGTCAGAAAAACAAGTCCCCAGGTTCTGTCATAGGCCCAAAGTAATTTAATAAGTAATTTACACATGTCTCACATCAGTATTACTAACAAATCACCATGTTGTTTCATTCTCCAGTTCTCTGTTATTTGGAAACTAATAAAACATATGAGGTTATGAATAATCAAGGACATAGAATTTATTTTGTAGAAGAGCAAAGTAATTGCTTCCTGCGGTATTTCTGTGGGTTGGCCAGGCCGTTTACCATGAAGATTTATGATAACACAGGTCAAGTCGTGATCACTGTGCATAAAGGTCTAGGAAGCTGCTGCTGTTGCTGCATTGGCTGGTGCCGCAGCTACTGTCCACAAAAGGTCAGTAACTGCTTCTTACCCCACATGATTGACAATGTATTTGACATCCTTCAGAAGGACCTCAAAGCAAGGCAGTATGATAAAAGTTAGACATTGGATTTTGTTACAAAAAATTATCTGGTATGAAGTGTCAGAGAACTAAATTTTTGTACCACATGTCCACAGGCTGAGAGTTACACGATCTTTAGGGTTTTGTTTGTTTGTTTATTTCATACACACACACACACACACACACATATATATACATATATGTATATATATATATATATATATATATATATATATTTAATTCTAAAATATCTAAGCATCCATCCAACGTTCCATTTTGACTGTGGTCATTTATAATTCAGATAAGTGACAGTTTTGAGTTTCTCAGTTTTATAGTTACTGCGATGCTTCAAACTATTATTTTGGGTTGTTTCATGAGATGGATAGCCAAGCACAGCCACAGGAGAATGCACAGAAGCTGCACAAGACAGCAAAGTTAGTTATACTCACAGGTCCTAGAGATAGTCACCACACAGCTCCAGGGGGTCTCAGGGGAAATACCTGTGAGTGGCTTCACCAAACTGGTGGGGAGCAGAGAAGGAGAGAGCTGGGACTCATGGACAGGTGTCTTTATTGTATTTTTGATTCTCTTTTTCATCTATCTATCTATCTATCTATCTATCTATCTATCTATCTGTCTGTCTATCCAATATCACGTGTGTATTGGTAGAAGAATGAAAGAGAGAGTCTACATCAATAGGGGAAGTCTATTTTGTCAATACATTTTCAGAAACGCTACCAAGGCAAGTCAATGGAAAAGTAAAAAATTCTGCTTGATGATTGTATTTCTCCTCATTTAAAAGTTCCTCTTGAATAATTCCCAATAATGATTAGTTATTGAAAGTGCTTAGGTCTTGAGAATATTCTATTAGGGATAATGTAATTATTTCAAGTTTTTAGATGCAATTATAACAGTATTTTAGTTGAAATCTTCCTTTTGATGTTGCTCATATATATAAAACATTCATCTGTGTAAATTTACCCTTTACTCTTTGACTTGAACAAATTCATGAAGATTGTTTTGTAGTCTTTTTAAATGTTTATTTTCTATTTTGTAATATAAAAGTACAAAATTTTCATTTCTTTAACTGTATTTTTATATATAAATATATGAATGTATGTATTTACTTCCTTTTCATGCTAGTTAGGAATTGTAATATAATGTTGGATAGAAGCAGAAGAGAAGATAGCTTTGAATTTTGTCCTGTTTTAGAGGAAAGAATTCATTATTTAGGTGTGATGCTATATGTAAGTTATTGAAAGATAGCTGTTATTCAGTTGAGAAAGATCCCATCTGATTCCAATTTTCTGATTTGATTAGTACTTACTTTTATATTTTGTCAAATTTTTTCTATGGATTGTAAGTATATGACTTTTCTTTTATTCTATTAGTAGAAATAACAAATGTTCTTTTTTAATGTTAAATAAGCCTTCTCTTCCTGGAATAAATCTGCTTTGAACATGTTTCATTTATGTATTTCTGGGTTCAATCTACTAAGCCTTTGAGTCTGTATTAATAATATATCAGTCTAGTTTTCCTTTACATCTTTATGTGGCTTTAGAATTTAGGATGATGTTGGTCTCATAAAAAGCATTTGTATTTTTTCCTTATTCCTTTCCTTTTCTGAAAGAGCTTTCGTAGGATTAGAATTATATCGTTTTTCAATATTTGATTGTATTCTACAGTGAAGCCATTTCATCTTTGAGATGTATATGTGCAAATGATATTAAATATTAAATTCAAAATTTTCTTAACAGCTCTAGTGATATGTTTTTCTATTCTTTAGTTCATTTTTATCATTTGTTTTTTCAAATACTTTGCTGATCTCAGTTGTTGAATTTATTGGCATAAAGTTCTTGATTTATTTCTATATTTTTCTAAGTTTACAAGCTTCATACAATACTGCTCTTGCATTTCTGATATCTGTAATTTGTGATTTTTTATAATGTTGTATTTTTATACATTTATTTTATTTATTTTTATGTGGTGCTGAGGATCACACCCAGTGCCTCACACATGCTAGGCAAGTGCTCTACCAGTGAGCTACAGCCCTGGCACCTAATTTGTGATTTTTCTATGCTTACTCTATGATTTGTATTGATCTTTTCAAAGAACTATCTTTTCCTCTCATTTATTTTCTTTGTTTTTGTTCATTAATCTTTTCATTGATTTGTTTCCTCTAATGTTTATTGATTCCTTTCTTCTAAATTTTTTCTTGGCTTATTAAATTGAAAACTTTTAATTCTGGTTTTAAATCTTTTTCCACTTTTCACACGAGCATTTAGAACCATATTTATTTATGTGTATTTATTTGTGTATATTTAGAACTGCATGTGTACTATATAGATGTTTAGGACTATTTACGTCCTTCTGTAAGCATTAGTTAGGTATAAGTTTGATAGGCTCTATTTAATTACTACTCATTTCAAATGTTTTCTCATTTTTCTACACTGTTTCTCTTCATCTAAGAGTTGTGTCAACAGACTTTTTCAGGTGACAGAAACCTCACAGTAATCTAAAAAAAGAAGCTGATAATAAAGAATTACAAAGCTGTGATAGGCAAGTCTCATGTAGTTATAAAGAAAGCACAAAGGGGCACACCTGAGCTGAGAAAGCCAGTACCCAAGGCAGGGCAGGGTTGCAGTTCAGCCTTGGTGGAGAAGGCATGCATCAGCCAGTAGCTGGAGGATACAGAAGCCGCCTGGACCAGAGCTGGTCCACAGCACCATGAGGAAACACGTCTCTGTGGTGCAGGCATGCTCTGGTAGGAGAAGGGCATGGCAGGTGACTGGGTTTCCTTTGTGGATGTGGGGGGCCAGAGCTGGTAGGCAGGCAGGCAGAGGCGGCTGAAACCACAGCTGGTCTGAATCCTAGGATATGCTGTGTCCATGCGGGGAGATGAATGGAAAATAAACCTTAAGAACACAGGTGAGAAGCAACAAATAGGTGGACACAGGAGGAGGGGTCTTGGGGATGCAGTCCTAGAATGTACAGTAACCACCACATCAGGAATACCAGTCTGGTGAGGTTGCTGGCCAGGGCTGCAGGTTTACAGAGGTAATCTACAAGCTTGATTTGCTGCAAGAGCAGAACACCAGTGAATGTCCCCAGACCCCTGCACAGCTGAGCAACTACGGAGAAGGTGCAAGGAGGTCAGGTGGAGGGCAAGGTCACCGCAGCCAGAAGAAGTAGGAAAAGAATCCCTCTGCCTCACGCAGTGTCCCTCCAGTGCCCTCTGCTGACAAGGGTTACCCTCAAGTTCACTGTCAAGGAGAAATGCTAGTCCCAGAGCAAGTAGAGGAAGAAGGGTCAGTTTGGAGCTGAGAGGTAGTAAGTTGATAACTGACACCATTACTTAAAAGTACATTTCTAAATTTCGAGGTGTTTTTATATCTTTGTATTATTTACTTTTCACTCAGTTCGGTTGTAGTTAGGGCACATGCTGTGTATGATTTCAATCTTTCAAAAATTGACTGTAAATTATTTACTGGGCCAGCATCAGTCCTACTTTATGGAATGTTCCATTTGGATCTGAGAAACTGAGTATGCTGTTCATAGATGAGACGTTTTACAGTGTCCACTCATTCAAAATTGCTATTGGAACAATCGCATTTCCTATCTCTTTAGTGACCTTCTGCCACCACTGTGGTATGATTGGATATAAATAGATATGTACATGTGTTTTATACACACACTCTTTTAGTCATATTTTTCACTGCTGTGACTAAAAGACCTGACAATATCAATTTTAGAGGAACAAAAGTTTATTTGAGGCCTCACAGTCTCAGAGGTCTCAGTCCATAGACAGCCAACTCCTCTTCTTGGGCCTTGAGGTGAGGCTGATCCAGGTGGAAGAGCGAGGCAGAGGGAAGCAGTTTACAGGATCAGGAAGCAGAGAGAGACTCCACTCGCTAGATACAAAATATATATCCCAAAGCTATACCCCAATGCCCCACCTCCTCTGCTTTACCCCACCTGCCTTCAATTACCACTCAATTAATCCCATCAGGTGATCAATTCACTGGTTAAGACTTTCACAACTCAATCATTTCTCCTCCAAACCTACTTGCACTGTGTCACACATGAGCTTTCTTTCCAATACCAGGGATTGAACCCAGGTGTACTCTACCACTGAGCCACATCTTTAGCCCTTTTATTTTTAAATTTACTGAAAGGGTCTCACTAAGTTGCTGAGGCTGGCCACGAATTTGTCATGCTGCTTCCTCTGCCTCCTGGCCACTGGGATGACAGACCTGCAGAGTTTCCATTTCTTGAGGGCAGGTTCCAGTGTAACCTCTCTCTCATAGGAACTTTGGTCACTATTCTCTTTTTATTATGACACTGGATGTGCACAGCAATATTGGATCAGCATTAATTCCTATCACATCTCTCAAGCATTCCTATTTGCTTATAGAATGTTTTGCATTTTTTTGCAAAACGTAGAATGGCACAGCTCCAGGGATTGCAATTATATTTTGCTGCAAGATATTAGACATATAGCATCTAAGTTCTTTCTGAATCTGTCTTCTCCATTGATCTCCTCCACCTTTATTTGAACTATTTTCTTTCACCCCAGATCTCTCTGTCTTGCTCAGTTGAGTTGAAATTGCTCCAGACATTTCTTGTCAGTGTTAAGTACAGTTTTGTCGTGAAAGGGAGATTCGTATTTTTAGAAATTATTTTTATTTTTATTTGTTCTAATTTGTTATACATGACAACAGAATGCATTTCAATTCGTTGTATACAAATGGAGCACAACTTTTTATTTCTCTGGTTGTTCACGATGTAGAGTCATACCTTTCATGCAAACATACATGTACCTAGGGTAATGATGTCTGTCTCATTCCACCATCTTCCCCACCTCAGTGCCCCCTCCCCTCCTCACACTCCCCTTCGATCAATCCAAGATTCCTCCATTCTTCCCTTGCCCCACCCCTACACTTAAGCATTAGCATTCACATAGCAGAGAAAACCTCTGGCCTTTGGTTTTTGGGGATTGGCTTAATTTACTTAGCATGATATTCTCCAGCTCCATCCTTTTACCTGCAAATGACATAATTTTATTCTCTTTTAATGCTGAGTAATATTCCATTGTGTGTGTGTATGCGTGTGTGTGTATTATTGGTATTGGTGTATACACACACACGCACACACACACACATACATACCACAATTTCTTAATCCATTCATCTACTGAAGGGCATCTAGGTTGCTTCCACAGTTTAGCTATTGTGAATTGTGCTGCTATAAACAGAAGTGGCTGCATTACTGTAATATGCTTTTTTAAGTCCTTAGGGTATAGACCAAGGAGTGGGATAACTGGTCAAAGGGGGGTTCCATTCCAAGTTTTCTAAGGAATCTCCATACTGCTTTCCAGAGTGGTTGCACCAATTTGCAGTTCCACCAGCAATGTATAAGTGTACCTTTTCCCTACATCCTTGCCAACACTTATTATTGCTTGTATTCGTGATAATTGTCATTCTGACTGGAGTGAGATGACATCTTAGAAGAGTTTTGATTTGCATTTATCTAATTACTAGAGATGTTGAACATTTTTTCGTATATTTGTTGATTGATTGTATTTCTTCTTCTGTGAAGTTCCTTAGCCCATTTGTTGATTGGTTATTTGTTGTTTATTTGTTTTTGTTTTTTTGGTGTTAAGTGTTTTGGGTACTTTATATATCCTGGAGATTAGTGCTTTATCTGATGTATGTGTGGTAAAGATTTTCTCCAACTCTGTAGATTCTCTCTTCACATTATTGTTTTGCTGAGAAGACACTTTTTAGCTTGAATCCACCCCATTTATTCATTCTTGATTGTATTTCTTGCACTTCAGGAGTCTTGTTAAGGAAGTTAGGTCCTAATCTGACATGATGAACATTTGGGCCTCCTTTTTTCTTCTATTATGACCATATGCTTCTTGATCCACCTTGAGTTGAGTTTTGAGAATGGTGAGAGATAGAGGTTTAATTTCATTTTGCTGCACATGGATTTACAGTTATCTGATAATAACTGTGTCTTCTATTCTGGACCATTGGTCTACATGTCTATTTTGGTGCCAATACCATGCTGTTTTTGTTACTATATCTCTGTAGTATAGTCTAAGGCCTGGTATCGTGATGCCTTCTGCTTCACTCTTCTTGCTTAGGATTGCTTTGGCTATTCTGGGTCTCTTATTTTTCCAAATAAATTTCATGATTGCTTTTTCTATTTCTATGAGGAATTTCAATGGGATTTTAATTAGAATTGCATTAAATATGTATAATACATTTGACAATACTGATTCTTCCTATCCAAGAATATGGCCATTTTGACAATATTAATTCTTCCTATCCAAGAATATGAGAGATCTTTCAATCTTCTAAGGTTTTCTTAAATTTATTTCTGTAGTGCTCTGTAGTTTTCATTATAGAGGTCTTCACCTCCTTTGTTACATTGATTTCCAAGTATTTTATTTTATTTTTAAGGCTATTGTGAATGGGGTAATTTTCCTAATTTCTCTCTCAGAGGATTCATTACTGATACATAGAAATGCATTTGATTTGTGGGTATTGATTTTATATCCTGCTACTTTGCTGTATTCATTTATTAATTCTAGAAGTTTTCTGGTGAAATTTTTTGTATCCTCTAAATATAGAATTATGTCATCAGAAAACGGTAATAGTTTGAGTTCTTCTCTTTCTATTTATATCCCTTTAATTTCTTTTGTTTAATTTCTCTGGATAAAGTTTCAAGGACTATGTTAAATAGAAGTGGTGAAAAGAGAGTACCCCTGGTCTTGTTCCAGTTTTTAGAGGGAATACTTTCAAGTTTTCCCCCATTTAGTCTGTTGTTGGCCTTGGGCTTAGCATAGATACCTTTTATAATGTTGAGAAATGTTCCTATTATCCCTAGTTTTTCTAGTGTTTTGAACATGAAAGGGTGCTGTATTTTGTCAAATTATTTTTCTGCATCTATTGAAATGATCATATGATTCTTATCTTTAAGTCTATTGATGTGATGAATTCTGTTTATTGATTTCCACATGTTGAACCAAACTTGCATCGCTGGGATGAACTCCACTTGGTCATGCTAAACTAATAAGTTTTTATATGCAATTTGCCAGAATTTTATTGAGAATTTTTTCATCTATGTTCATCAGAGATATTGGTCTGAAGTTTTCTTTCCTTGCTGTGTCTTTTTCTGGTTTTGGTATCAGGGTGATACTAAACTCATAGAATGAGTTTGGAAGGATTTCCTCTTTTTCTATTTCATGGAATAATTGAGGAGTATTGGTATTAATTGTTTTTTGAAGGTCTTGTAGAATTCGGCTAAGAATCTGTCTGGTCCTGAGCTTTTCTTGGTTGGTAGGCTTTTGATGGCTTCTTCTATGTCACTGCTTGAAATTGATCTGTTTAAATCGTGTATGTCTTCCCGATTCAGTTTGGGCATATCATACGTCCCTAGAAATTTGTTGATATCTTTGAGATTTTCTATTTTATTGGAGTATAAATTATCAAAATAGTTTCTAATTATCTTCTGTATTTCAATATTGTCTGTTGTGATATTTTTCCTTTTTCATCACAAATTTTAGTAATTGAGTTTTCTCTCTCCTTCTCTTCAGTAAGGTGGCTAAGGGTTTATCAACTTTATTTATTTTTTCAAAGAACCAGCTTTTTGTTTTGTTGGTGTTTTCATTTGTTTCTTTTGTTTCAATTTTATTGATTTCAACCTTGATTTTAATTATTTCCTCTCTTTTATTACTTTTGGTGTTGATTTGTTCTTCCTTTTCTAGGGCTTTGAGATATAATATCAGGTTATTTATTGACTTTTTATTTTTTTAATTAATAATCTCAATTTAATGAACTTTCCTCTTAGCACTGCCTTCATGGTGTCCCAGAGATTTTGATATGTTGTGTTGGTGTTCTCGTTTACTTCTAATTTTTTTTTTTATCTCTTCCCTGATGTCTTCTGCTATCCATTTGTCATTCAATAGTATACTATTTAGTCTCCAGGTGTTAGAGTAGCTTCTATTTTTTATTTTATTATTGATTTCTAATTTCATTCCATTATGATCTGATAGAATGCAGGGTATTATCTCTATTTTTTTGTGTTTGCTAAGACTTGATTTGTGGTATAACATATGGTCTATTTTACAGGATTCATGTGCTGCTGAGAAAAAAGTATATTTGCTTGCTGATGGATGAAATATTATATATGTCTGTTAAGTCTAAATTATTGATTATATTATTGAGTTCTGTAGTTTTTTTTTTTTTTTTTTTTTTTTTTTTTTTGTTGTTGTTGTTAATTTTTGTTTGGAAGATCTATCCAGTGGTGAGAGAAGTGTGTTAAAGTCACCCAGTATTATTTTCTTGTGATCTATTTAATTCTTGAAATTGAGAAGGGTTTGTTTGATATATGTGGATGCTCAATTATTTGGGGCATAAATATTTACAATTGTTATGTCTTGTTGATGTATGATTCCTTTAAGCAGTATGAAATGTCCTTCTTTATCCCTTCTGACTAGCTTTGGTTTGAAGTCCACTTTATCTGATATGAGGATCTAAACCCCCACTTATTTACATGGCCCATGTGAGTGGTATGTTTTTTCCTATCCTTTCACCTTCAGTCTGTGGATGTATTTTCCTGGGGGGGAGGTGAGCCTCTTGAAGACACCATATTGTTAGGTCTTTTTCCTTTTAATCCAGTCTGCCAGTCTATGTCTTTTAATTGATGAGTTTAGGCCACTAACATTCAGGGTTATTATTGAAATATGGTTTGTATTCCCATTCATTTTGGGTAATTTTTGGTTTTTACCTCGATTTGGTTTCTCCTTTGATTAGCTTTTCCTTTTGTATTTCCTCCCTTTGCTGATTTTAATTGTTGTTTTTCACTTCCTTCTCATGGAATATTTTGCTGAGAATGTTCTGTAGTGCAGGCTTTTTCATCGTAAATTCTTTTAGCTTTTGTTTATCATGGGAGATTTTTATTTCATCATCAAATCTAAAGCTTAATTTTTCTGGATATAATATTCTTGGTTGGCATCCTTTTTCTCTCAGAGTTTGGTATATGTTGTTCCAGGACCTCATACCTTTGAGGGTCTAGGTTGAGAAATCTGCTGAGATTTGAATTGGTTTCCCCTATGTATAATCTGAAACTTTTGTCTTGTGGATTTTAAATTTTTATTCTTATTCTGTATGCTAGGCATTTTTATTATAATGTGCCTTGTTGTGGATCTGTAGTAATTTTTGTACATTTGGTGCCCTGTAAGCTTCTTGTATTTGATTTTCCAAATCATTATTCAGGTTTGGGAAATTTTCTGATATTATTTCATTGAAAAGGTTGTGCATTCCTTGAGTTTGTGTTTCTGTGCCTTCCTCTATTCTGATTAATCTTAAATTTGGTCTTTTCATGTTATCCCATAATTATTGGAGCCTCTGTTCATGATTTCTTACCTCTTCAACTTTATTTTCAAGATTCTATATTTTGTCTTTATTGGGAGAGGGTCTGTCTTCCAGTGATTACTCTGTTGTTGATGCTTTCTATTGAAGTTTTAATTTTGTTTGTTTTTTCCCTCATTTCAAGTAGTTCTGTTGTTTTTTTTCAGAATCTCTATCTCTTTCTTGAAGTAATCTTTTGTTTCTGCACGTGCTCTCTTATCTCTTCATTGAAGTGATCACTTGTTGCCTCTATTTACTCTCTTAAATCATTCTTTCAAATGTTTCTTTCTAGGCCTTCTCTCTCTCTCTCTTTAGATGCAACTAGTACTTTGAGTTCTTTATGTATTCTTCCAGTTATTCTATGAATTTTTGTGTAATATATGTATGTTGATTCTGTGTTCTTATGGGAATATGGTAGCAAATTATTTAAAGTTTTTTTCTACCACATAACTATATAACTTGAAGACTGTAAGTATCTATAGAGCTTCTCTAATCCTTTAAATGGCTACAGAATAACATATTATATGGATATACCATAATATATTCAATAATGCCTAATGTATTCTGATGAACAAGCTTTAGGTAACAATGGGGACATAGAATTCTAATGAATTCATACTTGCACTGTCAAAAATACAGAAGTGCATGAGGTGTTGGGTAAATAAGCAGTTTTTGTTGTTATTGGAATTTAAGGCTTATTTCATGGGAGTGGTGGTCATTTTAAAAATAATTCTCATAAGCACCTAAAGAAGGAGAGAGTTATTATGCTTCTTTTGCAAATAGAAAGGGAATTTTAGAGACATAGTCACTTGACCACATTCCACACAACTAGTAAGCAGCAGAGTCAACATTTAAATCTTGGGTCTCTTCAATTCCATGTCCATTTGCCAACATAAGCTTCCTTAACCACAGAACATTCTGTGCAAAACACAGTGTAGTTAGCAGGTGGCAAATAACTAAGTATAGTGTTACTTGCAAATCTGACATCTCATTGGATCAATATTATGTCTTTCAATCTTTTGTAGTTAATAGTTGAAGCTCCACCTGGTCAAACAATTGGCTATGTTTACCAACATTTTAACCCTATTTGGCCAAAGTTTAAAATAAAAAATAAGGAAAAGGAGGATGTAATGCAAATCAAAGGACCATGTTTGATTTCTGGCTGTCTTAGAGATCTAAAATTTAATGTGAGTAATTCATAATTTTTTAAGATTATCATTGTCAAATTAGTTAATTATTTGATTATTTTCTAAATTTAAAAATTAGTGTGATTAAAAGAAAAACATACACTATTTACATTGTTACTATACTTACTTTTTTCTCAAATGAACTAATTCACGATATTCTTGTTTAATTAAAACCTAGAAATTCATGTAATTTATAAAACATCCCCTAAAGCTATCTTTTTTGTTTATATTAATCAAACAACTAGTTTTGTATTTAATATTTTAAGTAATATTATAAGAAAAGAATTATACTTTATTGCAATGGACAATGACATAATCTGACAATAATTACAAATTATAGATTACTGTTAATTAATATAGCTTTCGCTTTTCACAAAATTCTGAAATTTGTATGATATTTAAAAATAATTTTATGTGCTTGCAAATTTACTTCACAGATGAAGACCAATATCTAGAAAATAATCTTGGAACCTAACTACTAACAATGCTAAACATAGTTAATAAAATTAAATGACTGGGTACATTTATTTAAATCTTAAGCTTCCCAAACAACAAAAAAAATAATGCATTATTTGAAAATATTAAATATGCAAAAGCAGTGGATTCCAAAATTTCATCAAGGACATTGTTTATTGGTTGGTTGGTTTTTACTATCAAACTGTCTAGTCAGAAATATCTCCTGACTTTCTTTCTTTCCCTAGAATCATGTAAATTCATTTTTGTGGTATGGATTCTGATTAGTACCTGCACAAAATGATTAAGGAAAACATGCATAAGCAAATTAATGGTTACAATATTTTTAGTTTGGAAAATAGTATAACAAGCACACAGATCTCTGTTCTAAGTTGGAAACAAAAATCACAGAGTGCTCAATGTATAAAACTATGGAAGCTAAAGCCACTTTGGCTCATTTTTACTTCCATCAAATAACAAACGCTTTGTTTGCATTGTTCTATATCTCACAGTACTATACAACAAGTCCTACTTTATTCTAACATCTCCAAAATTTTCTCTAAGGTGTGTAAGACATTTCTTATTTCTTCTAAGTTTGAGCAAAACAATTTTAAAGCCGGCATTCTTGGTAAGCCCCCAGTATGAGGGACAGGAAGGGAGGCTGTGGTTCTGTAGGCAGTGTTCCTGTGGATGACCACAGACAATGTTTTTGGCCACCAAGAAGAGGAGAAAGAAGATACAGTAGCCAGGACTAGGGTTAAGCAAGTGAGGCATACAGCGCAGGTATTGAACTTAAGGGATGCTAAAAAACTCAGTCATTGAGGTGATAGTTGAATATGATATTTTTAAGAAATCAAAATTAATTCAGAAAACTCCATTATAAGCAAATATCCATTACTTAAGCCCGGCATAACTTGCCTTCCTGCTTTGCCCTGATCTTGTGTCTGGCTAGATGCACTCAAGGAAGCATAGTTACTTTGAGAAATAAGTCCTTAGCAAGTTCTGATTTTAAAGTTAAAGGAACCCAAGGAGAGGGAAATGGTGGAGGTGCCTAGAGGATGAATACTCAGTCTCTTATTGGGAATGAGATTTAAGACACATATAAGGAATTAGCCTTACATGGGCATGGACATGGCCCATTCTTCATAGTGGGAAGGAAGCAGGGAATTATGGTGAGGATACAAGGACTTTGTAGGGCCAGAGTCTGGGACTCTATAAGTTCCTGTCTAGTCGCCTCAATTTATTCCATAACATAGGAGATGAGATGTAATGCTGAGGTTTCTGAAAAGAGTGCAGAAGTTTGGACATAGTTAATTCAAACACTTCCATATTTCTCCTTCTCCAAATTCCTTAATACCACTCACAGGCCTATGCATGACCCAGCCCTGCATGCCTCTCTTGCCTATTCATTCCTGCAACTAGGCCCCTCATTTCACTCCACTTACACTCCCTCTTAACTCCCAACATGCCGTTGTTTCTCTACCTGGGATTCTCTCTGTCTCTTAATTCCTGTTTTCTAATTCCTTCTGGTCCTCTAAGCCTCAGCTTAAATGATGCTATCCACAAGTCCTTGCTCTAAAATCATCTCCATGGTCTGTTTTTGTCTGCTTATTACCTCTCCCTTTGATTCCATCATATTTCTACACCTCTCCCTGTATTGTACTATTACAAGTAAAGTAGAATTTTCCCCAGTCTTGTTCTTTTATATTTGCCTGAGTATCTCTTATGAGGAAGGAGGGCATGTTTTTTTTTGTGTAAGAAGTTATGCTCCAAGGAATCTATACATATTGTCTTAGTTCATCACAGTGCTATAACAAAATACTTGAGACTGGGTAACAGTATCAACCTCAAGATACAGAGATCAATGTTAAAGATGGGGTGAGGAAGAGATGGAGAGATGTATAGACAATTGAGATCACTTATAGAAGTGCTGAGCTAACTATGAAAGAGCTGAAGAGCTACTGCTTTTCATTTTGCAACTAAAGTGATTTTCATATCAAATTTAAGCATATGTTTTTGGGTGGGGGATGTATGTGCCCATGTGCATATTGTCAGTTATATGTAATTTGTAAAGCTAATCTTAGGCAGAAATTGTCTACAGGTATTTTCCCAGGCAAGTTTGTGCCCATGTTGCATAATCTTTTAATGGTAGGACAAAATAAGTATTAATTATAACTCATAAGGTTCAGAGAAAGTTAGGTGCAAGAATACCTTTGCATTTTAATGATACATTTTTTCCTTTTAGATATTGTCTGTGGATGATGAAAGGGTTATTGGAAATATTTCAAAACATTGCCCTGGATTTGTGAGAGGATTGTTAACAGATGCTGATTCATTTAAAATCCAGTTTCCATTTGATCTTGATGTTAAAATCAAAGCATTGATGCTTGGAGCAAGTTTGTTCATTGTGAGTCTATTTTTATTATATTTAGCTGAAAATTACATTTTCTGATATTGCTGTAACCTTTGCTAATATTTCTCCTCAAATCATCTGAATCAATTGCAAATTGTGCCTTTTAGGTCTAGTCATCAGTCCCCTAATCACATCATAGATTCAGTATTCACACAGCAAAGAAGCAAAAACCAGCATTATATAACCACAAACATTGAAGTCCTTTGTTTTTATATAAAAACTCACACTAAGCTATTGATAATAGGAACAAAATGGTTCATTTGATATAAATTACTGATATTTCAGACAGTTTGAAATTTTTCTGGTAAATTTTTTTTTATTTAAGAAGAAATATATTGTTTATTAGGAAAATATACTTATTATCTTAGTCCATCATGGTGATATAACAAAATACTTGAGACTGGGTAACAGTATCAACCTCAAGATACAGAGATCAATGCTAAACAGTTATAGACTGGCAAAATCATCATTGTAATGAGAACTTTATTCACACCTCCAAATTGTTACTAGATATGAGACATAATCTTAGTTATCTAGAATTTAAACAAAATTAACAAGACTGATATCATGCATTTATGTAGACTTTTTTACCTAATAATTACATAGCTCACATTACTCTCAAATAAATGCTGTTTACAAAAATTGATTTTATAGAGATCCCAGAATAAAGTCCCAACACATTTTAGGGAATCAGTCTCATCAAGATCTTGGTTGTCTGAGAAAATGAGACTAAATTAGAACTTATTACAGTTAAATACTTTTAAATGCATGTGCAGGAAAAAAAATGTAAATAACTCAAGAATAAAAAGATATAATGGAAAATTTTAGGTATCAATATATAATAAATCATTATATGTAAAAATTCTTTGTTCTATCCAGCATGTAAAGAAAGGTGTATGACTATGAATACTTATTAAAGAAAAGTGTATGACTATGAATACTTATTAAAGAAAAGGGGGAAATTAATGATCTCCATTACTTAAAACTGACAAACTACTAAAAGATCAGATTAAACCCAAAGGAAGCAAAATAAAGGACATATTGAATAATGGAGCAAACAAAGATAAAAGAACAAGCAACACTCATACTTAAATTGTAAATTGAATTTAAGTCTCTAAATTGAAAAGGTACCAATCAATAAATGGGCTAAGGAACTGAATAGATACTTCACAGAAGAAGAAACACAATCAATCAACAAACATATGAAAAAATGTTCATCATCTCTAGCAATTAGAGAAATGCAAATCAAGACTACTGAAATTTCATTTCATTCCAGTCAGAATGGCAATTGTCAAGAGTACAAGCAATAATAAGTGTTGGTGAGGATGTGGGGGAAAAGGTACACTCATACATTGCTGGTGGGACTACAAATTGGTGCAACCACTCTGGAAAGTAGTATGAAGATTTCTCAGAAAACTTGGAATGAAACCACCATTTAAATTTTTTTTTAGTTGTTGATGAACCTTTATTTTATTCATTTATTTATATGTGGTGCTGAGGATCGAACCCAGTGCCTCACACATGGGAGGCAAGCGCTGTACCACTGAGCCATAACCTCAGCCCCTGAAACCACCATTTGACCCAGCCATCCCTCTGCTTGGTTTATTCCCAAAGGACTTAAAGTCAGCATACTCCAGTGATGCAGCCACAGCAATGTTTATAGCAGCTCAATTCACACTAGCTAAACTATGGAACCAACCTAGATGCCATTCAACAGATGAATGGATAAAGAAACTGTGGTACATATACACAATGGAATATTACCCAGCCTTAAAGAAAAAAATGAAATTATGGCATTTTCTGGCAGAAGGATGGAACTAGAGAATATCATGCTAAGAGAAATAAGCCAATTCCAAAAAAATAAATAAATAAATAAACAAAGGCCAAATGTGTTTTCTGAGAAGCAGATGCTGATCCATAATAGCGGGTGGGGCTAGGGAAGAATGGAGGAACTTTGGATTGGGCAGAGGGGAGTGAGGGAAGGGAAGGAGGTTGTGGGGATGGGAAGGACAGTGGAAGGAGGTGGACCTTATTACCCTATATACACGTATGATTGCACAACCGGTGTGACTCTGCATCCTGTACAGCCAGAGAAGGAGAAGTTGTGCTCCATTTGTGTACAGTGTGTCAAAATGCATTCTACGGTCATGTATAACTCACTAGAACAAATTCAAAAATTTTTAAAAATTGAAAAGGTTTTTCAAATCAGGGAAACCACAAAGTTATATGCTGCTAAATTCCACTATCTGTAACTTCCATACCTCAAAACAAATCATAATATTAAATATTTAAAAGCAAATGATGAAGGAAAACATGTACTACAAATATGAATAAGGAATAATCTCATTTTAACAAAAGTACATATGAATGAGAAGAAAAACAGCAAATTCCCAATGGTAATGCACAAGCACTATGAAAAAAATTCAAACAACCATCAAAGATGGAATACAAATAACCAATAAACAGAAGAAAACTTTTCAAAAACACAAATAGAGGCAAAAAAGATAAACAAATGATGGTATGCCCTTTTTCATTGATGACATGGAAATGGTTTTGTTTCTAATGATGAATCTTCAATGCCAATGAAGGATGGAGAAGCCAGGTGCTCATGAACTACAGGTATAACTTTTGGGAAATAAATTGCAAAGATTTGTCCACATTTCATATTCATATTCTTACAAATGCAGACAAATAATTGTGCATAACATTTATATCAAGTAACAATATATAATCTATCTAACAAACGTCACTCAAATAGCTAGAAGTTAAAACCCCAAATTAAAAAACATGAGATGTCTATAAATTATGATGCTAAACAGATCTTAAAACAAACTAACAAAGACACAAAATAAATATTCTCAAAGAATTTCACCAACATGACCCCCTAACTTATTTCATGCAGCGAAACAATGGGTAGGGACAGCAGGGTTACTCCTATAATCCCAGCCACTTGGGAGGTTGAGGTAGAAGGATCACAAGTTCAAGGCCAGCTTGGGTAACTTGGCAAGACCCTGTCTCAATTTAAAAAATTAAAAAGGCTGGGATGTAACTCAGGGGTAGGCCACCCCTGGGTCAATCCCCAGTATCAGAAAAAGAAAAAACACAAAAGCATAACAGGATGTAAGCATATTCTAATATGAATTATGTGCGTCTAGAGGGAACTTGAACAAAAGTATTAATGCTAGATTCTTAGAAGAGGGTGAATATATAAGTTTTTCCCTTCTTTTTTCTAATTTTCTACAATGAATATGTACAAATATACCTAAATGAAATTTTTATATGTATATATTATATTCATATTTTGGGGATGCAGAAAAATGTGCATAATCTTTACAGTAACTAGAAATATAAAAATTTTATAATTCATATATATGTACATATATATGTGTATATACATATAAAACAAAATAGAACTAATTGCTGTCCTCTATGGGGCTTTGTACTCAAATTGGTTAATTTGATATTTTTAAGGGCAGTCAATAATTCTTATGCCCTTAGAATTTGGTGCCTCAAAGGTTTGATCCTGAGAATTCTGTTGTATAATATATTTTATAATCATGATATTATAGCACAAGACCTAAAAAACATTCTCAGATCTAACACTTCTAGCTCTTTCTATTAAGCCAACCTAATTGCATTTATTTTTCATGTTTATTCTAGGATTACCTGTATTTCGAACTCTGGCCCTAAGAGTCATCCTGAAAGACTATGGCAGAGATTACTGTCACTAAGTTTTGCCAGCCAGTCCTCAGCAAAGTTAAACAATTTGCCCTGAAAATATCTAAATAAAATTTATTTTGTAAAAAACTGTTTATATAATTTTTCCCCTATATTAAACCATAATAAAATTTAGTAACTTGAAATAATTATTGTATTTCGCTCAGGACTCTGATGCTAGACAAATAACAAATTCTCCTGGCCAGGACCTGCTCCTTCATGTACATACAGTCAATTAACAGATTGGCCAGGGACCGTCTCATCCCAGAAGACTTCATTTGCATATCTGGATGTTAGCTGGGGCAATAGGGACAATGGCCACACATCTTTGATCATCTTGGAGACCAGCCAAAGCTTTTACACATGAGGACTATTACTAAGGAAGCCCGGAAGCAAGTTCAAATGTGCAAACTCATGTTAAGCCAAAGCAAGTCCTATAGCTTAGCTTAGAGTCAAGATGTAGACAAAGGGACTCAAAGGGGTTGTTTGAAAATATTGTGCCCCTTCCCACCCCAATCTATCACCATCTACCCTGTGATCACAATTACTTAATTCTTCCCATATGCAAAATATCCTCAGTCCTCTTAGGAGATTCCCAAAAGTCTATTTCAATTACAGCATCCAGCGCAAGACCAGTATCATGCAATCAACATCTTTTGTGAATGCCAGTGAGGATACAAGTTTCATACATGACTAAAGAGACCCACTCCACATTCAATAGTGAGCTAAAGTAAAAATAACCACAAGCAAAAAATGGAATCCATACAGCAGTCACTGGTCCATAGAACTCTAGATGGGCACAAGCTTCCAGTTCTCCTTTCCCTGGGAATATAGAAAGCCCTGCTCCCTGGAAGTGGACATCTAGTTCACTGTCTACTCTGCTCTCTATGATTTTGATTGTGGCTTCTGTGACATTTATTCTTTTCTAAGTGAAATGACCATGTTTTTTGTAGATTTTGCAGCCTTCTTTCTGCCTATTAAAAATTGGAAATGTAGCTGTCTGAAGTCTTTTTTAGTCTATGCTTGCACAACTCCCTTAAAAACTCAAACTGTCTGGGATTTCTATATATCAGGTTTGGTCAACTCCAATGAATGGAAAAGTCACATCCACCAATCCATCATTTTTTTTTTTTTTTCCTTTCTCTAAGACAGCTGCCTCCCTCTGGACTTACTCTTAGATGGCCTTTTGCATATGACAGGTAGGCCAAAAGCAGCAAAAATAACATTCCTTTATGCACAAGCACTTTTCAAGCTTCTGTTTGCCTCATGCTTGTTAATGTCCCACTGGCCAAATCAAGTCACTGAGCTGAATCCACAGTCAAGGGATGTTGAAAGGGACCCTGCTTCTTGATGGAAGGAATGGTCAAATACTGTGGACACTTCTTCACAATCTAGCACAGTAGTTAACTGCTGATTTTTCATTATTTACACTACTGATGAGATAGCCTTTAATTTATGATTCTATTGTTTAATTATATCTCATTATTTAATATAAATATTCAAAATATTCAAGATGATTCTTAGACATGGTTGCTCTTTTTTAAATTATTATTATTATTTTTTTAGTTGTAGATGGACACAATGTCTTTCTTTTTTTTTTTTAAATTTATGTGGTGCTGAGGATCAAACCCAGTGCCTCACACATGCAAGGCAAGTGCTCAAACACTGAGCTACGACCCCAGTCCCAGATATGGTTGCTCTTAATGAAACTGTATTAAATAAACTGGTGATCCTACATCAGATCTACACAGACATCAAGAGAGATAAGGACTCAGTGAAATAAAATACCTGACACCTGAATATTTCCAGATAAAGATGAGTACTTGCTTCTTATTTAAAAAAAAAAAAAAAAAAGTGTCAGGGGGCGCTGGGGTTGTGACTCAGTGGTAGAGCACTTGCCTTGCAAGTGTGAGGCACTGGGTTTGATCCTTAGCACCACATAAAATAAATAAATAAAGGTATCATACAAGCATTTCCATTTCATTCTTGAATAATTCTCCTCCTGGTGGTAGCAATTTCAGTCTGCAGAATAATAAGACGGTGGATTTGTGTTTGCAAAAGCTCAAAAGGCAATAGCCTTGATCACTCTAGAAATACATGGGATCAAAAAATTTGAGCTGGGAATGTAGCTCAGTCGGTGGAGTGCTTCCCTAGCATGTATAAGGCCCTGGGTTCAATCCCCAGCATCACAAGAAAACAAAACAAAACAAAAGTTGAAGGTATCAGTACAGACCACCCAAAGCAAGAAGGTTCAACCAGGCACATGAAGCCAGGTATGGGGATCTTGCCCTCCTCCCTCTTCATAGGTCCAGAGGTAAAGGGGCCACATGTATGCCTGAGGGTATTGTTTGCTGCCTTCTGTGCCTGGGACATTCACATAGAGAACCCTATCTTTGTCCTGGACAGGAATAAGTGGAAGCATCTGTCTTCCAGAAAACTACAGAATTCCTGCCTATGGACTTTCCCTCAAATTTCTATACTTTGTAAAATTCCTTAGGTCAACTGATGAAACATGCTCTGGACTCCTTCATTTTTTTCCCAAATCACTTTCCCACCTCTATGTTTAACCTTTGGGTTGTTATTTCGTGCCTCCGCTTCTTAAATGTGCTTAACTTTGTCCTCTTCACCGCCTCCTGTTCACCACCAGTCCACTGTGCCTCCTCTTGCATTTCTATCATTTCCTTCTATTCACCCAGAGATCCTTTTAAAGTTTACCTCACCGGACTTTCCTGTGGCATTTGGCGTTGTTGACAACTTCTTCCTGAGCTCTGTCATTGATGCTGTAGTCTGGATCTGATTATCCCAAAGGCCTCTGTGTTGGTAACTTGTTACCCAGAGTGGTGCAGTTGGGAGGTGGTGGGAACTGTAAAAGGTGGGAGGCTTGCAGGTCATGAAGAGCATCCCCTGAAGGGCATAGCAGAACCCTATCCCCTTCCTTTCTCACTTTTGCTCCCTGGCTTTGAGGTGCAGGATTTTGCTCTGCCACACAGTCCCATCATGATGAGCCACCTTTCCACAGGCCCAAAGCCATCATGTCAATTGGTCATGGACTGAAACCACCAAAACTGTGAACCCAAATAAACCTTTTCCCTTAGTAAGATGATTTATCACAGGTATTTGTTACGGTACTGGAAAACTGACAAATATAATTGTTTAAAGACAAGCCATTCTCTGGAATTTATTTCCCATTTCTTGCCACTCATTCTCGGGCTATATTACAGCTCATCCTGTGCCCATCACTTAAATGTTGACCTTCCTCAAATTTGCATTTTAGTCTCTCATCTGGACTATCTAGCTTGTTATATATCAGGAAAATTGGGAGACACGTGAACTTTTTAAAAATGAACTTTTATTTATCTAAGTACAACATGTGAATATTCTAAAATACTAAACACTACTAAAAGCCCTTACCAAATCAATAACCTCTGGGTACTACCCTCTACCCTTTTCTACAAAAACAAACAAAAGTATTGCTGGGATTTTTGTTTGGAGTTCTATTATATGTATCACTACATTGATTTTTGCACCTTGATTTGCATACAGTGACAATGCTAAATTCACTTAGTTAATAAATGCTTGTAATTTCTTTTCAAGTTCTTTGGAATTTTTGTACATATAATTGTCATTTACAAGCAAAATAATTACACTTTCCAAGCTTTATAGATTTTCTTTTTTTAATTACATTTGGGCAGGACCTCCAGTGTAATGATGAATAAAAGTATTGTCATAGGTATCTTTGCTTTGCTCCAAACTTTTCTTAAGGGGAAACATTTTGATAATTTACCTGTATTTATTATGTTACCACTAGGTTTTTGGTAGATACTCTTAATCAAATTGAGAAAATTCAATTCTATTCCTGAGATTTTTACCAAATTAAATTTAATCAAATGGTAATTTAAGTGATAATTAAATTTAGTTAAATGTATAAAATGATTTTTATGCATCTAGTGAAAGGTTGTAGGTTCTGTTTATTCTGATAATCAAGTAAACAAGATTTATCGGTTTTGGATTGCTTAACTATGGAACTTTAAAATATTATTTATATTTCTTTTTTTTAATTCTAATTTGTTATACATGCTTGCAGAATGCAATTCATTTCATATTACATATAAAGAGCACAATTTTTCAAGTCACTGGTTTTACATACAGTATTTTCACAATTGTGTCTTCCTACATGTACTTAGGGTAATGATGTCTAACTCATTCTGCCAAAAAATATCATTTATATTTCTATATCCCACCTGATCATAACATTTTGCTTGTTTTTGATGAGTCATAACATAACATTTATGTTCATGAAGGATTTTGTTCTATAATTCTATTTCAATATCTTCATTGACTTGAAGGATTACCCTGACCCAATGGTAGTGGTATGCTGGGAAATGTTTAGTCACTGACTAATAAAAACGATGATAAAAAGCCTTGGTCTAATGTGGTTGGCAATTACCTTGGTATACACATCACCATGGTTGAGTTCAACCTACCCATGCAGTATCACTGACGGAAGTATTGAGAAGAGATGTTCCCAACTGGCTCCTAGGAGCCTGTGAACCTGGCTCCGGCAAACCCCTGTTCTGACCTAAAAAATCAAGTAGGGAATTATTCTTTGTACTTCTTACTCTGAACAAATAGGTGTGATATTAGTATTACTACTTCCCCTTTAAATTTGTTAGTTTTAATTAATGAGTTTGAACTTTACTTCTATCAGGCCTAAAACTACATACAGTTATAAATATATATGGTTACATAAGTAATAAATAACACTATATTTTTCTAATTGTATCATAAATAATTATACTATATAATTACATACTATATATAATCACACATATATTATTGTATGACCATTTCATTATTTTCATGTTATGTACATATAATTTCTTAATATGGAAAGTTGTTCCTCTTCTATAAAGAGGATGGCCTCAATCACATTGTCTTTCAAGAGACACTCTTATTTAATATGTAAGTGCCATAGTCAAGGAAAAATAAATTTAAATGAAGAAAAAGGAAAGAAAATTCCATCCAGGATCCTACTGCCTGACACATTTGAGTTGGCTAATTATCTGTGGTCATTGTCAAATGCTATTGAAGAAAGATTTATGCTGATAGTTGTTCACTTTATCTTGTGACTTATTAATTTAATAAGTCAGGGGACTAGAATGTAGCTCAGTGGCAGAACACGGGCCTGGCACGCACAAGGTCTAGGGTTTGATCCACAGCACCACAAAAGAGAGACAAGGAGAAACAGAGAGGGACTTGCTTCCTCTTTAGCTCAAACATTAACTAAATCACAACGGGAAAATAAACCTCAGAGGCAGAAACTAACTAGAAACATTGCTTCAAGGTAATGAAGCACTGATGTATCTGTTTGGGGGCTTCATTAAGTTTTACTTTGGGAAGGCTTTTATGTGACTCAACCTGAAAAACTTGTAATTGTGGTCGAAATTTATAGTAGCCAAAGTCACTACATAAAGGGGAAACGTCGATGTTTTAGTTCATTTCTTTTCAACAAACATTCCATTAAAATTTTAGGTGTCGAAGAAATAAAAGACAGTGGAGGCTGCATTCTAATACTTCAGGCCTCCTGGGGAGGAGGAACACAATTAAACCAACAGCAGCTCTCGCAGGGACAAGGACTATTGAAGACATTTCTAGCCAGCCAAAGAGGCCCCGGTGGGCATCTGTTTAGAGAACTCCCCCAAAGCAGCCTCATGGGTGGAAAGCACCTCAGCACTAAGTGAACACATGAAGTACCAGTCCTCCCAGGAAAGAGAAGTTGAAGTCTGAGAGGGGAAGGTACTTCACCAAAACTGAAAATAAATGGATCAATCCCAAGATTGTGTGGGGACAACCTTGCTTATTGATGAGGACAGGTTGTATCACCTTCCTTACATACGTGAAGGCTGTGGAGAGGGGGTTGAGGTACTTTCCAGAAGCAGCAGAGGTTGCATAGCTTTCTAGGACCAGTGCATATTAAAAATGCAATATTCCTGTTCAAAGGTTATCAAAACCTCAGAGTGGCAATGGCAGTACACTAACCCAAGCCCCAGGCCCTTCTGACTAACCAGCTTGCAAGCCCATGGCCAGAGGATAGGATCAGGTTTTGACTTCTCTAGTACCTAATAGATACATACTGAGGCAAAAGGAAATTTGGTGACGTCCCAAAAGTCACCGTAATGTTATGGAGTGGAGAGAAGTGGGGAGTTCAAACCAACATGGTCTGAGTTCAAAGTCGATGCTCTTACTTTCACTTCTACTGAAACTTCCATGCTGGCTCAAGAACACTTTCCCCCAGCTGTCCACCCATAGTGACTCCTGGGCCACATCAGCGTTGAGGAAGAGGACAAGAAGAATCTCCTTATCAGTGGTCAAGCTGTGGTGCGGTCCCAAGATGCCAGTATTAACAGGAAGAGAGGCCCAAATTCAGACCTGTTTTGCCCAATAGTTAGTCAACTGTGAACATAAAGGAAAAGTTATTGAAGGAAATAAAAAAGGCTGCTTCACTGAACCCATGAACAAAAAGAAAGCAAAACAACCCTATTGCCGATCTGGAGAAAGTTTTAGTGGTCTGGAGAGAAGATCAAACCAACCATGATGTTTCCTTAAGCCAAAGCGTCATCCAGAGCAAGAGTGATGACTCTCTTCAGCTTGATAATGGCTGAGAGAGGTGGGAAAACCATAGGGAATTCTGAAGAAAGCAGAGGGTGGTTCATGAGGTTTATGGAAAGAAGCCATCTCCATAACACAAAAGATCAAACTGAAGCAATCAGTTCTAACTTAGAAGCTGCAGCATATCACTCAAAATTTCTAGCTAAGATAATTGATGGAGGTGTACACACTAAACAAAAAATTTCAGTGAAGTGGAAACAGTCTCATATTGGAAGAAGTTCCACCATAGCTAGAGAGGACAAGTCAGTGACTACTTTCAAAGCTTTGAAGGACAGGCTGACTCTGTTGTAAGGGACTAGTGCAGCTGGTGACTTGAAGTTAAAGCCAATGCTCATTTACAACTCTGACCATCCTAGGGTCCTTCAGAGTTATACTAAATCTACTCTGCCTGTATTCCATGGACAGAACAACAAAGGATATCAGTTTGCAACGTGGTTGACTGAATATGTAAGTTCAATGTTGAAACCTACTGCTCAGAAAAAAAGAAAGGAATTCTTTTTTTTTACAATATTACCAGTCAAATACAAAGGAACTGGTGACCCAAAATCTTTAATAAAGATTCAACTCTAATGAGATTAATATTATTTCCATACCTGCTAGCCCAACATCTATTGTGCAGTCCATGGATCAAGGAGTAATTTGAACTTCCAAGTCTATATGATTTGAGAAATATATTTTACAAGGCTGTATCTGGCATAGATCAGTGATTTCACCACTGGATCTGAGCAAAGTAAATTGAAAACCTTCTGGAAAGGATTCACCATTCTGGGTAGCACCAAGAACATCCATGATTTGTGGGAGGACATCAAAATGTCAATATTAACAAAGGATTGGATGACCCTAATCCCAACTCTCATGGATTACTTTGAGGAGTTCAAGACTTCCATGGAGGAAGTCATTGCAGACCTAGTAGAAATAGCAAAAGAACTAGAATTAGAAGTGGAACCTGAAAATGTGAACGCATTCTCTCAATTGCATGATAACGTTTTAAAGGATGAAGAGTTTTTTCTTATCATTGAGCAAAGGAATTGGTTTCTTGTGGTGGAAGCTACTCCTGGCAAAGATTCTCTAAACATCATTGAAATGACAACAAAAAATTCAAGATGTTACATAAATTTAATTGATAAAGCAACAGCAGCAGTTAAGAGAACTGACTCCAATTTTGAAAGAAACTCTACTGTGTGTAAAAGGCTATATTAAACAGCAGTGCATGCTACAGAGGAAGTTTTTGTAAATGGAAGAGTCAAATAATACAGCACATGTCATTATCTTATTTTCACAAATTGCCACAGCCACTCCACCTTTCAGCAATCACCACCCTAATCAGTTTTCAGCTATCGATATCAATGCCAGCAAATTCTTTTGCAATGTTTTTGAATTAATACATGAATGTTGCTGCAAAAGATTCAATCTAGATTTTCTGACTTCAAGTCCAATGTTCTTTTTATAACATCTTATGACCTTCATTGAAAAAAAGAAACTTAAATAGCATACTGAAAATTTTCTTGCAAAATAAATAAATACAAAGCCAACCAGCTAGCTCCATGTCAGTAAGATCCAGGAATCTTATAGGCCAAGGAAATTTGTATAACATAATCGATATTAGTAGGCCAGCATCCACTGTGGAAACATGGTTGGAAGGTCATGTTTAGTTCTTGGAGTCTCATTTAGAATTAATCTGTAGACGATGAGAATATCTTAAATAAGAGCTATCAGCATGAGAGAGTATCTGGGCAGGACTTCATTTTAAAAAGAGCTACAGTTTGGGATACTTAACACAGAAAAATGAAGATTTAGGAAAGATAATGGATGGCAATATTGTCTTGAAGTATTTGAAGAACCACTTTTTAAAAGTGTCTTTGCATCTTAGTGTATTGAGCTAAAAACAAGAAAATAGAATATTGAGAGGAGGAAATCTGATTTTCACTTGACTTAAGATATCAATTTCTAATAATTTCATCTTCAGGATTTTTAAAGAACTAACATAAACATAGTCTACTGGACAAGTACGTTATACAGAGAATTTCAGACTTGCAAGGTCCATGCTTAGTACCCAGCAATTTAACCTGAGAAGAGATCGCAGATGTTCCCTTCCTAGTACAAGGACTCAAACACAATACTTTAAGCACTGGGTGACACTATCTACCAATATTGGTGGTGATGGTGATGATGACTATAGTAAATTGCACCAAACATGGTGTTTCCATGTGTGGGAGATGAAAATAGTACATTCATTTTGTTGCTTTTCTTACTATCTTGTGAGAAATTCAAATTAATGTGGAAACAGTACATTCATTCTGTTGCTTTTCTTACTCTCTTATGAGAAATTCAAATAAACGTAATAAAATTCACCATTTCAAAGTACTCAGGAGATGGAAAGAAAATCAGAGGCAGAGTGAAGTGATCGCTAAAAAGAAGCTGTATATTTAAGGGAGAGACTGCTTTGGAGCTAAAAATGTAACTCTGGGCCTGCAGAATTCTGGCAGAAGATAGAATAGACAATGGTTCCTCATTGCTCTGTTGAAAGCTGCATGATATTCAGTGGGCTACTCTTCTCATCTGTCGAAAGAGGCCAAGTGGAGCTGAGAATTTTGTAACACAGCTTTATAAATCTTTGCAAATGCTCTGTATCCATTAGGTTTGGACATTTCTAACTTTCTCTGTGGTTTTATACACAGTTAGTAAATGTTAGGTCCCCTTGATTTGGAGTCAGACAAGACCAGCTATGCCACCTGAATGTCTGTGCCCTGTATATATCCTCCCCTGAAATAATAAAATATCAGTAATTCCTCCAGCAGAAGGGTGTTATGAAGACTGATATAGCCATACATAGAAAAAAAATAGCAAAATTATATAGCAAATGTAAAATGCTGAAAAGATATTAGCTATTTTTTATTATATTTCTGCTATGGTTTCAAACTACCATTCCAGCTATGTAAATAAACCAGAGTGTCTTTGTATACAACCATACCTCAACATTGTAAAAGCTATATGCACTAAATCTAAGGCCAACATAATTTTAAATGGAAAAAATAGAATGCATTCCCTCTACAAACTGGAACAAGGGATGCCGTCTTTCACCACTCCTGTTGAATACAGTCCTTGAAACCCTAGCCAGAGCAATAAGACAAAAGAAAGAAATTAAAGGGATAGGAATAGGAAAATTGCAGGAGCCCTGTTTGGGGAGATGGCTAAGATTGCGGTTGACTACGGGCTTTGGACATGTTTGGGCATTGGCGCCTTCCGTAGTCTCACGGGACTTGGCACGGGATCTTGTGCGGGGAATCGGCACGGCAGGTAAGAACTGAGGAACCTTGCAGGAGTCTCTAGTCAGAGAGGTTAAAATGGGTTCGAAAATAACTAAGACCCAAGTGTACAAGGCTCTTGATGGATTCTTTGATATAGCTGAGTCAGTTATTAGTGAGGAGAATTTGGAAAAAAGTGAAAGTGATCATGAAAGCTTGGCCTCGGCTGAGTCAGTTAGGACCAGTAAGGATAGTATCAGTGCGGGCTCAGAAATGACAAAGATCCAAGCTGCTAAAGCTATTCAAGATTTATTAGAGATAGTTCAAGGATACATGCTCTCAATTGAATCTGGGACTCAGGATGTTACTGAGTCAGTTAGGACCAATGAGAGTAGTAGTAGTGAGGAGGAATTAAGTAAAAGTGATTCTGAGAAAATGAACAAAAGGAAATTAAGGAAGACCAAGATAAGGGACCGTCAAGTGGAGGAACCTATGTCCTCCACTCCCCCATGGGTGGAATCTATTACAGAAAATATGAAGGGTATCACTAGGCGTTTGCATACCCTAGAAATAGAAATAAAAAGTCTTTCTGAGCGCTTATGCGCTCTTGAGGGTAACTCACAGATACGTTGGGAACTGCCAGTATTTGAATATGAAAATGGAGAGAGGGGCCACCAGTCAGTAGATTTCAAAACAATAAAAAATCTCAAAGAGGCAGTAATGACATATGGACCCCAAGCTCCTTTCACGTTGAGTATACTGGAGTCCCTTAACACCTTTAGCTTAACCCCCTCAGACTGGAAACAAACAGCTCTTTATTCTGATAACTGTTCTCTCTGGCTCTAACTACACCCCGACACGCCGTCCACGCTCCTCTAACCTCCAAAATGGCACAGACTTCATCCGCAATCTCGCTCAAGTCCCACGAGATCTCCGGCCAAGTCTCGCAAGATCCCGGGCCAAACCCCGTGAGACTACGGAAGGCGCCAATGCCCAAACATGTCCAAAGCCCGTAGTCAACCACAATCTTAGCCATCTCCCCAAACAGGGCTCCTGCAGAAAATAAGAACTCAAACTATCCTTATTTGCTACTAGCATGATTCTATATTTAGAACACCCAAAAAACTTCACCAGAAAGCTTTTAGAACTCATCAATGAATTCAGCAAAGTAGCAAGATACAAAATGAATACCTATAAATCCATTGCATTTCTATATACCATTAATCAACTGAAAGAGAAATTGGGAAAACTATTCCATTTACAATAACCTCGGGGGGTGGGGAACAACCTTGGGAATCAATCTAACATGAGGTGAAAGAAAGAACTCTATGATGAAAACTATGAAACACTAAAGAAAGAAATTGAATAAAACCTCAGAAAATGGAAAGATCCCGCATGTTCTTGGATAAGCAGAATTAATTTTGTTGAAATGGCCATACTACCAAAAGCACTACACAAATTTAATGCAATTCCTATTAAAGTTTGATGACCTGCTTGCTAAAAAATAGAAAATGTAGTCATGAAATTCATTTGGAAAAATAAGAGGCCCAGAATAGCCAAAACAATCCTTAGCAAGAAAATTGATGCAGAAGGCATGAAAAAATGGCATGATATTGGTGCATGCGCGCGCGCACACACACACATGACATGAAGACCAATGGAATAGCAGACACAGAGAAACCCACATAAATATAGTCATCTCAATCTAGACTAGGCACCATAAACATATATTGGAGAAAAAAATAGTCTCTTCAACAAATGGTGCTGGGAAAACTAGAAATCCATATGTTGTAGGATGTAATTGAACCCCTATCTCCTGCCCCGCACAAACTCAAAGTGGATCAAGGACCTAGGCATTAGACCAGAGACCCTGTGCCTACTAGAAGAAAAAGTAGGCTCATCTCTCCATCATGTTGGCTTAGGGAACAAATTCCTCAACAAGACTTCTAAAGCACAAGAAATAATATCAAGAATAAATAAATGTATCAAAAGCTTCTTCACAGTAAAATAAATAATCAAGAACATGAACAAAGAGCATGAAGAATGAGAGAAAAATCTTTTTTTTTTTTTTTTTTTTTTTTTCTCACTAGGAATTGAACTCAGAGGCACTCAACCACTGGGCCATATTCCCAACCCTTTTTTTGCATTTTATTAGAGACAGGATCTCACTGAGTTGCTAAATGCTTCGCCATTGCTGAGGCTGCCTTTGAACTCATGATCCTCCTGCCTCAGCCTTCCAAGTGCTGGGATTACAGGCGTGTGCCACCGCACCTGGATGAGAGAAAATTTTTACCACATCCACCTCAGATAGAGCATTACTCTCCAGGATATACAAAGAACTCAAAAATCTTAACACCAACAATAATAATTACCCAATCAACAAATAGGCAAAGAAACTGAACAGACACTTCACAGAAGAATGATCAAAAATATATGAAAAAAAATGTTCAACATCTCTAGTAATTAGAGAAATGTAAATCAAAATTGCACTGAGATTCCAGTCAGAATCGCAATTATCAGGAATACAAATAACAATAAATGTTGGTGAGGAGGATGTGTGGGAGGTACACTCATACATTGCTGATAGAACTGCAAATTGGCTCAACCACTCTGGAAAGCAGTATGGAGATTCCTTAAAAAACTTGGAATGGAACCACCATTTGACCCAGTTATCCCATTTCCCTATTTATACTCAAACAACTTAAAATCAGTATACTACAGTGACACAGTCACATCAATGTTTATAGCAGCTCAATTCACATTAGTCAGGCTATGGAACCAACTTAGGTGCCTTTCGACAGATGAATGGATAAAAAATATGTGGTACAATCACACAATGAAATATTACTCGTGAAGGGCAACAAACCACACTGGAACCACCGTGTTGTAAAAGAGATTTATCAACCGGCCTAGGCCAGAGGAGCCGCCAAAGGGACACGTGAAGAGAGGGTGACCGGCAGGGAGGAGACGGGCGCGGATGGGATGAAGAAGGAAAAAAAAGGGAAGGGAAGAATGGTGGCAAGAAGGAGAAGGGGAGAAGGGAGAAAGGGAAGAAGGGGAAAGGAAGAAGCCGAGAAGGGGAAGGGGAGAGCTGGTGAGAAAAATGGCGGCGCAAAGGGGGAAAAGGGCCGAGCTCCTGCCTGGTGGGGGATTTAAGTAGCGACTTGGGTGGTCTGAAGGACCCCTGACTCCATAGGCTGCCGGTGGTTGGAAGTGAGACTTGTAAGTTGGAGATTGGCTCAGAAAGGGAGAGTCTGCCCCCCAGTGAATTCCCGCGAGAGGTGGGCACTTCCGGGAAGTCAAAGCTCAGGCTTAGAGGGATAACCTAATGCACCTGGGGTGTGGCTAATTTAGGGCACCTGGGGGTCATGGCCTGTCATCCCAATTTTATCTAACAACTCAGCCATAAAGAAGAATGAAATTATGGTGTTTGCTGTTAAATGGATAGAACTGAAGAATATTATGCTAAGTGAAATAAGCCAGTTCCCCCCCAAAACAAAGGCTGAATGTTCTCTCTGATATGTGGATGTTAACCCCCAATAAGGGAGGGGGTGGGGAGGGGAAGAGAGAATTCCATGGATTAGACACAGGGGAATGAAGGGAAGGTAGGGGCAGATAGGAAAGACAGTGGAATGAATCGGACATAACTTTCCAACGCTCATATATGAATACAAGACTAGTGTAATGCCACATCATGTACAATCACAAGAATAGAGTCCTAATTAGAATACTGTACTCTAAGTATGTCAAAATACACTCTGCTATCACGCATATCTAAAAATAATTTAAAAACAGAAAAAGAAATAACTAACAATATCTTTTGAAATGAATTCTGGAAAATGCAAAACCACACATTTTCACTAATAAATGATGATAGAAAACAAAAAAAAAAAAGATCATTTGTTGTACAAATTTCATTATGCTAAAATCAAACAACACTTGAAAAAGATGCTTTGTGTTGGAATTCAGAAGGAGTTTTCATTTACTTGTGAGTTTTTACTTTACCTTCTCTGAAATATGGAAAGGTAGAAATGGAAAAGAATTCTGTGGAATTGACAGAGATTGTGGAGTCAGGGGAAGGCTGCGAAAGACTGCGGAACCACTCCCTAACCCCCATACCAACTCCTGTGTGTCCTTCTCTCTCCTTCTGAGTCCCTGTGAACTCTGTCCTGAGATTCTGGGGCCCACAGGTATCTATGTGCCTGTGAGATAATATGTTCTGTGGTCTTGCAGCTCATGCAGAGCCATACACACCTGGGTTTGATGATCCCTGCAATCCAGGCCTCTCAGAGCATAGTCAAGAACCTCATCTTCGTGCTCCTCTATCTGGGAGATCCCTAATAAATTTGAGTTTTGAAAGTCTTCCTCTGGCTGCCTTCAAAGGAATCAGGTGAGTTGCTTGCTTTTATCCCACCAGTCCATTCAAAATACATATCAACATCCTCAAAATGCCTGCATTGTTTTACAGTGCAGACCTTATCTCCCATTACTCTCTCTCTCTCTCTCTCTCTCTTGCATTTTATCTAAACATATTGACCTTTTTTGTTTTGTTTTGTTGATGTCTGAGGCCTGCTCACATCTCAGGCTCTTTGCACCTGCTATGTAACTTGGACTGGAATACTTGCCCCAGAAAGACACAAGGTTTGTTCTCTGACCCCTTCAAATCTTTGTATAAGCATGAAGTTTTTGCTAATTATATTTAAAATTTAAATCCCACTATATACTCTCTATCCCAGTTCCCTGATTTATTTACAAAACACTTATTTTTTAAAAAATGTACATGTATTATTTTATCAAATTCTTCTTGTTTGAAATTAATCTATTTATTAAAATTATGTTTTACCTTTACCAAGGAATATAATATTCAAAAGTTCTAGGAAAGTAGATATTTTGAAAAAATATGTGAACAATAGAGACAGTTTGAGAATTTAGGAACAAACTTAAAAAGGAAAGTGCTTATGTATAAGATGATAAAAATTTTAATGAATGTTGAAATATAAGAAATCTTAACTAATGCTTTTAGATAGGATGATTAAAGATAAAGAAAAGCCAATTCATTATAAATGAATGTATTCTTGTGTATTAAATTATACATCAAATCTCAATATTTAAAAAATTATATATTATGTAAAAGTATAGGAAAAAAATAAATGACCCAAAGCAAGCAAAAACTATCCAAAGTATAATTGAAATGCCAGAAATTATTTTTTTCTAATTCATCTCCATTATAGTAAAAGTATAACTTGTCAGTTTTCTACATTCACAAGTATATGGCATTTGGAAAAAGTTTTGAGAGTCTGTTTTATGATAATCTGTTCTTAAACCTCAACAATGTCTATCTTTACCATATTTATACTGTGACATATTTCAAATTGCAGAAACAATACAAATTTAATGTTAGAAATTGCTTATAGGCTCTAGAAATAAGGAATAAATATTAACTGAATACTTTTAAAGATGTGTGATTTTTCCCAGTGAAGCATAAAATGATTCATTTCAGTTTTTATACATTTTGTTTAGACTTAGCGCATGTTACTGTGGGTTCAGTGCCTTCTCTGGGCTACTGTTGCAAAGAAACTTTGTCCATATCCTGTTCATTTAACTTAGTCACAATTCCCTTCAGCTTTCCTAGCCCATTGATTCTAATTCTGTTCATAATGTATGTTAGGGCTCTCCAAAGAAACGGAGCCAATAGGAAGGTGGATGGATAGAGAGATCGGTAGTAGACCATCTAGCTTGTCAGCTTCCACAATCATGTGAGCCAAATCAGTAGATAAATTTGACATCATCTATCTATCTATCTATCTATCTATCTATCTATTTATCTATCTATCTATCTATCCCTCTATATAAATTTAAGGAATTGGCTCACATAATAATAAAGTCTGCCAAGTCTGCAGGACAGGTGGGCAGGCTGGAGACTTGGAGAAGAGTTGATGCTGCAGTGGGAATCAAAGTCTGTCTGTTGGCAGAATTTCCTCTTAGAGAGAGGTGGGTCTTTTTCCCTGAAGGCCTTCTACTCACTTGAATCAATATAATTTGGTTGCAGCAACCTCTTCCCCAAGCAAGCTGTCCCTTTCTCCCCACTTGGATTCTTCATTCTATAAATTATTTAATTCCAGAGAAATACCAGATACTATGCTTGGCTTCACTCTAGCTTCCAAAACATGAAAGAACCAGCACTCACACAATGTCTGGAACAAAATGCTTTATATTAATATGCACTTTTTATATTCTGAAAATATGCTAAAACCAATTGCATTGTACACTTAAAGTGGGTGAGTTGTATCTCACTAAATTTGATAAACTACATAAGGACTAGAAAGAATTCTTCCATTCCTAGTAATCTCCTTAATCATTTATTGTATATTCTTATAAATTTATAGATTAGAATAGTACCTATTAATCTATCATCTATTTTATATACCTTATCTATTTAACTCTCTTATTCTTTTTATCTGCCTCCTGAGGTTTTTTTTTTTTTTTTCTTTTCTCTTTTTAATCATATGGAAGTGTATTAGTCAGGTTTGCCTTACTGTGACCAAAACACCTGATAAGGACAGCTTAAAGGAGGGAAATTTTGCTTTGGTTCACAGTTCTAGAGGATTAGTCCACAATGGGCTGAGTCCATTGCTCTGGGCCCAAGATAAAACAGAATTTCATGGTGGAAGGTTATAGGGGAAAGGGGCTGCTCATGTGTAGCAGCCAGGAAGCAGGGGATAAGGGATTGCAGGGAAGATGAACCCCCTTCCAGGGAACACCCCGAGGGACCCACCTCCTATACTCCTATCCTACCAACCTACAGTTACCTACCAGTTGGTCCATTTAGACTAGGATGAACTAATTAGTTTACAGACCCCACAATCCAATCAAATCTCCTCTAAAAATTCCTAAATTAACATAGGAGCTTTGGGGGAAAACTAATTTCCAAACCATAACAGGAGAAATGACTCAAAATTATTTTGTAAGAACACATACAAATGTTCTTTAATGAAAAACACTATATCATCATATGTTGGTGTCAATCATTCATTCTAAGTAGCAGAACATTATAATTTGGCATCAGGATGAATCATAAAGCTTCCAAGGACAAAAACAATTCAAACATTGAATAACCAGTTAAGGGTTGTATTAAAAGTTAATATAATTATGCTTAAGAACTTGAAGATAAAGGTCGTAATAACAAACAAGCACACAGGGAATTTTGGCAGAAACTTAGAAGCTGCAATAAAGAACCAAATAGGAATACTACAAGTGAAAAATGTACTATTTAAAATGGAAAATTACCAGATAGGCTTATCAGCAAACCAAATAAAGGTCAATAAATGAAAAAAGATACATAGAAACTATCCAATATCAAGAAAAGTATTAAATCATTAAAAAATAAATCCTCAGTGATCTGTGGGACATTATGTAGAGTTCTTTTAGTAAAAAGTAAAATAGCAATTACAAAAGATGTAGCTAAAAAGCAGCAAAGCAAATAAAATTAGATACTAAAAGAAAAAAGGAGTACGGTTGTCATGACTTGAAACACTCAAACTGGAATATCCTGACACCTTGACAGATGACTTTTAGAAAGACTTAAGTTTGAACTGTTGTAGCTTTGTTAATTTTTTTTGTTTTATACTTTAATAGCTATTTATCAATTTGAGAAAATCCTTTGACACTTCTAATGAAAAATATAATACATGTTTTAAAAAAAATCAAAATTCTTGAGACCAAGAAATCTCTGTTGAACTTCAATGCAACCAGAGTCGCGAGCTAGAGGCCCAATTCTGCAGGTTTCTAATGCATCGGGTCCCACCATTTTCCCCAGAAACCAAATGGAAAAAGTAATGGCGAAAAGAAGAAATTCATTCCATATAGCTTGATCAGAAGACAAGGCAGAATCAAGCATCCCGATCCCTGTCTTCAGGAATGCTGAAATGGTCTCCCAGATTACATAAGGAGGGACCGGAAGTATGGGAAGTCAAGTGGTCTTGGAAAAACTGGTTGATCATTATCTCAAGATCAGCCACATGGAGTCTTGTGGGCATCAATAAGAAAGTTGCTGCCTCCTGGGCTGTGGTTTCAACTCATCACAAGATGTTCATTGATTAAACCTGTGGTTCCTGAAATTGAATGGTCCCTGTTAACTGTAGGAAAGAATGATTCAGAAAGGACAAGAAAGAAATCAGTATGACATTAGTTCCTTCAGGTTCAGGGCAATGACCAGAGACTTTTAGGCCACCACTCAGTGGTCTGAAACAGGAAGTTGTAAAAGCTGGCAGTTGACAATCTGTTGCTTGTGATATCCCTGCCAGTCTCAAAAATATCTTACTTATGGGGCTGGGGTTGTGGCTCAGTGGAATTAATATTCATAAAATGCAGGGTGTTGTAGTCAAAAGGCAAAAGAGGAAAAGGTCATTAATATAACATAAAACTATTCTAGCCTAACACACTAGAGTCGGACTCTCTGATATAGCCTAGTCTAACTATATATACTTTGTTTAGGATAAGCATAAGAAAGGAATCTTCAGAATTTGAACATTCTCCCATGAAGTGAATCATTTCCAAATATTGGGTTCCAATTTCATGGCTTTGTTACTGTCAGGGGCACCAGCACCTGTTCAATCCTCAGTTCAATCCTCAGCACCACATAAATACAAAATAAAGATATTGTGTCCACCTAAAACTAAAAAATAAATATATTTTTTAAAAAAATCTTACTTACTCTGATCTTGGTAATTTCAGCCTTGAAGGGGAAGAATAAGCAGCTTTATCCAAGGCTTAAGGTAGCAAAGGAGAAAGATGCAAAAGGAGATGTCAAACTTTCATGCAGCTTTTAGTTACCCATTGGACATCTGCAGGCCCAAGTGAAGAGTCAGCGCTTCTAGGTCCCTGTTATAGTAACAGATATCAGCCAGAAACAAAGGACTAGTCCTGGGACAAGTTCCTTAGCCATCAGAAGCAAAGTGAGGTAACACTTGGAAAAATATCCACGGGATATAAAAATCCATAGTATTTTTTTCTGCTTAACTCATTTTTAAAAAATTCTAATTTATTATGTATCACAGCAGAATGCATTACAATTCATATTACACATATAGGGCACAATTTTTCATATGTCCGGTTGTATACAATGTATATTCACTCCATTCATATCTTCATACATGTACTTTGAATAATGATGTCCACCTCATTCCACCATAATTTCTAACTCCCTGCCCTCACCCTTCCCCTCCCACCCCTTTGCCCTGCCTAGAGTTTGTCTATTCCTCCCTTGCTCCCCTTCCCTACCCTGCCATGAATCAACTTCCTTATATCAGAGAAGATATTTGGCATTTGTTTTTTTTTATATTGGCTAACTTCACTTAGTATTATATTTTCCAACTTCATCTATTTACCTGCAAATTCCATGATTTTATTCTCTTTTAATTATGATATATATATATATATATATATATATTATATATATATATATATATATATCACATTGTCTTTATCCATTCATCTACTGCAGGGCATCTAGGTTGGTTCCACAGTTTAGCTATTGTGAATTGTGCTGCTATAAACAGTGATGTAGCTGTGTCCCTGTAGTTCTATAGTGTTTATAATGAAAATTTAGAAAAGGAAGTCACAAGTTATTGACATTGGACATATAGCAGCTATAGGTAAAAGGGACAGGATTACATGAAGCAAGGGAAGCATTTAAATAGATGGACTGTCTATCAGAAGAAGTTATTGCTGCCTCTGAATTGGTTGAACTGCAAGCAGGATGCATGGTCCTAGGGGTTCTTGATAGCATTTGAGCTAAGATTTTTTTTTTTTTTTTTTTTTTTTTTTTTTTTTTTTTTGGTACCGGGGATTGAACTCAGGTGCACTTGACCACTGGGCCACATCCCCGGCCCTTTTCTGTATTTTATAAAAGATAGGGTCTCACTGAGTTGCCAAGTGCCTCGCCATTGCTGAGGCTGGCTTTGAACTCCCAATCCTTCTGCCTCAGCTTCCCAAGTGCTGGGATTACAGGCATGAGCTGCCATGCCTGGGTTGAGCTAAGATTTTCATGTACATTTAAGAATACAGAACAGCCTGTGGTTCTTTTAGTCCTGAGCAACCCCTCTCCATTGCTTCTCCCTTCCATCCTCAGGCCCTTTGAAATTAAATTTAGGATATTTCAAAGTTTTTTCCTCTTATCAACTAAAAATTAGTTTCATCCACAAACAGCATGCATTCAAAAGGAAATGGAAAATTCTACAATTCCACTCCCACATGTCATCTCCAACACAAACTTCTCCCACAGTCCAGCAGTGCCAAATGCTCTTCAGAGCCTAATCAAATTTTCTTCTGTCCAGCTGTGATTCCTTATGAGCTCAGATGAAATCTGTGTTCTTTCCCTTCCTGACAGTGTGTTGTGGTCTCCCAATGAACCACCACAGACCTGAATCTAATTAGTCTGAAAGAAGACTCTGTGCCTAACAACAGTAATTAACAAATGGCATGCTTCTCATGTCAGGAAGCAGCAGCAATGCTGCACATAGTCCTCCTCTTTGCTAGTGTCCCTTCGTTCCTCCCTCTCAGATCAAATTGGTTTCCTCCAATTCTGTGGAAAAGAAAACAAACCCCCCAGTTGCTCCATTGCTTCCTGCCCTCGCTGCATTCCCAAGGCCAACTCTCCAAGCCAAGGATCTGGGGTCAGAGTAAATGCAGATGTAAGAGACTCTTGCAAAAGAGAGCTTTTTTTTTTCCCCCTTCATTAGCAAAACTCTTTCTCCCAGGCTGAGAGCCTGTCTCTCCTGATCAGAGGCCATCTGTGGGCTGGCACCTACATTCTCTCTCACCTATGAGAGACGTGACTGATAGTGAACAGACAGATGCGATTAGTGGAAACATGAGGCTAAGGGAAGAGCCCACTGGGCTGACCCCTACGTGTTTTCCTTTAAAAAAAAAAAAAAGCAATTTACCTGAAGTCCTGTCAATAGGCTACACATTCCTCAGCAAGCAATCTGTTATTTACAGGAGAAATGCAGGTCAAAATGCTGATAAGGCCAGTGCACTGGCGCATGCCTGGAATCCCAGCGGCTCAGGAGGACAAGGCAGGAGGATCATGAGTTCAAAGCCAGCCTCAGCAAAAGCAAGACACTAAGCAACTCAGCGAAACCCTGTCTCTAAATAAAATACAAAACAGGGCTGGGAATGTGGCTTATTTGTCAAGTGCCCTGAGTTCAATCCCTAGTGCAAAAACAAAACAAACAAACAAAATGATGATAAGAACACAGTTACCCTGAAGGGGGGAAATTCTGTGACTCTTTCACAGACCAGATTCTAGAACTCAGGGACATAAGGGCAATTGCCCCTAACCATGAAATCTATAAGAACAGGTTCCAATTAGAATCTGTGCTAAAGTGGCCTAGAGTTGTCATGCTCAATGGGGACTTGAAAATCTGATGTTATCCAGCTGCAAGTCAAAAGATGTGGATCTGGGTGGGACTTTCTGGAAACTTCCCTGGGGCCCCCAATAAAACTGAACAGGAGGAGGAGGAGCATATTATCCTTCTCCCGTGAGAAAACCCACACTCTCCCTTGAGAGTGTCCCCCTTTTCCCTTTGGCTATCCCTTCTGATAAACTCATGTTCTGTTATTCCTTTTAACATCTCTGAAATCTTTCTGGCGTGATTGCAAGAATCAGGGTAAAGAATGGTCCTGCATGGCTGCCTCAGCTTTACAGCAAGCCTGTAACACATGATATATCCCCAGGTTGTCGTGAATTACCACAATTATTATTTGCTTACTTTCTCCATTCAGCTTTTCCTGATCCTCTTTCCTCCACCTCAGAATCTTGTTGATTAGAGGAAAAATCCTGAGATAAACAGTAGTTCTTTGGCTAAGCATACTCTACTTAGGACCAAAAATCTCTTGATTGGAATTCAGCCATTAGGGAAAAGAATTGAGGCTTTTATTCTTGGTCTTTTAGGGAGACAAAGCTTAACCACAGCAATTGAAAGATTGGTGAGGGCAAAACCTTTGTAGAATCTGAAGGTCAGTGATCATGAGATTTTTGAACCCCAATACCTGTTAAAGAGACCTTTTTCTTTTCCTCTTACCCTTTCATCTTTATCTCTGAACAAACAGAATATCACAGGGCCTCCCTCAAGGCTCAAATCCATGGTACCCACCCCCCAACCCCCATCTCTTTGGATCAGGATGCCAACTTTAGTGCCCTTTTCTACTCATGCTGTAAATGTCAGCTTTCCTTACTCTTCAGATGCTTGCCTGATATTTATCCCTCTGAGATTTGCTTTTGGAATGTAAGCTACATAAGCAATTGCCCAAACTGGTTTAAGACCAGAGGGGAAGAAAGGTGTCACATTTAAATGTTGGCGAGGATGTGGAGAAAAAGGCAACACTCATACATTGTTGGTGGGACTGCAAGATAATGCAGCCAATATGGAAAGCAGTATGGAGATTCCTTGGAAAACTTGGAAAGGAACCACCTTATGACCCAGCTATCCCACTCCTTGGTCTATACCCAAAGGACTTAAAAGCAGTATACTATGGGGACACAGCCACATCAATGTTTATAGCAGCACAATTCACAATAGCTAAACTGTGGAACCAACATAGATGTCCTTCAGTAGATGAATGGATAAAGAAAATATGGTATATACACACAATGGAGTATTACTCAGCAATAAGAGAGAATAAAATCATGGCATTCACAGGTAAATGGATGAAGTAAGAAAATATAATGCTAAGTGAAGTTAGCCAATCCCAAAAAGCCAAATGTCAAATGTTTTCTCTGATATAAGGAGGCCGATTCACAGTGGGGTTGGGATGGGGACCATAGGAGGATTAGAGGATCACTAGAATGGCCAATGGGGAGGGAGGGGAAGGGAGGGGGCAAAAGGGTGAAGAAGAAAAAAAAAAGATGGTAGAATGAGATGGATATCATTACCCTAAGTGCATGTATGAAGTCACGAATGGTGTGAATACACTTTGTATACAACCAGAGATATGTAAAAATGTGCTCTACAAGTATAATATGAAATGTAAAAAAAAAAAAAAGAAAGAAAAGAAGTGAAGTATGAATATAGTACAGAAAAAGGCTAAAAAAAAACCAAAAACTCTGTTCAGTATGAATTCATGTGGTATTTCATATTAAAATATGTTTAAAATAAAATAAAGCCAACCTGCTGTTTAACATAAATGGCTGTTTTGCTTTTCTTATACACAGGGATTCTCTTCTCTCAATAAGTTTCTCCCTAAATGCTAGAGAAAGGGGGTGACAGAGGGATAGGGGATCTGTAAAGGCAAGCTGCACCAGACCTCAGACATTTTGAGGATGCGCAAGAGATCTACATTCTGTTTTGGGAACTATTCAGGCATTACCCCAAACCACAGGGACTCAGCTCTGCCAGAAAGGAAGCTGACATTACAAGCCCGGGAGTACCAGGGGATGTCTTACTTCCCACAAGATTTTCTCTTCTCTCCTTATGTGAAACAACAGCACAGGGAAGGAAAGCAAGTTCTGTTTTTCTTGAGAATCTTTTCCTGAGTTCCACCCTCTCCCTGCATCTCATGGGCTCCCACATTCCTTAAATATCTAGGCTGACTCTAATCTGAACCCAAAGTGCACTTGGGTCTCATAAAGATGTACCATGTGCTCTTTTCCTAGAGTAATTATGGGTATGTCCAGAGAGAGAGAGAGAGAGAGAGAGAGAGAGAGAGAGAGAGAGAGAGAGAGGAAACTCCATCTTTTTTGAGCTCATGATTTTTCTAGTGAATTCATCTTTGGTCCTGTGCACCTAAATTAATATAAATATATTTTTGTTCTGGTTTGTTTTGTCCAACTGAAAATATTTTTAGCCATCTAGCTTATTTATTTATTTTTGTCTTGCTGTCCTTTTATAGATGCTGATGATTTATGTGTTAATGCTCAATACACTGGAAACTAAAACTCTCCTTTGAAAAGTCCTGAGGAGAAAAATAAACAGTGGTGATGGTGGAAGTAAATCTGCCCCCAGGTAGGATGAATGACCACTGGACCTTTGCTTTCAGCGTCCACCATGGCTGACAGACTTTACTCCCTACATCTTCCCATGTCTGAGTCATACTGTAAAAAAATCTGTGATAGGCTCTATTTTAATTTTTAAAGGGTTAATTAGACAGTGTATATTATAAATATCTGTAACTCTTCTGTCTCCTACTTGTGGGGATTAATCATCTGGTAAAAGGGTATAAAATATTTGTTTCTAGTTTGTTTTTACATAGACTTGTGCATGCCAGTGTATTGTATATTGTTTTTACATACATGTTTGTGTCTATATATATATCATTTACATAATACCAAAACTGATGTATAGATACATGAGCACTCATGTTTTTAAAAAATTGATCCAAATTGTCTTTTAGTTCACATAGTTTAAATTGGTGTAAAAAATGATGAGTAAAGATGTCTTTAAAATTACTATTCCATATTTATTTCTAGATGGTCAATCAAAAGAGCATCACTTTTATATAAAAATGTTTAAAATATAATGTGAATTCACATTCAATTTTTATATTTTATAAAAATAGTTTTATATTTTCATTAAAATATTTTTATATTTTTCTTCTACAGAAAAAGTTGGTTTAAAATGTTAACTATGCTTCTCTGACATCTAGGTTTGTATGGGCAACCAAAAGTTAACAGTTAGAAATGGGTAAATTAGATTTAATATAAATGGGATTAATCTTCATATATATGGTTGTTAGAGGAGACATCTGAATACTTTATAATATTAAAATACTAAAATATCAACTGCTAAATATAAATTCAAGTTCTCTTGGCTTGAATTTGAGTTCTACAATACAACAGATATTTGGGTCTATTGAATGTATTTCATGAATTGGTGATAAATGTAAGAACACTTTAAGATTGCTTTGTTTCTAGATTTCACTAAAAGCAAGGTTACTAAGAGTTGAAGGTCTAACAGATGTAATTCTATATGAAAAAAATACAAAACACTGAATCTCTGTTTGGAATAGGAAAAATTATAAAAGTAAGTATTTCATCTAAATAAAAAGAAACAATATATATATAAGGACATATATATGTTTGTATGTATGTATGTGTGTGTGTGTGTGTGTGTGTGTGTGTGTGTATACACATATATCATTATAAAATAATGATACCCATCTTGGAGATCAGTTGAAGATTAAACACCAAGTAACATTGAGGCATGTGTGGAAACCAAGTTTTATTTAAGAAAATGATTGATAGAGACAGATTTCTCCAAAGAGAAGGAACTGGGTGTCCATGGGAGGGAATGAATCTTGTTTTTTTATAGACCCAGAACCCTTCTTTTTAATCATTGCCTTCTCTTTCTTCTCTGGGCATGTGCCTGGGAACAGGGACCTGGAGGTTAATTGTTAGCAACCCAGAGTGCCTAGGAGCATGATTGCAGAGGTTAACAACCCATTGTCCTCTGATAACCAGCCTCATCCTCTCTTGACCCCCATCATTTATTACACTGACTACCTGACCTTCACCCCTGCCTCAGTTTGCTGAGGAATATGATATATCTTGTCCATTTAGGTCAGGTGGGTCAGCAGGCAGATTACTTTCTGGCAAAGAAACATGTGGAGTAGGGGTCAGTACAGTGGGCCCATTTTATAGAATTATTCTCCTAACCTCATGTTCCTACTGTTCTCATCTGTCTCTCTCTCTCTCTCACACACACACACACATGTACACACACATACACACAAACACACACACGTATACATAAAATCTATTATTTCACTCTTTACACTGGGATGGGAATTTTAAAGTATTTCTGGAAAGGTAAAAAGGAGAACCTAATTTATTTAAAGGATGACAACACGGAAGATAAAAGCATTTTTCCACTTTGTCCACAAAAAGAAAGTCATGAATTCTCTTACCCTTTTTGTTTGATGCATGTTTCAAATATAATGTTGAATAATGTTAACTGATATTCATACAGACTCAGTGTTGTGGCTTAGAGATTAGATATCCCTCAAAAGCTCATGTGTGAGATATTGCAAGAAAGTGTCTTAACCCAATAGGTGCATTCATCCCCATTGGCAGGTGGGGTGTGGCTGGAGGAGTTGGGTAAATGAAGACATGCCCTTGGGGTATATATTATGTACCTGAGGGAATCAGTCTCTCTCTCTGTTTCCTGGTGCTATGTTCCCAAATGCTTTCCTCAGCCATACTCTTCCACTATGGTGTTTTACCACACCTTAAGTCCTGAGGAATGGAGCTGGCTGCCTATGGACTGCTACCTCTGAAACCAGGTTTCTTTTTTCCCTTTTCCCGTATTTCTCCCTTTGAAATGGAAATGTTTCCTATGTGTCTTTATATGTAGGATATATGTAACTTGTTTTTTGATGTTACAGGGGCCCTTGATGAGAGTTTGCCTTGAGTCTCAAGAGGACACTTTGGACTTGAACTTTTAGGCAATCATACAAGTGTTAAGACTATGGGAACACTTGGAAATGGATTAAGTATATTTTGGATTTTGAGATGAACATAAGCTTTTGAGGACCAGGGACAAAATAATACAGTTTAGATATTAGATTCTCCCAGAAAGCTCATGTGTGAGACAATGCAAGAAGTTTAGAGGTGAGCTGATTAGGTTATGAGAGCCTTCACCTAATCAGTGCATTAATCCCCTGATAGGGTGTAACTGGGTGGCCACTGTAGGCAGGTTGGGTGTGGCTAGAGGAGGGTGCATCTGTCACAGAAAACCAGGGAGCTGAAACTCCAAACCTTGGCTCTTGTGTTCCAATGAAAGAAAATTTAAAGTCAGACACCAAAAGCCATGTAAGAGAACTTTATTATAAGTGATGGTGGAGTGGAAGTGAGGAGAAAATAAAGTGAAAGCAAAGTGAGGCTCAAGCAGAGAGTACTCGCCAGACAGAGTGGGCCGCTTCCAAGCAGAGAACAACAAAGGAGACAATGCTGTCACCAAGTTGATTCCTGTTCCATGGTTGACTTGAAAACTGGGGTCCTCCTTCAGCAACCTTCATAAGTCAGGTATTCAACTCCTCCTTCACATTGGGTGGTGGAGTTTTTGACCTTAATTGGTCCTCTCCAGAACTATCAAGGTATCCACTATGAGGAGGGGGCTTCATCTACCAGTCAATCCCTGTTAATGTGGGCATTGGGGTTAGTGGCCAGTCAGAGGCCACCTTACAGCACCTGTGCCACTAAAGAATCCACCTCCCCTCTTCTGAGCTAGTAAGAGACGCTGGGGGAGCCATAATTTCCTGTTTTTTTTTTTTTTTTTTTTTTTTTTTGGACCTTTATGAGTCTTGTCAAGAGTTACTCCCATAAGTTCTCCTTTCTTGAGTTATTCCCCCATTATCTTTTCTACTTTCCATTGTTTATCCTCAAGGTTTATGAACTAATGTTTTTCCATAGGTTATCTGCTAAAAATTATTTACTCATCTTCCTTGGCAGTAATTAAAAAAAAATGTTTAGAGTAACTTCAAGTAAACCTGTAACCTTGCTATGCATTTCACTGTTCCTCACTAACTGCTACCAAACAGGTTGATGGGGGCATGCCCTTGGGGGATATAGTTTGTCCTTGAGGGGAGCTGTCTCCTTCTCTGGTTCCTGGTGCCATGTCCCCAGCTGCTTTTCTCAGCCACACTCTTCCATGATGTCCTGCCTTACCTGGAACTCCAAGGAATGGAGTCGGCAGTCTATGGACTGAGACCTCTGAAACCAGGAGCCCCCAAATAAACATTTCCTCCTCTAATTGTTCTCGTCAGGTGTTTTTTTTAACACAACAACAAAAAACTTGACAAAAACACTAAGGAAACATATGAAAACTTTATAGAATGATATATATATATTTTTTTAAAAAGGCAAAGATCAGCTTCAAAAATTTAACACTATAACAATGATGTGTCAAGAAGCCAGATGCACCTGAGATAAGGCTCTGACTTAGGATGGCTCCAAAGTAGAGTAGAATTAAGCTCATTTAAACTTATGTTCAAAAGAAAGTTTATTGTGACCCCAAAATAAAATGACATAATTTACCCAAAACTATGAGGTTTTGGGTAAATTATAAAATATATTTAAAGGTTGCAGTTTGAGGGTTGCAAAAGAGTAAAACTTGTGATTGACTTGCTTGATTTACGGGTCTTTTTAGAGGCAAAATAGATATCAAAAATTCATTAGTGTTATAAAAAAAACTTGTTTCTTTGTTCAAAGTTATTATACAAACCAAATGTTTTTGCTCTTGTTAATTTCATTAGGGATTTCCTTCCCTTGTACAACTTTATTACTGTCGCCTGTGTTTGTCAAAAGTACTACTTCTAACAGAACAACCTGAGTTAATTTAAGATAAGCCATTATCCCTAGGACAGACAGGGTATGTCTGTCTAGTACTAATATGACTCCCAATACTAATAGTGACCCCCAATTAAATGGGAAGGTTGACAGCAATATTATAAAAATTAAAGTTAAAACCAATTAACCCCACTTTATGGGTGATGAAACTAGCCTGCTAGATGTTTAAATAAAAACTTGGAGAACAAAGCCCAGGAAATAAAGATCTAAGGAAAAAGCAGCCAACATTTTAGTCCTTGCCCTCTGAGGTCAACCAGGGCGCAGGGAACCATGTCAGGGCCCTTCTGAGGGCCATGTGACTCTAGTGAGTCACCTGACCTCCTGACCATGCAGATCATGAAGAACCTAGAGAACAGGAAGCAACCAGTACACATTCTGCAAAGAGGAGGGTCATTGGAGAGGGCAATGTCCCCGATGCCTCTAAGAGAAGCCACATGTGGTCAGCAAGACCATGACTCATCCTGACCAATGGCACAACTGGTAGAGAAGAAAATCTAAAGAAGCTAAGAGGCTGCTCACAATTCCCAATAATGACCCTGAGGAATGTCAGCTAACCTTAACAGTAGATAGGAAATGGTCAATTTTGGACCAACTTGGTGTTACTCACCTGGCAAGAAAGTATGCTCAAGGCACAGCCATACACAAACACTTATAAAGAAAATGGCTCTTTTACTGTAACTTGAGATGTACATTTGTGTCAGCCCTGCCAAAAGGAAATACAGCCAGGTGGCTATAAAGAAAGTGCTCTTAGACAGAGGTACCTATCACAAAAGACTTTGCCAGAGTCACTAGTTTGTCCGGAGTCAATGTGAGCCTGGACTCAGACCTGCAAACCTTCCTAACCTATATAGGCCAACTTGATCTGTTGTTCACTTGTGAGATAATCTGGCCCCAATATTCATCTCTCAGATTGGTCTAAAAGATGTAAAGTGGCACCTGAAAGCCCTAACTAATGTAGCCAAGAAAGCCCTAAATCGTGCAGCTAAATGGATCCCTCTACTAAACACAGAAAGAATGCTAGTGAAAAAAAGACGATTTTATGAAAATTTTATGAAAATCAGATATCTTAACTATAGCTGAAGGGGACAGCTTTGCCATTGTAACAATTAAATATTGTGTATTTCTAACAACTCTGCTAATGTTTCTAAAGCATTCCTTGGCCTTCACTCACAAGTTAATGCGACCCCCCTCTACTGGCAGGGTCCTAGAAGGAGGGGTCCTGGTGTGTCCACGCTTCCACTAGCCATAATTAATTACATCGCCTTAAGAAAAGCAACCCTTTCTGGACTATGTCCTCATTATATCTTGCAACCATGTCTCTAGAACCTTCCCTTTTCACCATAACTGTGTCACAACCCCCAATTGCCTTGGTGGCTGAACATCAAGACATCAGATGGACAACTTGATGATGGCTGTTCAAAGAACACAGGAATTTGCAGCAAAAAACAGGGAGACTGATTTTCTTGAATACTCCGACTCTGTGAGCACCACACCCTCCTTTCTTAGGAAGTGCTTGCATTTCCCACGCTGTCTGTTACCCTCGCCTCTCACTATCTAGTAAACTTTTGCCTGCAACTCTGTTTTGCTGGAATTCTTCCCTGGGGGATCGCAAGAAATGGCAACCCCCCACCCCCCCACCCCCCGATTGCAAGCGGGGCAGGCTCCAGCCCTGAATCTGGACAACTTGCTTCCTTCTTCACTTCCCATCCGCCTAGTACCCTAGTTGGACTCCACTGCAGGGCGCCCATCCTCTAAGGGGACGCAGCCCTGGGTGGGCTCCTAAGCTTGGGCCGTGCACCCCAGCATCTCGACCCTGTCGACGCTCCTGGCCCTCCTCTGGGTTCTTACTCTGTTTTATTCCCCAAATCGTCCTCTTCAGCCTCCCTTCCCCACCTCCTGGTCTTTCTCTCTCCTTGCAGAGCCAATCGGATCGCGCGCGGCGTCGCGGTGCCTAGCGGGCTGAGGGACCGGCGGTGAGTGGGACCCGGGGCGCAGAAGCCGGGACAGAGGCGACGCGGGGACAGAGCCTGGCCGCTGGGCTCTGCGGGGCGGGCGGCGCAGAGTCCCGGGCTGCACTCCGCAGCTGTTCAGCCGCTGCATCCTCACAGGTGGATGCCCATTTTGGCGCTTGCGGTGCAGACGCGGTGGGCTGGGTGGTAGGTAGTCCAGTCCTGGGGCGGTGGCGCCCGAGCGCCCCCGGGGTCCGCACGCCTGGATCTCCACGTGGCCACCTCTGCCCTCTCTTGCGCATGCGACAGGTCCCGCGTGCGGGGTCCTCTGGTGGCTCTCACATGCCTGGCTGCAATCCCCCTAACCTCACCCCACTCGGGCCAGCCGCTTTTACAAGCAAAAAACGTTTAGGGTCATTTCTTTACGTGGCTGCCAGGAAGGAGGATGAGGGAGAGAACCTAGCACACTGTCATTCAGACAAGCCTGGGAGACGTAATTTATTTGGAGTTGTGTTTCCATTCTTTCTACAAAATAAATAATTTGTATTTCTGGACTTAGATTCTTGTGTAATCTGTACTCTGGCCTTTTTTTTTTTTTTTTTTTTTTTTTTTTTTTTTCTTTTTTTTAACCTTTATTAAGATTCGATATTGTTAGCCAGGCCTGGTGGTGCACGCCTGTAATCCCAGCACTTGGGAGGCTAAGGCAGGAGGATCGCGAGTTCAAAGCCAGCCTCAGCAATGGCGAGGCACTTAGCAACTCAGTAAGACCCTGTCTCTAATAAAATAACAAAAAAAGGGCTGGGGATGTGGCCCAGTGGTCAAGTGTCCCTGAGTTCAATCCCGGTACCGAAAAGAAAAAAAAAAAATTTTTTTGATATTGTTTTGTTTTTATGGTATTTTAATTTGTTTTTATTGGTGCATTACCTTTATACCTAATAGTGGGATTCGTTGCTAGGTATTTGTACATGCACACAATATAACAATATAATTTGGTCAATTTCACTCCCCAGTACCTCCCCTTTCCCACCCTTCCTCCCCAGATCCTCTTCCTGTACTCTATTGTTCAGCATTGTTTTTTAATTTTATATCACATAATCAAAGTTGGAGCCACCAAAGCAAGTCCAGTTGAGGAAAATACTGGGCGTGATTGATTTCCCACCCACTAAAAGGGATGTAGATTCAATATTTTAAATTGCATGAATCTCTAATAGACATAGGTAATCTTCTATCTACCTGACATCAAGAAGAAATTATCAGCACCATTTCCATTAAATTTGAAAAAGACAAGAATGTTCATTTCATCATCACATCATCAATGTGACATTGTGCATTTTAGCACCCAGGAAATTAGGTAGAACAATCAACATTATTCTAAACAGAAAAGAAGACACGAAAGAGCCACTATTACTTACACATGTGGTTGAATTCTTTGTGAATGTTGGTGATACCCGGATGAAATCATTCTTATCAGACCTAGACAAAACTGAAATAGAAAAATAAGGAAGAGAGAGGACCCCTGCCTGCCTCTCTGAGATAAGTAATTTTTCAAAGACCTTCTAAAGGCTCACAGAGATTACTTCTTCCAAAAGTCTCCATGTTTTGCAAGGCTTCATATACCTACTGTTTTCTGTGACAAAATTTATCTCTTACATTCTTTATAACTGTATAATCCAGACAAGATGCTCACCCCAGAATATTCGCCCAGCAAGGCTCATCCTGTGAGCTGATGCCAACCCCAGCCTGAGACCTCAAAACCAATGGACTGTGTCTGCAAGTAGCTTAGAACACATTTCTCTCTCTCTCTCTCTCTCTCTCTTGGCCTTTGAGAATTTGCCTTTGCAACCTTCCTGAAGAGGCCCATAGTTGACTGTGGGATTCATATTCCCATGGCAATGTTCTGTTATTTCTCAATAAACAGCATTATTCTTGGAGATTCTCTCTCTCTGATTGTTATTCAGGTCGATCCTTGCATGTCAAAAAGAAACAAAGCTATTTGGAAAAGTGAGAGATTTAGCAAACTGACCAACTACATTTAATGTTAACCTGTATTTAAAACCCTCTTTAGGTTATCAACAAATATTTAGATATGCAGGACCTATTTTTAAAAGATACGCAACTCTATCTACCAGGAAGGAAATCCTTATAACAGTATTATGAAAATATGGAAAAAGTATGGATGAAAATATTTGCATAACCCTGTGAAGATTTCATCTCTCCCTAAAACAATCTATAAATTTAATATAATATTAACAGAATCTTTTTTATGATTCCACTGTTTGATTCATATGGAAAGTGAACACTTGATAATCAGGAAGATTTTTTTTTTTTTTTTTTTTTTTTTTTTTGGTACTGGGGATTGAACTCAGCGGCACTCGACCACTGGGCCACATCCCTAGCCCTTTTTTTTGTATTTTATTAGAGACAGGGTCTCACTGAGTTGCTAAGTGCCTCGCCATTGCTGAGGCTGGCTTTGAACTTGCGATCCTCCTGCCTCAGCCTTCCCAAAGTGCTGGGATTACAGGTGTGCGCCACCGCGCCTGGCTAGGAAGATTTTTTAAAAACAAATTAGGTGGGGGATTTTCCATATAATGGAAAATTTTATAAAGCTCTAAAGACAATGGAGTTGATCTGAAGAGTCTGAGACCCAAGAATAAATGGAAAGCTGACACTTCAGCCAAACATAAAGCTGGGGAAGAAATTTTAATAGCTCATGCTTTGACAAAAATGTATTTATTTGGAAAAAATATAATATAGTTGTGTTTTTTGTTGTCTTAGCTCCCATACAGAGTCTAAGTGATTTACTAATTTAAATATGATGTGTGTAAATGTAAAATAATCAGCACCTTGACCAAACTATATTTAATCTTAGCCTATAGAAAATGTTAAATTGACTGTAGATGCCTAGAAAATATTTTAAAACCCTATTCAGGTTACCAATAAGTAATAAAACATACAGGAAAATTTGTGCACAAGGCAATTTGGAATACATTTTAAAGCATAATTTAAAAACCAAACTTCATTAAATAATAAATATTTTAAACATTTGCACTCAAAATGGATGCAAAGTGGGCACATAATTAATAAAATGTGCTAACACTCCTACAACTCTAACAAGTGATTTTCAAAATCAACAATTCAGTTTGAAGACAAAGGCTAAAAGCCAATTCCCATCAAGAGAAATGCAAAACATTAAGCACAGTTAAATGCTCAGCCATGCTAATTAACAGAGAAATGCAAATTTAAATAAAAATGTTTTATGAACTGTATTAATTTTAAAAATATTACAATTCTACGTGTTGCTAATTTTTGTAAAAATGTCTTCTGGGTTCCATGGTTTGAATATGCCTCCTACAGTTCATGGGAGTATTAGCTGCTTTGAGAATTCTGTTAATACTCTATTAACTTTCAAAACATAATATTTCAGCACAATAGCTTCCAGTGTCAACAATGCAGGGGAAAGTCTGGGATGCCCATTGTCTTATTTGGCACACAGCAGTTCGGGTGGTGATAAGGTGGCCACTTCCTGCAGTTACAGCTTGTGTTACAAGATAAAGCTCAAAACGGAGTTAGTGCTGTCAAAGCATGTCATATCAATTTTAATTAAACACCCACTCACTTAGGTTTACAGGAAGCTTACCCTGGAAAATACATATTCAAATACCCTTACTTTGCAAATTGAACTGAAGTCACTACACAGTACCTGGTATGTATCTTGCCCATCTCTGACAAATGTTTTAGGTATTGACAACTTGGAAAGAGAAACTCCAAACCACCCTGGGAGAACCTTGCCTATGGGCACAGGTAATAAATCTATCTTACATGGATTTATTGATTAGGAGGTGGTCACCTTTCCTCCACCATGGAAGATAGCGGTCATCAGACAATACAGATTGCCAAGGTGTCACAAAGAAATAGGAGAGACTATTCTGGGGATGCAATGTAGAAGTCATATGAGTCATGGAGAATGACAGTGGATTACAGAGAATTAGTGGTGACTCCCATTTATGCTGCTGTGCAGAACATGACTTCTCTGCTTGAGAAATAAGCTTCCTTCTTGGAATTTACCATGCAGTTCTGGATTTTGCTAACACCTTTGTTAATATTTCCTTAGTCATGGACTCCAGTATCAAAATTCTTTCACATGGAAAGGACAACACTGGACCATTCAGGGGCCCCCACAAGTACACATACATAGACATTCAATCTGCCATGTAATGGGGTCCTGGGACCTGACCCTCTTTTCTACCTATCAACTTGTAGTGATCTGCTGTTTTCTTTGTTCTGTCTTACCCTTTGCAAGTAGAAGATAATTCTTGGCTCAGGCAGGGAGTTTTTTCCAACAATAATTTGACCAAGAAAAATATATCCTTACACATTCCAAGTGGAAACATGAATTAGTAAAAACTGTTTTATGGAAATAGCTGGTAACATTTTACAGTGTTCATTTAATTATTGGAATTTATCCTGCAACACATGGTCCCAACTGTTCAAATGAAATCTGTTGATGTTTATAGTATGACTGTTTGTAATCCAGGAAATAGGAAACAACTCTAAATCTAATCGTAAGGATTTAGTCATATAATCTATGTTAGATATGTGATCATATAACAAGTTAAATTTTATATAATTAAAAGTATTAGGTTTCCCTAAATATTCTAACATAGATGCATGTCCATAGCACATTATAAACTAAAACAGAAAGAACAAGATGAAATATACTTCAACTTGCTCTTTTGTTTTTTGTTCTCTAATTTACAGCATATACAGTTTCTGTATGCATATAGTACAGATAGTTTTTGTTTTAGCATATACATATGTGTGTATCTGTGTATATATATATATATATATATGTATGTATGCATGTAGTCTTATATGATTTTTGTAAGTAAGTGATTACAATATAGAAACAAACCTCTATGGGAATATAGACCAAATTGTAAGTGTTCATGTTCTGTTACATAATTCTATAATGCATAAAGGTTTCTAAAGCAAACATGTTATTATTACAACAACACAAAAATAATGTTCTTCAACTATGTATACAGAATATTTCTGTTTTATTCCCTGTTATCTTGCTGAGAGAGAAACCCATACCACAGAGTGTACAAGCCATAAGGAAAAGTAGTTTATTTTGACTGCTTGGTTCTGGAGGCACAGGTCGAGAGCTCACACCTGGGATGGCTCCTTGCAGGCATGGTCACACCTGGGATGGTGCTGTTGGGAGAAGCTAGAAACTGTGAGAAGTAGGGTTCTAGGGGGAGGCCCCTAGGTCATTGGAAGCATCCCCTCAAAGGAATCATGGGATCCTGGTCTCTTCCTTTTCCTCTTTCTCTTTTTCTTCCTCTCCATGAGGTGAGTGTTTTGTTTTGTTTCTCCTACACCAAGGCAATGGGGCCAATTGGTCATTGACCAGAATCTCCAAAACTGAGAGACAATGTAAGTCTTTTCTATTTATAAACTGATTATAATAGGCATTCTGTTGTAATAATGTAATAATGCTTCTGGGAATATATCCTACAGATATAAATGCACGGTTGCACAATAAATAATTTTCTTTTTGTTAGTAATAGCAGAAAATTTGAAAAAATTTAAATTTCCATAAGTTGATTGTTAAATAAAATATGGTGCAGCCATAAGAAAGATAAAGTTTATATGAAATTAAAGGCAATCAATAAAAAGATTTTAATAAGGGAAAGTGGATGCACAAATATGATAATTTATAATAACATAAATATGATAATATGTAATATTATCATTTTATTACAATATACTCATATTAGTTTGTGTATGCTTAGAATGTTTTCTGGAAGAAACAAAAATATCTGATATCAGTTGTTGTCTATGAAAGATGAGAAATGGGGATTGGCATAGAAAGAATCCTTCCAACTGAGAGAAATAATCAGAAGGTGGCTGATCCAACCTTCTTTAACTATTCCTCATAAACATACTTTAAACACCTCAAAAGTATTTTAATCTTTTTATTTCATCATCTTATTTTTTTTCTTTTTCCTCTTTGCAATTAGCTTTATATTAATATTTAATGACAATTATCTATTTGAGAATTTTAAAATATGCCTGCCATACCCATTATTTCCAGTTCTTTGGTTATTATAAAGAATTTAGCAGTTAGAATTCTACATAGCAGGATCATGGAGTAAGTGCTGGTATATGTTTAAGAGAATTACAATTTTAGCTTTATGATTTGACAGAGCCATATAACATAAATGAATGCAATACTAGTGGTTAAGTATGAAATTCAATGAAGTATCTCCCACCTGAATTAATAAACAATCTAAAAGCTCTTAAATAAAGGAGATTTTACAATACGTGCATCCATTTTCGGAGGAGGATGAGACATACAACTTGCATAAATTCTGTGGTTTATTTTGATTCCAGATCTGTACAAAATCATTTTTAAAGCAAACACACATCCACCCTCAGAGACATAGAAGTATCATGATGGTATTTGTGTCGGTTTCCTAAGGAATGTATTAAAGGGTTTTACATAATACATCACACCAACGCTTTACTCGGTATGTGTTGATTGATTACCAATCATGTGCTGTTACTACAGGCGTGAAAAAAAGCCAAAAGTCTCTTCTTCCAGGAGTTTACATTCTGGTGGGAATTTCATTTTTTTTTATTATTTATTTACTTATTCATCATGCACAAGTATAGTATCTTTTTACATACAACTGCTTGTATACAAAGTATATAAGTACCATTCAGATCTTCAATCATGCATTTAGGATAATGATATCCATCTCATTCAACCACCAATTTTTTTCCAACCCCCCCCTTACTCCCTCCCTCCCCTCCCTTTCTGTTGACCATTCTAGTGTTCCTCTGATCCTATGTACCCCCTTCCAACAACACTGTGAACCAGCCTCCTTATATCAGAGAAAACATTCGGTATTTGGATTTTTGAGATTGACTAATTTCACTTAGCATTATATTCTCCAACTTCATCCATTTACCTGCAAATGCCATTATTTTATTCTCTCTTATTGCTGAGTAAAATTCCATTTTGTATATATACCATATTTTCTTTATCCACTCATCTACTGAGGGGCATCTAGGTTGGTTCCATAACCTAGCTATTGTGAATTGTGCTGCTATAAACATTGAAGTGGCTGTGTCACTGTAATATGCTGTTTTTAAGTCTTTTGGGAATAGACCCAGGAGTGGGATGGCTGGGTCATAGGGTGGTTCCATTCCCATTTTCCCAAGAAATCTCCATACTGCTTTCCATAGCGGTTGCACCATTTTGCAGTCCCACCAGCAATGTATGAGTGTGCCTTTTCCCCCACATCCTCTCCAACATTTATTGTTGTTTGTGTTCTTGATAGCTGCCATTCTGACTGGAGTGAAATGAAATCTTAGAGTAGTTTTGATTTGCATTTCTCTAATTGCCAGTGATGTTGAGCATTTTTTCATGTATTTGTTGATTAATCGTGTATCTTCTTCTGAGAAGTGTCTTTTCAATGCCTTAGCCCATTTATTGATTGGGTTATTTGCTTTTTTGGTGTTAAGTTTTTTTAGTTCTATATGCATTCTAGAAATTAGTGCTCTATCTGATGTGCATGTATTAAATATTTGTTCCCAATTAGTTGGCTCTCTATTCACCTCACTGATTGTTTCTTTTGCTGAGAAGAAGCTTTTCAGTTTAAATCTATCCCATTCATTAATTCTTGGTAATAGTTCTTGTGCTACAGGATTCTTATTAAGGAACTTGGGGCCTAATCCGACATGTTGGAAATTGGAGCTTACATTTTCTTCTATTAGGCGTATTGTCTCTGGTCTAATTCGTAGGTCCTTGATCCACTTTGAATTGAATTTTGTGCATGGTGAGAGACAAGGGTTTAATTTCATTTTGTTGCATATGGATTTCCAGTTTTCCCAGCACCATTTGTTGAAGAGGCTATCCTTTCTCCACTGTACATTTTTGGCGCCTTTGTCTAATATAAGATAGCTGAAATTAAATGTATTAGTCTCTGTGTCCTCAATTCTGTACCATTGGTCCACCAGTCTGTTTTGGTGCCAATACCATGCTGTTTTTGTTACTATTGCTCTATAGTATAATTTAAAGTCCAGTATGGTGATGCCCCCTGCTTCACTTTTCTTGCTCAGGATTGTTTTGGCTATTCTGGATCTCTTATTTCTCCACATGAATTTCATGACTGCTTTTTCTATTTCTTTGAAGAATGACATTGGGATTTTGATTGGAATTGCATTAAATCTGTATAATGTTTTTGGTAGTATGGACATTTTGACAATATTGATTCTACCTATCCAAGAGCAAGGTAGGTCTTTCCATCTTCTGAGTTCTTCTATGATTTCTTTCTTTAGTGTTCTATAATTTTCCTTATAGAGCTCTTTCACCTCTTTCGTTAAGTTGATTCCCAGGTATTTTATTTTTTTTTGATGCTATTGTAAATGGGGTAGTTTTCATCATTTCCCTTTCAGAGGCTTTGTCACTGATGTACAAAAATGCCTTTGACTTATGGGTATTGATTTTGTATCCTGCTACTTTGCCAAATTCATTTACTAGTTGTAAAAGTTTTCTGGTAGAGTTTTTTGGGTCTTCTAGGTAGATTATCATGTCATCAGCAAATAGTGCTAATTTGAGCTCTTCTTTTCCTATCTGGATCCCTTTAATTTCTTTCGTCTGTCTAATTGCTCTTGCCAGAGTTTCCAGTACTATGTTAAATAGCAGTGGTGAGAGGGGCATCCCTGTCTTGTTCCAGTTTTTAGAGGGAATGCTTTCAATTTTTCTCCATTTAAGATAATGTTAGCTCTGGGCCTTGCATAAATAGCTTTTATAATGTTGAGATATGTCCCTGATATTCCTAGTTTTTCCAGTGTTTTGAACATAAAGGGGTGCTGTATTTTGTCAAATGCTTTTTCTGCATCTATTGAGATAATCATATGATTTTTATCTTTAAGTCTATTGATGTGATGTATTATGTTTATTGATTTCCGAATGTTGAACCAGCCTTGCATCCCTGGAATAAACCCCACTTGATCATGGTGCACTATCTTTTTGATATGTTTTTGTATCCGATTTGCCAGAATTTTGTTGAGGATTTTTGCATCTATGTTCATTAAAGATATTGGCCTAAAGTTTTCTTTTTTGGATGTGTCTTTGCCTGGCTTTGGAATTAATGTAATATTGGCCTCATAGAAAGAGTCTGGAAGAGCTCCCTCTTTTTCTATTTCTTGAAATAGTTTGAAGAGCATTGGTATTAGTTCTTCTTTGAAAGTCTTATAGAACTCGGCTGTAAACCCATCAGGTCCTGGACTTTTCCTTGTTGGTAGCTTTTTGATGACATCGTCTATTTCTTTGCTTGTAATCGATCTGTTTAAATTGTGTATAGCCTCCAGATCCAGTTTAGGCAAATCATATGACTCTAGAAATCTGTCAATGCATTCAGTATTTTCTGTTTTATTAGAGTACAAGTTTTCAAAGTAATTTCTAATTATTTTCTGTATATCTGAGGTGTTCGTTGTGATATTCCCTTTTTCATCACAAATGTTAGTGATTTGAGTTTTTTTCTCTTCTTCTTTCGTTAGCATTGCTAAGGGTCTGTCAATTTTGTTTATTTTTTCAAAGAACCAACTTTTAGTTTTGTCAATTCTTTGAATTGTTTCCTTAGTCTCAATTTCATTAATTTCTGCTCTGATTTTAATTATTTCCTGTCTTCTGCTGCTCTTGGTGTTGATCTGTTCTTCTTTTTCTAGTGCTTGGAGGTGTGATGTTAAGTCGTTTATTTGTTGGTTTTTTTTTTTTCCTTTTAAAGAATGAACTCAGTGCAATGAATTTTCCTCTTACTACTGCTTTCATAGTGTCCCAGAGATTTCTATACGATGTATCTGTGTTCTCATTTACCTCTAGGAATTTTTTAATCTCCTCTTTGATGTCTTCCTCAACCCCTTGTTCATTCAGTAGCATGTTGCTTAGCTTCCAGTTGTTGGAGTAGTTTTTCTTATTCCTTGTTTTGTCGTTGATTTCCAATTTCATCCCTTTATGGTCTGATAGCATGCAGGGTAGTATTTCTATCTTTTTATATTTGCTGAGATTTGCCTTGTGACATAATATATGATCTATTTTGGAGAAGGAGCCATGTGCTGCTGAGAAAAAAGTGTATTCATTTACTGAGGGATGAAATATTCTATATATGTCCGTTAGATCTAAGTTATTAATTGTTTTAAGGAGGCCTAAGCTTTCTTTGTTTAGTTTTTGTTTGGATGATCTATCCATTGGTGAGAGAGGTGTGTTGAAATCCCCTAGAATAACTGTGTTGTGGTCAATTTTACTCTTGAACTTGAGAAGTGTTTGTTTGATGAATGTAGGTGCTCCATTATTTGGGGCATATAGATTTATGATTGTTATATCCTCTTGATGAATGGTTCCCTTAAGTAGTAAGAAATATCCATCTTTGTCCCTTTTGATTAACTTTGGCTTGAAGTCCACCTTATTTGAAATGAGAATGGAAACCCCTGCTTGCTTCCGCAGGCCATGTGAGTGATAAGACTTTTCCCAGCCTTTTACCTTCAGTCTATTGATGTCTTTTTCTATGAGGTGTGTTTCTTGGAGACAGCAGATTGTTGGGTCATTTCTTTTAATCCATTCAGATAATCTGTGTCTTTTGAATGGCGAGTTAGGCCGTTAACATTCAGGGTTATTATTGAGATGTGATTTTTATTCCCATCCATTTTTATTTGTATGATGATCTTTAGCTTGATTTGTTTTCTCTTCTGGTTGGTATTTCCCTTAGTTTAATATCTCCCTTTGTTGATTTTCATTGTTATTTTTCTCTTCTTCTTCATGAAAAATTTTGCCCAGGATGTTCAGAAGTGCTGGCTTTCGAGATGCGAAATCTTTTAACTTTTGCTTGTCGTGGAAGGCTTTTATTTCATCTTCAAATCTAAAGTTCAATTTTGCTGGATATAAGATTCTTGGTTGACATCCCTTTTCCTTCAGAGCTTGAAATATGCTATTCCAGGATCTTCTTGCTTTTAAGGTCTGGGTAGAAAAATCTGAACAAAGTCTTATTGGTTTCCCCCTATATGTAATCTGCTTCCTTTCTCTTGTGGCTTTTAATATTCTCTCCTTGCTCAGTATATTAGGCATTTTCATTATAATGTGTCTTGGTGTGGATCTGTTGTGATTTTGTATGTTTGGTGTTCGGTAGGCCTCTTGAACTTGGTTTTCCCCTTCATTCCTCAAGTTTGAAAAATTTTCTGTAATTATTTAATTAAATAAATTAGTCATTCCTTTGGCTTGAAACTCTGCCCCCTCCTCTACCCCAATCACTCTTATGTTTGGTCTTTTTATGTTGTCCCATAATTCTTGAATGTTCTGTTCTTGGTTTCTTACCATTTTTGCTGTGTAATCTAGATTTTTTCTCTAGGATATATATTTTGTCTTCATTGTCTGAGTTTCTTTCTTCCAAGTGATCTACTCTGTTGGTGATACTTTCGATTGAGCTTTTATTTTGGTTTATTGCTTCTTTCATTTCTGGAATTTCTGTTTGGTTTCTCTTTAGAGCTTCTATCTCCCTATTGAAGTAATCTTTTACTTCCTGTATTTGTTTATGGAGTTCTTTGTCAAAATGATCTTTCACCTCCTGTATTTGCTCCCTCATCTCATTTTTGAGTTCATTCTTAAGTTCCGCTAACATTTGGAATATGTAATTTCTGAATTCCATCTCTGGCATTGCACCAACTGTGCATGGTATGGAATCTACTGAGGAGGTATATTGATTTGTTTGTGTCACTTTCTTCCCTTGTTTCTTCATATTGCTTGTGCGTCTATTCTACCTGCACTGTGGGACCTTGTCTACTTTGATTTTTACCTTAAAACCTTATGTTGCTCCTGTAGTACAATGCTATCAGATCCCCTTATATTTCCTTTACACTTTAAAATCAAACACTTTCTATTCAGAGAATCCCAGTTTGATCACAATGTACAGATTTAGTTAACCCAGATGTTGTTTCCAATTTACTCTGTATGCTTCTGATGGGGTTTTAAAGTTTCAAGTAATGGACAGAGAGGTGATATGTTTAGGAAGAAGGAAGTGAGTGTATTGACTTGTTCTTTCTTAGAAAGTATGAAAAGAGAGTTCTATGGAAGTGGTTTAGTATCAGCCGATGAGAGAGGAAAGAGAATGGAGTGAATGAATGGATGGAAAGACCGATTTACATATAAACCTAACTTATGCAGCGGTTGAGAGGAGAAATAAAGAAAGATGGAAAAGAAAAAAAAAAAGAAGAGAAAAAAAAAATAACCAAGGAGTAGTAATTAGTGTAAGGGAGAGGAGAGAGAGAGTAAGTCTAGAAAATAGAGAATAAACCATATATAACACCACTTTGCTATATATTTCAATTGTACACGTTCTAGAAATCTCAATTTGTGCGTATAACTTGTTTTTGCCTCTGTTGAGAATGCAATGGCAGGGTGTAAATAGGGAAGATGAAGGAAGAAGAAAAAATATAAAAGTGAGAAGGAAGAAAAGAAAGAAAAGAGGAGCAGAAGCACACACACTGTCAATCAAAACAAAAACAAACCAAAAACCCCCAAGAAACAACAAAACAAACAAACAAGCAAATAAAAACAAAAACGTTGAACCCAAGAACAAGTCTCAAACAAAATGGACCCTTGGAAGCCCTTCTTTTTTCCCTTCCAGTTTAAGCCACCTGACCCAGATCATGTACAGTCAGCAACCCTGTTAGTGGAGTCAAGGTTGCACCTTTGGTCCGTTGCAGAGTGGCATAGTGGAATAGTGGAAGGGGCTTATCCTCAGGCTGGGCCCTGCTTACAGCAGTAGGGAGATGCTACTATGGGCCTTGGAGGCCAGGCAAACTGGCGGCGGGTTCTCTCCTTCCAGCGGGCAGGTGCCTACCTCTTGCTCTGGTTGCAGCTGGGCAGGTCGCACTCCCCCAGGGAGTGGAGGAAGCACTTCACCAGGTCTGGCCCTGCGTGCAGCAGCTGGGAGATGCTGTTCTGGGCCTCGAAGACCAGGCAAACTGGTGGCTGGGTCTCTCCTTCAAGCGGGCGGGAGACTACCTCTTGCTCTGGTCGCAAATGGGCAGGTCGCACTCTTCCCGATAATGGAGGAAGCCCTTCCCCAGGTCTGGCCCTGCGTGCAGCCTCTGGTGGGAATTTCTACCAAAATTTGATCCTCTTTAAAGCTCTCGCCTACTTGAAAAAAAAAAAAAATCTACCTCCTAGCTGCAGCTTCTCCTCTCTCTCCCTTCTCCCCCATGAAGTTTCCTTACCAGAAGCCTGCATGCTCTATCTACTCCTCCTTCCCTCCTCCAAGTCTCTGGGACCACACAAAACCACTTCCCCACTGGAGAGGGACACATGTGTTTCCTTTTCAGCCCGTGGTTTTCTTGGACAATAATAGCTTGCATAGACCACAGCTCTCCTTTCCATAAACATGATGCTCATAAAAAAATCTTCAAGAGCTCTGTTTATCCCATGAGACATCTAAGTACAGAATATTTTGTGAAATGAATTTTTCCCCTATTCCTTACACTCACTAAAATACCTAACTCCCTTGCAACTAAGGTTTTTTTTTTTATTACCCATGGCAATGTCACATATGAATTTCCATTCATAATCCACAAAACTTTGGCTGAGCCAAAATACATAGACAGACAAAGCACATCCACATTAGCTGTAAAAACAACTCAAAGCCCAGGTATTAAGTTATGAAAATTTTCATATTAAAAAGCATATGAAACTATCCATTTGTGCCTTTTGATTTTACCAAACCTGTCATCATAACTACTTTTTTACATAAACAGCATGTCTCATGAAAAAAAAAATTTTTTTTCTGTCTTTTTTCCCACTCCTCCACCCTTCCTCAAAGGTCAATATTGAAGAGCTTTGGTATGTCCCAAAGACAGGAAGCCACAGTAGTTAAAGCACAGAGGGACCTCTACACTTGGGGAAACCAGTCTATTTGAGGTCAAGTTCTGGTAGCACATCTCACCAATCATTGGAACCTAGTGAAGGGCATATACCTATCTTCTCTGTGCCTGAGTTTCCAATTCTGTTATAGTACCTGCCCTATGGAGCTTTTTATACAATTAAATGGATCTCTCTCTCTCTCTCTCTCTCTCTGTCTGTCTAAGCTCTATCTTGTGGAAGTCGCAATTTAAGGACAGGGATGGTTAGTAATGGAATGGTCAAGTTCTGATACAATATATTGGACGTAAAAATAACGATTTATTGGGGTGTCTTGGCCTCTCAACTTTTCTCATGTTTCTGTGAAGACCTGAGAACGTTTTTAAAAAAAATAAAGGAATACTTAGCAAGTCAACTTAAGTTCTGTGAAGAATCTAGTTGCACCCTGATATGATTTGGATGTAAGGTGTCCCCCAAAAGCTCATGTGTGAGACAACTGTGAGAAGGTTAAGAGGGAAATGATTGGGTCGTAAAAGCCTTAACCCGGTCAGTGAATTAATCCCCTGATGGGATTAACTGGGTGTTAATTGAAGGCAGGTAGGGTGTGGATGAAAGTGGTGGGTCATTGGGGTGTGCCTTTGGGGAAAATATATATATCTTATATTTGGCAAGTGTAGTCTCTCTGCTTCCTGATCATCATGTGAGCAGCTTCCCTTTGCCACATTCTTTTACCATGATGTTATGCCTCACCTTGAGCTTTGAGGAATGGAACCTGCTGTCTATGGACTGAGGCCTCTAAAACCCTGAGCCCCCAAATAAACCTTTCCTCCTCTAAAATCGTTCTTGTCGGGTCTTTCTGTCACAGCAGTGAAAAAGCTGACTGGAACATACCTAAAAGTAAGTTTAGGGAAGAAGTAGGGTCGATATTCCTGAGCAGCCCTGCCAGTTCTGATTTGAATTATTTTTCCATAGCAACAACTTCACTGATCCTGTGCTGAACATTTGTGCCAATATTGATTTACTCTCTTACCGAGCTCTAGTGAGCCAGCTATGTTAATGTTCCCTGGAGAGTCCTCAGGCAAGCACCGTGGAAACACCCTGCATTGGTGACTTTTAAATTTTCAGTTTGGAGGAATGTTGGCCTAGTGATCCTTTATATTACCATTTGTCTTTATTTTGCCTCATTTGAAGAAACGAATAAAAAGTGGCAAGTTTTTAAATTAGCAATAGATTAAGTTACTTAAAGTTTCTCTTACAAAAGGAAGGATGGGATCCTTCTGAATGTGATGTAAAATGACATGCACCTGTTATCCTGTAGTTTTTTTTTTTTTTTTAATTAGGAATTCTTTTAAAGGGATTAAGTCAACTGAAGTTAAATATGCAGTGTCAAGTAATATATAGTTACTTATACTGAGGGAATATCTATGTGTGTCTTCAGAGGTTTATACACAGGTACATTTTATAGAATTCATGATTCGAAAAAAGATAAAATAATTGTGATCTGGATCTGAAATGTCCCCAAAAGCCAGGTATTAAGGGTTTGGCTGTGAGCCTGTGGCATTATTAGGAGGTGGTGTGACCTTTGGAGGAGGGTCCGAGATGGAGCAGGTAGGTCACTGGGGTCAGGCCTCTAGAGGTTGTATTTTGTCCCTGGCCCCTTCCTCTCACTCTGTGGCACGAGGTGAGCGTCTTTGGTCTGCTTTACTCTCCCCACCTTGAGGTTCTGCCTCAGCACAAACGCACAATGATGGGCCACGTGATCATGGACTGAAACCTGTAAGACCACGAGCCAAACTAACCTTTCTTCCTTTAAGCTGTTTTTTCTCATGTATTTTGCAACAGCGGCAGAAAGCTGACGAAAACAATGATAATAGTATAATAGTTTGAATAAGTGAAAGTATGTCTGTTCTTTGTAAGCTATAGCCATTTATTTGTTACCACTGAATTATGGCTTCAAAAAATATTTACTATAATCAAAGTATTTTAATAAGATGAAAATATTATAATTCCTATAATGAGGATCCTAATTTTTTGTAATAACTTTCTCCCATGAATCCACACAGAGACCTACATGCACACAAAAGCATTATATCAACATATTAAGAATGGTTACTTTGGAAAAATCAAAGGTATAATTCATTTTTTATCTGTATTTGCCTGCATTTCTCATTTTTTTCTATAGATAAAATGTATTTTTGATGATAAAATATATTATTGTATGTATGTTCATATAATAATCTTCCAAATTTTTGGCATTTTTATTTATTTGTAACAACTATAATACAATAGCCATTATTTTCTGTTGATATAAAAAATAATATAGTAGCCTTTTACTGAAAAGGCAAATCAATGTTTCTTGTTTAGGTATAGCATATCTTCTTATTTAGGATTACTGGAATTGTCAAACAAAAATAAAATCGGTTTGGTTAAGAACGAAGAAAATCACATTTATTTGAAACAAATTAGGTTTGCAACCTGGGAGACACAAATTCAAGTAGCCTTACATTGTGTTCCCAGGTTAAAAGAAAATGGCAGGAATTTTACTCAGTGATAAAAGAGAATAAAATAATGGCATTCGCTGGTAAATGGATGAAGTTGGAGAATATAATGCTAAGTGAAATCAGTCAATCTCAAAAATCCAAATACCGAATGTTTCCTCTGATATAAGGAGGCTGGTTCACAGTATTGTTGGGTCGGGGTACATAGGAGGATTAGAGGAACATTAGAATGGTCAAAGGGAAGGGAGGGGAAGGGAGGGAGCAAGGGGGGATGGAGGGGAAAAAAAAGAAAAAGTGGTTGAATAAGATGGATATCATTAGCCGGGCGCGGTGGCGCACGCCTGTAATCCCAGCACTTTGGGAGGCTGAGGCAGGAGGATCGCGAGTTCAAAGCCAGCCTCAGCAATGGCGAGGCACTTAGCAACTCAGTGAGACCCTGTCTCTAAATAAAAAATACAAAAAAAAAAAAAAAGGGCTGGGGATGTGACCCAGTGGTCAAGTGCCCCTGAGTTCAATCCCCGGTACCACAAAAAAAAAAAAAAAAAAAAAAAAAAAAAGATGGATATCATTATTCTAAATGCATGACTGAAGACTTGAATGCTACTAATATACTTTGTATACAAACTGTTTTGTGTAAAAAGATGCTCTAAATGTGCAGTATGAATTGTAATACATACTACTACTATAATATAAAATAATGTTAATAAAAAAAGAAAAAAAAAAGAAAATGGCAGCGGTTTTTAAAAACTTGAAATTGCAAGAGGTAGTTGCCACTTTTGTTAGAGATTATGATTGACACCAGCAAAAGTGAAGTGGAAGTTATCTTGTAAGAAAGGGATGGGTACCCCTGAGTCTCTGTGCAGTTGGGAAAGAGATTCATTACACATAAGGCCAGCAGAGGGTAACAATGTTTCAGGAAACTGTGGTTTGGCCCAGTCTGAAAGTCGCCTCCCGTGGTGAGGGGCATGTCTGTATTCCAGTCCAACAGTCAGTTTTCATAGGGATACACCTGAAACATGACCCAACCATGGCCTCCCAGCACCATTTTAAGTGCAATCTACTTTTTGTTTTCTTCCTGACAGAATATCAGATCATATGCCCTCAGCTGAATTCCCTACTGTGAAATATGAGGTTTATGAAATTTGAACGCTTGAAAATTATCAACATTTACATTTACCAATAGCTTCGTCAAAGCTTTCTCACAAGAAAATATGTTTTTTTTTTGTATGACTAAATCCTAGAGTAATATAAAGTAACAATATTCAATTCTCCACATTGCAAATATCAATCAAAAAAGAAACAGTCTATAATATAAACAAAGAAAGTATTTATTCAGGAATAGTAATCATGATTCAGTTACCCAACTAAAAGGGATAAGGCGTGCTCAGACAAAGGGAAGGGAAAGGGGAGTTTTTAAGGAATCCAGATTGTCTGATCTTGATTACATGTTTAAAATCTTTATGATTGGTCGATAGGGGCTGCAGGTAGGTTTCATAGTAGGATTGTTGCAAGGTAATGAGCAGAGTGTCTTGTGAGCTGTCAACTCTGGAGAAAGAGGGAGTTGCCTGGTCAATCACCCACAGCCAATTCATACTTCAAAGAGGCAGATTCAAGATGGAGTTTGTCTGGCTCTATGTAAATTCCATACAAAGTTTACAAAACAAAAACCACCCTCAACAGTTGTATGTTAAAGAATATTACCATATATGTATGACTATATGACCTGTGTGATTCTACATCATGTGCAACCAGAAGAATGAGAAGTCATATTCCATTTATGTATGATGTGTCAAAGTGCATTCTACTGTCATATATAGCTAACTAGAACAAATTAAAAAATATATTATTAATTGCATGTAGTAGGATTGTAATGAATATTGTTTTCCTAATTTTCTGAGGATGTTTTTAACCCTATTCTTATTACATGCTTTTTAAAAAGTCTAATACTAGAGCTGGATGTGGTGGTCCACACCTGTAATCTCAACAACGTCAGAAGCTGAGGCAGGAGGATAGCAAGTTTGAGGCCAGTCTGGGGAGCTTAGTGAGGCCCTAAGAAACTTAGTGAGACCCTCTCTCAAAATAAAAAATAAAAAGGGATGCAGATATGGTTCTGTGGTCAAGCACCCCTGAGTTCAATCTCCAGTACCAAAGGGGGAAAAAAAAAAGTTTAATATCAGAAAAGTCCCTCCATCTGAATGATAGAACATGAGGTCCCTGTCCTAAATAAAAGCAGATGAATTCTTCTAGCTTATGGCTTTTCCTTCAGTTAGAAATAGAAAAGACCCTTCAGCAACGTCTCCATTTTCTTTCTTACAGTTCTTTCCATTTTAAACTTAAACTTAGTAGATAACAGTGCTCATAAAATCTTTTTTGCTAGAACCATAGAGTGGAGGTGAGAAACAGGAAGTGAGTGGAGTCTTACTCATGAATGTTCAGAAATACATGTTAAATGGCTAAAAGACTGGCAGGTTTTTTTTTTTTTTTTTTTTTTTTTTTTTTAATGAGCCAATATTCTTTATTTTTTTTAAAAATTTATTTGTATTCTAATTTGTTATACATGTTTGCATAGTGCAATCCATTTTATATTACATATAAAGAGCACAATTTTTCAAGTTGCTGGTTTTACATAAAGTATTTTTACCACAATTGTGTCTTCATACATGTACTTAGGGCAATGATGTCTAACTCATTCTACCCTTATTCCTATCCTCTTGTCCCCTCCCCTCCCTCCCCCTCTTTGTTCTATTTCTGGCAGGTTTTATATCACTGAGGTCAGGCCTCTAAAGGTTGTGGCAAATTTGTTGAGTCACCTTGGCATCCACCTTGATGATTCCTGTATTGTTCTGATGCTTCCTCAACCTACTTCACCTTAGTGACTTTGCACTTAACCTTGAACAGCCCAAATGACCATATTCTAGACTTCAATAAACAGTGAGAGAGTGGAAAGGACATGGGTCATAGATGCAGAAGGACGTGACTTTAGTGGACTTGAGCATGTATTTCTCTTAGCTCATTTCCTCATCTATTAAAAAGAAATCTTAGAGGTAGGTATCTTAGAATCGGCTTATTGGTAGAGATCATATGCAAACTGGCAGTTTTCCTGACACTCGATGTGTATTCTGTAAATGTTAGTCTTAGTTGATATCATTCTTATTACTTATCATCAGCCAGAATTCAGAAATATGTAAATCATGAAATAATTAATCTCTCTCTCTCTCTGATAATAGCTTTTTTTTTTTTTTTTGAAAAATATTGTCTAATTGTCTAATTGAATCCAGGGAAGTCTACCCCATCCCACTCCTTCTTCTAAATCTCATTTCAACTTCCTGTTCCCTTCTTTGAGTTATTCTTATAATATTTACGTACATATTTTCAATTTAAATGTTCAATTTGGCTGGGCACGGTGGTGCACACCTGTAATCCCGGTGGCTCAGGAGGCTGAGGCAGGAGGATCACAAGTGCCAGGCCAGCCTCAGCAACTTAGTGAGGCCCTAAGCAACTTAGCAAGAACTTGTCTCTAAAAAGAAACAAAGAAAGACATCAAAAGGGCTGGGGGATATGGCTCAGTGGCTAAGCACCCCTGGATTTAATCCCTGGTACCAAAAATAAATAAATACATAAATAATCAGTCTTCCTTTGGCCTCTTCTTAAGCTTAACGTACCTCAGCCTGAGCTTTTGAGTCCCGCTTTCCAGTCCTTCCATTTACCCCACCACCTTCCCCTGTAGTTAAAGTCACCACCACCGTTTCCCTGGCCTGAACACTGAGATTCCCTTGTGTCCTCTCTTTCCCTTGGTCTATCAGGGACTCCTGTAGGTTCTCCAACCTATGTCCTGCCTCTGACTGTCCCTCCCGAGACCTAGCCTGCACCTGCACTACAGCGGCCATACTCCCGGCTTCTGCTCTCACCTTATCAAGATCCAGCCTCAGTCAGGTCTGATCAATGCACTGGTGAAAATCCTCCAGTTTCCATGATAACAAATTCCAGACGCCTCGCCATGGCCTTCCGGTGTGCGCAGACCTCTGTCTGCATCACTCGCCTGGGTCCTCTTCCTTCACTGTGGCCCAGTCACCCGACCTCTTTCTTTCTCTCCCTTGAACATCCCGAGCTCTTTGCCATCTCTGGGCCTTTGCGCTTGCTCTCCTGTCTTCCTGGAACTTTCCCCATCATTTTATTGTGCTGTTTCCTTCTCCTAGTTCAGGTAGCTCAAAGGCCCCTCCTGAGAGAGGCTTTCCCTGGCCTTCTGGAACCTCTGCTCCATGATCTTCTTTAACCTTCAGTTTTATTCATAACTGTGCTGACTAAATTTATTTATTTATTTTTTTTAAATTTAACTTTGTTATGTATGACAGCAGGATGTATTACAATTCATATTACACACATAGAGGACAATTTTTCATATCTTTGGTTGTACACAAAGTAGAGTCACATCATTCATGTCTTCACACATGTACTTAGGGTAAAGATGTCCATCTCAATCCATTGTCTTTTCCTACCCCCATGCCCCATTCCTTCCCCTCCCTCCTCTTTGCCCTATCTAGAGTTCATCTAATCCTCCTGTGCACCCCTAACCACATTATGAGTCAGCATCCTTAAATCAGAGAAAACATTCAGCATTTGTTTTGGGGTATTGGCTAACTTCACTTAACATTATATTCTCCAACTCTATCCATTGACCTGCAAATGCCATGATTTTTATTCACTTTTAATGCTGCATAATATTCCATTTTGTATATATACCACATTTTCTTTATCCATTTATCTACTGAAGGGCAACTAGGTTGGTTCCACAGTTTAGCTATTGTGAATTGTGCTGCTATAAACATTGATGTGGCTGTGTCCCTGTAGTATGCTGTTAAATATCTGTTAACATGTTTTTAAACCTTGAACCATTAAAATACAAGTAACAACAGGGTGGACAGGTTTGCTGTCTGATTGTTACTGTATTTTCAATCTCTGGAGCTTGGTTTATCATAGGTGCTTAGTAAATATTTGTGGGATTAATGAAGAAATGCTTCAAAGATAAGTACAGACAAAAGTGTCAGGAGGATGAACAGCCTCCTATCCAAATTCTGGTAATTCCTTAAAATTTTCACAATCCTTGTGACAAACAAAATTATCCTTGCTTCTCCCAGGTTTGGAGAGGGACCTTGTCCCCTTAACTGGAGGTTTTGTTCCCACTGGAACAGGAAATAAAGTGTTCTTTGTTATTGCTGGACCAGAGTTCAGGGCCCCTGGTTGGCTTCCAGTGACACCATCCTTGGATAAGGAAGAAGAAGACGAGACAAAATTGGTATCGCTGCTACTTTTAAGAGAAATTTGATTAAAAAAAAAATCTGAAGTCAGATATTATTGATGCTCTATACTAATTCATGACTGAGTACTTCTCTTTTTAAACTGGGGTGTGGTTTTAAAAAGTCCGCTTTCTTTGGGATCTTATTTACTTTGACCAAGTTAAAACATGCAACTGATCCCCAGTTGGAGGTAAGGACAATGACAGAGCCAGACAATGAGGGTATCAACTAGTGACCGAGGTCAGAGCCAATAGGGCACAGTCATGTTCCCCACATTGAAGTTAAAAACCTGACTTCCAATCCCAATATTTCACTTTTTGTCGACGTGAACTTGAAACAGCAATCATAGAGAACACAAGTCTGCATCATTCCTGGTTTGAAGCCAGTTTAAGCCCTGGGCCTGCTGTGTGAGCACTTTCTGAGACAGGCAGAGATCCACAATGACTTATCTTGTCAGTCTTTGTTTTTGTACTTGTGAAAAGGGCATAACTATTTCATAAAGCATAAAAGGATTAAATGAATGAATAATCTGGAAATCTCCCCACTATGCTTTTGGTGCATGGCATGTCTTGTTCTGTGAAAATGCAGCCTCATTACTTTCAAGAAGCTGTCACGTGGCCACATCACTGCCGAGCGAAAAGGCCACGCTGACTTCCAGTATGTTGAAGTGCTAATGACGGAAGATGCCTGCTTTTGTTTTTGAACCCAGGACTCTCTGGACCAGCTGTCCCTCCACCTGCAGATTCCTTAGGCGGCTCGCCTATGGGATGCTACAGTCCATGGCTGCCCAGCACCTTCTTGTTCCAGCCAACTTGGTAGTGCCCATCCTATCCAGTATCAACTGGCTAGCATCCTCGGTCACATCAGCTCTCCCCCATTCTGTGGGTGCCCCAGCCGTCTCCCATGCCTGGACTACTTAGCTCAGGTACTCCACACAAATCTGAATTGTTTCACATGAAGTGGGACCATAGGGCTGCCATAAAAGATAAAAAGACTGAATAAACGAGTGAGTAAAGGAGACCATCAGGGACACCAGAGCCCAGCTTCTGGAAGGAGGAGGAACGGTGGTGGTCATTGAAGAGGGACAATGAAAACAGGAGGCATTACTGCATAGTGTCTTCATACAGAACTTGGGATGACTTTTAAGATGTTCTGGATACCATTTGGAAGGAAAATAGAAAAACCAGGAGTAGAGAAAAGCTCTTGGTTGCTAGCTCAGTTACCAAGTTTCTGGCGGTAGCAGTGGCCCTTCAAGCAGGAGACACAGGGACATTAACAGCTGAGTCGTAAAGTGCTGTCACCTGTGGAACCCTTCCCCACTACAGGTTTCATCCGCTACGTCACTCCCTCCAACAACACCTGTTTTCTGGCCTGGGGTTGTGGCTCAGCGGTAGAAAGCTTGCTTAGCACGGGTAAGGCCCTGGGTTTGATCCTCAGTATCACATAAAAAATAAATTAATTAAATAAAGGCACTGTGTCCAACTACAACTAAAATAAAAATAAATTAAAAACCACCTATTTTCTAAGTACAAAGAGGTGTCTTCCAAGCACATGTAGCTGCCCACCAAGTTCCTGAAGTCCCCATGGATTGATGACAGCCCATTTTCTTTCAATACAAATATTATGGAGCCATACTGACACGCAGGTCAGAAATGTGAGGAACAGGCAGATTCGGTTGAACCAAATGCTATAAACTCAAAGAATTTTCTGGAGACAAATTGTATTAAATTAGTCTCTTTAGACCTATAAAATACATAGAGACATTAAAATGCTAGAGCAAACCTCTTTACTGTATCAAAACTTAGGAATTTTATTCTGAATACATTTATTAGATTTTTTTTAAATATAGGAATTTGTCTTTGCAAATCTAACATCTCCTAGACCATTTCTCTTTCTTTTAAAATGTTAGCTTTTAAATTGTTCAAGTTAAAAATGTACTTGTTCACATTCTTCTATTACACTGACAGAAGTTAAATGAAAGATAAAATGTTTCACTTTTCTCTTCCATATATGTTTTGAGTTAAACACACACACACACACACACACACACACACACACACACACGAAGAATGAAATAAAAATGATATAAGCTTTGGAGTCAATTTGTTTGTAACTCTTAGTAGTTCTGCAACCATGAACATATTTCTTAACCTTTTCGTGCTTCAATTTATCACAAATAAAACAGCATGCCTATCCCTACCTTATTGGGCAGCTATAAGATTTGATGATGTACAATGCCCAGCACATGGTACCACTGAATGGGTGATGTCTAGATTGATGTTACTTAGTTGAAATACCTCTTTGGTTGTAAGTGACAGGTGCATACCCAATAATTTTCGTCTATCTTCCCTAGACATCTGAGATCTCATGTAGAGGATGTGTGGATTCTTAGGATTCCTTAGAGGAACTCTGTCCAAGATAGCAGAATCCTATGGTTTCTAAGGCTTGGCTTTGCTGATTAATCTACTAACTTGTCAATGATATCTGCATAGAAATTGCCTATATTAAAGGGCTTTAGTCATCAGGATATTTTGCCCCTCAAAGGGCATTTTAACCAGCAGTAAATGTTTTTTACTTTTTAGACCTAGGACTTTAAAATCCTCAAATATTTTTTTAAAAAGGTACTAAACCATTTTAGTGGCCACTGTAAAAAATGTTTTTATGAGTGCATAATAGTTACACATAATGTTGGGGTTCATTTTGACATAATCATACATGCAGGGAATATAATTTGCTCCATTTCAGTCCGGAGTACTTCCACTTCCTTCCCCTCCTCCTCCTCTTGTTTCCCGCCCTCTACTCCATAACCTTTCTTCTATTTATTTATTGTTTTTTAATTGGTGCTCTATAGATGCACATAAATGTGGCATTCTCTGTGGTATATTCAAATATGTACACAGTGGCCACTTTTTTTTTTTTTTTTTTTTTTTTTGTGGTACCAGGGATTGAACTCAGGGGCACTCGACCACTGGGCCACATCCCCAGCCCTTTTTTGTATTTTATTTAGAGACAGGGTCTCACTGAGTTGCTAAGTGCCTCACCATTGCTGAGGCTGGCTTTGAACTCGCAATCCTCCTGCCTCAGCCTCCCAAAGTGCTGGGATTACAGGCGTGCGCCACCGCGCCCGGCCAGTGGCCACTTTTGAAAAGATTTAAGATGTATTTATATCCCCTCCCCTGACTGTTTTTTCATACACAGAAAAGTTGTCCTTAATCAGTCAGACTGCACTCTCTCTACCTCCTGTAACCAAGCATGTGACTGGACTCTCATGTCCAGCGAAGTCACTTGCAGTTTTGTTCATTGTAATATCTATTAATTCAACAACTTAATTAATTTTCTCATTAAACTTGTTCAAATGATATTTAAAGAATTGAAGAATTTTCGTCAATTTTTCCTGCCCAAGAATTAGTAGTGGCATAAAATTGTAGAAGACATGCTCCATCTGTCTCCTAGGAGGTTTTGTATCTTCTCTTCCATTAAAACGTTCTCAAGTATGACAGATAAAGGGCTATCGAATTTCCATCTTGGGAGTGATACCCAGGTAAAAATAAGACAAAAATTACTTTAATGGTGCAACCAACCTCCCCTTCCCTGCTTCCTATCCAGAGTGCTTCCTTTCCTTTGCCCTAATCCCATTCACATGCTCCTGCCCTCTTGGACTCTCCCCTTATTAATACCTGCACTTATGAAAGACCCTGGAATTATTAGCTTGAGTGAATGAAATTAGAATGTTCATGTCTCAGAGCTACACATGAAATAACACAAAATTGTCCAATAGGATCTGGTTGGAGGATCTGGTTGATATACTTTCCTTAAACCACTGAGAAAATTATAAATCTCTATGGTTGGTCCATGTGCAGTCATCCTGGACTTCCAAATTATGCTTGTTAATTTACTCTACCTGAGATAACCAACTGACAAGAGGAAAGTTAAGTTAAAACTCAGAGTTTTGGAGGTTTCATTTGTTCCCATTTCTTTGGGCCTATGTGGAGGCAGCACATCATGCTGGAAGAGCAGGGTGGAACAGCACTATGTACCTCATGGCCAGGAACAAAAGGGAAGAGAAGGAGTAAACTAGGGCTTTATGGTCCCCTTCCAGTTACCTAGAGACCTCCTAGTAGATCCTGCTCTTAACGTTTCCAGCACTCCCTAGTAATGTCAAGGTGGGGATCAAGATTTTAACATATAGGACTTTGGGATCATTTTAGGTCCAAACTATAGCACTAAGCAACTCCAGTCTACTGGTGGTATCTCAGAGACCAGTGAGGCCCACCAAGGTAGGAACACCCATGTAAACAGCTACTTCAAGATACTGACACTGGCCCTGTGTGGTGGCGTATGCCTGTAATCCCGGCAGTTTGGGAGGCTGAGGCAGGAGGATCTCGAGTTCAAAGCCAGCCTCAGCAAAAGCAAGGCACTAAGCAACTCAGTGAGACCCTGTCTCTAAATAAAATATAAAAAAAAAAAAAAAAAAAAATCCGGGGGTTGGGGATGTGGTACAGTGGTTGAGTTCCCATGAGTTCAATTCCTGGTTAAAAAAAAAAAAAAAAAAAAAAAAAAAACCACTGACACTGTTGCAAGCTGATATTTTAGTCAAATGTATTAGTTTTTTACAGTGGATCTAGGGGAAACATATTCTTATTGGACAGTTCTTTTAATATACCTCAGATCAAATGAAGATAAGCTGATTTCAGTTAGTAAAATACATTTTTAGAATTTAATTTGTTATAAAACATTTATCATCAATGTATTTTTTAAGTCTAACCTGTTTTAATTCTGTCATTTCTGTCTCTCTTAATTGCTTTGTTCTCTACCAATAGTTGTTCCAAAAATTTGAGATTCTGCAAAGTACATATAATGCTGCAGTGGTCAGCAGTTTTTTAATCAGGTGGAAATTTGCATTATTGAATACCCATTTCCTTCTTTATATTGATCTGTTTTAGTGATAGAAAGAGAAAAGACTGTCCTCCAGAAATTAATGTGGGTAATTATTTTACATAACTTTATACATTTATAAACCTTATAATCATTAGCTTTAGTTTGAAAATAATTTTGTATGTTATATGGTCAATCTCTTGTGTATGCTTAGATCTATCTACCCATAATTTACTTTTCATAGATAAAGAAAAGGAGGAGCAGAAAAATGAAGTGAATTATTAGATTTACTGAAATCCAGTCCAGTGTCTTTTCTTTCGAAGCAGGAAGGTATGATTTTGGACACATGAATTCTGCCCTCTGTATATCAATGAATTTTCACTTGAAGCTGTAGCTCTACATACTGGTTCATCCACAACACAAGGCCTTCAAATCTTCTTGGTTCCTTTTTCTATGTTAATTAGTAAAGATCCTTATCATCTTACCAAATCAAATAACTTATCACCCAATGTATAATTTCATTAAAATAGTTTTATAATTAAAGTTCTGAATAGAAGTAATAAATAAGATCAGCTTTATACAAGACGTGTTTAATCTTTTATGAAAAATACTATCTTGCCTGGAGATTAAAAGGAATATTTTCAATACTAAAGGATATTAATACTTAAAAGAGATTAAAACAAATGTCTTCAATATTAAACCACATTAATACTTAAATGAGATTAAAACAAATATTTTCAACCCTAAATGATATTAATATTCATAAGGTGATGGGATATTTTGATGTTGCAATTAGTTGTGTGTGTTTCAACTAAAATTTTTAAGAAGCTTTTTTTCTTTTTCCTTACACCCTGAGGAATGATGCATGAAGCCTTATTGAGGCCAGTTTTAACAGTTAATAATTTAAGGTAGTTTTCTCATTTTATCTTTCAGTGATGACAAAGTTTGAAACTAATAACAGATATGATATTAAAAACAGCTCAGACAGATGTTTTACATTATAACTGAAGACACAGATGACTTTACCAGGAATGCTTATCGGACACTAAGGTCCTTTGTCCTAAGGGTCATTAACTTCATAGGCCAAGAGATCGTGAGGATGCAGAGACCTTTCCGATGCACTTGCTGCTGTTTCTGCTGCCCTTCAGCCAGGCCAGAGGTAGAAAAGGGCAGTCTCAGCCATTGTCTCTTCCTGATCCAGCCTCCACAGTGTGGCGTTCGCCTTCCAGGGCTCCAAGGGAGGCATTCTCACCGGCTCTGCTGGTCAAATGGAAGAAGGTGGTAAGAGGAGGAAACCACATCCTCTCACCTGTGAAGAATTACCAAGGGGTTTTTCTTGCACTTCATTCCCTTCAAGTGCTAGTTGGTGGGTTAAGCTCAAATGAACGTTGTTTGGGCCATGACTCCGTTTCTGCCAGTTGTGTCAATAGACAGAAATTATGGAGATCTACAGTAGTCTCACATATTTATTGAAATGCACCTAACTATCCCTGGGCAAGGTGATACTAAGCATAGTCCTAATTGGAAGGGACTTAAGACCTGAAATTAGAATACAGATGTGCTGCATTATATCTACTGATTTTTCTATTACCTGTGCAGTTCTAGGAAATTTGTTCCTTACAGGAAAAAGGAAAGCAGTTTTAGTGAACAGCCAATCAGAGTTTGAATTCCAGATACACCCCTTGCATAAATTTGTACTGTTTACTTAACCTCTTTGGGCTTCAGTGTACTTGTACACAAGTGGGCATAGAAATACCTTACAGAATTACTGGGATATTTAAAATGCATGTGATGCTAAGTATCAGCATTTACTAAATGTTAATTTATTCAGTCCTCTGTGTGCTTTGACTTCTTCAGCTATAAAATGGAGATGTGAGTACTATCACTTAGGGTTGTTTCAAGAATTCAATAGAAAATAAATATTAACTGCTCAGAACAGCACCTGGCCAAGAGTCTAGTGTTCATTCCTAGATATTTTGCTCCCTTGCTACTATTGACTTGTAATAACAGCCTTATATTTGAGGTGGATCTTCACTACTGTCCCTGATTCTTTCAAATGTACTAGGAATTTTTCTTCATATCCATTACTTGAGTTTTCTTCTCATATCTTATATGTGTAACTTTTCGACATTACAGGAAGCTGTGAGGTTGTAAGCTAACCAAAATTGCAAACCTGGGGCTGAGGCTGTAGCTCAGTAGTACAGCATGTGCTTAGCATGAGCCAGACCCTGAGTTCAATGCCCAGAACCACAAAAATAAGAAATTGCAAACTTTCCAAAATTATGGAAAATTTATCCTGTAGTACTATCTGGATCTCTTTCTGATTTCTGCAGTTTAACCTGTATTCATGCATCTCTGTGTGTATTTAGTCTCTTCAGTCTTATCAGCTGCTTAGATTCCTGAATCCACCACCATAATGCAGATATTGGTAGCTCCGTGTCTCCAGAATCTCCTCTTATAATCATAGGCACCAGAATACTGGAAGGTCAGATGGCTGTTTTCAGCAAATTAAAAACAGACCTGTTTTGTATTTGAGGGAAAATATGACCTCCTTCCTGCAGGTTCCCCCCTGTGGGGACAACCATGAGAAATGTCTGAGCAAGGTGTAGTCAGAACCTTGAGTTTCAGCACATGCAGCAAGACATTCACTAGTGCAAGAGACCCATGGCAATTTCTCTGATCTTTAAATGAGTAAGAACACAGAGATTTTGTGACATGCATATGTGGCATCCAACCTCTTCTACTGTTTTATTTGTAGTTGGGTATACAGTGTCCTCTTGGTGTCACTCTTGGCTTTTTGGCAGAATACTGGGCTCTGTGCATGCTTCTTACAGCATCCAAATAAGAAACAAGAGAATGGGTAAGAGCATGTGCACATGCCCAATCTATGGCTGTGGCTCAGGCTCTGCTTCTGAGTAAAACTAGGACCCACACAATGCTAAGCGTTTTCTGTACATGGATTAACCAACTAAATGCGCTGAGGTCTACAGCATCACTTACAAAATGCTTAGTGCAATGGAGAAGTTAACTAACTGGCTGTCATAAAATAACTTGCAAACAATTGCCAGTATATGGTATTTTTCCAAAAATATGAGCTCCTTCTTCAGATTGATAAAAAGAGTAAGACAACACTGAAAATATTAAACGTCTGAGAGACATACCTGACCTCATGTTTTCATTTACATTTGACTGTATTTAACTCACCATGCCAAAGATTTCCAGGGTGGGACTATAGGTCCTGAATAATCAAATGGCCTAATACTTTATCACAGATAAGGAGCACTCCTAAGATCGGGGTAGAAGTCTCTTTAGGTCCACAACAATAATACTGTAAAATTTATAATGGATTATGTTATAGAATTTTCTTTGTTTAAAAATTATTTCACTGTTACCTCAGTTGCTATGGATAATTCCTTATTTCTCCACAAATGTAACAAAATAAACTCTCAGAAATGTCTGCTGGATTTCTTAAAATTCCTCTCTGAATGACTTGCAGTTCAGCAACACTCACTATATATATTCATTAAACTTTGATTATTTCTCATTTCATTTAATCATGTCACCAAATATTGCTTATGTAATAAAAACTTTATTATAGTCACCAGAATGTGTAGGTGAGCCTTGTTATGGGGAGGAGGGAGTACATTATTCCTATGACCAAGTGACATTAGGATATTTGTCCTAAGCAAGTGCTAGGGTCCTATTTGAGATACAGAAGTCCTTTGGTGTCTTCAGATAACTTAAAAGGGACAGAGTCAATTTAGTCCACAAAACATTATGTGATCATATGGATTTCGTGAAATTCACAATAACTTGCCTTCATACTTCTCCACAGGTCTTCCTAAAAAAGAAGGAGACTCTCTGATCCTAAACTTTTACTACACTGAAAAAAAAAAAAATTAGGAATCAATTCAAATCATACCTTTTGCAGTGAGCTCCTCCTGGTGCCTCATTTGAACATGAACAAGGAACTCTGGCCTAAGAACTGTGAGATATGTCCTAGTTTACCTATTAACAGGTTGCAACCTGCTAAAGCCTTCTTGGCCGGAATTTCCTCATTTGTAATTATGTAATCACCGCATTCTTTTCTGGCATTACATTTATGCCGTCTCAGTGTAAGTTGCCTCTAATTTGAAGAACAAATATTTACTTTCACAACTTCTAAGCCTAGCCAAGTCACATTGTCATCTTCTAGATAGAATCCCTTGATGGTGTAGCACAAGAGCACATTAGCAGTATTGTCAGGAGTGCAGTGGCCACTGTGAGCAATGGCCAATGCCAACCACTTGGTGTCCATCTCCTACTGGACCTGGTGAATGGAGGAAAGCCACAATTTCAGAGTTTCTTTCTCATTATGAGCCTGTCACTTTTTTTTTTTTAATATTTATTTATTTGCTTTCATTGTACACAATGTGTTTATTTACGTGGTGCTGAGGAGCAAACCCGGGCCACGCACGTGATAGGTGAGTGCTCTACTGCTGAGACACAATCCCAGCCCCAGCCTGTCACTTTTGAGTTTATCCTAGGATTATTTTTCTTATAAGAACCAGTATAGAAGTGGGACTTGACAGCACATGCCTGTAATCCCAGCTACCTAGGAGGCTGAGGAAGGAGGATTCAATTCCAGGCCACTCTCAGCAATTCACCAAGGGTCTATTTCAAAAAATAAAAATATTAAAAGGAGCCGGGCGCGGTGGCGCACGCCTGTAATCCCAGCACTTTGGGAGGCTGAGGCAGGAGGATCGCGAGTTCAAAGCCAGCATCAGCAATGGCGAGGCACTTAGTAACTCAGTGAGACCCTGTCTCCAAATAAAAAAATACAAAAAAGGGCTGGGGATGTGACCCAGTGGTCGAGTGCCCCTGAGTTCAATCCCTGGTACCACACACACAGAAAAATATTAAAAGGGCTAGGGGGTGTGGTTCAGTGGCAAAACACCCTTAGGTTCAATCCTCTGTACCAAAGGAAAAAAAAAAAGTCAGTACAGCATATAGTAAAAATAGTACACCTAGGAACTAGTATACCCCTTTATTGATTCACATGACGTGTTCACTTGTTCACTCACTAGTTACATGACTTGTAATCAGGTTTAATTGAAAAGCCAAGTTGGTAAATTTTGGTTGTGTATTAATCTCCACCTAAGCCAAGAAGTATCTGATACTTCAAGATATTCAATGAATATTCCTTGAATGAATAAAAGACTAAATGAATAAAAAGTTCCAATACTTTGTAAGATACTGTGCTAGGTATTTAAGGAGACAAGAAGATGAACAGGATAGGACTCTATCCTTCAGCAAGTATAGGGCAAGTAAATATATAATTATAGCACATAGCTAAATAGAAATCACTCCTGTAAAATAAATTCAAATTAATTGGCTGCATGTCAATGTCACATGATTCTCACAACCACAAGCTAGTGGTAAGGCTGAAGTGACTCTGATGCATGCTCCTGAGGTAAAAGCTGTATTCACTTAACCAGCCACGTGTGTATCTTAAAGTATATGCCCAGGTGATGTTTTCCGAATTCAGAAGATTTAAAATATATGTACACCAAGATAGACACACGGTATTTATAAAGCAAATGGTTTTTACTGAAAACATGCATGAGTATAGCTTAAAAATAAACAAAAAGTAAATAGCCAATCCCAGATACACATATTGTAATTATTTTGCATAATGGTTTTCCTTCAATTTTCCCATACTTCTCAGTTCTGCTGCTTCTCAATAGAGAAGCCAGCTATGTGAAGTGACCTAACTCTGAGACTGCTAGGTTTAAACCAAGATCTGATTCCAGACCAGATGAATATGTATCTGGGCATATTTGGAGAAAACACAACATGCTCATAAAATAGGTGGAGTAATATGAACAATTGCCTATATTAACAATAGTGATAATGGTGATGTTGATATTGGTAAGTACTCCTACTCCTTTTTACTGTTTCATACACACACACACACACATATATATATATATATATATTTTTTTTTTTTTTTCCCTGGGGATACTTATGGTTCTAGCTACATTCCATATATTCATGCATTTTATTTTTATAAAAAGCCTATGAGATAGATTAGCATAGTGATCCCCATTGTAGAGATGAAAAAGTATTCTGCACAAACTCACCAGCTACCTCTGTGTCCACGAACTCATTGTTTGATGCTAGCTGCACCCTAAACCTTCATACCCTGTCCTTCTCTTATCTCTGTGTGATGTTGGGTTACTTTGTGTGCTAACAAAGAAACACAGAGGAACAGAGAGGAGAGTGGGGCCAACACCACATGTGTTTGGAAGTTCAGGGTCATGGCTGGGAGCGCGTGAGGCTTAGAGGAGGTCATGTCTACAATGAGCTCTCTCCAAATAAGTTTTCTCTGGCTTCTAGGGTGCTCGAGCAGTACTGCTAACTCAAGCCCATGGTTTTAAGTAAGCAAACTTTTATTGAAGTTTAAATTGTAATATAGAAATACATTTCAGTCGATTTAAGTCCAACACCAACGAAGAGAAAAATTATGGCACCCCAATTTTTCTTATTCTATCATACTGGGATATCTTGCTTACTGAGCAGATAATTTTCATTTTTCTAGGCTTTGTTCCACACAAATTTGTGCAAGTTTTCATTGTTAGAAGCCTTAAGTCCTTTATGAGAAAAGAAAAAATAAATCAGTCCTCAAGCCAAGAATGTCTCCAATCTATTTGGATACTGCTCCAAAAGAAAATCCACCCAGAGAATAAGTCCTCAATAGCAACTCAAAACATTAGGTGCTGTGATCAGTGCAGAATCAAACAGATCAGGTTGATTGAAAGCTTCCTCAATGAAACATTCAATCAAGTGCATGCTCAATATACAAGCCAAAATAGTGTTCCAACTACTTAATTTAAAACCAAGTAGATTCTATGTTTAAAAACACTTCTTTAGTTTAATTCATGTTTTGTTTATAATTACAGAAGAAACAAAGCATCATCACTGCTCAATTCAGAAATTATTAAGAAAGTATTGTGAGTACAAAAAATGCAAAATCTAGCCAGGCATGGTGGTGCACACCTGTAATCCCAGCAGCTTGGGAGGCTGAGGTAGGAGGATCACAGGTTCAAAGCCAGCTTCAGCAACTTAGCAAGGACCTAAGAAACCTAGTGAGACCCTTTCTCAAAATAAAAAAAAATAAAAAGGGCTCGAGAAGTGGCTCTGTGGTTCAATCCCTGTTTTTTTTTTTTTTTCTTTCTTTTTTTTTTAAAAGGAAGGAAGGAAGAAAGAAAGAAACACAAAATCTAGGTATCTCTCAGATGCTTAAATACTACAATATTGCAAATGTATCTAAAAGATTCCATCTCTTGAAAGCCTATATTGCTAGTCATTTCCTGCTGAATATTTTTGGAAATTTTAGTGTTTTACTTATCTATCCATACATTCTGCTGCATGATAATATCTGAATAACCTGGGCAGTGTTCCTTCTGGGCAGTCATTTGGTTGGTCCCGTGAAGGTCGTGGTGGAAGGAGGATGACCCAGGAACAGTAGAAGTCATAGTGCCCACGTGTGTCGCTTCACAGAACATGGTCAGACTAAAGGTGGAAGACCCCTGATTTTGCTTTGAACCAAAGCTTTCAGTATACTATGAGTGAAAATTAGTGGCAATGGCTATTAAAAGCAAAAGTTACAGTGGATAATCCAAATTGACAGGACTTAATGAATCCAGGACAACCTAGATGCTAAATCTCCCTACTTATCTACTTAGTGATAAAAATCCTTTTATACCACTACTTAGCAAAGTTAGTAAAGGCATGGTGCTCCATTATAAGCTAATCTCACTTACTAAAGAACAAAGTGTAGCATAAGGTATACAGTTTAGTCAGTACACCATAATCTCAATCTGTAACTCCCTATGGGTGCTTCCTGCTAGTCAACATTGGAGATGCTTAAATTTTCTTTTTTGAAGACATTAAATTTTGTCACTTGTCTTCCAAAAGTTCCCATGCCAATAAAAAGGAGACCAAATTAACATGCCCTTAAAAGAAAATTAAGCTCAGAGACCTTCTTCCAATTCCCTACATGGGGTCTAAGATTGCTATATAAACACAGTGTAAGTGTATTACTTCATTTGTGGGGCTAGAAAGAGGAAGATATCATGTTAAAGGAAGAAATCAATTAAAGGATCGCAAATGCAGAAACAATAATTAAAATTATACTACCCAAAATGAGAAATTGGAATTATTTTCTTAAGGACTTGATCTATGCATGAAAAATGTAATTGCTTCTGAAAAAAGAAACCTGTGTGAAGTAGAAACTGGTTTCCCTAACAGTAGAGAATATGCTCTAGAAAGTGGAGGTAACTGGATATATGATTCTGGCAGCAACTGTCCCAAATGATTAGGCTGAGGCCAGTACCTAATGAGGACAAAAGCCTCGTCTGTGGGGAACTTTGAATGATACTTGCAGAAATATTACAGTGTGCATAACTGAATTGAATTTTTTTTTACAAGTGTGGTGATGTTTTACATAGTAAAATATTTTTTTTTTCTACGTGAACTTCAATTTCACAGCAAGAGTGGCATAGAACACTTAAACACAGAAGAGAGCATTCATGCAAGATATCTAACTCCTTGATGTAATAATGCATACACTTCAAAATGATTACACTGTCCTTCATCGAGGGCTTTCTGCATCTACAAGGTGGTGGTTAGGGAAAGCGTGGCCTCCAGTATCAACATCTAGAAAGCAGCCACCACCTATATGTGTTCTCTTTTAGCATTTTTTCGTCATTGTTTTCTTGTGGTAACCACTGAACACAGCACTCTGGCAATCAAGACATTTAAAACCTCCAGTCTTCTGGGGTGAGAAAAGCATTGTGCAGCATTTAGAACTCTGATGAACAAAAACAAATTTTTGTGGCTTGAGGTTTCCCCAACTTTCTTGATCAGTTCACTGTAAGAAGTCTGACTTAAGTTTGTTTCAAAGCTCACATAAGAAAATTCTGGTTGTGGAGCAATATGAATAGTCCAATAAACTCCATCTGATTTAATTCCCTTCACTGAATACCCACAAGGATTGAACAGTGTGGCGTCAATGACAGAACCAGGTATGAGGTCAGAAATTCCACTCTCACAGCGACATCCTTTGCAGTGACATCATCTTTCACATAGAACTGGTTCATAACTGCTGGGTCAAACTCATCAAGATTTCCAGGCTGACTTATTACCAGATGGGTAATCCCAAGTATACAAGTCCCCACAATCAGAATTCACATGTCCCAGAAAATACGTGGCACTATTTGGGAAAATTGCATTAAGAAGCTCTATTTCTTCCTGGAAATCCTGGGATGGGTATCCTTGGTGAGGAAGCTTCATAAAATTCTTAGAAGAATAAAATGAACTTTCAATTAAGTCAGACCCACTGTAATCCCTAGCAAGCTGCCACCGGGGACCAGTGCTTTCAGCAAGAGGGTAGTTCCACGTGTCTTCAAAATGCAATGGCTCTTAGACACAATCGTGCTACTCTTTGAGAACCTAAGCTTCCTGCTTGTCGAGTTCGTCAAACTTAGGACTGAACATTGCACACCTTTCAAAAGTACAACCCACTCAGATCCTGGGAGAGTGACAGGATCCCCCAGACCCTTGGTTTGCATCGGGGTGCTGCCAGGAGAACCACACCTCCAAGCAGCTTCTTGGTCCCTTGAATTAATGTGAGGCTTCCATCACAGTGAGACTGCCACCAACCAGCGATCATGGAAAACCAACTAAGTTAAACCTCTTCTCCTGCCGCTGCCACCACTGCCGTGGATTGTCCCAGCTCTTACTAAAGTTCAGGTTCCCCTTTTTTTTGCTATAATTTTATGTAAATTTTTTTGAAAAAATATTTTAAAAAATTTTGTGTGCACTCGCGTGTGCGTGTGAGCAAACATTGAACTTGAGTCTGTTGGAAAGAGAGGCAGATACCGTTCAGTCTCCTGTAGTCTGCTGCTTTCCCTTTAGAGAGTTGAGCCAGTGCTAGCTAATGTCACTGGCCATTCTGGGTGGGGCCTGAAGCCCACTTTTTATGTGATACACTCAGTTTGCTGTTTTCTGAGACAAGAATGCATTTTACATATGAACCGCTCAGTAATTGCGACATGTCCTTGTTAATTCATAGTGGGTAATTTTTTACTTACCTCCAACACAGGCTGAAACAATCCAGTTTCCTCTTATTTCTTCCTTGCCAATAAATGTTTCCTAGTCCACCTTTATACTGGGGTGTATTACTTTAAGGATTCTCATTTTATTCAGGGCCTCTGTTACATTATCTCCCTTGCTCTGGCCCAAGACCCCACTCTCCAATGCTTGCCCCTGACTAGTGAAATCAAGAGCTCTTGTTAAAGGGAAATTAGCCACTCACAGAAGTCAAAAAAAGTGTCAGTATCTGTGCATATCAGAGTATTCCTTAGTTTTAGGCCCCACAGGTTTCTCTAACTTTCCTCAGAGCTTAGCTTTGCACTAGATTTTAATTACACATAACTCAACATTTTTAATTCTTCAAATAATCTTTGCATCTCTGCCACAAAGGGGCCTGGTGTGATTGTTAAAATCTCATGCAGGTTTTTGCATAAACATAGGAGAGGATATTATGACATCATCATAAAACTAAAATAATTTTCTGCCTTGAAATTATTATTGCTGACAGTAATTTAAAATATGCCCTTTTTTTCCTCCTGGAGATGACAATAGATGGTGTCTCTGTCATAATTTATGGAATTTCAGATACTTCGAACTTGTTCATTTCCATTACCATTTTATTAGATAATAAACCATTCAATTAATATAGTAGTGATGGTTTTACATCCAGGCACAAAAATATTTATCCTGAGATAATTATTAGAAGCATGATTTTTTTGAAAGTTTCCAAAGCATATTTTCTCAGTTGCCCTAGCTAATAGTCATTGAACATTATTTATTTGTTCTGTTTTTTGTTGAAATCTAGATCTAAGCCAAACAGATTCAGAAAATAGACCATGTTAGGAAATATTGCTTATACAAGGAAGGCACGTGAGAGATGATGTACAGAATTAATTAGAAGAACAAATATTTACTTTGTAAGATTATTATTGCCTGCAGCCTTTTACCCCCACCCAGTCATAAAACTGAATAAAACAATCTACAACAGGAAACAGCACTAGCTCATAGCTTCCTGTATTGAATTTGATCTTTTTCTTAGCCAAATGATGCTGGTGCTAATATGTGATTAGAACCAAAAGACTTTAGAGTTTAAAAAAATACTAAATACCCGCTCTACAGTCTAATGTACAAATGAGTGAAAGCAAAGCAAGGTCTAGGTCTAGCGTCCAAATTTACACTAGGCACTAATAATAAAAACAGAATGACAATGTCAGCTTCCCCCTTTTTTGCCCACTATTCTTGCAACCACAGCAAAGGTTGAAAAGACTTAGAGCATTCCAGTGCACTATCTTTCATAATATAATGAACAAAAAGTTTAAATCTGTTTCATTGTTCTACATTATTTTTAGGCACGTGTAACACAGTGCATCTCAGTAATTCAAACTAATCTTACAGCAACCTTCTAAATGAGAAGGAAGAACTGAATAACTGTCATAAAATTTAAAAAAAATGTTTAAATATCTGAATGACTGGAGTTTATTTATTTATGCATCCATTCATACACTGATATCTGTCTTTTTTCACAAGTGTTATTGGTTTCCAAATTCATTCTCTTTTATTAAAATATCTTTTTGTACTTTGAGTAAAAAGGTATTATTTGAAAGATTCACCCGCATTAAGGAAATTTCATTGTTAGCCATACAAAAAGTATCAGATGAATGGAGAATTGAATGAGGGGGATATGTCCAAAGGGCATCCAGTACAACTCTGCTGAGATGAGACCTGGCCTGCCCGTTGGCCTGAGAGAAGCCCCAACTGGGATGTGGGATACTTCACACACCATCCTGCCAGGGTTGGTCAGTCATGAAAACTGTTCTGATACCACTGCTCTTTGTCAGTCCCCTATTACATTTCTGGTTTTGTGTGCTCTGCATCTATTTAGGTCTCTGTCTTCTGCACACCTTCACGTATGTCTATCTACATGTAGTTTGTGACTTTTGCTTGAGATAGAGCCACAGGACCTGCCTGCCTGTGGCTATCAGGGAGAGGCGGGGCCGTTTTCTTCCCTCATACCTTCTTGCTTTCAAAGGTCCAATGTGTCCATCTAGCGGGCCTGTGAAGAGATACCCTTCTATTACCTCTGCCCTTTGCCTGGCAATAAAATCGCTTGGGAGGTAGTCCCAATAGTGAAGCAGACATCATCTTCATGCTTAATAACGCCATTTTTAAGACAGAGCTACATTCTCTGGCAGAAGTGGGCTTGCAGAGGGGTGCACAATCGAAATCACTCCCACCGCCCCAGGCAGAGCTGGGAAACCACAGTCCTCTCTTGTGGAGGCCGGAAGCTAGACACTCACTTCATAGAGCAGTTAGGATGTGCGTTCCCAGCAGAGCAGCTGCCTCTTCAGACAAATAGCATTGAACTACTTATACACAGTCTCTCCTTTCAAAATCTCCAGGCCTTTCATTCATGTGTGCTCCCTGAGGCAAGAAAATGAGAGAACAGAGAGAGGTCAGGGTGTCCTCTAACGCCACTAGAATCATGGTATCATGAGTGGAAAGTCATTGTAGTGGTGGTCATACTTGCCCCTTAGGTCTCTCCTCCCCCTCTTCCATAATAGAAACTCAGATTTTGCTGACGCCACATGAAACTTGGAACAAAGAGACTATTTCCAACCCTCCCACCCCTGCCCCATCATGTAGCTAGATGCAGTGTCACGATGAAGTTCTGGATCATTAGAAGATTAGCATATCTATTTTCTTGAACCTTTCTTCATTTCTTCTGGTATATGGTGAAATAAGAACCCTTTCTGGAATGTGAACTAATTTAGGGACTGGAAACCAGAAGCGGCAAATCAACATTGCAGATGAACCCCGTTTTCCCAGGGATTCTCAGAGTCGAGGAAGCGAACACAAAGCCACCCTGTGATCTCTAGATTACCCAGTGATTGGCTGTCTCGTGAGAAAGCAAGCAAGCTTTTGAATATGTGTGACTTTGTCAAAACCACAATCCTGGAAGATGTTTTTCCTAATATGCAAGTTTTTAAAATATATAGATCACTAGATTAAACCATTATTTTAAAAACTCTGTCAGAGTTGATGAATTAATCTTGAGCAATTTAATTAAAGTGCCATGATCTGATAGAATTTTTTTAATTTGTTCTAATTAGTTATACATGACAGTAGAATGCACTTTGACACATCCTACATAAATGGAGTATAATTTCTCATTCTTCTGGTTGCACATGATGTAGAATCACACCGGTCATGTTGTCATATATGTATATGGGGTAATAATGTCTGATTTATTCTAATGCCCTTCCTATACCCATACCCCTATCCCTCCCTTCACTCCCCTCTACCTAATACAGAGTAATTCTATTCTTCCTTAGATGCCCACCACCCAATTGTGAATTCCCAAAATGGAAGAAAACCCTCCAAATTCTGTGATGGAAATCTTAATAGATATTGAGTTATTTTCTTTTGTAACTGGCTTTTGAGTGACATGATTGAATACGGTAGGACTGCCAGGGACTGTCAGAGACTAAAAAGCTGGTATTTTGCATCAGCTTTTTAACTAGGGGACACACATGGACACCATAGTGGTCAGGGAAGACCACGTTCAACAGATTCATTAAAAGAGATTTTCAGTATGGATCAAAAATGAGATCTTCAAAATTTGTGAAAATATATACTACATTTCTTTCTTTCTTTGGTACCAGGGATTGAGACCAGGAACACTTAATCACTGAACTACATTTACAGCCCTTTGTATTTTTTCAAATTTAGAGACAGGGTCTAGCTATGTTGTTGATGGCTAAGTTGTTGAGGCTGGCCTTGCACTTGTGATCCTCCTGCCTCAGCCTCCCCAGTCACTGGGGTATGCCACCACTCCCAGCTCTGTAATATATTTCTAAATAATCTATGGATAAAATAATATATCAAAAGAGTAAACAATACTAAATAAGAAATAAAACACACAACATCAAAGTCTGTATCTAAAGTGATGTGTCTAAAGTGGTGCTTACAGGAAAATTTCTATTTTAACCTATACTAGGAAAATATTTTTAAGGAGAATTCTTTAAGGTTTCATCTAAAGAACTAAAAAAAAAAATAAAGACCAAAGTATGCTCAAAGAACAGAATTAATAAACACAAGAGCAAGATTTAATTAAGTATAAACATCAACAGAAAATATTAAAAAAATTCTCAAACCTCACTAGATTTATCAAGAAGGAAAAGGGAGAAAAAATAAACGTGTTTATTAGGAATAGAACAAATGAGATACTACAGATAAATTTCTAAAAATACAAATATATAGCTTACCAAAACTAAGGCAAGATAAAACAGACAACCTAAGTGTTCCTGTGGTGACCTCTGGAATTAAAGTTGCTATCAAAGTCTTACCTGCAAGGAAATATTCCTACCAAGATGGTTCACTTATGAATTCTAACAGTTAAGAAATAAGCAACACCAGGGATTGGGGTTGTGGCTCAGTGGTAGAGTGCCCTTCCCGCATGTGTGCGGTACTGGGTTGGATCCTCAGCACCACATAAAGGTATTGTGTCCATCTAAAACATATGTATATATATATATACACACACATATATATACACACCATAGTAGAATTACAAAACATAGAATCAAGTTAAATGTTTCTATAGATTTCCGAAAAGCATTGGACAAAATTCACCTGTGCCAATTCTCAGTGAGGGAGGAACAATACGTCACTTTCTCAATCTGAAGCTGACAAGCTTTGACGAGGGTGCCGAAGGGGTCCACCAGGGACAGGAAGACTTTTCAAGGACTGCTCTGGAACACCTTGAGAGCCACGTGGGACTAATTAGCTTCCAACTCCATCTAGAGTGAAACGCAAGGATGAACTTGAACTGTATTATAGATGAAATGTAATAGCTAAGTTGGTGAAGGTTTTAGAAAAATTAAAAAAAAACTATAGTATCTTTGTAACTTGAAGGTAAGCAAAAGTTTCTTAGAATTAAGGAAGCGATGACTACAAAAGACAAAAACAATCATAAATAGTCTCATGAAAATTGAAAATTTCTGTTATCAAAAGATAAGCAAGTGAATAGATGTTACAAGTACTGGAAAGAGATATTTACAAATATATCTGACACAAGACTTTTCTCCATGTGTGTGTAAAACCTCTTTAATAAAATAGTTTGAAGACAAATAACTTAAAAGTGAACAAACTATTTCAATGACATTTAAAAAAGGATGAGATATGAATAACCAATGAAAAATTGTTCAATGTCATTTGCCATTGGGAAAAATACCTATGAAAGTCATAAGAACATGCCCATATGTAATCACCAGAATGGCTAAAATGAAAAAGAAACAACGTGTTGAATTTTGGAGAGGATATAAAACAGCTGTGACTCACACATTGCTGAAGGGAGTGTAATATGGTACAACCACACTGGAAAAAGTTCTGGCAATTTCTTATAAAACTAAGCTTATGTTTATTTTTTGACCCAGAAATTCAATTCCTAAATGTTTATGCAAGAGAAATGAATGCACATGTTCACAAAAACACATGTCCAGGAATGTTTACAACAGCTTTCTTCCTAATAGCCAGAGCCTGGGAATAGCTTGTTTTTCTATCAACAAGACAATGGATAAAGAAACTGCAGTGTGTTCATACAATTGAGCTCTACGCAGCAGTACAAAAAATACTTCCCTTAAGTACTGTGTTCTCAGAACTGTCCCACAACCACCATTTCCAGTGCAGTGAGCAATGGAATAGAGTCAGACGGATAGCCTCTGTTCACTCAAAAGCTAAAGAATAATTTCAGATAATTGTCAATTTTCAAAATACTGCATGACTAGAGGAGTATTTTTTATTTCTATTTAGATTAGAAGGGTCTGGATTGGGTTCCACATGTTTGTAACCCATCTTTCTCAAATGACTGCAGCGATAATTCATACTTCTAAGTGAAAGAGTTGACTTTCCAATTGCACAGATGTTGGGAGCATTGATAATGCAAAACAGCTTTCTCAGGTTTTGTGTGAGGGAAAATAAGGCTAGAATCCATGTGGTTGCAATCCACACTTCATGTCGAGTTTACATACGCGACGTGACCTGTGGAGGTGGAGATCTAGAGCTTAATTTGGCCACCACATGAGGAATTTTCATAGATTATAACTTCATGATTACGTACGAGCAGATTCATTGTACCCTTTCCTGGCCATCAGAGCTAGTCTAAAATGCTCGAAGCCCTCAGGGTAGCTCTCCTGAACTTCCTGCTAATCTGCCCCCAAATTTATTGAAATTTACATTTGCTCTTTCTTTCTTTACTCCTAACACAAAGAAAAACTTACTTTCCTGTCCTCTCATCTAAAAGACAACCAAACCCCTGGGGCATAGACTCCTTCCAGGCACCAAAGCACATTGGGCAACCTACGATGCTCTTCTTTCCTTTATCTTTTGCCCCCAACATCCTATCTCCTTCTAGAGTAGAGTGTTACCCTGAGTGTGGCAACATTAACAGAAGCTGAGAGTTTCTTTACAAAAGAAAGAAAGAAAAGCATATTCTTGAGTCCAGCCCTTGATATACTGAATCAGAAACTCTAGGAATGTGGTCAGCAATCTGGGTGTTAACAATCTCAAGGTAATTTTAAAGTTGTTGGGGTACTCAGAATTGAACCCAGGGGTGCTCTAACACTGAACTTCATTCCCAGCCTTTTTTTTTTTTTTTTTTTTTTTAGACAGGGCCCTGGCTGGCCTTGAACTTGTGATCCTCTTGTCTTAGCCTCCCAAGTCGCTGGGATTACAAACCTGTGACCCAGCTCAAGGTAAAGTGTAAAAAATCTCTGGAATAACATAGTGTTTCTCAGACCTTCCATATACTGGAATCACCTGAGATCTTTAAAAAAGTCTCGGTAGGTAAAGGGTACAAGGATATTCACTGTAATATGTTTCAAACTTTCTGTGTGTTTGGCAATTTTATAATGAAACATAGGGAAAAACAATATGCTTGCATTGTTAGTTATCATTTATACGTTCATTTGATGAATTGAGTTGGACAGTCTTCAAAGCAAATTAATCAAAGACAGATGCCTATGAGATTTAATTTTTCTTACGATTTCTAAATTTCTGCTTGTTTCTTTCTCCACATTTTCCCACAATTTTTCCATATTTGTAATGTAATTCACTGAACATTGTCTGCATTGTAACTCATTCTGTTTGTTATGTCATGGTGTTACATAGGAAACAGAGAACTGAAGAGATGCTCAGAATTCACTTTTGGGGGAGTCTGCAAATCTGCCCCAGCATACCCCTCTTCTGACCTCATAAAATAGTTGGAAAATTCTACTTTATTCTCTCAACAAATTGGTATAAGTTTGGAATTCCTGTTTCATTTAAAAAATTTTTTTAGCATTCATAGTGTTTTCATTGATGACTTTGAGCACTGATCTTATTTCTCTTAACAATCATATAGTCTAATTGAGAAAAAAAATATGTTCATCATCTGTGGGGATGGTGGCCTCACTAACATTGTATCTTTCAGAAGACACCTATTTGATGGGTGAGTTTCATGTTATAGGAAAAGTAAAATAAATGGGGAAAAAAATAGGCAAAAAGAAACTCATGAGCCTGCAGCTTGAAGAGTATATTTGTGGCTGGCTGGATAATTAGCAGTGGTTGTCAGATGCTACTGAGGAAGGATTTATGCTAATAGTGGTTCACTTTATCTTATAGGAAGACATTAATTTAATCAGCAGCTCACTTTCTCTTTAGCAAAAACATTAGCTAAATTGCATGGGGAAGATAAAACCCAGAAAAAGAAACTAATTGGAAACATTGCTTTTAGGTAATGAAGCACTTACACATCCATTTTAGGGTTTCATTAAGTTTTAGTTTTAGGAAGTTTACACACTGCTCACCTGAAAAACACATAATTTTGATGGGAATGTATCGATGCCAAGGCCACTGTAGGGAATTTAAAATTTTTTTTTTATTTTGTTGCATTTCATTTTACCAAACATTTCAACAAAATTGTGGTGGTCTGGGGGGTAAACAAATGAACTAGGCAATATTCCATTACTTACAGAGCTAAGGGGCAAAAATTTAAACCTCTACCAGGTGGTAAGAGCAATTAAAGAGGAGTCTATAGGAACACAGTGAAAAGTGGTGCAGTCCATGCTAGAGGCAGGCAAATTGGATGGTGCTATCATCTCTCTTTTCCCATTATGTCTTCCCACTTCTTCCTTCTCTCCTCCCCACCCCTTCTCATTTTGAAGATGAATTCCAAAGTTAAAGTGTTTCTTCAGAAAACCAAAGGAAGTCACCTCTGTCTGACATCCTGCGGCCTGCCAGAAGGTTTGCTCAAGCCAAATGAAGAACATTCTAGAGTGCTGCAGCACTCAGCAGGGCATCTTATTGGAGAACTCTGGAAGGCAGCCTCATGGCTGGAGAGTACTTTGGCACCAAGTGAGCACAAGGAGTACCAGCCCTCCTAGGAAGACGAAATTGATGTCTGAGAGGGGAAGCAGTGTTAGTAATGATGAGAAGAAATGGAACCGTCCCAGGATTGTCCGGGGATGGTTTCGTTAGTTGATTAGCTTAGGGGTTTTTTGTTGTTGTTTATCCATACTGATTATACATATAGAAACTATTCAAAGAGCTGTCTAGATCTTTTCCAGAAACAGGACTGGTTGCATAATTTTTTGGACACAAAGAAAACTAAAAATGAGGAGTCTCTTGTTTAACAAAAAAAAAAAAAAAAAAAAAAAAAAAAAAAGAAGATCTTCAAGACTGGGACAAGAACAATTTAAACCACATGTGGTGGCCCTGAGCAATTGTACAACACCTAGGCCCATGAGGGACAGAGGGCGATAGCTCTTTACATGTGGAAGGAAGTTAACCCTTCCCTGTTCTGTCCAGTTTAAAATGTTGTAGGCACCCAGATATAGTAAATGCGGGTCTGAATCCCAGCTTCATCTCATATCGACTATGGGATATGGGGAAAGTTACTGTGAGTTCATAATAGAAATGGAGCATACAAACAGATATTCCATTCAAGTTCAAATAGTGCATATGGATTACACATGTGGATTTTTTCTTGTGCATTTATGAATAACAGAATGTACTATAAAATAATAATGTGCAATTAGTGGCATCAAGATCTTACTATTGGTTTTAGAATAATTGCATTGTATTCACTCTTTTGGGTTTCTTTGTTTTGTTCGCTCCTTCAGCTATCAATTTCATCTCTCATTCCCGGTGCTGAGCTATCAATTACAAGTTAGATTCACCATAAAAGTATTGTTTAAAGAAAATATATTTTTGCCAGGCACAGAAGCTCATGCCTATAATCCCAGTGGCTCAGGAGACTGAGGCAGAAGGATTTTGAGTTCAAAGCCAGCTTCAGCAGTTTAGCAAGACCCTGAAACAATTTAGCGAGACCCTCTCTCTTAATAAAATATTTAAAAAGGCTGGGAATGTGACTCAGTGGTTGAAGTGCACTTGGGTTCAATCTTAGATACCAAAAAGGAAAGTTATTTTTTATATTTAAATTAAACTTGTATATTTATGATAAGAGACATAATATCAGGTGCATTGTACATTCTCTGTATTTTATTCTTCATTGTAATCTTTCACCATTATGTTGTTTTGTCTTCATAGGGAGATGCTTTTAAGTTACATGGTGCCTGATAACTTTGAAGAAAATATAAGGCTCTTTTATATTTTGTCTTTCAGTATTGTGCAGGAAAACAGGAGAGCTATTTCTCAATTGTGGAACCTTCTCCCTTGGGGTGATCTGGCAACTTTTTGCACTGTCTACAGATGCTAGAAAGCCTGCTTTTCCCAGCACACCCTTAAGAAACTGGTTCCAACATGTCCAGTGTCTATTCCCCTGAGCAAGATCACTGCTATTCTTACTCCATTAAAAAGGCAAGGCAACCGGGCTCGAGTATTTCCACAAGCACATCTGTTATGGTTTTGGATATGAGGTGTCGGTCACCCAAAGGGTCCTGCAGTAAAGCAGGAGTCTTCAGAGGTGAGATGATTGGGTTGTGCAGGCTGTGACCTCATCAGTCCATCCTGTTTGAATGGACTGACTGGTGGTAACTGTAGGCAGGTTGGGCAAGGCTAGAGGAGGGGGTCACTGGGGTGTGTCCTGGAAGGCTGCATCCTCCCTGCAGACACTTCCCCACTCTCTCTGCTTCCCAGATCCCATGAGCTGAGCAGCTTTCGTCTGCCATGCCCTTCCTCCATGACGTTCTGTCCCACCTCAGACCCAAAGGGATGAAGTCAGCCGACCATGGATTGGACCACTGAAACTGAGCCCAAAATAAACTTCTCTTCCTCTAAGTTGTTCTTGTCAGGTATTTTGGTCATGGGGACACAGAGCTGACTAACAACACATCTGTGTAAGATGCTGCAAAAACAAGTTTCTGCTGATCTTCTAGGAATGAGTTTCTGCATGTTGTAGTTCTGAGAAGCTTGCTGTTACGGGCCCTGAGCCTTTGCAAGACAAACCTTAGTAAGTCACTGTGGGATAATAGAGGCAATAATTACAGCTTTTTGAAAAACATGGTAAGAACATATGAGATCTACCATCTTAACAGATTTTTAAAAGTATAATACAGTTGACTATAGAAACAATTTTGTAGAGCAGATCTAAAACTCATTTTACAAAACTGAAACTTTTTATCTATTCAGTAGCAACTCCCTTGCCCCCCTCCTCCACTCCTTGCAAGCTTTCCCCCTTTGCTCCTAGGAGTCTATTTTAGATACCTCAAATGGAATGATGTAGTATTTGTCCTTCTGTGACTAGCTTAGTTCACTAAGCATAATGTTCCCAAGTAATTATTTATCTCATTTTACCAACAAGAAATATAAAGTCAGATGGAATAATAAAATGTCCAAAGTCATAAACCTAGTGACTAGCATTGGTGTGCCAGTTGAACTTCCTATTCTGAAACAAATTATTCATCTGTGATGTAGGCATCTGGGGGAAAAAAAGTTGATACAGTATTCTTCAGTCTCTGCTAGATCCTCTCACAAGTACTTTAGATTTATTGACACATTTTATGCTGCAACAAACCTCTAGGACAGGTGCTATTGTAGCTCTTCCAAAGTGGGGAAAACTGAGGATGAAGCAAGTTTGGTGACTTCTTCAAAGTCTCACTTTCTAGCTGTCCTGAAACTCATGTGCTGGTTCAGGAACATTTCTCCAGAGTTGGGAAAGGTACCCAAACATGGCTGTTCTTTGGCTACTTACCCAGCTTATCATAAGGCAAGAGAAGAAGATCTCCCCATCCAGGGTCAGGTTGAACATCTTCAGGAGAACAGGGCAGGGGTTGCAGTCCAAGGCACTGGTCAAGGCAGGGTGTAAGGACAAAGACAACCACAGGTCAAAGTGACAACCACAAATGGTCCTTCACACACACCCTCCATTTCCAGTGTGAACTCTCTGACTTGGTTTGTCCTGTGCTGAAAATCATAAGAATCTTTGAGAAGTAATCTAGAGTCAGAAGCCACAGGCTCACTAGGATGGATCTATCTTTATGTGCCCGGCTTTTCAGAAATTTGTAGAAATTCCCAACTCCTGAAGTTGGGCTCTTAATTCTCCTAAATAATTCTTTTTTCTTTTGGTACTAGGGATTGAACTCAGGGGCACTCAACCACTGAGCCCCATCCTCAGCCCTGTTTTGCATTTTATTTAGAGACATGGTCTCACTGAGTTGCTCAGTGCCTTGCCATTGCTGAAGCTAGCTTTGAACTCCAAGATCCTCCTGCCTCAGCCTCCGGAGCCACTGGGATTACAGGCGTGTACCACCATACCTGGTTCTAACAAAGTTTTCCATTTCTTTTTTTTTCCCCCCTTTACATTTGAGGAAGATTCTGATCTCATCTATGTTGCTTTTTTTAGCTTCATCAAGGACTGCATCTCAAGAAACAAAAGTTGGAAACAAACATTTGAAACACTCATCTGGCTTGAGTGGCTGGCGTGGCTCCTATCTATGGGTAGATTCTTGATTAGTAAATAAGACAGGAGAAGCTGCAATGGTGAACCAAAAGAGAGCTCTAGTGAGACGTTCTAAGGCAAAGTGCCTGAAAACTGTCAAATCAGAGATAAGACAAATGCCAGGTTCCCAGGGCAGAAGCAAGCATCAAATGAAAAATGGAAAAACAAAAACGGAAAAAAAAGGACCAAAGTCAGGAAACACATGGAAACGGAACGTAAGTGTTAGCAGGCCAGGAACATGAGAGAGCAGGGAAGGTCTGGGAAGACAGCCAGACCATTGTGTGTTCTGGCCCCATTCCTGTAGCTCAGTGATCATGGTTGCACAATTGGAGTCCACCCAAATTGGAACTGTACGCTCCGAAAGGGCAAGTTTATAGGAAATTAATGCATATCATTAAAGCTGCAGGGTTTTCAAAGTATATGGTTGGGATAGACGAAAAACCTAGAAGAGAGAATTTAGCAGGAAACTGTGTCCCTAGCAATTCCAGGATGTTAACTCTAAACCGTGGTGCATATGTAAAGCTGAAAGTGTAATATAATCTGCCAGCCATGGCTCTTAGCACAGTTAAAAATCATGAGATTTAAGCCAGGTACAGTGGCACACACTGTAATCCCAGTGGCTTGGGAGGCTGAGGCAGGAGGATCTCGAGTTCAAAGCCAGCCTCAGCCAAAGTGAGGTGCTAAGCAACTCAGTGAGACCCTGTCTCTAAATGAAATACAAAATAGGGCTGGGGATGTGGCTCAGTGGTTGAGTGCCCTAAGTTCAATCTCTAATACAGAAAAAAAAAAAAAAAAAAAAAAGACATGAGATTTAGATAAAAAGATCTGGGAAAGTGGCAGAGGGATTGCTAATTTTCTTGGTCTACAAACATGATTGTAGCACTCTGGTATGTGAAAGTAAGTTTATTTTTCATTCTGAGTTATTCAGAACTATCAGGAATATCAAAGGCATATTTTAAAATATTTATGTTTTATTAGTTTAGTGATATAATTCATACAAAATACTTTCTTTAAATCTATAACTAAAAACTTCTTCTCTTTCTTATTTTTTGAGCAAATATACATTGTAGTTGACAATATATGTCCTTTATTTTTTACCAGTAAGATGCTCAGTCACATTTTGATCTATTCAAGTTAGGAAACATTCAAAATTTGGATCAGGCTCAGTAGAGCACATATTAAATATTAAATTTAAAAATAAACATGTAATTGATATCATTAAGCCACATCCAGCTCATGGTTAACTTTGCAGTAGATGTAATAACATTTATCATATTTCCTACCTCGTCCAAGAACATTCTAACTTTGTTGAAAACATCTTCAGGGAAAAAGAACAGGAACATGTAGACATAGTTTAAATAAAACAATAGTTTTAATCCCTTCTTTGGACCTGTACCATAATAATGGAGAAACAAATTACGAGAATAATTGACATTGGAACACTTTAATTTATCCAATATGTGCTCAGCGTGTTGTTAGTTAGCTTACAGGATATGTTATTAAATGATCTTGAATTTTAATATAATTAAGGCAATGCAAATTTTTAAAAAATGAAACACATATTATGTCCTTGGGCATAGGGTCTACACGACTTTCTGTCTGGTAAGCACTTAGTACATGACCGTTCAAGAATTCTAGTTAAAAGATATGATGTCCGTTTGCAGTGCATATTAAATCCAAAGGTGCCTCGGCCTCTGTGGTAGCAACAACTGTGGTTCTACAGGTGCCAACAGAGACACAGTCTTTGCCTCCATTGAGTTCAGTCTGTTAAAAAAAAAAAAAAAAAGTAAAAAGCAGACACATAAAGCTACGAAGCTCATGGCAGTGCATACGTGATATGATGCCAGGCACAGAAAGAGTGTTTAACCCCTGGGTCAAGAAAGGCTGGCAGGAGGAGGGGTTCAAAAGGCTCTGGGGTCAGGCTTGAGCCCAGGCCTAGGCAGGACTCATCTAGGGGAAGGGCAGAATGGAGGCAGGAGGTGGAGCAGGATTGGAGGAGGAGACGACAGAGCAAAGCGAGATCTATGACAAATAGCATGGTGTGGGGAATTGGCTGGCCGTGGGTTCTAGTGAGGACCACCAGGAAGCGATGGGAGAGATGACAACAGAAAGGCAGAGGGGCCTCATATGCCACGCTAGAGGCTGGCTTTATCCTGCACATGCCAGGGAGACGTGGGAAACTTAAACAGGGAAATTCTGTGGTTTCAATTGTATTTGGTTACCTTATTATGATGGCCTATAGAATAGAGGTAGTTTGACTACTTTAGTGGTACAAAGGGGGAGAAAGAAAATTATTTGACAAATATTTGAGGATCAAGATATAGTCACACAGAACAATTGGTTAGAACTAGGTTAATGAAGTATGAAAAATTTTGACTTCTGGTCTCTAGCTAAGTGGATTGTGGCACTGCCAATCAAGACAGGAAACATACAGGAACAGGTCCGAGGCAAAATGAACTTTGTTTTGGATCTGTGGAATTTGGGGTGCTGTGTAATACCCAGAAAAAATTCTGTGAGCTGAGAGCTGAAGACAGGGATCTGCAGGAAACTAGAGGTTTGAGAATTTTGAACTTGTAAGTAATAATCCAAGATATTTAAAAGGGGATTTTCCAACAAATGTGTGCAAAATAATGTAACCTAGGTAAAATGAATTTTTAAGGATGGTGTGGAAAAATAGATTATGAAAGAGGCAAAGAGCTGCAGAAGTATGAGAACCAAGAGGAGGTGACATCATGGAGCAGTGAGCCAGACAGAGTTAAGAAAAATAAAGACTGAATTGTTCCCTCTGACTTAGGAATAAAGAGGTCATGGGTGAACTATGCAGGAGTCATTTCCATTGACAACTGAGACAGAAAGAAGTGGAACACACTAGAGTTGGACATTTCAGAGCAAGAGACATGGAAGAGACAGAAAGACAGCCAGGACAGAAGAGAAGGCAGAGAGGAGGAAGCAGCTGGTGTCTGGTGCATGTTCTCTCTCCAGAAAGCAGCACAGACACACCTGGGGCTGAGAAGCTGGCGCAATGTGTTGGCACAGGTCACCTAGTTGGGAGCGAGTCAGCCAGACCACACCCCACAGCCACTTCCACAGGCCCCAGCCTGGACTTGAATGTTTTGTAATAAATATATGCACTTTTGACATTGAGAAGGAACTTTCTCTTTTGTTCTGCATTTGGGGATCTTTGTTTGAGTGTGTGTGTTTCACCTGACAGGAGTGCTTGCTTTTCTGTATTTTTTGAGTATTCCTACCATGAATATTCATGAATCATTTAAAAAAAAATTTTTAGATGTTGATGAACCTTTATTTTATCCATTTATTTATATGCAGTGCTGAGAATCGAACCCAGTGCCTCACGCACGCTAGGCAAGGACTCTACCACAGAGCCACATCTCCAGCCCATTCACAGATCTTTTTTAATCAGGAAAAATATTGAATATTTTCAATTATGAACCTAACAAAATCAGTGGACAAGGGAAACTGAAGGAAAACATCTAACTAAATGAAATGAGTGGGAAATGAATGGTTTCTTTCTTTGTGACATTAACTTGGAAAGTGCTGAACTCACAAGGTAGCATACCCTTAACCAGGAAAAATATATAAACACCAAGAGAAAACAAATTATACAAGGGAAGTAACTAGATTTTTATTTTTTAATGTTCTATTATTTACTTTTGGATGCTTATACACAAACCCATTTCAATTAATCCTATTTCTCTAGAATTTAAAACTCATCACAGTGTAATTATATACTATGAAGACTGAACAAGAAAAAATAGAAAGTAGATTAGAAAAATGTTTGATAACTGTCATGTATTTTTTATTATATTGTTGACAAATTAGATTTTGAAACCTAATATACATGGTTTGCAAAATCATCTTTTTTGAATTGAGTCACTGTCAAACAGGAGGCTCAGTTATTTTGAATTATATTTTATTTAAAATTATACTTTCTGTATTTTCCTTGACTAATGATTGGCATTTATATGTGAAGATAATTTTAGATCATTTTAGAAAATGGTTTTGTATATTAATGTTAAGTATATATTTTTATTGAATCTTTCCATCCCAAAGCATTATGTGTATTTTCTGTTTTATAATATTTATTAAAACTGAAGTCCTATTCATGAAGTCCCAATGCCTTTCTTGTTAAATTCACTTTTAAATTCTAAAATTCACTCTATTGTGCATGGATCCATTTATCAATTTTACTCTTTTCTTTTCTAGGATTATTGGAGATAATATTGCCTGGGGGAAATAAATTTAATAAAATGCATTCATAAATATAAAAAATTTAAGTAGGAAAATCACATAGTATTTGAGAAAGACAAAGGAGGCAACTGTTGCAAACTTTCTGAGGTAGCATGTGACCCTAATGTTCACAAAAGATTCCCCGGGTGACTGGAGGAAAAGCAAGCACAGGAGAAGATGGGACCAAGCCATGTAGGTCCTTGTGAGTACTTTGGCTTCTTCTCTGACAACACAGGCAGAAGAAAAGCAAGCTAACTGTTCTCTTCTGATACAGCTGAAGCAACGCTCTTGACCCAGGCCAGTGTTCTAATGCCCCTGTTTAGCTAGGCACAGAGCAGGAAGGATGTGTCCAAGGATCTTCTCCTTGGCCTTAATTGGTGACTGCTGTCCTTCTGCGACTGCAGCCTAAGAGTCCACCATTCTACATGGGCTGCCCACACCATGGGCATTGGGGAACGCCGCCCCTCATTTTCATACTGACACAAAAGGATCAGACACATGAGAGTTGGTGATGGAAAACACAGTCACCTTCTGTAGAGAATCTCCTGCTATAGATTCCAAAACTACATCAATTTGTCTTGACCCAATTCTGTAAGCTGCCTGTCGTGGCCAGCCACAAACGCCGCGGGAGGAAAACTCTCGGAGGCAGAGTAAAGCTATTACTACTTTTACTTCTACTTTCTTAGAGAGAGCTTAGAGAGAGAAAGAAAGATTTTTCTTCTTCTTAGAAAGAGCTTAGAGAGAAAGATTAGAGATAGCTTTTTCTTCTTAGAGCTTAGAGAGAAAGAGAGAGAGTTTGAAAGAGAGAGATTTCTTCTTTAGAGAGAGAGAGAGAGAGAGCTTAGCTTTTAGAGCTTCTTTCTTCTTTCTTCTTTCTTCCTCGGGAGCCTCGGCCTGACTCTGACCAGGAATTACTTCTTCTATCTGGTTTCTCTTCTGTAACCGCTCTGCCTACGTTCTGGCCTCTCTGATTCTTTTCTTCTTCTCCGACCCGAACTCTTCTTCCGACCGAGCGACTGCATGACTGACTGAATGAATTCATTCTTCTCCTGACTCCGACCGCTTTCACCCGGTTATATACCTTTAGCTTTGCGGGTGCCTCACGTGCATTTACAGGTGCGTCACATACATACTTATTATCAGGTGGAACTTATGGCTTCTAGCTGACCGCAATAGCCATCTCCCTAATTGGGGCTCCTTCACAATTCTACATGTGCTCTTCATTTCTACTTCTCTATACCTCAAAATATGACTACTACTACTAATATGACTCCTTCTACTACTACTTCTACTGTTATTACTATTACTGCTACTATACTACTACTACTACTACTACTACTACTAATATAAAGTTACAGAGACCAATTAAAATGAAGATATTTCTATAAACTCCCAGATAGCATTTATGACAAGGGTTATGCAAGCCAAAAATTAAAACTTTAGCTCCAGGGTACTCTCTTCCTGAAAAATGCAGCCTTTCAGTCTGTCTTTCGCATACTGATGTATACTGCGAAATAACAAAATGAATTATGTTAATTTGAATTACTCATAAAGAGAGAGAGAGCAAGAGAATGAAAGAACTGTCCCCTAATTTCTCAAATGTGAAAAACCACGATTGGTGTAATTGATGATCCTCTTCCTCACTGTCGTCGTTATGGTTGTCACTTGTGGACAGGCTCTTGCCATGACTGCAGCACTGGGTATGATCTCGCCGACCAGAAAGCAAACCTTTCTGCGTGTGTTCTCGGGTTCCCCTACTGGAGACAGGCTAGGAACCAGGCGGGTCTGGAGTCTCCTGCACCATCAGTTCATAGGAGCCCTTTGGAAGGTCCGGGGGTGGGGTGGGGGGGTCCTCCTTGACAGCTTCAGAAAAGCTGTTGATTAGAAAGTGACATATTGAAAGGACATCTGTAGCCCTCCCCTGAAAACTCTGCTCCTTGTTCACAGCTCTAACCCATTGAGATGCTCAGTTGCTTCTAAACAGTTCTTCAAAGACCTCAAGACAACGGACCCACCCTTCCTCTTTTCCAAGTCTTCATTTTTCCAGGGTAAATATCTTTAGGTTCAGCTGGGTTTTCAAATGGAGACGTTTCCTGAGGTTCTGCCACTCTCCTGTGGCCCTTCTTGAAGATGTTTTCACTTCTCGGGACTCTGGGATGAGGCCCAGAAGCTAAGTGACCCCGCAGACATCATCTCAGCCCTGCAGACTGTATGGTAAAACCATGTCACCTTTTCTGTGTGACCCTGGATGTGTACCACTCTAGGTTGTAACATCAATTTTTTTTTTTTTTTTTTTTTTTTGGTCGTCACATGGAATGGCTGGATTATTTTGAGTATGCAGGTGACTTACTCTATCATTTTTGTTTATTTTTCCTGAACACTGCCAGATCCTTTTTAATTTTTTTCTCAGTTGTAGATGGACACGATACCTTTATTTTATTTATTTATTTTATGTGGTGCTAAGGATTGAGCCCAGTGCCTCACGTGTGGGAGGCGAGCGCTCTACCACTGAGCCACAACTCCAGCCCCTACAGATCTATTTTTAATTAAGGTTTGGGGGTTGTTTTAATGGACATCATGTGTAAAATCACCACGCTTAAAGTCAAATTGTACAGTTAAATCTCTGCAAAAACATGCATGAATTAATTCAGTATCAACCAACACAATCATGAATTCGTTAAACTTCTCACAGTTTAAACTTACTCATCTTTACTTGATAAACCTTTCATTTCCTCAGATTTGGCTTAATAAAGATGAAAGAGAAGTATGTCAAAAAACGTTTGAAAAGAACTATGTGGTCATTTAAGTATTATTCTTTTAAAAAGCATAGAGCATTTTCATTCATTCCTTTTAACATCAGCATGTGAGATTTTCCCAACTCTTTCTGTCCTCAGAAACTTTTGATACTACAGATTATTTCAATCTTAGTTGGGAAACAGGAATTCTGTCTTGTGGAGAGAGACAGGTGTCTGACTCTTGTGGTTCAGGCTGCTCTCACAGAATGCCACAGATGAGGTGGTTTAAGAGCAGACATTCACTTCTCATGTTCTGGAGCCTGGAAGTCCACAACCAGGGTGCAGTCACTGCCGGGCTCTTGGTGAAGGCCTTCCTCCTGGTTTACAGAGGCTGTCTTTTCCATGTATCCTCACCTGGTGAAGAACACAGAGAAAGGAAGCTCTCCCCTCTCTCCTAATAAGCACCCTAATCCCATTCATTGGATGCCACCCTCATGATCTTCCACCCCCCAACGTCCTATTCCCTAATGCTGTCACATTAAAGGTTAGGGTTTCAACATATGAGTTGGGGGAAGTACAAATATTCAGATATTGAGTTTATAACACTAACTTTTTCAATAAGAATGCTTCAACTCCCACCATACTTTATTGGATGATGATGATGATGGTGGTGGTGGTGGTGGTGGTGGTGGTGGTGGTTTGGATGTGAGGTGTCTCCCGAAAGCTCACATGTGAGACAATGCAAGAAAGTTTGCAGGAGAAATGATTGAGTTATAGCCTTAGTATAATCAGTGAGTTAATCCCTGATTAACTGAAGTGGTAGGTGTGGCTGGAGGGGGTGGGAATAAGAGTGTGGTCTTGGGGTATATATTTGTATCTGGAGAGTGGAGTCTCTCTCTCTGCTTTCTGTTCACAACAATGTGAGCTGCTCGCCTCTACAACCTTCTCCCACCATGATGTTCAGCCTCACCTTGAGCCCTGAGGAATGGAGCCGGCCTTCTATGGACTAAGACCTCTGAAACTGTGAGCCCTCAAATAAACCTTTCCTCCTTATAGTTGTTCTGGTCAGATCCTTTAGTCACAGCAGTGAAAAAGCTGACTAGAATAATTATTATTTCATTTTTATTTCTGTATTATTATTATTATTTTATTTTATTTTTGGTACCAGGGATTGAACTCGGGGTCACTCAACCACTGAGCCACATCCCAGCCCTATTTTGTATTTTATTTTGAGACAGGGTTTCACTGAGTGCTTAGCCCTTTGCTTTTGCTGAGGCTGGCGTTGAATTCTCAATCCTCCTGCCTTGGCTTCCTGAGCTACTGGGATTACAGGTGTGTGCCACCACACCTGGCCATCAATGCTTCTGAAGTATAGTTTGGGTGCTGGAGGAGTGGGTTGTGGGTGATTCTCTTTGCTTTTCACAGTTACTCCTAGTCATGGTTAGACCTATCGGTCAAGGTTTGTCACACTCCCTGAAGGTATCAGGATATTGATGATTGTTGTTTTCAAAGGGGTGCAATTATTCTTACTAGTACATATTGTTTATTCATGCAAAGCCAATAGTTTTGAGAAGTAGCGACTTATTTGGGGATGCTCATCTCCTGTGACATGACCTATGATCATGTCAGGTAGGCAATACTGAAATTAAGGTGAGCACTTTTTCAATGCTCTTGGAAGGCTGTCATTGCATTTTAACTTGGGGACTAAAGGCCTTTACTATTCCGTTGCCTTTTATTTTTAACTTCTGTCTGAAAGAATCACACCTCAGGAACATGCTATGTACTTCTCTTTGAACGATCTCATAAAAATGTAACATGGCATTAAAATGGCATGTATTTTCTGATCTTGTATAATTTTCTTTGACACTGCTATGGTTGGAATATGTCCCCCAGTGCTCATGTGTTGGAAACTTCATCTTCAATACATCAGTGTTGGGCAATGTGGCCTAAAAAGAGGTGATTAGATGATGTTGGGATCATAGGAATGGGTTAGCCATCGCAAAAGTGGGTTGTTAGAAAGTGAGTTTGCCCCTTCCTGCTGTTGTCACTCTCCTTGTCTGAAACTATACTCCCTTGGGGGCATTGTTCAACATACTCCTCTTGAGTCAGAAATCTCAATTGTTTGGCCCAATACACACACATTTATTATCTGTCCTCCACAACAAAATCACAATCTACTCTGTCCACAAAGTCTTCCTCACGTAATCCAATAGATACGTTAATATGGCAACTTATTTTCTTAAAATTGTGTCCCATGCTTACATTTCTAAGCATAAGCACTTATGCTAGTATACTGCTAGGAATATTTAAACAGTTCTTAAGCTGCCCTGTCTCTGGTCCTCTGCTGGGTTTCTTCTACCCTTTTGTATCCCACAGCAACTGCAAGAGTGAGACACGTAAGGCAAAAGTAACCAGCATTTTGTATTTTTCTTTTCATAGGTCAAGAATTTCTTTCTTTCTTTCTTTCTTTTTGTACTAGGGATTGAATCCAGAGGCACTTTACCACATCCCCAGTCCTTATTATTTTTTAAATATGTATTTCTTAATTGTAGTTGGATACAATACCTTTATTTTATTTATTTATTTTTATGTGGTACTAAGGATTGAACCCAGGGCTGTGCATGTGCTAGGCGAGTGCTCTACCTCTGAGCCACAACCCCAGCCCCCTTATTATTTTTTTATTTTGAGACAAGGTGTCACTAAATTGCGTAGGGCCTCACTAAGGTACTGATGCTGGCTTTGAACTTGCTTGCAATCCTCCGGCCTCATCCTCCTGAGCCATGGGGATTACAGGCATGCACCATTGTGCCCAGCTTTCTTTTAATGTTGTTTTCAGATATAGCATGTTCATTCAGTACCTTCAGCTGGTATGTGGGTGGAAAATGTTAATATGGAAGAGGCATGAAACTGGGAACTGATAACCAGAGTGACTGGTCTCCTAGAATGCTGAGACGCAGCGGGAACAGGTGGTGGCTACTGGGAAAGTGAACAGTAATTATTACATTAATGGGATCACAAGGGAAATGTCTGTCACCTGGACCCAACCCAGATCTTCCTTTACACACACCTGCAAAGACAGAGATAGTATGCTTCCAGTTAGTTTTTGCTATTCATTTTTCTTTTCACGGAATCAGAAAAGAAAATTTTCTTTAAATTAAAATTTCTTTAATCAAAATACTTTTTTTTAAAGGTGTGTTTGCTTTGTGCTTCAAGTGGCAATACTGTTCTACTATTTGACCCTTATTTTGATTCCCATGAAACTCAAACAGATTAATCAGGGCAATATTTTAAAATATTAGTTGCATGATATGTATGTATGTATGTATGTATGCTTGTGCTCCCTTATTCCATAGGAGTTCTAAAGGTAGAATTTCCTGGCCTTTCAAATTATGACAAGTGGCTGGTATTCCTCACTGTAAACTCAGCTGCAAACTTTCTTCAAGTTTAATTATTGGCATCTTTTAAAATTATGTCATATTCCTGGATATGTGTAATAGCATTTCAGAACATATCTAGTTGAAATATATGTTGAAAATAAGTTGTTATTATTATGTATCCAGACTCAATTTGAAATCTAAATCAATGGGACCTGATTACAAAAGTGTTCTGCAGAACGCAACATCGTTTTGGAAATTCCTACACTAATCATTTATTTGTATCATGGGAGAACGGAACAGGACAAGGAAGAAGGCACTAGCTGGGGAGTTGCACAGAGAAACTTATCAACAGTTGAAATACTTATGGAAGAACTGATGACATGCACCTCATCCTCATGCCACGTTTCCTCTTCTACAGTAGTGCTGTTTTATTTGTTCTGCTTTATATTGTTCTGTTTTTCAATATGCAGCTTTTTCCTCCCTCAGGATCTTTACACTTCTTGTTCTGTCTTTCTGGAATGTTAGTAAAGACCATATTTGTGCACAGCTGGCTCTTTCTAATCATTTGGCCTGAATGGCATTTCCTCTGGTGACCTAGGTGCTTTATCTGAACACCATTTGAAATATAACCCCACCTCTCTGTCCTCCATCATTCAATCACATCACCTTGTTTCATTGCTTCCAAACTACCTGGCATGCTCTGAAATGACCCTGCAGTCCACCTACTTGTATTGGCCCTGACTTGACAAGAGCTTAAGTTCAATAAGGGCAGACACTCTGTGTTATTGTCCTCTGAATCTCCAGCATAGGGCTTAACTTCCTCAGTATGTCAGAATGGAAAGGTTAGGTAGGATCCCCCCAGAGAGGTGACACATCTGAGATGAGTCTGGAAGAATAAGCAGAGGTAGCTCAATGGAGAAGAGGATATGAGACAGTGACACAATATTTGTCATTGTCTCCAAAAGCATTATGAGCCAACACAATGCAAAGGTTTCCTGATGTACATAATATTCGGCATTTTCTACTTTTTTAAAATTATTTTTTATTCTAAGATGTTATAAATGACAGCAGAATACATTACATTTCATATTACACATATATAGAGCACTTTTTTACAAATCTCTGGTTGTATGCAAAGTATATTCACACCATTCGTGACTTTATATATGCATTTAGGGTAATGATATCCATCTCATTCTACCATCTTTTTTTTTTTTCCTTCACCCTTTTGTCCCCTCCCTTCCCCTCCCTCCCCATTGGCCATTCTAGTGTTCCTCTAATCCTCCTATGCTTCCCATCCCAACCCGACTGTGAATTGGCCTCCTTATATCAGAGAAAACATTTGGCATTTGGCTTTTTGGGATTGGCTAACTTCACATGGCATTATATTCTCTAACTCCATCCATTTTCCTGCAAATGCCATGATTTTATTCTCTCTTATTGCTGATATTCAGCATTTTCTAAAACACAGAAAATAGGCAGGGCAGTGAAAGAGTGAAAGCAGAAAGACTAAATGGATGTAAGAAATTTAGGACTTGGAGTTGCAGGAGAAACATCAAGAGTTTTCCTGGAAACTGTAGACCTTACAATGAAAGATCTTTCCTAAGAAATTAAAAAAAAAAAAAAAAAAAAAAAAAAAAAAAAAAAAAAAACTTTATCAAAGAAGGAATATCATCAGCTTCATATTTTAGGAGAAATTTCTGAGCATTTGTATGGACAATAGTTTTCGTTTCTTTACATGTCTTAATTTTAAGACTTCAGTAATTTTTTTTAAAAGTTCATCGTTTTAAAATTCTGACTTACCCCAAGAATTCATGTTTCTGAATTTTTTCTTAAAATGTCAGTACCTCTGATTTAGTAAAAAAATATTTAAATGGGCAAACAATTCACTATGCATACTCATACTGTACAAAAAGAGGCTTTACTAATTGTTTGTCCACATTTGAGGACAATAGCCACCTCCTACGTCTTTAGTGTCAGTCATGCCTTTGAATCAATAAATCAATAACTTTCATGGTATGATTTTATAGACTGTGGTGCTTAAAGCTTCCATGTATAAAACTTAAATTTGAAATACTCTTTTCATCCACTGATAATTAAATAATTTACCTGATCTCAAGAAATATTTCCATTTCTCCTTTCTGTTTTTTTGGGAATGCTGACCTCAAAAATTTCCTACTTCCACAAACTTTTTTTGAATTGCAGTAAGCATTTTGAGATTCTTCAAAAATGCATAAAAAAGAACATCACATAGCCTGATCATGAGTGAAGTAAGTATACTCTAATTAAAAGTATCTGAGGGGCTGGAGATATAGCTCAGTTGGTAAAGTGCTTGCCTCCAATGCAAAAAGACCTGGGTTTAATCCCCAGTGCCACAAAAAGAAAAAAAGTATTTGAAACATTTTATAGACACATGTTTATTAATCAACCTAAAGTGGACCTAACATAAAACAAAGTTAGATTTTTTTAAAATATATTTTTAGTTGTACATGGACACAATATCTTTATTTTTATTTACTTATTTTTTTATGTGGTGCTGAGGTTTGAACCCAGGGCCTCATGCATGCAAGGCAAGTGCTCTGCCACTGAGCTACAACCCCAGCTCACCATGTTAGATTTTTCAAAGGTAAGAATAAGATTTAAATATATCTAGATGAAAGAACAGAAAAGTGATTTAAATATGCTCTCTGAAAGGAAAAAGAAGGAAATGTAATATAATTAAGTTTCAAGGAACAGAACAGGCTTTTTAAGAGGATTATTCTAATGCTCTTTTCTTCATTGAAAAGAATAGCCTAATTACAATTATAACAAAACTATGACAACAGTCTTTAGATTCAAGACAGACTTTGGTTCAGGTTCCAGACCCATCACCTGCTGGGCCAATCACGTCATCCTCTCGAGCTACAGTCTTGCCCTTCCTACCATCTTTCCACCACTGCCACATCCTGGTGAGCCCATGTTTAAAACAGTGATCTGTATTTCCATTGTTTCCATGCTTGTGTAATCACATATAAGCGCAGGTAGTGTATACATACATATATGCATGTTGTAGATATTTGCTTTAGTCCATTTCTCCTGCTAGGAAAAAATAATTTCAACAAGGTAACTTAAAAACAACAGGAATTGAGACAGAGGAGTCTGAGATCAAGGTGCCAGCAGACTGTGTGTCTGATGAGGGCTTGCTCCTCTCTGCTCCATAGATGGTACCTTGTTGCTGTTCTCCCTTCACAAGGTGGAAGGGGCAGGGATTCTCCCTCCAACCTTACTCATAAGGTACGAGCCCCGCTGACCTGTTCACTTGCTAAAGTCTTCAACTCTTTATATTATTGCCTTGGCTGTTTAGGTGGTTCCCACACTGGAAATAGCAGCAGACACCAACACTCAGATCACAGCAATATCTACATGCATCCAAGTACACATGTGTAGCGTCTGTTTTTACAAAAACAAAAACATCATCATTTTTTAGTGCAATTTCATTTCAAAAAATTTAAGATCTGCTTTTTGTTTTCTTTTTAAGCAATCATGTCTAATTGCACCTCTTGAAGTAATAGTTAAATGATTTTGATAGGCATTCCATGTGTTCCCCAAACACTTCAGTCACTCTTGTACATTCTTTATTACCATGGTTTTTTGCAGATGCAACTCACTTTGCACTCCATGTACCGAAGTCACTTTGATTCAGACAGCAAAAACAAAATCAAGCTTTTAAAATTATATAAGCTACATCCGCAGGCACATAATAACATAAAGATATCTTTTCAAAATCACTGTCAGCCTCTCTTTTCAACATTGCAGAATGCGCAAAGATTCAGAAAGAGAAGGAGAGACAAACTGTCACAATTTTCAAAAAGAGAAAAATAATATTGACAGTGAGAAATTATACACACACGTATCACATTGTATTTGTTTTCCAGTGCTGCCATTTAAAATTGATCACAAACTGGGTTACTTTGCCCAACAAAATTTTGTTTTCTCATAGCTCTGGTGTCTGGAAATCTAAGTAAAAAGTGTCAAGTGGGGGTGATTTCCTCTTGGGGGGCTCAGAGAAAGATTCTCTCCTACGCTGCTTTCTTAGCTCTTAGTAGCTGCTAGAAATCCGAGGTGTCCCTTGACTTATAAACATGTTACTCCAATCTCTGCTGCCGTTGTTAGATGGTATTCTCCTTGCCTGTCTCTGTGTCCAAATTTCTTTCCTTGTGCAAGGACATGGTTGCTGGATTATGGACTGCCTTAATTCATTATGGTTGCATTTTAAGTTCGTTATATCTGCAAATATCCTATTTCTAAATAGTCATGTTCATAGAAATGAAAGATTTAGGGCTTCAACATATCATTTTGGGGAAAACAATTCTACCCATGACACATTGCAATATGAATTTCAGGCAAATTTATTGTAAAAAGATTTTAAATAATTGTATGCAAGAATTTAGTAAAGGGAATAACAAATAATATTAACAGAATTCTGTTCTCCAATGTGAATCTTAGAAAATTGACTCTTTGTTCTTTCCTGATTGGCAGTGTAGAGAGACCATGAAAATGTCATGATAAATATCCTTTTAAACATACATTTAGGATAAATTTTAATTTTCATTGCTATGGGCAAGAAATTAAAAGGTGAATTGTGTCACAGGACAGTCTAAGTGGGTTTTTACCTGATTGAATAATTACAGCAAATACAGATTTTGGAATTTCTGTCATCTTAAAGGTTAGTCTCTTGAAGTGGACTATCAGATTCTTTATTTGGCTCAACATTTTTATCAGTAACATGATATTAGACATTGCAAAACAGAGTACCAGATTTCCTATGATTGAGGGATGGAGGTACAACTCAATGGTAGAGTGCTTGCTTCACATGCCCAAGGTTATGGGTTCAATCCCCAGTACCACAAAAATAATAAATAAATAAATACCTACAATAAAAAGATGAGAAAAGGGGCTGGGGTTGTGACTCAGTGGCAGAGCACTTGCCTCGCACATGTGAGGCACTGGGTTCGATCCTCAGCACCACATAAAAATAAACAAACAAAATAAAGATATTGTGTCATCTATAACTAAAAATAAATAAATAAAAGTTAAAAAAATGATGAGAAGAAAGCTAACATTTTAGGAAAACATAAATTAACCTTAATAGGCCCTATCTGATTTTAGTTACAAGGTCAAGAAGTTAAATGGGCTGAATCAAAGAAAATTAAATTATATAGGTACAATGTGATTTTTCTGTTTCTAAAACAAAAAGCTCCATTACCCACACACACCTTATCCGCAACCTAAAGAAACCTCTGATGAGCTTCCCAGACAGGGCTAAGCACACTGTGCTCTAAAGTTGCCATTGACTGGGTCACTAGGTGACATTTCTCCAATTCAGCTCCAGGTCAGCAGGCGTAGCCATAAAGGGAGCAGGAAACTTCTGCCTGAGGTACTTGCTATTGTTTGGACATGGTTTGTCCCTTTGAAGGACCTCGTGCTAGAAGCTCAGTCCCCAGTGTGTTGGTGTTGAGGCAGTAGAACAGAATGGTGGGTCCCAGTGGACGATAACCAGGCTCCACCTTCACGGATTAATGCAGGTCTCACAAGAGATTAGCTCCTTGGAGAGTGGATTGTTATAAAACACAGCTTGGTTTCTCTGGCACTCCATCAGTTCCCCTTCTGCTTATCTTCCATGTTATGATGCCACCAGAGGTCCCTTGTCAGAATACTGGCACCATGCTCTATGGACCTTCTAGTCACCAGCATCATGATGAGCCAAAGAAACCTCTTTCTTTGTGAAGTATCTACCCTCAGGTATTTTGTTATAGCAACACAAAATAAAGGAAGATAATACACCTTTTGTTACAAAGAATTCTATTTTGATGGATTTCTTGGGTAATGAGTGACATTATAACAACATGTGTCAAATCCACCCATAAGGAGGAATCCAATAATGAGAAAATATACCCTGAAACATGTTGTTGCTGCCACCCTGTTCCTATCTAAAGCTGCACCCAAATAGGAATGTTTCCCATTGTCCAAGTGCTCTTCTCTTGCTCATGATTGGAAAGCAAGTATGTTGTGTTGGTTTATGTAAAAATGTTAGGACTTTGTGGAATCTATGGAATACTTCTAAGTAAAAAGGTTCGAGGGTAGCATAGAGGATTAACATTGAAAACTGTGAACAGTTCACTTTTACTGTTTGATGACGAAACCACCAAGCCATTATTCCAGTTGCTAAACAAACTATGCCTCCCACTATGCTTTTCTCCTTCCACCCCCAACTCTGGGCTCCTTGTACTTGTTATCATCTTTACACACTCTGGTTGAAATTCATTAAGTTCCAGCTTTCTTACCATCACATATAGAACTCACTGAACAAAAGAGTTGAGGTTAGGAAATAAAAGCTCATCTACCATATACTAATAATTATAATGCCTCCACTATACGATGAAAGCCAGACTCTAATTAACTAATATTGGGATTTGACTAATTGCAAATGCACTATGAGTGATTAATATGCCAACAAATTTAATTCAACTAGGCTTCATTAATAGAAATGCATTGGCAGCTCATTGCATTATAGAAGCATCAGAACAAATACTAGAAGACAATTAATAATCCTAAGGAAGTTAATCTCAAGGTAAGGGATCAGCCATCATGGAAAACAGAAACATCGGGAGGGTAGGGAAAGGGACAAGGGGATAGAAACAATGGCAGAAGGAGTTGGACATCAATATACTAAGTGCATGTATAAAAACTCGAATGGTATGAAAATACTCTGTGTAAAACCAATGACTTGGAAAACTGTGCTCTTTATATGTAATATTAAAGGAATTACACTCTAAAAGCATGTATAACAAATGAAATTAAATAAAAAAATTTAAAAAAAGAAATAGATTTCTTAGGAAGAAAACATTTTCAGAGACTACTTACAAAAACCTTAAAGGATTATTGTATTAAAGAAGAAATGCATTCTCTTTTGAAACCAAAAATGTGTCGTGGTTTTGTTTAATAAAATATGCTTTTGAACATTTTGGTTTATATGGAAATGACTGATTTGAAAGGTTAGGGGTTAGTGAATTCCAATTTTGATATAAGCTTATATTGGAACAACTCTCCAGAGTAAACAGTAATAAACTAGAAAAAAAAATTAACAAATTAACAGGAAGGCACTGGAGATCCAAAAGCAGACAGAAACTAGAAAAGATCTAACAATTAAATGAAGAAAAGAAACAAAACCTGATGAAATCTATGATTGTTTTGTTTTTCTCCCAGTCCTTTGTCATAGGACAGCTAGAACACAAGTAAAGTCTTCATAGTTAATGAGCTATGATGTCAGTGAAGAGGTTCCTGGTTATCAGAGGGACTCAAGCGGACAAAGATAGAGGGAAGAACTCAGTACTTGCCTATTAAACAACCTCAAATCCTTGGCTGAAAGTTCAACTGTGCAAGTGTGCTAATGAGCTTTCCACTACTGTAACAAAATACTTGAGATAAGCAGCTTAATAAGAGGAAAGGATTATTTTGGCCTACAATGTAGGAGGTTTTGGTCCACAGTCAGGTGGCTCATAGTTTCAGGATCTTTGGTGAAGCAGCACATTATGTTGGGAAAATATGGCAGAGGAAACAGCTTAACTCATGGCAGAGGAGAACTAAAAGAGAAAGAGGAGAGGGCCAGGTCTCAATGTCCCCTTCAAGGGAACACCCCAAAGATCCAACTTGCTTACCCTACATCCCACTTCCTAAGTGTTCTACCACTTCCCATATCACCATGGGCTGGGGACAAAGCCTCTAACATCTGGGCTTTTGGGGGGACACAGATTCAAACCATATCAACATGTGTTGGACAGATGAATGAAACCAGCAGGAAGCAGCAGCTGAATGGACAGAGCAGAGATTTCCATCCCTGTCCACCAGGAGGGAAACAGACTGGAATCTGAGTAGAACCAGACAGAGGGGCTTGCTGGAGCCTTCAGGCCTCTGAAGACTGCCCATCCCAAGTGCACACAAGGGTTTCAGAAGTTAAGTATGATTAGCCTTCAATTTCTGCCAGAGAATGATAAGTGCTCTTAGAGGAAGAACTATCAGAATCCCTTAACGTATCATCCAGTGTCCTGTGTACAACAAAAATCTAATAGATATCCCAAGAAACTGAAAATTATACCTCATTGTCAAAAAACTGACAACGAGAAGCCCACAGAAAGAGATCCCAAGGTGAAACAAATAATAGACTAGGGTAGTAAAGGCAAATATTATAAATTTGGTCAAGAATTTAAAGAAAATTATGTTTGTAATGAATGGATATAGGATTTCATTGAGACACACAGAAGCTGCAAAAAGAAGTCAAACAATGCCTGAATCATAAAAGTATAATATCTGTCATAGAATCACCAGCAAATTGAAATAAGGAATAGTATATCTTGAAAAGAGATCTATAATACTATTGAATTTAAAGAGGAAAAAAAAAACAAAGTCCTTGGACAATCATGTGGTCAACATACATTTAACTACCTTCCTTATCAAAAGGAAGACAGAGAGAGAGAGGAGGGAAGGGAGAGGATAGGAAAGAGAAGTAATTTAAAGAAGTAAAAGGATAGGTACCTAAGAAAGCCACTTTTGTCATCCAGGAAAGTGTGCAGGTTGGAAGGCAAGCAGGTCACAAAATTTTAAAAGACAGGTGTGAGTCATTCTTGTTTCCCACAAAACCTGTGATTTGGAAGGTATGATTTTGGAGGCATATAATTACTTTCAATTATTTGTTTATCCTCCAAAGCAGTGTTTCACAAGACATCTTTTGATTTTGAATTTTGGGCATCTTTAATGTGGCCACTGTGCCTATTTACATTCATAAGCCCAATTTTGTGGCAACTCTTGTGAACTTAGAAAACAAGTGAGTGAATATTATTATATTTTGCTATGGCTCTCAGGGCCAGTTTCTTTGTTCTATGCCTTCAAAAACCCACTTCTGTACTTGAGAAATGTCCCCTGCAATTATTAATGAGCAATACAATATTAATTGGTAAACGGGTTTCAATACGAACACTAACAAATAACGTGCATACAAAGGAAGATGGAAAATTCTAGAACTCTACGCCCACATCACAAACTTCTCCCACAGTGGAACAGTGCCAAAAACTCTTCAGGGCTTAATCAATTTTACTCCTGTCCAGCTGTGATTCTTCATGAGATCAGATGACATTTGGGTGTCCCCACCCCCTTTTCCAGCCATTGTGTTGTGGTCTCCCCAGGAACCACCAGGGACCTGAATCTAATTAGTCTGAAAGAAGCCACTGTGCCTAACAACTGTAATTAACAAATGGCATGCTTCTCTCATGTCAGAAAACATAGCAATCCTGTTCCCGTTTCTCCTCTTTCCTGGTGCCCCTCACCCTTCCTCCCTGCTCAAACTGGCCTCCTGCAATCCTGTGAAAAGGAAAAGAAAATGCCTGGGCCCCTTGCCCCAGGGCTTCCAGCCAGCACTGCGCGGCTGCCAAGGCCAACTCTTCAAGCCAGGGGTCTGGGCTGGAGCAAAAGCAAATGCAAAAGACTTGCGAAACGGAGCTTTCTCCTTTTTTTTTTCCATTAGCAACGCTTTCTCCTAGGCCGGGCCTGCCTCTCCTGATCAGAGGCCACCGTGGGCTGGCTCCTATCTTTTCTCTCACTGCCCAGGAGACCTGTGACAACTTGCTTCCTCCTTCATTTCCCATCCGCCTAGTACCCTAGGTGGAGCCCACGGCAGGGCGCCCACCCTCCAGGGGGACACACCCCGGGGGGTGCTCGTGGGCACCCGAGCGCCTGGGCGACCCTGGCTGCGCGCCCGGCCCCGCGCCCGACCCCCGTCTCCACTCCTGCCCCCCACCCCGCGCGCTCTCTCTGTTTTTATTCCAAAAAATCCTCCTCTTCCGCCTCCCTTCCCCGCCTCCAGGTCTTTCCCTTTCCTCGAGGAAGCGAATCAGACCGCGCGGGGCGTCGCGGAGCCGAGCGGTCTGCGGAGCGGGCGGTGAGTGGGGCCGGGGGCGCTGGAGCCCGGGCGGAGGCGACGCGGGGACAGAGCCCGGCCGCGGGGCTTTGCGGGGCGGGCGGCGCAGGGTCCCGGGCCGTAGCTCGGCGGAGGTTCCCCCGCGGCATCCTCAGGTGGGTGAGAAGTTTGGCGCGGTCGCCGCGGGCTGGGTGGCAGCGACGTCTAGCCCTGGGACGGTGGCGCCCGAGCGCCCCCGGGGTCCGCACGCCGGGATCTCCGCGCGGGGCAGCCGCCGGGGGAGGCTCTCGGTTGGAGGGACTCACTCCGCTCCGGGGACCAGCGGTGGCACTCCACCTGACCCGTGACGGGTCCCGCGTGCGGGGTCCTCTGGTGGCTCTCCCAGGTGATGCCTGGCTGCAGCCCCCACCCCATGCCCGGACTCGGGCCAGCCGCTTGCAAGTAAAAGGGTTGAAGGTAACTTCTGTCGGTGGCTAACGGGAGGCGGGGATGGAGGGGGAGGAAGGAGGGTTACAGGAAGGAGCCATCTCTCACGTTGTCAGTTCAGGCCAACTGGAGAGATGCTATTGATTTGAAAGTGTACTTATTCTTAAAAAAATGATAAAATAAAATGTGTTCACATTTCAAGGCAGAATTTTCCTTCGTTTATTTTATGTCTTTGTTGATCTGCTCCTGGGAACTATGATTTAGTCTTGATTTTAATTTTATATTGCACACTTAAAATAGAGGGATTAAAATAAGCACTCATTTAAAATGGAACCACATAAAACAAATACATGAAAATATTATGCATTAAATTTTATTTCCTACCTACTTAAAAGAGGATAGTTTCACTATTCTAAATCGCATGCTACTGTAGTAGCAATAGATAACCTTCAGCTGTCTGCTGTTAATAGTTCATTGTGAAACGCAAGCATCATTTCCATTCAATTTGAATGAGGCAAGAATGCTTATAATCACGCTCTCAAGACCTTGCTGGGAATTGCACGGGCTAGTAACATTAGTCACAACACAGCAACATTCTGATTAGAAAAGAACACCCCCAAATGTCATATTAGATATAGTGGTTGTGTATCTTGAATGTTCACAGGGAACAACGTCATAGGACAAGTAAGAAGACTTAACATGTTTTTCAATTGCATTATACTAAATTTATAGAAATCAGTTGAGGCTCCACATGTAAATTAGAATACACAATAAAACAAAATCAACTTGAGTTTGGCATGAAGTAAAAAATTGAAAAATCTGTCCTATAAAATATATAAAATTCTAGGAATTTAAATGAAAATACACTACATGCTTATATAAGAATCCAATAAAATATATAATATTTAAATAGGTAAAATGTCATTTCCATAAAATAATTTACAATGTAAATAGAATCCTAATTGGTGTTTTTGTTTTTATTAACAAGGCTGTTTAGCTTATAAAAGACTACTTGAAAATATAAAGATCTCAGTTATATATATGGATAACTTGACCATATGATTAAAAGATATTATAGAGTCATAGTTTTTAAGACAATGAGCTGAACTACTACCAAACATTTCTATAAAACTGAAGAGACCAATTTAAGAGTAAAAGGAAAACCGGCATTTGAAACATACATTTTAAACAAAAGAAAAAAAAATGACATTTAATCAATTGTGTTTGCACAACTAGGTATTTATCTGGGAAATCTAATAATACAACTGGAACTTTTTCTCATTTAATACACACATATAGTCTAGATGGTTTTCTAATTTAAATCCAAATATATGAAGCCTAACAAGAAAGACAAAGTCTGAATGTGCACATGGCGTGTGGGGAAAACTTTATTCCAAGCATAATACAAAACCTGGAGACATTTAGGGGCAGAATTTTTATTAACACATGCAGATCAAAACCAGATACACACAGGAGGCCATTGGAGTTTGGTCTTGTGGTACTGAGGATCAAACAGAGGCCCTCCCCACATGGTAGGTAAGTGTTCCATGACTGAGGTGCAACCACAGCCCTTTTAAAATGTGTTTTCTTTTTCTTTTTGAGAAAGGGTCTCCCTAAGATGTATGTCCTGGTAGTCCTCTAACTTGAGATCCTCCTGCCTCAGCCTTCCAACCTGCTTCAGTTTAGATGTGTGCTACCATGCCTGGTCAGGCCAGCAGTATATTTACAACAGAAAAAAAAAAGATAATTTTGCTAATATTACCTAGAACTCTTATGAATGATCTTGAAAATCAACAACCCAATTGAAGATCAAAAGAGTCCATTCAAAGTAAGATTTAAAAAAAAAAAAAAAAAAAACACAAGTAAGCAAAAGATGAAGGCTCTCAGTCGTAATAATTATCCAAAAAAAAATTTTTTTTTTCAGTTAAATTAAGATATCAACTTTTGCATGATTTACTGATTTTGGAAGTCTGATAATACTTAGAGTTATTGATAATGACTTGAGAGGAATATACTTTTACAAACTTATACGGATAATGTGAATTGGTAAAAAAAAAACTTTAAAGATAATAACTATTAAAACTTTCAACTGTTCTTTCACTTATTGGAATTTTTTCAGTAAAACATGCTCCCAAAAGTCCAAATAAAAATTTATGTGAAGCCATAAGCCAGGCATGGTGGTGCACAACTGTAATTCAGCAGCTTGAGAGGCTGAGGCAGGAGGTTCCAAGCCAGCCTCAGCAACTTAGTGAGGCTCCAACCAACTTAGTGAGACCCTGTCTCTAAATAAAATATTTTAAAAGGGCAGAGTTTAGCTCAGTGGTTAAGCACCCCTGGGTTAAATCCCCAGTATCAAAACAAACAAACAAAAAACTATGTCAAAAATATGTCAAAGATGTTCAGTAAGATTATGTGGAAACAACCCAGGGGTGCTTAACCAGGTAGTGCACAAAAATGGAGTAATAAATGACTTTCAAACTTAATAAAAGCTGTTCAGCATCCATTATTAGGTATAAAGAAATGAAACTTTTTTTTTCTTTTTCTTTTTTTTTTTTTTTTTTTAACCTAGCTGAGTGGAAATGGCAAAGATTCTGATAAAACACTACATTGGGTGTGTAGGTAGTTTGGCATTACCCAAATTCACAAACCTTGACATTCCCATTATGCTTCCAGCAATTTAATGCACAAGTTTTGAAAAAAAACCCATATATATGTAAGTTTGCTTCAGTATTATTTGCAATAGCATAAATTTGAAAACAACTATTAAGCAGCCAGATGAACACCTCATGGTACATTCACTAAATAGAATAATCAATATGATTCTGCAACATGTACACTTAGAAAAATGAGAAATTATATCTCATCTATGTATGATATATCACAGTGCATAAATGCATTCTACTGTCATGTTTAACTAATTAAAACAAATAAAAAATAAAAAAAGAATAATGTCATGTGAACTGAAACAGTCAAGACATTTTTAATAAATGATAAAGACAAGACATAGAAAATTATATGGAATACTGCCATGTGTATTTAAAGTTATATAGTTAGTTTGTATATACTTAGAAAATCGCTAAGAAGACAAAGAGTCTAACATACAGAGGGTAGAAGGAAGTCTTATGCACTGCTTGACTCATTGTATAATTGCATATAGCACCTATTGAAAAAATGCTTTTTTTTTTTTATAAAAATAGATTTGTATTAAGATGATCTAATTTTAGGCCACATGACATAATTCCTGTTTGAGTAGCCAAAAAAATGACACATTAACCATATCTGGCAATTTTCCATATAGCGTCAATGGCTTGGTAATGTTTTTTTAAATATATTATAGAAATATCATGAAAATATTGTTCTTCTGATAGTTGTTGACATTACATAAAACATATTTCCTTCTTGGAGGCCTAAATGGAAAAACTAATTTAATATATTTAATAAAAGTTATTTATGGACCGTGCATATCAGTTTGCTTCCATTCAATCTCATGTTTTATGTTAAAATAAAGCTACCATAACCAGCCTCCACGATCATCAGCATTTGCTCCATTTTCTTTGGAAGGTTTCATGGTATGAATAAAATAAGAAATATATTTAAGTTGTAGAACAATACTATAAAACTGGTTAGATGTTGTGAACATTTTTCATCTGCTCATAGTGAAAATAAATCATTTACAAATTCTTGTAGGATTGATTTTATGCAAAGATACAAGTAAATGAGTATACTTAACATGTACAGTTCTAACAAGATTACTTTTATGTGACATTTTTAATGAATATTTTATCCCAATAGGCTTGTGTTTATCTTGTCAGTTTAATGTTTGTAATTGCTTTTTTGAGTTTGATAGCTCATCTAATTCCAGCCTGTGTTTCAGTAAGTTTTTAAGGTGCCAGGGTGCGGAACAGTAGTGACTGAGTTGATTAGTCATTACACCTTAATCCATTTTTATGCAGCCCACTCAACTATCCAGTTTTCTGATAACCAAGAAGCCCAGAAAACTAGTCAGCACAATGCAAAACAGGGACCAAGAATTGGGCTTAAAAATCTGTAAAGGGAATTGTACATAAAAGGGTATGCATATGTTTCATCTTTGGTGAACTTGGAGAACTAGTTAGTAATGCATTCACCATGAAGGAATACATCGTCAATTTTCTCCTTTTGTTAAAAAAAATCTGACATGAAATATAATTTTTTCATTATTTTTTTATTTGTTTTAATTAGTCATGCATGACAGTAGAATGCATTTATACATAGATGGGATATAATTTCTCATATAATTTTTTACTTTTATTTCATTTTTTGCAGAAAAATTTAAAAGGAAATATTGTTTACATCTTAACATATTTCCTCCAAGTTTCCCATACTTAAAAAAATGAAAAACAGGGGCTGGTGTTGTAGCTCAGTGGTAGAGTACTTTCCTTGTGAAACACTGGGTTCAATCCTCAGCACCACATACAAATAAATAAAAAAAATAGAGGTATTGTGTCCATCTACAACTAAAACTAAAAATTAAAAAAAAAATGATAAGCCACAGGTGTAACAAGATGCATGATTGGCTTTTTGAAAACAAAACAAAAAACCTAACTATCATAATTACCCAATTTATATTGTAAACATTTTGTGATATTTATGAAGTCATTTAAACTAAAATTTTCCAAGGAATTATTCAAGGAATATGATTTTATCATAATGTTTCACTACACTGGGCTTACTTAACCAATGTGCTAGATAATTATGTAGTTTACAGTTACCACTTTCCATTCCATATGCTTTCTACGGGAATTGGAAAGTGTCATTTAAAATAAAAATATTACAGCATATTTTAGAATTTGGTGTGGAGGAAATGTAGTTGGGTTTACAAAAGAGATTTGGCAAAAAAAATTATATTAGTATTGTACTGGTAATTTCTTTGCATATTGATCTTGTGTCGTACCACATTCTGAACCTGTTCATTAGTTGTAACTAGTTTTTAATGGATTCCTCAGAAACCTGTGTATACAAGAAACATCACATTTCTTCATTCCCAACCTGGATGCCTCATTGCTGCTGCTCTAACCTAATTGTCATGGCCAAAATCTCCCTGGTAATTTGGAATAGAAGTGCATTAGCGAGTCCTGTCATTCTTTTCTCTTAGGGGAAGCAGTCAGTTTGCCTCTGCTACTGTGATGTTAATGGAGTGCCTCTTAAGTGCTCTGATCAGATTCGGGAAGTTACATTCTCCTTCTAGATTATTTTTATTATTATTATTATTTTTTGGTACTGGGGATTAAACTCAGGGGCACTCAACCACTGGGCCACATCACCAGCCCTTTTGTTTTTGTATTTTTTATTAGAGACAGGGTCTCAGTGAGTTGCTAAGTGCCTCGCCATTGCTGAGGCTGGCTTTGAACTAGTGATCTTCCTGCCTCAGCCTCCCAAGTGCTGGGATCACAGGTGTGTGCCACCGCACCCGGTTCCTTCTAGATTTTTGAGTGTTCAGTTTTTTTTTTTTTTTTTAAATCAAGAAAGGGTATAGGATTTTGTCATATACTTTTTCTGCAATATATTGAGATGACATTTTTTGTTTGTCCATTTTATTACTATGGTACATTGATTTTTTTTGTATGATAAACTTTTTTATTAGATAAATCCCAATCAGTGATGGTGTATTACCCTTTGTATGTTGCTGCATTCGATTTCTCAGTATTTGGTCGAGAATTTTTGTTTCATAATTTTTTTGTGTGCCTTATAGTTATACATGACACTGGGATTCTTTACGCTGTATTTGTACATGCCCATAACATAATTTGATTAATATCATTCCCAGTACCTTCTTTTGCCCTCCATCCCCCGTCCCCTAATCCACTTGCTCTGCTCTACTGATCTCCCCTCTATTATTATTATTTTAATTAGTACATTATAATTTTATATGTATGTATATATATATGTGTACATATATATATATAAATCATATATACACACACCATTCTTTGTGGTGTATTCATACATTAAAAACATAGCATGGTTTGGTAGATTCATTCCCCATTACTTCTCTCCTCCTTCCCTCTTTTTTAAAAATATATATTTGTAGTTTTATTTAAAAAAAATTTTTTTTAGTTGTAGGTGGACACAATACCTTTATTTTATTTATGTGGTGCTGAGGGTCGAACCCAGAGCCTCACACATGCGAGATGAGCACTCCACCACTGAGCCATAGCCCCAGCCCCAACTCCTCCTTCCCTCTTGATCTATCTCCTTTCTCTACTCTATTGGTCTTCTTTCTATTTTTTGTTTGGGTCTTGCTAAGTTGCTTAGGGCTGCTCTAAGTTGCTGAGGCTGGCATTGAACTTCCAATCCTCTTGCCTTAGCCTTCCAACCTGCCGGGATTATAGGCCAGTACCACCATGCCTAGCCTCCTTTCTATTTCAGTGAGATCTGTTTTTTAGAAATTCCTTTTCTGCTCCCCCACTGCCACCAGCTTCCACATGAGAGAAAACATTTGACTTTCTGAATCTGCCTTATTTCATTTAGCATGATGTTCCCCAGTTCCATCCACTTATAAATGTCCACAGCAAATGACACAATTTTATTCTTATTTATGCTGAATAAAACTCTGTTGTGTATGTGTACCACATTTTCTTTATCCATTTATCTGTTGGTGGGCACCTGAGCTGATTCCATGACTTGGCTATTATGGATTAAACTGCTGTAAATATGGTGTGCCTGTATCACTGTACTACTGTGTTGATTTTAGTGTTTTTGAGTCTGAATTCTTAAGGGATATTAGCAGAGCTTTCTTTTCTTGGCATGCCTTCTTATGATTCTGATACCAGGTTCATACTGACTTGATAAAATGTTCTATTTCCTGGAAGTTTTATTTTATGGAAGAGTTTGTGAAGGTTTGTTATTCGTTCTTTATTAAGCATATAGAATTCACCAGTGGAGTTGTCTGTGCCTGCATTCCTTTGTGGGGAGATTTTTTGAGCACTGGTTCATTCTCTTGTTAAAATTCTATTGAGGTTTTGTTTCTTCCTGGATCAATTTTGATAGTGTGTTTTTCTAGGAATTTTTCTAACTCATTAGTTTATTTAATATTTTTGCAAAGGTACTTATGATTTTTTTTCTTTTTGTACATTGCTGGGGTCCAACCCAGGGCCTCATGCAGTTCATTTTCTTCTATAATGTTTTCTCTCTGTTCTTCAGAGTGGTAAATTTTTCTTGATTTATCATTAAGCTCAGTAAATTTTTCCATATAATCTGCATTTTGTCAATCATGCTCATCCAGTGATTTTTAAATTTTTGTTATTGTAGATTTTTAGTTAAAATTTTTTTCCTTTGCTCCTTTTTATATTGTATTTCTTTGCTGAGACATTCAAGTCTCTGAATTTTTAAAGCACTGCTTTAAATTTTTGTCATATAATTGCAAAATCTCAGTCACCTAGGCATTAACATCTTTTGATTTTCTTCTCATGAGCTGACATTTTTCTGATTCATTATATACCTAATTTTGTATTATGTCCTGGAAATTGTAAAATATCATTTTATGGGATTCTGAGTCTTTTTTAATGCTGTAGAGAAAATTAATTTTGTTAATGTTTTGGTAGGCTGTTGACCCAGTTGGGTGGAGGCCATAAGTTCTATTTGCTATTTCAATATAAGTTTCATTTTTGTAGGCTTTACCATGATATTCAGATCTCTCTGGTGTGTACACAACCCAGTAAATGACCATTCGGATACAAGGGCAGTGTTTTCATTTATTTCAATTCCCAAAATTTTCTTGAGTCAGATACTGAGGATTAGATCCATGCATGCACTATTCATGGATGAGCTTAGGAGATCATAAACAACTTTTCTGGGACATTTTCCCATGTTTCTGCTACTCTGTGATCTCCTTGCTATTTATCAATTTTCTGGGCCTCTCTTTTTGGCTTCTGTAGCCAGAAACATGAGCTTTCTCTTACCTTATTCTGCTGTGGACCTTCCACTAATTCACTTGCATTAAAGAACAAGTCACAGCAATCAAGGTTCACCCCAGCCTTTTGGTACCACAGCATTTGTAACAAAGAAGAGTCCTTTCTCTTACTATTGCCCATACCTGCCATCCTGCTGTGATACAATTAATGCTTTCTCTATAGGGGGATTATCAAAATCTAGGACATGAAGGAATGGGGCAAAGGAAATATTAGGGAATCCTCAAACTATCCTGAGCTTCAGAAATCCTCTTCTCCCTGTTCAAGCCAAGCAAGATGGCTTGAAATAGTTTCAGGCCATGAAGACCAGGAAAAAAACAAAACAAACAAACAAAAAAACATACAAAACTGATTCTGTTCTGATTGTGCTTCTCTGGTCTTCTTGCCCCATGCTCCTTCCTCTATTAGAGATGTGTATGCACGAATTATTACAGTAACTCTTCAGTGATCACGTGCAATATTGCAGTTCAGTTCTGATGCCAACCTCCCAGAAATAGCACAGATTCTGAAAGTTTAAGGGCACAGTTCCAACAAGACTGTCCTCAGTCCAGACACCAGCCACAAGTTGGGGAGTTTCCAGGCTACCCATGCTTTAAGAAACTGGTTACAGATTTGAGGATTCCCATCAACCCCTGAGGTTGGATCATTTGCTAGAATGACTCACAGAATTCAGAACAGTGCTTTACTTAAGTACTTAAAGCTCTAGTAAAAAGGATTCAAGTCAGAAGCAGCCAAAAGAAGAGACACACTGAGTGACACCTGGGAGGGTCCTGAACACGAAGCTTCCATGCCCTTTCTGTGACATCAGGAGGCAGCACCTTCCTGGTACATGGGTGTTTGCTAACTGGGAAGCTCACTTAAACCCCCATGTTCAGGGTTTCATTGGGCTTCCTCAGTCTCTTCTTTAAGCAAGGCATATATATATTTTTAGAAGTGTTAGCATGCTACTTATATGCACCCAGCTTGGATGGTGGTTGTGAAATATGATTGATGAGGCTTATAAAATGTGAACAATTGAAAAAATTCTATATTTTTATCTGTTAAGAGTTGATCAGGGTTTTCAGATGAATCAAGTGAAATATTTATGATCTCATTTACGTTTTATACAGCGAAGTATACAATAATACAGATTTAGTCCATTTTCCATAGTGCTTCAGGATGATTGAAAAGAGCCTCAATGTTTATATGTCGAAAATATAATGAACATTATATTCTTATAAGTTGTAGAAGAGGTATTTAATGTAGTGCTCATTATCTGCTCTTTTTAAAATCACCTATTATCTAAGCCCAATCATCTACATGATATTATTAATGTTGGTATTCTAAAGGGAAAGCAAATCCTGTAGACATTTAAGCCATACTCTAATTTGTCTTTTGTTTACCTACAAATAGGAAAAAGCCCTTTAGCAATGTTTTACATTTTCTTTCTCCCAGTTCTTTTGAGTTTGAAATTCATTATAAGTAGCGTTTATGATAGCACATCTTCTAGAACCTTACTCACTGGAGGAAGAAGCTGGTGTCTGCTCAAAACCCAGCAGAAAGTCTTACCCATGGATACTCAGGAATGCATGTTGGAAGGCTAAATGGCCATTCACTGTTTTTGCATATAGACATTTATTTTTGTTCTCTTCATCGGTTGGGATATTTTACTAGTGAAATAATAGTAACCATGCAAATGAGGACTTGTCATATGCCCACTCTTTTAAGTCCCATCTAAGTGGAATTATTTTAGTCTTCATAGCAGTCCTGTGAGGTTGATCCAGTTGCCACATGCTCATGATACACAGAATAACCCAAGAACACACTGGCCATCGTGGTCACTTGGCTGTTAGGAAGAGACCTGGGCCTTGAACCCACTCTGAGGACCCCTATCCATACTGCCTGGCAAGTGCTGGCATATACCCTTTATTTAATAGCCTTGAAATCTTCTGCTCACCTCCAGGTACACTGAAGAGGGGAGTAACATCTCCAAAGGATGGCAATAAGTCTGTTGAGAAAGATGGGAGATGGTGGTACCTGTTATACTACTGGGCAGGAACTAGCTATTTTTCTGAAATAACTGAGAAGCAAAAAAAAGAGCTGTCCACACATGGCTTCCGGCTCTCTTTCATTTCCTCTCAGGGGTGGGGCCTCTGGAGACAGGTATGACCCAAGGCTTTAAAATGCATGTGCAGGTTCCAAGCCTTGTGCCTAGAGAGTCTCACCAGCCCATAACCTCTCCTGCCCAGAGGCCAAGACAGATGACAGATCCCTGTTCATACTAACCAGAAAGAGCTGAACACTCTGGGTTTTATGATCAAAGTTTCAAATATCCCTGGTGTGGATTCTGCAGCTTTGTGCTCCATGACACAGAAGTGAAATTCAAGAGTGAGCATATGTCAGCTGCAATGTTGGAGAAAAGTGATATCCCCGCAGACCCTGTCTTGCTGGAGGATGGCATGTGAGATACCAAGGTGCCAGTGCAAGTCAGCAAAGCCCAGTTTCACCAACCTGGCCCTCTCCATCTCGTGACGCCTTTCCCTTTCCATCATGTTCCAATCAGTTTGGCTTCCCCTGTGTAAACCATGCGTACCCCAAATGCCAAGGCCTTTGGAAAATAAGAGCTGTCGGGACCTTGGAATACTGACCTGTTACGGAGGCATGGCTCAGTTTTCTAGACCAGTTTCCATCCAGTATGCCAAAAGTCAGCCTCTTCAATCTGGGAGGTTAGACCACCACCATCTCCTTTAGCCCCCCCTTCCCCATACAACCATTTTTCTGATTTTTTTTTTCACTGATTACCTAGTATTTCCATAAAAGTTATGGGAATATGAAGTTCATGGCATTCTAGCTTCACCCAAGTAGAAGGTGTCCTACTTCACAAAACATTTTGACTAAAATTGTTGTAAAATTGTATAAGAAATGGAAGAGAGGGGCTGGGGCTGTGGCTCAACTGTAGAGTGCTCGTCTAGCATGTGTGAGGCCCTGGGTTCGATCCTCAGCACCACATAAATAAAATAAAGGTATTGTGTCCACCTACAACTAAAAAAACATTTTTAAAAAAATGGAAGAGAAGTAAGGGTGGTGAAAAAAAAAAAAAAAAAAAAAAAAAAACACAACTAGGGGTCCAAAGGGCAGGGGAGGTGAATAGCCCTTCAAGCTCCTACAGCTTGTAAGGCAAGGTGCCATTTCCTTGACGTCAATTCATTAGTGTTAGTTGATTTTTAAAACGTCATATAGATATCCAAGTTTTAAAGATTGGCTTATTTACTTATTTGTGCTGCTGGGTATGAAACCCAGGATCTGAAGCATGCTGGGCAAGCCTCTATCACTAAGCTACACCCCAGCCCTGATAAGACTAGCTTTTCAAGTTGTTGTTCAATCACTTAAATCAGACTTGGATTTTTAATTTCAGCCTGGTGTGATATGTTAGTTTTCTTTATATCAGTGTCAAGTGTGCCTGATTATAGGATCATCCAGGACTATCATAAAAGTCAAGATTTTGAGGTTTGAACCCCAAGATATTACTTGAGGTTTAGGGTACAGAATTCTGTAATATTTTTTCAAGTTTTATTTTGAAAATGAAATATTTGAAAACAAATATTTGAAATATTTGAAAACAAATCTATGTCCTCACCTGGACTCAGCAATTATTAAAATTTGCACATTTGTACCATTCCATAGAGTTTGCCACTATTGATAGCTCCATAGATGATAGATACATAGATGCACAGATGGTTAAGTGGATGGATGGACAGAGAGATGGATAATCTTGACCCTTTTCACCAAGGCACTTAATCGGTCTGAATTAGTTTCATGGCTATCATGAAGTTTCAATAGTTATCATGATCCTTTGAAACTTTGCAATCCTCAGATTCAACGAAAAGAGGAACAGCAGGCTTAACTAGAAGAAGATTACATATAACTGTCCAATGATTCTTATTCATGGTAAAATCATGTTGTGCATATGAATATGCATGTTTAAACATACCCTTTACATACTAAGGACAATACGTCACTCCTGTTTCTATCACCCTGATAGGATAAGAACATGGCAGGGATTGGAGCTTTTTGTAGACCACTAGTAACCCCTTTAGCCCCTCTTACCCATACAACCATTTTCCTGATTTTTTCTTACTGATTATCTAGTATTTCTATAAAAGTCTAGCATGTGTGAGGCCCTGGGTTCGATCCTCAGCACCACATAAATAAAATAAAGGTATTGTGTCCACCTACAACTAAAAAAAACATTTTTAAAAAAATGGAAGAGAAGTAAGGGTGGTGAAAAAAAAAAAAAAAAAAAAAAAACACAACTAGGGGTCCAAAGGGCAGGGGAGGTGAATAGCCCTTCAAGCTCCTACAGCTTGTAAGGCAAGGTGCCATTTCCTTGACGTCAATTCATTAGTGTTAGTTGATTTTTTAAAACATCATATAGATATCCAAGTTTTAAAGATTGGCTTATTTACTTATTTGTGCTGCTGGGTATGAAACCCAGGATCTGAAGCATGCTGGGCAAGCCTCTATCACTAAGCTACACCCCAGCCCTGATAAGACTAGCTTTTTCAAGTTGTTGTTCAATCACTTAAATCAGACTTGGATTTTTAATTTCAGCCTGGTGTGATATGTTAGTTTTCTTTATATCAGTGTCAAGTGTGCCTGATTATAGGATCATCCAGGACTATCATAAAAGTCAAGATTTTGAGGTTTGAACCCCAAGATATTACTTGAGGTTTAGGGTACAGAATTCTGTAATATTTTTTCAAGTTTTATTTTGAAAATGAAATATTTGAAAACAAATATTTGAAATATTTGAAAACAAATCTATGTCCTCACCTGGACTCAGCAATTATTAAAATTTGCACATTTGTACCATTCCATAGAGTTTGCCACTATTGATAGCTCCATAGATGATAGATACATAGATGCACAGATGGTTAAGTGGATGGATGGACAGAGAGATGGATAATCTTGACCCTTTTCACCAAGGCACTTAATCGGTCTGAATTAGTTTCATGGCTATCATGAAGTTTCAATAGTTATCATGATCCTTTGAAACTTTGCAATCCTCAGATTCAACGAAAAGAGGAACAGCAGGCTTAACTAGAAGAAGATTACATATAACTGTCCAATGATTCTTATTCATGGTAAAATCATGTTGTGCATATGAATATGCATGTTTAAACATACCCTTTACATACTAAGGACAATACGTCACTCCTGTTTCTATCACCCTGATAGGATAAGAACATGGCAGGGATTGGAGCTTTTTGTAGACCACTAGTAACCCCTTTAGCCCCTCTTACCCATACAACCATTTTCCTGATTTTTTTCTTACTGATTATCTAGTATTTCTTTAAGTTTTCCCTCCATATATGTATTGGGTAGAGTGTTTTGTTTAGCTTTCCTCTTGAACATTCTAAAATGGAATCATGATATATGCTCACCCATCACTTGCTTTTCTGTTCAGTGGTGTAACTTTAAGACTTATCCTGTCTACGTGCATGGCTGTAGTTTGTTTTCATGATGGTGTACTTGTTGCCTCACTGTATGAACAGATCAGAATGCATCCAGTAGACCACTGATGGACATTAGGCATGTCTTTGGTTTCTTTTAATGTGAAAAGCAGTGTCAAGAGCCTCTTGTGTGCATCCTACGTACATCTCCAGGAGTCACTTGTGAGTATGTCGTTAGGAGTGTTTAGAGTTGAGAGTTCCAGAAAGCCATTGTCATTTTCTTAAATAGTAGGAATTAGCATTGCTGAAGAATAGGACCACCTCATTGAACTCTTTGCCTCGCCTAGAATTGGGTCTTTTTTTGTGCCACAATGCCTTAAAAAACAAACAAACAAACAAACTCTTGACATACACAGAATACTGACTGTACTTACTACAGATCTGAAGGAGAGTGGACATGGTCCAGGACTGGCTCAACTCTCCCCCAACTTGGCCAGACAATCATTTGAGCCAGGAATATATACATACACTGCCTCATGCCATGGTGGTTTTCATTGCATCCACTGGTCCACCTGGATGGGCCGCTCTTCTTCTTTTTTTTACTCCACTTGGACACAGATTGCCACATCCCATACTCTGATAAAAAGGGAAGAGGCTTAGGATTCAGAAGTACTTGCCGTTAGCTGGGCTGGCCATTTATGAATTAAAGTGATATTGTTATAATTAGAGATGACATATATATATATATAAAGTGCAAGGCCATTTGCCTAGTCTGATAAGTATTCAGTAAATTTTAGCCTCAGTTGAGATTGTTCTCCTTGTTACTTGTCATCACCCAAAACTCAGAAATATGGACATCATAAAATTATGTAATTCCTTTCTCTGATATTTTGCGAAAAAGGAAAACAATGCCTGATTGAATCTGGAAAATTAAATTTCAGTCCACCACACCCCTTCTTTCAACTTCCAATTTCTTTCATCTAGTGTTTTCCATTTGAAAGTCCAAGTGGTCTTCCTTTGGCCTCTTCTTAAGCATAACATACCTCAGCCTGAGCTTTTGAGTCCTGCTTTCCGGTCCTTCCATTTACCCCACTATCTTCCTTTCTAGTTGAAGTCACCACCACCAACTGTTTTCCTGGCTTGAACACAGAGACTCCCTTGTCTCTTCGGTTCCCCTTGGTCTATCAGGGACTCCTGTAGGTCCTCCTTCCAACCTATGTCCCTCCCCAGACCTAGCCCGCACCTGCCACCTAAGCCAGCAGCAGCTGTCACAGAGGCTACCGTGGTCACCCTCCCTGCTGCCTGCTCTGCTCTTACCTGCTCAAGATCCAGTGTCTGGTCACTCCACTGGTGAAAATCCTCCAGTCGCCATGACAACAAATCCCAAACCCCTCGCCATGGCCTTCAGGTGTGCGCAGACCTCTGTCCGCATCTCTCGCCTCGGTTCTCTTCCTTCTCTGTGGCCCAGTCACCCGGCCTCTTTCTCTTCCTCTCCCTTGAACATCCCAAGCTCATTGCCACCTCTGGGCCCTTGTGCTTGCTTTCCTGTCTTCCTGGAGATCTCTCCCCACCATTTTATTGTGCCGTTTCCTTCTCCTAGTTCAGGTACCTCAAAGGCTCCTCCTGAGAGAGGCTTTCCCTGACCTTCTGGAACCTCCCGCCCATGTTCTTCTTCAATATTTCATTTAGTTTTCTTCATAAATGTGCTATATAAGTAAAAAATATTCGTCAACATGTTTATTTTATTTTCACCCCACTAAAATATAAACCACAGCTGAGTGAGCAACAGAAGTTTTTTGTTGTTGTTGTTGTTGTTGTTGTTGTTTTCTGTATGCTCAACCTCTGTAATAGTGTCTGGTGTATAATGGGAGTTCGGTAAATATTTGTTGAATTAATGAACTGATGAAAGAAAGGTAACTAGAGGCTGAAAACTTACAGAAGTTTTCACATATACCACTCAGTAATAATAGTAAGTACATATTGTATGTATATGTATATGTATATATATATATATGTATATATATGTGAAAACATTAAATGTTTTTCTTTTTCAGGATTGATTGGATTTCTTCAAAATGTCAGGTATGGTTTTGTGAATAAATTTGAAGTCGTTTTATTTTCAAATGTGAATTGTGGTATTGCTTTCCTTAAAAAGGGAGTTGTCATCATTTTGAAGGTTTTTATTGTTTAGCATTTGGAGATAGCTCTGTGAGTGTGTGTGTGTGTGTGTGTGTGTGTATACACATATATATTTGCATGTATTCATTTATGCATATGAGCATTCCTATCTGTCTATTAGAAATGGTTTAAATAGCATTTCATATTGGCCTGTATGTACTGAAAGATCTTTTAAGTATGTGGGGGAAATTAGGGAAATAGAAATATGCCCGTACAGAGTCACAGTGGTGAAGAGCAGGCAGTGACATCTGGCCTTGACAGAGGAGGCCTGAAGGTAGGACTGCAGTTTCTAGCAACTGCAAGATCGAACACCACGGTTCGGAAATCATGTTTACTATGGAAATAGAATTTAGTCATTTGCTTAGGAAATTCAGAATATTTTCTTACAGTGACTGACTCCAAAGTGAAATATCTCTATCCTCAATTGGCGGATGAGGTATATCATCATGCAAAAAGGGACCTCAGTACCTCCCTGTTAGCAGTGACTGTAGATAGGCTCTTTTAGAAAGAACATAGTAAGATAGTGAGTCACCATAGGTATTGATTGAACTGCTCCACCCCTGGTTTTCAAACTATTGAGTATTTGTGATGGTAGGTTTTGAATTTCTTTCAATGCCATTTGTTAAAAAAAATAAGGAGGAATTAAAGTTGCTGTGTATTTATATATAGTCTCCATATTATAGGAAAAAGACTCTTTGTTTTCACGAAGGAATTTATTACATAGGCAGGAGTCAACCTCAGGTCAGCTGAGCCACTAGTGTAAAAATTCATTGCTCTATAGCACAATTCACAATAGCTAAATTGTGGAACCAACCTAGATGCCCTGCAGTAGATGAATGGATAAAGAAAATGTGGTATATATACACTATGGAATATTACTCAGCATTAAAAGAGAATAATATCATGACATTTGCAGGTAAATGGATGAAGTTGGAGAATATAATGCTAAGTGAAGTTAGCCAATCTCAAAAAAAACAAATGATGAATATTTTCTCTGATATAAGGAAGCTAATTCACAGTGGGGTAGGGAGGGGGAGCATGGGAGGAATAGACAAACTCTAGATAGGGCAAAGAGGTGGGAGGGTAAGGGTGGGGGCATGGGGTTAGAAATGATGGTGGAATGAGATGGACATCAATGTCCAAAGTACATGTATCAAGATACGGATGGTGTATATACTTTGTATACAACCAGATCTACGAAAGATGGTGCTCTATGTGTGTAATATGAATTGTAATGTATTCTGCTGTCATATATAACAAATTAGAATGAAAAAAAAAAAAAAAAAAAAAAAAAAAACTCATTGCTCTAGTGACAAGCACAATGAATTCCTTAGATTTATCTTTTAATTTATCTGGCCTAAAATCTATAAAACGAATTAGTAGGTTAATGTGTAATATATGATGGATTATAACTTTTGATAAAAATTATGAGCATATTCCTTGATGCATACCAACAAGAGAAAAATGAGTGCATTTTGTAATCATGTTATCATTACCCTTGTCAATCCTGTCTTCTCTTCCTCAAGGTCTAGTTCCCACAGCCCCAGAGCAGCCCACAGGCGAAATGGAAACTCAAATAAAATCACCAGATGCACACCCTGATGCCCCTCCTGACTACAATTCTCATTTTGTGCCAGGTAGGATAAATATTTAGAAAACTATAGTATTTGGTTAAAGTTGATTTTCTCGTGAACTGATCACAATAAATTGATTCATTAAGTAAATATTGAAAGCTGTTAGAATGTCAAGGCTTTTACAGTCCATCAGTTAGGACGTATTACTGTCCTCCTAGGATGGACTGGCTACTGAGGAGGAAGTTCTAGAAATGTTGATAGCATTATCTGTGATCTATTGTAGACGTAAGAAGAGAATATGCTAGGGCCATCAAGATGGTATCTGACTCTGCCATGGGGTTGGGGAAAGTCCTAATTGAGAAAGTCAAGTTTTGCTGTCATGATGAGAATTGCTCAAAGAAAAGGACTATTTCTTGCAGACATGTGCTCTATGTTCAAAAGCGTATTATGGTCTGTGTGAAGCTTGCCTGGGACAGATGGCAAGAGACATGCAGAGAATTGAAAGGGAAGGCTGGGGGTGCTAGCTGAGGAGCTTGTCCTTCTGACAAATAATTTGTAAGTCTCAGTACACCTTGGTGGCGACTTAGAACAATGGGTACTTACATACTCCCAATATAAATTTAAGTTATTCACCTCTGTTTCAGAAAGCAAATTGGCAATGTGTACAAAATTTAAAATACAATCACTTTTGACTCAAGAAATGATCTTAATTAGTATTATTTAGAGACTTAGAAAATTATAGATATGATATAGTACTATTTATTTGACTAGGTATTTAAATGTATATTTAGAGGTGGAAACGATTGGGTTAGGTTCGGACAGGGCAAAAGAAGTCCCAGTTTCCGTAGGATGATGGCAAAGACCTTTTTTCTTGGCTCTTATTCCATTAGCCATGGAGTTCAGGTGGCCTTGGGCCCTAGAGTGCATTCTGAAAACCGCAGACCTTCCTCGTCCTTTGCCTAAATTATATTCCTGTCATGCAGATGAGATCCATTAGACCACCTCATTACAGGCCAACCTCTCCCAAATCCACATACTGACAATCCTAAGACTCAGCCACACTTTATCTGACCATTTATCTGTATTCCAGTGAAAACAATGTCCAGGAACCTATTTAATATTCAGCAATCACTCCGGATCCACTACAGCAGAAGGTCCGCCATTCCTAAGAAGCAAACACTGGTTGTAAATCACATTTGCTCATCTGCAAAATTACCTGTTTTTCTTGATGTCAAAAAAAACTAGTAAAAGAGTAGAAGACATCCCTTCAAGTTAAATGACTATATACATTGGAAAAACATTAATAGTGCAGTACATACAAACCAGTGGATTTTCAGTTCTAAATGTATAGTAAAAATCCATTGTGATCGCCACCCAGTGGCTGGGGGAGAACAAGAGACTTATGACAAACTATGTTCTTGTAATTCACAAGAAGAAACTTGAAACACTGTGCTTAAGATACTTGGTTTTAAGGCATTCATTTAAATTTAATTCTGTAATTTTCACTTGCATTATAGTACTGGATGTAATTTATATCTGGTATATTTGTATATAATTTACCAAAAATTAATTTGTCACTATTCTTATTTAGAAGAATAAAGAAACCATTGTTAGATGTAGTTCTACTGGAAAAGCAAATGGCATGATTTTTTAAAATCAAAAAAATGGCAACTCTTAATATAACCAGGAAAACTCAAATCCCATACAGTATGGTTTCTCATACTAGTTTCGGTAGGATAGTGTTTTATAAGAGTTCTTTATTTTCTGGAAGCGTGGGATTCTCTAGTTACACAAAATTAAAATACGGTATTTTGCGGGCTGGGGTTGTGGCTCAGTGGTAGAGCGCTCGCCTAGCACGTGCGTGGCCCGGGTTCGATCCTCAGCACCACATAAACATAAATGCATTGCATTGTATACAACTAAAGCAAATAAATAAATATTTTTTTAAAAATACGATATTTTGCTTTCTTCTGCTATGTTTTCTTGCAGAACCAGTCAGAACTGTTAAGGTCAGTTTCAAAGCTCAGAATGGAGAATCATAGACTAGTTTCCCACACATAATTTTTTTCCTCACTTCTCTTAACTCTGGATAATACATGCTTATAATAAAATCCACTCATTTACATAAACTGTGTAAATAATTTTTCTTAGAAATAGAATCATTATACTGAATAAGTCCCCTAATCTAAGCCGGGCGTGGTGGCGCACGCCTGTAATCCCAGCACTTTGGGAGGCTGAGGCAGGAGGATCGCGAGTTCAAAGCCAGCCTCAGCAATGGCAAGGCACTTAGTAACTCAGTGAGACCCTGTCTCTAATAAAATACAAAAAAGGGCTGGGGATGTGACCCAGTGGTCGAGTGCCCCTGAGTCCAATCCCCGGTACCAAAAAAAAAAAAGTCCCCTAATCTAAATTATAATTTTCTTTTTTGATTTGTTCACTTTTAAATTTTATTACGTTATGTTTTTATATTAAAAGTACCTGGTGTGTTAATAATCAACTCAACAAACTGAATATTGTTTAGTATTCCTATGGTATAATAATCATTAGGTACCTTATATCATTAAAGTGATATGATGACTAGTGAGCTTAAGAAAATTTATGTAACTTTTATTCCTGTCATGCTGATTACATTGTGGTGGAGAGATTGTGGGCCTTTTTATCTCACGTGGCTCCAGGTTGACCTCATTTGTGTTATTTTCCCTCTGTTTTCTGCTCGCTCTCACTCAGCCCCCATCAGGCACTGTGTGTGCCTTCCCTGCAGCACTGGTGATTCCCGGCGTTCCTTGGTGCAGTGCCCTGTCCAGCCTCCCACTGTCTCCTCCTCCATCCGCCCTCCTTTCACGCGCTCTCATAAGTGATCTTTGAGATACCAGTGCTTTCATTGGCGTTGTGAATCTCATGCCCGTAACCCATTCAGTCTGTTGGACTTTAAACTTAATTTTCCACCAGCCTGTATGCTGCTTCCCCAGGATAGCTATGTTCTCTTACTCAGCCATGGTCCATCTAGCTTCTTCACCTTGCTCCCAAATTCATACCATTTCTTCCTACTCTGCAGGCACACGGGAACCCAAGCCAGAAATCCTTTTCCGCATCTCTTGCCCATTGCTAAGTCACCACTCTCTCTTAGATGTTAATTATGATTTCTGCACATTCTGTTCCTTCTGCCACTGTCAAACATCCTTCCTTCCATCTGGACGTTCACAAGTATCTCCTGTCTAATCGAACCCTCTCATATACAAAGAGTTCTAAACGTAAAACAATCACTCCACTTTCCATTTTACTGACATAGAGTTCAAGCACTTTAGTAAGGCCTTTCATAGTCTGTACTTGTTTGAATCTCCACACACAGCCCCCCCCCCCCCCTCTCTCTCTCTCTCTCTCTCTCTCTCTCTCTGCAGTACTAAGCTTCCTCTGTTCACCTGCTCATTCTGGTCTGTCTTCCAGTAAAGTCTTTCCCCATCAAGGAGGTGCTGGCTGGGTCCAATAGGTTGTCATTTATGTCACAGTGTACCTCGTCTACCTAGGGTAAGTGTCCCTCCTCTCTAATCCCTTAATACATTATGCATGCATCTATCATTACAGCAGTTACTTGCTTCATGATATCCGTTCGCTTTTTCTTACAAATCTGCGTATCCTCCTCAGAATTGGGTGTCCTTAAAGACAGTCATGTGTTTGTAGCTCTTTCTGTTTCTAGCCTTAAGCTGGACCTGTGATGGGCTTAAAGGAATGCTTCTCACATAAAGAAATGTTTGATTGATCTCAGCCTTGTGTAAGATAGCATTAGGAGAATTGGTTTCACAATCCGTGACTTTTATACATGAGATTTGTTTTGGTGTGTACCCAGACTGTCCCAGACTTCATTAGCTGCAAGGCCACTCTTCCCTTTAAAATGTCCACATTGTAGGACTCGAAGCCTTCGTCCAGTTTGGCTTGCACAAGTGCAGATGTGCTTTCTATCTCATTCTAAAGAACTTCTGGGAGTCTTGGTGAAGGTCACTTCCTGGGCTATCTCAGTATTGGTTGACCCCAGAACAATTCTTTGCCCCTGTGATTTCCCAGTATGTATGTATGCGTGTGTGTGTGTGTGTGTGTGTGTGTGTGTGTGTGTGTCGGGGGTGGTGTGCAGATTGGGGGATGCAGACTTAAAAACCTTAAATAGCTACCAGCTAGAGTTGCATTTCCAGTCTGGAGACCCAAGCCCTCCTCAGAGTCCCCCTTGGGGAGTTCTTCCTTGCTTCTGAGTGTTACAAAATTGAATGAAGGGTGCCTCTGCAGTCAAAATACTTGATTTCTATTTCTGCCACCTATCACCTAGTGACCCTCAGTAAGTTACTTTATTTCCCTATGCCTCAGTTTCCTCCTCTGTAAATTAAAGATAGTAATACTACCTACATACAGATTGATATAAATATAAGAAGATTTAATACCTGTAAATTCATTAAGGCAGTTCTTAGAGTATAGGAGTTCAGGAAGTGCTTACTACAGTCTTTCTTGTGTTGTTTCTGCATCATCAGCCAAGTTCTCTAACAGGAGTTCTTCCTTGTCTGCTTGGTGCCGGGGTTGCTGAGTTATGAATGGGGCCGAGTTCTAAGCTATCTTCCTTTTGGGCCCTAAAAGGAAGTTTTTCCTGCCTGCAGGAAAATATAACTTACTCGGCGAGAATGAGCTTAAGGGCAAAAATAGCAATCTGCCTACCTCTGCCTGATGAGCAGAAACACGCCACACCCAGGGAGTTTTTTATGGCACGCTGGATGCCAGAAGAACTCAGATTTATTGAACAAGCATTGACTTAAATAGGCCTAGAACTAACCAATCAGCAAGCAAGGCGGTTCAGTCTCTCACGCTACTTCATAGCCACACCCCTTGGTTTAGCCCCGGTCCTTTAGGGCGTGATAAGCAGTCAAACCTTGCCCCTTGGCAGACATAGTCCCAACAGCTGGGTATCGGGGATCCAGTTCTTTGGGGACTTGGGGAGACAGCATAGTCTCCTCCTCTCTCAGAAAATCCTTTTCATTTTGCAGGAGTGGACTTTTCATGATCAGCTTCTCTGGTCTGTCTCCATTTCTCAGGAGCTGTCAGTCCCTGCACTGCACCAGCTTTGTAGCATTGCATCTTTGATTACCAAAGAAGCCAGGTCTCCCGATCCTCTAGTCCCACAGCCACCAAAACCTGAATACTTTAGAGAAATACACACCACTGATGTGGCTGCAATCACACAGTCCACGTTGGGTCTCTCAATCCCAGTCTTGTTCCCTCAAGTACATTTATCTGGGCATAAGGTGAAACTTCAGTGCATTTACCTCTGACACCTTCCTGCTGCCCCCTATATGGACTGACAACCCAATACTTTTTGAGCAGATACTCAAGAAAACACATAGGTATACATATACACATCACAAGGACAAACTTTAGTCTTCAAAAAGAAAACACAGTTTAAACTATGTTTAGGTGTTTTTTTTTTCTTTTCATCAAGGAGGAAATCTGCAAAAAAAATCTCTCCAGTAAAAAGAAGCCCTTGTCCATCAGACTTTGATGACTTAACGTTGTCTTCATCTTCTCAGTTCCACCACAAAATCTTGGTTTCCTTTTTATGGATTGGTAAAAGTTCTCTAAAACACTGACTTTCAAATATTTGTGATGATGTTAACTGTGGGTGGGTTAGCTAACAGAACCCACCACAGGAAACAATGCACATACAGATACACTTGTATACATTTATATATAAACTAACGCCAAGTAATACTCAATACAGTGAGCATCTAGTATACTGGCAATAGAGTTAGAATGGTTCTTTTTTAGTTTAGTCTAATCTATACCATTTTATATTTAAAAATTGAAATTTGGATTATTAAATTGATTTTATTGTTCACAAATGCATTTTCAGTTTGTAAGACACCACATCAGAACTGTGCTTCTGAAACTTAATGGTTGATAAATGTTACTGAAATAGCCATCAATATAAGAAAAATGTGCTTTGAGACAAAAAATGTTACTAGGCATAAAGAAGAATGTTTTCAAATAATAAAGTATTAGTCTAACAATAAGAACAATTACATATGTATTTACACAAAAAGAACTTCAAATATGTAAAGGAAAAACTGACAGAACTTAATAGCAAAATGGATAATACAAAAAAAAAATAGTTGTAGACAGTAACATTCTACTTGAAATAATGGATAGAACAACAGTGTATGATCAATAAGGAGAAGACCAAAAATGAAAAAGAAGATGGAGACACTACAGACCAATCTAGACACAGCAGGTATCTGTAGATGACTTGACCCGATAACAGCAGAGTATAATTCTTAGTCCACAGAAGACAACCACGGGGATTGATGACTGGTAAGGACATAAAACAAGGCTTGGTAAATGTCAAGCTGATGAAATCCAACAGAGCATGTGCTCATACCACAATGAAATAAAGCTAAAAATCAGGAATAATGGAGGGAAATTTGAGAAATTCAAATCTGAGAAATGTATCAACATGAGGAAATTAAAAAACATCTTAAAATGACTGTGAGAGTAAAACTATCTTAAGAGAAATGAAAAAAACACTTTGAGATGAATGAAAACAAAACAGTGTACAAATTTGTAAGATTTAGCTGAAGTATTGCTCAGAAATTTACATCTATGAACATTTAAACGAAGAACAAAGATCTCAAATCAGTAACCCAATTTTCTGCACTCCCCAAAATAAAAACTTAAATAAAGACTAGGGCAGAATAAATGAAATAGAGAAAAGAATAACAATAGGAAAAATCAAAAGTCAGTTCTTTGAAAAAAAATGTTAAGCAATATTAAATCAGATTTGACCAAGGTTAAAAAAAAAAGAGTCATATTGCTTCAATTAGAAATGAGAGCCATGATATTACTACCAACATTGCAGAAATTTAAAAGTATTATTATACTATAAAATTGTATGTCAACAAGTCAGAAAATCTAGATGAAATGGACAAATTCTATTTCACACAAGATACAAGCAATAGAAACTTACTACAATGATTGAATATTGACTCAAAAAGAAATATAAAACCTGAAAAGACCTGTATAACAAGTGTAGAGATTAAATTAATAACTTAAATATTTCCCACAAAATAAAGCCTAGGCCCAGATGGATGATTTATTAGTGAATTCTTCTAAGTGCTTAATAAAAAATTGGATACCAATCCCTTGGAAGAATAGTTAGTTCTTCTGAACTCATTCGATGAGGCCAGTATTATTCAACTAGAAAAGTTAGATAGAAAACCACAGACCAACCTCTCTATAAATAGATGCAGGTATGTTCCACAAAATACTAGCCAACCAAGTCCAGCAACATGACAAAGGAAGTACGCTTGGAATTCATTTTAAGGGTAAAAGATTGGTTTGCCATATGAAATTTCTTCAAGTTATATGCTTTATTGTTAGAATGTAGGAGAAAAACCACAAGATTACATCAGTAGATACAGAGAAAGCATTTGAAAATGTCCAGCATCCTACATGACTAAAACAGTCAACAAGCCAGGAATAAGAAGGAACTTTTCAAACTAATAGAGGTTATCTTAGAAAACTCACAACTAACAATGTGTTTAATAGTAAAGACTGACAACATTCCTTTTAAGATCAATAACAAAACAAGACATCTTCTCTTGCTACTTCTATACATTATTGTACTGGAGGCCCTAGCCAGGGCAGTTAGACAAGAAAAAGAAATAAAAGGCATCCATATTGAAAGCAAGAAGCAAAACTATCTCTATTTTCATATATATCTATGTATATATACATATGTATCTCCATCCATTCTAAGGAGCGTACATGCACACACACATACCCATAAACAATCAATATATAAAAATCCAACAATATTTCTTTATACTGGCCATGAACAATTTGAAAAAGAAAGTAAAAGTATAATTCCACATACAGTAACATCAAAAATAATAAAATAAGCCAAGTACAGTGACATGCACCAATAGTCCCAGCTACTCAGGAGGCTGGGACAGGACAATTGCCTAAAACCAGGAGTGAAAGCCCAGCCTGGACAACATAGTGACACCCTGACTCAAATAAGTAAAAATATATAAATAATATGGATTGAGTTTAATGAAATTATAAGACGGGCACATTGAAAGTTATAAACACTGTTGAAATAATAATCAAATAAACGGAAAAGCATTCCATGTTTGTAGATTTGAAAAGTAAATATCATTAAATGGTGATATTCCACAAATTGATCTACTGATTTAACACAATTCCTACCAGTTTCCCAGTAGGCTTGAGAAATTCTAAAAAAATATGTAGAAATGTAATAGACTCAGAATATCTTGAAAAATCTTGAATAAAAATTTGGAGAACTTAATTTCGCAATTTCCTGGGTTCCTACAAAGCTGGGTAGTAAAGCTGGGTGTGGTGATGAAATCCCAGTGGCTCAGGAGGTTTAGACAGGAGGATCTTGGTTCATGGCCCGTCTCAGCAACAGCAAGGCACTAAGCAATTCAGTGAGACCCTGTCTCTAAATAAAATACAAAATAGGGCTGAGGATGTGGCTTAGTGGTTGAGTGCCCCTGAATTCAATCCCCAGTACCAAAAACAAAACAAAAAAACAAGGCTGGGGTAGTCAATACTATATAATACAGGCATAAATATAAACATGTACACCAATGAGATTTTAGTTAAGGTTATGGAACATTAGAGATAGCAGAATCTGTTGCATAATTTGATAGCAACCAGGGCTCAGTTACTTGCAAACTTTAATTAAATTAATTTTAAAAATAGGGAAAGCAAAAGAATGAAAAAGTTATTAATCACAATTATTTTTAAAAATTCTTGATAACTAGAGGAGTATGCCAGCAACATGGACATTTGTCTATCAACGTGCTAGAAATTCCTCGTATTTAAAGGAAATCATTGTGAAATATGCAGTCACCACTGCTTAAGAGAACTTTGGTATAATAAAAACATTCCAAAGTCACACATCAGTTGATGTATGGTGATTCATCATCTTCATTAGTCTTAATAAAATATTGTATCTCTTTAAGGAAATCCAGTCCCGTAACTGACTTATAGTGTCAAAGACAAAATTCATCAGTTCTGTTTTGGAGGTGGAGTGGGGAGAAATGGTGGATAGATAAGTACTGTCGACTGAATTTTTGTGTCCCCCCTGAAATTCACGTGTTGAAGTCCTAATCCCCATGGTGATTGTGCTCAGAGGTGGAATCTCTCAGAATTAGGTTTGGTGTTCTTCTAAGAGGTGACGCAGGAAGGAAGATTCTCTCCGTGGAAAGACAACAAGAAGGTGGCGCTGGAAAACAGGAAGTGGGCTCTCAGCAGACCTGATCAGGCTGGCACAGGATTTTGGACTTTGCAGCTTTCAGGAATATGAAAAAGAAGCACTTGTTGCTTAAGCCACTCAGTCTGTGGTATTCTGTTATAGAAACCCCAACTCCCAAGACAACAGGCTTAAGAAATTTGAATGTCAGGATTGAGGAGGAGTCTGAGATCTAGCGGAGGATAAAAACTCACAATTGAATCAAAGGCAGCCCAACATGGTTATTGGAGCATCCCTTTGAAGTAAAATAGAACTTACTTTATTTCTGACTTTAAAAAATAACAAATATACCAATAAAAATTTACAATGGTAATTATGTACTAGGCCTTATATGACAACCTAATCAAGTATGTATATTATCTCCAAAAAGAGAATCTAACGCATTGGAGGCTAGCATGTTCATGTTTCAACCTTATTTTTATAATTATCTTATAAGGTTTAAGAGGATTAAATGAATTAATATACAAATAAATCTCTTTAGTACATTGTTGGTAGATGGCACACACTCAGAAAATGGAACTTTTTTTTTTTTTTTTTTTTTTTTTGGTACAGGCATGAACCTATGGGCATTCTCCCACTGAGTTATACACCCAGTCCTCCTTTAAAAAAAAATAATAATTTTTTTAATTGTGAGATAGAGTCTCACTGATTTGCAGAGGGTCTTGCTAAGTTGCTGAGGCTGGCTTCAATTTGTGATCCTTCTGCATCAGCCTCCCAAGTCACTGGGATTACAGGTGTGTGCCATCTGGCCCAGCACAACATGTTATTTTTAGGAAGATGTTGCCTGGTCCATTTTATCTTCATGTAATAATTAAAAAAAAATCACACTAGCTTTCAACATTCTGAAGTGTTAATGATATATGATGCTTGCATTTGTTTTTTGAACCCAGGACCCCCTGGACCAGCTGTCCCTCCACCTGCAGGTTACCCAGGAGGCTTGCCTATGGGATACTATAGTCCACAACTGCCCAGCGCCTTCCCCTTGTACCAACCAACTGGTAGTACCCATCCCATCCAGTATCAGCCTGGCAAATATCCTGGGCCCAATCAGCTTGTTCCAGTTCCGTGGATGCCACGGCCATCACCCATGCCAAACTGCCCTCCTGGTCTGGAATACTTAGTTCAGGTACTCCACCCAAATCTGAATTGTTATCTCATGAAATGTGACCATGGAGCTCTAACAGGGGACAAAATGGGTAGAATGAATGAAGGAGGTGCTCAGTGATAACAGAGCCTGGTTTTATTGCGACTGTAGGAAGGCTGGTAATAATTTCAGAAATGTGGAGGAGGAACAGTGAGTATAGAGATGATTTTGGTGGAATGAATGGGGCCTTCATAAAGGAATCAGACTGACATTTTGGATATTTCATATGTCCTCTTGGGAAATTACTTACTGCCTTGGCCCATTACTTTTCCTCACCACCCATAATTTTCCTTATCCATTCCTGTCACCCCCAAACACATATAATATAAATAAAATTAGGGGACCTACCATGAGGATATTTCTTCAGGCCACATTCCAGAGATCCCCTTCATATAATTAGAGACAATGAGTCCCAGGTTTCTACCTAAATATACATTCTGGACCCACCACGATCTCAGATTAAAAACTAGGACAAAAGCGGTGGTGAGGGGGGATTGAAATCAAATTCCTTATAAGTATAATTTTGCCAAAAGGATTCCATATATTACAAATAATCATAATTCTCTAATAAAAATTTATTTTAAAGAAACTGGGGTAATATGCAAAGTGTACAAGTGGTATTATTTAAAGACCTGTGTCAAAAACTCAAAAAACCTGCTTAATGAAAGTAAGATAAAGCTAATGGTAAAATTTCTTCTGAATCATCTGATTCTTGTTTGCTTTTGAAAAGAAAGAAGGTGTTGAAATATATTATAAGTAAGGCCTTCCCAATCCAGCCTGTGGCTCCCCAGGTAGTCAACTGAGTTCCTTGGAGTTGCTAGTTTCTCTCTTCAATTCCACATAAGGACCTGTTAGTCCTATGTGTTGAAAACCATTGGTACAGTGTTATAGTGTTGATGTATGAAAGTCAATACAGTCAGATCAGGAAAAGTTGAAGTGTACCTGAGCCAAAATTTTTATTCAATTATTGTTTGAGTAATTTGAAAACAATACAAACCCAGTCATTCAAAATGGTGGCACAAAGCCCTGTATTACTTTAAAAGCTTATGAAAGTTTTACAGTAAATCAAGTTTAGACACCTTCATTTCTATACTAGATGAAAAAATACAGAAATTTCTCTCTGAAATCCAGTATCTTTTGGAGTCATGCCTCTTTTAAGATTGTCTGACTTTGTTTTAAGTATTAAAAGAAGAGTTTCTGCTATTACTCTAATGGACTTTAAAGTAGCATATTTTATGAGTTCAATTTTTCCTTTCAGGAATGTTATATGTTTAAAAATGAAAAAAGGAAACAAATAAAACAAGGTTTTATTAAAATCTGGTCTTTAATTCCATCTCTACTCCCTACTAACTAAAACTCTGTACAACTTCCCTAATGCCACCCTATGAGGTTTGGTGAGAATTTTTAGTGAGATAATACTTGTTATATCCCCGACAGTTTGGGTACACAGGATGTGCCCAGTGGCCAATGGCTGTGTAAAGTGTTCATTAAAGACACTCTTGTGGAGTAAGCATAAGCCATAGAGTTAGTCATTTCCTGCTGGTCTTTTTGAGAGCCCACATGCAGGTTGAATGATGCTTTTTCAAGACTATCAAGACTCCTTAGCAATCCACAACAGGGTCATATTATCTCCAGAATACTGGCTTTGCCAATGACTTCACCAACTGCTCAAATATCTCCTTTTATGGCATAGTGTCTTGCTGGGCAAACTTCTTCCACACATTCACAGGCATCAAATTCTCAGAATATTTTTCCCTGCAGCGGACACTTTCACCAATCAATGAATATTTTTACTTTTTAATTCTGTATTTTAATATCATGGATTTTTAAAAGGGGACCTTTACCTTGTATTTTATATGTTTAGACCCCATCACTTGATTGAGGTTTTTATTTTTATTTTTTTGTAGTTGTAGATGGACAAAATGCCTTTATTTTATTTGTTTATTTTTCTATGGTCTTGAGGATCGAACCCAGTGCCTTACACATGCGGGGCAAGTACTCTACCATTGAGCCACAGCCCCGCCTGATTGAGGTTTTTATATAAGAAAAAGATTTTAACTAAAATGGATTATGTCTTTTTACACCCTACTAATTAATCATACTACAAAACGTTCATGCCCACTTATCTTAAATCTTATGTGTTGCCACATTCATATATATTTTCCCCTAATTAACATATTGATGAATATTTAGTGAAATTTGACATTCCAGCCACGTTCTGGGCTCAGGGATTAGGAATGGTCTAATGCTCTCAATGATCTAAAATTGTGCAGATAATGATCAATCTGTCCTCAAGGAGATTGCTTCTATTCTTCTAGAATGTTCTCAAGTATAATAGATACGGGACCCATCACACTCTCCATGCCTAGAACGATTCTTCAGTTAAATTAAAGTAGTGTCTCTGAGTAAGGACGCTTCCTCTCCTTTCCCCAAGCCCCATCCATGCACTTCCTGCTCTTGTGGACCATCTTTGGGTGTGCAAACCTCTTCGAGAGGCACCAGAAAAATAACGTACATATGAAGACCCCTGAGGAGGTTCACCCTGGTTCCTTTGCTCTAAGCCACTGAGAGAATTCCTTCGTGGTGCCTGGTCCATGTTAGCTCACCCTGAACTGCCTAAGCTGCTCATCTATGAATAACAAGTCAGAGAGACAGGTAATCACTAGCTGATCTAGGAACCATCTACGTAAACACAGCTTCTTCTAGATGCTGTTACTATAGCAGTGAGATGTTTTCCTGATGTATCAGCCAGCTTTTTTTTTTTTTTTTATAAAGTCTAACTGGAGGAGTGTTTTTCTTATCTGGACAGCTCTGCTAATATTCATCTGATCAGATGCAGACAAACTAATTTCAGTTGATAGTTTTTTAATTCCACTCAATTTCACAGATATTTTGGTATCAATTGGTATATTTTAATACCTGTCTCATCATTTTATTCTTTAGTGCTAAATTGATTGATTTTTTTTTTCTATTTCTAATTGTTTTGTTCTATTCCCACAGCTGGACAACATACACGTTCTTCAGCATTTTGAGCCTATTGAACGTATGTATAATTTTGTTGTGTTCAGCAGTGTATCAATCATGGGAAAATCTGCATTATCAAATGTCTGGTTCCTTCTTTATATTGATGAGGTTTTCATGGTTCGAAGAGAGAAGAATATTCTCTATTACCATGACTTCAAGAAAACAATGAAGCAAATTATTTTGTATAGTTTTATTTATTCATCATATAAGAATTTAGATTTGAAAAGGATTTATATTTTATATTATTAGTGTGTTATACCTTTTACTTATACTTTCTCCTCCATATTCACCTCTCAGATAAATAAAAGGAGAAAGCAGATTAAATAAGTTAGCCAGGAGCCCCACAGTCAGCTAGTCATGGCAGTGTTGGGGACAGACTCTAAATCTACCGAATTCTGAGCTTTTGCATTGGGAGTGGGAAGAAATGGTCACAGTTAAGATCAAGCCTGCTCCCTTTCCACCTGTTCAGACAGCTGACCTCTCTGTTCTATCTCTGCATATCGACTTGGCCACCACATAGAACCTCTGCCTTTCCTTGTAACTAGAAATGACCCTAGTCATTTCAGCATCTTTCTTGAGCTGATTGATTCACAATTCAACATGTAATTTCACTTAAGGGTTTTATGATTAAAGTTTTCTGAATTCAGATACCTCAGGAATATTATTTTCATATTTGCTTTTATATGGAAGAGCTTTTAAAATTTATTTTATAATGAATATAGAAATGTTCTAAATTTTCAAAATTAATTAATACTTATTGGTCATATGAATGATTTTTTTGGCATTCTAGTTGGTTGTATACATTTCACCTGTAACTGTTTTGCTTTAATGAATTCTAAATCAAGAGTTCTTGGGCTGGGGTTGTAGCTCAATGGTGGAGCACCTGCCTCGCAAACATGAGGCACTAAGTTCTATCCTCAGCACCATATAAAAATAAAATAAATAAAATAAAGGTATTGTGTCCATCTATGACTTAAAATATTTTTTTAAAAAAAGAGTTCTTTTTTTCCCTAAACAAAGATTTCTTGACCCTAAACCCTTTTTAGCTGGTTATAATTTAAGATGTTTTTCTTACTTTATCCTTCAGAGATGACACATTTCGAAACTAATAACAGATATGATATTAAAAACAGCGCAGACCAGATGGTTTACATTGTAAACGAAGACACAGATGACTTTACCAGGAATGCTTATCGGACGCTAAGGCCCTTTGTCCTCAGGGTCACTGACTTCATGGGACGAGAGATCATGACGATGCAGAGACCTTTCCGATGCACCTGCTGCTGCTTCTGCTGCCCCTCTGCCAGGCAAGAGGTAGAGAAGGGCAGTCTCAGCCATTGTCTCTTCCTGATCCAGCCTCTGTGCAGTGTAGGGGGAAACTTGTGTTTTTTTTTTTTTTTTTTTTTTTTTTTTTTTTTTTTGGCAGTTCATGCTTTTCAAGTGCTAGTTGGCGGGTCAAGCACAAATTAAGGTTGTTTGGGCAATGGTGTCAATTCTAAGGTTCTGTTACTGAATTGGAGAATTTGTAGAAATTGACAGTAGTCACACCTACATACCTCTGCATAAGATAATGCTAAGAATAAGCAGATGCTTTTAGAAAGGAAGGGAGTGCTAATACCTGTACACTACCCATCACAATCTGCACCTTTATGGAGAGAGAAGGAGCAGCTTAAATAGAGCAAGTGCCTTCACAGGTGGAGCTAGAGTGCACATGTACTGAGTTATGGTTTTGTTACTTATCTGTGCAGTTTTAGGAATGTTGTTTACTACAGGTAGAGAGAGGCCAACTAGAGTTTGAATTCCAGATACACCACTTGTTATGGGACAGCTCGCTCATAAAACGCACCAAATCCCAGCTTTGTCCAAACTGAAGAGTCTTTATTGTCCGACCCACAGGGATTGCTTCCTACAGGAGCCAAACCGTCTCTGCAGGGAACAGCCCCGAGCCACAACATTTTAGTGTATTTAAAGGCAAAACCAGCAAAAATCGCATCCAGCTTGCATAGCAACAAGCAAGCAAGCAAGCAGGGGTACAGAAGCTGAAGAAAGCCATTATCGAAACAATGCAATGTCCCTAATCATATTTGCATTCTCATTCACTATTTCTCATGGGACTTTCCATAATCATAAACAGAAGGAAAATGGGTCAAAGTGACCCTAGTTGGGTACAAGTTAAAGAATGGTTACTAACGTCCCAACAATCATTCTCCGACAAGGTACATTACCCAAGAAAAATGGGAACCAAAGAGAACAATTTTACGTGTATAAGAATTGCTATTTTGTGTTGCCAAGTGTGCTATGCTAGGCAACTACTAATGGGTACAGAGTGGGGGCTTTCCCTGGGAGAAGCATTTCTTACATGATGTGGAGTCTCAGGGAAAAATGGAGTCTGTCTGGTCATTGCCCATATAGTCTAGCACAGAACACACTTACATCAATCTGGACAATTTAATGAACCTCTTGAACTTCTGATTCATATTCTGGGTAGAGCAGTATCTCACAGAATAACTGGGATGTTTACATTATAGGTTAGGGGTCAGTATTTATTAAATATTAATTTACCCACTGCCTGCTCTGTGCCTTAGTTTACCTGTAACGTGGAGATATTAATGGTACCTGATGGGTATCTGATAGGATGATTGTTTTGAGGGACAAGTGATAAATAAATATCAATTCCTGAGCACAAAGCCTGGCAAATGGTATAGTGGTCAGTGAATATTATCTATTATTCTCAAATACTCCATTGTAACTATCATTTTTGTGATATGAGCCTTATATTTGGAATGAATCTCTACTTCCTTTCCTCCAATCTTTGGGATATAGTAGGCATTGTTCTTCACATATATGAGTTGGGTTTTAAATCAAAGCCTATAAATGCAGTCTTCTGAGATTGCAAAAAGCCAGGATAGAGAAAAGCAAATCAAAACCAAAAGCAGCCCAATTTATGGAATTTTGTCCCATAACATGATCTAGTTTTTATCTATTATTTTAAATTTTATTCTGTGTGGGTATTTTGTGTGTGTGTGTGTGTGTGTGTGTGTGTGTGTGTGTGTGTGTAGTTTTATCAGCTGTGTAGATTCCTGTATCCACTACCACAATACAGACACCAGATAGTTCCATTAACTCATAAATTCTCTTTTATTACACTCCTCCTCCTCCTCCTCCTCCTCCTCCTCCTCCTGCCTTTTCATCTCTAACTCTTGGCAACCACTAATCTGTTCTACATCTCCGGTTATTTTGGCATTTCAAGACTTTTAAAATGTTAAATGTTACAGAATGTATTAGTGAACCTAAACATCAGATGGTACCCAATTAATAAGTACAGTTTTTGCATTTTTATGTATCAGATAAAATTAGTAAAACTTATTTTCTTTAAAAGAAAACATTATATAACAAAACAAAGCCATATATTATGTGACCAAGATTAGGAGGTTTTTTGGTTTTTTTTTACCCAAGATTAACTACTGCATTCCTTTTATGACAGAGTAATATCCCATGGTATGAGTTTTTTAAGTTATTTATTTTTAGGCTGTTTTGATATGCTGATATCTTAGGCTTAAACTTACGTGAGATATTCCTTCTGCAATACTATCAAATTTATATGTTTGTGTCCAAGTATGAATTTATGGAAATGAATAGCGTTTTGATTTGACAGTGCAGGAAACTGGTCCTGTTCTATGTCCTCCATAGTCCTTTCCCAGAATTCATAGAAAGTACATGTGCAACCAGAGAAATAGTAGAACTTTCACTTTGCAAATCTTTTTAACTCTTATTATTTTTTAAGTAGGAAGTTCTTGTTTTACAAAGGGATGTTGTAATGATAATTAAATAAAGCAAGAGAGTGGGCAATATTTTAAGACTCTCTTTAAAAATGGCTGTATCTGATCACCCAGGCACTCTGCTGTTACAATGCAGTCGCCCTCTTCCTCCATCAGCATCTGCAAATTCACTGGGCAATTTCAGTTTCTCTGCTGTTTCAGTTACCTGCTATCAACTGTGGTCTAAAAAATTAATGACAAATTCTATAAATAATCAGTTCATAAGTTTCCAACTGCCTTTCTGAGTAGCACAATGGGATATGGAACATGAATCATCTCTGTCCAGCGTATCCACGCTGTATATGTCACCTGCCCTGTGGCAGTTGAAAGAGACCAGATTCACATAACTTTTACTACAGTATATAGTATTGTTGTAACTGTTCTATTTTATTATTAATTATTGTTAATCTCTTACTGTGCCTAATTTATATATCAAAATTTATTATAGGTATATATTTAAGAAAAATAGAGTATAGATGGGGCTCAGTACTAACTGCTTACAGGCATCTACTGGGGGTCTTGGAACATATACCTGGAGATGGGGGAGCCACTGTGATACAATTTTCAGAATGCCTCTTTCCTTTTTTCTTTTCTTTCTTTTTTTTAATTAACAAGTCTGAGATTTGGTTTTTATCTGACTTAAAATCTAAAAAGTTAGCTTGTTATCATTTCATAGATTGTGTCAGAAGACAGGAGATTGCTAGATCAGAGACAAAGGACATTGCTGTAGCACAACAAGCAACATGAGCATCAGCATGCTTGGGTTGGTTCCCCCCGCCCACCTGTCTAGGGGTTGACTTGGAGAAGCTGTGTATGCAAGTGTTGCTGCATAGATGGTTGAGGAACACTGAGCCTGAACAACTGGCCTTCTTATAAGAAGCAGAATTAAGCCTGCTCTGTGTCCCAAAGGGAAGCATGACCTCATCCCACAAGGCTGCTTGTTGAAATACAACCCTAATTATAGCCCAGGAGACATGGACTTCCTCTCACAGAACTAATTTCCCTGGTCCTTGAGTGCAGGAGAACACGTCTAGGCTGTGTGTGAGTGTGTGTGTGTGTGTGTGTGTGTGTGTGTGTCCAGCATCCTGACCTCCATCGTTGCTGCCTCTGCAGCTGGAGGTACAGTGTCCTCCTGGAGCTACCATCGGCTTCGTGGCAGAGCACTGGAACCTGTGCAGAGCCATTTACAGCATCCAGAATGAGAAGAAAGAGAATGTGCTGAAAGTGCGTGGACCCTGCTCAACCTACGGCTGTGGCTCAGACTCTGTTTTTGAGGTAAACGCTGTGAACGTAATGGTTCTACTATTTTTTTCTAATAGACACCAGAATGATCTGCTTTAGACAATTTTGTCATGTGAATGTGTAAGAAGGTGTTCATTGCCCAGTTGACAGCCAATGATTTCCAAATCATTATTAGCAGATAACTTGACATTTTCCAAAATGTGAGATGCTTTTTGTTTGCCCCCCCCCCGCCCCAATACCACCCTCTATATTTGTGCTTGACAAAAATAAATCATTGAAAACATCAAAATTTTTGAGAGTAAGTAATCTGACCTAATCCATTTTTTCTGTTCCTGGTTTTATTTACTTGACCATTTTCCCCCCAGGGATTTCCAAAGTGGGAATATAGATTCTAAAGCAAGTGCCCAACATATCACAGAACATATAGTGAACTCCTAGTTTTGCCAGTTGCTTATGTGTATGATAGATATCTATCTGCACCCTCAAGAAATGGATAACACTGATAACATGGATAAAACTCCTAATAGGTTGTATTATAACATTTTCTCAAGAAAGAAAAAAATTTTTGTTTCACCTTTATCACAGGGTTTACAAAATGATTGTCTATTATCAGCAAATCTGACAAAGGAAATTCCTAGAATATTTCCTGAACTCCAGATAGAGTCCTTTCTGAAGGCCTTTGAATTCAATCCAGTCTGTCATCTACTGAAATAACTCTTTTATGTGTTTCCTATAATACCCAGTAAATTTTCCCTAGTTCTCATTTTATATCACCATATCATTAAACACTACTTACTTATAAAAGACAATTGTAGAAAATATAGATGAACTAAATTGCAGGGTAGGCTGTTCCTGTTGCCAAAGGCCATGCAGGAGTACTCCCTGTGGTGAGAGCCAGGGTCCCCTTTGGCATCCTGATGTGTGTTTAGGCTGGGTGGATTTGGCTCTTAAAAACTTTAGCGACAAATAGTGGACAGTAGCATGACCCCCACTTTTGTTCTGAGGTTTTTCCCATTTCCCGATTTTCACCCTTTGTTCTATGGGAAAAAATGCAATGATCAATTGCAATCACAGTCATCAAAGGAGTTCCCAATGATGGGGACTTTGACTCTGGACAATAGGGTCTTTGGCACACAAGAATTTCAGCATGCACCAGTCAGAGACACAGACAGATTTACTTAGGAAAGCAGAAACACATTCAAGAGACCATGCAGACTCTAGGGTAGTGACATCTTTTAGGGTAAAGTAAGAATACACATTTAAGGGAGATTGCCAGCCATCTCAGGAGGGAGATTCAGCAACCCGTTGGTGTAGGGTGTTGATATTTATAGAGGTACAGATGCTAGGGGCTGGATTAGAGGTAGGAGTCAGGAGTTAAACAGTATCCTGCCAGTTTTCCCATGCTTAAGTATTGTCATCATGATACTTTTTACAGGAGAACATGAGCCAAGGGCAAGAACCGAGGAGGTCTTGGGCTGGATTGTTCAGGAATAATTGTCTTGCATTTCAAATATTCATGGGGGTTTCCTGAATTTCAAAGGCTCCTGAGTGCTGCTCAGTCTATCTTCTTTTTCCTGTATCCCCAAATTCCTATCTCATTCTGATAAGGTCTCCTGCTAGCTCATCAGAAGATGAGGAAAGAGCAGTAGCCTGAGGATTGTAAGATCTATTTCAATTTCGTTACCAGCGAGTTTTAAAACACTTAATCCTTCCTGGCCATAATTTCCTCATTTGAAATTATGTGATTATTCTTCTCCTGCCTGTATTTATGCTATCACCACATAAATTGCTGTGTATCAAAGACTGAGACATGTGCTTTAATACTGTTCAATCTTCATCAAGTCACATTCTTGTCACTGTAGGTCCAGTCCCTGGATGGTGTGTCCAGCATTGGCAGCATTATCCGGAAGTGGAATGGTCTCTTGTCCAACATGGGAGATGCTGACCACTTTGACATCCACTTCCCATTGGACCTGGATGTGAAGATGAAAGCCATGATATTTGGAGCTTGCTTCCTCATTGTGAGCCTCTTGTCTTTGAGTTATCCCGAGGGAATCACTCCTCCTGATGAGAAGCAGCATAGCATAGTAGAAAGGGAATCAACTGTAAAACTGACTAGTTTCTGTCTGTGCCACTTTCTTTTTTTTTAATTTTAATTTTATTTTTTAAAATTTATTTGTTATAAACAACAGCAGAATGCATTACAACTCATATTACACATATATAGAGAGCACAATTTTTCATATCTCTGGTTTTAAAAAAAGTAGAGTCATACCATTCATGTCTTCATACATATATTTAGGGTAATGATGTCCATCTCATTCCACTGTCTTTCCTACCCCCATGCCCCCTTCCTTCCTCTCCCTCCCCATTGCCCTACGTAGAGTTCATCTAATCCTCCCATGCCCTGCCCCAACCCTATTATGAATCAGCATCCTTAAATCAGAGAAAACATTTGGCATTTGGTTTTTTGGGATTGGCTAACTTCACTTAGCATTATATTCTCCAACTTCATCCATTTACCTGCAAATGTCATGATTTTATTCACTTTTAATGCTGAATAATATTCCATTGTATGTATATACCACATTTTATTTATGCATTCATCTATTGAAGGGCATCTAGTTTGGTTCCACAATTTAGCTATTGTGAATTGTGCTGCTATAAACATTGATGTGGCTGTGTCCCTGTAGTATACTGTTTTTAAGTCCTATGGGTATAGACCAAGGAGTGGGATAGCTCTGTCAAATGGTGGTTCCATTCCCTATTTTTCAAGGAATCTTCATACTTCTTTCCATATTGGCTGCAGCAATTTGCAGTCTCACCAGCAATGTACGAGTGTGCCTTTTTCCCCACATCCTCACAAACACTTATTGTTGTTTGTATTCTTTCCCCCCCAAAGGCCTCATTTATTTTATTTTTATTATTCTAATTTGTTATACATATTTGCAGAGTACATTTCAGTTCATATTACATATAAAGAGCACAAATTTTCAAGTTGCTAGTTTTATATAAAGAATGTTTACAACATGGTAGAATGAGTTATCCATCATTACCCTAAATACATATATGAAGACACAATTGTTGTTTGTGTTCTTAATACCTGCCATTCTGACTGGAGATAGATGAAATCTTAGAGCTTAGTTTTGATTTGCTTTTCTCTAATTGCTAGAGATGTTGAACATTTTTTCATATATTTGTTGATTGATTGTATGTCTTCTTCTGAGAAGTGTCTGTTCAGTTCCTTGGCCCATTTATTGATTGGGTTATTTGGTTTTTTTGGTGTTAGGAAATTTGAGTTCTTTCTATATCCTAGAGATTAGTGCTCTATCTGATGTGTGTGTGGTAAAAATGTGTTCCCAAATTGTAGGCTCACTATTTACCTCACTGATTGTTTCTTTAGTTGAGAAGAAGGTTTTTAGTTTGAATTCATCCAATTGATTCTTGATTTTAATTCTTGTGCTTTAGGAGTCTTATTAAGGAAGTTGGGGCCTAATTAGACATGATGGAGATTTGGACCTATATTTTCTTCTGATAGGTGCAGTGTCTCTGGTTTAATTCCTAGGTCCTTGATCCACTTTGAGTTGAGTTTTGTGCATGGTGAGAGATAAAGGTTTAAGTTCATTTTGTTGCATATGGATTTCCAGTTTACCCAGCACCATTTGTTGAAGAGGCTATCTTTTCTCCAATGTACGTTTTTAGCACCTTTGTCTAATATAACTGTAATAATGTGGGTCAGTCTCTGTGTCCTCTATTCTGTACCATTGGTCTGTAGTCTATTTTGGTGCCAATATCATGCTATTTTTGTTACTATTGCTCTGTAGTTTAATTTAAGGTCTTGTGTAGTAATGCCTCCTGCTTCATTCTTCTTGCTAAGGATTGCTTTAGCTATTCTCTTATTTTTCCAAATGAATTTCATGACTGTTTTTTCTATTTCTATGAAGAATATCATTGGGATTTTGATTGGAATTGCATTAAATCTACATAATGCTTTTGGTAGTATTGTCATTTTGACAATATTAATTCTGCCTATCCAAGAACAAGGTAGATCTTTCCATCTTCTAAGGTCTTCCATAATTTCTTTCTTTAGCATTCTATAGTTTTCATTGTAAAGGTCTTTCACCTCTTTCGTTAAGTTGATTCCCAAGTATTTTATTTTATTGTTTTTTGTGGCTATTGTAAATGGGGTAGTTTACCTCCTTTCCCTTTCAGAGGATTTGTCACTGATATACAGAAATGCCTTTGATTTATTGGTGTTGATTTTATATCCTGCTACTTGGCTGAATTCATTTACTAGTTCTAGAAGTTTTTTGGTGGGATTTTTTGGGTCTTCTAGGTATAGAATTATCATTGGCAAATAGTGCTTATTTGAGTTCTTCTTTACCTATCCATATCCCTGTAATTTCTTTCATCTCTCTAATTATTCTGACTAGTGTTTCAAGAACTATGTTATGTCTGTGCCATGTTCTAGGTACACACTTTGCAAAGCATTTAGCATATGTGAGCCCCAGTTTCCTCTTGTGTAAAATGGAGATAAAAAGCTTACATTTTTAAGGGTGTGGATATTAGCTATCACACAAGTAAAGTAGCCAGGAGACTGCTTAGAAGATATTAGACATCCAATGGATTTTACATCATTGCATATTATTTATCATTCTTACTACTTACAGTACCCATTCTATGATTTTTAGTGAAATCAAATAGCTCCAAACCAATGCCCTTTTCCCAATTTCTCAGTGCCTGTCAGTTTAATCCTGGTGTTGTACCATCCTTAGACTTATCAAGTTTTTCCTCCTTCTAATGATAAAGTTTTGTTAATCACTACTGAAAATGGAAAGCTTATTGTCAACATTTCCAAATTTTTAATTGCTGCTGTTAACATAAAGGTCCTCTTTGTAAAGATTTCATTAGCTGTATTTATTGTCACAGGAATGGGAGAGTCCCCTAGCAAATTATAAAAAGATAATGTTGTACATATTTTATGTGATTACCCATGTACTTGTCTATTTATCAACATGTGATTCTTTTTCCAATTTCAGGATTTCATGTATTTTGAAAGATCTCCACCCCAACGAAGATAGAGAGAGACACAGCCAATCATCAATTATGGTTAATGAAAATGTTGGGAAAAGCTGCCTTAGGCTTACAGTCAACCCTCAATTATTTGCAAGTCTATGTCTCTGCTTTGCAGATTCCTTTTATTGGAGGTCAGCTTTGACAGCCAGATTGAGGGTGTGAGTGCAAGACCATGGTCATATGTGTTTCAACTCAGTATCTGTCTAGCTGGTGGACTGGGAGTCCTTCTGAAAAGTGACGACCATTTACCAAGGAAGCACACATAAACAAGCTTTCTAATGATGTGCACCTGAGATGTGGGAACATGAATCTAGAGTTCCCACACCTATAAGTAGTGAAATGACAGACTGCTAGTGGGACCTGTCTCCTATCTCTAGCCCTTTCCCTTTTAGTAGGAGGCAAACTTGATTCCTAATAAAAATAATTATGTCGTACTTCATCTGTAAAGACCAAAGGGTAGACAGACAGAAATATTACATTGTATTGTAAAAGGAAATTTTTATTTGTGCACCAGTATCAAAACCCCATTCTGGTCAGGCGCGGTGGTGCATGCCTGTAATTCCAGTGGCTCAGGAGGCTGAGGCAAGAGGATCTCGAGTCCAAAGCCAGCCTCAGCAACTCAGTAAGGCCCTAAGCAACTTGGCAAGACCCTGTCTCTAAATAAAATCTGAGAAATGGCTGGGGATGTGGCTCAGTGGTTGAGTGGTACCTGGATTCAATCCCTGGTACCAAAAAAAAAAAAAAAAAAAAAAAAAAAAAAAAAAAAAAAACCCAAGACAAACAGACAAAAAATCCCATTCTGCCAAGTTTATAAAAGTTTCAGTGAGAAACTCAATTTTATTACAAAATAATACATATGTTCTTTTTTTATTATAATGTGTATATTTAACATGCTATTTTTTCATTCTTGGACATGGACAATCAGGAGCTGTGTGTATCTAAAGGCAGGATCAGACTATCAGAAAAGAGCTGACCAGAGTCACAGCTAATCAAGATCTCAGCATCATAGAGACGTTAGTGTCCTTATAGGAATCATGCATTCAATATGTCTATACATAATAATTTGCACATTTAATGTAGAATGTCTGTAGGTCACTGATGCCTTACACATGAATCTCAAATATTACCTGTTGAATCTCTTTATCTCACTGGATATGATACAAAATAAATAACTTTTTTTCCTTTCAAAATCCCAGGTGACCATAAAACTGTTCCAATGGCAAGAAGTGTAGATACATTTTCAATTTTTACATGTAACATTTTGTGGAGCAGTTTATAAAAGTGCTGGCTACAAATCCTGATGCTGCTTAACACTGCTTTGCTGCTTTTTATTTACATATTGAATAAATCTTTACATGAAGAAAATGACAAAACACAGCCATAGTGTTACTTCTGCATGATCTATAGGTTATCAATAAGGATTATGCAAGACAGAGTTGAAGCATCCCTTGTGCTTGTTTGTAGTTAAAAGCAGGGTGGAGCAAGGCACAGTGGTGCACGCCTATAATCCCAGCCACTTGGAAGCTGAGCCAGGAGGATTTCAAGTTCAAGATAAACCTCGCAATTTAGCAAGGCTCTAAGGACTTAGAGAGACCCTCTTTCAAAATAAAACATAAAGAAAGAGCTGGGGATGTGGCTCAGTGGTAAAGTGCCCCTGGGTTCAATCTCTAGTACCAAAAGAAAAAAGAAAGAAAGAAAGAAAAAAGAAAAAAGGGTGTTAAGTGAATACACGGACCGCTTTCTCTGTTGCACATTGGCTTCCTACCTGGGCATGGACTGTGTTCCTCTAACACAGCCAGTGATAGAATGGGGTGCATTCCTCTGTGATTTATTAGCTAAAGCAAACCTGATTCTTAAATGGGGTGTTTTGAGATGAAAGCCTTAGACCTCATTCTTTTTGCAATGAAAAAAAAAATGGGCCTCACTTTAAAATTATACTAATCTTTTAATGGTAAAAGTTGTTTTACTTAATTATTTGTAATATTCATTTTTACATGCTGCTAAGAGCTTTTTTTTAAAAAATGAAAGAGCTGCTGCTTTCTAATAATAATTGCCTTATATTTGAAAATGAAATTATGATCCTAAACAGACAAGTAGAAAGTGTTTCCTGTAATGAGGTCTGACATTTTATATAGAAAACCAGACAAATCATATTCAGAAAGTTTATGTATGTGAAATTTTTACTGTTAACTTCCCAGTATTCAAAGACCTGTATCATATTGATGGCATAACAGGACATTTTTTACTTTCTGTTTAAGGTTTTATGGTATTAACATATCTTTTTTCAGTTAGCAATTTCTTTCTTTAAAACAATGCCATGCATCATATTTTTAACATACAATTCACATTATCATTTCTTAATGGCATTTCGTTGTATAAAATTGATCAGGTGGACTAAAAACCAAACAGAAGCAGTTTTTCTAAAATGTGTGTGTTTTTAAATATTTTCTCATTGTTGTTTTGGCTTTCAAATAAATGTAATATGGTTAATAGTAAAATACTGTCTCATTCTTTGAGTTATGATTGATTCTTTGAGTATTTTTAATTTATGTTTTAGTTGTTGATGCACCTTTATTTTATTTATTTTTATGTGGTGCTGAGAATCAAACCCAGTGCCTCACACATGCTAGGCAAATGCTCTACTGCTGAGCCACCACCCCCGCCCATGATTCTTTGAGTATTTTTTACCAAAGGGATTTTTGGAGCAATTTCCGATTAGGGATTAGGCTGATTCAATGTCCTTGCCTTCTTATATTAATGTAGTATTCATAAAGTCATTTCTGTGGTTTTCAACAGTAGAAACTAAGATTCTTATGTAGCTAAGTTAGTTACAAGGGCTAATCCAGTTATTTAAGGTGCATTTGAATTTTTAGTATAATTGCAATGTTATTACATTATGCAGGAAACCTGCTAGAATTTGCAACTGTGTCACTAAACAATGCATTTTAAAGCACTTTTTGTCTTAAGCAGATTTTCCAGAAATCGTACAAAAGAGGTAGGTTACAAGACTAATTTACTAGTTGAATTTTCCAACCAATTAAACATTAAATTCAAATATAGAATAAACAGTTATTCCAGAGACTGGCATCTTGCCCCTATTGGGACAACTGGCTACTTCTCATTTTTTCTCTTAATGCTCAGGTTTAATTTAATTTATATTGAAAGAGGCAAGTTTGGAAAACCCATAGATCTGGATTTAATAAACCAATATCAAATTCAGCTGTTTCACAAATGCTGGCTAATGTTCAAAATGGATCTTTTCCATAACTTCACAATGCATTTCCCACTTGCCTCAAGGCCTCTTAAGTTATAAATCACATAAAAGAGAAAAACAGAATGAAATATTATATACTCAAAGTGAGGCAGTATACTCTGACAGGATTACCAGTTAGCCTGGCTAATAATAGCAGGTGGTAGGCTGTTAACTCAAAATTTGCTAAAAATGAATAAAAACACAGCAAAAATAAAAACAATATTTTTTGAAATATTTGTTATAGCCACCAGCCAAAAATGTTACCATCCTCTCTACTATTTTATCCCTCCCATAATTAAGTTATTGAGCATCTGCTAAATTTAGGCACTGAGTTATTTCTGAGAGGCAGAGGGAAATACAAAAATGCAAAATAAATTATTACTGCTTCCCAGGGCTCAGATGCTAGTGGACAATATAGATACTTAAACAAAATACACATCTTTGGGAACATGCCCAAAAGGGTGTTGAAATACTCACAACATATATGTCACTAGCCCCATCTCAAGTACCATAGAATATTTTTCTGTCAGATCAGTAAGGCAGGCTGTTTAGGCTATATGCCAGGGGAACTTCCTGGCACTATTGGAGGTAAGATGAACTGCATAGCTGTGTCTGCAAGGTGAATGCAGGGTGAACACAATTGAAAAGATCATTTTAGCAAACTCCATCGAACAAAGCAGGAATTGACTGTTCACCATATCACACAGCAAGCCCAGGACAGGGTCTGGTAGGTTTAATATGCTCAGTGTTTATCAAATGAATGGATGAAAGTCCCAATATGTGTAGGACACTTGCTGGTAGGTGTTCAAGGAAACAGAAATGAAAACATAGCCTTCCATCCCCCAGCAAAGATGACAAAAGCAAATATATCGTTCCAGTGGAAGCTAAGTAATGGTTGCATGAAATAAATACACATTTCTTTTAGAAAATGTATATCACTGGCTTCTCACATCAGCATCATGAGGTAGAGGTCAGTTCCAGCTTCATCAGGAGGTGAGAGTAACATGGAGATAGGGTACTAAGCAGTTTCTTCCCCCTGCTGTAACAGTAATGAAGGAAAAGTAAAGCTTGGATTAAAGGGGAGGAAAAAGAAAGCCACTGGAAGAGACAGAGAAGACCATGGAATGCAGCTGACAGAAATACCTCGAGAAGCTGCTGGTCTGTGGCGAGCCCTGTTGTCCTAACCCTATGTTCCCAGTTGCCCAGAGTAGGTGGGAGGTGGGGGGTAAATGACAGGGAGGGCCTAGGGCCGGAGGGAGGACTGTGCCTCTGCCCATAATATTTCCACAGTGACAACAAAGCAAATGACACATCGTAAAAACATGTTCTGTAATTAGTTGGCTTCATGGCTGCCCATTAAATTTTCTTGCAATTCTTAATTCTGCTGCTTCTTGGCCAAAGAGTGTAAGGATGGCCTTGGGCCTTAGCCTAAGCAACTCCATTTTAAAACTCCAGTTTGAAACCTGCAGTCTCACCAAGCCTGTCTGCGGAGCACTCCACTATAGTCATCAGGCATAGCCTGATAAAGTCAGTCAGTCCTTGCAACCCTGGCTTAAGCCCAGAGGGAAGTCTCTGTCAAAGTACCCTCGCCCTGATAAGTCCCTGCCAAAGGCGAGAGGCAAGAAAATCAGGGTGGGGACCACAGGACCAGATGCTCTAGCCTCAGGACGAATGATGTCACTGAGAAACCCGGTAGCAACTGATAGGGATCGAAACGGGGGTCAGAACCCCAAAATTAAGTATAACTGATGGAGCCAGTGAACAGACATTCAGCCAGCCAGCACTGACGCCCACTTGCTGGAGAGCCTGGTGAGGATCTGGACTGACCTCCCAGCTCTGCTCATCTGCCTTTGCATCGTCCTCACGGCTCTCAAACTCTACAGCCACATCCTGACCCTGGTGAGAACTGCTACTTCTCCCTACGACCCTCTCCTCGACCAGCTGTCAGCTCCTCACCAGCAGAAGCCTGCCTTGGTTCCTGATCTGATCACCACGGTCTGAGTGAGTGTGTATCTGCTGACCTTGAGACCTCATACTTAAGGCTTTGAATCTAACACTTCAGCTTAGCATGCAGAGGGAATGTCTGTTATGAGCCTGTCATGATTAAGTGTGTTTGCGGTGTTTAGAATTAACTTAGAATTGTTCACTGTGGATTGATTCTGTCTATTGCAGTGCCTAGCATTAAGGATTGTCATTTTCTTGATTAAGAACCTATAGAGTGAAATGGTATTGAGTGATTTGAGTGAATAAAGCATTGAAAAGGGCAGAAGCACGTGGACATTCTTTATTTCTCCCCCTCCACTGCATAAGTCGCACCTTTACCCATCGAAACAAGGAGCCAGTCATGTAACATCACATAAAATTAAAACAGAGCTGCTAGATTTACCTCAAGATCTAATTCCAGGCCAGGTGGCTATGCTCCTGGGCATGTACGGTGAAAAACCAAGGTAATCAGGAGACAGGTGGGATAATGTGACCCATTGCCTGTAATAACAATGATAACTGAAATGCTGATAATGATAAAGGCAGACACCACTTTTTAGTGCTTTCTATATTCCATGCATGGCTCTGCATGAAATGCATTAATCCATTTAATTCTCATAGTACACCTATGCTACAGCTTACTATGATAACTTCCATTTTAGAGATGAGGAAACTGAGGTTGAGTATTCTGCAAAAGGTCACACAGCAATCTGTACTTCCACAAACCCATTATTCGGCAGGAGCTTCAGAGGCTACACGCTAAATCACTGTCCCCTGTTTGTGGATCTTTGGTTACACTGGTATTAACAAATACAGAGGAATAAAAATAGAGGACAGTGGTGGCTTGTCACCTCATGTGCTTTGAAGTTCAGGATTATGGCTGGAAACCCATGAGGCTCCATGGAGGTCCTGCCTGGGCCACATTCTCTCTGAAGAGATTTGTGTTTGCTGCTTCTGGTGAGCCAGCAGTGGTAGCAACTGAAGCCCACTTTTTATGTTATTCCCCCACTTCACTGTTCTCCAAGTCAAGTTTGTTTAAAATATGAACCCCTAGAAAATGTCAACAAATCTTGTTTATGAATTCACAGCAAATATTTTTTTCCGTATCTGGACCACGGGTCCAAAAAAAAAAAAAAAAATCAAGCTTTCTCTTAATCTCCACGTGCCAGCGCTGATGAATTTTTTTTTTTTTAGTTGACTCTTTCCATTTGAGTGTGTCCCTTTGAGGGTTCTCCTTTTGCTGGGTCTTTCTGGGTCACTGTTAGATCTTTCAGCCCCAGGCCTCACCTCCTGCCTCCTTGTGGTCTGTGAAATCAAAGCTCCTCACTAATGAAGACTGGTGATTCCCTCCCTCTGGGAATCCAAAGAAAGTGTCAGCTTCTGATTAATACTCAGCTACTTCAGATTGTTCCTTATTTTTTAACTTCTACTCGCCTAGTATCTGCACTTGCACGTGAATGTCTTTTGATTATACTTCAGCTGGGTTTTCTAGGTCTTCCACTGCAAGAGAGTTTTAGAAATACCCAGTTTGCAACGTGGCTTCCAATGGAAGTGACTTGGTTTTACAAACAACACAAAACTTTTAGGGAGAAATATTTAGGGTAAATTATTTACCAAAAATATAACAGTTAAAATAATTCTGACTTTGCAGATTATTGTTTTATCTTAGACCTAAAGTCTTTACTTTTCTATTTGAGATGACACACATTGTCTATCCCCACAATGTTCAATTCCAAATTACCATAAAATATTTGGTATTTCTAATACTGGTGTTAGGTCAAAGACATTTGTTGATAATGATGCCAGCTCTTCTATAACCCAGGTTTAGATATATTTATTTTAGGAAATTTTTTAGTCTTTCCATAGTTTCAAAAGATAGGTTTGCTTAAATTGTCTTAGCTAACAGTCATTAAACATAAATTATTTGAGTCTTCAGTTTTTTATTAAATATATGAAAACAGAGATAACACAGTTTTTAAAACTCTTAATTTTTTAGGATGTCAAAGAGACAATGAGAATAACAAAATATTTGTCAATACGCAGTCCAGCCACCACCCCTGTGGGAAAGAACAGTGAACGATAGGGGGCAGCACCTGCCTATGAATGTCTTTAGTCAACTGTATTTGTTTCAGCCAAGAATTTACCATCTTAATCTGTAAATGTTAACGAATAGACCCGATTTTAGAGTCAGAAGGCACTTTAAAGACTACTTGCTCTACATTGTAATCTATAAAGATAGAAGCTGAGAGAGAGTCAGGATATGTGTCCAAAGTTACATAGTGAATTAGTAGTAGAACTAGCCCCAAAGTACGGGTCCCCATTTTTTATTCATTTCCTTGACACCACACTAAGAATTTAAAAGAGATTAAAACATTGAATGCAACCTCTTTCCTAACATTGATATCTTAAACAGTAAAAAATGTTAAGACCCAGTTTCAAATCATTTTACATTTCAAAACTATTTCAAAGCGCACGGTCACAGAGTCTGCCTCAAAACATCAGCATTTTGTGGAGATGCGTGGCCACGATTATAGGGTTCCTGCCAATCACGGACATGTGATGCAATTATCAATGAGAGTAATGCTGCTACCCTTTGACCAAGTGGGAGATTCATTTTTTAATCACTGGAGGAAGACATTTAGGAAGAAGATGAATTTCAAAACAGTCCATCCCAATATTCTAGAAGAAACATCATGAAATACATTTTTCCTGTGATTTGATAGACTTGGCCGTTAACATGGATTCTAAGTAGTGTGAAAGAACATCTTGTTCTTTGGCTGGGATCAACAGTCGCTGCTCCATGAACCAGTGCTTTGACTCTGTGGCTCCCATTGTGGGTTTCAAGGTTTTCCAGAGTGTCTCATTTAGTGGAGAGAAAGTGAACGTGTTTTTCAAAAAGGAGGCAAACATTTTTCAAACTTTAAGATGGTTTTTTAATACTCAAGAATGTTGATTTCAGATAACTATTAGGGCAAATGATGACTTTTCATCATAAAAATGCAAAATTTATAATATATATATATATAAATTATATATACAAAAATTATACATACAAAACAGGAAAATCTAGGAATGTCTTTCACAGGAAAAAATCTAAATAAATAATGTCCCCACATCCCCCACCATGTTGTCTGTTCAGAAAGGAATATCAGAGAAGCAGAAACAGAATCAAGTCATCACCTGAGCAGAGAGAGGGAGCTATGGCTTATAGCCATTAAATATTCTTCTTCCCAGAGAGACCTAGCCTGCCACCTGTAGGCCTGACAGAAGAGAGGGACAGATGTCTGGGGACGTGGAAATGGTTAATCAGAAGTCTGGCAAATCAGATGGCGATCAGCCAGGAAAATATCCCTAACCATGGTCGGCATCTATTTTATCGCCTTGAATTGCATACGATTATTTTTCCTAGTGGTTAGAGCAGTTCCATTTTTCTTTGTGTTTCCTGTGTCTGTGTATCTCTGTCCATTCCATCATGTTCTGTGGATTTCTATTGAGGGAGTGTTCCTGCTACTTATTGGAGATATGGACACAGGACCTTCCCCAACATGGAAATCAGGGAGAGATGAAGCTCTCGTCTTCACTGATGGCTCTGTAAATTTCAAAGAGAAAAATGTGTCTTCCTTGTTGGTGTGAATAACAACATTAGAGAGACAGACACAGGAGGAAAACTAAAGTAATTTTTATCCTGATTAGGTTGTGCGTTAATAAGCTTCGTGTCACTGTGACCAAAATACATGATAAGAACAACTTAGAGGAGGGGGAAGTTTTGGCCCACAGTTCCAGAGGTGGGCTGAGTCCATTGCTCCAGGCACAAGGTGAGGCAGTGCATCATGGAGAAAGGGTTTGGTGGAAGGGAGAGGTTCCATTCATGGCAGCCAGGAAGCAGAGACAGAGGGAAGTGGGCAGGGGCGGACAGGAAGTGACCCACCTCCTCCAGCCCCACCCCACCTGCTGACAGTTAACACCCAGGCCTTTCATTCCCACTAGACTGCTTAGATTTCAGGTCTCATAATCCCGTCTTTTCACCTCTGAACATTCCTGCATTAACACAGGAACTTCAGGAGACACCTCATATCCAAACTATAGCAGGATGTTTCAACGACATGCCATATTCGCTGGTCGATAGAATGGTATGGGATCAGAGTTACCCTCCGTGTCTCGGGCAGAGGTGGAAAACCAGAGCTGGAGGCTGGTCCCTACAGAAATTTGTCACACGGAGGTGCAAGGAATATTGGTGCCCTGCCAACAGGCTGCCTCCCCAGAAAGAAGCTAAACAGGCTGAGCTACTCATGCCCAGTTTCTCCTTTCAGGGAGAAGTTTATTTTTATGTTTACTTATATTTTATATTTACTTATTGTAAAGTTTATTTTTATAAGATGTTTTATAAACATCATCCCTGCTCTCTATGAGGGGCAGAGAGCAGCCAAGAGGGTTCTCTAATGCCACTGTCTCTACAAGGAAACGTCATGGGCAGTGATGGTGGACGGGTTGTGCAGGCCTGCTCCACACTGTTCCCCTTTCTTCCCTAACACAGTGCCTTCTGACTCCCCGATTCGCCTGGCATAGACATGGTATGTCCTTGCAGCTGGGTGTGGAGACACGCAGTGTGCTGACCCAGTAGAAGGGAAGTGTGGCAGCTTCTTTCAAAGATTCACTGGTGACTCTGGAGGCTGAGGTGGGAGGCTCATAACCTCAAGGGCAGCTTTAGCCACTAAGTGAGACCCTGTCCCAAAACAAAAAAATAAATAAATAAAAGGGCTGTAAGGGAGCTTCACAGTCAAGTGCCCCTGGGCTCAATCCCCAGTACCATACACAACACACACACACACACACACACACACACACACACAAACACACAGTTAACGGATGCATCTTTTTCCTCTGATTTATTCTCTTCTCTTCTGAGGACTCAACGGCCAAGGTGATGGCTAGCACTGGAGCACCTTTCTTGAAGCAGGAGCCCATCTCAAAAATGGAAACCATGAGTGGTGGAACCAGACAGAGGACACGGGTCCTGTTGCAGACTTCTTAGCTGACGTGGCACTGCCACATAGCTGCCATTAGATTCCCAGACTGTCCAATGACAAACTTTTATTTAAGAAATAACATGCATATCTTCTTGCGTGTCTCCTACCTGCATCTAAGCTCGGTAAAAAAAGAATGATCCCCCAACACCTGTGCTTTTTAAATATACTAACCACAGGCCATTCATTCATTTTAAAAATATGACCAAGAGTGGATGAATTTATTGAAACATAGTAAGCTAATCAAATTTTAAATGTTGTCCTCTTCAGGACATATTATTGTCAGAGTATAAGCACATTAGTTTATTTGCAAGTGCCTTCTTAAAATTGGACAAGTTGCTGAACTTGAACTTGACTATAAGTATCGCTCACACTGGAAGTTTCCAGTCTTCCATTTCCATCTCTGTCTCTCCTCAAATAAAACAACTTCTACTCATTTTTCCCAATATGTAATAGAACCTCCAAAGTACTGTGATTAGACCCCACCTCAATAAAACAATAGATGCAAAATCATTTTTCACTTGAATGACACAAGAGATCACCGAACAGACCCCACCCCCCATTTTAATTTTTTTTTTTCCCAATAGAATCGACAGGCTACCTGATTTTCCCACTGACAAGTAATTGTTCCTAGTTTAGAACATGGTGTCATATCACAAACTCCAATTCCTGCAGAGTTCAGGCAAATGGCAATGAGTGAGTTAGGACTGGCAGAGACTACTGCAACCTGGAGAGCACACATGGCATGTAAAGGGACATGCTGGGATTCAGCACCAGCAGATTTTCCCAATGGAGCATGTTGGGACTTAAATGGACCAATTGCCAGTCAGGGTAAGTTAGGTAATGCTGTGGTAACAAACAGCCCCAAAGACTTAATGGCCCGTAAGAAGAAAAATTTGTCCCTTGCTTGCACTGTATGTCTCATGCTCCATCAGCAGAACATGTCTCTTCAGCATATTCAAGGACCCACCCTGGGAGAGACTCCATCTTGATATGTGCTAAGGCAGAGGAGAGGGGGCAGCACAGCTCAAAGACTCAGTTGTTCTTCCCAGAAGTAATCTACTTCACCTCTAGCTACAATGTATTGGCCAAGCAAGTCATAAAGATGTAATTGACTGAAAATGAGCAGAGAATGAATGCAATCTTACCATGTTCCCAGAAGAAGAGAAAATAGTTTTAAAAGAACATATCTTGTGTATGTTCGGTATGAAGTTTTCCTTCTTCTTTCTCTTTTCTTCTTTTTGGTTACCAGCTATATTTTTAGAACATGTCTTCAGGATTATGCTTTCTGCTTTCTCATTTCTCACTTCATGTTTATCAACTTATACTGAGGATTTATTTGGCAGCTGAGTAAAAGTAGTGACATATTTAGGGGTTGGTGGGGGAAAGATAGTGGATATAACACACAGGTGAGTTGAATATGTCTAGAAAGTTCCTCTTTCCTACGCTTTGGGGGAGAGCTGCAGGCATTTCCCTAGTGTAACATGTAGACTGACCAACTGTTTGTGAGGCTACGGAACAACTGGAACTCTCATAAATTGCTTCAACCTCTTTGGAAAACCACGTGAAAGTATCTAATAAAACTAAATATATACTTATTCTGCAACGGAGAAATCCCACTCAGGTATACACTCAAAGAGAAGGATTTATATTTACCAAACATATGCAATAATGTTCAAGCAGCTGTGTTCATGAGAACTCCCAAAATGGAATTAAAGATTATCTTGAATGAAACAAGCCAAAGTGAACAAAATACCTACTGGATGATTCCATTGCTACGAAGTTCAAGATCAGGAGAGGCCAATCTATGGTGCTAGACATCAGAAGAGCAGTCACTTTTGGGGGGAGCACTTGACTAGGATGATCACATGAGAGGGAACTTGCTAAGGTGATAGAAATCTACATGCATTTGTTTCTGGACACACAGGTATGTATAAAATACCGATAAAAGAATTAAACTGCTCATTTAAGATTGGTGCACTCTCTGTGTGTGAGTTACTTCTCAATTAGAAATGTTAAAAATACTTTGCTGTATGTTTTTTAATAGCTGTTGAAGATGAATCCAGAGCTCAGATGGATTTATTATTCAAATTTTCATGACTTTACACTTGAAAATTGCATAGTAAGTTAAATTATATTAAGCTTTACAGAAGAAGCATATAGATCAAAGTTGTAACCTTGGAGACTTCTGGAAAGAATGGAGAGTGTCCATATTTATTTTAGATGCTGTTGCATTACTCCAAGTGTCCTGCCTTGTGACATCAGTTGCATTGTCCAGGGTGGGATTCCAGGCACAAGTTCTATTTAATATTCCCTCTCTGTTATGTGTACAGCAGGTTAAGAACCACTGGACAGGAGTCACCAGCTCCTTGCTGTGACACACAGAAGTCACCTGGAATGCTTTAACAAACTCCAAACACTGTTCAAATTTCAAAGTGGCTTGGGTGAGTCTAATGAGCAGCCGAGTTTGGGCAAATCAGCTAATGCCTAAAAGCTTCCACACAATGTTTCCCCCAATTTGCAGATAAGCCAGTAGAATTAATCTCCTTATTTTTACGTATCCTGGCCACATTACCATATCAAATAGAATATGCCCAGTTAAATGTCAATTTCAGACATCAAATTTTGGAAAAAATATGTCCCATGAAATATTGACATTTAGTTATAATCACAGGAAAATATTCGTTGCTTAACTGAATGTTCTTGAATAAAATCAAATTTAATTGGTGGGAGGGGATCCTTCTATTTTCTGAGAATTTTTTGTTTCTGAAATTTGGCAAAACTTCAAACAAAACACAATGATATTCTAAAAACCACTGACCAGCAATGCAAATTTTCTCTGGAAAGAAACATTTAAAAGATTGAATACTTGAGGAGAAAAAGAAGAATCACCTTGCACATGCCCAGTAAGAGCTCTTGTCAGTCTTCTTTATTCATCTACCTTTCCCAGGAGTTCAAAACTGTTAACAGTCAGCTCAGCGTCTTTGCTGTGCACCCTTCACCCAATTCAATAAGTAAGGAAATAACCCCCAAACTTCACTGTTATCATTTCCACCCCACCCTCAATTCTTCCTCCTTTTGATCAATTAAACCTACTTTAGTTTTGCAAATCCTTTTTTTCCTGAACCACACAAATAAGGTTCTAAATCAAGACTGTGCATAGATGGGCTGGCCAGTGTGTGTGTGTGTGTGTGTGTGTGTGTGTGTGTGTGTGTAACTGTGTATGTGCAACTATTAGAACCTTTTATCCACATATCATCCTGCTAATTATTCTTGTGGAAATGTGAGCTGGGTATCACTGTTAAAGTAGGAATTCGGGTAAACTTACCTTCTGACTGCTGCTTTTAGGATCTATTTCAAATATAAACCATTTTGTCGACTCCTGTAAATGGTTTACTGAAGGGAAAGAAGGATTTTTATTGCCATCAACTCCATTTCAGCTCCATTTTCTGAACATTTCCATGAACCTCACAAATTGCCATTAGAGACGATAAATACATGATAAGAGAATAACAAATATTTAAATCCTACATGTCTAACGTTCAATTGGGGGTAGGAAGCATGTATCTGATACATGTTCTTTCTTGCCATCGTAAAGCATTAGAACTTGTGCATTAGACTTTGTGGGCTTTAGACCTTGGCTCAACCCCAGCAACCACCCTTGCTAAGTGACTTTGGGCTGGACATGAAGAGCTCTGTGCTCTTCCACTGTGGCATCTGTAAAATCAAAGCCAGAATGTCTCCATTGCTTGGATAACAGTATTATTATGAGAATTCGAATAAAATAATACATGGGGATGAGATTGGATTTTGTAAATCTGAACCATTTAACTAGGTAAAAGAAACAAAAGGAAACCCAGAAACAGGCTTGTTTTGCCCCATACAAGTGACATTGCCAGTCTCTTGGGTAGTCTTTCATGAGCTATCAAAGCAAACTGACCCAGAAATACCACCAAGGGATAAAAGAAATGTCTGGTTAGCAGGCCAACTCTTAAGTGCTGATTTTTTCTTTTCTTTTCTTTTCTTTTCTTTCTTTTTTTTTTTTTTTTTTTTTTAAGGAAAAAGAAAAGATGAAAAGTGCCAAGCCACAAGATTAGCCTCCTCTGAGGCTCCTGGCATGCTAACTGGGGATCATGGATTTGTTAAGTAATCCTGTTCCTTTCCCTTGGTTAAATGGAAGCATTAAGTCATATGAAAGTGAAGTTGAGTCACAAACTTACGGGAAGATCACCAAAGTCTGAGTGGTAAAGTAAATGAAATGGGAAAAATGTGGATGCTATTATATTTCCATATGTGTAGGTTAGCTAGTCTAACGTTCTCCTTATGAAACAGAATCATTTCCTTTTTTAGAGTTCAAGGAGATTGTTCTACTTTGGGCTCATCTAAGTTTGACTATGTGATCATTTGAACAAACCTTAAGTTAAAAAACACTGTTACATTTTTTTTTTTTTTTTGAGGAATGAAAAGAATAATTAAACAGCATATTTCATGCTTCAAAAAGAAAAGAAATAAAATTCATTTATGTTGAACCGGTGTCACTGAGTACAAGCGAAATACAATGGACTTCATCAGCCTTTGACCCTGAGGTTTATGGATAGGTGTGGCTGGTGACTTTGTGCTTTTCTGAGCTAAAACATCATTGTCCAATTGGTAAATATTTTTCAAAAATGACAATGAAAACTCAATGGCAGTTTGCTAGCACCGGACAAAGAAAGTTAGGCACAAAGGGCTCAGTCCACACTAACTTAGCCGACTTGGCAAAAGCGAATAAAGCTGAAACATGAATCTCTTTTGAGTGGGATGCCAAGGGGAAGCCAGCTAATTCTCGAGCTGAAAGATGGGTCACACAGCTGATTATATGGCAATATTGCAGTGTCGTTACAGGAGCAGGCTCTTTCTCACACACGCTACGCATAAATCATGAGCATTCCCTGTCACACATGTGCAGCCACAGCTTATGCGATTCTTTTAGTAAGAAACGCATCAAAATGGAAACTCGGGTAACTTCAAGGTGGCTGGATTATAAGTGTTTTCATTTTCTTAATTTCTAACGTATTTTCCATTTTCTCCCCGCCCTGCCAATTCTTCTCATTCAGTCTCTTCATACACATCCATGTTTGCCTCCAAGGACCCCTGGATCCTTCTGAACCTTAATCCAGCCATGCCCCAAAGTGTCCCACTTCGCTTCTGACTCCCCAGTCCTTCTGTTGGCTCTCCATTCCTGAGTCCTAGCCCGCTAAGATTAGACTGTTCTTTACCCTGAGCTCTGAAGAAGGGTTTCCTTGTCTGGAACAGGAACACAAAACTGTGACATTACTGTTATCAGGCGGTGAGGCCCATGACCCCTCCCCTTGAATACGGCAGTCCTGTGATTGCCTGTTTCAACAAGGTGAATGTGGTTGGAGTGACGACATGAGGCTTACAAAGCTAAGACGAAGGGCAGTGGCCTTTCAGCTTGTTTTCGGGAAGGTTCGGTGCTGGCAGCCTTCAGCTGATGTGCAAGTCTGAGTCCCTGAGGCTCTACGCAGGGCACAGGCTCGTGGCCAGTGGAGGGATTATGCGTGAGCACTAAGCCCAACGAGCAGAGCCAAGAGCCCACTCTATGGGTATCCCTCAGTCTTGGGCTCTTCTCATCTGATGCCCCAGACACGGAGAAACAGTGTCAAGCTATTAATCCTGCACCCTGTCTGAGCTCCTCATGTGAGAATCTATGAACTTAAAAAAAAAAAAAGTGGTGTGGTAAACTGTACCACCAAATTTGGGATGATTTGTTACACAGCAGTAGTAACCAAAACAGAACTTGAGCCAGCCTTCTTTTACTTCTTCTTCTTCTTTTTTTTTTTTTTTTAATTTTTTTTTAGTTATACATGGTCACAATATCTTTATTTTGTTTTTTTATTTATTTTTATGTAGTGCTGAAGATCGAACCCAGGGCCTCACACATGTGAGGCATGCGCTCTGCCTCTGAGTCACAACCCCAGCCCTTGAGCCAGCCTTCTTACAAAAGGCTGAAGTTGGCTGGTCCTTTATGACCCAGGAGACAAATGGGTCACCCATTTCCCCAGGTTTTTTCCAAGTATTTCAGCAGCCTGAGAAAGAAAGTAGTTCCTGTTACAGAGATGTGCAAGGAGGCTCTAGGGATAGAGATTCCTCCTAGTAAGTGTTGTCCTTGCCTTCACAGGTCACATGGTAGCACACACTTATAATCCCAGCTACTCGGGAAGCTGAGGTCAGAGGATTACAAAAGCTGGGCCAGACTAGGAAAGTAAGCAAGACCTTGTATCAAAATATAAAACAAAAAGGGCTGAGGATGTAGCTCCATGGCAGAACACCCTGGGTTCTATTCCTAATAACACACATAATAACAATAATAATATAAATAATAACTTGAGGTTAGACATCTTAGATGAATCTTACACTGAACAGAAATTAAATATTTATTTATCCTAGAAAATCACTATCCACATTCTTTTTCATGTTCACTACAGATTAAAAGCAATGTGACTATTTCTAATTCAGCATATGGCTAGAAGAAAACAGCAAATGTCATACCATTTGTAAGGTTGAAAACTCACACTTTTTAAAATTTTTATTTATTTTATTTTTTTAGTTGTAGGTAGACACAATACCTTTACTCTGTTTATGTGGTGCTGAGGATCAAACCCAGGGCCTCACACATGCGAGATAAGTGCTCTACTGCTGAGCCATAGCCCCAGCCCCTGAAAACTCCCACTTAACCAAGAAAACTCTTTGAAATTAGAATCCAAAACTCAAAATCAAACAAAAAAAAATTGAATTGCATTGATGAAATTAAAATTATGTGTTAGCCGGGCGCGGTGGCGCACGCCTGTAATCCTAGCACTTTGGGAGGCTGAGACAGGAGAATCGCGAGTTCAAAGCCAGCCTCAGCAATGACGAGGCACTTAGCAACTCAGTGAGACCCTGTCTCTAAATAAAATACAAAAAAAAAAAAAAAAAGGGCTGGGGATGTGGCCCAGTGGTCGAGTGTCCCTGAGTTCAATCTCCGGTACCACACACACACAAAAAAATTATGTGTTAGACTCTACTATTTTCTGCCTCATCCAAAGATGTCATTTCCTTCCCAAGAAATTCCATGAAAATTTCAAATAATGCTCTACCAACTTAATTCACAGTTCAGTTTGTCTAATGTGTGTCCTTGGGGACAGCTGGCTGGGAGCTGTTCAGATTCTGAGGCAGGTGGAAGGTTTGGGTGCGGCTTTGGGCCTGTGGAGGGTCAAGGGCCCAGGGGATGGGCTGTGAGAAGAACTCCCTGCAGAAGCAGGACATCCCAAGGCTAAAAGGGGATTTACACATCATTAAGAAATCACGTTAATGTTATGAAATCATGTTAACTTTCACAATCAGCTGTTTTTTACTCCTGAAATGCACCAAGTGACTAGTGGTAGCATCAGTGATGTCAAATGGTGCTAACAGAGCCTTGTGGTGATTCAGGGCTATGTGAAGCCTCACCTTCCACAACAGCCTCTTCACAAGGTCAGGAGGCCCAAACAGAACTTTCCTCAAGTGACCAGCCAAGGGTCACATAAATTTCTTTTATGGGTGGACACGTGAAAGCCTTAGCAACACTGGACAACCAGGTTGTAACGTTGACTTAGTGGTCTCCCCGGCAACTCTGATGTACTTAGGAGCACCCACTGCTCCGTGCTTTTTCAATATTTTAGCATGTGTTTTTCGCAAACCTCTGCAAAAAGAAAATTAATGCTAACATTAAACAAAAGGCCAAGTTTGTGGGGACCTTCTTCTCACATCAGCGCTTAAAATCTCTCCTAGAACAACACTGGATTGAGTTTAGACTGAGGAAAAAAATTATTTCAGTTGCTTGTAAAGATTAATTATTAAAATATTATTAAAACTTTACTGAATTTGAGACAATATTGTGGTTATGCTGTTTGGTAAGATTTTTTTACTTAATGCTAAATAAAATTTAAGTTTAAAATAATTTAAGAATCTGAAGATTTCTGAATACACGAATACCATCACAAATCATGCACTGTCTGGACAAATTGCTAGTCAGGCTGTTTTGGGTAATGGAATTTCAAAATCTGGTGATGTCTTTACAGGAACACCATACACTTAGAATTTCTTATCCTTCTCTGTCCTTCACAAAACCCAAAAGTAAACAATGCCACTGGGCAGAGTTTGGTAGTTCTCTCTGTCTAGAGATGGATAATACAAGCTTACATATCAAAAATATCCCTATGGACTAAAATAGCCCTTAATATCAAACAGTTGGGATTTTACAATCTACAGTTTTCATCTCACACCTTTTATGAAATTTTTTGAGATGATTAAATTATTTAATAATCATGTTTTGAAATTTTACTCTATACATCTTAAATTTAAATCTTATTATTTTTTAGGCAGATGCTCTTTTATTAAGACAGTTGTAGGGAATTATTAAATAAATAATAAATAATTATTATTATTTAGCAGAGAATTGATTTTAGAGTAAAATTAATATATTAAAATGATAAAGATTCCAACTAAAGTTTATTGAATGTCTACTACATTGTAGGCACTGTTAATGTGTTTTATAGGAAGTGGCTTAATGCTTATAAACACTGGATGATACAGGCACAACTATTACTGAGGCAAAAAGACTAGGTCATTTGCTCAAGGTCATATTCAAGAGCTTGCTTTTTAATCAACTACAACTCTGTGAAAGGTAAAATTGAGATTGTGGTGGGCTACCTTTATTTTGCTCTCACTAGAGCCTATTGCATTAAGTACGTTCTGCTTTAATTGTTTATCTATTCTTTGGATGGACTTCAAGACAAAGTTAATAAGCACTGTATTTATGTAAAATTATATTTTTATCCCTTGGTTCCAGAGTAGCTCTATGTTCCCTTTCCTCCTTTTATAAACTGGAGTTTAGAACAGGGAAAAAAGAAGGTATAACAAGTTAGAATGTTACTAACAATTCATGTTTTGACAATGATTATGAGTTCATCCGGAAAAATTCTAATAGCATACAAAAATTCTAAATTAAGAGCTAAAACAAAATAGGAATTGCATTTAGTACTGTTCTATAAAAGTAAGTTAGGATTGACCAACGAGGAAGGAGCTCAGAGAAAGCAACATAGGGTGCACACATAAGAAAAGAAATATTGCTTTTGTAATAATAAGAAGTCATGCCCTGAGATGTTCTAATTTGTGAGCTTTCTGAGTGCTTGCTATGGACCTGACAAGGAACCCTGAGTCCAAGGCAGACAGACCAATAAAATATCAGACTTTTTCATCAAGGGTGAAGGAGTAGGACACAGACTGAACAGAGATATTTAAAATTTGAAAACAAAGGAAATACTGATGTAACCGAGATTGTTAATGTATGTAAAACAATGGTAGTATTGCAATACCCCTAGATCCGCTGAAATCAGCTAAGGCCTGGACACACTTGGACATAAATTCTTTAAATAACAAAGTGCTTAAATTGTCTTTCAGAAAAAGCCTCCAGAATCCACTAAGGAGGGTTTGGAACTGAATTTTCAAGGATAGACATGTGCAGAAGAAACCAGCTCCTCCAGTCAGTGACCTTTTGATGTCACAAGCCTAAACTCCCCTGCACAGAAGATATTTCCCCCAGGAAAAGAAACACCTGATCTTCGAAGAGGCAGGAGGACTGTCGACATGTGTGTGAATGACCCCTACAACTCCCCTTTCTCACCATCCAATCAAAGAAGCAGCTTCTCCCCTCTTCTTCCTGTAACCTCCCCAACTACGAGGCACATTTGAACTCCTGTTCGGCTCCTGACTTCCTTGCCAGTTGACTGCAACATGAACCTTTTTCATTCTGCAAAATCCTGAGCCATAGCATTGGCTATAGCATTGTGCCTCAGGCAGTCAGTGAGTCCTTGTGACAGAACAGAACTTTTGTGAGAAGAGGAGTTACAGACAGAAATCTGAATTTTGGTTAAATCTTTTTTTTTTTTCTTTGTACCCTTTTTTAAAATTTCAATTTGTTATATATGACAACAGAATGCATTACAATTCATATTGCACATATAGAGCACAATTTATCATAGCTCTGGTGTAGAGTCACATCATTCATGTCTTCAAACATGTGCTTAGGATAATGGTGACCATCACATTCCACAGTCTTTAAATTTAAATCTTATTAAAAACAGTTTTAACAAGACTATGTTTTAACTTAGAATTTTTTCCATTCTACTTTTAATGTGCTTAAAATTTATTTAAATTTTTTATTCGACATCCACAAAGTATTCTGCTTCTAAGAAGTCTTGGAGGGTTTTTTTTTTTATAATGTGTGCTATGTTGTTTTATTGTCTATAAGTTGGCTTGGTATTATGTGTGCAAATCATTATAAATATAAATGGAAAAATTTTATGCTATAAAATCCTTTTTTAGGCTGGGGCAGAGCGCTTGCCTTGCATGTGTGAGGCACTGGGTTTGATCCTCAGCACTGCATAAAAATAAACAAATAAAATAAAGGCATGCTGTCCATCTATAACTACAAAATAAATTTTTAAAAAATCCTTTTTATTAAAGACATTTTTGCAATAATATAGAAAGGATGCATTCTCCTTCAAAAGTTAAGGAATCAGTCCATTGGTACTAAGTGTGAAACTTCATTGAAAACAAATAGCACTTGGTTTTATTTTCTTTCCCAACTTAGACGCATTATACATTATCTTTAATAGATTTTTATACACCATATGTAATATTTACTTACAATATTTACAGACACATTTTGATACTCTCCAATTATGATAATGCAATTCTCAGGAAAGTTATATAATTATTCCTACACGATGAAGTAGCTGTTTCTGATTATTTTAAGAGAACATGTGTTGGATTGCTGCACAGTTTAAGGTGTTAGTGTTGGTTCTCCTGCATTCCCTGTCCTGACTCTGGGTCAAACCTTCTTGCTGTGATGGAGGCTCACAACCACTACTGAAAAGAGATTATTTCTTTTTTCTTTCTTTCTTTCTTTTTTTAATATTTTTTAGTTGTCAATGGATCTTTATTTATATGTGGTGCTGGGAATCGAACCCTGTGTTTCATACATGCTGGGCAAGTGCTCTACCACTGAGCCACAACCCCAGCCCAAGAGATTATTTCTTAAAAATGTTTTCTACCATAAGAGAAACAAAAAGAATCCTATTTTAATACTATTCCCCTTTATAGTAAGAAGTAAAAGAGATGCCTCTGTGCTATCTTTGTATCCAAAGGAAGCATCCCTTCAATTCAATCCCAAGGCCCTACAGGGTGGTTGGGAGGTTATTTTTTAACAGTCAATCTGATCACATCCCTGCCTTATTTCAAACTGTTCAGTGATTTCCAGTTGACATTTATATAAAGGCCAGATCTCTTCCACCTACCTCATTCCAACTCCACCCTGCCCTGTTAGTCCTGTCTCTTACCCCATAGCCCCTTGCTTACTAAGAGTCTGCTGTACGTATTTGCTCTCCTGCTTTAAGACCTGCAAATCCCAGGAATACCCTCTCCCTAATTCTCCCTTCATCCAGCAAATCTTACTCACACTTCATGCCTTTGTTTAAACATCTTTACTCAAAGCCTTCCCTAGAGTCACCCTCCACACCTGCCCATGCCCAGGCCCTCCATGCTTCTCTGTTTCATCACGTTAGACACGTTTGGAATCCTTTCTCCACCTTTGTCCTCTCTTATAGATTGGACATTCCAAGCAGGACAGAAAACACACCTGATCAGTTCAACACTTTCTCTCCCCAGGACTCAGTATACTCACAATGCACAAAGTTTTACAGAGAAGTAATTAATGCATTTGGCATTCAATAAAGCATCAACATGCTTTAATAAAGGCCCTTAGAACTGCATCTATTGACTTAAAAAACCCAAAGTGCATTGCATTTCTTTAAAGGGCAGCGTGAATAGTCCAGGGTAGTTTAGTTGGAACCACAAATCTGTCCTTGCTAACAGATAACTATAGGCTATATACAAAGATCTCTCAACAACATTTCTCCCTGGATCACCTCCATCCCACAAACTAAATTTTATTTTGAAATTTTATTTTGGTTTAATTACACAATTACATTAAAATGAACAGCAGATCTTTCAAGTTATCAAATATGCATACATGAACACCACACCAATCAAGATTGAGAACATCTCTATCCCCAGGGAAAGTTTCCTCTTATTTTTTCCAGGTAATGCCCCACCTACCCCAGCAGCAGCCCTATTCTGACTTCAACTCCCAATGGAGTGTTACTCATCAGTACATACTTTGGATGTATATCAAAAGTGTTAGGTTGAGTGAAAATGGATGAATATTTAAAATGCATTATTGAAAAGTACAAAAAAGTTAGCTTATTTCTTCAAATACTTCTTATTCTCCAAAGGTCATCCAACATAGTGTACTAGTTTTTATTTTTATTTTTTTCTAGCTCAATTGTATAATGATTGCTAGAGACACACAAAATTTACTTATTTACAAGATAAAAAAAAAAAAAAAAAACAAGTAGATGTTTAAAGAAGTTTTAGGTGCCTTTGAGCCTTCAGGTATATAACCTATTATCCTTAAGGGAAAAAGCCCCTAAACAAACACAAGCAAAAACCCAAAACAAAACCCCTCACAACTCAGCATCCTGGAGAAATAGCAAATCTTTCATTGCATAATAAGCAATTTATGAGAAAGTGAATGTCTTCTGAGGTATTCATCAAGAATCATGTTATAAATGTTTATAGAGAATTAATTGAGTTTAATGAATATGGCTATGTATTTTATTAAAGTCAGAAAACAAACAATTTTATAAATCAGTTATAATTTCAAGAGCTGGCTTCATGGTTGCTATAAGTCAATTTTGTAAGTCAAGCCTCCTGTTTTCTATTGACTTCTATTATCAAAAAATAGAATTATTCCAAAAAACCCCACTTTGGTTCTTATTATGTATTGTTTCAAATTTGATAATACATCAAATTTATTTTTAAATCATAATTTTGAAGATGCCAATTTGGGGGAGTATAAGATTTATGTCTCAACATAAAAATACAAAGTGACATTATTTTTTGTTTAAAATAATGAGAGATTTCTTCTGAAAAAAAAATTACAGCTCAGCTGAACCCCCTTACTGGAATGAAAATATGAGTAGTTACTCTTCCCTGAATAATACTTCTTTATGACAATCAAGATTTTATTATTGTCAATGTCAGCTTCCCACCATTAAAGCTAAAAAGAAGTGAAAAGAGAGTAGCAATTAAAAACAGAAAAATGCAAGTATAATAACTTTGCAATTGGTGATTGGGTTAAAAATTATACAAGGAGTGTCAATATCTCATTTTATTAATCACTCTATAGTAAAATATAGTAAAATAGGTGTGTGTCAATTACCGAAACCTGGGTTAGGAAAGGGAACCGGTGAATTAGGTCTTTATATGTAACAGAATCAGGAGGAAAAGGTAAATGCTCTCATTCATTCATCAGGTAGTTAATGCAGAACTGTGATTTTCAAGGCACGGTGCCAGGGCCTTGGGGGATACAAACATGAATCAGGCATGTTCCTCCCTCAAACGAAAATACACCTTACATGAGGAACTAAGTACGCTCTGAAACAGCAAATGCCAAGGAGGGAGTCACAAAAAATGCCAGGCTGGGCAGACATGGAGGGGTCTTTTGCAGATTCAGAAATCTGGGGTCCCTTGAATAAATAAAATTATTAACTGCTTCCCTTTTCCTTTTGGAATGTTGATACCCCCAAGTTCATTCCTTAGTGACTAAGTTCATTTCAATGATACAGTTTTTAAAAAATGTATATATAAAATGATGATCGCTCAAATGTATATAAAGCTTTATAAAGCTAAACAAAGCAACTCTTGTTAAGAAAAGGGCTCATTTTTTGGCCCTATCAAATTCTTTGGAATGTGGGGTTAAGTGATAGGGCTATAAGAAAAAGGATTGCTTTATAATCTGCATAGGAAGGTGTGTCCCCTGTCCCACTGGATTGGACAGCAATCTCTCCTTCCTTTGAATCCAAACCCCAGTAACCTGGATATTTATTCCCTATAGAATATGAGGATAGAATATGGGACTAAGGACCTCACATCAAATCAGTGCAATGGAGGGCAACAAACAGAAAATACGACCCTTAAACAAATCTCTACTCACTGAATAGTAAGGCCCACGCGCTTCTTCTACCCACCCTCCTCAGGAGCCAGCTACAACAGCCAGGCTGAAAAGCTATATCTCTCATATACTCAGGAAATGAAAGCCTTCTTCTATAGAGAGGTTGCATCAAGACGAAAGAAGGACACTGACATTTGGAACTCTTCCCAAGCAAAATGCTCAGGTCCCCCCACCTTCCATCACCAGCTGACCAAAACCACCAGTGCACTCTGAGCTCTCTGTGACCTTTTGAGCACCTCACTCCCATAGGAACAAAATGTCAAGGATAATCAGGGGGTAGAGCGCCACATAAACACAGTAGCCAAAGCAAACAAAGGAGCACTCGTAAAATAATAGATACTCCCTCATACACAAACACTATCTTTAAGGAAGGAAAAGAAGGTGTATTTGGAATATATGAATTAGGTGCTTTTTGAAGATGACTATTCAGAAAGTAAGATAGAGCCCCTAAGATTTAAAAGATGTCACCACACATTTGGAGTGGAAGATAAATTTATAGACTTTTCTGAGAGATTTGGGGATGTAGCTCAGTGATAGTTCTCTTGCTTAGTCTGAACGAGGCTGGGTTCAATCCCCAACACTACCCCAAAAAAGAGAAAACAGAAAAGAATTTCTAAGACAGTAAAGCAAAAAGGCAAAGAAATGGAAAACAGGAGACTAGAAGAAAAGGAAATTAGTGGATCAAGGTAGGAGACAGAGTAGAGAAAATGGAGTGGAACAACTTTGCAAGAAATGCTAGAACTGCTGCAAGCTTTTTGGTACAGCGGAAGAATCAGCAAAGAGCCAACAGCATCAGAGGAAAATAGATATAGAGACCTAACCTATGAGTCCTGGGGACTTTTCCATCCCTGGACACCTAGGCATGTATTTACTTAATTCAAGGTGCATCATAGTGTCCCTGTGAATTTTAGGATAGAGAGGCACAGAAGATTTTAATGGGGGAAGGAGAGAGAGAGAGAATATATACTTAACACAGGACTGATCAGAAGTCATTATGACATGGAACAATTGATCCAAAGTTCCAGATGAAAGTGACATCCAGCCCAAAATTATAGTATTCAATAAAATTGACATTTAAAGTATGAGAGTGGACTGGAGGATTTTTTTCAAGTTTCCAAAACAGACTCTGTCCATGTGATTCAGAGAAAGCGTACCCCCCCATTCACAGGTCCCAGAATAGATCCCGATGAGCAAAACATGAGTGGTAATCATTTCCCCCAGCATGATTGGTTTAAGAATAACTAGGGAACCTACTTCTGGCCAATAATTCAAGGACAAGTCTTTTGGGTACCTTCTGGGCAAAGACAGGTTTATTCCTGTTCCTTTTATTTTTCTGGATAACTTTCTGTCAACATCATGCCAGAACTGCTACAAACGTTTTGGTACCAGCTTAAAATTCATTACAGGGAAGAGCCAGTGGCATGGAAGAAAAATAGACCTAATACACTGTGCGTGGGGACTTTCCTACTCCTGGTCACCTAGGCATGCACAATGATACATTTTGTTTCATTTCAGTCAAATCAGGAGGCTGAGAAAACAGGCCAGGAGTATAGATACTAAGTGGGGTATTAGGATTGGAACCCAAGTTGGCCTGAGTCAAAGACTTAAGATGAACGCAATGGCATATCGCAATTGCTGAAGTATCTTCAGAGATCCTTTAGGAAGGCAAATCAACTTGGTAAGAGATAAATTAAGGAATATGAAAATTAGGTGACACACCCTATTTATTGGTCAACAGTAAAGAAAATGCTGGGGGGTGAGCCTAATAAATGATCTTCCATTGCTTTATTCTTGCAATAAATAATATAACATTTTTGATTTTTTTTTTTTTTTTTTTTTTTTTTTTTTTTTTTTTTTTTTTTTAGGTAACTGATGTATCACAGTTATTTCCTTGGTCTGTTTTATATGTTTTTGAAAAGACTGATACTCAGAATTAACATGGACAAAAAAAGGACACAAAAGAACATAAGTTTTACAACTTTTATTATTTAATTATTTAACAATATAAAATAAACCTTATCATTATAAGCGATAAAAATATCTTGAAAGAATAATTTGAATTAGTATTTACTTATGATATTGAAATATCTTTAAACTCTTCTAGTATGCAAAATTTACAGCCTTTATTTTTTTCTCTAGTAAATTTTTATTTAGATATACTATAGACTTAGAAAACTCAATTTGATTTAATTTATCATTTAGAAGAGTGATTTGCTTGTGCATGTAGGTTTTCAAGGAGGAGTCTAACTTGTCTTGGGATCATGAGAATGTCTCGAATACAGTGCCTGCATGGTAACTGTTTGTTGACTGATTTTGGGCAATCTCACTGTATGGAGACTAGTTACAACTGATTTGTTTTGAATAAGGCAAAAATGATAATTTTTTTTTCACTATTTCAATCATTTAGTATAGTACATGTTATTTTTAATTTTTCAAACTGAAGAATTCAAAGGAGGCATTAACATAATTGATTCCATAATATTTTTTATTTGCAGATTTAAAAATTTTAAGAAAAAATAATTCTTAAATATTTGTACTTTAAATAATTATTTTGCCTTTTATAGTCTATGCCTAATATAATTTTTACTTTTTTTAGTATGTAGTAATTAAACTTTGCACCTAGTGTTTTTTTCTTTTAATTTTGAGATAAAATTGATGTTAATTAGCTCTAAATCATGATTTTTTTTTAAAGAATCATATTAATGCCTGGAAAAAGATAAGAGAGCCCACACATATTAAAAACGTAATACTACAGCAGTGATTAAGAAAAACACTGTGATTAAGTAAAAGATAAATTAGAGGGCAGACACCAAATGACTACCCTCTGACTCTAGCATGGTGGGATGGTAATGTCAGATAACTTTACAAAATACAATGCCCACAGGGAGTCCACAGCCCAGTTCACATGCAGTAAGCAGAAGGGCTGAGTGATCATTAGGGCCAACTTCAAAAAGGAGGAAGCCGCTCTGCGCATTGTGATCTATGCTTGCAACGCAGAAAATTACACCTGAGGCAAAGCAAGCCTTCCTGAACCCTGGAATACACCAGGGAGGCCACACAGACTTTTGAGGTGGTTCATGCAGACTTGGCAAGGCACGGCGGGTCGGCCAATGCCCTGCTTTTCTCTTTTGGCACATCCTTTAAAGTAAATTCCCCTCTCTTTCAGTTCTACTGCAAAAGTATTTCCTTCAGTGTGTGCCACAGAATGCATATCCCAGATTTTAGGAGTGATGGATGACAAGAGTGTTAGCACTTTAATGGCATATATTCAAAAGAATGTCCACTTTCATAAGACCAAATCTTTACACTTTATTATTATTTCCTCCTTTGTTTTTTATAAACTATTATAGTTATTTACACTTTTTTAATGTAATGGATTTTTGTATTTTCCCAGTTAGGCTGTGCTTTTGGAGAAATCACCAAGTAGCATTATTTAAAACTCAAAGTGTTCTGGTTAAATCAAATACTAGTAACCAACATTCATTAAATCCAGGCTGGCCATAACCAGATCTACCAGAATAAGGAAGACCTGGACCAGTAGCCCACCAGCCCCAGAGACCCCCCAATAGCAGGTGGTAAGATATGGTAAAGCCTCAGGAGGCCTTGAGAGGGTTCAGAGGTGTAGAGAAATACAGGACTCCATTCTCTGGAAATTCAGCTGGGATGTAAGGAGAGGTCTCAGACCGAGATGAATTAAGCTGTCAGACAGGGATCCAAGACAGTGACTAAGATCTTTGAGCTAAGGTGTGTAAGGAAGTGCTGAGTCACAGGGGGATTAAGTAATGCTCCCTTTATTGGAAATTGAACACAGAATGCAGCCAGGAGGGCTCAGGAAAGTCCAGCTCTAGGCTGAGTCCAGGAATTATTGATCAGAGAGAGACTCCTTATATTCTCAGTACTAATGGAAAGGATTGGTTCTAGATTCTAGAAGTTGGACAACCAAAATTTAAATAGGGATCTATTATGTATACTATTTTATATATATATATGAAAAATTATAAGAGTTACAAAACACGGTGAAGAAGCGAGTACTTATTTAGCATAAGAAAAGAAAATGTAATAATTTACTGGATCCTTGGAACTCAGGCCCTGTTTTATGAGATCTCCATAGGCCGTTTCTGAGAAATTCTTCCTTAATGATTCTTCCTGATTACAACCTGGCTTCCTTCCCAGCCCAGGGTGTTGTACAACTCCCAATCATTCCTAACAGTCAGAGGGCTCTAACTGACACTTGAGCTTCATTAGTCTCAGGGTGAACATGCCTCCAGGCATCACTCAAACAGGACACTGACAAATTGTGAAAGCAGACAGCCAAAAAAAAAAAAAAAAAAAAAAAAAAAAATCATTAGAAACTATTAATGAACAAGGAAATGTGGACAGAATGCTGTGGTTCATCACAATGAGTGCCATTCTGGTGTTATCTCTGCCAACAAATATGTGGCAGCGTGGAACTTTGGTGAAACATGTTTGAAAGACTGAATGCAGACACCACAAATGTCTGCCCCTGACCCTGGACGGTGAGTCACAGCCCTGCCGGTTCTGTCCCAATCATCTCAGCTCATCCCAACACATCTGCTAGGATCATCTTTAGAGTCCTTGTGCACTATCTGGCTCTCTGTGTGATCCTGGCCTGCACTTTTTATTTGAACTTGGCTGAGTTTAGTTTTACATCTGACATCATTTTCCTAGGTAACAAGGATTTCACAACTCACATCCGTGTAGGGAAGATTCCAGATGAACATGCTAAGATGACTAAAACATATAATCAAGGTTAAAAAAGCAATATTTAGTCTAGAAGTGTTGAATGAGAACCCAGGATTTATGTGCTTTTTAATTTTTTTTTTTCTTTTAAAGTGTACTTATTTTTTCCCAAAGACAAATCAGAAATCACAGGAGTCAAAAAAAAACCTTAGCAGAAAACTGAGACTCCTGTGAGAAGTACCTGAATTTGTTGATGAAGAAATCTATTTGGCCCTTCTTGTGTTAGCATCTTCATACTGGATTTGTTTGAAAGGATGTCCCACCTACAAACAGTCACCTGGTAAATCATTCCCTTCAAATTACAGCTTAAGGAATTTAAAAAGAAAACTGGTGGGGCCCGCGGAAGATGCTACAAACCTCTCATATATGAAGGGCAGCTTCAGCTTTGTGGCAACTTGATCACCCTAAAATTAGAATGGCCGCACCCAGACACACGCAGGAGAGGCTTGATTTAGACTGTAGAGTCACCGGGTGAAGGCTGCGCTTCAAAAGGGTGAACTGGCTTCATCTCTTGCTTCTGTGTCCATGCAAAGTGTGGATGTTCAACTTGTGTTCCTAATGCTAGAGATCAATGACGTCTCCCTTTATAAGTATTTTTCCTAGCTGTCTGACTTTGTCAAACTCCTTTTGTGACTTTTTTTCTCCCTCCCCAAATCGGTTTGCTATCTCTGAGTGTCCATTCTGGCCTGTCTGGTTGTTTTTCTGTCTCATCTATTTCATTTAGCTTTTCCCTCCCTGTTTCCCCCCATGGTTGCTACGTGTGTTCTCTGAGTATAATTGCTCATTCTCCAACAGATATTCATTGAATAACTCTTCTTTTTTTTTTTCTCGCACGTCCACATTCAAACCATCCAATTTTTGTTGCCTGTACATTCAAACCTCTCTAGAAATGGCTATAACCTGGTTAAAGTCACCATCTCTTGGCTGGGCCGTGGCACTTGCCTTCAGATTGGTCTCCAGGCTTTGGGTATCATTTTTCCATTCCTCCTCTCACCTGGCAGATGTAATCTGACCCCTTTCAAACCCTACTTCAGAGTCTGCTCCTACTCTGCTCACAATTTTTCAGTTCATTCAGAGAAAAGGACAAAGTTAGTAAAGGACTATCTTTGTGCCTGTCTGCCTCTGTCCTACTTTTACCTATTGGGCTTCATGCCTTACTCTTCTTACCCACAATCCCAGGACCCTTCTTGCCCTCTTGCCTTTTTACAACACCCCAGATACGTCCTGGCTTCAGGGTCCTTGCATATTCCTGTTTCTTCTGCTTGGCTCACAGCTCCCCACAGAGTGCAGCCACCTCTTTTCTCATTATGTCCTTGCTTGAGTATTACCTTCTCAGGGGGGCCTTGAGGTTTCAGCCTACTCCCTCTTTCTTGGTCCTTTCTATTTACTTTTCCTGATTCACTTTCTGTGTATAACTCATTACCATATATCTTCATTATCTCTTTCTTCATTGGTGAGTAAATGTTCCATAAAGAGAGTTTATTTTTTCTTTTCTCTGATATTTAAGGAAGTGGGTAATAAACTGTCACAGAAGGGAGAGATTTGCTAAAGGATTTAGAGAGCATAATGGAGAGCAATTAACCCTTCTATGGTTGGGCAAGATCCTCTAATAAGGCGTGGTATAAGAGGTGGTGCCTGAGCTTGGGAGATGCTGGTCTGAGGAAGGGAGGAGAAGAGGCCCCTGGGCCTTTCTTGTACAGAGGAGAAGAGGGGGGGCTCAGCAACTGCTGCTGGTGCTCCTCTCATTTCTTTACCTCCCTCACCACTTCTGAGCAAGCCAATCTGGCTTCTCATGGTCAAGAGTATTATTCAGCTAGCTTTAAAGAAGAGTGAAATTATGGCATTTGCCAGTAAATGGTTGGAATTGGAGAATATCATGCTAAGCGAAATAAGCCAATCCCACAAAACCAAAGGCCGGCATGTTTTCTCTAATATGTGGATGCTAATTCACAATAAGGCTGGGGGCACTGGGGAAAAATAGTGTTACCTTAGATTAGGTAGAGGGAAGTGATGGGAGGAGGGCAGGGAGGGGATGTGAGGATTGGAAAGATAGTGGAATGAAACAGACATTATGACTGTATGTATGTATGTGACTACATGACCAATATGATTCTGCAACCTGTACACTTTGAAAAATAAAAATTACATCCCATCTATCTATGATATATCACAGTGCATAAATGCATTCTATTGTCATGTATAACTAATTAAAACAAATTTAAAAAATTTAAAAAATGTACAATATCATGGAAGGGCTGCTATGCCTTTGAGCAGAGCAGGCTGGGAATGCCTGGGAATTAATAAGTGCATCTGAGCCCTTAAATCAATGACTAATTGGTCTTGGAGCATTTATGTTCCAGTTCTCTTGCTAACTAGGCAGGCTACTTTTGAGGGATAATCTGTACATCCACTCTGTAGGACTAAGCTCCAGGCTCCCACTGCATTAGATTTACAAATGCCTCTAGTACAGGCTGCCTTCTTTTTCCTGTGCCACTTCACCTTGCTAATATTTTTTCCTTTAAAATCCCACAAAGTGCTGTTCCTTGAATCTTGGCTCCATATTGGCCTCTGGAGGAATCTAAATGAAGACACTGATTTCTACCCAAACTCTAGAGAATAATCACAGTGAACAATTAGAGAGATAATAATGAAAACCAAATTGGTTGGGTATAGGAGCTAGAAAACAGATGACTTAGTTTCATAATGAAATAATTTGAATTCTAGGAATTTGAATTGTTTCTAAATACTTAATGAAACCTTTGAGTTTGAAGGTGAAGTAATCAAAAGGATAACTGAGTGTGATCCATCTAATTGATCTAGCTGTTACATACAGTGGTACTGCCAGTTACAGAAAAGCTCAAGAGGCACCCCTGGGGTACATTTGATAGTACATTAGTGAGGTGACAGAGAGAATGGAAAGGGAGAGATGGAGATAAAATGTGAAGGGGAAAAAATGACAGGATTTAGAGTCCAGCTGTGTGAGTTGGCAGATGTCTGGGGGTGGGGGCAGAAAAAGACAAAAAAAAAAAAAAAAAAAAATGTCTGAAGTCCGATGAGTGATAGAGCAGCAGTATCATTAACAGAGACGAAGAAGCTGGGAAAGGGCTCTGGTTTGGTGCGTTAAAGACATGGTGTGCTTCTGCCAATGGAAATCCAAGTAGAAATGTTCCACAGACGGCTGGGCAGGCAATTTTACAAGAAAGCAGGAAGAATTTGGTTTCAGAATCTGGGCACTTTCAGAGGACCATTGAAGCATTTGGCTATTTTGAAAATCCCAAAGAAGCACTTGTTTTACACAAGCCTTGGAGTCCTGACCTTGTGATTCTTAACAGAGAAGAAGGACGGTCATAGTAACCAGCAACGACAGGCACACATCACAGTTAGAACATGTGCACCGGTGCATGGGGAAGATGGGCAGCAGAAATCCAGGTTCTGGCCATGCATGTTCTCCACGATACAGGAGAATCCAGGAATCAAAAGTGAAGTTCAAGAAATTTGGCAGAGACAAATGTAGAATTCTGGAGATCTGGCCAAATCTCCAACCATTCCTAGTAAGACATTGGGACTCTGAGGACACACAGTTTTCTGAGCAGCACTTGCTACACAGGGAAGGATGTTATTAAGGAATCCGCCTCTCAACATTTTTTTTTCTTCAGACTAAGTAAGACCTATAACATTCCTGTCACAGGTCATAATTTCTATTTCTATAATTATTTCTACTCTTCTCTGAACTTTCTCCAATGTTCCTTGTCTTTTAAAAAACTAAAATCAGAACTTCAAAACACAGTAATAACTAACTGGCTTAGTTCTGGGCACAGGAAATGATTCTTCTTCTAAAATGTCACACCCAGGCAAAATTTCTTAACAGGTTTTACTACCTGCTTTTTTTTCCTGTTTTTTTTTTTTTTTTTTTTTTTGTTTGTTTGTTTTTCTCCCCCTCCTCCACCCCTCCCCCTCTCCTTCCCCCTCCCCCTCCTGTACTTGGGATTGAACACTGGGCCTCCTGCTTGCCTAGCAAGTTCTCTATGGAGATCTCCACTTGATTTTAAATCTGTCATTTGTTGTTTATCTTATCATAATATTATGCTGATTTTAGACAAAACGGTATCACAATGGAATATATCATTTTCAATGATTTTTTGGTGTCAATTTCAAAAGCTCTGAGCTGGAATGGGTGTTGGCTTCAGAGTGTGCTTTTCCAAGTTTCAGGAGGATTTCGGTGGAAGATTCTAGACTATTACGACTGATTCTCTTTTCTCCCATACAGTGGCTCATGGCATGGAACATATGAAGCAAAGTTATCTAACTTTTGCTGTAATCTGCACTTTTGCCCCTAATCACTTCAATAGTTTAACCCTGGGCTAGGTAAAATGTGAGGGCAGAGAGGAAAGAAGGAATACAGTTAGACATTTGTCAAAGCTGGAAGCAATGGGGGGAAGCGTTCGCCCAGGAGCGCGGAGCCTGCTCCCGGGAGTATTTTTCCATGTGGACTGGAGGGAGATCTTGTAGGAAACAGCCCCGGGTTACACGCGCTGGGCTCCAATTCCACAGGATTTACAAGCCTCATTGCTGGAAAGAGTCTACAGCTCTCGCGGCCCTAGCGGTGGACGATGTTCACTGACAGTAAAGTTTCTGTTTTAACAGAGTGAAATAAAAACACGGCCTTCGCCTTACAGGGTGGTGAAACCTGCCCTCTGAATTAAAGGGTCGGGGGACCCAATTCCATGGCTTAGGGCCTGGCCAGCTCCCGTTTGGCTAGGGTCGCAGCGGATCCGCGGTCACTCCGACTGCGGGGAGCCTCCAGGTCCCTGCAGAGCGAACCCTCAGCCTCTGGGGCTGCGGTGGAAGGTTCTGGTGCGCAGGCAGCCCAGAGCTCGGGAGAGGGGGGCGCTGCCCGCCAGCCCGACTCGCGGGGCTCCTCCCCCTCTCCCGGCCCACTCGCAAACCCCAGTACAAGGTCCCCTGTTCCGGCCAGCCGCGCTGCGTGAGCCTCCACACGTCGCCGCAGACAGCTCCTTAAATAGGGTCCGACTTGAGCAAACCGTCCCAGACGTGGGGCCCGGGGGGCCAGCGCAGGCGACCGCAGCGGCGGCGGGTCAGCGGGCGGCCAATCGCCAGGGCGCGGCCCGCCCTGTCACCTCCCCCTCGGGGAGTCTATAAGGTCCCGGCGCCCGCGGCTGCGCGCCTCCGCCTCGCCCGGCCCTGTCTGCTTTCTCCCCGCCGCCGGGACTGCCGCCGCCGGCCGGGCTCATCTTGCGGGACCGCTGCGGTCCGCAATCGCCAACCTCGGGCGGACCAGGGGGTCGCTGCGCTCTCGCGAGAAGTGCGCGGCTGCAGGGCAGAGGGGGTGCCGGAGCCGGCGCGGGCCCTGCAGGGGCGGAAGATGGGGAGGTGCGCTGTGAAGTCCCAGCTGCTGCTGCTGCTGGCGCTCGTCCTCCAGCCCTGGAATCCTTGCCTTGGGGACAACTCGGAGAAGCCCTCCAGTATCCCGGCAGGTGAGCATCCCGGCAGTCCGCCGCTGTCCCCAGAGGCTTGGTGGGATGGACAGTTCATTCATCCTCCCGCCCTTTTCATAAGCTTGCCAGGTGCTTAGGGGAGGGCCTGTCTCTGCTCCCCAGGACCGCCAAGGTGAGTGGGGTAGACTGACCCTCCTCCCCAGGACCGCTGAAGTGTTCCCCAGAACTGCACCCGGGAGGCGCTGGTCCCCTCGCAAGTGTGGGAACACCCACCCTCGTCGTCTCTAGGAGTGTCTCTGTGAACTGAGTGCGCCCAGATTTTGCTTCGGAATTAAGTTGGGGTTTCCTTTTGGTTTTCCCGAATCACTGGACACCCACACCTTACCTGCTGCTGCTCTCCTTTCTGCTGCTTTTCAGAAGTTGGCATGCTTTATCTGGACCGGGCAGTACTCCCTTTGTGACCTAAACACGGGACTCAGTGTAGTTTCTGATTGATGGTGACACATTCCTTCCAGTGCCCCAGGAAGCTGCTGGTAACACCTACCTCTTGCCAAAATCAACCTTCAAAAACCGTGGTTGTATTCTGAAAGGCTTCCCGGCCACCTGGCACGTCTAGGAGGCAGCTTTCCTCCTTTGGGATTTGGAGAGGAGGCTGTGGACATAGCTTCTCTTCTTCGCCACCTTTATCCTCAGCCCTGGCTGTTACTTGTGTTCGGAAGCTGAAACGGCAGCGAATAGTGTAGTTAAGTTCATGTAAAACAAAACATGTTACATTTAGCTAAGAGAGATTCAGCACATGTTTGTCTAAACCCTCTTCTGCTGCATTTGCTGCAAAAGAGAAATCCTTGGAGTTTTCCACTTTTGTACCTTTCTGGTCAACTCTCTGAAACTGGATATTGCATTTAAATGACCTTCTTTTGGGGAGGTGGGCGCGGGTCATTTTGGCATGTTTTTAACCCACTTAAGTTAATTGGGTGCTTTTTTGCTTGAGTTTTCTATAAGCCAATGGACAGACATTTTAACTTCAGGGTTGTTTAGAAACTGACATTTGGTGTAGAGACCAGGTAACCCATGCAGCAGTAGTTTTGTCTTCATCTTTAGGTGTTTGGGAAAACTCAAGTGGACTAATCTGCCTATCTTTCTACATTTCCATGGAACAGTACTTGCTTTGTTAACATCAGAAACTTGGAATTCAGGTGGATTTCTGTCAGTTACAGAATGCTTTTCTTTCTGTAAGGAATACTGGTGGTTTAGAAATGGATATTTGAACATGTTTGATTCCTCTAAATTTGAACTAAATTTTGTCAAAAATTAAAAAATAATTCACTTAGCATAACATCTAGAAAATAGACAACGGTGCTTTCAGCAAACAGAAATGGAGACAAAACATAAAAATTAAAAAAGTTAAAAAGCTTTCCCAGAAACTATTTTTGTTGTTTTTGAAACACCCAAGGAAACTTTTATGGGGAAATAAAATAACCACCGAGGGCTTTGTTATTTTTAGAGGGTCTCTTTCAGTCCCTGTATTATTTTATTCCACCTCATTACCAACACTTCCTTTTGTAGTTGCCTTTAAAGTCAAAATCTGCTTCTTCCCTGTTTTGGCTTTTAAATTTCATGAAGTTGGACAGTCAACTTTTAATGGATTGTAACATCAGAGAAAGGGAATTTCAGATATGAATGTTTCCCTCAGCAAAAGACTGACTAAAATCTGAAGAATGGTTACTTAGTAGCTGGGTACAGGGAGTTCAGTTAGGAAGTAAATGTGGGAAAATATTAATTTATAATAGATGGAGCCAGCAGTACCAGTTTCATTACCAACTATTGCATTAGAGGTTCTTATAGGTTATGCAGTAAGCTCCTACATGCAAAAGATATACTATCTGATTACGTGGCCAGAATCATGGATTGTAGTCTATTTTGTCCCTTAGACATTACATTGAAATTATTATATGAATATCAAGCTTTTCCTTAGGATCCTAAGTTGTCCTAGCTTAATAGTGGGTGTTTAGAAAGATGGCTTCTCATCTCTAACCCCCTGTATGTGTCGGGATTTCCCAGCTAGTCATTAAGAAATGGACTAAATCAAAATTTCTTGGCCCTGTTGAGATTTTGAACCAGGAACTCTTTACTTTTGGGGACTGATCTTTGCACTGTAGGATGCTTACAAGGCTCTCTTCCCACTAGATGCCAATAGTATCCACTTCTAAATGTGAGAGTAAAGAATGTCTCAAAACAAAAGATGACCAAATGTGTCCTGAGGGGCAATGTGGCCCAGACTTGAGAATCGCTGGACTAGATTAATCTATGTGTACCTGAAGCAATGCAGAATTACAGTGTTACTGCAATGATAACAACAACTCCTTTTTCTTTTTCTTTTTCTTTCTTTTTTTTTTTTTTTTTTTTGAGACTCAGTCTCCGTATTTTGCCCAGGCTGGCCTCAAATTCCTGAGCTCAAGTGACCATCCGCCTCAGCCTCCTAAGTAGCACCACCGAACCTGGCAGCAACTCTTTTTTTCAAGAACAAATATTTATAGTCATTTTCCATTTTTCCACTGTACTAGGGAACATAGTGTTTGCATTACATTTATCCATTTTTGGAATATAGTTTTTCTCAGCTTTGGTGCCATGTGTTGATCAGAGTTGAGAACTCTGCTTCGTGTCACATCTACTGAGAGTTCCACTGTGAACTGTGTTGGTACCCTTTTGGTTGTCACTTTATTTTTAGCATAGAAAGAAGCTGAACAAGATTTCAGTTAAAAACTCATTTTCTCCTAGGATTTTTTTTTTTTTGTTGTTGTTGTTGTTACTGGGAATTGAACCTAAGGTTGCTTTACCACCAAAACACATTCCCAGCCTCTTTGATTTTTCATTTAGAGACAGGGTCTGTGTAAGTTGCCTTAGGGCCTTCCTAAGTTGCTGATACTGGCCTCAAACTTGCCATGCTCCTGCCTCAGCCTCCCAAATAGTTGGGATTACAGGCATGTGCCACCACCCCCAGCTTCTCCTAGAATCATTTATAGGAACGTTTATAGAAATTGTGTGCGAAATAGATTTCCTTATGAGAGCTTTCCCAGGTAGAACTGTCAATAAATCAGATTGAGACCCTGATTTATTTCCCCTACACTCTGTGTACTACATGAGACTAATAGGGGATGAATGTATTCTGGCCAATTCTTTGCAACCAGCTTTTCAGACCTGGATCAAGATTAGTTTGTGCTTTCTGCGGCACCTTGACTATTTTATGATCTAAATTGGGTAGACACCAAGTTTTGGGCAAACATGAAGGAAATGTTTTCAGATGTTTCTGTCAAGACTAGTATTTTTCAACCATGTTCATTTATAAGCTCTTTAATTTTCTTTGGTCATTTGAGGAAGACAGGAAAGTTTTGTCCCTATCTACTGATGCAAACCAGCAATTTGCAGGGTAGAGAGGGAAAAGAGTGATGCTCTGGAGAAATTGCTGGAAGGGAAAGGAAGAGGCTGCTCCCAGGGTACTTTCTGTGTCTGTTCTTGAAATCCTATCCATTGTTTAAGTCTCACTCCTAGAGAATTCCTCCCCTGACTTTTGTTTGGCCTTCTTTCTTTCTAAATTCTTAATAAAGTTGGTTCATACAAATCAAACCTGCTTTGCATTCTGGATGTTGTTTAAGAAGTTGTAAATTCTTGGACATGAAGGACCAAGTTTGATTCATTTTTAGGCTCTTGACAATGTCTGCCCTGTTCTTTGCCACAAAGAGATTCCGGGTTCATGTGTGTTGAACCTAGGCCTCACTCTGAGAATTCTGGAAATGGCATGCAGTCCATGAGATGACTAGTTGCTCCCTTTTCCATGACTTTCCTAAGGGACCCAGATACTGCCATGGCCTAGCAACTGAACTGAAAAGACCAGGCAGGCTCTTGTTACTGAGCTGCAATTGGCTGTTCTTCTCCTCAGCTTACGGTTTCCCTTATACCTGCCTCACTTGCTAGAAGGTGGTGCCTGCACTATTACTTTCAGGTGCTTGTAGTGGGTGCTGTAGTCCTTTCTTATAGCTGGTGACTTGGAGACTTGGAATGCCACGTCACTTGCTCAAGATCACATAGCTGGACAGCAGTAGAATAGGGGCTGGTGACCTTTCTGCAGCCTCGTCTTCCTGTCTTTCCTGACCTCCTTGTTCTGTTGGATATTTAGGATCGATGAGAGAGAAAGAGGGTTAGGGCTTCAGTAACTTACAGAAGCAAAAGGAATGCTGTACTAAAAGAGAAAGCACATAATTTGTAAGTTTCGGTAGGTACAAAGGAAAGGAATAGGGTTAGCATGGCCTGTAGGAAAAAAAAAAGAGCCCTGGGCCAAGAGACAAACTATACCCAAGGGCCAAATCGAGCAGATCAAAGCCAGCTATCTTTTTTTTTTTTTTTTTTTAACCCTTCTTATATTGAACTCAGGACTAAACTCAGAGGCACTTTACCACTGAGGTACATCACCAGCCCATTTTATTTTTTTATTTTGGGACAGGGTCTCGCTAAGTTGCCAAGGCTATCCTTGAACTTGCAGTTCTCCTACCTGGGGCTCTGGAGTCTCTGGAATTACAGGCATACTTCGTGGTGCCTAGCAGCTACTTGTTTTTATATGGCCTGTGGGCTAACAGTGATTTTTACATTTTAAAATAGTTGGGAAGTATCAAAAGAAAATTATATGAAATTACAACGACATGATGTGGAACTCATGTCTCACTGACACATAGGCACCCTCACGGGCTCGTCTTCTGTGTGTGGCTTCTTGAGGAGTCCTGTGTGTGGCCTGCGGAGGCCACACGCTTGCTGCCTTGCCCTGTGCAGGGGGCTGTGCTGACCTTGCCGTAGGAGGTGACGGTCCCTTTTATGCTGTGGCTCATGCAGATCCACTGCTCTGTTGGAAAGATCTGGGCTTTGGACAGTAGCAGCTGGCTCTGGGCATGTCCAAGGCCTGTTTTTCATTTTAGACTTTGCCAGTGATTCCTTTGGCGTTCTGAATTCAAACATAGAGCTTCTCTGTTACATCATTTTAAACACAGCACTGGAAGCTAACTAGATATGTTCTTTAGTGTAATAGTGTTCACATGGTCAAAAATAAATAAAAGACTCTCAGCTGGTTGGAAAGGCTGCATGCGTTATTTCTTCTTCAGAGTTTGTGTATTTTCTACAAATTTGTTCTCAAAACTTGTTTATGAGTTTTGTGACTTGCCTCTTCAGAGGAAATAATTAGCACATTTATCATTCGGCACTTTTATTCTTCTTTAACGATCGCTATAAATTGGGCTAAATTGAGAAATTAGTGGCTTTTAAAGTGACATAATCTTTTTAAATTTTCTTTGCATTTTCTGTGGAGTGCTTATCTGACTAAACTAAACTTAGCAAAACTAATTTTCTTAGCTATTGAGATTGTAATCTACAAAAAATAGTTATTCGTAATAGCAGAATACTGACAGTGGTCTACTATTTCTTGTCCTTATTACAACCTTAACCCATTATGGTCTGTCATTCTCTATATATGACACAGACAGAAGCTTAACCTGAGCAATTTTATAGGTGTCCTATAACATTTCCTAGGTTTTTATAGGTGTCCTTTATATAGGATGATGGGCTACAATGGGTGAAGGCCAAGGTGCAGTCTGTGTTTGTTAGTGAGGAGAGCTTTTATACTTAGGATCCTCTTCATGAGTTTAAAATATAGTAACTTAAAGTAAGTTGACTTTTTCTCATTTAGGATAATTTTTTAAAAAATTACAACTGAAGTAACATTATACAAAAAGGAAAGGTTTCCATTACATATTTTCTTGTGGGTTAAAAGAGGGAAATCTACTTTTGTTAATAATCTTAGTTTTTTTTATAACATATAAAACTCCATATTTAAAAAGAAAACATTAATTTAGGTTAGCGCATTTGCATTTTTAGTTACTGGTTGACATTTAAGTTTTTTAAAGTCTTGGTTATACAATCAAGTATTAGCATATTGCAGTTTTGGGAAATCCTTTTTTATTCATATTGACTTGACCTATGCATATGTCCCCCTACCTTCTTGAATTTTCTTAAAGAAAATGTGATTAAGTGAGAAAATGTTTAATTTGTGAGTTTGGAAATAGAGCTCATGTTTAGTGTTATATTCTGCTATATGGAATTTGGTTTAAAGTTTTGTTTGTTTGGGTTTGGAGTTAAATTCTGTGCGACCAGGGAATAAAGAGCTATTTTGCCTTTCATTTCAAGAGCAGTCAACAGTGAAATCTTTTTTTTTTCCCCCACTGCTTTTTTGGATTATCACTCTTCTCATGAAAGTTTTGATTTTATGCAAGTTTCTGAGTAACATCGCGAGGTGTCTCCAAGACAGAGCTGGGAATCTCCCGTCCTCTCCTTTTGGATTGTTGGCTTCTATTTCTGGAGAACCATAATCAAAATCTTCACTAGAAATGCAAATAAATAAATACATAGTTAAATAAGTAAAATTTGAATGCAATTCAAAAGACATGGTTATTACTGCAAATATTCTCTAAAAAGACTTTTAATACAAATAAGGGTTTTAGTAAACATACATCTACAGTCAGGGGCTGAGTGCAGGGGTGGTCCACAAACCTGGGAGAGTTTCTCAGCTATGTCAGAGTTAAAATTAAATCTCATTTGTTTTATTGATGGTATATTGATTTTAATACTGTTTTTGTTGTTTTGGATGCATAAGACATCCTGGTGTTTATTATGTGGGCTTATTTTCTTTAGCTTGTTACATTCACAAGTGTTTAAGAGGAATTCCCCATTTGCTTTCCAGTTACTGCCAACTTATTTCAGAGTTCCTTCCAGAAGGCACAAGAGGAGAGGATTGTCCCCCTGACTTTAATGCTGTAGTCCTACTCCTGTGCCTTGGACAGGTTGAAGATTCTTGATGGGTTGAATCATGCGGTCTTAATCACTCTGGTTACCATACCTGTCAGTCCCAGGCAGACAAACATAGTCCAGAGAGGTTGGCTGTGCCTCGGGCCACACAGTTTGACTGTCCCACAGGCTCAGCAATAAGTAGAAGAGGTATGTGATGCTGGCAGTTGGCACCACGTTGGAAGCTTTCCTTCTTCCATCGAGAGTCCCATCAGCAAGGCTGTCATCGACTACTCAGTTTTAATTGGTTTGAACTTAGGGTGCGGCTAATGAGGGAATGAGTTACTTTTAGGTATTTTAAATGCATTCTCTAATAGAGTCTTCCTTCTGAGTTCTAGCAGTATGCTAAATATCAGCAGCTATTTCATTTCAAAAAACAAATTCTACAAATATAAAATGCAAATCTTTCTTAAAAAAAAAAAAAAGAAGAAGAAGACACCGGCCAGCAGTTTGCAGGCGAGCTGAAGCGACCTCCCTGATTCAGTGTCCTGGGGACGTGTGGTGGAGTCTTCTGCAGAGGGAAATGGGGCTTTGATGGGGTTTTTCCAGTCTGTCCTGAGCCAGCTGTGAGGCCCCTGGTTCTTCAGAGGTCCCTTCTCCAGCTCCAGCCATGCTGTCCTTTCTTGGCCTCCAGCTGGCACCACCCTGTGACCAGATTGCCCCACTTGCCCAGGCCCTCCGAATTCCTTTCAGCCGCGTCTAGAGAAGGACAGTTCTCCTTTTCTTCTTACTTCGGTGTAGACGAGGTTGGAATTTTTTAAACAGTGACTTTACTAGGTAACCAAGAGCAAAACAAAACAAAACCCAAACTGGAAAATCACCAAAGCAAAGAAAGGAACAGACTTACCAAGTAGACAGACAGAGTGCCTTCTCTTTCCTGACTTCAGTAAGGTTAGAGCCGCACAGTCCTGGCACGTTCTTGGGGGTCCATAAATTCTGTGTCCTTGCCAGCTTTTCCTTCTTCACTCCTCCATCTCACTCCTCACTCTTCCCACAATTTTTTTTTTTTTTTTTTTTTTTTGGCACCAGGGATTGAACCCAGGGGTGCTTAACCACTGAGCCACATCCCCAGCCCTTTATTTTGAGAAAGGGTCTCTCTAAGTTGCTGAGGCTGGCTTTGAACTTGCAATCCTCCCGTCTCAGCCTCCCAGGCCACTGGGATTACAGGAGTGTGCCACCAGGACTGACTGTTTTTCTTTTTCTTTTCTTTTTTTTTTTAACACAAAGATAGCTCTTCTCCATGGTTGGATCCCACTGAGATCCCTGGGTAGATAAGGGGTACGGACTGTATTTTTGTAGCTTCTTGGGGGACATTAGCATGACTCTAGCCAGTAAGCACTCTATTTTCCTGAGTAGGTGAAAGTTTTTATGTTTTTGCCCAACTTTTTGGTTGCTGGTGGTGGTATTGAGGATTGAACCCAGGGCTTGCATATGCTAGGTAAGTACTCTACCACTGAGCAACCTCCCCAGCCCTTTTTATTTATTTATTTTGGTTTTAAGACACGGTCTTACTAAGCTGCCCAGGCTGGCCTAGAACTTAGAATCCTCCTGCCGCAGCCTCCAGAGTAGTAGGATTGTAGACATGTGTCACCATATCTGCCTTCGCAACTCCTTTTGGATTGCTTTCATTCTTGGTTCTGAGTACGAATTTGTAATTGCTTTTATATATAATTTAATATATAATTTATATATAGTCATATATAAATTATATATTAAATTTTTATATATAATTTATATGTAAAAATTTAATGAACCCACATTTATTTATTGAATTAAGTAAGCTTTAAAAATTCTCCCCTAGTATATTTTTGAAGCGGTAACTAACAGCATGGTAACTATTTTGATGCAAATGTATGCAAAAAATAATTTCCGTTGTATAATATACTGAAGTGTGACAATTGATACTACACTTTTGAGTACTTATTGAATGACTCATCTGTGTTCTGTTGCCTTGCGTGGAGGAAAAATAAAAAATAAAGGAAAATGAACAAAACACATACCAGGCCCAGTTCCTGTTCTGTATTGAAATTCTAAGACTATTAACAGGAAAATAATGCACATGTTAAAGTGAAGAAGTCTGAGATGGGCTTAGGATGAAGCCCAGGGAAAAGTATGCACATCTGGCATCAGGAACCCTGAGTCTGGGGTCCAGGTCCTCTCCCCACCAATCTCAACCCCATTACTGAGCCCCTCCAGATGCCACCAGTCACTTGTGATCTTTCTGGCTCTGGTATTTGGAATTTTTTGAGTTCTAAGCATCACGATGAGTGGTCAAGACAGAGTCCTGCAGGAAGCAGAAAAGCGGTCTCAAGGAAATGTGCTATTAGTTTACTTGTTGGGCCAGAGGAAGCGCCTCACATGGTGGGTTTGTATTTTCAAATCTACTTGAAATTCCAATTATTATATGAGAAGTTGTTTGGCTAGGATGCGATGTTGCTTTTTTACTAATGCGCTTTTGATTTAGAGGTAAGAAAGGAAGGCCAAGATTAAGTAGAGTTAAATTTACATGTTAAAATATTCTGAGTGTTTTTATGTGAGAGACGAAAACAGTACGATGTTTATATGAAGCTATTATCTGTCTTCTGGGAGGAATCTTGCACTCTTCAGCACATTTAAATATAGTGAGCTCTTTTAAAAAAATAACTGCATATTCCCCTGTTTTCTTTCTATTAAAATTATACAAAGATTAAGAAAAATGGTTCTGGGAATGTCAGAAGTTATAAAAAAAAATCTTTTTATGATATTTGCTCTTCAAATTGTTCCTGAAATCTGATCTCCTGCATGTACCTTTTAGATTTGTTCAATATCTTTAATATATGATGGCATTTTGTGAACTAGAACCACATTAACTAAAAAAGAAGGTCTGTTCAAGGGAGAAAATACTTGACTGCAAATGTGGATGGGGTGTGTGTACACATGCATGTGTTCACTATCCACAGAGATTACTCTTAAACCTTAAGACTAGCGCAGAAAGCATGAAAGCCTTTTGATCTGGACTTTGCGTCTTTGATATGCTGCTAGGTCATTGTCCTCAATGAGTTTGTTTGTCCTGTGTTTGCAGCTCTGGAATGGAAAATATGCTGTGATAGCCTGCTCCTCAGAAGAGTTGGTTTTGCTCCACGCCTTTTCTCTTTTTCTGGCTCTTTTTCCTACAGTAACCAGAAGGATTTTATGTTCGTTGAAGGAAATAGTTCAACAGAACAACTGGAAGAGAAAGAGTGTAACTTAATTTTGAAAACAGATACAGTTATTACTTTTTCAAGTGAGGTCATCAGAAACCACAGGAGCTTTTAGCTAGAGTGTTGGTCTTGGGTATTAACCAGGATTTATTGAATAAGCAAGTAAACATCGATAGTTGTTGCTCCTGTAATGTATAGTAGGTTAAAAAAAGAGCTTGATATATTAAAATGATAAACTAACCTTTATGTTACTCTTCAATATCATGTACTTTAGTTTTATGTCCCTCAAGAGAAAGCATGGTTTTTTATAGTGTAGACAATCTGTTAGCAGCCAAGCTCCTCTTCTTCATAGAAGTCATTGAGTGGCTTTGTTATACCAGTACAAGTAGCTCCATGGTTTATGACTGAGTGTATTGTGTGAGATTTTTAAGAAAGGTCTGAATTAGAAGGCGCCATCCTAGCAATGGGAAATCTCGGTTATATAAAATTGGACAGTAATATGGTTTGCAAGTTTGGGTCTTGAGATTTATTTTTCAGGTTTATCCTAACTGATGTTGTAACATTTCTATTAATCATAATCATTGGAAGATCCCAGATATTTTTGCCGTAAAATACCCTTAGCCTGTGGTATGGCGTTGGTGGGCCCTGGTGGGACGTACACCTGGAGACAGTGTGTTGTACTGTGTTTGCTTCTCATTTGGTTGCAGAAGATCAGTTGGCTGCCTTGGTGATCAGCAGAGGCTCAGAAACATACTGTGCAAGCATGCAGGCATGAGCTCCCTGGCGAACAAGGGCACTTCACATCTCCTGGTACTTCTGATAAACTGAGGCACAGTCTATTGGGTCGGAATGAGCTCCAGGGCGGTCCCACTTTCATTCTGATTAAACATTTGGCAAAGAATTGAAGAGGGTGTCACTTTACTTTTCAGATATCAGGACAAATACAGAAGCAAAACAGAAGAGAGTGTTTTCTGGATGGAGCCAGAGAGGGTCCTCTGTAGAGGGATGAGAGAATTTATGGTACATATGCTCTTGCCTGGATTGCTGGGCTGCATGACTTCTTTTAAGGTCAAACACTCATAAACTATTGCATGCTCACCATGAAAGACACCCCGTGGGAGATAGTGGAAGGGTAGTAGTTAAAAGGATGATGTTTTAGAATCAGACATATGAATTGAAAGACCATTTCTACCATTTATTCATGGGTTGTTCTTGAAATAATTTTCTTAACTTCTCTAAATTACCACCGTTTTGCTATAATAGTAGTTGCTTCATAGAGTTGATTATTTTTTATTTATTTATTTTTGTACCAGGGATTAAACTCAGGGGCACTCAACCACTGAGCCACATCCTCAGCCCTATTTTGTATTTATTATTTAGAGACAGGGTCTCACTGAGCTGCTTAGTGCCTTGCTGTTGCTGAGGCTGGCTTTGAACTCACAACCCTCCTGTCTCAGCATCCCGAGCTGCTGGGATTACAGGTGTGAGCCACCTCGCCTGGCCTTCATAGGGTTGATTTGAGAATAAAATGTGATTATGCCTCTAAAATCCTGGCACAGGGCCTACAAACAGAGATTGCTTGCTATGTGCTCCAAGACTTGTCGTCATTCTAAACAATATAATTATAATTAGCATTCTTCTCAAGTGGAACCTAGAATGAGTGGAGCTAATTCTTGTGTTCTGATAATGGGGAGAAAAATGTATGCTATCAAGGGATTCTAGGAATAAGTTTGAACAATTCAAATGTAAAGGCAAGTTTTTCCAGGGGAATCCGGAGAAAATAAATCATAACTGTAGTAGTGCAGATCAGTCTCTTTAGTGATGTTCTTTGATGATTTACTCAAATTCAATGCTTTAATTTTTCCTCATTCCCATGATTTATGCTTGATACTCAGGAGTGTCATTGCACCCCCATTGTTCTCTCTCTCATTTTAAAATTATGCTTAATCTATAATAGAAACTGTACATGTGTATATGTATTTGTGTAATTATATATCTGAAACAGATAAGGACTTTAAAAAAATAAAAACCATAGTGCTGTTATCACACTCAAAAGAGATTCCTTACTGTCCTCAAATTTCCATTCAGTTTCACTTTTGTGGTCCTTTCTCAAAAATGCCTTTTTATAGTTAGTTTGTTTGATCAGGATTCATGAAATTCTCTTCTTAAATACCCCTCCAAGCTGTCACCACCTTAGTGCAGGCTGCAGGACTCTGGCAACCTGAGAGTCAAGTCAGTCTGCATACTGTATTTCAGAAAACTCTAATTCTTATGTTTTTTAAATCAGGAAATTTTACTTAAAAATCTGTTTTTCTTTGCTTGGTGGAAAAACAAAAAAAAAAAGGAAGCCCTGGACTGGTCCTCCTAGCAGGCAGCAAGCGCTGGGGGCCTGGAAGGGCCCTCCTGCGGGTATGGCTTGTGCACTTCTGTCCCTCCCATCCCCAGTGCTCACTTGGCTCCTTCACTAATGGACTTTTGCAACCTCTGGTTTGAACATACATCACCAAATGAGCTAATGATAGTGCTTCTTAAATTGTTTCTCTTGTGTCATCATTGTTGAGTCCAGTGGCTCTTAGCCAGCGGGTGTTTGGTCAAGTCTGTGACACTTCATTTGTCATTAGTAGTGGGTGCTATCCTGCGGGAAGGGGACAGGCGTGCTGCTAAAACATCCTACAATATACAGCATGCCTGCACACCAGAAAGGACTGTGTGCCCCTAGCTGTCAGCAGTGCTGGGGTTGGAAATGCTGCAGTGTGGTGGCCCTTGTCTGATTCCACGCCCTGCTTCCAGCGTGCCTGTCATTGTTTCCCAGTTCTATATTTATATGGGATTTATGATTGTACTGGATTCTTCACTCTCCAGCGAGGAATCCATGCTTTTGCCCAGTCCCCGACCCCTTCTGGGAATTTTTCCAGGTCTCTGAACTGTGAAAAAGTCTACCTATCATTTTTAAGGCCTCCATTTTTAGTTCTCTGATGAGAAAATTTATGATGACATTTCACCATACTATTCTCCAAAATTTCTTTAGGAATGGAAAATTCTTTAAAGATCTATTTATTTTAACACTTTCCCTCACTACAATCCCTGCTTCTTCAGTTCAAGAAGCTAAATCTAGAGATATGAAGTCATGCATCCAGGGTTTCTCCCAGTTCTTTGTTCTCTCCTGTATGCTGAATTCTTGCTAAAATATCATCTGTTATTTAATTAGGTATGTAGTGAGCTGTTCTCACCTTTTCAAGTGAAAACATTGTACTCCTAGGTGGGTTTCAACTGCAAGAGGACAGAAACAGCATCTCCTGTTGTTGGTATGAAATCTGTGAACTTCTCTGCCTTAGCACCCAAGCCTCTAGAAGCTTCTCTGTCTGCTGGCCAAACAGAGGGACAGTGAGGTCACTTATAAATAATGCAAACAGTGGACACTTACACTGGTCAGGGTTCCATTCAGAAGAAAAAAAAAAATCAGTCCATTTTTGAAACCTTGAGCAGAGGCAGCCTAACAAAATAGTTATGAAACTGCACAGATTTTGGAAAGCATGGAAGGAGAGTGGACTTTAGGTTGGGTCTGCAGAAGTGACTTCTAGAATGTGAGAGAGCTGACCACATGAGGAGGCTGCTCCTTCTGTTCCAGTGGAAAAGGATCAGCAGGCTGCCTAGAAATACGTGGTTCACATATACACTGCCATAAATGTAATCCGGGGTTGGGAATCCATCTCCACTGCCTGTCTCCTTATGCCCATGAGGCTGGTGACACACTCTAGAATACAGAATTAGCCACTGCCACTGCCACTGCCATTTTTTTTTGTATGTGTGTCTCTCTCCCTTTTTCTCTTTCTGCCTTCCTCCTTAGCTGCTACGAAGTAAAAGGCCAGTCTTGAACTACTAACATAGGGTAGTCTTTCTGCCATGCTTACTAAAAGACTGAAAGTAGTTGACCAAACAATGTGTCTTTCAAATCTCAGAGGAATGAATCAAAGGAGGGGAGTAATTTTTATCCAGACACTCAGCTTCAGAGGAATTGGGGAAATCACCTTTAACATTTTCTTTTCTTTTCTTTTTTCTTTTTCTTTTTTTTTTTTTTTTTTAGTACTGGGAATTGAACCCAGGGGCGCTTAACCACTGAGCCACATCCCCAGTCCTTTTTTTGCATTTTACTTAGAGACAGGGTCTCAGTGAGTTGCTTAGGGCCTCGCTGAGTTACTGAGGCTGACCTTGGACTCATGATCCTCCTGCCTCAGCCTCCTGAGCTGCTGATATTACAGGTGTGTGCCACCACGTCTGGTTGACATTGATTTTCCTGGAAATTTCTTCAGTAATTATTCTTCCTTGAAGTTTGACACTGTATACAAAGTATATCAGTCAATAATTTTGGAACTGTATGGATAAGACTTTTTGTCAGTAGGATCCCCAGAATGGGCTCCGTATTACACAAAATACATACTGATCTAATTGTCATGAAGATCTGTGACAAAGTGCTAAGATTATTTCACGCTTTGTCAGTTTTTTTTTTTTTTAATTTTGTAGTTGTAGATGGACAGAATGCCCTTATTTTATTTGTTTATTTTTATATGGTGCTAAGGATTGAACCCAGTGCCTCAGAAGTACTAGGCAAGTGCTCTGCCTCTGAGCTATAGCCCCAGCCCCCCTCATGCTTGGTCTTTTTTTTTTTTTTTTTTTTTTTTTTGTGCATTTCCCAGGAAGCAAATTTATGTTTTATTTAATTTAAAAAAAAAATTTTTTTTTTAAATTTATAGTAGTAGTATGTATTACAATTCATACTGTGTGCTTGGTCAGTTTTTAAGAACAACAATTGATGAAGAAAGTGATGGGAAAAATAAATAAAACTCTAAAATAAAAGTAACTAAATAATAGGAATTCATGTTCCCTCACTTTGGTTTTTAGGCTCAGGGATCATAAGTTATATGAGGGAGAGTATAGTGCGACTTATCTCTGTTTATAATTTTACAGAGTTTTTTTGGCTTTCAGTAATTGATTCATTTTTTTTATTTTCTTGGGCTTCGCCTTTATACCGCACTCTATTAACTTTTGGTAAATATTTAGCTGAATAACTTACTTTTCTGAGATGAAACAACTGGGGCTTATTCACGGGTTCTGTAATTTAAGAAGGTCAAGAGATAACAGAAAAATTCTGTCTCATTTGGGAAGGAATTAATTTGACTCAGCCTCTTAAGTACTCATGACATTAAAAGTGCAAAGTAAAAACTCTTGAGTATCAACAAAGTGGCACTTTGTAATCATCGATTTATGATTCATGATTTTTATTTGAAAGCTTGTGTTCTTGTAACTGCTTTTTATGTTCGTAGTTTCTTTGCTCATAACAGATACTATAAGTAAGCTTGTGGCAAAAATTCCTACTGAACAAATCTGCAGAGGAGGATTTTGCATTACAATTAGAGTGGGTCTTCCTCACATTACTTTGAATTGGGACCTGCAAATACGATTTCATCTTATTCAACTTTTGTAGGTTACCCTAAGTATGTGTGCACATATTTATTTTAAAATTTCATTTGATTTGCTTACTGTTTGTGACAATTCCAGGTGGTAAGTAGATATGCCTCAGTGACAAATGAATGAACAAAACTGCATTAGGAGTGGATGTATGAGATTGTTTAATAAATAATCGTGTGGATTTTTAATTTGTAATTTTCAAACTTTTTTTTAAGTAAGGCATAAATACTTTAAAGTGTATATATTAAGGGAGTACCATGTAAATAATGTTTATATCAGATTAAACATGTTTCTTTTTAAAATTTTTTTATTTGTGCTATTTATTTATATATGACAGCAAAGTCTATTTTTTGGTTCTTTTTTTTATTTAAAATTGTTTTTATAACAGTAGCATGTATTATAATTCATAATACACATATAGAGCATCTTTTTGCATAACACTGTATACAAAGTATATCAGTACTATTCAAGTCTTCTATCATGCATTTAGGATAATGATATTTGACATATTTATGCAAACATGGAATATATCTTATTCTAATTAGGACCCCAGTCTTGTGTATATGATGTTGAGATTCACTGTGGTATATTGATATATGTACATAAGAAAGTTATGTCAGATTCATTCCACTGTCTTTCCTATTGCTACCCCCCACATTTCCCTTTATTCCCTTTTGTCTAAATCCACTGAACTTCTATTTTCCCCTTCTCCCTCTTATTGTGTGTTAGTACCCACATATCAAAAAGAACATTTGGCCTTTGATTTTTGGGGATTGGCTTATTTCACTTAGCATAATGCTCTACAGATCCATCCATTTACTGGCAAATGCATAGAGTCATTCTTAATGGCTAATACTCCATTGTGTATATAGCTCAATTTATCCATTCATCTGTTGTAGGGCACCTGGGTTGGTTCCATAGCTATTATGAATTGACCTTGTATAAACATTGATGTAGCTGCATCACTGTAGTATGCTGATTTTAAATCCTTTGGATATATACCTAGGAGTGGAATAACTGGATCAAATGGCGGATCCATTCCTAGTTTTTTTGAGAAATCTTCATACTGCTTTCCAGAGTGGTTGCACCAATTCGCAGTTCCATCAGCAGTGTATGAGTCTCTCCTTTTCCCCACATCCTTGCCAACATTTATTTTTGCTTATATTCCTCGAAACATGTTTTTTTTTCCCCAAACATTTATTAATTACTTATGACAAAAAACTTACAAATTCTTTCTTCTAGCTTTTTGGCATAAAAAGGTCGTTGTTGTTATCTATGATCAGCCTAGGGTACAGTACTCAGCACAAGGATCTCGAGTTGTCCTAAGTGGCAGGATTTCATTCTTTCTGTGGTTGAATAATATTCCGTTGTGTGCATGTGCCATATGTTCATTATCCCTCAAAGAGGATTAAAGACTTAAATGTAAGACCTAAGTAGGTTCAAAATGCTGTTGTAGAATGTTAGCTTTGTGTGTGTGTGTGTGTTGTGTGTGTGTGTGTAAAATGGTACATCTCACAAACATTTGCTGAACATGATAATAAATTTTGGGTGAAAAACAATTTTGTACTCTGCCTTATTTATAATACAAAATATTGTAAGCATTTCTCCTAGCATTTAATACTTTTCAAGCCATGATTTTAAAGTAACATTTTGGTATCTATCTCTGGGTTATAGCATAGATATGTATAACTGTTAACCCACTATTGCTATTTGCCACTAATGGTTGTGATATTGTAGGGATATTATTGCTTGTAACTTTGGGTTTCTTTTTTTTTTTTTTTTTTTTTTTTTTTTTTTTTTTTTTTTTTTACTGATTTGTATAGGATTGAAAGCAAGCAGAATTAACTCTTTTATAGATCTCATTAGGTATTATTGAGGAGTTCTCCAGAAACTTGAGTGGATTGTGGCCCCCAGCGGCAGTGTGTGAGATGGTATGTTGTATGGAATTCTTGGCAGCAGTGCTTATCAAAAGACTTTATTACAGTTTTTAGAGGAGAGTAGCATTGGATTCTCTTACTTTTGCTTTTTTATTTGTTAAATTTATAGTGATTTATTCATATCTTTGCTTGCCAAGATAAAATCCCTTTGTTTTCTTTGCTCTTCTGTGAGTGCAATTCAGTGGAGTGTGCAGTCTAGTCTGATGAGAAAGCTCAATAAATGAATCAGGAAAAAGGGGAATGTCGTTCTAGGTAGTTTTCAGGGAAAGGTTTTCCTCTTTCTTTACACTGGAGCAGGGGCTTGCAAGAAGGGATTGCTTCCTGGAGAGGAGGATTACAGGAAGCCCACCTGCACTGAGCCCAGTGTGTGTTCTTTTTGTCTGTGGAATGGCCAGGAGTCAGATGTGCCTGCAGTGGGGGCAGGGAGGGGCACATGAAAAGTAGATATCAGATTGACAGACAGGACCAGATCACTAGGGACTTGGGTGCTGTGGTGAGAACAAGACTAAAACATTTTGAGGAAGAAAGAGACAAGATTAGTACAAATAAGAATTATTACCTATGGACATATGGACAGTGAATTCAATACAGGCTGGATTTCAACCCCTCTTCTCCTTGGGCCCCTCTGGAAGGTGGCTTTGTGTATTACATTTGCTAAACTGTGTACATTGTAGCCCTGAATTGATACAGTGTTAGCCACATTGTTTTGGTGGCATTGTAAAGAATAGATTGATCAGGGCAGGGGGAAATTCAGGGAGAGCCTTTAGGAGATGGTCTCAGTAAACCAGAAGGAGATGATGGTGTCCATATTTAGGCCCAGAAAAGGTGGTCCGGAGGAACTGGGTTCTGTTATGATGATAGAATTTGCCAGCAGATTGGATGGGAATGTAAAAAGAATGCAGGAGTGACAGATAACTCCAAATTGTGTACATGAACAGCACGTTAAAAGTTTAAGTTTGCATTAAGTCTCCACCAACTGGAAAATACACACTGCCTGTCATGCATTCTATTCTCACACTCATGAGATGGGAAATTTTTGAGGGACTTTGGTGACTATTTTATTGCCATTTTAATAATCACTGGTATTAAAATTTATAGACTTTCTTGTGTCTATAATATTATCCAAGGTTTTATTCAGGAGAGTGCTAGTGTTGAAAAACAGACTCCTGACACAGAAATCCTGCGAGGGAAGTTGGAGTGTTAAACTCTAGGATGAAGGCCAGCACAGCTGCTGTGATTCATGGAGCTGAGAGTTGGGGAGACATCATTCTGCAAAATGTTAGTTATAGCGCTGCAAAATTACAGTCCCTTGAAGCAGATTTTTGAGTTTATATAAGTTGTCATATAATCAAAGCATGAAAGAGGGGAACAAATGATGGGGGATATCTGGCTCTATGACTCTAGGATCAGTGGGCTGTGGAGCCCCTGAGTCAGCTGTGGTTTGTACTGAAGCATCAAGTGTGTTTGATTTGAAGGGAGATGGGAATGTGCTGACCTTGCGCCTTTCTTATAATCTAATGCAGTATATTAATTAAAAAGCTGTATTTTGAATTCAGCTTCTATTTCTTGGGATTTATTATGGTTAAATTATGTTTAAAGGCAGGCACAGGGAGATTTATGCGTTTAAACTGTGCCTAAGGGCAAGCACGAGGAGACTTATGTTCCTAGAAAATAACACGCCTCCCACCCCACTATTCATTAAGTTCAATAAGAAGATCAGTCTTGCAATACCAGAGGGTTGGGGTTTGCAGTACTTTTACTGACCATCCTTTGCATAGAAATTCATCTGCCTGCACTTGCAAAGGATCTTTCCTCATTTTGGTATGAGCTATCCCCACTATTGAGAAATGAATAGGCAGACATGACAATAAAAGTGTAGACAGATACACGAGGATGGAACAGTTTAATTCAGGCACATAGTGAATTCCACACTATACTTCTTTGCTAAGTTAATCAAACAAGGAAATTTGTTGGGTTACATAATTTTCTATTTACTGAAACAAAGGGGAAAAAAAACAACAACCCTTTTCATTGATTTAGGAAATATTTTGCTTGGTAACAAAAATGTATAACCTTTTTTCCTTTTAATAAAGGACATTAAATAAAACAACTTTAGTTGTAGTTTATCTAGAGGTATTTTCAAAGGTATGAATTTTTTTTTCATATTTTTGAAAGTAAAAGAAAAAAAATGTGTTGGACTAGAGATGTAGCTTAGTGATAGGCATTTGCCTTGCCTGCACAAGGCCCTGAGTTCAGTGTGTTTAATTATAACCTTTATAACTGCTTTTCTCATAGTATATAGTAAGGACTCCAGGGACAGAAATGGAAAAATCCAGAATAAATAACAAGGAGAGGCCCTCTAGGCCATCAATGTTGCTGGTTTGTATTGAATCCTGTTTCCCTGCACATATATTTCTTCACCTGGTGAGCCCATATCTTTCTTTCATGTCTTGGTTTTAGTGTGAATTCCTCAGAATTCTTTCCTAGTGTTCTAAGTGAATGCACTCACTTCTGTTAATGTCTTTCATCACACTCTTTTTTTTCTTTTTTTCTTTATCCTTACTATTGACTTCAACTCCCACTTCCACTTGAGCATTTATTTGCTTACTCTGTTCCATCCCCAGTGGATGGTAAGCTCCATGAAAGCAGATATGGAGCCTTCTAGGAACAGGTGATGAGTGCCAAGCATGTGAGAGTTCAGAGCTTGGGACACATTAGAGGTGTACCTTCTCCTAAATGCCGGGGCTTGCTCTGCATCTCTGGAATGAGGCAGTGCTGCTTCACAGTGAGCTTGGGTGAGTGTTGCAAGAATGAGATGAGAGCCCATTGAGGACTGTCTGCAGGGCCTCCTGTGCAGGGGCATCAGGGGTTAAATATGCAGTGGAGGAACACAAACTTGCCCTGAGGCTGAGGACTCCTTTCTCCTGTCACTAACTTGCCTTGGGGTGCTCCTTTGGTGCACATGAGTTTCTCTCTGACCATGGTGATCTTTTCTTCTGAAAAGGGAAAGAGGAAGAGCCCAGCAATTCTAAATTATTAACTGATCTGGGTGGGTACTAGGCCTCTGTATATTTAAAGCATTTCTGTGGGAGTCTGTGTTATGGGTGAGGGTTCATAACTGCATCCTAAGGGAAGAAGATGACATTTATGTGTGCAGCTTCTCTTCAGATACTCACTTGTTTTGTTTGGACAGAGGAACTGGTAGTGTGTGTGTGTGTGTGTGTGTGTGTGTGTGTGTGTTTCTCCAGGAGTTCTGATTTTTTTTCCCATGCCATTATGATAATTATCAAAGCAATGCATTTTCATCAAATGCCATGGAAGTCTAAGGTATTTTCATTGCTTCAGCCTGGAAGAGTTTTAGGTCAGTCTGACTTTTCTTTCAATTTAAACTCGGACCTCCCTGTGTTGTCTCTTTTCTATCAACTGTGTCTGGGGGACCTGCATATGCAGTTTGAGTAAGCTGCAGGATAAATCGCTGAAGACTCTGTGTGGAAGTCATCTATTTACCACTGGTGAACATTCATGGAATTTTAATTTTAATATAGTTAACTTTGTACTTTGCACATAACTGCGCATCCAGCTATTTTTAACACTATTTATGACTAAGATAGGAAAGCTATTTAGTGACTTAATTTAATATACAGTGTGAACAGATGAGCTTGCTGCCTCTGAGGCCTATATATATATATATATATATATATATATATATATATATATATAATAAAAATTGTAAGGGGCAGCCAGTAAGCATGCTGGCACACTGGCCCTGAGACACTAGAGTGGGGACCTAGAAATTAAAGGTCTGAAGCAGCGTGTGAAGAGGCTTTGGTCTGGGGGCTTATTATGGGGTTAAGCACCCCTGTAGGGTTTGATGCACTCTGGGGAATTACAGTGTCACTGGGAAGTAGTCAGAAATGATCAAGAGACCTCAGGAATAGTTCATATTTGTTTGCTTAATTATGGTATGTCACGGAATGATTCCTATTAAAGAGTGTTTAGAGGAACGTCAAGGGCATTGTGACTTAACTGATTGGAATGTTTTAGAATGAAAAATGCAGAGGAATTTGTGAATTCGAGAGGTTCTTCTATTCTTATTTTAAGCCCTATTGCATATTTCTGAACAGTACACGCAATGTAGTTGAATCTTGATGATGTACATTCTTTCCACATAGATTCTTGCGCCTTTCCTCCTACTTCGAGAAATTCTAAGATGGAGATGTACTAGGGGGTCTTTGAGGCTAAAGAACTACTGAGTGCTACCCCTGCCAGGTCACAGTGAAGCCAGACTTCATTTGGAACAGTTATCTGGTGAGTGAGGTCTTGAAGCCTTTTAGCAATGGGACTGTTGGCTTCTTTGACTCTGTGGTGTCCAAGTCTTCGGAGCATAGGTGTTTGAGGAGCTGTGCTAGGGACTGGCCCCTGGGACAGCTCCTAAAGGAGCTGCTCTCTCTCTCCTTTCCAAGATGCATGCAGAGCAGCCTGACCCAACACATGGGGAACACCCTGCCCCATGTGGATTTATACTAGTGAGATTAGTTTGTATTCAAAGCAGAGCTATCTTACGAACATCTGCTTTAAATATGTGTTTTGTTTTTGACTAATTATTGCCTTGCTGTATTCTTCTGGAGCAGTCATAGGTTTTGAAGAGAGAATTGGTGAGCCATTCATTTCTGATGTGCTGCAGTGAGGAATTATTTGAATGTGATTGTACCAGGCACAGAGAAAGGAGGGAGGATGAATAGAGGGAGGTATAAGTCAACATTTTCACAATGACCTCCTTCTAACAGTGCTCTCGGCCAAGTTAATTTTTCTTTCCCTCAGTTATGTTTCAATATACATGTTGTAGTCCTTGTAACAGATTTCTTCCTAATGACTTAAAGTGATGGCATTTATACAAGAATGTGCAACTCTGGGTTCCCTTATTCTACACGTTGTTTTAAGACAAGAGAAGAACATCTGCATATTGATTTCTGCTTAAGTTTAGAGAAAGTCTGAATAAAATATTGCGAAGTGGAGAATAGTCTTGCATTTTAGGATAAGCTCAGTCATTATCTTGTCTTATGCATTATAATCAAACTCTTAGTATACGCATAGGTTGTCCCCCACTCTCCCAGCAGAAAACAAAATCAGCAGGAGAAGTGACAGAAACGGTGTCCCCATTAGAGTAGAGAATGTGGCATTTAGATGTCTTATTCTCTAGAAAGTTACAGGAAGTTCTTCTGATTTAAACATTTTCTTCTCATGCTTTATCCAAGCAGAAGGCTCAGCTTTGGAGATTAGTCATCCTAAATACTTTTGGGAGTCATTCCTCACTTCTCTCCTTCAGTCGTCCCTGTTTAATCTGAGGTGTATCCAAACTGGTCACTTTTAACCTACTTCGCTGCTGCTCTTGGTCCAGGGCACCATGATGTCTAGCCTAGAATATTGCTCTAAACACTCCCTTCACCAAGCGCCTAGTTTCCCCTTGACTTCTTTCAGTGAAACCACGGTCATCCCGTTAAACTCCAGTCAGAAGAGGGTATGCTACACGGAAGTTAGGAGCACGACTCCCAAGTCAGGCTGCCCGAGTTCACAACTGGGCCCTGCCACATACTCTAGATTACATTTTGGCCCACACATTCAATCGTAGAATTGGGAGAGCAGCAGTACTTGGGATGAATCAGTTAATAGTATCGATACCTCATTATTACTGTCAAGTCTTATTTTAGAAGCTGTTCTGTGGTTCCTTTTCTCGGAATCCTCTGACAGCTTCCTGTGGCTTGTTGAGTAAAGGCAGACGTCTTGCAGAGATGCGTGGGCCCTGCACCATCCATTCACTCTGAGTTTTGCATTCATCTCATTTTCTCTTGTTCAGTCTCTTCCGGCCATTTGAGTGCCTGCGGTGTCCACCCCTCTCTCTCCTACTGATATCTGAGGCCTGGACCACCAGAACCAGACACCCTGAGATTCTTTGTATTTATTGTCTCCTCCTACTGGATGCTGTCCCCCAGGATCTACTTAGTTCACTTCCTCTGCCTCAGGCCTCCCTCGCAGCGAAACCTGGGTATGATGCAGAATCACAGCCCAGTCAGGACTCCCTGTGCCCCTTCTCCCTACATTGGTGTCTGCCCCCTGCATTAGAATCTAAACTCCATGGTGGTAGAAATTATTTATTATTTGTTTCTTTTTTTATACTCTGAAATCCTGAGCTTCTAGGACAGCACTTGGCATATAGTAGTCATGTAGTAAATACTGAAGGAATTAATGAGCTTATGACAACTTCAGAATGTTAATTCTTTGCCCCAAACCTAACATGCAGCATCTTTCCTCTACAGAGCCCATGAGTTCTCTGAGCTGGGACCTTCATGGTCAGCCTCATCGTGGCTTCCAGCTGCTCTCTCATAGTTCCAAAGGGTGATTTGCTGTTAATCATTTTCTGGCTTTTTGAACACTGAAGATGGTAGTATCCCCCCTACAGTACTGAGTATCTTTATCTTATCTTTGAGACCAACCTAAAATTTATTTCTTCTGTGGTATAACCCCAATGGCTGTTGACTTCTTCTTTGTCTGCATTATTGCATCTCATTGTTTAACCTCCTCATTGGGCTGTTATCTAGAATCAGAGATGCCTACTTGTGGTCATTCGTTGGCATATTTAGGATGATGGTTCATACATCCTAAAGTCCTTAAGATGGCTCATCTGACATTCATCACATATCTAGGATGCTATATTCACACAGATATCTAGGATGATAGTTCAGTATCATCAGCGTCTTCTGGTTCTGATGCTTGTACTCAGAATTTTTTTCCCCAGCACTTCCCATAAATACTGAGTCAGAAGCTCTGGGGCTGTGACCTGGCAATCTATGTTTTTAACAAGGATTTGGATAGTTGTGATGCCTGCTAAGGTTTGATAACCACCGAACAAGGACATTGCATGATAAATGAGACTGGGTGTAGCTGAGATGAAGGTCCAGTTGGTTTGTCAGTGTTCAGCAATCCCCAGAAATGGAAGGAATCTAAAGATCACGAGGGCCAGAGGTACAGAGTTCCAAGACTGAGGAACAAAATCACATGTCACTGAAACATATCAGCAACTGGAGATACAGATACAGGATCAGGAGCATTCAGGGACAAGGGAATCTATTACTTGGTGCCTAAATCTGTGATTTCCACTTTCTTGTTTTGAGTAAATGTTGGAAATAAATAATTCGTGTAGATCTTAGAAGATCTGAGGGTTAGCATTGGGCAAGTCTTGAGAATGATAAGCCTAAGACTAAGGCAGCCCAATGGCCTTTTCTGAGAGGTGAATATTTGGGGTACCAGCTCTGAGACTGGAATATGATCACAGGAACTAAACATTAAGAAAAGGTTACAAAACCAGACCCCAGTCCTCTCTCGAAAGAATATGTCATGATAGAAACCTGAACACTGATAGAAGAAAGTAAAGGAAAGGCTACTAACTTACTAAGGAAAGGGCCACATCTCTGCAGAAGAACATGGAATAGGAAGAACACAAGTACTGAGAGTAAGGTTGATGTGTTCTCCTGATTTAGGTTAAATGGCCTCTGGTGTGGTGATTAGAGTCCAGAAGGGCAAGATATTAGTAAATCATTACAGTCACCAAAGTATCTTGTTAGTTGCACATCAACTTAAATATTTTACTTGAAAACAGGTCACGTACATCTTAGACATCTTTCTGTCTCTCTGGTGCCTGGAAAATAATGGACTGAAGTTAAAAATGGTAGTAGTTATCTGTTTATGAATAGTCATTTTAATCACATGCATATGTTTACTATATAGTCCAGACCTCTTTGATCCCCTCCTTCCTAATTAATACATTAAATAATACTGTTCTTCCCACACTCTGATGCTGTCCCTCAGTCCTTCTGTGTCCATGTTGAGAGGCATGCTTACCCGCTCCTCTTCATCCCCATCTCATGGAATTAGCCTAGATCTGGGAGTGTCCAGCATCTCAGGGCTGATGAGCCATGCTGGGTGACGGAGGCCAGGATGGGTTGGAGGGTCACTGTCTCACAGCTCTAAGATCATTCAGACACAGAGCAGAGCTGTCAGTGAGAGTGGTCCGTGTGTGTCTTTTCACATGTGCTCTGACTCGGAATTCAAGGAGGGCACTATTGAAAATTGAGGGAAGAAATGGGAAAGGAGGAAAACCAGACACTTGGACAACAGAGAGCTGATTTAATCAGGGAGTCTTACATCGTAGGGGAGTTTTTGCAAATGGAGATTGTTCCCCAGTCAAAATAGTTTTATAAAGCCATTTTGTGAGAAAGAAACTGACACATGACTGAGTTGTATTGTCTTCTATTATTTTAAATATTTTCAGAGTTTGTATGCTTGGACACATAAACTACATTTTTATTAATTCTATTTTTTTAAAAAAAACACGGGATAACTTGCACTCAGTGTTAAAATGAATAATATTTAAACTGTGACATTAATTCATTATAGGTTTGGAAATTCATCAAAAGACTTTGTTGTTTAGAATGAGGTAAAGCCAGAGTAGTTTTAGCATTTTGTTTTTCAGTATAAACATGTAATACAAAATATCTATCGAAAAAACTGAAACTCTAAAAATGCTAGAAAAAAATACAGAAGAATTATTTTGTGATTGTAACATGTAGAAGGTCTTCCTGAAAGATGAGACCCAAAACCAGAAGATGTAAGAATTATTGGCTGATTAAAAACAATGTCATAAACGAGAAAATTCTGTCTGGCAAAATTCATGCAGTAGAACAAAAAATCAAAATCTAAATTGTAAATGGGAGGCACAACTCTACCTAGGAATTCTACTGGGAATTTATTGTATAGATATTGTCCTGTATGTAAGAATTTATTTATGTGTACCATTATCAATTGTAGCCTTTTCATGGATGTGAAACAGCTTAAATAGGTTGTTAGCATGATGGTTAATTAAATTATGGTTCATCCATATAATAGAATAGTGTGCAGCTATGCTGAAAGATATAAAATTTAAAAGATATAAAATTTTAAAAGGAAGATATACATTGGTATACAGAGTATGCTCCTATATGCTAGTATAAAATGTTCACTTGTATATGCATTGAAATATCTCTTGAAACATAATCAGAACCAATATCTTTGTTATCTCCTGAGGGGAAGTCAGCCAGATGTCTGGAAAAGAATATCATTTTTTATTTCATTATCTACTCCAAAAGTTAAATGACAAAGAAGGAAAAATTAGTCATGTATATAAATATATATTTTTAATCTATATCTTGGCACAATGGATGCTGGAAGATTTCTAATGTTTTCTGGGACATACTCCAAAAAAGATAAAACATCTTACATGAAGATGAGATTGTAAGATAGTTTGTAGCATAAAAATCAATGAGGAGATATTTTGTTCAGTCTTACAGTAATTCCATAAAAGACCATATCTATTAGTGACTTCATAAAATCTTCGTTAAATTTTAAGTCCCCAAAATCATCTAATATGCCAATTGAATTTTTTAAAAAAAATTTATTCTAAGTTGTTACATATGACAGCAGAATGCATTATAATTCATATTACACCTATAGAGCACATTTATACATATCTCTGGTTGTTTACAAAGTATGTTCGCACCATTCATGTCTTCATATATGTACTTAGGGTAATGATGTCCATCTCATTCCACCATCTTTTATTTTTCTTTACCGCCTTGCCCCCTCCCTTACCCTCCCTCCCCATTGTCCTTTCTAGAGTTCATCTAATCCTCCTATGCTCCCTGTCCCAACCTCACTATGAATTATCCTCCTTATATCAGAGAAAACTTTTGGCATTTGGATTTTGGGGATTGACTAACTTCACTTAGCATTATATTCTCCAACTTCATCCATTTACCTGCAAATGCCATTATTTTAGTAATGTCTTTCTTTATAGACCACTATAACCCTATAATCCCTCCAACAATGTAGAGAAGTACCAAGTTGTTGGGGGAGAATTCAGAGCTGCCCAAGCAGATACCATGAAGCTTTCAAGTTGGGCTTAGGAAGGGCCACCACCCAATTTAAATTTTATGCAAGGCAGAAAAAATGAACAATGTCACCTCTTACAAAACAATTTTCTGATGTGTTCAGGCCTATGTGGAGTGGAAGAAGCTACGTTTCCCTATAAACGAAGATGAAAAATGCAAGCTACAACTTTTCTTTTATTCCATTTCAGCCACACCATACTTTTTTTTACTTCTGCTTTTGATTTTTCTTCTCAGATTCATTGGTTTCCATTCCTTTGGGTTAGGGCAGACTTGTACAGAAAGATTTTTATTTTTCCATTATGGAGAAGTGAAGGTTATCTTGGTTGAGGCCCATCACCCTTAGAACTTTCCCTTAGAACATGGCTTGCTCAGCATAAGTCCTACTGCAGGTGGCAGAAGGCAACTTTCTTATCTGTGTATATTATCTCAGTCTCTGTTCTTTTGTTTGGTTCCTAGTATTACTGGTGATGCTCTTTGCATATGAGCATAGGAACTACTTTTTAGTGCCTGTGCAAAATATGGAATAATCAGCAACAGATCAAATGTGCTTCAACAAACTCCATAACTTTGCTACCGGATTTCTGGCAGGAAGTTCACAGTTTCTGATAAAGCATTTGGCCAGCAGATGGGTTACCCCACCTCAGTGGAAGACGGTTCTCATTACTGGTACATCTTTCTATTTGCTGAAATCTTTGAACCTTTGGAATTTAGCAGGATGAATTCCGTTCTGTCAGTGAAGGTGGTAGATCTTTTTTTTCCTTTGACATTAAAATTGTATCTAGTATATAAACTTCAGAATATCTGGAGGGATCACATGTGCTCTCCAAGTCATAAGTTCTGGAAAGTGGTCTTCTTTGCTTTAATATTTATAAAGATAGGAAACATGCTCCTTTTTCCAAGACAGCCCATTCATTTTGGATGTTTTTTATTGTACTTGGTATCGATACAAAATTTGCCTCCCCTTAATTATTTCCCCTCCCAACACCCCAGCCAACTCTCTATTCTAAAATCATATGGGAAAGCTCATTTTCTTTTTTCCTTCAAATGTGATGAGTTGGTTGGGAGGTAGCATATCTTCCCCCCCCCCCCCCCAGGTAGAAAAATTTTCCTTAACTATTCAGTATATAATATGGTTGCCAGATCTATTACTATGCTGGCCAAACTCCATATTGTCAACTTTCGCTTAGGATAGCATGCCAGGTTCTCTTATTTTCACTTAGAGGCTATGGAGATGACAGTAGGAACACCACCTCGCCTGTGAAGATCACTTTGTTCTGCCTTTGGTTTGGCCAGCTGTCTCTCGGGTATTGGCTTATTTTTGAATTTGTGTTCAACTAAGGGCCCATAAGGTACTTTAAATTTTAACTCAGATTTTTCTTACTCCAGTTGAAACCTTCCTTGGCATGAGCATTCTTTGTTGTTTGGATTTTATTTCCCCCTTTGGAACTCTGGGAGGAATTTGCTGGAACTTTGTGGACAGTTCTTGGCTGCAGTCCAGTCCTTGTATTTTTATCTCCATGTTTCTGGGATGGGGTGACATGGAGGTGGAGGAATGGGGCTCCTTCGTACTCGTCTGTCTTGTTTCTGATGTTTAGGTTGTGTCCTTAGCATTTAAGTCTTCATAGTTGTTGAGAGCAGAAGGGACAGTTACTGAAGATAGTTACTACATGGTGCTTCTGAATAAAGCATTTTTTTTCAGATTAAATTATATGGTTTATATGTCTATATTAATGACTTCCTAAAGTGTGTAGATATTATTGAAGTGAGGAGAGAATAAATTTATTTAAAGTTGGGCTGTGGCTCAGTGGTAGCATACTTACCTGGCATGTGTGAGGCACTGGGTTCAATTCTCAGCACCGCATATAAATACATAAAAAATAAAGGTCTATCAACAAATAATATATATATGTACATGTATACATATATATTAAAAATTATTTAAATTTGTCACTCTACTATATCAGGATATTCATATTATAATTTCCTTGATCAATGATTGCTATGATTAGTGTGGTTGTGAAAAAGCCTGTGATATTTTATATTAAAAATTATACCTTATACTATGAGAAATTGAATCTCTTATTTTGGAATTCCACTTTTGCCTAATAATTCAAATTTTATGGACTACAAATACATTCTGACTTTTTGTAATGTGGTGATCTACTTGTATGTTTCTCCTAAATGCCTGTCATAGCACTGTGAAAGTTGCTATCTACTAGGAGTTCTTGATCATAATATTAACCTTGCTTTTAACTCTGACATGAAATGTGTCTTCCGTTCAATATGTGGTTGCCCAGGAGACAAAATAAACATGTGCACTTACCACCAGAAAACATGGTACCACCCCCCAAAATCAGAAAATCTAAAACAACGTCCTTAATATTAGCATATGTTCAGTTTTTATTTGAAAAAGGGTTTTAGGAGTGTTTTGCAGTTTGAAGTTTCTGTGAGGTTGGAGATGGTCTCCGTGGTCTCCTAGATGCCTGTCACTTCCGTCATCTTAATCGAGCCCTGCTTCCCTTGTTGACTGGCGTTGAACTGGTTCCAGAAGAGTTCATCCTTGACTTTGCCCCCTCCAGGGCCTCATCCTGCACCCTTTCTGTGCACACTGGCGATGCCTGCCCCCTGGGTCCCACTGCTGCCCTGTTTTGTGACAACCTCCCCCTGGTTTGCCCAAGACTCCCCCAGTCATGAAACTGAGTGTTCTGGGAACCTGCTCACCCCCAGCACTCTGGAAAGGCTGGTCTCCTTGCTGACCTACCAGCATCTCTCTTCATGGTCTGTTTGTCTGTCCGTTGTTCAGAGCCAGCCCTGGAAGCCCAGGCATCCAACTGAGTGTTAGCATGTGTGAAGATGCCCTGTGCATGGGAAGTTGTTAGTTTTGTTTCTTTAAGCATTCCCTTTTCTCCCTCTTTTCCTACAGAAATGCTAGGGACTTCTCTGTAATCTCTCTGACACATCCTTTTTAGGCTTTTTTTTTCGTGTTGAAATGGTGACATGCATTGCTCTTGAGGAATTTTTGTCTTGAATTTCTTTCAACAATTCCACAAAATGAAATTTGTTCCCTCGCTACCTAGACTGCATGGTTTCAGTATATTTGTCAGAATGCTTTGAGTGACTCAGTATTTAATAAAACAACACATTTGCGCAGAAAGCCCCAGGAAAACCATATTTTTTTAGTAGCTATGAATCTTGAGTTCAGTCCGAATTTGGTTGCCACCTAGCTGTAGGATCCTGGACAAGCCTTGTTTTCTCCCAGAGGTTATAATTCACTTTACCCCATTAAGTCCTAAGATTTCAATTGTGCAAACATATAGATATTCAATATTATGTCAGAGTTATCATATAATCCTTCTAGGTGTTTCTCATCTGGGACAACAGGACAAAATGGGTTAAGATGCCTGTCAGTGGAGGAGCAGAATGTGATTTACATCTGGGTCAAAAATTCCTTTTCTTGAGTCTGTTTTGAGTCCTCTCTGTATCTCTCGAGTGTGGCTTCTGAGTCCAGAACCTGTGCCCAACCTTGTATCACATACATACCCAGTTAGCCCTAATGTGCCTCTTTGAGAGGAACTTTGCTGCCTCTTACTAGCAGCACAGTACGTCAGGAATCCCCCAGACCATGCCTAGGTTCAGTGATGTGCTGGGGCTGATAGGATTCAGCATTCATTGTACTCATGTCTATATTTATTGCAATGCAAGGATACAAAGCAAAACAGCAAAGGGAGAAGGCACTGGGAGAGGTCTGGAAAAGCCAGGCATAAGCTGCCCAAAGTCCTTTCCTGGTGGAGTTGAAGAGTGTGCTTAATTTCCCCAGCTACTACTTGTGACAACATGTGTGAAATGCTGCCTATCAGGGAAGCTCAGTAGAGAATTGGTGCCCACAGTGTTCATTGAGAATTGGCCACATAGTCAACTCGTGTACCCCAATTCCAAACTCCCAGAAGATAAGCAGTTGTTTAGCGTGAACTGCATTGTATGTGCCGTTTAGACACAGAGAGCCATCCTTATTTTGGAATAGGGGAAGCTCTTCCCATTGCAGAACTATCTGGTAAGAATCTCAGAACCAAGTCTCCAGATGCCAGCCAAGGACCAACCCTATGAGTAGGTCTTTCTGAAGATAGAAGTCTCAGGCTTGCTGTCTTTTTGCTACACACAGAATAAATCTCAAAGTTTGCTTCTAGCTCCTTGACCTTTTGCCACCGAGTAAATCCATCTGAAATATTGGGAAAAAAATGGACTTTGAGGGATATCGTCAGCTAACCGGGCTGACAACCTAGGCTGGGTTCACAAGAGCTGGCTAGTTCAATAACTAAGAAAACAGCAAAAGAACCCCTCAACACACAGAAATACCTTTTCAAAATCTGGGATGGCTCTTGACCTTAGGGGTCCATTGGAAAGAGGGAGAGCTTTATTTGGATTCTTTATTTTTATAGGGGCGCACACAAAGGGAGGTTTGATGGAAGGTTCTTTCCAAATAAGGCAAGGGGTCAGGTTTCAGGGGGTTGAGTCTAGCTTCGGGATGTCTTGACTGTCATCTTGGACGGCCGCACCCATCTCAGGTACTGTGTGGGATGAAAGGCAGAGTGAGAAGGAAGCACTCACACGTGGCACAGCCAAGTGAGGGAAGTAACGTCAGTCCAGTCCCCTCAAGCGCTCAAATGCTCACAGCTCTCAGACGCAGCTCGTGGCTGATTTGCAACAGAGGGATAACTCACGGTGCTAATAGTAACTTATTAGATGACTGTGGCTATACTATTGACTAATCTAAACCTTTATCTCCTCGTCACTGAGTCTAAGATAAAAATACTAACTATATGGGAATTTTGTTTAAAACTCCCTTATTTTAAACACACATACACATGAGATTTATATTATCACTTGTTCCTGAAGTCATCATTGAAAAAAAGCCTGAGCATTACACAGTGTATGCATATATCCAAACATTGCATGACACCCCATCCAGATGTACAGTTTTATGCTTTTATGTATCACTTTAAAATTTAAAAAGAAAAAAAAAATGCTAAGACGTTACTCTGTGCTGAATACTATGAGAACTATGCTAAGTACCCTGGAAAACTAATGGTGAGAAAAAAGCCATTCTGCCGTTCTGACATCTAGTTGGAAATAGAAATTTTCATCTTAAATATTAACTGTACAAATCACTTTGTAATTACAGTTTCTGGTAAATGCTCTGGAGGAGAGGTAGGGAGTATGGTGCAATGAGTAATGACCTATTCCTGTAAGTCGGGGAGGGTCAGATGTCTAAGAGTTGGTATATGGTTAAGAATTTCAAGTGTGTGTGTCTCCATCCAGAGATCAGGGAGGGACATTAGTTAATGGTCTTGCACTCACTCTTCTCTTGGGTGGAAGGGAACAAACAAGAAAGAAAGTTCAGTGTGTTTGGAACAGAGAGAACAAAGGGAAGAGAGGAAGTGGATGAGATTGGAGAGAAGAGAGGTCATCAGGGACCACAATGTGGTAATTGAGTTGTGGCTGCTGTCCTAAGAGCAATCAGTGGGAAGCCCTTTGAGGGTGTTTAGCAGTGGGGTGCCTTGACCAGACATCTAGGTGTTCTGAAAAGACCTCTGTGGTAGTTCTGTAGAGTATGATTAGAGTGGGCAAAATGGGCTTGGGAGGCTATGGTAGATAATTGTCATGGGGTTAGAATTATAGCTTGCTGTGAAATGGAGAGAAATGCAGAAAATTGAGGTCTTTTTTTTTTTTTTTTTTTTTTTTTGTGGTACTGGGGATTGGACCAAGAGGTGCTCTACCACTCAGCTATCTTATCTAGAGTTACTTGGTAAATTATTTGAATCACCACTTTTAAGGTTGCTTAAAACAAAAAACAAAACAAACCTTAATTGGATCTCTGGCAAAGAAAGAGATGGAATTATAATTTACTGGGATTTTCAGATCAGCTACAAACTATCTTACCCGTGCATCTTTTGAGTAGAAAAAAGTAATGATTTTGTCTAATACGTATGTAGGACTTAAAGACTGTGTCATTCACTAACTCTTGTAACCCTCCTAGGAAACTTGTGATGCCACTATTATGCCCATATTATAGAGGAGAAACAGATGAGACAGTTTAAGTAACTGACCAATTTGAAAAAAAAAAAAAAAAGCAATAAATGTTAGAGTTGGGATTTGAAACCAAGTAGTATGTCTTTAGATCCATGTGGCCAACACATTAGGAGGCTTTGACCCTTATGCCAAACCAGGTCCATGTCTGTTTTTATATAGACAGCCAGAGAACTAAGATTGTTTTTGTTTGTTTATTTTTTGTTTTTGTTTTATAAAGGGTTGTAAAAAATGAAAAACAAAAAGAAATAAGTAGAACTGTGACAGAAACTATGTTGCCCAATGGCCTAAACTAGTTACTATTTGATCTTTCACAGCAAAATTTTGCTGACCTTTCTTAGTAATCACCACTCAGAAAGTATATTCCTTCAGTAGAAAATTGAGACCCATTGACTTTTACAGATGAAGGTTGTGTCTTACCACAAAATGAGTTAGTTGTAGAATGAAAGCAGCATACTTTGAGCTCCGTGATAAGATTATTTTTCTTGATTTTTGCAAATTAAAAATTAAGGCCTGTGTATAAAGGTACTTGGAAAGATAGGTATCAAAGGCAGGTGGGCTAGCACCGAACTACCTAATGGGATGCCATCATTAGAACAGTGGATTTCAGCATCTGGTGACAGGATGTGCCAGCAAAATGACTTTCTGTTTTAAACTCATTGTTCATTTATGAAAAGGAAAGTTAAGTCACCACTGGGTATTGATACACTCTCCTCTAATAGCAGCAACTGTTTGGAGGAGAAAAAAGAAATGGTTCTAACGACACTTGCCCATCTCCACTAAAGTTGATAGTGCATTAGTAGTAAGATATGGTGCACTTTGGCCATTCTAAATCAGGTGACTTCTTGAATTTTAGAGAAACTGGCAATATGTGCTTGAATTTTTGTAGAGTGCTAAATATTTATTGATTCTTGTGATAGTGCTGGGTATTTCCTTGGGGGCTATGTAGAGATGATCACAGAAGTGTGCATGGTTTTTTTTCTGTTTTTTTTTTTTTTTTTTTTTTTGTGTGTGTGTGTGTGTGTGTGTGTGTGTGTGTGTGTGAAGTGGTTTGCATGTGGCAAGAGCTTCTTCAGATCCACTTCATGATATTCATGTATTGTGTATTTCTTACCCATGCAAACTATATTCATCTATTTCTCATAGAGTCAAAAGGCAACACCAGAGGTAACCGTTACAGTTGTGCTTCATTTGCCTGTTCTTTGAGGCCACCAGCCATGTTTCCATGGCCCCATCTCTCAGATGTGGCTGTTAATTCAGGAAAACACCGGAGGAGGGGTAATGGGGGATTGAGAAAAGACAAACAGACACACATGGAGAGAAAAAGCTGGGGCTATGTGGGACATTATGCTCTGATGGAGGATAATGACTCCGAACTAGTACAGCATATTTATTATACAGATTGCATCAAAAGGTTATTTTGGGGAAAGTTTCAGCAAAGCAGTCAATCTGAAGGATGCAGGACTGGGGAGACATTGGGGTTATCTTGCTATGTTCAGAATTCTCTATCCCCATGAATTGGTGCCTGAGCTCAAGGTCCAGACTGATGCAGCTCTGTGCCTTTGCGTGGAGCCTTGTCAGGCTGGGTGACACTGTAGCAACCTGGCCATATTGATCCGCACCTTTGCACAGGAAGTTCCCAGCACAACACAGCCACAAGGCATGCAGAGAAACCATGATTCAAGTCACCATTCTCCACAGCTATTGTTCTTAAGATGAGGGTAGTAGAGGTTGGTGGATTCTTTCTTACTCTGAAGTCGATTTCCTTGGTCACCTTGCTTTATCTTTTGTAAAGGATGGTTTGGCTAAGGTATTAATTATAGTTATTTAAATGATAATCTTGTTTGATTTTAACAGTTGTGCATTTCATCTTTCCTTTTACTTAAGTGATTCAGACTGTTAACAAAATTACATAATTTTCTCCCATTTTTATGTTTGGGAGATGAGAAATTTCACATAGAAGATGAACTTTTTGTTTTTTAATCATAGGAACTTGTAGACATGCACAAAACTCATCCAGTTCCGGCAGTCATCACATACAGCCAGTCTTCTTCCTTTGTTGTCTCTTATTTGCCATGAAGTTTTAAAACAGATCATAGATACTATACCTTTTCATTGGGTACATACTTGAGTATGCATCACTGAGTGTGACTTCTAAAAAAACTCAAATGCCTTCAGCCTAGTAAAAATAAATAATTTCAGGATATCAGTAAATATTCCATCAGCATTCAATTTTCTTGTAAATGCCTTTTTACACTTAGTTTTCTCAAGTCAGCACTCAGTTACAGTTCATGATTTTTAATGAGCTGAAATGTCTCTTAATTATAAGTGGATACAGGTTTCCCTTCCTTTCTTCCCTTTGGCCATTGATTCTGTATGTCATGTATCCTGTAGAAATTCTCACGTTCTGGATTTCATTGATGGCATCTCTTTTCTGTCACTCATCATGGTCTGTCCCTTTATTTCTAGCAAATTTGAATTATAAATTATCTTGGAACCTAAGCATGTTTCAAGTTTCGGTTAATTTTGCTTTTAAAATAATGGTAAATGGGGACAGTGGGCTTGAATTGACTGATAAGAACTTGAGAGTGGAGCATCTCAGCACCTTCTTCAGTTGAGTAAGATTATTTCTCATGAGAAGATGAGGAAGATGATATGCAGAGCTGCAGGGGAGGGGTCAGCTCATTTGCAGGGTCATTGAATGTTCCTTTCTTCAACACAATTGCATAGTCCTTTTTGTTTTGTTCTTAGTGTGTAATTAGCAACAGTGCTCAAATGACAGGGCCCTTATTTGGCACAGGATTGCTAGACACTGTCAGACTCCTGTGTTTGGGCTTTGCCTTCTGAGTCATTGAATTTGGCAACATTTTTGTCATCTCATGCTCTGGCCAACATTACTTTCCCATTAAGGGTGATGAAATTCTTGCTGTTAATTTTATACTGGAAACAACTAATGTAAAAATCTGTCCCAATTAAAGATCTAAGCTTGTAGTTAATTCTTATGATTTATTTAGAAAAATATTAATTAAGAAAGTTACCTTTAGTAGTCTTTTTATTTCAGAGAAAAGAGACTTTAAAATTATGCTCTTTACTCTCGTAAAATCTGGTATTTCCTAATTTAAAATTATTATGACTAGTATCATGTCATATTCTTTTAATCAGTTAAGGCTTGTTGGGAACCCTATAAAGGATAATTTGATTTTTTGTAAAGAATAGGTAATTTAAAAATATTTAAAATATGTACTCAGGCCTTGACAATAAAAATGACTTTTTTGGGAATATTTATTTCTTCTGTTGAAAATTAGTTAGATGGTAATGTCTTTTTTGAAAGAAATCTAAGAATGTGGATATTTATTTATTTATTTATTTTAAACATTTATTTATTTGCCTTAGTTGTACACAATGCGTTTATTTTTACGTGGTGCTGAGGATTGAACTCCGGGCCGCGCACGTGCTAGGCGAGCGCTCTACCACTGAGCCACAATCCCAGCCCCTGGATATTTATTTTCATTAAAATGCTTTTCTTATTTGTTTGGTAAATGTATGTTTGAATTTATTGTGGTTTTTTTTTTTTTTTTTTTTTTTTTTTTTTTGCTACCAGGGATTGAACCCTGGGGTGCTTAACCACTGAGCTACATCCCTGGTCCTTTTTGTATTTTATTTAGACATAGGGTCTCACTAAATTGTTTGGCTGGCTTTGAACTCTCGATCCTCCTGCCTCAGCCTCTGGAGCCACTGAGATTACAGGTCACCATGCCCAGCTGAATTTATTATTTCTTTAGGTATATTATAGTTATTTACATTGTATCATTTTAGTTATTTTCAAAACTTGATGGAGAATTGCCTTGGTTCCTATATAATTATTTAACTGATCATATAATGTAAGTATTCTGACCAGTGACTTTCTATCCGTTAGGGGTCATTTAAAAGTTCCTGAATATTTTCCTAACAGACAGGAAAAATCAAATGTTATAACTCACTGCTTAGAATGTTAAAGAGATATTAGTTTTGCTTTTTTAAAAGAAAACAATCTTTGTAGTACTGGGGCTTGAACCCAGGGAAGCTTTACCACTGAGCTACATCCTCAATCTTTTTTTCTTTTATTATTTTTTAGTTGTCAATTCACCTTTATTGTATTTATTTAAATGCAGTGCTGAGAATTGAATCCAGTGTCTCACTCCTTAGGCAAGCGCTTTCCCACTAAGCCACAACCCCAGCCCCAATCCTCAGCCCTTTTTACTTTTTTTAAATTTTGAGACAGGATCTCACTAAGTTGCTGAGCTGACCTCAAACTTGTGCTCCTCCTGCCTCAACCTCCAGAGCAGCTGGGATTACAGGCATACGCCATCACATGCAGCAACTTTGCCTTTCTTAGACCAAGGAATGCTTCTAAATCTTCAGGCTAGAAAAAACAAAAGCAGACATCGCAGCCCATTTGCCATTTGCTGTTGTACTTGTTTCGTTTATGCATTTCCAACATGCTTTTTCTGATAGGGCTTATTCTTAGTAGCTTCTGCAGGTATTAAGAAATAGCTCCTTAAATCTACCTACTTCTGCTAAGCAGAGATAGTAGATTGAAATTAATGATCTTTTATGACATAGTAATCAAAACCGCATATGTACTTGTGATAATTTTTTCAGTGTTAATCTTGGTTCCAATTCTTTAAAGGAAAAAAAATTAAACAATAAATAAATGATATAAATGTTGAGACTTTTGGGACTTTTAAAGAATTCATGAATAAGAAGGAAAAATTAAGATTTTATTTTTAAATACTAGCTTCAAATTTGATGTGTTTTACAGAATTTGGGTCAGTCTTGTGATTAGATCCTTTCTTTGTTTGCCATACGTCTGTAGCAAACTGTAACCTGCTGGTGCACCTCACTGATGTATGCCATAAACGTGGGAAGATTGACAGGTGACAATGAAGCTGGGTAATTAGATAGTATGTAAGGGTCTTTTCTTTTACTGTTTACAGATGTTTACAATGTGCATATTGTGGAGTTTTTTTTTTTTTTAATCTTAATGTTGAAATACTCCATTGAAGACATGCTTTTCCTCCAACACTAATGAAATTTTTCTTTACCATTAACATAATTTGTCATTGATGGGCTAGTCATTTGATAGTATTGCAACCAATTTGAATTGCGTGGTTTTCAATAGCTCTTTGTTTCATCTTACATAGAATAACACGCCAGACCATTCCTGTGGGTTAATAAGGTTTCTGATCACTATATTGAGTCATAAAGTGTTAGCTTTTAAACTCTCGGTAAACCTACTTACAGTATTTCCTTCTGTCTTTGCAGATAAACTATTAGTCATAACTGTAGCAACGAAAGAAAGTGATGGATTTCACCGATTTATGCAGTCAGCCAAATATTTCAATTATACCGTGAAGGTATAGTATATTTTTTACTCTACAGATGTGGTGGAATATGCGTCCAAAGTAAATTTTTCATGGCAACAACAACAAAATCTGTAATCCATGCAAGGAAGATGAAATTTGTTTGCATCATTGCTATTTCTATGCACATTAAAATATATATTTTGGCTTTATTAATATTTTGCCACTCAGACAATAATTTGTTAATATTCACTAATGTTTGATATAAGCAGTTCTATAAAACAAAAAGAATATGTAAATGTATTTCTGTATGTACACATATAAATAATTTATTTTGTGGTGCTGTACAAAGATTAGACAGTAGTGTTCTTCGGTGATTGAATAATTTTTCCTGTTGTGGGTTGTCCACAGAGGTGTGTTTCTTTGCAGGGAGTTGGAAGCATGGCTGTGGGAGGAGAAACCTTTCCTGTCCATCACTAAGAGTTACTTTTCCTGTCTTGTTTTGTTGCTGTTTGTTTGTTTTAGAGGAATATGGTAGCACTACAAAAGTTTAGAAGACATCTCTAGGGGACATTTCATTCATATGTGATCAGATGAAACTTGGGGAAGTTGATAGAACTATTAAACTGAGGAGTGAAGGTCTTAGTATTTTTATTGATTTATTCATTTGATAGAAAGATCTGCTAGCCAGATACTTTGGAGGAAGTATCTAGGCAGGAAATTTAAAAAAAGAAAAGAGAGGGGAAAGATTGCTTTGGCCTGGGGAGAAACTGAGCCATACTTATATGTAATGCAATAAAAGGTTGTATTCCTGGGCTGGGGTTGTGGCTCAGTGGTAGAGTGCTCGCTTAGCATGTGTGAGGTCCTGGGTCTGATCCTCAGCACCACATATAAATAAATAAATACAATAAAGGTATTGTGTCCAACTATAACTAAAAAAAAATAAATATTAAAAATGGTCCTATTCCTTTGGCAGCCTCTGGAGAAGGTACTTATGATATGCAGAGAAGCTAGTCAAGAGGTGGAATTTGCAGGGAAAAAGATAGGGTGGTGCCAAGTAGGTGTTAATAAAGGATCAATGAAAATACATTAGAAGTATGTTAAGAGAGATGAGAAATTTAGTCGCATTCACTGAAGTCAAAGAAGAATTAGGATAAAAGATTTCTGAAGTCTTAAGGATCTTTTAAAGATCTTTTGGGTTCAGACTGGGTGACAAAATAGACTGTTATGTGCAAGGCACCTGGCTAGGAACTTTGCATATGGTACCCTCTTAATCATTATATGAACAATGTAAGGTCCATATTTATTTATGGGCAAGGAGAACCTGCCCCAGGGTCCATAGCCATACCCTGTGAGGTCCTGGACACCAGCTCTTTTGACTGGCTCTGGAGTTTATGCCCCTTCTGCTGGCTTCCCATTCATTATGTAATGCAGTGATTCTCAAAGTGTTGACTTCGAACCATACCTGGGAACTAGTTAGAAAGGAAGACACTCCGGCCATCTCAGAACAGCTGAATAACAGATTCTAGGCCTGGTTCCCGGAAGTCTGTGATTTCTCCAGCCATCCGCAGATTCTGGTGTGATTCTGGTGAGCCCTGAGGTCCTGCACCTGCTGCGTTGCCTGACACTGTACTGTGTGACCCTTAGGTGTGGCTAGGTCAGCTGCTATTGCAGGATCAGAGCCTCCAGAAGGGTTGTGAAACCAATCTAAGAGTAAAAACCAGTAATTCTGCTAGATTAGAAATGATTTGAATCCAGATCCACATGAGTTTGAGTTTTCATGGGTGGAATTTTTTTCTATTCCTCATTATAGGTAGAGAGGAAATGATTCTGAGAGATCTGAGGCTGGGAGTCCTGCTGGCTTTGCCAACAGATTTATATTTGGCTCTGTGTTAAGGACAGTTGGACCTCATAGTATTTATTTATTTTTAGTTTACTTTTTTCTTTTGTCTTTAGTTTTAGTTATGTTCCCCTTAGTATCCTGCATCTCCTAGTACATCAATATTTTAGCACCTTCGGACATTGTTGTGAGGAAACAAAGGTAAAAGTGTGTGTGACAGGAGGGACACATCTTATGCTCCTGCTGCTTCAGGGCCAGGTGTGTCAACAGTGTGTTTCCAATTCAGGAGGTTATGTGGAGACTCATGTGCCCAGTGAAGGTCAAGGGTACAGGTGTAGCTCCAAGGGTACAGGTGCCCAGTGAAGGTCAAGGGTACAGGTGTAGCCCAAGGTTACAGGTGTACAGTGAAGGTCAAGGTACAGGTGTAGTCCAAGGGTACAGTGTACAGTTAAGGTCAAGGGTACAGGTGTAGCTCCAAGGTTACAGGTGCCCAGTGAAGGTCAAAGGTACAGGTGTAGCTCCAAGGGTACAGGTTTACAGTGAAGGTCAAGGGTACAGGTGTAGCTCCAAGGGTACAGGTTTACAGTGAAGGTCAAGGGTACAGGTGTAGTCCAAGGGTACAGGTGTACAGTGAAGGTCAAAGGTACAGGTATAGTCTAAGGGTACAGGTATACAGTGAAGGTCAAGGATACAGATGCAGCTCCAAGGGTACAAGTGCCCAGTGAAGGTCAAGGGTACAGGTGTAGTCCAAGGGTACAGGCATACAGTGAAGGTCAAGGGTACAGGTGTAGTCCAAGGGTACAGGTGCCCAGTGAAGGTCAAGGGTACAGGTGTATCTCCAAGGGTACAAGTGCCCAGTGAAGGTCAAGGGTACAGGTGTAGTCCAAGGGTACAGGTGCCCAGTGAAGGTCAAGGGTACAGGTGTACAGTGAAGGCACAGGTGTACAGTGAAGGTACAGGTGTACAGTGAAGGTCAAGGGTACAGGTGTAGCTCCAGTTAATTGTGTGCAGGCAGTCTCTCGCATTGATAAATTCTTAACAATAACATTGTCATTTGAAGATTTACAAGGTAAACAAAGTGCCCTGTTACTTGATGGCCCTTGTATTTCCATGAACAATCCATTTTGGTTTGGTAGGAAATTGCTTCAGGGCCAGTCCAGGAGCCCTTGGGCTTTAGGGGATTTCAATCTTGATCTTACACATTTCCTACTATATTGAAAAAACTGATATGGAAGGCCTCTTCATTTTCTTTTTCATTTTAGGCTGAACAAAGAACAATAAAATACAAGAAATATTTTCTCAGTCCACCTGCATGCAGTAGACTCAGCTTTTGAAATGATAAAATAGGGAATGGTATTTTTGGGGTGGTTAATATCGAAGAATTATGACCTGATCCAGGCATTGATTTCTTGTTTCTGGCCTCACAATTTCATGTGACATGTGGAGAGTGGTTATGCTGTAGGACTGTAAAGTTGGCGATGAGTCTAAGTTTTTTATGGCGCTGTCATAATTTAATCTGATTTTTGCTTAGGGTTGAAATGTTGATTTCTTTGATAGGTCCTCGGTCAAGGAGAAGAGTGGAGAGGGGGAGATGGCATTAATAGTATTGGAGGGGGCCAAAAAGTGAGATTAATGAAAGAAGTCATGGAACATTACGCCAGTCAAGATGATCTGGTCATCCTGTTCACTGAATGGTAAGAGACATACCCTGTGGATTTTTCAGTCTATATTAAATTTTTTTTAAAGGTTGAGATTTACATCTGTACATTATGCATTAAATTATCTTACTGACAAGGAGTCATTGCTTTAAAAAGTAGATTTTACTCATAGTTATAAAACCATGGTCTGACATAATCCTGTAATATGTTTAAAGTGGAGGATTTACACCAGGCAAAGTGTTGCATGCCTATAATTCCAGCAACGTGGAAGCTTAAAGCAGGAGGATCACAAGTTTGAGGCCATCCTGGGAGACTTAATGAAACCCTATCTCAAAATGAAAAGAGGACTGGGGATGTAGCTCAGTGATAGAGTGCTTTCCTAGCATGCATAGGCTCTGGGTTCAATTCCCAGCATTAAAAAACAACAACAACAACAACAAAAATAGTTGCTATAGACACTAATGAGAAAACATGACATAGGCTAATGTTTTTGTGAAATTCATTTTTAGTCTTGAACTAAAGGTCATGTTGAACTTTTCTGTTAAGAAGGATGGCTCAACCAATTCTGATTACCCTGGGGTGGAAAAAAGATCATGTAAAGTTATAAACACAAGTGGAACATAAGAAAGCCCATGTTGTTAAGAGAGAAGAACCTTCCCCATGTGTAAATATCTTTTTGTTTATTCTGGTGCTGGGGATCCAACCCAGCACTTTGTGCATGCAAACCATGCTCTGACACCGAGCTGTCCCATCCCCCTAGCCTATAAATACTGTATCCCCCTGGCCCATAAATACTGTTTTTGTATACTACACTGTCCTGAGTGATTAGGGTTTCTGCGATTTTCTCTTAGCTGCTTCTTACATTTTTAAAAAAATATCATCAAGTTGTCATGACTCTTTAGTTGTCACTTTTCTTTCTCACATTCTTTTTTTTTTAATTTTAATTTTAATTTTTTGGTTACTGATCACTCATTTTAAATCCCCTTGTATTTTTTCTCTTTAACTTAGGATTTTTTTGTATCTTTTATTTTGAAAAATTATTTGCCGATGAAAATAAGAGTACTTTTTAAAATGTAAGGATGTAAATAAGAGACATAAATTTGAGCACAAAAGTAGAAATAATGATGTTCCCATGCCATCAGCACCTAAAAACTTGGAAAGAATCCGTAATATTTGTATCTTTAGAATTTCTCTCACGGCTCCTAGGCAAGAAATCACATTGCTTGTCTCTACCTTTTATGGCAAGGTGTGCTGTGGCAAGGCCTACCTGGGAGACCCCGTGGTCTGAGCTTCTGTACTGGGAATTTTTCTACATTGTCTGTTATTATGTATTTTTCCCTAATAAAAATAAAATAAAAGTTTTATCATAATAACTGTTTAAATATTGGGTATATTTTGGTTTAAAATTTCCGTAGATTTCCAATAGCTAGATCAGTTAGCTTGAAGTTGCCAAATGCACATTTGGGTTTTGACTGTGAAACAGATTCTCCTTGTGAAAGCGTCCACATACGAGCCAGTAGTGAGTTCAGATTCCTCAGCCTCTTCCGGGGTTTTAGGAAGCATCCTGTCCTCTTCCCTTCCCCTCTCATCCCTGTCCCTCTCCTGCCAATCCAAGCTTTAGCCTTGGGGAACTGGTGAAGTGAGGCCAGTTTGTATTTAATGACACCTGGGTCGCCCTGTGATCTAGGGCCGGCTGGAGGTTGGGTTTGTGTATTTACATGATATTTAAACCCAGCTGGACAGAAACAACGGTCCCATTTTAATAGAAGGCCAGTGTCTTCGAGGTACTCTTAGTGTTTGAGATCGATCAGTGAGCCAGAAGGACGCCGTGTTTCACACCACTGAGAAACAACCCACCAGCTGGAAAGACCAAGGCCCAACTCAGCCAAGTCCTTGTTCAGGAGGAGTCATTAAGGATTTCTCCACCATCACTCAGTATCCTGGTCTTGTGGCTCAGCCGAGGGTGCAGGGGAAAGTAGCCCAGGGGACACAGAGGGGCGAGCAACTTCTGTCATTTTAGGGTACATTACTCCTCTTATTTTTTAAAACAACACTTTTAAAAAAGCATTGTACACAGTGTGTTGAATATAGTTGAACATTACGTAGGCATTGTGTACTGGCCCCAGAAGAAATGAATCTAGCTCTTTATAAATCATTTTAAATTCATTGCTTATTCTTTTTTAAAAAATTGCTAATCTACTGGTCAAGGGTCAGAATTCAAGATGCATTCATCTTAAACAAACAAAGACCTATTTTTCATGTGATTTTTTAAAGGATGATTCAATTGTAATTATTAGTTTTGTAGAAGCATAAGTCACTACTATATAAAAATACACAGATTTATGTAATTATTTGATTACATAGGCCTTTTAAAAATAATTTTTATATTATGACATATGTGTTCTTAGTGTAAAATTCACTGATTTTTGGTATACTTAACAAAGTTGTATAATCATCACTACTATTCAATTTTAGAACATTTAAAATATATGATAAGGGACCTTTGTCTCCATTTAGATTGCATTTATGCATTAATTTAGAAACAATTTTGAAAAGTTGTTTTCATGAGAATGTATATTCTGAATTAAATTTTGGAACATTTAAAATTAGAGGCTGGATCTTTTCAAAAAACTCTGCAGAGTACGATTTATCGTATTTAATTTAGATAAAAATAAATATTTGTCAAGGTTTTGGATTCTTTTCAAAAGAAAAGTAAACATGAGGATCTCTACATAGGAAACTGGCTCCAATATTTTTTAAAAAGTTAATTTTTTTTTTTGTGTGTGTGTGTGTGTGTGTGTACATGTGTTTCTTTGCAATTTATATGGCTTGATGATCTCTTGATTAGAGCAACTATGGACATATATAGTGCATTTAGTGGCTTTTAAGGTCTAAATGTGTTCTTTTGAAATAAACTAATGAAAATTTGGAGGACAAATATTGTTACTTGGTAGCTGCAGATTCCCTTAGAAAGAGAAATTATCCCAGAATGGTTTTATAACACCTTTAGGTACTTTGTGTTACTTTTAGAATTGCCTTATAAAACATGTGTTTCTTTTACTGTAGTCACAATGAAGACAGATGAGCAGCTTTAATTTTCCTGTGGGGACCAGTGTATTGTTTTCTTTCTTTTGGTAGAGCCAGTACATAAACTAAAATGTAACAAACAGTGGTGTTCTTGGGAGTAAATTTGATACTCGCTGAATAGCCTCACATAATGTTTGCTGTGCTGCACACACAGTGAAATAGAAGCCAGTAGCATCCCACCTCCTAACGTAAGCACATGGCGGAACTATTCTTCCAGATTCTTGAGTGTCAGATAAGGTCATTTAGTAAAAATGTTGACTCTTTTATTCTTATAGACTTAACAAAATTTCTTTCAAACTAAGAAAATTATGTTTAAGAAAATTAGTTAGAAATAATGTCAGGCAGTTATTTGAGTTTGAATTAGGGACAGGGAAGAATTCCATTGGCAGTAATGTGTATATCTCAATTAATCAGCACGAAAATATGCTCCGTTTTGAAGACTCTCAGTATATAATACTCAAAAAACATATTTGGTGGTAATTATTGGCCTCATGAAAAAGGAGTATTTTCTTCTATGAAAGCATCTACTTAAATATTTTGGTATGTTGAAAGTCTCCAGTTCACCATGTATTTGTTTAAACCTGATTAAGTCTTTGAGATAAGATAAAGGGATTGGCTATTGCCAACTAAAGACAACATAAGGAAAACTAAACTTACAAAAAAGTAGAATGGGCCTGGCACAGTGGCACAGGCTTATAATCCCAGTGGCTCTGGAGGCTGAGCCAGGAGGATCGAAAGTTCAAAAACCAGCCTCAACAATTTAGCAAGGCCCTAAGTAACTTAGCTGGGGGCATGGCTCAGGGCTTACAGGCCTCTGGGTTCAATTCCTGGAACTAAAAAAAAGAAAAAGGTAGAGCTATGCCATGAATGCTAATATATATAATTAAAATGGTATAAATTATCATTTTTGATAATTTTTTGACAGAAGATATAGAGTGAAGTCATGAAGGTTTTTGACAGAAAGATATAAAGTGAAGTCATTATTTCAGTAGTTTCCTGGGTGGCTGCGGAATGGGAGGTTAATCCAAGATGAATAAACAGTGGCTAAAAATGGAGGCGCAATCTAATCACATCAGTAGCTGCTGCCTTATCACTGATCCTATAGGCTGAATTTAGTTGTTTGCTCAACACTGTGAAGCTGGGGCTGTGCCTGGTATATGTATTTTGAGGGTACCACAGCAGTACACATAAATACTGGGTAACGGTGAGTTGCTTCACAAGGAGAAACAGACCTTTAGAAGGGGAGAAATATGATGGGTATTTCCAAACCGTTTTTCAAACTTTTTCTTCTTTTGTTCATTGGAAAAATAAAATAAATTATAAAATCAGAAAGACATTTGGATCTTTGAATCTGGAAGGATTAAAATTATTAAAAAGTGACTTCTAAATAGAAACTAGGAACATGATGATGTTGCTTCTTCTAATCCTTCTTACATCAACCAATGTTTGCTTCTTTTTGCTTCTCACTGAGCATTAGTTACAGAAAAAGTGAGATCACAGAGCCAGTTTTTCTCTCAGCACTCAGTGTGCGTGTTTTGAGCACAAAATGTGATCTAGGCATTGACCGCAGCACTGTAGCAAAAGAGCTATGAGCAGATCCCCCAAGGAGCTCTCCCTTGTATAACACCAGCTCAGCTACCACGACCCGACAAAGCTCAGGATGTGTTTTTAAAACAACCTGCATGTTGGCATAATCTTAACTTTAGCATCATTTACTTTAGTAAATTGGGCGAGATTGTGTTTTAGTGGGTCACTTTGCAAATTGTTTGTTAAAAGATTATTTTTCTGATTTTCTTGTTATTATCATTAGGTACTAAGAAATGAACCTAGGGGTGCTTTACCACTGAACTACATCACCAGCCCTTTTTATTTATTTATTTTTTTCTTTTGATGAAGAGACTCAATAAGTTGCTTACAGCCTCACTAAGTTACTAAGGCTGGCCTTGAGATCCTCCTGCCTCAGCCTCCCAAGTTGCTGGGGTTATGGGTGTGCACCACTGCAACCAGCTGTTGTTATTGTTACAAAAGCATAATTTATGCATAGTATTCTAAAAGTGACCAGATCTATTGTATTTGTTTTCTAGTAAACATACCTCTCATAATTCAAGTTAATGTGTGCCTAGTATGTCCACCTTTTGTTTTGTCTTACACAGTTTATATAGAAGCAAAACCCGGAAAGCAAAAGCTTCCAATGTGATGTCTGTAATTTTAATAGCAGTTTTATTTAACGGGGCTCCTCCTCCTGGGCTGAGAGGCCAGATGAAGGTGCAGACACAGAGAACCCAGTCATTAATGAGGGATAGCATTTCATCGTGATAGCATGAAAGAAAGCCAAAACACATCGAGGTTCCTGTTTCTACTACTGTTTCATTCTTTGGTTTTTGACAGAAAGATTTTAAATCATCAGCTGTCACTCAAATATATTACACTGTCTTATTGGTCATCTGGGACAGTGCACAATGTGCTTAGGAATGAAGTGGGAGAGGAGTGATTCTGGGTTTTCATTGCTGATGTCTGCTGAGGTTTGAGTGAGCGCACTAGTGCCACGTAGGTAGGGATGAGGCAGAAGAAGCTTGTGACATAAAAAAATTAAGGGGGTTTGGTGATCATATCCATCTTGGTTGATTCTCCTAGGTCATCTCATGTGTGCTTTGTATGTATTCCCAAAGCAGACTGTCCACCCTTCAAATTTTTAAACTTTTAAAAAATTTGTTTTAATTAGTTATACAGGATACTAGAATGCACTTTGATACATCATATATTATCTCATTCTTCTGGTTATACGTGATGTAGAATCCCGCTGGTCGTATAGTTATATATGTACATAAGGCAATAATGTCATTCATTCTACTATCCTTCCTTCCTACCCCCACATCCTCTCCCCTCCCTTCACGCCCCTCTACCTAATAGTGACTGGATCTACCCTTCAATTTTGCTTGTCTTAGTAAACATGTATTAATTAAGCACCATCTATGTGTAAAATATGGTACTAGCTGCTGTGGCTGGGGGCACTGATGGAGAGGAAAATCCAACCCTCTGGATATGTGCTTTGCTCAACAGCTTTGCATATGTTGTGTCTGGCACATCCTACCTGTGTCACAATAAGTGTAAGGAATTAAAAAAAAAAAAAAGATTTATTTCTTTATCGATTCAACGAACAACTTAAGCACTAAATGCATGTCAGCATTCCAAGTGCTATTGCTTCAGAGATAAGCTTAATTATTATTTTAGAACTGGAGGGGAATTTTCTTTTAGTTAATCATATCATTTCCCAAATAAAGAGACTGGTGCAGAAGCAGGTGGAGCCTCGTGGCCCCACATAGAGCTGCCGCTGGAGCGAGCCCACTAATGTCTTTGCCACTCCTCTCTCCCTGGCTGCCCTCCCTGCCAGAGTTTGTCCAGCACTTGGGCTGGAACTTTTCAAAACATGGTCTATGGGAAGTGACCTTCCAGCTAGGCAGTCCTCACAGACCCTGCCTCTGCCCCACCTCAGGAAGGATTTCACATTGAGCAAAGGGAATTATATGCCATAAGGAGAAAAATTTACCAAATAATGTTTGACTTTTATAATTGTCCCCCGATTAGCTCCTTTTTCCTCTCTCCAAAGTGGCTAAAATTTATGTGATCATTTTCGACTGTGATTTGATCATAATTTATTCTGCAAGTACCTGTGGGTGGATATTTTAAATGGGTTGATTGTGTGTGTGCCTAGGGGATGTTAAAGCGTGGCTTCTTGGTATTGATTTGTGGTGTTAATTGTCTCTGGAAATACAGACATATATTTGAAGTGAAGATGTGACAACAGAATTTTTATTTTTTTTTTTTTTTTTTTGTGGTACTCCTTCTAAGATTCAGTTTATTAGACTTTATTTAAGCTTTCAGACACTAACTGCTAATAGTTTGGATGATAACCATTTTTATCTAAGTTTATGCTAGTGATGATAATGAAAATATTGGATTGGGGAAGAATAGCTCACGATTAGGGAAGACTTCTGTTGCTTTTTTTTTTTTCTGGCTATGTGGTAGGTTTTGCTTCTTGTTGAGCCTTGGAGTGATTCATTCATTCATTCATTCATTCGTTTGTTCAACAAATATTTTTTGACTATCATCAAAATCCAAAGCTAAGGAGATATATAGAAGAAAAAAAACATGGGTCTAGCATTTGAAGGAGAAACATATAGTCTAATGTGAGATAAGCATTCTTAGTGTGAAGGACAGAAAACAATACCTGTGGTGAAGGTGGAGAGGAAAAGAGCTGTGAGTGTTAAAGAGGAAGGAAATGTTGTTTTCCAGTAATGTTCATCAAGGAGAGCTTTGTAGAGGAGGTGTCCTTGAAAATGACCTTGAAATGTGTTGGTTTGGACCCAGTTGGGAAAATAGGTGCTAAGAGGAAAGGGGCAGATGACACATCACATGACTCATTTTGGTAATTAATGCAATGCTGATTCACTTAGATTTCACTCTAGGGATCAATGAACTATGGTTCAGCCTATTGTCCTGACAAAATCATACATACATAGAAATCGATTTTAGTTCATCTTCCTCCCCTTTCCCTCCCAGCTTCCCTGTCCTCTGTTCTACTAGTCTTCCTTTTTCTTATCTTTTAATTGATGTTTAGTTGGTTCTTTATGTTATCCTTATCTTATCTTTTATTTTATTCTAGCTTCTGCATGTGAGAGAAAACATTTGACTTTTGAGTTTGGCTAATTTCACTTAAGCATGATATTCTCCATTTCCATCCATTTATCAGCAAATGCCACAATTTCATTCTTTTTTGTGGTTGAGTAGAACTCCATATATATATTCCAAAAATACATACACACACACATACACATACACACATGTATATATATACACGTACATATATATACATATAAAGTATACACACAAACACACACGCCCCACAATTTCTTAATCCATTCATCCACTGAGGGCATCTGGGCTCATTCCATAATTTGGCTATTATGAATTATGCTGCTACAAATATTGATGTGACTTTATTGCTGTACAATGCCAATTTTAGATCTTTTGGGAAAATACCCAGGAGTAGAAGCTGGGTCATATGGTGGTTCCATCCCTAGTGTTTTGAGGAATCACCATACTGCTTTCCAGAGTGGGTATACTAGTATGCAGTCCCCCCCAACAATGCACAAGCATTCCTTTCTCCCATAACCTTGCCAGGATTTATTGTTGTTTGTATTTTTGATCATTGCCATTCTGACTGGAGATGAAATCTCATTGTTGTTTTTATTTGCATTTCCCTGATTGCTAGAGATGTTGAACATTTTTTTTTTTCATATATTTGTTGGCCATCTGTGTTTCTTCTTTTAGAAAATTTTATGTTTAGTTCTTTTGTGCATTTGCTGATTGGGTTATTTGGGGTGGTTGTGTTCTTGGTATATTCTGAATATTGATCCATTGCCTGTTTCTGTAGAGCAGTGTTATTGGAACCCAACGCTGCTTGGGTGACAGAGAGAGTGAATATTGGCCGACTCCTGCTTTAGGTCATAGTAGAAAACACTGATTGGGTCTGGGGACGGGCACACCCAGGATAATTTGTCAGACAGTCCTAATTAGAAGTAGGTAATATGGAGGTAGGTGATGTGGCAGCCCGTAGGATGTTTTAATTAATCTAGGCCAGTGCCTTCTAGTGATGCTGTAGAGGATCTGAATGCTAAACAGATTATGGAGATGGACTCAATAGCGTTTGGCAGAAGATTAAATGACAGGCCATGGAGAGGGAGGAGTCAAGGCTACATGAACGTTTTCAATCTGGGGATGGATTGGCTGATGGTACCACAGAACTGGGGAACACAGAAAGGCAAACACGTGTCAGTCTCAATGACCTGTTGGAGATGGGACTCTGACATGTCTGGTATGGGACTCAATATGACCACAGAAAGTGGAATCTTATGGCTTTTTGCAGGACCCAGGAATATTTACCATAGTCAACTGTGGAAAGTTTTATTTTATTCTTCATATTTAAGTGGACTGAGTTCCTATGGGAATTATTTTTATGACCTTTGTGCATTCTTTTTTGAAAACAAAATTTGAGTTTTTGTGGCCAAAATGATTTTAAGTAGAAAAACTTGCTTGCCCTTTGAGAAGTTTTAAATAGATTCCAAAAAAAAAATGTTTCTAAAGTACTCAAACACAAAGTAACAGTGCTACTAGATTGAAAGGGGAAAGGTTTCAGTAACTTTATATTTTTATACAATCAAAATCTTACTTGAATTAAATGAAAATAATTTTCTCTTCACTTTTTTCTTTAAAATAATTGCATGTTTGAAATTAATTCGTGCTTATATTGTAATTATTCATGTGAAAATTGTTACAACTCCTCCATGACAGAATGTTGACTTTTAAATTGCCATACAATGTGTATAGAACAATACGGTTCACTGGGATTTCAAAGATGTACTATTCACTTTCCAAAACTGCATTTATAGCTTTTGAATAAGTGATGCTATCTCCAAACTTTCTGAATTGATCTGCCTAATTCTTTGATCATAGGATTCTCTGACTAAGATTCTCACACACACTCTCCCCACCCCATTCTCCCAAATTAGATTGGGTTCCTCTTTTCTTTGTAGGTCTATGGCAGTGTCTATCTCAGAGAGACAGCACTCATGGCCCAATTACCCATAAAAATTACTCTTATGTCTTAATATTTATTATTTAAGAAATTTGTTATTTTTTGTTTTTAAAGTCAAAGTAATTCAGTTGTTATTGTTATTTATTTATTTATTTATTTATTTATTTATTTATTTATTTATTTATTTTTTTTTTGGTACCGGGGATTGAACTCAGGGGCACTTGACCACTGGGCCACATCCCCAGCCCTTTTTGTATTTTATTAGAGACAGGGTCTCACTGAGTTGTTAAGTGACTTGCCATTGCTGAGGCTAGCCTTGAACTTGCAATCCTCCACGCCCGGCTGTTGTTGTTTTTTAATAAACAGGAATGGAATAGTTGTTTTGAGGTTTTAATCAGAACAACTTTATATTTTAAAAAATACTTGCCTCTGGATAAAAATTAAATTACTTTAACTTTCAGATTGTTAGACTTAAAAATGAGGTATCCTCTTCCTCTCCTGTGATAGCACTCCTCTCCTTTAGTTAATAATGGTCTTAGTTTTTGATAACTTTGATGCTTACAACATCCAGGGTTTGTTGTGAGTTTTTAATCTCTTTTTACAAGTGATTGATTAAATAGATACTACTTCCCCTTTTGTAAGGATAGACAAGGCAAAGCATCAAAGAAAGCAGGAAACAATTTTATTTGGTTGCAGCCAGGCTCAGAGGGTACAGCTTTTGCTGTAATCAATTAATCCCCTGAACCCCAAGTTCAGGTAGTTTCAGAACTTTATACTCAGCATGTAAGGGGAGGGGCTCAGCTGTTCACAATCTGCAGAAGTTCACATAAAGCAGCTTTTTCTTTCACAGTTTTGGGCAAGTTAACTCTTCAAGGACAACACCTGAGAAGGGGAGAGCTTATTCTCCCCTTTCATTCCTCCCCCTGCTAGCTGTTACCATGGAGCCCAAGTGGGCTTATCTTAGAAATGTAGACATTTCTGTGAAGCTCCAGCGCAAGGCCAGAGGCCTTGTTTAAAGATTTGCCCTTTTTTCTTTTATCACACTTTACATTTGCAAACACACTTCTACAAACTACTATACTGGATGAATGTTTGTGAAAAACAAGTAAAGAGGCATCCAGTAGCTGGAGTGCTGATTTCTCCCAGGTTAGTGGCCAAATAAAATACAGCACCAGGAAAAAAGGAAGTTTACATACATGGAACTCTTTTGTAGAGACTGTTTTGCTGACAGTCCTAAAATCAATTATGGTGAAGATTTCTGGAGAAGCTTAGTTAATATTTTCTGTGGAGGAGGGGGTGCCACTATACCACTCCATTTTATAAATAAAGGAACCAAATCATATGGAGGTTCAATAAATTGTCCACAGTTACTCTTAGAGCAAGTGGCAATACTGGGGGGAAAAAAAAAGATGGTAGAATGAGATGGATATCATTATCCTAAGTGCATGTATGAAGACATGAATGGTGTGAATATACTTTGTATACAACCAGAGAGATGTAAAAATGTACTATATAACAACCAGAGAGATGTGAAAATGTACTATATAAGTTAATAGGAAACGTAATGCATTCTGCTGTCATTTATAACAACTTAGAATAAAAAAAAAAAAAAGAAACTCAACTGGCAGACTTCAAACCATGTGCTGTGAGTGACGTTGTGATAAAACTCTACTTAATATTATTAGCACTTTCTTCCCTCTTGATCCTGGAAGAAAAAAGGAAAAAGTCTCTACCAATGTGTGTGTGTGTGTATCTATCTGTTTCTACATACTCATATAGATATTTTAATTTTGAACTGCTGTTTTTTTTTATAGCTAAAGTAAAAACAAATGATAAATTTTATTCCTCCAGAACAGTTTGAAATAAAAAGAAATAATCTGTCTCTCTGATCCCAATGCTGTTATTATTTTAAAAATTATGAAACGAAGTAGCAAAATAAAAAAACTTTAGTTGTACATTCTCTACATTTTAGCTCCATTTCTTCCTTTTTTTTTTTTTTTTTTTTTTTCATTTTTTCCCCCCAGAGTGAGAATTGAACTATATAGATGGTGTGTAGGTCAGGGATTTTTCACTTATAAACTCTGGCTTCCCACAAAGGGGGAAGATAGCAAGTGGAAGCAGGCAACTTCCCTTTTATAGCATAGAACCAGAAACTGTCTATCCTAGTTCTACCCATATTCCCTTGAACAGAATAGGTCATACGGCCCCGTGGAGCTTCACAGTAGCTTCTATGCAGGATGACCATATGAGTACCTTACATTTGGGGAATTCCACTATTAAAATATGGGCATGAGAATGTATATGGAGTCATTTGGCATCTCTGCTACAAGTTTAAATCATAAGCAAAAATTTCCAATAGTCTCGCTAATGTATTTTTTTAAATTGTCTTTTTATCATCGAAGAGCTAGACAGTGTGTTTATTTTGATAAAATTATTCACGTGGAATGTTATAATTTATTAAGTATTACGTCATGCCTAACTATTATCCAGGCATATTAGCTAGTTCCTTGAGAGTGAATCCATCTGGAAGAGGCATATGGAGTAGCCTCTTTACTTCCCTGGTCAAATATCTCAGCAGGGCATATGGAATGTTGACTCTTAGGGGGACCTTGAGCTGAATTTGGAAGAATTTGTTCCCTTGGATTGTTTGCCACTTGGGATAAGTCATTAAATTATCATATTTGGAAATGTGTGGCCTTGTGATACAGTGATATTTTAAAAATGCAATGGTTTTGAGGTTGTAGTGAACGGGGAACTTACTGCAGAGCAGAAATATTTTGGATAATGGCTTTACATTGATCATTGTGATTCTGTGAATAAACTATGAGGAATAAATCCATTCATAAATAAAAATTAAATTATGTTATCAATTACCACATTTTTTCAAATTTGTTGAGCTGTAAAAAGATGTGCTCATCAGAACAGTTTTTTAAAGTTTGCAGTATACATAATAATTGAAATATTAAGTGTATATTCATGATATTTCTTCATAAATGATAGCAGATTAGTACAAATTGAATTGAAATATTAGGTAGTTAAAGTAGCAACTTTGTGGGGCTGGGGCTATGGCTCAGCGGTAGAGCACTTGTCTTGCATGTGTGAGGCCCTGGGTTCGATCCTCAGCAACACATAAATAAAATAAAGGTATTGTGTCCACCTACAACTAAAAAAAAAAAAAAAATAAATAAAAAAGTAGCAACTTTTTAAAAAGATTATGTCTATGTTATTAATTTACACAACATGTAATAATTTCTAACATTTCAATACCCTTTTAGAGCTTTTATTTTTGTGGTGATTATTGTATAATATCAAGACTATCATTGCAAAAACTGTTAACTGTCTTTTATTTGAAATTTCATTTGGCTAATGTATAGTAAACACTAAAATTCAATACAATCCATATAATTTGAGTCTGGGGAAATTTTTTGATGTGCTTTATAAATAGCTGGTTAATTAATCTGTGTTGGATTGTAAATCCTAATTTTTATTAAGGACCTTTTCTTGGTGTTTATATACCTAAATTCCCGCATATGTATTTTAAAACTCATTTTATCTTTCATTGAATAGCTTTGATGTTATATTTGCTGGTGGTCCAGAAGAAGTTCTAAAAAAGTTTCAGAAGACAAACCACAAAGTCGTCTTTGCAGCAGATGGAATTCTCTGGCCAGATAAGAGACTGGCGGACAGGTATCCCATGGTGCACATTGGGAAGCGCTACCTGAATGCCGGAGGTGGGTAACACATGGGGAAAAAGTTTAATGACAGTCTGAAAAAATTTTAAATACTGATGAATCACCATTTAAAAAAATATATAGTAACTACAGACATGAAGTCTTAAATAACCATCATCTTATGAGTGTCATAAAAATTAGTTTAAAATCCACAGCATATTTTAGAGTTGACAAAAGCTTTTCCCATATATTATGATATTTGATATTCTTGACAATATTAGGCAGTGTAGATGTTACAGTTTCTGCATGGCAAGTGAGGAAACTCATGTCCATTTTTTTCCCATTGTTGCAAGTGTGAAACACCTATACAAACTTAAATTGAACCACAAATATACCACTATGGGAACTTTGAAATAATTTTTGAATGGTTATTTTGTTTGCGGAATCAACAACTTGGAACTTAATAGGTTGAGGAACTTTCCCTAAAGACATTTGGTTGTTCAGGAAAAAAACAACAGAAATCTAAGTCTGATTATAATTTTACTGAGAATTTTCTGGCTGTAGTATAATAGGTTTAGTAAATTTCCTTTCTTAGGAAAAAGTTCATTTTCAATCTATAATCATGTAGCTTTTAATAAAAGTGGGCATTGGCTAATTTGATTATTTTTTAAATATATTAGAATAAATAAGTGATTTTTCCTGTAGTTAGTAATCATGTGATTCTGCATTGAACATCTGGGTATACTTAAAGTGTTGTATTATTGATGCCACTGTGAATTAAAACTCAAATTATCACACCCTCCTTTAACAAATAAAAATAAATTGACCTCAGATAATGTTTGACTTTAAAATATCTTTCTCTTAGATGAAGTTTAATGTAAATATGTGGCCAGAAGACATAGCCAAATAGGACAAAGGACTTGTTGGAGAGTCCAGTTTGATGGGAATTGCAAGCCACATTGAAAAAATGGACTTTTGGGGGTGATCTGCATGTGTGTTGCTGACATGGCTTATCAGTGGCAAAGTGATTGTAACAGGATAACAATGAATCAGTCTTATGTTTTCCGTAGTCAAAATTAGTCGATGGTAGAAAACATAAATATGTTGAGTAAGTTTGGGTCATTTCTTGCGTGATACATTGAGAGTTGTTTAAGGGATATGAGATGTATTTGTAGATGTGTCAATTTTTAAAAAAAATATTTTTAATAGTTTTTTTTTAACCTGTGCCTTATGGATATCCATAATCGTGAGATTCTCTGTGGTATATTCATGTGTGTACATGAAAAAGTTAGGTCATGCCACTGTACATGAAAAAGTTAGGTCATGCCACTGTCTTTCCTTATCCCCCAATACCCTTTCTCTATTCCACTGATCTTCTCTTTTGATGGAATTCCTCCTCTTGTAAATTGTTATTCCTTCTCTTTTAAAGTTAGTTTTAACAATAGAATATAAATCGCATAAGGTATATATCACATATTATGAAAATACATATTATTTCTTTTTATTTGAGGATATTCCATTTTGTAAAATGACAAGGAAACATAATTTTTCAAAATCAGCCATATAAACGATTGGAAAATATTATGTATCACTATTTAGTACACTTCTCACCACAAACTTGTACAAATTTAAAAAAAAAACAAAAACACATTTTCTTTCAGTGTTTTAGATTTCTTTTTTTTTCTTTTTGTGGTGCTGGGGATTGAACCCAAGGCCTTGTGTATGCAAGGCAAGCATTCTACCAACTGAGCTATATCTCCAGCCCTAAAATTTTTTAATTTGGCAGGAATAACAAAAAATGAGCAATCAATGTTGGTTTTGCCACATTTTTATTTTGCCTTATCTTCTCTAGGTAACTGTAATATTCCTGAACCTATTTCTTTGAATTCCTTTATTCCTATGAGAGAATTTTAATTTTGAAAATAAAAACTACGGCTCCTTTCAATTCAGAGGAGTAACACCGGTCCCTTTTAAAAAGTATTGTGTGTCAATGAAACACAGCAGCTTGGCTGCAATTCTGACATTCAGAGGTGGATCAAATGGGAAAGCTGATTCTGTTGTCTATGATTTTTTCAGACCAATGTTATTGGAGTAGTTAATACTCATGCTCAAAGGCCAAGGGGAACAATCCAATTTTAGACTTCCTTTTTTCCAGACTATGACATACAAAATCTAGCCAGAAAATGTTTTAGCAGGCACAGTAATGAGTGGGTCTAGTAATGGAAAAATTACCCAAAAGTCCTAGATATAAAATTTCTTCAGGATTTTTGCAATCAGTGACACATCCCACATTTCTTCAATTGCATTAGCATCTCTGGCACTGACATTAAAACCAATGTCTGAAATTTTCTTCCTTAAGAAACAGTGGGTCCTATATGCAGAGGCTCCAAGAAGAGCATTTTAGAAGGTCACAGAGAAAATTCTTCTGTCTCGTTCTATTCCTAGTTTCATCATTTTCCCTTAGTAGCACTGGAAAAAGTTAGTTCCCCTTTTGTGTCAATTAATTTGGGGAATGTGATGATTTATAAAGAGTCTGACGATTTTCTGTTCTGTAATTGGTCAGGAACTTTGCTTTTGTCACAGTAAAGGACACTCAATAACTCTGGTTTCTTTCGTGGTGATCTGTGAATCTCCAACCTAAGGTTAAGCCTCAGGGCTTCACAGTTCTGTGCAAATGTTCAATGGAATTAGCACAGCATAGGTTTTGGTCTTGCAATTCTCCATTCTCTGCTTCTGCTGTGTTGCAGGATTTATTGGCTATGCTCCTTCCATCAACCGTATAGTTCAACAGTGGAATCTCCAAGATAACGATGATGATCAGCTCTTTTACACAAAAATTTACATTGATCCACTGAAAAGGGTAACTTTCTTTCTAATTCCTTTTGTATTGTTTTGGTGGCTCTGTCCATTACATTTTATTGTTCCTTACGTCCTGTTGCTTTGGTTGCCTTGTTGATATGGAGTGGTCAGAAACAAAGGATGGCAATTGGAAACCATTCTGCAACATGTTCTTGTCAATTACATATTTTAAATACAAGTCAGGGAAGCAAACAAATAGTGCCTGAGCCTGGGTCCTCCCATCTGGAAAAGTACCAGCTAAATCGTCCTTTGAGGCCCAGTCAGCAACTTTGTCCAACGTGGGTGGGTCACCTAGAAGAAAAGTGAAAATACAAACTTTTGCTTTTCTCCGTAGTTTATTGAAACACACATTGAAAAAAATCTGATAAAAGAACTAAAAAGGAGGCCTCTCTCAGCATTATAGCTGCAACTCCACTGTGTGCTACCCACTCCCTGGCTGCCTCACAGTAGCACAGTGAATTATGTCATCAAAACTTCTGAGGCTGGCCGGGCGCCCACGCCTGTAATCCCAGCACTTTGAGGCTGAGGCCGTGAGTTCAAAGCCAGCCTCAGCAATGGCGAGGCACTTGAACTCAGTGAGACCCTGTCTCTAATAAAAACAAAAAAGGGCTGGGGATGTGACCCAGTGGTTGAGTGCCGCTGGTTCAATCCCCGGTACCAAAAAAAAAAAAAAAAAAAAAAAAAAAAAAAACTTCTGAGCTGGAGATGTACAACTAGAGCAAATAAATAAATATAAAAAAAAAAAAAAAAAAATAAAAAGGCAGTGATAAAGTTCCAGTGATAAAGTTCCAGAGACTCTTGGGAGAACGCTTTTTTGTAAAATTTTCAAACACATAGCTGTCATTTATTAAGACACAAAGAATTAGGACGGTGTATTCTTTTATTCACTTTATCTCCCAGCTGTACTCTTTTTTCACCACAGATACTCTGACACTATTTGATGCCAATGTGCTTTTGTAGTGTTAAAAAATGCAATACATTCTTGATGGTGAATATTTTAGCCTTTCAAAGGCATCTTTGTATTCCTATAAGCTTCTTTGTTCCTCAGTAAGTGAGAAGCCAGACTGTGTATCTACACTTCACCCAGGGACAGCCAGGCCACAGAGTAACTATAGGAAGTGAATCTTGGGTTTCCTGAATATCAACAGCAGGACTTGGCCTCTATTTCATGTAATAGCAACATTGACTTAATGTGCTCAGTTGACTACATTTGTGAAATAACACTTTTATTTATTTATTTATTTATTTATTTATTTGATGCTTTGAAATGGTATGTAAGACCAAAGAAAGTTTTTAATTTTAAAATTAGCTGTGACACTGTGGAAGATAGCAACCTCCCTGTGAGACTTGAAACATGGAGATTGAGGGTGCAGAGGAAACACTGAAGACAGAGCCTTAGTCTATGTCAAGAGGTTGGTGGTCCAGAGTGGGTTGTCACAGCAGATATGGTTGTTTGGTGTGATATTTTGACTGGAATCCCAGGGAGCTTTATAGCCAATTTCAGTCTAGAGAATTTTTGAGAATATGGAACCTGGAATAAAGAGAAGTGAAGTCCCAGAGAGGGTAGGGCCTGGGGATCCACAAGGCCATGGTGTAGACAGAGCTTTATGCTCTTTATTAATAACAATAACTGTCACACTGGGTGCAGTGGAGCATGCCTGTAATCCCAGAAGCTGAGGGGACTGAAGCAGGAAGATCAAGAGTTCAAGGCCAGCCTCAGCAATTTAGTGAGGCCCTAAGGAATTTAACTACACCCTGTCTCTAAATAAAATATAAAAAGGGCTAGGGATGTGGCTCAGTGGTTAGGCACTGTTGGGTTCAATCTTCAGTACCAAAAAAAAAAAAAAAAAAAAAAGAATAACTGCCACCAATAGAACCATTCAAATTAGCAGTGGCCTAAATAAGGTAAATGTTTTATCTATGTGTTAATTTTTTTTACTCTGTCATATTAAAAAAATTAAAAGTTAGGAAGCACAAGACTGTCGAGGTGCCTTTATGGTGTCAAGGTAGCTCTTTGCTGCCCAACTGGGAGCCTTTATCTCCTTATCTCCGATATTCAATGTAACCTCCTTATCCAAAATGCCAAGTGGAGCACCAGCCATCACATCCATAGTCTGGGCAGTGAAAAGGCAGAAGAACAAAATATGGGTCATCTCACTTCCATCAACTCTCTTAGTAGCCTTTCTAGAAGTCCCACAAAATACTTTTTCATACATTTGTGTGATCAGAATATATTTATATAGCTGCTCATGACACACATAGGGAATTTTGCTCTTTATTTCAAGCAAAATGCTGCACTGAGGACTGAGTTCTGCTGTTGGGGAGATTGTTGGGATAACAGACAATCTACTGTGGGCCTTCGCCACTCTGGAAATCGACTTCAATTACAGTTTGATGAAAACTGATTCAAGAATATGTTTTATTATATTTACATAATATAAGCTAATGTTTCATAATTTATATATGTATATATATGTAATGGATATAATTTTTCTAACATTTGTGGAATTATGTATTTGTGGTATTGTCATTGGGAAACAAATTTGATTTAAGTACATTTTGCAGTGATTTGCACTTAGCGCTGTCTCAGCTAAATAGTTCAGTCATTTGAATATTTTCATTAGACACTTAGCACAAGAATTTTAAGCCATAAATTCCCCAAAGAGCAAACTATACTAATATGATAGTGTTGTTTGCTGTTTTTGTTGTCATTTTCAATATTATCTCTATTCTTAATTTTTAGGAAGCTATTAACATCACGTTGGATCATAAGTGCAAAATTTTCCAGGCCTTAAATGGAGCTGTAGGTATGCTTTCTAAATGCTGGATCCCTATGTCTGAAAATGGACACCTGCGTTTTGAACTGTCTTTCCTTTGTTATATCCATTTTGGGGCTATGACTAAGGTTTGCAGTGTATATATTGTGACCTTTAAGAAATATTGAGGGCTGGGCATGGTGGCACATGCCTGTAATCCCAGCACTTGGGAGGCTGAGACAGGAGGATCACGAGTTCAAAGCCAGCCTCAGCAATGGCAAGGCACTTAGCAGCAACTCAGTAAGACTCTGTCTCTAAATAAAAATACAAAAAAAGGGCAAAAGGGCTGGGGATGTGGCCCAGTGGTGGAGTACCCCTGAGTTCAATCCCCAATACCAAAAAAAAAAAAAAAAAAAAAAAAGAAGAAACATTGAATTCGAACTTAGCTGGATAAAGTTCAATACATTCAATTGAAATAATTTCCTAAAACTCGTGTGAAAATATAAGCTTCTGGTCCTAGATAACTTGAAATTTAATCTCTTACCCTCTGGGAATTGCAGATATATTTATGAACTAATTACACCTCATTATTACACATTTTTCAGTTTAAATTCTTTGTATTGTGAACTACCTGGGAGTATTAGAGTAGCTCCTTTTGAATCAGCTGCTGGGTAACTGGAGAAAACTGTACAGTTAGGCTGTGGAAGAGCGTGTGTGTGTGTGTGTGTGTGTGTGTGTGTGTGTGTGTGTGTATACATGTGTATGCATATACCCAGGTACACACTGGCACATGCAAATCTACCTGTGTTTACCCAGAGATATATCTTGATAAAAATACACTAATACATTAAAATAATTAATGAATACCTTTAAAATCAAAGTACCTTAGTCCATTATTTCATTTGTACTTTAAAAGTTATAAATAGATTCAGCACAGTTCTTTTTTTAAAATTTTTTATTATTCTAATTTTTGTTATACATGTTTGCAGAGTACATTTCATTTCATATTACATATAAAGAGCACAAGTTTTCAAGTTGCTGGTTTTATATGACGTATTTTTTACAACAATTGTATCTTCATACAAGTATTTAGGGTAATCATGGATAACTCAGTACAGTTCTTCATATCAGTTCATACCGTAATATGATTCTGGGGGTGGAAAGCATTAGTGTGGAGTGCTCAGGAGGTGGAAATCTGAAACACAAAAGGAATCTGAAACCCAAACCTAGCTTCCCTTCCTCTCTTTCTTGTGTCTTTCTGGATTATTTCATGAGGTCTGATTTTCAAAAACTGGAAAAACTACCAATGATGGCCCGTTAAAACCTTGCTTAGGCCAGGAAGCTTGCTAGTCTCCACACGTGTTATCATTGTCTTCATAGTAACCCTGCCAAGTAGGCACGGGGCGCATTCTGCAGGCGAAGGGGTGGCTCCCATTCTTATCAAGGGGTTAGTCAGGGCAGGACTGTAAAGACCCTTTGTTTCCTCTGCACAGCCCAGGGCATAGCACCACTGCTCATTTTGTCAGTGAGTGAGGTGCCCTGGAACAGGTGTGATATGAATCTTTGTCATCGTCATCCTTCATTGTGGGGGTCTGCAGACTTGGAGTGGGCACCATTTCTAAGTGTTAAAACATTATGGTGTGTTGTATCTATGGCAAGGTTTGCAGCACACAAACACACACATTTAATGTTACTAAACCTTTGTTCTCTTTTTCACTCAGATGAAGTTGTTTTAAAATTTGAAAATGGCAAAACCAGAGCTAAGAACACATTTTATGAAACATTACCAGCGGTGATTAATGGAAATGGACCCACCAAGGTGAGTTGCAGCAACTTTGACCTTGCTCTGTATTTTTTTGGAGGTGGACTGTGGAGCAATATGTGGAATGTCATCATCTTTAAAAAAAAAAAAATTGAAAACTTTATTTTTGGTGTGAGTAACTGATTGGCTTTGTCTTTTATACAGTATACTATCTAATTTAACATTAATCAACTGAATGGAAGGTTTCTTCTTAACAGAGTGACAACCTTTTATTCTGTTGACAGCATGTTGAACTTCAGTGTTTTGTTTAATAATGATGCAAGAGCTAGCTCAAGAGTGGTTCCATCTCTCCCATCATTCCATGTCCTCTGAACAGGAATTACTCAGGCCATGGAGGATCGTTTGTTTCCTATGATTTAATATTTTTTTTACATTAACAACCCTGTTAAGATTGAAATGTAACTTGGAAGTTTCCTCCTGCACTCATTCTATAGCAAAGTTAATGACAGATATAATTTGACGAATGAAAGTTAGCACGTTTTTCTTTTTCAAATATATATAATTGAGCTTGCTGAAAGTGTTACTGACCACAAAATTTATGGATGAAAAGTTTGTAGGTGTCCAACCAAAGTGGAACAGAAATTGCTTTGAGAAAAACATATAAATTCTGTACTAAAAACACTGTTGGGCATGCTGAGATCCTGGTTTACCCACAATACCTGGAAAAGAGATTCACAGGTGGATTTGCATTGTGGGAAGAGAGGTGGGGTGTAGCCTGCCTTTTCGGAGGAGGGAGGGTCCAATGCCCACAACAGCTACATGTGTGTGGTAGGATATTGGAAGGAACCTGCTCCGCCATCAGAGTGGAAGATGTGGATCCGCTCCTCTGGCTAACCCTTCCACCCTGCCCTTTATCCATTCCGCCATCCAATGGAGCCGTCTTCCCTGTAGACTCTCCTTTCTGTTTTATAATCAGTTTTCCAAGCTCTGTTCTCTTATCGTCAGTGTTTTAAAGACCCTCAAATTTTCCCTTCCTATAAACAAACAAAACAAATAATTGGAAAAAATAAAAATAAACCAAGTTGAAGTAGGTCTCCCTCCACGGCATACACTGGCTTCCACCTTGCTCCTGGCTTCTCTCCTCCTCTTCTTCCTCTCCTTCTTCTCTCCTCTCCTCTAGACTTCGTAAAAGCCCATGACTACTGTCCCCTCTGTTCCTCCCATCACACCACAGGGGGAGTGCTCCTGTCCTGGTCTGCTGTGGCGCTGCCATTGAGTACTGGTTCTCTCTCCACCCAAAGTCAGCATCTGAGAATGCGGATCCTCTTGGGTCCCACCTGAAGCACTTTCCCATGATGCTCTGCTCTGTCTACTGATTTCCTGGCCTTTCCTCTTTAATTGCTTTCTTTTTAAATGTACATTATGAGAGTTTTACACCGTGTGAGTGTGCGTGCGTGTGCACATGTGTGGGTGGGTGTGTGCATTGGTGCACATATGTGCGTGTGGGTGATGCTTCTTTCCCTGTACTAGTGTAGTCGACGCTTGGCTCACAGGTGTCAGTCCAAGACTTTCCTTCTCTCCTGTGCACAGGTTCCTGGGTATTTTGCTTCCTTCCCTGTCCGCAAATTCTCTCTTAATGCTGACAGTTTTTAAATCCTGACTCACCCTCTGTTCTTCCAGGGCTCTGGGTCTGAATGCTCATTGGTAGATTTCATGGATACTCAAGCCTCTTTCCGTCTGGGCTGGTCAACCAGGATCTGGGTTTTGTTTTGGCTCCCACACCAGGAGCTCCCTGTTCTAGTCCTTGCACGTGGTGTTTTTATCTTATTTTCTCAGTGCCCATACCAACCTGCCTGGTTCAGGCTCCTGGCAACCTGGAGCAACCAGTTGCTCAACGCCCTCTGCCCCCAACAACCTGAAACTAGAATATTCTGCTGAAGCAGAAGCCCTGCGCTGTTGCTGCCTGAAGCGATGGCCACTTGGAGCAACGAAGTCGCGGGAAGAAGTTCAGAGGCGAACTGGAAACAAACAGCCTTTTTATTTTGATAACTTTTCTCTCTGGCTCTAACAACGACTTTAACACGCACCACATACACCACCAAAAATGGCGCAGACCCGATCAGCAATCTTGCTTAAGTCCCGCGAGATCTCGGGCCAAGTCCCGTGAGACTACGGAAGGCGGCAACAGCCAAACATCTCCTTGGCCCGTAGTCAACCGCAATCTTAGCCATCTCCCCAAACAGGGCTCCTGCACTGCGCCATCCCTCTCTGCAGAGGGCTCTTCTGTGGATGCAGGTCTGAGCACCACATCTGATCTTGTCCTACGAGGCCCTTTCTTGTTCTCCTGTTTCCACCCTATCCATTCTCCCACCCATTCTGGAATCCTCCGCTTCTGACTCCGTCTACCTGTGACATCCGCCTGTTCGTTCATTAGGTGTCAGCTTGGTCTCTCATTTCCTCAGGCCTGTTGTGTGCTTCTGAAACTGTTTCTTTCATCACAGCATATACCAGACACTGGACAGACACAGGATTTAATTATTAGTATTATTTTTTTGGGGGGGGTACCGAGGATGGAACTCAGAGGGGCTTAACCACCGAGCTACATCCCTAGCCCTTATTATTTTTTATATTGAGAAAGGGTCTCGCTAAGTTGCTGCGGGCCTCCCTAAGTTGCCAAGGCTGGCTTTGAACTTGTGATCCTCCTGCCTCAGCCTCCCAAGTTGCTAAGATTATAGGTATGCACCATGGGGCTGGTCAGACTTGGGATTTAGCAGTGTTCCTGTCCCTTGTTCTTATGGGGCCTTTGGCCTAGGAATCACAGAAATCGTATTTGCCATTCACTTGTGTCTCTCCCAGGGCCAGCCACAAGTAACATTTATCAAGCCTTTCTATAGATTTTTACTGAATTTCGGAGTCATTAAACCATCAATGGCCTAACATTATTCTTGGGAGTGATAAGAAAGTTTTTGTTTTTATTTTTTTCAGGCAAATATGTCATAAAATTACTGGGAGGCTCTAGAGTGTCTATAGGCAAGATTGATAAATGGATTAATGTTGTTTATGGAGTCCTTTACTGTCTGTGTAATGTCTGTTTTAATCTTCATTGTAACTTCAGGGCCAGTTACGAAAGGGCTGTTATACCCCAGCCTCTCCCATGACAAGCATCCTCTTCCTTCTTGGGGATATGATATCTCAGTCAGACTTAAGTGTCTTTAAAGAGTAAACTTAGTCCTCAGAATTTAGTGATTATGCTCAAGACCCGACTTTCAATGATCTTGGCATGTCTCAATTCCTTCAAAATTTCCAGGAAGGTGCCACCAGTCAAAAGCTATATAAAAGTGGGTAAAGGGCTTGTCACCAGCACAGGAACAGCACTCTCCATTGTTTAGAAAGATCTGTGTACCAAGAAGTTTTAGGTATTCTGGAAACATTTTCAGTCTGGGTGATGAGTATTTATGGCATTTCAAGCTCTGCAGTGTTTTCTCTGTCATCATCCCATCTAGTTGTTGGTACTGGGTGTAGAACCTGGGTCCTTGTACATGCTGGGCAAAGGCTCCATCCCAGAGCCACACCCCCTGCCCTTACCTATTGTTTCCTATGAGACAGGGTCTTTTTTTTTTTCTTTTCTTTTCTTTTATTCTAAGTTATTCTATATGACAGCAGAATGCATTACAATTCATATTACACCTACAGAGCACATTTTCACATATCTCTGGTTGTATACAAAGTATATTCACACCATTCGTGACTTCATACATGCACTAAGGGTAATGATATCCATTTCATTCTACCATCTTTTTTTTTCTTCTTCACCCTTTTGCCCCCTCTCTTCCCCTCCCTCCCCATTAGCTGTTCTAGTGTTCCTCTAATCCTCCTATGCTCCCCATCCCAACCCCACTGTGAATCAGCCTCCTTATATCAAGGAAAACATTTGGCATTTGGATTTTTGGGATTGGCTAACTTCACTTAGCATTATATTCTCCAACTTCATCCATTTACCTGTGAATGCCATTATTTTAGTCTCTTTTATTGCTGAGTAATATTCCGTTGTGTATATATAACACATTTTCTTTATCCATTCATCTACTGAAGGGCATCTAGGTTGGTTCCACAGTTTAGCTATTGTGAATTGTGATGCTATAAACATTGATGTGGCTGTGTCCCTGTAGTATGCTGTTTTTAAGTCCTTTGGGTGTAGACTGAGGATTGGGATAGCTGGGTCGTAAGGTGGTCCCTATTCCCAGTTTTCCAAGGAATCCTCATACTGCTTTCCAGATTGGCTGCACCATTTTGCAGTCCCACCAGCAATGTATGAGTGTGCTTTTTCCCCACATCCTGAGACAGGGTCTTGATGAGTTTCCAGGCTGGCTCTGGGGTTGAAGGCATGCACCCCCATACCCAGCCTGTCTAGTACATTTTCTAATAATTCTATTTGACAATAAAACATGAAGTAAGTTGTATTTAAAAACTATGTTTGGTATAATATAAAAACTTGAGAAAAAGTTGTATAAATAAGCATTTGAGAAACAATATTTTATTTCATACAAGTGTGTTAAAAATAAATAGACTAATATGCAGATACCATCTACTTTCCTTGTTCGGGCAGAGAAAACAGGCTACTAAAAACTTTATTTAGCTATCACAAAAGGTGAAAGGATTTTTCATGTGAATGGTTTTGAGCCATAATATTTAACTAAATAATAATATAAGCTGTATTTAATTTTAAAAATATGCATTCCGTAAATTGTATAGTACCAATGTAAATTAAAATGAATTTATTTCTTCCTTTCTCTAAATCTGATGTTTTAAGAATAATTTAAAAATTATAAGTAATTTTAAAAATCACTTGTAATCTACTACCCCCCCTACCGTTTTCAGGTGTAGCTGCTTTCTGTGCCCTCTCAATGACTATCCATGTGTGTTCATGTTTGTATTTCTTTTTCATAATAGTGTATAAGCAATTTTGTGGCTTTTTAAATTTACATGTTATTTGAAACATATCTCTATATTTATTCTAAATAGTTTCATGCCTTTCTAGATACAATCAAGTATAAATCGATTTTTGCTTACATTTATGACTTTGGTTTGAAACTTTACATTTTTTTCCTGAAGCTGATATATTGTTAGTAAGATGCCATAAGATGTTTATTTTAATGCTCAGACTTGTCATCTAAAATCAGATAATACACATCTAAAGATAATCATTGTAAAGTGGGTAGTACATTTATATACAGATTAGGTAAACAGGGCAAGATCAAATCACCTGCTTTGTACATGAGAGCGAGTCACTTCTGCAAGTAATTTGATGTGTAATAAAGATAGTGAGTTTAATTTTATGAATAAAAACCACAGTGCTTGGATCACTGTGACCTCGAATAATGCATGGCTTTTTAAGAAGAAAACAAAGAAGAAAAAAAAGGAAAGACTTGTCTGGAAAAGTCTCTCTGCCAATGACAATGACATCATGCCTGGAAATATTTTGGTATTGTGAAAGAAGAGCCACTAAAATACTACCACCTCGTAGCCGGGAGTGCCCAGAGCAGCCCAAGTGCAAAAACAGTTCTCTGCACCTTCAGAGCTGCCAGCAGAAGTGTCTGAAGTTTTTATGAAGAAAACAGATGTGAATTAGGGTGGCTGAATCAATGGTGGGTAACCCAGCCTGTGTGGCGAAAGACCCGAAGGAGGAGGGAGGTTTCCATTCAAAAGGAATGCTTCCAAAAATCTTAATTACCTGTGAAACAAGCTGAAGTACCCAGCAGAGAACAGACAAGTTACAAAATCAAATTTTAATTCAGAAAACTCACGGCAGTGCCTATTTATGCTCTCATCTCTTAAAACTATTGATCATTTTGTTTTCACATAGGGATTCCAGCAGACTGATCAATATTGCATGCATAAATATTTGTTCTTCTGAAGTTTCTGAGATTGGGAAAGTGTCAGTCTTCATATATGATAGGGATTTTAAATATGTCCAAGTGTTTGGGGTCCTTCCCATAAAAAAATTCTGTCCCCGGCTATTTTAATAAAACTAAACATTTCATGCTTGCCTTTTTAAATCTTTTCTAAAATGATGATCAAAAATGGACCCATCTTCACATAAATCTGTTATCTTTCTCCTAAACCATCATATTTTGTAGGACATGAGTAGCTAAATTAATGTTTGCATCTGTCATTTGACAGTCAACAGTACACTTTTATTTCTGTTTTTGTTAGGAAAACACATTAGAATGACCACACTGACTCTTGAAATGTCATTAGTGAATGTCATGACTACATATTTCCTACTTTGTAATTTGTTTTCTGAATTATCATGTAATCCTAAAGAAATGCGAAAGAGTTACTTATCCATGTCTTCTGATTTTACTGCAGAGATTAATTGTAGCTGTATCTATAGTATCTTTATAGCACAAAGATTTTCCCCTTTTCATGCATAGTGTACTTACTTCATTTATGTCAAAGGTTCAGTTCAATAGAAATGTTTGGACAGAATCCCAAATATTTGGGAGAAATCTGGGAAGTTGGCTCTGGACTCATTACTTCAACTAGGATCTCTTTTAGACCCTTAGGAAGTTAGAAGAATCTAGTTGGCATTTTTCTTTTTTTTTTTTTTTAAAGCCTTTGTGTTTAATACATAGATATTTTTCAGTTGATTTTATGTTGTCTTTCAAATGAAAAATTAATTATTATACAAACATAACGAGGATTTTAGGTATTTTAACAGTAGTATAAAATTACAGCCAGAGTTCTATCACAGCATCACTGGCCAGAGGTGAAAAAAAAAAATAAAAACTATAAATCTATAAATGCTTCTGCCACTACTGGTATGAAATTATAGAAGGAATAGTAACTTTGTTTATTATTTATATATTGTCAAAATTTCCCCTAAAATGTTCAAACCTAAGGGCTATTCAAGATTTTTTTAGGACTCAGAGAAAATCAATCTGTTCCAATACAGGAAGTCATACTGTACTTATTGTTAATAGGATTTGTTGGTTGATCTATTTTAATCCACAGTGTCTTACTTGATGGAATTTGTTGATAGGATCTATTTTTTAAAAATTTAAAATTTGTTTTAATTAGTTATACATAACAATAGAATGCATATATGCACTTTGATATATCACACATAGATGGGGTATAATTTCTTATTTTTCTGACTGTACGTGTTGATAGGATCTGTTTTAATCTTTTTCTGAAACAGTGCCCAGAAGTCTGGTAAGAGGTCCCTTTGCCCCTGTGAATGGGTTTCTATGCTAGCTCTTTAAACATATTTACCTTGTTACTAACTTATCATTCATGTGACTCATTGTGTTTATACTAATAAGTTTAATTTGCTGTTTAGAACATATTTCATTATTTGACATTTTTAAAATTATCTTTTCCATTATTCTTCCTTATATGAAATGAAATGACCTTCACAATTTATACCATGTCTTGACCTTCCTAGAGATAGTCTCCCCTGCCTAATGGATCAGTCTGATAAAAATTGTTTATTGTGCACGCCTAAGTGATAAATATTGGTAGAGTAACTAAAATCTTGTACCTAGTGCAGAAAACACTCTTTGGAGTTAGATGATTTATAGAACAAAAGCACTTTAATGGGTGAGGCTTACTTTTGTTCATCTCATTTTCTGTCCTTTACTAGATTCTCCTGAATTATTTTGGAAACTATGTGCCTAATTCATGGACACAGGATAATGGCTGCAGTCTTTGTGAACTTGATACAATTGACTTGTCTGCAGTAGATGTAAGTGGAATAGACAGTGTGAAAAGAAGCAATAAAAAGTGCGTTGTGTCAAAATGCAGTGATTTGTAGGGGGGAAAAAGGCAAATTATTCTGTAGTTTTGATTTATAGTAGGTAATGGGCTTATAATATTAAGACATAGCAATTCAGAAAATTGCTTGATTTGTGTTCCTGAACTGTTTTTGAAAACAAAGCTGGGTAATAACTGAACTCAGCAAAAGGGACTCGATTTTTAATATCTAAACTAATAACAATATGATTGGTTGCTCTTATGTTATTTTAGTCTGTTGGTATGGTCAAAGCATTGAATCACACTGCTTCAGAATTTTTATTGATTTAATTTTTATTGATTAATTTTATCTGTTCATGAGTTTTAAATTCGACCATGTTAAAAAAATAACATGGTCATCTAACTCAGGACTGTTCTGGATATTTTACAAACTAATCATATAAACATCATAAATGTTTAGTACTAGTGATTCATTTTTACAGATGAGAAAATTTGAAGTACATAAAGGTAATAAGGAACTTGCTTAGGGACAAATATGAAGCATTTTGAATTTAGGTAATGAAGCTCTAGGCTCTGTGTTATTGATGCTGCATAGTTTTTGTGTTTGTCTTTTGTTTTGGTTGGTTGTTTGGAACCAGGGATTGAACACAGAGCCACATCCCAGACCTTTTTATTTTTTATTTTGAGACAGGCCCTCACTAAGTTGCTGAGGGCCTCCCTTAGTAGCTGATGCTGGCCTCGAACTTGCAGTCCTCCTACTTCAGCCTCCTGAGCCTCTGGAATTATAGGTGTACGCCACCACACCCAGAATATCATGCACAGTTTTACCTGCATGTCATACTGTACACCAAGCTTGGTGTTACTTATGGATATTTCATAGTGAATTGTAGCTATAATTTATTGCTTATATTCAGGCAATTGGAAAAAATTATTATTTGGCAATAAAACATTTTTATGCCCTAGTTCCATCATTTGACAGAGCAATTTTAGAACATCCTGTACTAACATTATTCTTTCACAAAATTGCTCTAGTAACTTTGAAGAATATTATGAGTATGAACAATTGGATTCTACAGAGTGATTTTATCATTAAGGCTAATTTTCCCCTTCATTCAACCTATGTTTATTGACTACCTCCAGCATGCCCACTAAGTAAAAGCAATATAAGCCAAGAGAAAGCTCCCAGGAATATACTTCTGATATTTTATGGGTCTGTGCAAGTGCAGAATATTTTCAGTTTAATGTACTCAGGCTCCTGAATTAAATAATTCCTATTTAATTCAATTCACCATCTGAAGGGAGAATAAAGACTAACTTGTCTACATTTAGGAGCTTCTGAATAAAACCCTGTTTTACTTGAAAATAAAAACTTTTTGGCCAGTCTTTCAAATCACAAACTGAATATTTCCTATCTGGAAATACTGCCAGGGTATTTCTGAATGAGGCTGCATCATGAAGATGTTTAAAAATTCGTCTTGATCTATTTTGCAGAAAGTAGTGTTCTTTGGAGGAAGAATTAATGTTTTTTATCTGTTTTGTTTCCTTTTGTGTACAGTGTCTGGTGCAAAGACAGATACATTTGTATTAATATTTTTTATTTTATATTTTTGCGTGTAGCAGTAGGTCACTTGATTTCTTAAAACTATTTTGTCTGATAGCCTGTTAAAATATACTAGAAAGTATATTTTGTTTCTAAATGCAAAACAAAAAAAACTATGCCTTTTATATGTAGTGATTATGCAGTAATGTATACAAATTAAAATTGTGTGGGTAGCTAAGATCCCAAGTGTAGCATAATTTTAAGTATGGGCCACAGGCAATTTCTTTGTACGTAAAAGTAATTGTGGCCATCCCAGAGGGTTGGTAAGAGGGTTAAATGAAATTTTACACACATATATGATGCATCAATGTGAGAAATATATAAATTAACGTTTTAAGTATACATTTTATATAATTTTAATAAACCTGAACTATTGTATTGTCATCATTATCATAAAAAATAAACAGATTAATTGAGATGTAATGTGTAGAAGCTCAGCTCTTTGCTAATTTATGTGTTCTGGAATATTAAACTTCTCCAAATCCCATTTTCCTCATGTAAATTTGGGATAATAAATAACCTCTAAGGCCATTATGAAATTGAACAAAAAATGCATGAGAGAGGTATGATCTACTCTTGATGAGAGGATTGGGATTTACATTCTACTTATTCCTCCCATTAATTTGAGACTCCTAGAGGGTAGATATTTTGTTTTTTAGGTTTTTTTTGTTTGTGATTATTCATTTAATAATAAATATCTTGGTGTGTTGATTAATTACTAGATTAAAGGTTTGATGAGTTAAATTAATAGACAAAAGAAGTAGGAAGTGTACGAGGTACTTCTGTGCCAGCAAATATTAAGTTCTAATACAGACACACATATAAAGATACAACATATATGTTAGTTAAAGAAAATCTGTATTCTTTAGACTGGGGAAGTAACTCTAACTCAGTCCTAGGGCACTTGCCTAGGATGCCTGAGTCCCTGGGCTCAATGCCCAGCACAGTAAAAAAATAATAAAAACAAAATTAAAAACCCTGTAATGCTTAAATTCAAATTTTAAGACATAGTTTTTAAAAGATACTATAAAGAAGCCTTCATGCCATTCTGGTATTAGCACTGGTACATGGTGATTTCCCCATCTAGATGTAAGATTTTTAAAACAGGAACTTTTGTCCCTTTTGCAAAATGTTGCCCATCACAAATACTAACATATATAATGAGTATTTCAGAAATCTTCATAAGATGAATGAAGCATAAACAGCACACTAAAACATACCTAAAGAGGATCTAAGAAAATGTATACAAATAGAATGCATTAAGATAAAATATATTAATGAAAGAAAAATAGCTTTCCTTATATTTAATATAACAATGAAGGAATGTAAAAACCTGTTAGAAGAATGGAACAAAAGGGGACATTCAAGGTTATAAATAAAGTTCTCCATGATTGTTTTCTTTGAGTTGGAGATTAAATGTCTGACTTTGAGCCATGAGAACAAAAGGGAAAACACAATCCACATTCTGGCTCCTTAGATGTAGCGTCAAAATTAGATTCAGATCTGAAGAAGTTTCGTGAAGGGCTATCATTGACCAGAAGAGGAGACTGTACCATAATTACATCCATGCAGTAGATAGGATAGTCTCCTCTTTAAACAGAAAACCAGCATGTGCTTCAGATAAATCATTTTGACAGAGTACAGGGACCTTTTCCCCAGTGGTAGAGAAATGCCATAGGGCAATTAAATTAAAAAAAAATTTTTTTTTTTTTTAGTTGTAGATGGACACAATACCATTACTTATTTATATGTGGTGCTGAGGATTGAACCCAGTGCCTCACACTTGGAAGGCAAGCGCTCTACCACTGAGCCACAACCCCAGTCCCCGGAGACAATTCCAATTTAGCAGATTATCTTGAACTGAGATTCTAGTATTTTTTTCTGTGTTACTGAATAAGATTTTATAAAGTTTAAAATAAAACCACATTAATAACCATTTGTTTTTGTTTGTTGTAAAACAAAGGTCTATCCAAATGTAACAATAGGTATCTTTATTGAGCAACCAACACCTTTCCTACCTCGATTTCTGGACATACTGTTGACACTGGATTACCCAAAAGAAGCACTTAAACTCTTCATTCATAACAAAGTAAGTATTTGATAAATCAATGTTTTATGTTAAAATTATTTGGGAAGTACTTGTTATTTGTGTCTAACAAAATTTATTGCTCTAAATAAATTAACATGGGATAATAAATACCTAACATCAGAACTCAAAACATATTCCAATTAGAGTATGGTTTTGATTAATTTCACAATGGCCTGCTCTTCCCCAAGGGTGTTGATATTGTCATCTCCTTCAAAAATATCCAGAGCCTCCCAAATACCTCCCACATATAATCTAAGCTAAAACACATTTTTGTCAGTATTGTCCCATGTATTTATCTCCTTCCTGTTAAAAGTTGGTATTTAACATCATGTAGAAAAACTCAAAAGTTGTGAAGTATTCCATTTCCCTCTTTATCATATGCTTTCTGTTTACTGTTGGTCTTTATTCCCAAATTACATGTCAGCTAGCTATTTTTTTTTTCCCCAGGGAATATTTTAAATTTTCAGACTGCCAGCTTCAGTGAGTTTAAAAGTGTACAATATTGAATAGTAGCTTGTGACACATGTTGTAATATATATTCTTACGTTAAAGTGTTTTATTTTTAGGTATTGTTATATTTTCCCTGCTTTCATAGGGCTTTTAAAGTTTTTGAAGGTGGGAGTTTTTAATCTTTCTTTATTTAAGATGAATATTGTAGATTTTATGTGATAAGTGATTTTAACAAGCTGTGAAAAGTATCAACTTTTCAGAAAATTTTGACTTAAAAACTCTGAAATGTTGTAGGATATAGATAATCTGCAAATTTTAGCACATTTGCATCACACTAAATAAGTAACTTCTAAGTTGCTAGCTTTCGAATTATTTATATTTCAATAAGGTTTTGCTGAACTTTCCTCATTATTCTATGAGACAATTGTTATCTCTGCTTCAAAGAATATTATAATATTTTATTTTATAAAATGTAATTATATAATTAATATAATTACATTTAAATGACATTTTTGAATATTTTAGAGCACACATCTAAGATTTTCTGGCTGCAAACCATTTTTTTTCTCTTAGGAAAAAATTGTTTATTACCCAAAATATTTTTATTACCCAAGATTTAGGTATTTATGCAGGGACTGTGGAGAATTTAAATATTTAATCTAAGGCCTTATCTGGGGGCAGACACTTAAAAACTTTTAAGTATTGTCTTCTTTGAGAATATTGATGTATATGTATTTTAGATTCTTCATATGATATTTAGGTGATAAGGAAGTATAGCATATTTAATAGTTATCAATTTGTGTAATTGAATTGTGAATTATTAGAATATATGACTTGAAGCAGTCTCTACATATGCCTAGTTAACTTGTTCATAACATGGGATAATAAATACCTAATATAAGAACTCAAAACACATTCCAATTAGAGTATGGTTTTGATTAATCTCACAATGGCCTGCTCTTCCCCAAGGGATGTTGATATTGTCATCTCCTTCAAAAATATCCAGAGCCTCCCAAATACCTCCCACATATAATCTAAGCTAAAACACATTTTTGTCAGTTATTGTCCCATGTATTTATCTCCTTTCTGTTAAAAGTTGGTATTTAACATCACGTAGAAAAACTCAAAAGTTGTGAAGTATTCCATTTCCCTCTTTATCATATGCTTTTTGTTTACTGTTGTTCTAGTTAAATCATCTATATTGTCTTATTTTCTAATTTTTCATTTTTAAAATGTTACAGGAAGTTTATCATGAAAAGGATATCAAGGTGTTTTTTGATAAAGCAAAACACGAAATCAGTACTATCAAAATAGTAGGACCAGAAGAAAATCTAAGCCAAGCTGAAGCCAGAAACATGGGAATGTATGTCTATTACATTTACATTAAATAAGTTAAATTATTTTACTAAAGAAACTTTAAGAAAAATCAATTTTTATTTTTCAAATTAATCTTCTACCCTTGGGTGTGTCAGATTTGCACATGTGCTACGAATACAGTAAAACTTGTTAAACTTCTGGGTTTGTGTGTATTTGCATGCAAAAGGCAACCAAAAGTACTGGCAGTTTTCTTCTAAGGACAGGAGGCAACATATTTCATTAAGCTGTGAACTGAACTTCATATCAAGATTAAAAAAGAAAAAGCCCAGAAAAAAATGAAGAGAATGACTTGTACGACAATGCCTGTTGCATTTGGCTTCACTGTCTGAAGGTTGTGTGTGTGTGATTAACACCACGTTTTCAGCTGTGGGGGGGGGAGAAGGAGGGTCCCACTTTCCAGTTGCCTGCTGATCTAGACAGGCCTGGAGTCCTCAGTAGACCTATTACAGGTCCTTTCTTTAGCTCTTTTAATACTTCTTTTAATACTTACTCTGGCATAGTAAGAGCAACCACTTGTTCACTGAAAATTACTGAATCAGCAGTTCTAAAAGATAATAAGGTGAAGACATGGCACCTTCCCATCAGGAGATATTCCTGTCTGCTACTGGCCCTTAGGCCTTATGCTGTGGAAGCCCAGCGGCAGAGTTATGGATTCTGTCTAGGCTTGGGGTGACAGGAATGGCAGGAAAAGAGGACTCTCAAAATCCAGAGAGATGCTAGTACTAATGGTTCATCCACTGGAGAATGCCTGGCATACACATTCAGAACTCATTCTCTCTCTCCCTCTCTCTCATAATTGCTACCGATTTTCCTGTCTGGTGCCCTGTTTGATAATGGTTTAGGAAAAAAATGTAGTATGGAGATACACAGCGATAAGAGCAGATAAGAGGGACCAGCAGCAAGGGGCAAAACTGAGAACTAGGAAGGAGATAACCCCAAAGGCCAAAGCCATCACATGGGGAATTCACATGTGATGGTGGTGGTATCATGAGCAGCTTGCTCGTTGGTATTCCTGCTGATAACACTACAGACCAGCTGGAAAAGCAGATGCCACAGTTGGGGTCTCCTTGATAAGCACATAGGGAGTAACCATCATAGAAAGAATTCCATGCAAATCCAGTTTAAAAAGTGTTGATACCTAAAGAGTCATACACTTATTTCACAAGATTCACTTAAAGCTGAGTGATGCAAGATTTCATATTGTGTGTGTGTCTGTGTGTGTGTGTGTGTGTGTGTGTGTGTGCGCATGTACATGCCAGAAATGTTTTGATTGGTGAGAAAATAATATTATAAGGATAAATATCCTGGGATAAATTATTTTCCCTAATATTAGGAAGCATAAGATACTAAACTGCACATTACCATTGGGACTGGATGTTTTATGCCTTAAAAAATTCAGTGGCTTAAAATCTGGCTTCATTCTCTTCATTTTTTCGCTGGGCCTACAGTTTTAGTGTTGACCTATCTGGAAATGTCTGTGTTAATAAGTTGGCCATTTTGAAATGGAATTCTGGTTGGAAAATGTGTTAGAGAAGGCTAATCTTATATGTAAATGCAATGTTAACATATTTCAACCAGGAGACACTGATTTTATCCAATTCTTTTTTCCTTTTCTTTTTCAACATCAGGGATTTTTGCCGTCAGGATGAAAAGTGTGACTATTATTTTAGTTTGGATGCAGATGTTGTCTTGACAAATCCAAGGACTTTAAAAATTTTGATCGAACAAAACAGGTACTAAGATTTGATATAAATTTATGATTAAAATGATAATTTTCCACATCACTGTGGACATGCTGTACTTACTTTTGTTTAGTATTCTAAGAAAAGTCACATTGTTTTCTATACAATGTAAACTTCTAATTCTCATTAGTTACTTTTCATTTAAAGGAGTCATAAACAACAACCGTAAGTAGCTAGAAATATTTAATTATAGTTACAATAGTTACAAATGTGGTGTGTCTGTTTACATTTTACCTATTTCTTCAATTTAAAGCTAGGTGAAATTCTGATATATTTGATACTAGTAAAATTTAGAACCATTTTATTCTCTTTATATTTTTAAAGCTTGTCAGTTATGGACATTGAATTATTATTCCCTAAATTAGTATATGTGTAGATTCTAATCCGTGTCATTTCCAATATTGTTGGTATTCCAAACAAAACAGAATTGGGTTCCTCATAATCTTTTATTTTAAAGGGAACTGGGAAAAATAAACCAACATTTTTCTTTGTGTGATTATATATAATTTATGATTTTAACATTATTCTTACTTGTCATTCTGGGGTTTGAACCCAGGGCCTCTCACATGCTAGGCAAGTACTCTGTCACTGAGCTGTGTCCCCCATCCCCTGTTTAAAATTTTACTTTGCTAAATTGCTGAGGCTGGCCTCGAATTTACAACCCTCCTGCCTCAACCTTGGGAGTAACGGGGATTACAGACAGGCCTGTGCCACCACACTGAGCAATGTGTGTTTATTTTATTTCACTTTTGTGCAGGTAAGAGAAAGAGCCCAGCTGATCATCACAAGGTTGGAGTACTGTGGAAGAGGTTTGAGATGGGGAATGATTGTGTGAGCTTTTCTTATAAAGCGCCACTGCATTTAAAAAGTAATTAGAGCTGGACAGGATGGTGCTCAGCTCTAATCCCAACAGCTCAGGAGGCTGGGGAAGGGGGATTGACAGTCTGGGGCCACCCTGGGCAATTTAGCCAAACTCTGTCTCCAAATAAACTTTAAAAAAAAAAAAAAAAAAAAAAAAAAAAAAAAAAAAAAAAAAAAGGACTGGGGATAAAGCTCAGTGGTAGAGCATTTCTGGGTTTAATCCCCAGTACCAAACTAACTAACGAAATAGTAATTCTAGATGAACCTCAGGTTTTGTTTTCTCTTTTGGAAAACCTTAACACTGTAGTTAAGTTTCCCTAGGTGAAAGCTGGCACATTTTGAATTGGTAAAGTGCATTGGTCTCAATGGGACCACTTTCTTGGTATGTAGAGAAAGGGAACACTGGGGTAATGTTTTAATTCATTTCCTGCAGCTGTAACAAAATAGCAGAGACTGGGAAAATGACAAACAATGCAAGTTTATGTGGTTCACAGCCCTGGAGGCTGTGACATCCAAGACACAGGGGCTGTATCTGTTGAGGACCTTCTTACTCCTTTGTAAAAGGACAAAAGATGTCCAATGGTGAGGGAGCTTGGGAGGGAGAGGGGGAGCAGGAGGGAAGGAGATGGAGAAAGAGAGAGAAGGAGGAAACAGAGGACAGACCCTCCCCCTCCATTTATAGCTAACGCACTTCCAAGACCAGGGCCTTCATTCATGCATGGAGTGGTGCCCCCTTGACCTCACTGCTTCTTAAAGTCCTCCTCTCGGCACCGCCATCCATCCCAGTGCCGGTTAGGTTTCAGCACAAGTTTTGTAAGGGGACGTTCAGGTCTTTGCAGGAAGTCACCTTCTATTCTATTTTCTGAAATGAAGGACCAGAAAAATGTTTCGTGTTGCCAGAGCTGCTTTATTATAACCACAACCCATTTTAAAAGTCATGAAAAATGGAAACATACCTAAAAGTAATTTGGGACTTAATTTTAGGAAAACTGGACTATTTACAAATGTCTCAGTCCATCCTCATTTTTTTTTTTTAATTCAACAAATATTTATTGGATACCTGAATACCCCAGGGGCATCTCTGTCTGCCTAATAAGAAGAAAAATATTTGACCTCAATTAGTATAATTTCTGAAATACTGGAATAAAAGTAAAATAATAGTCAACATGAATAAGGTAGTTTCTCTAGGATGTAAAGTCCTTTAAAAGTCATTTATATATATATATATATATATATATATATATATATATATTTTTTTTTTTTTTTTTTTTTTTTTTTTTTAATTTAGAGACAGGGTCTCACTGAGTTGCTAAGTGCCTCGCCATTGCTGAGGCTGGCTTTGAACTCGCGATCCTCCTGTCTCAGCCTCCCAAAGTGCTGGGATCAAAGGCGTGCGCCACCGCGCCTGGCTTTATATTTTTTTAAACATTTAAAATCCTTTCCTTTTTATTGCACCTTTTGATCAAATATTTTTGAAAATCGGCAGGTATCCATTTAAGAAAAGATATTGGGAAGAAATTTCTCTTTTTATTTTATTTTGTCTTTCAGCCTCATGTATGTTAAATGCACTTTATTGTGTTATGTGTCACGTTAAGCTCAGAACACATAACCCGGTGGCGATTTAACAATAGGTAGTGATGTTGATTGATCTCCCTTTAGAAAGATCATCGCTCCCCTCGTCACTCGTCATGGAAAGCTGTGGTCCAACTTCTGGGGAGCTTTGAGTCCTGATGGGTATTACGCCCGGTCTGAGGATTACGTGGACATCGTTCAAGGGAATAGAGTGTACGTTACTTGATTTAATCTTCTACCATATGACACAATAATCTAGAAATATGCTTGTTAATGTACTTCGAATTTTTTACGTATCTTTTTTTTTTTTTTCTGTTTGTTTGATGGAACTTTGAGACCACTTGGTATTCTGAAATATTCATGTAAAACTTAATATTTTTAAAAGTTGTTTTAGGATTTTTGAATCTTTAAAGGAACAAAGTTGCTATTGAAGAAATACTAAGAGACAATGTATGGTTACTGTGTATATCTTATGATAGATATCAGAGTAATACTTTTTCGTATTGGAAAGGGAATTTAGTGTAGCTCATTTATTTAATAGTTGTGATTAAGGGTTTCTTTAACTTTTACACAACTTTTTAAAATTCATATGTATGAATTTTAAATTTTATATATAAGCACATAACAAGAACACAGAAAACCAAAACTTTCTAGTATTCCTACACACACACACACACACACACACGCACACACACACACAAATATGTATTAACGTGAAATAGTTCATCTTCTAATTTAAAGAAAGTCTTTTTCACCAATATCTAATTTCCATTTCTAGACATTGGCAAGAATATACATGCTGCAGAATGTTTGCAAGAGTGATATTTATTTCAGGGATGCTGGTTAATATTTTTTAAACTAAAAGTTATCACAATTGAAATGGGTTTTTGCTAATGCAATACAGAGAAGAATGCCATTTTTTTTTTCATGCAGATGGCGGACTGATGTTTTGTGCTTTGCCTTAGTTTTAAACATGTCAGATCATATGAAAAGGGGAAACAGTTTCATAACTTAAAAAGAGCTATTTTAAAAAGTTCCACTTTCTTGTTTGGTTAGTTGATCATGAAAAGATTCTTTGCTTGTGAAAATGTTAATTGGTATAAAATCTTTAATTTTGATGATGTAAATATAAAAGGCTTTTGCTAGCATGAATAGGTTGAGAAAACTATTTAGGTACTATTTCATTGCTTCAAAGTGCTTTTACTGACTGAGATGATCTATATGCATGTGTCTGATGTGATTCATGTGTACAGCAGAAATGAAGGGAAACAGATACAAAGTAGAGAATTTACATCCATGATTTCTGGTTGTATGCCATTATTTTTGTTTCAGACACTGGTGATTTTCTGTCTCGTCTCCTGCCATTATTGTTGCAAGTGTAAGGGAAAGAATCTGGCAGAGGCATTTGATCTAGTTCATGTTACAGGGTACTTCCTGTCTAAGAACTGTGAGAAGGAATGACGTCTCAGGATGTACACGTGTGTATTTGCGTTTTCCCTTCAAACAGAGACACTGCACACTCCAGCCATGGATTAAGTTCTGAATTCAGCTAACAGATTGCGAACCTCCTGAGATCATTTTCTTTCAGGCTGATCTAATAAGACAAATGTTATTTCTTGAATGTCCAACTCCATCTTCTGGGTCAAGATCTTCCCCTTCTCTTTTCTAAAAGCAACAGGCAGAGTCCTTCAGACTAAACTCTTCTTGTTGCATTCCTAGGAAATGAATCATATCCAGGGTGAGGAGGTAGGTGTTGGAAAGAATGACATGGAAGAGACTCCCAACACTCACATACTTCAGCTGCATTTCTTCATATCTTCCTTTTTCTCCAAAAGATTTGATACAGCTTACTGCTGTACTTCAAGAGAATATAATTTAGGGAGTTTTAGGCTCTGCTCCATGGTGTGCTGGTAACAGCTGGCTCTTGGGAATGGGGGAGTTCCCCAATGTGTTTCCCCGTTTCTGCGGTATAGAGACTACTGTCCTGTCTGATGTCAAGTTTCCAAAGTGAAATCACAAACCATGGACTTGGCACTAACAGTCAGCTCTGGGGGTCAGTGTACGCAAGCCCTAGCACACAACCGCTCATGTGTCTTTTTTCTCTATCAAACTTTTCAATCACAAACAGAAACATACTCTATAAAACAAAATATTAGGATCTAACTGGCATAGCTGTGACTGAACAGACAAAAATGCCAAGCAGATATCACCCTATATAAATTCAAGTTAGAAAGTCATTTGTCTCTTCAATCTCATATAAAAATGCATATATGAAGTAATCTCATATGCATGTTAAGTATCAATAAATATGTTTACGTGTTAATTCTATAGCTCATATATGCAAAACCTAAACACAGCATATGTTTTAAAAACATAAAAAAATGTAAATATGTTTTGTATCTGGTATTTTGGAGTATCTTTTTTACTTTCAGAGGAATATGGAATGTCCCATACATGGCTAATGTGTACTTAATTAAAGGAAAAACGCTCCGTTCAGAGATGAATGAAAGGAATTATTTTGTTCGTGATAAACTAGATCCTGATATGGCTCTTTGCCGAAATGCCAGAGAAATGGTAAGATGCACTGTGGCTGCTTGCTTGACTGTGTTCATGAAACGACTTGCTTGGCCAGTTGTGTTTTCATACTTTTTTTTTTTTTTTTTTCCTTTCTAATTTGTAAGTACTAGCCAATTTTTTTGGTAATGCATTGAAAAAGTGGAGAGTAGTTTGGGGGAATCCTTTTTGAACATTAACCTGTAGAAGTGGTTTGAAAATGTTAAGTGATCCTGACTCCTAACCATCATAGCAAGATTTAGTAATAAAGATGGAATTTTTATGGATCAGCTTTGGTCTTAAGAATACATCTTTTCTTCTATTTGGAATTTCATAGCTTTCACTCAATCTAATTAAAATTAGTTAAATAAGGCTTAGGTGAAGTGATTGTAACATTTAAGATGTTTAGAAAGTGGTGCCTGCAGTTTTTTCTAGGTAGGTGTACACTGCACTTCTCAACCTCATATTCTTGGAAAGACAGTGGAATGAATCTGGCATAAGTTTCCTATGTACATACATGAATACACCACAGTGAGTCTCCACATCATGTACAACCACGAGACTGGATCCTGGTTAGAATAAAGTGTACTCCATGTTTGTATAAATATATCAAAATAGACTATATTGTCATGTATAACTAAAAGAAAAAAACAACAACAAAAAGAGGTTCCCTGTCACAGAACTAGGAAAAATGTCAAAATATGTAGAATATTTAATCTAATGTGAAAAATTAATGATACATTGCTCTTCTAAAAATACAATTTCAGTATAAATCTTATACAATTATAGAAAATAGCTTACTCTTTCAGAATATTTCAAAAAGTATTTGTATGATTTCCTATTTTAGAAATGATTGAGTGACCTTAGTCCCAAATTTATATAAGTATTTGTGGTTTAAGAAAAATCAGAAAAGTTGGCAAGTATTTTTTCTTAGTTTAACAAAGCATGATTTGTTTGAATTTGTTTGTTTTTCCGACAAATCTGTGTACCTTGTTATTATTGAATATCCTCAGTACCTGTGACTGTATTTTGTGCTCATGTTTGGCTGATTTCACTCAACAGCGCATCCTGGAATGGCATCTTATTTATTTTTTCCTTTGTCTTAAATATGTCTCTAATGAATTTTGCTTAGGAATGAGCTTGGATGTGTGTTTGACCCCCACCCTCCAAAAAAAAAAAAAAAAAGGAAAGAAAAGGCTGGACATGTTTCTTTGTGTGCGCTATAAGCTTTGCTTGTTCTGCATGTTGTCTGTGAAGGGTGTGTCAGAATGTCAGCTTTTCATCAAGAGCTGCTATTTTTTTTTTTCTTTTCTTTAAATTTACCAAAGAATACCTGAGAGAGCGGGTGTGCAGTCAACTTACCCAATGCTTCTCTTCATTTTAGACTTTACAAAGGGAAAAAGACTCCCCTACTCCGGAAACATTCCAAATGCTCAGCCCCCCAAAGGTGTTATTTTTATTTATTTTTTATTTATTTTTTGTTTATGTAATTAATATGAAATATGGTAAATTGCCTAGAAGTAAAGTTTATTTAAGAACCTTCTTTGCATTTAGCTTGATATAATGTTGGTGTTCATGGGTTAGTAATGTGTGTGTGTGTGTGTGTGTGATTTGTGTGATTTTGAGTGGGGTATTGGAAGTTAACTCTTGTGTCTTTGAACTTATTTATATTTTATAGTTGACAGGTGAAAAAGTTAAACCCTAGTTCCTTGCACTCATTTTATATTGGTGGGTATGGGAGAGGGGAGAAGAGGTAGAGGTGGATATAAAGTGCATCTTGATTAAAGAAATGAGACTTGGGAGCTCTTCTTGAGTTACTATATTGATCACTAACCCTTTTACCATTAAAACAGGTACAAAAAACAACATCCTTGAGTCAGTTGCATCTGCCATGTATATTTGCTTTATGGCAAGGATTTGAGACTCATACTTTTTTTTAGCTGCCTTTATAATGCATGACTAAGTTCTGTGTTCTGTCTTTAAACATTAGAACAACAACAAAAGAATGAAATGCACTGATGCACTAATAATGACATTTTAAATTTTTGTTTAAAAATGCAACACTGTCTTCTTTGAAAGGTAAAGAAGCCAAAAGAAGGTCTAATTCATTGCATTTCGGTGTCTCAAAAATATTTCTGCTTTCAAACAGGAATTTTTTTCCCTGATGATCTCCATCTAGGATCAAAGAGAAAGGCACAAAAACAATCCATTCCTCTTCTTTTTTTCAGTTGAGTGTCAGTGCTATCTATTAGTTTTGTGTGGTGTCTGAATTTATAATCCAAATTTTATTTCTTTTATTTTAAATCATGCACGTTTTACTTGAAAAATAAAATGCATGTTCATGAGTGAAATTATAAAATTTGAAATTAATATGCCCTACATGTATATTTTTCTATGGTTAAATTTATTTTTTGTACCTTCCTCTATAAGATTAACACTCCTATTTTTTGGCATATAGGGTGTGTTTATGTACATTTCTAATAGACATGAATTTGGACGACTACTATCCACTGCTAATTACAATACTTCCCATTATAACAATGACCTCTGGCAGATATTTGAAAATCCTGTGGTATGTGTTTCATATTCAACTTCTTTTATTATTTATTTTCCTGTAAGTCTAACTGAATATAAATGAGTTGGCTAATAATACGAAAATATGATAAGAGGAATTTAAAAAATGAAATAGTTAATTGTATTTAATGATCTATAGAGTAGGTCTAAACTTTACTAAGAACTTGTGTCATAAAGATAGATATTAGGCTTGAGAAACATAATTATCAGTTTCTTTGGGTTCTCATATTTTCTGTTTTATATACTCAAAAGGTCAATACTATCTTTAATCTCCATTTCAGAGAAAAGTTCACAAATAGTTTGTGTATAATATTTTGATTTTCAGGAAGAAAATTCAAGAATTAGCCAAGGAAAATACATGGTATCTCATGACTTTGTTAATCCATTTTGACAGTTTTATGAATGTACACCTAAGAAAGCCAGAGAAAATTGAAATTTTTCAGTTCAAAAAAAGAAAATTTCTTTTATTCCTTCAGTGTAAAAGAAAGTCTCAAGTTGAAGAAAGGGTCTACTTTTTAAAGTCTTTTAAAAAAGTGTTCTTGTTTTCTTAAAGATTTGATCAGGTAGTAATAAACTTCTGTTTTTGCTTTATAATGATTTCTTTCTTTTAGTAAGCGCTACACATTTATTCAAGGGACGTGTTCTGTTACTCTGCTGTTTTTAAGATTTTCCTCCTGACAATAGCAAAAGTTTTCAGTTACCAAGACTCACTTCACCTGATGAAAATTGTCTTTTATTTTGTGGGAATAGCAGAGTTCCAGAAGCGGTAAATTTAATAGTTCTTGAATACTCTGCTGAATAGAGAAAGAATGCTTTTTGACATTTTGGTATTTTTAAAGTACTTTTGCCCTGTTTTAGCTGTATGTCTTCATCATTCAGGGGAGTAGAATTGAAAAGAGGTCTATTTTATGTGAGGGTGGAATTCGTATTTTATTGAATCTCTTATTAATGTTTTGAGTGTAGAATTATTTGGCTTCTCAGATATCAGGTTAGCTTCCTGGCAAGATGCCCTAAATTATATCCTGAATTGCACCTCTGTGAAAGAGTTCTGGTCTCTGGAGAGGATAGGATGAAACTTCAGAACTGAACAGAAATTACTTTTCTTTCTATGGCTTTCTTTGTTTTTTGGGGGTATATTAGTCCAATTGTAGATATGCTGAGTGCTGTCTCATTGCAAAATACTTAGTGATTGATCCATTATCAGAATTACTAAGAAATTAGTACCATCACAATTTGCTCAATGACTTGAAAGTTTGTCTAAAATGAAAAGTTACTATTAATGCCCTCATGTAAAGCTCTTGGGGACTTTTTTTCCATAAATGTCAAAGAAATTTAAAAAAAAAAATGATGCATAGGAAAAAATAGTCTTAAATTTCATGTTTGACTATTTACATTTAATTTTTCTCATATTTTAGAATCAGAAAATGAATAAATATTAGAGAAATAATTAAATAATAAAGAAATTGGATTGTCATATTGGGACACTATGTATAAATGACATTCCTTAAAGAATTTGAAGATAGCTTTGGCTTCTCCACATCAAAAACAGGCTCCATGTAAACATACAAAACTAAGAATGGCATATAAATTAGCACAATATAAATCATCTGCTTGGCCAAAATCTAGCCCCAAAGATATATTTCATACAAATATTTTTGGAAACATGTTCTTATTAGAATTATTTAGAGTCCATACCTACTGTGGCTTCCCATATTTGTACTTCATAAAAAAGAAAATTAAGAATTTTTCAAAAAAGTCCAAATGCATTTAAGAAGATATTGGGGAGATACCTAATTCACTCCACATCTCACCATAAACTTTCTCAATTATGCCAGAGATTGGTCAAAGAGAATAAAATTTATGAATTAGATGAAGAGGAACCATTTTCAATATAAGGACCTAATTCTTAACTTTGTTAGCTGAAAGAAGTAAAAGTGTCACTAACCCCATGATCATTTTTAAAATAAATATTGAAATTTCAAGGGAAGGCAAAAATTTTAAATTCATTTTAAAAATTAGAGTAGTTCACTTTAAAAAAAAATAAGACCCTAGTTTATTAATTCATTAATTGTTTTTTGCTATTATTTATAGGTAAAATTTTGTTCCTTATTTTATCTTTTTTTTTTTTTTTTTTTTTTTTTTTGGTGCTGGGGATTGAAACCAGGGCCTCAAGCATGCTAAGCATGCGCTCAACCATAGAGCTAAACCTCTATCCCTACTTTTAATTTTTAAATGCCACACATTTAATTATTCCTAAAATTATTCATTGTAAGTTTATTAAAGTCTTAATATTCTGAAGCATGAAACATAATAAATTAAAAAAAAAAGTTTCCTGGAATGGTGTGAGCACATGCAGAATTAGACAACTATTGAAATGCAAACTTAGTTTCTGAAAATTCCTGTTTTGTTGGATATATATGCCATTTCTAAATTATTTAATTTATAAAAAGTATATACTTTTTATTTGCCAGTGAAGTATTTATGAACAAGATATTTGTGTTAATATGTACAATTCTTTTTTGATAGGACTGGAAGGAAAAATATATAAACCGTGATTATCCAAAAATTTTCACAGAAAATATAGTTGAGCAGGTTTGTATTTTAATAGCTACTATGATGTGTAGAGCATTTTGATGTATTTTTCCAGAAGGAAGCATTTCTAGTTAAATACAACTTTAGTGGAAAATGTGAAATTAGAGAAACTGGCCTTTGGGTAAAATTGACATGGCTTATTACTTCAGCCTCAGGATCATACAGATGTGAAAATGAAATTAACAATATATTTTAAGATAATACTTTTTGAAAAAAACAATAATGCTCCTACGTTTCCTGGCTTTAAGATAACCTCTAAAAATAAGGAATCATTGAAAGATCTCTGGTATAGAACTCTTTCAATTAAAGTTTATCTTTGAATGACATTGGACTGTCTTTCTAAGAGATTTTTATCTTGAGAGACCTTTTAAAAAATGAACTCTATTTTAGATGTGTTCAAAACTATTGCTCATACCTTATTCTCAAGAGTGTACACATCTTCATTTTAGAGAAATACCATTATTTTATGTACCCTGAGAAAGGAAAATTAGAGCTGTAATATTTTCTAGTCATTTAAATGTTTAAAATTTTATACATATCAAAGATCTGTTTAAACTTATTAAGACACAGATACTGTTAGGGCTTCTAACGGTGGTGCCATGTTTTATAGCCTTGTCCAGATGTCTTTTGGTTCCCCATATTTTCCGAAAAAGCCTGTGATGAACTGGTGGAAGAAATGGAGCACTATGGCCAGTGGTCTGGGGGAAAACATCACGTAAGTTGTTATTTCACACAAAGAGCTAGAATGTGTGTCTGTTTGGGGAAGGTTGGGGTAGATGTTCAAGTTCAGAAGGGAACTAGCCTAATCGCCGTGCATCTGTGTCCTTGGCCTAACTGAGCTGGCCAGGCTATCAGGAGAACCCTCTTTTCAGTCTTTCTTGAGGCCAGCTGATGCTTTAATGCCCAAGAAGTCAGTTATTTGTCTGGGCCCCAGTTTCTCATTTATGCATGTGATTGCAGGGTGTGGCCCAGAAGGGCCAGTGTCCTGATGCTGGAGTTGCTTAGGTAAGACGTGTCTGGTTTCTGTAATGATTGGTATCCTTCCTCTCTAAGAGCACTTTTATTCCCTGCATTTTCACACCTTTTATTTCCTGTAGTTAAGAAAATGCTACTGCAAACTTTTGTGTGTGTGTGTGTGTGTGTGTGTGTGTGTGGGTGGGTGTGGGTAAACACAGAAAGGAGGATTTATTTTGGATGCATTTATGTTCACATATGGAGACTTGGCAGCAATTATTACTGGTGTTGGTTCCATGTGTTTCTTTTCCCCTGAGAATCTTCAGAGGCCAGGGATTATAGTGGAACACTCTGGAATATCAACTGCCTCCACCTAGTTCACATCCCCGCACCCCCCCCCCCCACCCCAATTTACTTGTTGAGGGAGAGAAAAGTCCGAAATATAGGGAGAAACTTGAAGTCAGTATGTTGTGCGGTGATGGGAAAAAATCGTTGAAAGACTTGGGATTTCATAAAATGAAAGCAAGGAACTTGGCAGGGAAAGCCTGTTTTCCGTAGTTTGTAATCCAGGGGACAGATATGCGGCATGCGTGCCCATCAGGCAGCCAAGACCCCGAAGAGTCATGATAAAAAGTCATTTCTTAGGGCCGATTTGGGAAGTCTGTTTTAGTAATTGTATAATTAAACCTCACGTATACATTTACCATGGAGGAAAGGGGTCTACTGACGCTGCAGTACTTTGCTTCATCATTGATACATTTGCAAAGCTGTGTTATCTGAGTAATTTTGACCATTTTATAATTAAAGCAGATGGTACACCACAATTGAGCAACTGTTATTTTTATTGTCTATTATGAGTTGTGTTTGATAAAAAAAAAAAAAAAAAGTACCAAGATAATGGAAATGTGAATTACACATGGGCTCCCCTTTATGATGCGTCAATGCTGTTTCTAGGATAGCCGTATATCTGGCGGTTATGAAAATGTCCCGACCGATGATATCCACATGAAGCAAATTGATCTGGAGAATGTGTGGCTTCATTTTATCCGGGAGTTTATTGCGCCCGTTACACTGAAGGTCTTTGCAGGCTATTATACCAAGGTAGTTATCCTCCCACCCCTCCTGCATGCTCCCCGCCACACTCTACACAAATAGGCTTTTTTTATGTTTTTATTGTTAAATAAATCCCCTGACTGACTTTGCTTTTTTAGGGGTTTGCACTATTGAATTTTGTAGTGAAATACTCCCCAGATAGACAGCGGTCTCTACGCCCTCACCATGACGCTTCAACGTTTACTATCAACATTGCTCTCAATAATGTGGGAGAAGATTTTCAGGTAAGTATGACTCATCTGTTTAGAGTTTTCTAACTGAATATGATGTTACCAAAAGGGATTTGCCTGCTTCTTTTTTAGATTCTGCTAAGATGCCATAATTTGAAATTTTAAGGCTGGTTAAAAATTGAAAATAATAAGCAGATTTTTTTTCTTTTTTTACATTTTTAGGGAGGTGGATGCAAATTTCTAAGATACAACTGCTCTATTGAATCACCCAGAAAGGGCTGGAGCTTCATGCACCCTGGGAGACTAACACATTTGCATGAAGGACTTCCTGTTAAAAATGGAACAAGATACATCGCAGTGTCCTTTATAGATCCCTAAGTTATTTACTTTTCGTTGAATTGAATTTTCTTCTGAAATGGATGACTGGCACGAACACATCTTTGAAGTTGCGCTTGAGAAGATGAGAGGAATATTTAAATAACTTCAACAGAACAACTTCACTTTGGGCCAAACATTCAAAACACTTTTTGTAAAAAGTTGTTTGATGTTTCTTAATGTCTGCTCTGAGCCTTAAAACACAGGTTGAATAAGAAAAGAAGGAAAAAAAAGTACAAGAAAATATTTATTTCTATGCTTTACTGTCTCTGAAAATAATGACAATTTTCTGGATTTGTGTTTCAAGTTGATAAAATGTTGAGGTACAAATGTACAAGTAACAAATAAGCCTAATAGTGTTTTCTTATTTAAGAAGAGCCTGAAAAGAATTTTATTTATCAACATGTAAGGGTAATGTAGAACAAATGGATATAAATGGAAATTGCAAGTTTTGAAACCTGGGAAATCTGATTTTAACTGAATCTGGGTGCAATTATGTAAGTACTTTCTTGACCACCTATGCAGGTCTCTGCTGTACTAGTTAGTGGGATGATACAAAGAAACTTAACAGTGTTTTTCTCAAGAAACGGTGCAAACACAACCAAAGAGCAAATCCATTAGAAACATTTTTGTCTAGAGCATTAGATGATTTTACATTTGTATTAGAAATTGAACCCCATGTTCCTTCCCATGGACCATCTAAAGTGGACAATATTAAGTAGACACCAGATCTAAAATTTGCAAGTGTCCTTATGTCAAAACAGGGTTTTTGTTAGTTTCATTTTTTTAAATTGTGGAAAATGGTAAAGAAAAAGAAAATTTTTTGTTGAGACTAGTCACATTTTATGATTTTTATAAAACTTTTTAAGTACTTGAATTTTATATCAGGAAAATAAAGTTAGTGAGCCTGGCTTCTTCCCTTTTGCCTTTTGTCTCTCTCCTTAATCTTTTTGGGGAAGAGTACTCATTCTTTTTTTCTTGTAACTGTAATCTCTGTTTTATCCTCTTTAGTCTCTTAGTTCTTCTCTACTTTACTCTATAACCCCCGTCCAAATTTGTTGACTTCATTTATTACCATTTCTCTGAGTGAGGTGTAAATGTCCTTTTTGTAGCTACTGTTTTTAATTTAAAGGTTAAACTTGAAGTTTTTAATCATGGTGCCAAAATTCGTTTTTCTAACACCATGTGTTAGAAAATTTTTGAAAAATAAAATTATTTAAAATAAGAATTTGTTGTCTTCTTTATTGTTGGTGATTTATCTTTAGAAGTGAATAAATGATGGAATAGCCTGAAATAATATCTGGATGCAAAGGCTGTCATTTAAAAAAAAAATTTTTTTTGTAGCTTTGAAAATACAACATCAAGATTCTATTAATGGGATTATAAATTAATTGTAAAATCTTGGTCTCGTAGTGACTAGGGATTTGATGTGACTCATTTTACGAGTGAGGAAATAAAGGCCACACGATTGTTTCATATTTAAGTATTTATTTGGTGGTTCTTTTGTGTCCCCTGTGGGCTCAGTTGTGTTCCAGGCACTGAGCATATATAGGGGTCGTCTGGATGCTTTGTCACTGGGAGATGGACTTAAGCAAGACTAAGCAAGCTGCGGTCTAGCTCTATTCTCTTCTTTTGTGACCCTTAATATATAAAGTAAATTCCTACCCATCAACAAGGTGAGGAAATATTTAAGTAACGATTTTTGTGATGGTTTGTGAATTACATAATTCTACTTCTAGGATAGCAAGTGATGTGTCATGGACCCCAAGCAGTCACTAGTGACTCTGGATGCAATGCAGGTCCCTCAAGCGCACCTGTCTTAGGCTCCATTTCAGAGGAGAGACGCCTACCAGGTGCTTTTCATTGGGGGTGGGGTGGGTGGCCACCTACTGTAACTATTGTCATCTCATGCCCTGTTTCCAGAAATTGGATCAAGGCTGTGGACTGAGCACATTTTCTATCTTTACTTTTATCACAGATTCCACAAAATAATATAAAGAAGTACTTTTTACAAAAGGAAGATTCATAGTGAAGGACAATGAGGAAAACTCCCATAAGTAGATGAGAAATTTTGAAAGATGGGAAACAAGTAGGTTTGGCAAAAGAAAACTTCTGGAAACTGTGGATGATTCTATCAGGAGCCACTTCTATGGGAGGATTCACTCACTTTGTAGGGTATTTAAAAAGCCTTCCAAAAGAATTAAATGCATGAAACCCACAATCAGATATCTCTAGGAAAGAATCTTTTCTAGAAAAGAAGATATTCTGAATAGTAGTGTGAGATCATAGAGGAATAAATAGAATTTATGCTTTTTACATTTTGTAACTTCTGTGTTATTGAAATCTTTTATTATGGAAATGTATTTGGGTATTGTTTCATAAAGAAAAAAAAAACAGGAAAAAGAAAAGGGGGAAGTTTTACGATTAAGTTTGAATAAGTGGAAGTATATGAATGTCAATAATGATCATTCATTTTTGGGGGAGTACATTAGCAGGGAGGGCTGTAGGTGCTCACCATCCTGGCATTTTCCCTAATCGTACCTTTTCCCCCCCTTGGTGCTTGGAATTGAACCCAGGACCTTCACACAGCCTGCATCTGAACTACACCTCCAGCCCCGATTTCTTTCTAATTCTCAATATACAAAGGAATCCACGTGAATATTTTTCCCTAGCGTAGATACTCCAGTAACTCTCCAGTCTCTTCTCCATTTTGCTTCATCTTTGAAAAATATTAGTCATTTATTGGTAACTTATCTAGGAAGTAAATGCCCTCTATGGAATAAAAACACAGGAAGCTCTACGTATGTGAGCCCAGCCATCCATTCACCTTAGTGATGACTCCTATTCCCTCCTCCTGTTTTCCTCCCTGAATATGCACTTATTAGTATTCCTGCTTTCTTAGTTCTAATTCCCATGTTATATGATATTTGGGGTAACTTCCATTTATTTGGAATATGGAATAATTTATACAGCAGATCTCAAGTTGCAGAAAAGTCTCATAGAATTTTAAGATTTTGTTCACAGTTGAGATTCTGTAAATGCCTCTCTTGGATCCAGTGTTGACTGTTTGGGAAAACTAATGTCTTCAAGACTTTGTGAACACTGGCTTTGCCACATAGCTTTTTTGTTCAGTACTCTTAGAAAACAGCAATTACTGGCTTCTTTTAGAATAACTGTTAAGGAAAAGGCCATTGGGGTGAAAAATGGAAATGTCTGAAAGTTTTTAACAAAATCAATGAATTTTGGAATAAAATGAAGAAATAAGTAATGAAGAGAATGGAAAACTATATGTGGATATGTTTTAAAAATGCAAAGTACTGTGTATTTTCACAAAATGAATTAGAATAATTGTAAAGGTGAAAACATAGGCTTAGGATTTGTGGACTTCAAATCTTAAATTTCCCTGACAATTTTTTTTTTAAATTTTAAGGGTTAGCTTTAATATATTTGTTTCCTTCTTGATATAGTTACCTAGATTAGAAAACAATTATTTCTGAAAGTGGTTTCATTGATGACAGGTGTGACTAAGGTGGTGATAATTTTCATGTATTTGATAACAACTTGACAATGATTAGTTTGGCAGGCTGATCTTTCTTCAGTGTAAAGTATTTGGCTAAAAATCTGAATGATAGATTCTTTTCAAAATTAGAAAGGGATTTCTGCATACTTAACAATATAAAACACACAATTGGTCACCTTCAAAATAATTGTAACAAATGAAATGAAAAAGATCATGACATAAACAAAGAAATAGTTTGTTTCAAATTCTCCTCCCAAAGTAAATATTAGATTACAAAACAGAATTAAGGCAACCAGAAAGATTTTTAAAAATTTAATTATTCAACAATTTTAGCAAAATAACTTTTAAAGACATTCTTATTAATACTGGTCTAAAATTAATACTGGTCTAAAATTAAAACTGGTCTAAAAGGTGTCTTCCTTTGGGAATGTAATGCCTAAGGACATCACAGGGTGATACATAGTTCCATACTTGCTCACTACAGTTTTGTGTTGGACAAAAATTAATGAGAAATGGACACATTAAAAGCATTTTTTTGCTGCTGAGAATTAATGATTATATAATTAATTAATTCACAATAATGCAAATTTGAAAAATTATCTTTTAAAAACTTTTTTACTAAATTATTTGTTTGCATAATTAATGTAGTTTATTAATCTTGCCAAATTGTGACCTCATAGCCCCACCTTGTGGTCAAAATGGATACTAATAGAGTCTAAATTTTAAACAAAATGCAAGAGATTTATTTTTTTCAAATCATGCTTTCAAAAAAGTTCTTAAAGGCTATTACAAGTAAAAATGATAAAGATTGGATCATTTTAGGAATTCTTTTTAAAATTTGTGCAGCATCATACATTATTTTAAAAGGAAGAATTCTAACCCCTCATTCTGAAATAAGGAGTAGCTAGCATATTTCCGGTTAATTCTGATGAAATGGCTTGTTTCATGTAAACCAAAATATGAATGTATCTAATAACTAAATAAATATATAAGTACGTCTAATTACAACCCCAAAAGCAATTGGTTTGGAGTAGACCAAATAAGTTACAAAGAACTAGAGCAGTTCCACAGGGTTCTATCATAAAAACAATTATTTTTTAATTGCCATGTGTCAGGGAAAAGAAAAATCACAATTATTTTTACTTCACGATCAGCACAGGGCTGGTGATTGCTCACCGAAGACAAGAATCCTTTGGCAAAAAATGGGGGTGATTCGGGTACTGAATGTTATAATTTCTGCTTTGACTTTTTGAGGATTAGTGAAGTGTGTTTCTCCTGATGTTATTGACCATCAGGAAACAGGAACAGGATGTTCGCTAAGTTCCCGTTTGCGCCAGTTTTTTTTTTAAATATTCAAATGTTCAGCACACATTCTCCCTGACCACTCTTCCCTTTTCCTGGGGCATCTTGTGCCCTGGCTGTTTGAATGAATCCTTATTTTTCGTGTTATCCCAGGTCAGCTTCCCCATTGATCTGCTATGAGCCCAGAGGAGAGGAAATGAAAATTATGTTTTAGTGGAATGATTTGGTGCTAGGAACAGCCAGTCTCCAAACACAGGCCTCCAGGAACCACACTTCCAAGCTTCCTCCAGTGTCTAGTGCCCTGTGGGCCCTCTGTGATTAAATACTGCAGTCAAAAGGACTCTGTATAGCCTCCCACTTCACTTATGGGAGACCTGGTGGCTCTGAGCTCTTGAAACACTTCTTGGGCGCTCCCTCTGAACCCGGCTGTTGTGCTGCTATGAGCCCCTGCAGCACGGAAAGGCCACATGCAAGGGTCCAGCCACTGAAGAGGATCTCTCACACTTAGGCCCGCCATGTGAATGAATAAGTGGATAAGGAGCCTAGACGGACCTTCTGGTGAATATAGTCCCTGTCAACATCTGCCCACCATCAAACGTGAGACCCCAACGCAAGCCACCCAGCTGAGCCCAGTGAGCCCATAGAGCTATGAGAGAGAAAGACAGCAGTGCTTGAAGTCACCCACTTCCATGTGCTCTGTTGCACAGCGATCAATAACTGAGCAGAAATCATTGTCTTCACTGCATCTCTAACGGACACTCTTTCTCTTGAGTGCTTAACACACCAGATTGTTTATGTCTACACAGTGAGTTAAAAAAAAAAAATTCTGTATTTTATCTAAGCTTTAAACTAGAAAACATTTATAAAACAATAGTATGGGAAGAGAGTGGATTTTCAAATGCCAGGGAAGGCATGGCCCTGTCCTGTGTTTACACTGGCACTAGGTCATTCCCTGGTTACAGATTGCGTTGCTCACTGGGTGTGGCCTGTTGATTTCCACCAAACCTTATTTCAGCCCCTCTTAGCCTTAGAAATGGGATAAATGACAGGGTTTAAATTTTATAATTTCAAGTAACTACGTGAGGAATAGACGTATACCTATGTCCAACTTGGCATTGGTGAGAAGGGTTTCATCTACTAATTTGGGGCATTTGTATTGGCTTCAGCTTCAGGTTATTATTTTTGGACATCATAGTGTCTGCACTACATTTCAGACAGTTTTGTCCTCCAACAGACTTGCTTGCAAATATTTGCCCAGGGTTACACTTTTTTTTTCCTTTTTTTTTATGGTTAGGACCGAACAAGAATTACAAAATAAGTGCTTGTCTCTGTTACATAATTAATTGTATTAACTCTCGGATGCTTATGACTCTGGATCTTAATCTGAGGTGATGATTTACATGTGCTCCACATTTCCTGTCCAGTCCCAATGAGGTGGGGCCATCTGACTGCCTCTGACCAGTGGCCAATGAACAGAAGTGATATGCATCACTCATGAAGCCAACCACTTAAAATCCCATTTTAGAGACCCTTAAAGCCTGTATCTTGAGAGGCCGGGATCTCTGAGTCACTATTTGGAAAGTGTTGCCCTTAAGAGTTTCCAGGACCACACAGATTTGTGTGAGAAATGAAGTTTTAGGTTAAGCCATAAGCTTGCTATTTTGACTTATTTTAACCTAATTTAGCAATTACAGGTATGAGAAGACACATAGGGAGAGTCCATGGCCAAAGACGATTCAACTTAATGAATTATTATTATTTTTATTATTTTTACTTTCTGATGTAGAAAATTATTATGCATTCAGTAATATACATTGAACTCTACTTCGAACTTAGAATTTTTTTTCTTTTGCTAGGCTAATGACAAGCAGTGCCATACTCTCTCTGTTGAACAGCAGCAGGAAGCCACAACTCCTAGCCAGCATCTCAAGGGTAGAGAAAGGATCCTTTACAGAGTGTGTGCTACAAACTATGATACTCAGTATGTTAGGTGAACTAAATGTGCTTTCAACTTAGGATATTCTCAATTTGTGATGGGTTTATTGGGATGCAACTCTCATCATTTGAGGAACATCTGAACTTTTCAGAGAAGATAGATTTAAAAACATGTTCGTATTCAAATAATAAAATCTTAGGGTTCTTAGGATTTCATGATTTAATCTGTGTTATCAACAAGAGAATCTGAGGATTGGAGTGGTCTTTAAAGCTAGGTAGTCCAAGCTCTGTTCTGCCCTGACCTTAAACAAATCCCTTTTCACCTTCCCTAGTTGTTGGCCATTCAGATGCCCCTTGAAAACTTTAGCAAATGCTTATTGGGTGTCCGGTAAGCGCCCATCATTGTACCTGACGTTTTAAACATGACTTGGACGCCATCTTGGATTCCAATCCAGCGACAGGAAAGCAGAAAACAATTTTTTAAATTAATTTTTTTAATTTGTTCTTTTTAGATATGCATGACAGTAGAGTGTATTTTAACATCTTGTACATACATGTAGTATAACATATTCTAATTAGGATCCCATTCTTGGGGTTGTACATGATACAGAGTTTCACTGGTAATGCATTCATATATGAACATATGGGAGTTATATCCAATAGGAAACTTTATTTATTTATTTATTTTTGGGTAACTGTTGAAATCTGTCTTTTGTGACTTCTACTTAAAGTTTATAATTGTGCACTTGGGAATGATATAAAAAAAGAAAGCCTTTCAATATGGAATTAGAAATACTTAACAGCAGAAGTTATTCCCTTCTTCTCTTTGCCCTCCTATGTGTCACCCCATCATCTTTTCCACACTTAGAAACTTCATACTCCTTGCTAGTCTTTGTCTGCACACCTTGGTTGCTCCTCCGGCCTAAGAGTGGCTTGCTGATTTTACGGTGCTAACATCATTTCCGGCCCCTTTACACATAGCTTTGTCAATGGGTCCATGGGGGTGCAGTAAGATCTGAATTCTACACGCCAGGTAAAGCTAGATGTAAGTGGTACAGAAACAAAGAGAAGAGTTACTCATGTTTTATCATTTTAATACAATCTCATATCAAATTACTTTTGGTGGAGGATAGGCAACTTTATTTTACTGTTCACAATTTGCAGCTTATCAGGTAAAATTTTGTTCTGCTTAATATTAGAAGCTGGTAAACCATAACTTCACTTTACAGTACTTACTTTCTTGTTTTTGTTGAGTCAAGTATAAAAAGCTATTAAATTAAATTTTACCTCACTGCCTTACCTTACTTAAATTATTTTAGGCTGTTGCAATTTTTGTGAAAGCTGACTGTTTTTACTAAACATAATTTTGTCAGTCTCCTCCTGGCTCATGTTCCCTACATGATAAGCAAGCTTTTCATAATGGTAACCCTTTAATTTACAAAACTGTTCAGTAAGACCATTCCCAATTTGATGATTCACCAAGTTCTGTAAAGCTTAAAAATGGTCTTTCAGATTATTTTTGCAATATTAAAAAAAAAGATCATATAGTCCAACCTTCCTCTCCACGTCCATCACAGAACACTTGGCCTCAGCATGAGTATTTTGCCGATTTCTCATCTGGGCTTGGAAGGCTCTTCTTATCAGAATGTTCTTCCTGCTTTCAGGTGCTTTCCTAACTTCCTTCCATCAGCTCCAAAGTTTTGCCTCATGAAGGAACATAGACCAAATTCAGTGCCTTTTCTTCTGTTTGCAATGGATTATAATTTTCCTAAATCTACTCTTCAAGATAAACATTTCTGGCATTTGCAACCACATCACTATCATGTCCTTAGGTCTCCCTACTGCTCTTTCCTCAGTCAGCATCACATTTGACTGTGTGCCACCTGAGTAGGACACGAAAGCACCTGGCTACTGCAGTGGCTCCCCCTGGCCTCCTTTGTTATGGTCATTATATTTGTATAAATGAAGTTACAACTTCATCATCTTACTCAGGGGTATACCACATTGATTTAAAAGATCAATGGTTTTCAAATCAAGCTGCACATTAAAATCACCTGGAGAGGTTTTTTTAAAAAAAATATTGACACCCTTTTCTAGTCTTGACCAGTTAAGCCAGAATCTCTGGGGGTAAGGCCTAGGAAAAGATATTTTAAAAAGTGCTTCAGTGATTTTATTTATTTTTTATTTTTTTTAGTATCACTTCCCATTCTTTTGGTTGTATGTGGTATGGATTACTAGTAGTGAATCCATATATGAACATAGAAAAGTAACATCCAATTCATTGTACTGTCGTTTTCAGTGATTCTAATATACGACCATATGAGTTTTCCTATTAAATGAGGTTACTCTGAAGGTGTACATAAATATAATTTTTGGTTAAATTGAATATAAATGTGAAACTTTCTTTTCCAATTTAATTATATCTGATGAAAGTATTTCCAGTATTTCCAGATTGAACCCAGGGGTGTTTAACCAGTGAGCCATATCCCCAACCCTTTTTATTGTTGATTGTTTTGAGACAGAGTCTTGCTAAGTTGCTTAAGGCTTCACTTAGTTGTTGAGGCTGGCCTTGAAATTTCAATTCTCCTGCCTCAGTTTTCCAAGCCTCTGGGATTGCAGGCATGCACCATTGGCCCAATCCAAATACAATTTTTTTCAGGTCAAACTCTAACAAAGTTAGACCTTTTAAGTTACTTTTTAATAGTAACTTTAAAAAGCTTTGAAAGAGTTGAGTATGAGGATTAACTTAACATTTTTTATATTGTTCAGTCTATATATAAGGTAATGTGGAAACTAGGTACCATAAATAATTGTATTTTAAGATCACATTGAGAACAAGCTTGAATGATCAGCAACAACTAATGATATAGCCTAGTATACAGTGGATAGAAAAGTGACTTTTTCAAATTCAAGATCTTTCCAAATAAAACAAGATTTAATGCTATGAAACTTGGTTCACTCTTTACTTAAAACCCAGAGTAATGAAGTATAATCAAAATAAACATTTTTTTATTACTTCAACTTCTGATATCCTTCAGCTGTTAAAAGGAGTGTTTCAGGAAGTTTGGCAGAAAACTTTCCATCTGTCACATCTAAAATCAATCATGGTATTGCGTAAGAGTTAACAGGAACAACCACAGAGATTCAAATTTGCACCCCTTAGTCACTGGGCAGAATCTTTTTTTTTTTTTTTCCAGAGTTGTTAAGATGGTCTGCAGTACAGTGAATAAAATTTCATAAAAATTGATGCCATTAGCCATTTATTTAAAAGGCAAGCAGCAGCCCACATATGGCACCCTTGTTATTGGAATACTCAACGGAGTACGTTGATCATGATCATGAAGTACAAGTTTGAAGGCACTATTTCATGATCTAAAAGTATACACTGACATATGTAGCATTGGTCACACCCATTTCAGATGAATTCGAGAGTCCAAAGGAATGATGTTAATACTATGAAAATGAAGATAAGAAATGCCAAAAAACACTTAGAGGAAATGATGAAAAAAACTTACTGTAATTTTATCACAACACTTATCACTGAGGTCCCTTGGTGGCCATCTCTAGAGAAACAGCGGGTTGTCTCTCTGGAGGTCTCTTTCCACTGCCCCAAAGCCCTTCCTCTCTCCCTCCCAATCACCCGTCATATTGTCTCTCTGCACTACTCCACTTACTGGAACCGGATTCATCTCATCCCTTTTGTCTGATCACCATATGAGGTGTCCTGATTCTCATAACTATTACGCTAGGACTAGGTCCTATTAGTGTTGAGAGGTCAATCAACTTGTGCTTCATAAACCACACCATCAAAAAAGAACAAAAAACAAAAAACAAACAACAAAAAAAAACAAAACAGACTCTCCCACATAAAAGATGACATAAAAAAAACCACCCTGAAACACAGTGCCTTTAAATTACATTAATTTAATCTCATGGGTTGGTGGTCAACTGGGTCCAGCTTTGTAGGATTTTCTCTGCTCCACGCCCCTCCTCTCTTCCAGGCCTGGTTGAATAACCCTGGCAATGTTTTCCTCATGGCTAGAGGAAAAGTGAGCGAGCACAAGTGGAAACATGAAAGGCCTCTTTGGGCCCAGGCTTGGAACAGCCACAAAATCACTTCAGCCTTCTTCTTTTGCCAAAGCAAGTAATACAGCTGAACCCAAGTAAAGGGTTGGAGAAATAAACTGGGAACCTTCAGTAAGAGAAAGTGCATTCACTTGCTTGAAAATGTTGAAACAAGGAATATTGTTGAAAGGTATAAAGTGTTATTTAAATACATCAGGACTAAGGTGTGGCTCAGAGGCAGAGCCCTTGCCTAGAATGTTTGAGGCATCACACAAGAAAAAAAAGAAAGAAAGAAAGAAAGAAAAAATGGGCGTTAGAGGAGGAAATTGAGGCAGGAGGTCCCTGAGCTCAGATGTCCAGGGCCTGGCTTCCATACCACTGAAAAAAATTGTCAATCACACCATAATCTTTCTCATTCCTTTCTAGAACTCCAAGCATATAAATGTTAGCCCTTCCGGTAGTATCCACAGGCTCCTGAGACTCTATTCATTTTTTTCAACTTTTTCTCTCTTTTGTTCAAATTGGATAATTTCTATCGATTTAGCTCCAAGTTCACTCTTTCCTTTAATGTCTCCATTGTGTTGTTGTTAAACCCATCCATTTTTTTTTTTTTTTAAATTAGACTTCAGAGTTAGCTGTTTTGATTTTTAGTTATATACTTTCTATTTGGTTCTCCTTCATAACACCTATGTCTCTGATGAGACCTTATATCTTTCCATTTGCTTTAAGAATGTTTGTTGTTACTTTTTTGAGCATTATATATATGGCAGCTTCTTTTGTTTTAAATATTTATTTATTTACTTTAGTTGTACACAATGCAATGCATTTATGTTTACATGGTGCTGAGGATCGAACCTGGGCCGTGCACGTGCGAGGCAAGCGCTCTGCCGCTGAGCCACAACCCCAGCTCTATGGCAGCTTCTTTAAAGACTTTGAAAATTCAACATCTGGTTCATATTGGCTTGATGTTTAGTCAGAATTCCCTGGGTCTTTTACATGTTGACTAATTTTGGATTGAATGTTAGACATTTTAAATATTGAGTTATGAGTCTGCGTCTGAAATAATTTGTGTGGAGATTGCTTTGTTCCTGTTTTATTTGTTTTAGTAGGCAACTAATCCAGTTAGTTCTGGGTACAGTTTCTGACTTGCCTTGTGTGGACTGTGGTTTAAAGGTCAGTGTGTTTTGCCCATCCTCTGCTGTGTTGTTCAGCTGTCCCTGGCAATGTGAGCCACTTGGTGAACAGTCTGAGACTTGGGTGGTGGCCTCCCTCATAGTTCAGTGCTCAGAACAATTCAGGTACACTCTTTAGGGTCAGATGCACCATTTTTCTCAGGAGTGTTCCCAAAGGTTCATATAAAACTTTGAGGGATCTCCTTTCTTGAGCCCTCTCTTCCCCATAATCTCATTCAGACTGTCTTACTCCTAGGGTCCCTCCTTCTTGGCTTTCTGGTTAGTGTCCTCACTGTGCCCTGTATGTCCTGAGACTACTCTTTCCACATCCAGAACCAGGTAGCAGGAGGAAAAGAGGAAAAAAGGAGGGGGGAGGGCATTTTCCTCTATGAATAGTGGCTGCACATTTCTCTTCGGGGAGGCTTCTTCCTCAGAGCTTGAAGTACCTGTCCGGCTGCCACTGTCCCAGCCACCACAGGTTGCAGATTGGGGAGTGGGGACTACTGGGGGGCAAAGCTGAGAGAGAAACCAGAAAAGGTCAAGGACTTTCCCCTTTCATCTCTGCCTTGTAGAAACTTCACTTCTCAGTACAGAGACCAAAAGGAGGAGTTTCTCTTGGAATTCTTCCTGAGCACACCTGGTGCCCTGCTCTGGAATATGCGCTGCCTCAAAGGCAAGAAAAAGGGAAGAAAAGGAAGCTCCCCACCCAAAGGGAGCTTTGGGTAGGGGTATTCTTCCCTGAGCCACCTGCCACCATTTCTTTTCCGAGTCCTCCTGCAGCTGCTCTCGAGGTTCTGGGTATGAGTGTCAGTGGAGTTGTTCACCGCACCCTCCCTGGATCAGGAACCCTCACTTCACTTTAGAGGCTGTAAGTTGCTTACTCTTCAGAATGGGTGGGCTCAGTGTGTGCCCTTTGTAGTCCACAGATGTTTATGACACGGTAAATTTGAAAGCATTGGGTGGAGTCTGCATGACTGTGTGGTGGCTGGGATACACTGACATTTTAACACAGAGACTTCGTTGGACAAGAGTTTTTCCCCATTTCCACTTTATCATCCTCAGCAATTCCCCAAGTACACTGCCACATCTGGAAGTGCTCCAGTGTCTGGGGAGTTGGGAGACATAGTGCTAAATGTTTGGCATCACAAATGTTCTTGTACTGCAGACTTCCTGAAACCTCGGATAGGTTCATGTACTTGGTTTTCCTAAGGGAACATTGAACAGATTTAGGGGACTTACCTGTCAGCTGTTTTACTTGATGCTAATTTTTTAAACAGAAATAAATGTAGAATTATTACTCCATAAGCATTCTAGAAAATTCTTTTCTGTGGCCTCTTCAATGGGAATCAGAGTATTGTAAAGTTGGTCTAACCTTTTCTCTCCCTTTCAGTCACCCCTCAAGATTTACTTTTAGACAGGCATGTGGTTATGAAAAGAAGAGGCATTTTGGGAGAATCTGGGGTTATAAAGAAATAGAAGAGAAATAAAACAGTACACAATGGGGCATCTTTTTGAAGTTTCATTCACGTAAAAATGTTCTGTGGCTTCATTTTTCAAACTATGGTCTATGAGTGTGGAATAGTTGGGATTCTTAGAATCTGGAATTATAGTGAGAATCCTGGTTATGTCCTTGTGCTATGTTTATATTAGAGATATAACTTCTGTCTTTAGAAAACTGTTTTCTGAATACTCACTTATTTACACTTCTTCCTTCTTAAAAGAAAACAATTTTTATAACTTGGGGGCAAACAACTATGTCTCATGTATGTAGCCTCATTTTCCTGGTTGGATTCCTAATTACTTTCCACTGTAAATTGTTAAAATTGGACATAATTAAAAAGAATTTATCTCTTTCCCTTTAGACCTTTGGTTAATACATTTGTATTAACATAAAGTGCAAAGCAAAGTATGTATTCCTTAAAAAATAAAAACGATCTAACTTCAGACAATGAAGATTTGACATCTTGAACATGAAGTATAAATGTTGCTTCCAAATTAGTTTAGAATCTCAGATTCACTAAAATAAGGTACTGATTCTAGAAAAGAGTCACAGAATTTTTGACGCCTTAATCTTTTTTTTTTGCCTGATTTTTAAAAATTCTAAGTTGTTGTGTATATAACAGTAGCATGCATTACAACCCATAATACACATATAGAACAACTTTTTATGTAACATTGTTTGTATACAAAGTATATTCATACTATTCACGAGGCCTTAATCTTGATCTTGTGAAAGGTAGTAAACAAGAAGAGGAAGTTTATATTCGCAAGTCTTGAACTTTGACCCAGAATCCACTTTTGAAAAGGTAATCATTACACATTTTATCACATTATAATCTAGTTCTAATTGTGGCCTCAGTTCACCACTGCTTATCCCTGGAGAAATTCATCAGGCCACATGTGCCTGTAGGCTTTGCCACGCAGACCATCCTGGGGTTTCCCATCCATGCAGTTTTGAGAACACAGAGTGCCATTACTTGTAAATGTATAAGCCTAGGTTAAATACAGTGTAGAGGGCAGTAATTCAGCTTGCCCACAGTAACAGCACAGTCACATTTGTCTGGATATATCTAGCATCTGGCCAGCTTCTGGCTTGTGTTATTGAGAGATCAACTGCACTTTCTGGAGAACGTTTTATGGACACTATCATAAGGAACTGTGCATACACCACAGTATATAAATTACATAGTTCATCTGTTTCCTTTTTTTTTTTTTTTTTTATGGAAGCCTACATTTATGAAAAGCTAATATGCTCCGCATTTGTGAGGAAGAATTCCATTTCTAGATAGTAAGTTTTGATGCCATGTTTGTTTCATCATGAAATCATCCAAATATCAAAGTTTACGGGCGGATGTGGGCTCACATTTCTCTTCTTACCCTATTGAGACTGAAAAGTGGAAATATTCAATTTCCAATCTTCTATTGGAATTTCCATGTCAGTCCTGGATGAAAAGCCTATTATTATGGAGAATGGCATTTTAAAAGATTGTGGAGATGTCCTCGATTCTCTATCTCGATGGAACAAAAGATATAGTGTTTTTGAGGCTCTGGATTCAGGCAAGCATGAAAAGCTTTATTTTCTTTGAATAATCAATATAGCATTCTTTATATGAAACCATTTCATATTGTTGTTTTAAATCTCACTCAGTTTCAGTTTGCTACTGTTCTTCCAAAGGTAATCATCTGTGATAAGAGACACCAGCTATTTCAGAAGGCGCCTGCATCAGAAAACAAATTGTTAAGAGCTGCAGGTTGTTAAATTTGTTCTTCAGGGCAGCAGATGAAAAGTCCTATTGGGCTTCCAGATGAGTTTATTTCAGAAGCCTCCTAAGGAATCAGAGAGCTGAGGCTGGGGCAGCCAATCCCATTTTGTAGAAAACAGTAATAAAATCTGGAGGAAATCTCTAACTGGCAGAAGTTTACTTTGTGGGTTGTTTTACACAGCATGAAGCTAATCTCTTCTGTCAGCTTCTGTCAATCAGGAAGGGAAAGGGCAGGAGTGGAGGATCAGAACTAGTGGTAGAAGAACTTCCCTTGTTGAGCCAAAGTGGGTGATATCACCTACTCTTTGGTGGCCTTTTCAAAGTCATGTAGGAAGTAATAACCCCTGGGCTTACCAGAGTTGGTTTGTTTTTACTCAGTTAAGATGTACAAAGTATAAACTTATTAAAATAGCATAAAAGCCCTGAGAATGTAACTCAGAGGTAGAGTACTTGCCAAGCAGGCACAATTCAATTCTCACTACCCCCCGAATTTAAAAAAAAATTCACTGAAGTGTATTAATATAAATTGATAGCTGAAATTTGCTAAAAAGTCAAGCAATAATTTATTTTATTTAAAAATTTTCTATGGATATTTGTGTTTAATTTGGTGATTGGTAGAAATAAATATATTTAACATTGTAATAATGTATTTTGGATAATCTAAAGAAAAGAAAAATAATTGAAGTGTAACTAATATGTTGTGAAATGTGTAGATTTAAAAATGTACAATTTGCAGTTTGGATCCATGTATATAATTCGCACTGTGCCAATAAGTAAAACATTTCAAGCATCTTCCTAGCTGATTTCTGTCACTACCTCTACACACACCAAACACTCAGCATTGCTTAGTTCTCTTGTCTAGACTTCATGTAAGGAAAATCATTCAATATATACTCCTTTGCTCCTGACCTATTTGACCCAGTGAAATATTTCTAAGATTCTTACATAATGTTACTGGGAATTATTAGTTTTTTTTCTACTGAATATTAATCCATTATTTTAAAAAAACTCATTTATTTATATCAATTCACACGTTGCTATGAACAAAGCTGCTAAGAACATTTTTTATATACATTTTCTTGTGGACATATATTTTCTATAAAATCTCACTCAGTTTTAGTTTGCTACTGTGTTTTATATATATTTTGTGTTCTCTCTGTTAAATTTACCTAGGCTTGGAATATCTGGGTGATAGAGGAGTTAAATGATCAATTTCATAATAAATTGCATTTCCCTGATAAATAAAGGCATTGAACACATTCACCTGTGTTCATTGGCCATTTATATTTTTCTTTGAGAAATTCCTCAGTCTTTTGTCCATAGTTGAAATTCGATTAAGATTTTCTTATTATTAAGTTGCCATAGTTAAACACACACACACACACACACACACACACACACACACACACACACGTATATGTATACTTGCATATATATCATAAAAAGTCTAGGTCATGTCAGCTGGGCAACTCATGCAGGGCTTAAATTTTATCTTAAGAGCATGGGAGGGCTGAGGTTGTGGCTCAGTGATAGGGTGCTCACCTTGGATGCCTGAGGCACTGGCTTCAATCCTTAGCACCACATTAAAAAAATAAAATAAAATAAAATAAAAAGATAAAGATTTTGTCCATCCACAACTAAAAAAATAAAAATAAGAAAAAAGAACATGGGAAACTTTTGAAGGTTTTTAGCAAATGAACACCACCAGCATTATAATTTTTCAAGGTCAATCTGCCTTGATAGTTCAAATCAGAAATGAACTAATTATAGAGGCTCTTTAAAAAGAAATGACAATGATATTGACCTTATAGAATGAGTTTGGAAGTGCTCCCTCTTTTTCTATTTCCTGGAATAAATTGAAGAGTATTGGTATTAGTTCTTCTTTAAAAGTCTTGTAGAACTCAGCTGTGCATCCATCTGGTCCTGGGCTTTTCTTGGTTGGTAGGCTTCTGATGGCATCTTCTATTTTGTCGCTTGAAATTGGTCTGTTTAAATTGTGTATATCATCTTGCTTTAATTTGGGCAGATCATACGACTCTAGGAATTTGTTGATGCCTTTGGTGTTTCATATTTTATTGGAGTACAAGTTTTCAAAATAATTTTGAATTATTTCCTGTATTTCCATAGTGTCTGTTGTGATATTTCCTTTTTCATCCTGTATGTTAGAAATTTGAGTTTTATCTCTCCTTCTCTTTGTTAGCCTGGCTAAGGGTCTGTCAATTTTATTTATTTTCTCAAAGAACCAACTTTTTGTTTTGTCAATTTTTTCAATTTTTTCTTTTGTTTCAATTTCATTGATTTCAGCTCTGATTTTGATTATTTCCTGTCTTCTACCACTTTTGCTATTGGATTGTTCTTCTTTTTCTAGAGCTTTGAGATGTAATGTTAAGTCATTTATTTGTTGACTTTTTCTTCTTTTGAGGAATGAACTCAATGCAATGAACTTTCCACTTAGAACTGCATTCATAGTGTTCCAGAGATTTCGATATGTTGTGTCTGTGTTCTCACTCACCTCTAAGAATTTTTTAATCTCCTCTTTGATGTCATCTACAACCCATTGTTCATTCAGTAGCATATTATTTAGTCTCCAGGTGTTCGAATAGCTTTTATTTCTTATCATTGATTTCTAATTTTATTCCATTATGGTCTGATAGAATGCAGGATAGTAGCTCTATTTTTTATATTTTCTGAGAGTTGTTTTGTGGCCTAGAATATGGTCTATTTTAGAGAAGGATCCACGTGCTGCTGGGAAGAAAGTTTATTTGCTTGTTAAATAATGAAATATGCTATATAAGTCAGCTAAGTCTAAGTTGTTTATTGTATTTTTGAGTTCTATAGTTTCTTTGTTCAGCTTTTGTTTGGGAGATCTATAACAGGAACATATCTCAACATTGTAAAAGCTATCTATGCTAAGCCCCAGGCCAACATCCTTCTAAATGGAGAAAAATTAAAAGCATTCCCTCTAAAAACTGGAACAAGACAGGGATGCCCTCTTTCACCACTTCTATTTAACATAGTAATTGAAACACTGGCCAGAACAATAAGATAGATGAAAGAAATTAAAGGGATACATATAGTTAAAGTAGAACTCAAATTATCACTATTTGCTGACAATATGATTTTATACCTAGAAGACCCAAAAAATTCCACAAGAAAACTTCTAGAACTCATAAATGAATTCAGCAAAGTAGCAGGATACAAAATCAACACCCATAAATCTAAGGCATTTATATATATATATATAAATGCTTTATATATATATCAGTGACAAATCCTCTGAAAGGGAAATGAGGAAAACTACCCATTTACAATAGTATAAAAAAATAAAATAAAATACTTGGGAATCAACTTAACCAAAGACGTGAAAGACCTCTATAATGAAAACTACAGAACACTAAAGAAAGAAATTATGGAAGACCTTAGAAGATGGAAAGATCCGTTCTTGGATGGACAGAACTAATATTGTCAAAATGACCATACTACCAAAAGTGCTATTCAGATTTAATGCAATTCCAATAAAAAACCCAATCACATTCATCATAGAAATAGAAAAAGCAGTCATGAAATTCATCTGGAAAAATAAGAGACACAGAATAGCTAAAGCAATCCTTAGCAAGAAGAGTGAAGCAGGTGGCATCACTATACCAGAACTTAAATTATACTACAGAGCAATAGTAATCTCCAACATGTCGTATTAGGCCCCAAGTTCCTTAATAAGACTCCTGTAGCACAAGAATTAATATCGAGAATAATAAGTGGGATAGATTCAAACTAAAAAGCTTCTTCTCAGCAAAAGAAACAATCAGTGAGTTGAATAGAAAGCCTACTAATTAGGAACAAATTTTTACCACATGCCCATCAGATAGAGCACTAATTTCTAGAATATACAAAGAACTCAAAAATCTTATCACCAAAAAAAAACAAATAACCCAATCAATAAATGGGCCAAGGAACTGAACAGACACTTCTCAGAAGAAGATATACAATCAATCAACAAATACATGAAAAAATGCTCAACATCTCTGGCAATTAGAGAAATGCAAATCAAAACCACTCTAAGATTTCATCTCACACCAGTCAGAATGGCAGCTATTAAGAACACAAACAACAATAAATGTTGGCGAGGATGTGGAGAAAAAGGCACACTCATACATTGCTAGTGGGGCTGCAAAATGGTGCAGCCAATCTGGAAAGCAGTATGGAGATTCCTTGGAAAACTGGGAATGGGACCACCTTATGACCCAGCTATCCCACTCCTTGGTCTATAGCCAAAGGACTTAAAAACAGCATACTACAGGGACACAGCCACATAATGTTTATAGCAGCACAATTCACAATAGCTCAACTGTGGAACCAACCTAGATGCCCTTCAGTAGATGAATGGATAAAGAAAATGTGGTATTTATACACAATGGAGTATTACTCAGCAATAAAAGAGACTAAAATCATGGCATTTGCAGGTAAACAGGTGAAGTTGGAGAATATAATACTAAGTGAAGTTAGGCAATCCCAAAAATCCAAATGTCAAATGTTTTCTCTGCTATAAGGAGGCCGATTCACAGAGGGGTTGGGATGGGGTGCATAGGAGGATTAGAGGACCACTAGAATGGCTGATGGGTAGGGAGGGGAAGAGAGGGGACAAAAAGGTGAAGAAGAAAAAAAAAAAGATGGCAGAATAAGATGGATATAATTATCCTAAGTGTATGTATGAAGTCACGAATGGTGTGAATATACTTTGCATACAACCAGAGATATGTGAAAATGTGCTCTATAAGTATAATATGAAATGTAAAAAAATAAGTAAATAAATAAATAAGCTTCACAAAAGAAAGAAAGAAAGAAAGAAAGAAATGAAAAGGAGACCCAGTTAAGAAGATACAGCAAAAATTCTGAAAACATCCTGGCACTCCAATGAAAGTCTGAGAAAATTTGGCCAACTGTATGCAAATGAGATTGCTGCATGAAACTGGAATGAATAATTGATTGGGAATCTTAGCACAGGGGAGGAAGGGCAGACAACACTTGTCAGCCAGGTTTTGTTCTGGCCAGCTGAGCAGATGCTTGTGTTCAGGGGGAAATGATGAGATCACTGTGGTGTGGTGAATGGAGGTCTCCTCTGGTTCAGGGAGGGGCTTTTCCTACACAAGGATGGATGTGTGAACCCAATATTAAGGTGGTCATTAGCTATGGCAGGTTAGATAGCACCTTTCTTCCAGGAAGGGCATGAAGCTGTCTCCAAAGTCTGGCCTAAAACAGAAGCTGAAGAAAGAGTGGTTGGCAAACAGTACCTCAAGGGAGCAGCAGGTGTGGGAGGGCCCTAGGAGAGGCCGTGCCTCCCACACAGGTGAGCTGCAGGCCACCTCAAAGGTAAGCAAGGTGAGAGGAAGGGAGCTCCCTGAAGAGGTGACAAAGGGCAGGGTGTGGCTCAGTGGTGAAATGCTTGCTTGGTTCCCAAGAGACCCTGGGTGGCATCCTCAGCACCACTCAGCACAGCAGGAGACGAAGGAAGAAACAAAGGAAAAGGTATGATAAAAAGGTATTTTGAAACCCTTTCCTGTACTACCTAATCTGTGGTAATGGTATTTCTGGAAATGAATTTGATTACTGAAAACGTAGAATGTTTGCTAATACTAGTAGGAAAAAAATACTTCTAATTCTGTTTCCTTGTTACTTTGACTTTTCTTTTCCTCATTCAATTTTAATAGTTCATACTACCGGTGTCCTTCCCTTCCCAAAACTTTTGGGTTTTGTTGATTAACACGATCAATAATAGCAGACAAGTCTGAAGATTTGGTTTAATTAAGTTCTGTTGGTTGAAAGCACATGGAAGAATTTCCCTTTTATACATGTCTCCTTAAGGCTTTTACTAAAATCTGCATGGTTTTGGAGGACACCTCTGATGACAGTCACCACATAAACCCCCAAGAGAAAGTAGCACTGTGAGCCTCCGGGATCAGCAGTTATCACATATTACCCAATATTTTCCTCCCCAACTCTCCCATGCTTTTAGACACCGAACATTTTTTTTTTGTACAAAAGCAGATATAATATAAATGTTTATGATTCACATTAGTCATGATTCTTAATCATGATTGTGTGAGATTTCTCTAAATATTCCCCATCCCAAGTCCTACGTAGGCGTCATTTCTAGCATATAAACAGATTCACGTGGTGCTGGGTGTTTGTGAACAAATGTGACATTGCAGGAGCTAAAAGCTGTAAATGCTTTTCCACTTATACATTGTTACTTTTCAAATACTGTCTTAAAACTATTTTTCTCCTGTATGATTGAAGGTGTTTTGACTTATTTCCTTACTACAGAAGGAAACTATATTTATAGTACAATAAAATAATGTGACTCCCTAGTAGTGTGAAATTCCTGTTTATTCTGGTTATCTGATGTTTAGTTCTCATTTTTCACCTACTTACTGTCCCTTTGACCTGTTATGATCCTGGTATCATGTAGCATCTAAAGAAGTTCTAATCTTTTGACGATTAGAACTTTGGTTCAAGAACTTTTTTTCAAGGAATTCTTGGCTATAATTTGCACATGCCACAATTTAAGTCAGAGTACTTTTTAGGAACTCAGATCTTTGATAAATCTGTATCTTCCTGGAGCTGCTTTTACATTCAGCTCAGCACCACCACCTTGAAGTATTCAATAAAAAAAAAAAAAAAAAAAAAAGACAAATTCTAAGACATTGAGCCCGGCATAGAGTAAAGATTTCTGTAACAATGACTTCAATTCTTGGATCTCCATAAAACATTAAGTGTTTAACCTTCTCTTCCAACTTGAGGCCTAAATGGAGGGAAAACTGACTTGATGGACCAGAGCATTATGGGCTGCGGAGCTGGAGTTTATCAGGACACTTTTCAAACTATCTGCCAAGGGCAGGGAAGCACATAATCAAGGCCACTGCCAAACTCAGAGAACTGTATGAATTTCAGTGTGAATTTCTAAGGATATTGGAATCTTCTCAAGCCAGGGGGCACTGAGCTGGCAATAAGAAAACCTTCCTCCTGATGTGCTCTTGGCTACCATGAGGTAACTGCGTCCTCAGGCTAGCCCCTTCCCTTCCCTGGTCCAAAGGCCTTACCTCTGAAATGTTGCATGGGCTCAGCGCTCTGGTACCCTAAATGCAATTTACCTGATTTGCATAATATGTGCCCCTCTCCCACGTTCTTTCTCCTTTTTACCCTTCCTTTATGCCTGTAGTCATATTACCTTGAGCATTTAAAAATGAGGTTATTTAAACCTGTCAGAGGTGCAGGGACACTGATGCCGCATTTTCCCTGGTGTTCAGACACACATCCAAGTGCCACAGTAGCCAGGGTCCCCTTCTTCATCCATGTCCGGGACTTCAGAGAGGGCTCAGGTTTGCGACCTAAGGGAGTTTAGGCTTGTGATCTCTCAGTTACTTTCCTTACATCTCAATAAGTCTGTAATTCTCAGTGGGCAAACCCGTAATTACATCTTATTTCTGTTTCCATTTCAGTAGCCTGGCAAACAAGCTGGAAAACCTTAGTCCAAGACCAGACTTAATTAGCATAACCAGAACTTTTTGCTTCTCCAGATTTCCCTTGTAGGTGGCAGCCTTCCCACCCAGTGTATCTTTCCACATCTTAGGTGCTGGTTTTCCCTTTTAACCATCACATCCTCAAAATCAGATGACTGACAAAAAAAAATTGGCCTCCTGCCTTCCCTTAGAACTAGATTTTCTTTTGAAATGGCAAAGTATGCAACTGTAAAACTCATGATGCTAAAACTTGAACATTTAACCAACTCCAGCTCTAATAAGTCTTAAACTGATATCCAATATTATAGGTTGTAGAAACTGGTAGGCTTTTTAGGCACTTCCTCTTTTTCCCATATATTCCTCCATATTTTCCTCTCCCCGTTTTCATTCAGTACATTTTCTCTTCCTCTGATCTCTATTAAGATTCCTTCCTTCCCTGTGTTTCTGCTTCCTGTGACCTTTCACCTGTCAGTTGTACCTTCTGTCTTCCTGAGTCACAGGAAGAACAAAGAGGAAACAAGGAAGAGTTACAAGAACCCACTTCCAGAACCCACTTCCAAATGGGTTTCCATGTTTCCTATTAAGTCCAGGGACACAAGAACATTAAGCATGTCTAAAATGCATTGTGTAGCATTATAGATTTGATTGAAACTGGAGTTATAAAAAATGTTGCTAAAGGTGAGAATGTTTCTATTAACAATTTTATAATACATCTTATGGATGGAATCTGCACCAGTTTGGCAGAAAGTTTGTTTCTGGAGGCAGGATTTGTGTTTAGGGCCACTTGTAGGAAATTCTGGCTCAGTGATGGTGTCATAGGCTCTCACCTTCCAATTGGCTGGCTAGTCTTTGTTTCTGAATGCTTTTCCCTTCTGAGATTAATTATTGTTTCTTGTTCTTCTTTAATAATGCCCAGTGTCTGTGCATTAGGAAAAGGGTTCCATTTGGGTGAGAGTGACAGTAAGGATGACCTGCCCAATGGTTCCACCTCCATTGCAGTGTAGTCAGCAGTAGGGTACAGCCGTTCTTCCCCTTGGAGCAGGAGCTGATGTCTGAGGGTGCTGATGGTGGCTCCTCCTTGCCACAGCTCAGTTGCATTGGCTTACCTTTTCATGACTCAAAGATACACACCGAGATGTGTGCTCAAGTACTATGCCTATGTTCTTTCTCATTGGCACCCTAAAACTTGCAAAATAGGAATAAAAATACCATTTCACAGATGAGGAAACTGAGTCTGAGAGAGATTAAAACAACTTACTTCAAATTGATTGGTAATTTATTAGATTTTTATTTTTTAATTTTATTTATTTTTTATTTTTTATTTTAGGTACTGGGGATTGAACTCAGGGGCACTCGACCACTGAGCCACATCCCCATCCCAATTTTGTATTTTTTTTAAATTTAGGCATAGGTTCTCACTGAGTTGCTTAGCACCTCACTTTTGCTGAGGCTGGCTTTGAACTCATGATCCTCCTGCCTCTGCCTCCTGAGCTGCTGGGATTACAGGCATGTGCCATTGTGCCTGGTGGTAATTTATTTTATAATGATCAAAGAATATTCTTTGCATTCCCAATGTGTGAGGTGCTATTGGGCTACTTATTATTTCTCAACATCATCTACAAACGTTTGCTTAATAGTGTCATTTCAAAAAAGGACAATGAAATTCTTAAATGGTCTTTTGTTTAAAAAAATCAATTTCTCCACTCCCTCCCATTTTCCTTTTGCTTGATTTGGATCAATCAACACCATTCTAAGACTCATAAGTTATTTCTAATCTGCACTGCTGCTTGACTTCCACTAACACAAGTCTGCCACAAGTCCAGATGGATTCCTAGAATTTGATTCCTATCTAATACCCTTGGTTATAAAACGGACAAGAATTTTTATTCTTGTCTTAATTAGTGGAACATTTTCTTTATTTCCTCGCTTACCACACCTACCAGATATTTACCAAATATTTTTAAAATTTTAACTTAGATAATATCCAATACTCAGTAAGCAAAATCACCTTGGAATGCCTGTTCAGAAATTGGCCAGACTCAATAAGTAACTACTGATTTATCATGATGTTGCCCATTTTTATGCGGTAATTGCCCATGCACAAGACCACAAGGTGGTCTAGAGTTGGGAATGTTCAGGGCAGACTGACTCATGCAGGAAGTTCAGATATGAGATCGTCGTGGTAGGGGACGCCTGGGACAGTTGTGTGTTGCTATTCAGAATTTTGAGATTTATTTTGCATGTTTAAAAGCCTGTGCCACAGGAGTATGATTTCCTGTTTTCTTTTTTAAATATTTGAAATTCCATCTTATGGCTTTTAGTCCATGGGAGGGCAATGTTGAGCTGTAGGAAAATCCCTTCAGTTTTTTTGCAAAAGAATATAGAACCGATTCATTTAAAAATTAATGAGTTGAAACAAATTAACTAATTTAAACATACTGCAAGATGACACTTATTTAATAATGTCCGTGTCACATACTGACTGGCTTCATGTTTTTCATACTGGTTGTTAATTTGTAAACTGATGTGAATTATCCTTATCAGTCAAAGCCAAACCACTCCTGTCCTTCTAGAGAAGGCTGTGTTCTCATCGGTGTGGCCTTTCTGTATTTCAGATGTTGGAAGAACTGGAAGTATTTACAAACAGAACATATTTTTATGCATGACCTGTTGCTTCTGGCTATGCTTAAGGAGATAAGGATTCTTATCCTCCAAATTTCCCATCTTCTGTGACACCTTTCCTTGGGTCAGAACTTGAGGCTTCTTGTAGCCCAATGCCATCATAAGTTCTCAGAGCAAAAAAACTAACCAAATGGAATGTTTGATGTGAGTTATAAAGAACAAGACAAAAATCACATTTCAAATTTCAAGGTATGAAACTTGGTCAGATGTCAGAATTATTTTCATGAAGGGAGTCACAGGCCAATGCTTCCAAGGGTCATTCCAATCTGTATCTAAAGCAAGTCTACTTCAAAATTTGGAAGCAAGCATTGTGTGTAGAATGTAATATAATTAGGAGTTTCTGTGGGAAAATAACAAGTTTTGCATTGCTCTGAAGATTTATCTGACTCTCCTAGAGTGGGAAAGCATCCTCTCTCTGCTGAGCCTCTCTGTCCCAGAACATAGTGATAAGCCAATGGCTGCTGCTACCCTAACACATTTTGGCTACAGAAGCAAAGTTGTGGTTCCTGAGTCCAAGGATGCTGTTAAACCCGGGATCAGAATCAAAAGCCGATGTTGATTAGACACTTACATATGCCAAACACAGCTGTCTAAGTATTGTTATTAATTTAATAACTAAAACTTTATAATAATATTGTAAAATCTAACATTAAAATAATTTACTGGATGAGGAAACTGGATCTTCAGAATCAGCAAATTGTTCATCTAAAGTCACAAATCTTCCTAAGGGACAAAACCAGGAACCCTCCAGGGGCCTCTACCTTTCTCACCTCTCCAGGTTAGACATGGAGTAAAACCAGGGAGGTAAAGCCTGTGGTGTTTCTGTGTAAATGGGGAAACAAATTTGAATATTTCTACATTATCTTCTGATTAATGTGATGCTTCAAAGTCAATGTGGGTGGGTGGGAATGGAAAAGGGTGTGAAATGGAGATTATAGGATTTACTGTTGATCTACCTGCATGTCTTAACATTTATGACAGTAGGATTTTTCTTCTTTTCATATCATAATATTATGATAAAAAATCTGTCATCTCCCAAAGGATAGAAATTGCATCTTAAATTTCTTTTGCCTTCCATTGTTCCTAATCCAATAGCCTGGATATGTGGATATGGTAGATTTGGGAAAATAAAGCATTGATAACTGAAAAAAAAAATTACACAGAGTCAAGAGGCAGGCATTCACAAATTAATGTGCAAAAACCACTGATATATGCAATATTTAGTGCATAGTTTAGATCTGAGTAATATATTCAAGGATTTATTCTGTTTATATACAACCAGAAAAATAGTTTGGGTCTGGACTTCTGTATGGATGACTCACTTCAACCTTAACAGAGAAAGTGAATTTTAGACAATTTTCAGCAGTTTTTTTTTTTTTTCTAGCTGTTTGCCTTAAGAAAGGTCTCTGACTCTCCAGTCTGAACTTTCAGATGATATAATAATTTGAACCTCATGTAATTTTCCAAATTGACATTGCTGACAAATATGTAGAGAGTTCTATTTGACTAAGTTATTCAAGTCAATAGGTTTTATCTAAAATAAAGTAATACTTATATATTTACTATAAATTTTAGTCAAACACTGAATGCTCACCTTTAAATAGAGCATATAATTATTCATCTCATGAAGTCTAGAATGCTGCATAAAAAAAAATTAACTTTTTGCAGTGCTGGGATTGAACCCAGGCCCTTGGGTATGCTGGGTAAGTGCTCTATCACTAAGTAGCACCCCAGACCCTAAAATAACAGTTTTAGAGGTATTTCCTACAAGAAGAAATGAGTAATTTAGTATAACAAGGTAACCTTTCATATAGAAAAAAACACTGGCACAACTATGGCATGTGTATGTGTATTTATGTAGGATTCAACACAAAGTAGTTGTATCAGCTTCATGGAAAAAGAAAACGCAAAGACCGCAAAATATTCTGAGACTAGTTATTGGTGGCAAAGAGAAGGAAGGTCAGATTGATGAAAATAATTTGCACAGTAATTTTTCCATCTCCTCTTTCATTCTTGGCCCATTAATAAAGAGTTCTGGTAGAATATATGCAGCAAAGGCTGCAGGTCATGTGTGACTGTGGTGGATGCACAGTGGAAGTCAAGCTTCTGCTGAGCCACGGCTCACACCAGGCTATGGGTGTGTGCTTGCACTTCTGGCTCTTCCCACCCAAGCAATCAGCACCTGATATACTTGGAAACCTCCAACTCATGCTTCTCTACAGAACATGGAGAAATTAAAAAAAAAAAAAAAAAAAAACAACAAAACATAAAATTTAAGAAAGAAAAGAGATGGACAGTAGAAGAAAGCAAAGGGGAAAAGAAAGAAAAGATGGTGGAGTCCTCATCCATCCTAAAGTTATTCAATTGAAATTTTAATTTAGTTTTATGAGAATGGCTAGGGATGCAAATGTATAATATATAAAATCCTAACCTCGTGATATAAAATAATATAACATAATTCATGACCTCCACTCTATACATGTGTTTATACAAGTGAATGAGCAATGACCTTGAGTGAAGTCATTTCTATCATCCAATTTATTTGCAGGGGCATGGATTAAAACTCATTTTTATAGGTAAAAATCAGCAAATTTTTCATCCATATTTGATTAAATTCAGAACCACTCAAAGCTGAAGGAGTTAGCTTCACTGAAGGAATGGGGATAACAAAAATATAGTTCCACATGCATATATTTTACTAATTTTAGCCTAATTTCTAAAAACTCAGGATTTCAGTGATTTTTCAAGGCTAATCAAAACAATAAACACCAATACAAATGCCAAAAATCTTTGCCCTAGTGAAGCCCCTTTTCTGTCTGCATGAGGGCAGCTTCTAACCTATGTGCTTGTCTCTGAGGTCAGGAAAAGTTCCTGGGAGGTTATGCAGGAGGTGACAGTTCTGAATCTTGCTTAGCTGGTTTACAATAAAGGAATCCAGACATTTTCAAAGTGGCTACCAACTCTTTGAAATATAAATAGAATTTTTATCTCAGAAGTTTTAGATTTACTGAAATATCTTAAAGACAGTATAATAAATTCCCTTACACACCACACTCATTTTCCTCTGTTCTTAGCATCTTGTCTTACTATGCAAACATTTATGGGCACAACTCATGAATATATGATATATGATATAATACTATTTACTGAGTTCAAAAAATTTATGTAGATGTTATTAGTTTTCTTTAAAGTTCTCTTTTTGTTCCTGGATCCTGCTTACGACGCCGGCATACATTTGTTTGTGTCTCCTTTGCTTGCTTTGGGCTGTGATGGTTTCTCAGCTTTTCCTTTCTTTTACATGACCTTGACAGTTTGGACAGGTCTTAATGTGGTATCTTACAGAATGGCTCTCATTTGTTTTATTCTGTCATGTTTTCCCCCTTAAGATTAGGTGGGCTATTATTATTACTATTAATTAATAATTATTATTGACAAGGAAGACCACAGAGATGAATTCCCAATGGTACATACCACCCATGTAATTTATAATCTACAGGTGAACATGGGCCACCTGGAAATCCTAGTGTTTGTCAAACTTCTCCAAATGAAGCTAATTTTCCCACATGTGTGTCTCTCTTCTGTATTACCTGGACACAAATACTAAGAATGGCCCATATTTCCAGGTGAGGAGTTGAGCTTCACGAACTCCACTAATGTCAATTATTTAGAATTCTTGTGGAGGGAAAACTCGATTTGTCTCTCCCATTCATTTACTTATTCAACCATTAATTTATATCAGCATGGATTTGGGGTTATTTATTTTATACTTTGAAATACAATGAAATGTGATATTATTTCAACTGTTTCAATTTTAACCATCTGGAGCACTTCAAGTTGGCTTCCTCCCCACCCCCCAGTTTCTTACTTTTCTGGTACAACAAAATGCTACAGGCCCATCTTGCCTCAGTCATAGAATCAGTCCTTTCTTCAAAGAAGAATGGGAGAATACTATTAGAATCCAAGATCTGGTCACAATTGAGTTTTAAGTAATTATTTTTTACTTCTTCATGGCAGGTTATTTTCTATTGCAAAATTTGGAGTATTTAGTGAAAGCCTCTCTTTACCTCCAATGTCTGTGCCCTCAATGCTGGTGGAGTGCTCTAATCTTAGTCACGGATAGCTGGGAAGACACAGGCCTCTCTGCAACATGTTTCTGCAGTAACAGCAGCTGGGGGAGGTAATTGTACACTGGCTTTTAAAGCCTCTTCTGGGAAGTGATGCTTTTCCTTAAAACCGTTTGGTTAAAAGAAGCCTTTTGGCCACACTTAACTTCAAAGGGAGAGAGGGTGTGCCATCTTACTGGGCACCATGAAGGATGGAAAGATGGATTTGTTCTGCAAAAATCATGAGTATGTATTGTGATAGAACTAATCACATATTCCCAGTAGAAATATGAGAGAATTTATATTTTTGTAATTCTAAATTATCTAGCACCCACATTAGGAAAGTGCAAAAAAGATTGTTATATAATATCCATATTTTATTTTACCCAAAATATTTTAAGTATTTTCTGCAAAAATCATGAATATGTATTGTGATAGAACTAATCACATATTCCCAATAGAAATATGACAGGATTTATATTTTTGTAATTCTAAATTATCTAGTAGCCATGTTAAGAAAGTGCAAAAAAGATTGTTATATAATATCCATATTTTATTTTGTGCTAAGTATTCTAAATATTTTAATTTTACATATGCTCATGTAAAATTATTAATGAAATATTTTTTATTCTAAGTCTCTGACATCTAAGTGGCATTTTATATTTGTAGTACAGCTTCAGCTTGAACTAGCCTCATTTAAGGGCTCCAAAAATACGGGCAACTAAGGGTTAATGTCTCTTGAACAGTGTGTCTGACCACTGTAGCCATTCATTAAAACTGGGAAAAGTGTTAAGTATTGTAAATGGTAAATATTTTTATAAATAGTTTTACTCCCTTATTATATGAATAGTGCTTTGGCCTTATGTTTTATCTTCTCAAATTCTTTCCCCGTGTGTATTTCTCCCACTTGAAATGTAATCTAAATTTCAGGGCTTTTTGTGAAAATTAGATTTTAAGACTTTCATCAGAAAGACATTACTGATATCTTACATTTTTATATATTTATCTGTTTGCTGCTTTTAATTTTATGTCAATAACTACCACTACTTGCTACATTCCCTGTCTATGCCAAATTTAAGCAGACTTAGTGAAGCTAAAATGTATGGCTTTCCCCCAAATTCATGTTAAAATGTGAGAATTAAATTCAAAGGTAAAATTGAAGAGAGTAAGAAATGCTGAATTGTAGTTCTGAGGCCTGGGATTATGTCTACAAGTGCCAAATAAAATTTCACAGTGTAGAATAGCTTTACATTTCCACAATGCCCTCCCTTTTTCTTACAGTTTTTCAAAATGTAAACAGTCTGCCTCTTGTTTATATTTGCTTATTCATGAATGTTGGAATGTTTGATACAACATTCAAAACAAGCACCAACTTTCTAAATGAACAATCAAGGCTCTGAAATATATGAGCCACAGATAAGGAATAAACTTCATCAAAAAACTCTTTTAGAAAGTCCAGCTCATCCTCCGTGTTTAGAACTGGTTTATAGCAGGGATTGAGTAAGCAATATCCTGTGATTCAATAACCACTCTTTTCTAGAAAGGTCCTAAATTGTACATTTCCAGAAATCTTTGTGTGAAAGGGTTAACATAATGTGGCATTGTCTTCATCTTGGAGTTATGATAAAAAATACAAATCAAGGGCCCATGGTTTGGTAAATGATGTTGAATTGGGTACACGTCTAAAGTATCCTTTATGTGAGAAGGCTTATTTTAATGTGATGCTGACTTTATTCAGAATTACAATAATGAACAGCTGTAATCAGGGAAAAAATGATATTAGTTTGGGTAGCATGAGGATGTGGTCACTCTCCTCCAGATGCAGGAGGTATCTGAGAGGTGCTGCCACCTGTGCTGCTCTGGGTCCCCCCAGACTTCCTTCCCACAGGCTGTTTGCACCCCACACTTGAGCATGGCAGGGATGGACACCGCACTCCCACAGTTCTCTAGGCGTTGCCTGGCTTCTTGCCTGTTTTTTCACACCCAGGTATTTCTTTGAACAAAATCTTAATATTCAATCCATACTTCACACCTGTCTCTCTCTTGTAGGACCTGGATGAATAAATCTTTGAAAATCACTAGCTAGCTTTTTTTTTTTTTTTTAATTTTTGAATGAGGACATCCTCCTGTCACAGCAGGGTGGAGGAGCCCTGGAAGAGGGAGTCCTGTGGGCATGGTGGCCTCAGCTGGTGCATGGTATTGGAATCAGTGGGGCAAGAGGAGCTTCAGTGGAGGAGGTCAATGCAGTTTGTAGCAGCTCAGCATGGAAACAGAGATTTGGGAGGAGGGACAGTGGCAACAACTGTCAGAGGCAGGAATTTAAAATGTGCACAAGGAGAGCATTATATGAACTTGGGATGATGGATTAATCAGTGTATGATGGCAGTTTTCAATGTGGGAAAGTAGTGGTAAATTAGCCTGTATGCACAATACATGTTCCCTAGTTCTGTCTGAGAATAACAATACCCCAGCAACATGCGCATATCCTCATGCAGATGTAGACTTTTCTTAACACTCTTCATCAAAGGAGGTGGGCCTCAGAGGCTGCTTACAGAACCAGGGGAGGGAAAGCATCCTCGAACAGTATTTTATGTCAGAAAGGAAGAATATTTCAAAGAATGAAAGGGTGGTCTCAGCAGCACCCAGACTCCACAGTGAAGAGATTCCCACTGACCTACTTTGGGTGATTTTGGACAAGACTGATAATAATGGATTATAATCAATAGAATCAAATAATCTCTGAGTACTTACTAATATTAAGAGAAGAAGAAAAAAGAAAAGTTCTTATGGTGTCAGCTAATAAATGTAGAAGTATAATAAAAGTAGACAAATCACAATTAGAAAATAATCAAAATAATGATTAATTCAGCCAACAAATATCAGTTATTGTTGAAACTGTGGGTGAACATTTAATGATCAACAATGTGTTTCTAAGTCTCAAAGTATTTCCCTGTAGATACTTAGTGGTCAAAAGAATAGACATAGCATGAAGAAAATTCAGCTGGAACCCCCTTAATCAATGGTCAGAGGTAATGCCAGTAATCGGAAAATTCAAAGTTATGCATGACTTGAGAGAATAATAAAAATGTAGCATAGCTTCTTTTCTGTGAAATTCCTCTCCAAAATGTTTAATGTGATTCTCACAATGAGGCAATGTCAGAAAAAAGAAGAAAAAATATAACACAATTGGAGCTGCATTTAAAAATACAAACAACTGAGAGAGTCCAGTTAAAATTTTCTTCATATCAAACTTAAAAGCAGAAGAAAGTTGTCACGGATGTGTGCTCAAGGACCTGACTTCTGTTTGCTAAGATAAAGGAGCAAGTGTGCATATCAGGTTAGATTTAATGGTGGAGATTTTCCAGCACACAGCACAGTTACCCAGAGATTCTTTACTTGTTCCTTCCCCGCAAAGAGTTAATATCTAGAATTTTCTTGTGTTTCTAAAAAAGGCTTAAAGTCAATCTGGATAAAAACTTTGTACGCTTAAATTTCTATGCTTAAAATTGTTTAGAGTTCAACTATGTCATAGAAACATATTTCCATGATTTCCATATTTGTTGCTATTTAAACACTAAGATATTAGGTAACAGATTTGAAAGCGATCAGAAAGGAGATTCTATAAATATCTACAATAAGCCTTTCTTTCATTTACCCACTACTTCCCATACATATGTATTTTTTTTTTTTTTTTTTTTTTTTTTTTTGTGGTAGGGGGAACCAGGGATTGAAATCAGGGGCAATCGACAACTGAGCCACATCCCCAGCCCTATTTTGTATTTTATTTAGAGACAGGGTCTCACTGAGTTCCTTAGCACCTTGCTTTTGCTGAGGCTGGTTTGAACTTGAGATCCTGCTTGTCAGATTCCTGAGCCACTGGGATTACAGGCATGCGCCACTACTCTTGGCTACTTGTCATATATTTTTTAAAAGTCAGAAGAAAAAGAAGGAGTAGGAGAGTAGAGACAACAGAAATAAGAGAAGAAAATGAGGAAAGCAAAGTGGACAGGAAAAATACGAGGAGCAGTGAGAGGAGGGAGAAAGCATACTTATCAAGGGTGCTCCGTGAGCAAGAACAGAATGGAATGTTTATATTTTATGCCAGACACTATTCTGGTGCTGTCCGTATTTCTTAGCAGGATCAAGGAAAAGGGAGGAGAATAATTTAATATCTTGCTATATAGTTAGGTAGCATATCCAAATACGAACCTCCCTTCCTCTAAGTCTCCATCACTTTTTCCTAAGTGATACTGGTAACTAACTAGTTAAGAAGCTGTTTTACAGCTGAAATTCAGGGTGGAAATGCCCACCAGGTGTCAGTATGTATGTGATTTAGTGTGTCTCTCTTTTAGTATAGTTTTTTCCTTATTTAAAAATTTGAGCAAATAAGTAAATGCATTGAGTTTATACTTTCATATAGGGTATATGAAAATTTTACTGTCTTCGAAGTCCATCAAAGCTACCTATCCTGAAACTGGAGTTTGGTTCTCAATACTGCTTGCCCCATTGTAGTACACATTAACCATGAACTCAGGATCTCATGTAAGAGAGGTAGAAGGAAATCATATGTTTTTTTTTTTTTAATCACTAGCTATGTGAAAGACAATACATTAAGAACCTATTATTTGAAGATTTGAAGACTCAATTTCTTTTTGTTTTGTCTTTCCAATGAAGAATCTGAGAGTTTTGATTGACTTCGAGTTTGTAAAAACCAGTGACAGAGGCTGGTGGCTTCTCTTTCACTAGTACTTTTCACTGCCCTTTGCAATTTGAAGCTGTGCTATATCCTCTGCGTCAGTATTGATAAGCTGTGTACCATCTCTTATGTAGATGTGATAACAAGGAACATAGAAAATAATGCACTTGTTACAAGGTAATAAAAATAGAATAGTCATTGACAAGATGAACAAGACTTCAAAGGGCCTGAGGACACATGTTATGAGCCAATGAATAGTAGTATATACAGCTGTGTACACAATGGACTTTCAAAGTGCAAATAAGAAATCCATGTCCATTAAGTGTTTTCTTGACCTTGACTCCAGGAAATTCAAGGACAGAATTAGCAGCAATATCAGATCATACAGAAAGAATTTTCACTTAACTTCTAAGAGTCAGATGTTTTCATTACATTGGTGAATGAGAAAAACCTTCATTCATCTTTTCAATGATTAAAATTTGCTCAAGTGATGTGAACACTGGCTTATAGGGCCTGATAAAGGATGGTGTGGTGGTTAATCTGGATTGTCACATTGACTGGATTAAGACATGTCTAGAAATCAGAGACTCATGAGTGTGCTGATGGGGGTGTGTCCAGAGATGACGGGCATGTGGGGCAGCAAACTAAGGGGAGACCTGCTCTGAACACAGGCGTCCAAGCCCCATAGACAGAGGCCCCGGCTGGCACACAGACAGAAGAAGGAGGAAGAGAGGCAGACGCAAGCTCAAGTCTTCTTGAATAGGTGCGTTGATTACTGCTGCCATCACCAGAGGACATTGAACTCCAGCTCTTTTTATCTTCCAGTGTGGACTCTCACCAGTAATTCTCCAGAGAGTTCCCAGATCTTCAGTCTCAGAGTGAGGTGCATCCTTGGTTTCTCTTGTTCTGGGGCTCCAACTTCTTTGACTGAGCAGCTCCTGGGTCTGGTGGCTCTCCAGTGTTCAGAAGGCCACCGATGGACTATCCAGCTTCTGACCATCTAAGCCCATCTAATAAATCCCCCTTTTATTTTATTTTTTTAATATTTATTTATTTGCTTTAGTTGTACACAATGTGTTTGTTTTTACATGGTGCTGAGGATCGAACCCGGGCTGCGCACATGCTAGGCGAGCGCTCTACCGCTGAGCCACAACCCCAGCCCAATCCTCCTTTTATAATCATACACATGTACACATCCAAACCCTGACTAATAAAGATGTTTATATGCATATAGAAACACAGAGTGCATGCTCAGGATTTGTTATGGTCATATTTTTAAGCAGTATCTTTTCTTCAAATATTCAGGAAGGAGGGAACTAACAAGAATTAGGCCCTTCTTTAGGTACAAACCTTGAAATGGGCAGTTTATACCTATTGTTTCAAGATATTTTGTGGGTGTCTTTACGTGTTTGGTGTTAATTTCAGGTCTCAAAAAAAAATCTCTAAAGATGTAAATCATTTATAGCATATTTTCTGACCACAGTGAAAACAAGTTGGAAATTTACAAGAGAAAAATGGATGATCTCCAAACATTTGGATTAAGCAACAAGCCTCTAAAGAACTCATAAGTCAACAACAACAAAATAAAATCAGAATGTAAATTAGAAAACGTTTTTGACTGAATGCTAGTGAAAATATACTAGTTTGGGGGAAGATTCACCTAAATTAGTGCTTTGGAGGGGAAAGTATTGCTTTAATGCATATATTAGAATTCACGAAAGACTGAAAAAAAAATGACCTAAGCTTATATAAAACTACAAAAACAGTAAATTGAAGTCAATAGAATGAGAATTCAGAAAATAATAACAGAAAAAAAACAAATACATGACAGAGAAAATTGACAAAGCTGAAATTGTGCTCTTTAAAAGTTGGAATAAATCTGATAGCTCCAGCAAGACTGATAATTTGAAAGTAGAGGAAACAGAAATTGCCCATCTGAGATATGAGAGAGGCAATGTCGCCACAGATTTCAGAAAAGAAAAATGTAACAGGAATGTGCTTTGATGCTCAGCATTAGTAGTAAACAAAATGAAGATCATAACCACATTATTAGGATGATTACTAAAAAGAAAACGGAAACAAGTACCAGTGCCGAAGGTGAGAAATGAGGACTTCTTGCATGCCTCTGGTGGAAATGTAAGATGGTACAGTTGATTTGTTTGGCCCTTCCTGAAAATGTTAAACAGAGTTAGCCTGTGACTCAGAAAACTTCCTTGGAGATTTATCACAGAAATTGAAAAGATCTGTGCACGCAAAACGTTTTATACAAGTTTCCATAGGAACAGTATTCATAGCATCCAGAAAATGGAAACAACCCAAATGTCCATCAATTAATGAATAAACAAGATGTGATGGACCCATTACAATGGGATGTTGGTAAGTCATAAAAAAGAAACAAAGTAGCAAAACATAACCTGATACAGTGAACCTTGAAAACACTACACCAAGTGAAAGAAGCTGAACTCAAAAAGTCATGGTATGTATCCCTCTATTTATATGAAATATCCAGAAAGGCAAATGTATAGAGACAGCAAGATTAGTTGTTTCCAGAGTTCAGGGGGTGGGGGTGGGAAGGGAGGAGTAACAAGGAGTGACTGCTGTGATCTCTTTTTGGATGGGCAGAAAAGTTCTAGAGTTAATGGTGGAGATGGTTGCCCGACCTTGGGAATATTCTAAAATCTGAATCTCATACTTTAAGATGAAATTGGAAACAACATGATTTTATCTCAATCACAAAAGAACATTTTATGAAGCTGTTTTGCTAAGATGTTTGCAAACAAGTGAAATACATGAATCTTGAAAAACAACTTGCATAAGAACTATTAGAAAATTTAAATAGCTTATGTTTGTCAAATAAATTGAATTCATGATTTACAAATTTCCCAGACATGCACAAAAACTGAAAACCTGGGTAGCTTCACTGGTGAATTCCTCCAAATATTTAAGGAAGAAATAATGTGAATAATATCACTATTGCACAAAAATTTTCAGGAAATAGAGAAAAGAGGGGATTATTTTCAAATTCTTATATGAGAACAGGATAATACTGATACCCAAATCATACAATAACTTTTCAAGGAAAGTAAAATAAGGCTAAATTCTTTTACTAACACAAATGGAAAATTCCTAAACTAGATAATACAAGCCGGGATTTATTCCAGGAATGCAAGATTGGTTAAATATTAGAAAATTAATCAAAGGACTTTCTCATTCTTGATGAATAAAAGAGAAAAATCACATGATTTAAATCCATAGATGCAGAAAAATAATTTGAAAATATCCAATACCATTTTAGTATAAAAACAGCCAAGAAGTAATAGAGATATCTTCCTTAATCTGATGAAGGGTATCTAAGACAACGACAACCTACATCTAACATCAACAGAGGGATAAAATACTGAACACATTTTCCTGAAATTGGTAACAAGACAAGATGTCCACTATTTGTGCTTCTGTTCAATATCACGCTAACATTCTGAAATAGTGCAATAAGAGGGGAAATAAAAGATAAGAGTCTGAAAAGAAAAAAAAAAGATATCTTTATTTGCAGATATAATGATCATTTGTGCAGAAATCTGCAAACTATTAGAAGCAGTAATCAAATTTGTAAATTCACTGTTAAACATATAAAGTACATTGAATGCTTGTTGAACAATTAGGAAATTAAAACATAATTTTTCAATTTACAACAAAATGCCATGATCATTGAATGGAAGACTCACTTTTATTAAGTTGTCAGTTCTGCCCGTCTTTATGTAGATTCCACAGACTCTCAAGCACTCGGCATTTTTTCTTGTGGCAAGTTAATTCTAAAGTGCAAAAGACTTAAAATATCTAAGGAATTATTTTTAAAATACCAAATACTGAGCTAATTCTAAACCACCATGATAAAGAGAGTGCTACATTGGTGCAGGGGTAGACACTTAACCAGCAAAAGAAAATAGGTCTTGTGATACACGTTTAATACTCTTACAGTAAACTGATTAAACAAAATTGCAGTGATAATGTAGTTGAAAGAAGAGTTATTTTTCAACATATGGTACCAAATCAGTGATATTCACATAAAAATAAATCTTGATCACTATATCCACAAAAGTTATTTTGAGATTCATTCTAGTCCTAAATCTTAAAGGTAAAATAATATAGTTCCTAGAATAAAATATAAAAGTATGTTCAGGACCTTGGGATAGAAAAAAAAAATATGGACATTGTTCCAAACAGCACTAAGAAGAATTGATAAAATAGAATATATTTTTTTTAGGTTTTTTTTTTTTTTTGGTACCAGGGATTGAAATCAGGGGCACTCGGCCACTGGGCCACAACCCCAGCCCTTTTTTGTATTTTATTAGAGACAGGGTCTCACTGAGTTGCTAAGTGCCTCGCCATTGCTGAGGCTGGCTTTGAACTTGTGATCCTCCTGCCTCAGCCTCCCAAGTGCTGGGATTACAGGCGCGCGCCACCGCGCCCGGCGAATATATATTTTTTAAAGACACCATTATGTTCATCGATGAATAATATTACCAGAGTAACCAGAAGTGTCAGACTGGGAGTAAACACTTTTAAAACACAAATTTTACAAAGCACGATTGCCTAGCATATAAAAATAGCTTTTTCAAAAAAAATTTTTTTCAGTGTGCCAGATCCCAGGGCCTTGTGCTTGCTAAGTATGTATTCTAAACTTCTACAGTTCTTTGAGATTGACAATACAAAGATTTGAATAAGTCCATAATGCAAAGAGATATTCAAATGTTAAAGAAACATGAAAAAGTGCTTACCACCATCACTCATCAGGGAAATGCAAAGTTAAACATTATGCAATACCCTAATACACCCACTGCAATTGTTCCAATTAAAAAGACTAATAATGAATGCTAATCCATAAAGGGGGGTGGGGCATGGGGTGAATAGAGGAATTTTGGTTGGGATGAAGGGGGAGATAGCAAGGGGTTAGGAAAGATGGTGGAACGAGACCATCATCATCACCCTAGGTACGTGTATGACTGCACGAATGGTGTGACTCTTACTTCCCGTACAACCAGAGAAGTGAAAAATTCTGCTCCATTTGTGAACAATGAATCGAAGAGCATTCTGCCGTCATGTATAACCGATTAGAACTAATAAAAAAATTTAAAAAAATATGAAAAGATTGATGAAACATCTTGGAGAGGATAAGGAGGAGTTGTGCTAGTAGGAAAGGTAAATGGGTCCCACCGTGCAGAAACACTAGTGGTGTGCTACACTAAACATAATACCTATGACTTGGCATCGTAGCTCCTGAATGCCTACCCAAGTGAAAAATGAAGGCGCTACTTCTATCACAACAGGAACATAGTCACAGTATTCATAACAGAAAAAAAAAAAAAAAATCCTGTAAATGGCCGAAGATCTATCACTGATAGAACTGGTAAATTGTGGTACATTCACACAATGGAAATCTACCTGCAGGGAAGATCTGCTGCCATTTACAACAGCATAAATATCACATATATAATGTTGTATTTAAAAAATGTTGCAAGAATAGTAAAGAATATATAAATTCTCTTTATACAAAGTTGAAAACCAAGCCGACCGACTACATAAAGGCGGAATAATGGAAGCTCTCAGTGGAATTATCAACTGGCTGGGAGCACTAGGGGAGCCTGTATTTCATATCATATTTATGCACAATTATTTACCCTTGTTACCTCAAATTTGCATTATTAAATGATGCAGAAAGATTTTTTTATAGTTGATTTTGCTTGGTTTAATTTCCCATGAGAGCTGAACTGAATAGCATGAATCTGTTAGGAGAAAGAATGCTGACATACTAATAATTCATTATGGAGAATGTTTGTGATTTAAAAAGAGGAATCTCAGACATTTGGTCCTAATTGATGCTATTGACATGTTTTGATGTCTCTGTCTTGGTATAATGAGGACTCAGAAATGCTAGCTAGCTATCTCTGCCTCCATATATGAATTGATTAAAAGTATAATACTAAAAAATCAATTGTCATATAATATTACTTAATATTTATATACAATCATAGAACATTGATTCCAGTGTAGTAAAGTGGCTAATGACTGACTTTCTAACAGAAGTTTTCTCTGAATACCATTTAAACCTTGGAGATGAAATAAAGTAAAATATACACATGCACATCCCATAGGTTTGTGAATTATATACATATCCAAGGCACAAAGTTCCATAACAGTGAATATTAACAATGCATGCTAAATTTTTAAAGCCCCTCGGGCCAATTTGGCAAAATGATCTCAGAAATCAGCACCCTTAGGTTATGGGAAAGCGATATCTGAATAGTTCACCCAGTTTGCACCAATGATTTTGTTCTTTTAATTTTAATCATCACAGAATGTACCAAATAAGCCAATCTACTCAGTCCTTGCTTTCCACAGTACTATGTTAACTGAAATGTGATCAATCTGAACACTCTCTTCCATTCCCACAGGTTCTGTGGTTACTGAGGTTGCTTGCTGGGTAAAGCAAGTACAAAGCTCCAGTGTGCACTACTTTGACTTAACAGTATACCCTGAGAAACAAGGACTGGCTATAATTACACCTATTTTAGTTTCAAATGTTTACAAATTAAGGAGGTGGAGATAAAATTTTATTTTTCTACTTTAGAATATCAAATTAGAAAACAGTTGCCTTGTGTTGGTATTGAAAAACATCATACAAATTCCTTTTTACCAATGATTTACAGATATTTTTAAAAGATGAGAAAGTTTTCTTTTTTCTACGTCTTGTTCCTTATTCTGAAAATTTACATCACTAATACATTGAAATTTCTAGAATTTCCTTTCATGTCTAAGAAATGATCCATTAAAACCTTATTGAGCCTCTTTATGTTGTTGTGAAATTGACCCTGGAAATTGGAGATTCCTGTGTAGTTACACAGTTTCCTTCTTTTTACCTTTGATGTTTCCATGTTTTTATTCATTTTAACAAATTAGGAAATGTGGAAAAGATCGAAAAAAACCACCGTTATTCCTGAGACATAAACATTCGTAAACTGAAGAATATGATTTCTAGACAGTTTTCTACTCATCAGCATCTTTGAAAAGGCCATGGAGCCAGGCACAGTGGTGCACTCCTGTTATCCCACTGACTGGGGAGGCTGAGGCAGGAGGATTGCAAATTTGAAATTACCCTCAGCAATTTAATGATGCCCTAAGCAACTTAGTGAGATCCTATCTTAAAAAACAACAACAACAACAACAACAAAAAAAAAAAAAAAAAAAAAAAAAAAAAAAAAAAAAAACGGAAAAAAAATTGGGGAATAAAAGGTCATGGAGATTGATGCTTATGTAGAAACCCAAGACAGAGTTAGGAGTTGCCCCTAGGACGTTATTTTCTTGCAAATATCTAAAAGAGCATTTATTTATGACTAAAACATATGTTACTATTGATATTGAGTATTATAAGAAATACTCCATCTAGTACATTATTTGTCTTAATATTTAAATTCTGAAATCTTCTATGGACTGTGTTTGAAGGAATCCAAAGGCTGAGATTAATTCATGTTCCAATTCACTATACATGACTATTTCAGGGCCTATGGAAAAGGTGTGGACTACAATGGAAACTGCATAATTGGTTGTCTCATTAGTTTTGTAATTAATACATTTATCAAAAACCACAATATTTTTGATTATTATGACCTTTGTGGTACATTTTGGTGTTTAATTGGGCAGCTTTCCTGGTCTTCCATGTATTTGACTCCAGGATGCTAAAGGAGATCAAAATTCATAGATCACTTAATCCATTTTAGGAAAAGAGATTACAAAAGCTAAAATTATCTCTTGAAAATAGAGTTGTTTGTATGACTCCAGAGAACTTGTTCAACCTAAATATTATGTATATCTACTTGATTTCATTGTTATTTCTCTCTAGACTAGGTCCAGTGATTTTTTTTTCCAGATTCTTTGTGTGTGTCCTTCATTCAGATTTTTTCCTTCCTTAGTTTAGAAACATTATTTTAATTTATTAATTGATTTGAGTTTTTATTTTTACATATAATTTATATAGTTTAAAATTAATTAATTTTAAGAATATAACTCGATTTTTTAAGACTATATATAATTAATTGTGCGACCACAAAAAATTAAATCAAATTATGGAAAATTTTAATCTCCCCTACACACACATACACAAAACCTCTTATACCCATTATCAGTTTTTCCCCAAGCTTCCATGAGCTCACCCAGTAATTGCTGTTATACTTTCTGTCTACTTTTCTGATTTGCCTACTCCAGGCATTTCAAAGATGGGCCAGCATACCATCTGAGATTTCATGTATGGCTTCTTTCTCATAGGACAGTGTTAAGATTCTACCATGCTGTATCATATATTAGTACTTTATTATCTCTGTATCTGAATATTATTCTCATTGTATAAATAGACTGCATTTTCTTTGTTCATTCATCAGTTTATGGTCATTTTGGTTGCTTCCACTTCTTGGCTACTATGAATAATGTGCTTCAAACATTTGTATACATGTTTTTGGATGGACCTATGTCTTAAATTCTATTGAGTATATACCTAAGTGGGGAAGTGCTCAGTCAGATGGTGACTGTGTAACTTTCTAAAAGACACCCATACTGTTTTAGAGAGCAGTTGCACCATTTTCTGTTTTCCCCAAATGTACAAGTGTCCTATTAGAGTTCGGATCTGGATTGTCCCCCAAACTCTTGTATGTTGAAGACTTGGTCACCAATGCAGTAATGTTCAGAAGTGGGGTTTTTAGTAAATGATTGGATCATGAGGACTCTAACCTCATCAGTGGATTAATCCACTTGATGGATTAATAATGTGAATGGACTATTGGGAGGTGGTGGAAACTATGGGTAGGTGGGGCATGGTTAGAGGAAGTAGGTCACTTGGAGTGTACCCTTGAGGACTATATCTTGTCCCTGGTCCCTTCCCACACCTCTCCTTCCCAGTCTTTCTCTGCTTCTTAGCAGCTATGAGCTGAGCAGCTTTCCTCTACCATGTCCCTCCATCATGATGATATGTATCACCCCAGTCCCAAAATAATAGAGCCAGCCTATCATGGGCTGAAACCTTTGAAACTGTGGGCCCAAGTAAATCTTCTGGAAGCTGTTTTCCTCAGATATGTAAGATATGTATCTGCACAACAATGAAAAGCTGATGAACACAGGTCCCAATTCACTTTCTCATCAAAAGTTATTATTTTCCTTTTTTTTTTTAAAGAAAAAAATAGAGCCATCCTAGTGGGTCTGAAATAGTATATTTTTTGTGGTTTGGATTTGCATTTTTCCCTAATGACCATGGATGTTTGAATATCTTTCATGTACTTATTAGTCATTTGTTTATTTTCTTTGTAGCAACATCTATTGAAATACCTTGTTCATTATAAAATGGGATTATTTTTCTTTTCTATTGAGGGAGAAGTCATTTGTGTATCCTGAACTTTAGACTCTTATCTGATACACATTTATGAATATTTTGTCATTTTCTGTGTTGTTGAGAGCCATCTGTGGGCTGTGTGTGGACTATATAGCCCACTGTAGCCTAATGGATAGGAGAATCTGGTGTCTGGGAACTTCCAGTGGACATTTCCTCTGGTTGACTGCCCAGAGACATTGTGAGCCCTATTCAAGCTCTGTCAAAGGTCCCACATGGCACCAGAGTTGGGGTGACCTGCTACAAACACCCAGCCACACAGCCTCTCTGAGATGGGTGTGACCTGCCAAGATGCCAATCAACCTGCAGACTGCAAGATGTCATGAAGCAAGACTCCACCCCCGCAACCTTACCCCTGTCTTTGATGCACTCCCTTAAATAAACCCCAGGAGCCATTTTCTAATTGTGTGGCTCCAGCTGCTGTGTGGACTGGACCTAACAGGGCCCCATCTTTAAAAGTATCCTTTGTGACTCTTTGTCTTTTATTCTTCACCAATTATTCTAGACTTTAATTTCTCAGGAGGCTTATCCCTCCCAGCAGGCAAGAATTCCTTAGGGAGGTGTGGGCCACCCTGAGATACTGTGTATTATATTTTTCAATTCTTGATAGCTTTATTTATTTATTGTTATATATTAACGTATATTATTTGTACAGATTAATGTTTTCCCCTGTGGTCTTTCCATTCATGCAAGTATTGTGCTTGGCTGGCGTCCACCCTCTGTTCTCTCCCAATCTTCCCCTCCCTCACTCTCTCCCCTCCTCAGGACTGCCTTCCCAGTTCCTAATAGTCCTTCTTCTCCTTTCAGGTCATCGTTATTTTTGTTTTTAATTTGTTTCAGTTTCCACTTAAGAGAGAAAATATGCAATACTTGTCTTTTTGTGCCTGGCTTATTTTGCTCAACATGATGTTTTCCAGTTCTGTTCATTTACCAGCAAGTGACAGGATTTCATTCTTCCTCATGGCTGAATAATACTCCACTGTGTATATACACCATATTTTCTTTATTTATTCATCTGTCAACTCACACTTAGATTGATTCCATTTCTTGGCTGTTTGAACAGAATCACAATAAACGTGAGCATGCAGGTATATATTTTGCATGCTGACTTCATTTCTTTCAGAGGTATATCCGGGAGTGGTATAGCTGCATTTTATGGTAGTTCTATTTTATCTTTTAGATGAAACCCCAGACTGGTTTTCTTAGTAGCTCTACTAATTTATATTCTCATCAATGGTGTATAAAGTTCCCTTTTTCTTCACAATCTCCCCAGCATCTGTCAGTTTTACCTTTTTGATATTACCATTCTGACTGGGGTGAGCTGGAATCTCAATGTGGTTTTGATTTGCACTTCCGTGATGGCTAAAAACATTGAGCATATTTTTCCATATATCTATCAGACACGGGTACTTCTCTTGGGAATTGTCAATTCAGATCATTTGCCCCTTTATTGACGAGCATATTAATATTTTTGATGTTCTGATTATTGAGTTCTTTATATATTCTGGATGTTAATTCTCTGTCAGATGATTAGTTGGCAAGAATTTTCTCCCCCTCCATTTGTTTCTCTTCACACTGTTGATTGTTTTGTTTGCTGTGTAGAAGCATTTTAATGTGATGTAATCCCATTTGTCTGTTCTTGCCTTGGTTTCCTGAACTTCAGCAGTTCTGTCCAATCATTACCTGTGCCAATATCTGGAAGCATTTCTTCTAGGTTTTCTTCCAGTAGTTTCAAGGTATTAGGTCTTATATTAAAGTCTTTGATGCATTTTAGGTTTAGTTTTATGCAGAGATAGGGGTCTAGTTTCTATACTCTACTAGTGAAAACCCAGATTTTTTTAACATCATTTGCTGAAGAAGCTGTCCTTTGTCTATGTATGTTTTTAGCACATTTGTCAAGAATTAGTTGATTGAAGATGCATGAATTTATTTCTGGATCCTGTATTCTGTTGCATCAGTCTATAGGTCTGTTTTATGCCAGTACTGTTTTTGCAACTATGGCTTTGTAGTAGATTTTGAAATCAGGTATTGTGATGTTTCTAGCATTGTTCTTTTTGCTCAGGATTACTTTGACTATTTGGGGTCGTTTTTACTTTCACATGAATTTTTGCAGTTTTTTCTGTCTCTATGAAAAAAAGTCAACAGTTGATGGGAATTTCACTGAACAAGTAGTACTTCACATTGCCATTTTAACAATATTAATTTTCCTTGTTCATAACTGTGAGAGATCTTCCCAACTTCTAGTATCTTCTTTAATTTCTATCTTCAATATTTTGTAATTTTCACTATAGAAATTTTCACATCCTTAATTTGGTTTATTTCCATGTGTCTTATTTTTTTTTTTTTTTTTTTTTTTGTCTGTGTGTGTATGGTTATCATGAATGGGATTGCTGTCCTGGTTTCTTTCTCAGTGAGTTCATTAGTGATGTGTAGAAAAGCTATCTTTTAAAAAAAAGTTTATTTTGTTTCCTGCTATTTTGTTAAACTTGTTTATCAGTTCTAATAATCTTCTGATGTATCTTTAGACTTTTTTTATATATAAAATAATATCATCAACAAATAGAAGTAATGTGACTGCTTACCTTCCTATTTATACCATTGATTTCTTTCTTTTACCTGATTGCTCTGGCTAGAATTTCTAGAACAATACTCAATAAGAGTAATGAGAATGGGTAGCCTTATTTTATTTGTGTTCTTAGAGAAATGCTTTTAGTTTTCCCTCATTCAGTATGATGTCGGCTGTATGTTTATCATATATAGTAAGTTCAGGTGTGAATTTTCTATAGCTGATTTATTCAGGGATATTGTCATAAAAGGTGTGTTTTCTTTCTTTTTCTATTGAGACAATCAATTGACTCTTACTCTTTGCTTTATTTATGTGCTGTAGTATGCTCATTGATTTGCATATTTTAATCCACCCTTGCATTCACAGAACAAAAGCAACTTGATCAAGGTGCATGATGTTTTTAGTGTGTTAAGAATTTGATTTCCAAGTATTTTTGTTGAAGATATTTGCTTCTATGTTCATCAGGAACTTTCTTTTTGTTTTGTTTTGTTCTCGACTTTTGGTAGCAGAGTAATTCTGGCTTTGTATAATGAATTTGGAAGGGTTTCTTTCCTTTTACTTTATGGAATAATTTGAGCAGTATTTGTGTTAGTTCCTCATCAGAAGTTTAGTAAAATTTAGCAGTAAATTCACCTGGCCCTGGGCTATCTTTTAATAGAACACTTTTAATTACTGCTTTAATTTCATTATTTGTTATTGATCCATTTATGTTTTGTGTCAATTTGATTCGATTTTGGAAGGCCATATGTGTCAAGAAATGTAATCATTTCTTTTGGATTTTTCATTGTATTGGCATAATTTTTCAAAATATTTCCTAATGATCTTTTGAATTTCAGTGGTAGCTCTTGTAATGTCTCCTTCTTAATCTCTAATTTTATTTATGTGGGCGGTCCCTTTCTATCTTTTGGTTAGTTTAGTTAAACATTTCTCAATTTTGTTTATCTTTTCAAAGACTCACCTATTAGTTACATTGATCCTTTGTATTGTTCTTTTTCTTTTGGTACTCAGGGGCACTCAACGATGGAGCCACATCCCCAGCCCTATTTTGTATTTTATTTAGAGACAGAGTCTTACCAAGTTGCTTAGCACCTTACTTTTGCTGAGGCTGGCATTGAACTTACGATCCTCCTGCCTCAGCCTCCTTAGCCACTGGGACTATAGGTGTACACCACCACACCCAGCTGTATTGTTGTTTTAGTCTGCATTTCACTTATTTCTGCTTCAATCTTTATTACTTCTTTCCTTCTACAGATTTTTGATATGTTTTGTTCTTAATTTTCCAAGACTTTGAGATGCATCATTAGGTCATTTTTTTGAGATCTGTATTTTTTTTTTTTAATGTAAGCATTCATTGCTATAAGCTTTCCAATTAGTACTGCTTTTCCTTTATTCTGTATTTATTTGATTTTTCTGTTTCTTGTTTTTATTTGATTCTGGGAATTTCTCTATTTTTCTTCTTCAATCACCAGCTGTTCATTCGGCAATATGTTGTTCAATTTTTTGGTGTTTGTAGAATTTTTGCAGGTTTTTATTTTTATTTTTTTCCTGTTGATTTCTGGTTTCATTCCATAGTGATCAGATGAGGTACCAAAACTTATTTCAGTTTTTAAAATTTGTGAAGACTTTCTTTGTGGCTTAATATATGTTCTATTTGGGGGAGAAGTTTTATGCATTAGTGAAAAGAATGTGAATTCTACAGTGTCAAATGGGATGTTCTGTAGGTGTCAGTTAAGTCCATTTGATCAGTCATATAATTTGAATCTGAAATTTCTTGGTTGATATTGGGTCTTGATGATTTGTCTTTTGATGAGTGTGGGATATTCAATACACTCACTTTTACCACACTGAAGCCTGTATCTCCTTTTCCATCTATTAGTGTTTATCTTATAAAATATGGTGCTCTGCTTTTTGGATTCCATTTGTTTGAATATATTTTTCCATCCTTTCTCTATCAGTCTGTGTATGTCTTTGCAGCTATGTGAGTTTCTTGTACGCAGCAGTTTGTTGGGTCTTGATTTTTAAGACTTTCAGCCAGACTGTATCTGTTAACTGGAGAATCAATTGTATTTGTTCTTGTCAACGACATTTTTCTCATTGTTTTGAATATTCTGTTTGTTTTTTATTTTGTTCCTCTTAGAGTTTGATGGCTAGCTGCTCTGGTCATGTTTGATTCTTTCCTATTTCTCATTTGTGTGTCTGGTCTTCTACTTGGAATTATTCTTTCATGTGCTGTCATGATTGTGTCTATCTTTCTTCCTCTACTGGGCATAGTATTTCCTTGACCATCTTTCTTAATGCTGGTGATCTTAAATTATTTAAATTCATGGTTATCTTGGGAGGTCTTTATTTATTCTTGGATTCTGAGGGAGAAGGTTTCTGGATATAGTAAACTTGGTTGGTAGTTCATTTCTTTTAGGACTTGAAATACACCATTCCTTGCCCTTCTTGACTTTAGAGTTTCTTCTGAGTGATCTTCTATTAGTGTTACGGGTTTGACTTTAAATTGGACTTGGCACTTGGCTTAGAGCTCTGGATATTCTTTCTTTGTCCTGCACTTCTGTCGATATAACTATAATTAGTCAAGGAAGGTTCTTTTCCAGCCATATGTCTCTGAGATTCCAAAGTACCAAGATTTGGAAATTTTTCTAACATTGCTTCACCAAATAGATTTTCTATTCCCTCAGTATTTTGCTTTTCTCCCTCCTGGATACCAATTATGTGGATATTGATCTTTTAATGATGACCCAGAGATTTTGCATGTTCTCTTCATTCTTTCTTACTTTTTTCTTGATTGCTATCTGAATTTCCACAGACTTGTCACCAAGCTCTGATACTCTGTCATTGCCTTGGTCTAATATATTGTTTAGGCTTTCAATTGAGTTTTTTTTTAAATGACTTATTAAGCACTTCATTTCCAAGGTTTCTCTTTGGTTCTTTTTAAAAATTCTCATCTTTTTATTGAACTGCTAATTCATATTCTGCCTGCATTGTTGTCTTTCTTCCTTTTTCTTTTGAGTGTGTGTGGTACTGGTATTGAACCCAGGGATGTTTTACCACTGAGCGACTTCTCGACAACCCCCCACCACCCCTTTTTTGATGTCAATTTGCCTAGGCTAGCCTTGCGCAGTCTTCCTTAATTCGATTGCTATTTACTTGTTCTCCTTTATTTCACTAAGCTTTTTTAAAAATCATTTTTTAGTTCTTTGTTCAGCATTTTATTCACTCCAATATCTCTGGAAATGATTACTATGTAGTTATTAATTTCAGAAGGTGACATGTTAGCTTTTGTTGCTTTATTTCTTGTGCTCCTATGTTGAGATCTGTGAAACTTTTGGGGTGTATATCCCTTTTGCTTTTAGGTAGTGGCCTTCTCAGGTATTTTCTTCTGTCAGTGTGATTTGGGGTATTGGTTTGTTGTGTGATATTGAGTTTAAAGCCAACTGGACTCTAGTGTCATCTTCTGGTAGTTTCTTTGGTGGTGATTCATGCGTTGGGGCACAGAGCATACCATATTGGAGTTAGAGAGATCCACTCTCTCTTCAAGTCTTATTTGAGTGGAGACACTCTGGTACTTCAGGCAGATGTGATGTAGACTATGTGGGATCTCTTTGGTCACTCTTACTATGGGAGTGACAGTCCCTATCAGAAGTTGAGGATTTCCACAGGTACAGTTAATTATAGCTCTGTTACTTGTAAAAGATTCTGATGGTGGTTGTTTTAGTCACGTTGAAGGACCTGAAGCTTTTGTCTTCCATTTGGAGACTGTTACAGATCTAGGAGTTTCATGGGAAGGGGTGGGGACTACAATCACAACTCACCTTTGTGGGACTTACCTTTGGTCTGATCAGCCTATGAGATCTGATCACATGTGATCAGTGCAGAAAATTTGCAAAGATGCTGCATCAGCGTATTTTCCCTGCACCTACTGTGAGGTTATCTGCCCAGAAATGGGACATCAGCTTCTCCCTGTCTATGTCTGCTTGTGGATGGGTCAATAACTAGGAGCTATATTCCCCCTTTTCTTTAAGCAGGACTGGGCTGTGAACAGAGCTGGCATAATTTTTTTTCATCTGAGCTTAGAGTATAACTCATATGCCAAGCACTTACATACCCAATATGTGCTAATACATGGGCTTGACCTTAGACACCAAAAGAAGAAAGAAAGAAAAGACACACACACACACACACACACACACACACACACACACACACACACACACACACACACACTGATAGGAGAATGGAGAAGAATAAAAATAGAAATGAAAAGAAAAAATGGGAAACTAATAAAAGATCAAATTAACAAATAAAGAAAAGAATAGAAGTAGAAAACAACGAGTCAAAAATTTCTCCTACCCAAGGTGTTTGGAAAGGCAAGTGAGGAAGAATGATCCTTTGATGAGATCATGCAGATCCAATATTTTTTTAATGTTGGAATCTTGCAGGTGTGGTCAGGGCAGCGGTTGGCCACTGCAACTTGCTGAAATCCTCTCAGCTCTCACCAGAGGACTTAAGGTAGAGTGCATGCTGCACCAGGCATTTGCCCCAGAACCAGTTATGGTGGAACACAGGCCATGCCTGGGGGTTATAGTCTCTGGAAGATTTTAGTTTGTGTGCCAGGGGTTTGACAAATGGCAAAGCTGGGACAGATCCACAAATGCTTCCAAGAGTCAAGGAAGCATTTGACTGCCAAGTTCTTTGCTGGAAGGGTGTTGCAGGAATGGAGCAACTTGCTCCTCTCAATCCTGATATTGGCAGCTTCAGATCTGGCCCCTGCTTGAAACCATTGAAACCACGTGTGAACAGTTGTAGGGGTTCTGTGTTTGGGATTGGGATCTTTGATGAACTTCGTGATTGTGACATGCTTAGTGACTAGGAAGTTTCTGTGTCAAGGTACAGAATGTCTGGCTGCTGGGAAACTTCCATGTAAAAGACAGGGGATGCCACTGTAGCAATGTTCTTTAGGAGGAATGATTTTAGGCACATAGCTCCTGGGAATAATGGAACTTATTTGCTAGATAACTACAATGTTTCATCAAGCTCTGGTTATCATGGATCTGCCTGCCTAATGCTAGCTTTAGACAAAGGACTTTCTTGAGAGCTGCACAAAGCTCCTGACATTGCATATTGTAACTGTGAAATGCAACTGCAGAATAAGCAACCTTACTGGTTTAAATAATGTGGTTATGATACTAATTAATATATATAAATGTGGCCCCTTGGACAATGAGCCACTCTGCCACCTTCCCTGCCTCTGCACCTTGTCTCTGTCTGCTCTATTATTGATCCTTACAACCAGTGTCCCTCTAAGTCATAGAGGGCAGGTTAGCCAAACAGCTGATTGCAGGGGGCCACCCTCCCTATGCCCCTTCCAGTGCATCTCACCCTCCCCACAGCACAAAATGCTCCATGAGCCTGTGTGATACACAATGCCCCCACCAGCCAAACTCTCTTGTGCCTGCTGCTTGCCCAGGTCATGAGGCAGAAAGTCCACGGGGACCCTGAGGTGTGATTTTGCCAGATTCCATGACCCCTAGTGCAGTATACTCTCAGATAATAGGATCCTTCTCAAGGTGACTGCTGGCTAAAGCGCTCTGAGAGATGCAGTGAATTTCTTCTCTCAATGTGGTTTGTTATGCAGACTCCAGATCGCTTATTTATTTTAAATGTTAGTCTGCAGGATGCAGCTTCTGTGCTGTAGTGACTTTTTCCCCTTCACCCCCTTGGAGGGGAGAGTCACTTTCCCCCAGCTGAGATGCCAGCTGCACGCTCTGGTGGGTATCCTGCTCCTCCTGCTGTTCTTCTGTCTAGACTCTGGAGTGCGCAGGTGCCCTTTCTCCGCCGTGGGTTTGCCTTGCTCTCCACTCACCTCATTCAGTCCCACAGCTGATGCTTCTGTTCTATCCCATGGGAGAGCAGATGCTGGGTGCTCATATTCCTCTTTGCCTTTTTACCTGCTGTTATAGTTTTTAGGTTTGGCGAAGTCTAATATACACGTCCAGCTGTTCCAGTAGTATTTATTAAAAGACAGTTCATTATGCATTGAATTATCTTGGTTCTGTCATTGAAAATCAATCACCACTAAATGTATGGTTTTATTTCTGTACCCTTGCTTCTAACCTGTTGTTTTATATGTCTATTTTTATCTTAGTATCACACCATCTTGGTTACTAAAGCTTTGTAGTAACTGTTGAAATAGGGAAATATGAGTTCTGGAACTAGGTTCTTCTTTGGCTTTATAGGGTCCCATGTAATTTCATATTTCCTTAAGGATCTCTTTTCAATTTCCACAAAATAGCTAGCTGGAATATTTTTCTTACGTATTTTTGCATAGTGTTAATAAACATATGATGTAATAATTACCATCAGAATCATCTTAAGTAAAGGTTAGTAGTGTTAAGGATTGCTTTAGGCAGCTTTTTCGCTGCTCTAACTAAAAGACCTGACCAGCATGGTGGTAGAGGAGGAAAAGTTTATTTGATGTCTCACAGTTTCAGAGGTGTCAGTCCATAGACAGCCAGATCAATTCCTTGGAGCTCAAGGTGAGGCTGAACATCATGGCAGAAGAATGTGTCAGAAGGAAGCAGCTCACATGATGATCAGTAAGCAGAGAGGGATCTCCACTTGTCAGATGCAAATATATACCCCAAAGCCATGACCCCAATGTCCCACCTCCTCCAGCCACACCCTACCTGCCATCAGTTACCACTCAATTAATCCCATGAGGTGATTAATTCACTGATTGGGTTAAGGTTCTCATAACCCAATCATTTATCCTCTAATCCTTCTTGCATTGTCTCACACATGAGTTTTGGGGGATACTTCACATCCAAATCATAACGGATGGACTTGTAGTAGTATGGATTTGACTGTTAGATTTGGAATTTTATGGCATTTGTCTTTTTGTTATTGTGTGAACCAGAGGCAGTTCAAATAAAAGCCAACTTTGCAACTTGGAACTTCCAGTGTTCCAAAGCTTTTTTGAATGAGGTCTTCAAAGAGGTCCCACCCCATTCTGCCTCTTCCTGTGGTTGCCTGGCAGCTGGTTTACACTGCCTTTGTGGATACATTTTCAAGGATCTCATGGAGCTGAAAAGCAGGCTGGGATTAGGGCAAGTTAAAAATGCCACAAACCTTGTTCTGAATTATGGAGATGCAGTCATATTTCTTCAATGAATATTCTGTGGATTATTGCACAGCTTTGATTAATTTCCAGATTTCTCTCTTTTTTTTAAAATTTATTTTTTGGGGTGTGTGTATGAGGAGGATTGAACCCAGAGACACTTTACCATTGAGACACGTATCTTGCACTTTTTATTATTTAGGTTGAGATGCTCTCACTAAGTTGCTTAGGGCCTTGCTAAATTGTTGAAGATGACCTCAAACTTGGAATCCTCTTGCTTCAGCCTCCCAAGTCACTGGGATAACAGGTGTGCACCCCTGTCATTTCCAGACTTCTGACAAAGTTAATTTTTGCCAATTGTTAATTGCTTTTGTGGAACAGAAAAGTTTCAGACATTACTCCATCATTTTTGCTGGTTTTATCCCTCTAAAATAAATTTAGGTTTTCATTGACCCCAGGACAGGAGTCAATATGGAAAAACTTAAAAGAGGAAACTAAGGCTTTGTATGTGGCTAAAGCCACCAAATATTGGTTCTAGGGAATGGTATTCTCATAGTGTCTTCAGAGAAATCAATCTTCCATTCTCTGGTAGCAACTCATGATTTATCTTCTAGTCTCTTCTTCATTCATATCTAGATTGGGATCCTTATAGCTTCTGGTATTCCTGTACTGAGATCATACAGCGTCATGGGATACTCCAAAGGAAGTTGGATCCACTAGTGATGTTCATTAAATTGTAAAATAAAATTTTTTGTGTGATTTCTTTTCAAATTCCATTATCAACAAGAAGGAATTTCTAGGAATGATAAATGTCCCTAATCCTCTTTATCAGTATTATCAAGTCCGGTTAACTTATTTGAGATATCAAAAATTTTTTAGTTATGAAAACCAACAACTTTACATGAATTTTTAGAGTTAATAATTTATTTTGATTTCTAGCACTTTGTCTAAAATATGTGTTTATTTTGACAGTGGGAATAACAAAATAAAATTTACCATTTTATGATTTTTCTAAACATGCTACATGGACCGCATGTAACTGTGGTATTATAGAGTGTTACTTTAGTACAGCAACTTCAAGTGTGACAAATATTTACAATATGTAAAATAATACTGTGAATGATTTGATTTAAAAACTTGTGTCATGATGTTTAGTAAGTAATTATATTTCAAGGGAAAAATTTGAAATTCCAAAAGCATTGCATGATTTTTTTGCAATGATTTTTATTTGTTTATAGTCTCAGTGAACTGTAATCATTCAATTTAATCTTGATTAATTGAAGCAATCCAAATATTGAAAATTTGGAAAAATTTCCAGACTTCTGGAAAAGAATCTCTGCTATCTTTCATTTCCAGTGTACTTTAATGTCAAGTACTGCTTGGTTGAAACACTTTTGAATTTCTCTAAGATAACAGTTGGTTGTTTTCCACTAGGATTTTGCAATGGCTGGATGATTCTCTGGATTACATCTGACTGATCATTGGAAATCTTGAACACAAAGTGACTTTTTAAATAGTACCAGGACATTTCCAAGCTCTTCACGTTACAAAAACATCTACTATTATAGGTTTCTGAGATTCCTTAGTCACCTGAGGTCAGCTCAGGACAAGAAACTCGAGAAAAAAGGGACCAATAGTTAGTATTGGCCTAAAATCTCTGAGGATAAACATGAAGTTTCTATTATTGCATTCAAAGAAAATACAGAGTGTTCACTTAGGTTGCTTTTCCAGACTTTCTCATCTAAACCACAAAATTTTCTGGCCTTCAGATTTATAGTTTAGAACTTCCAGTCAAAGAGCAGCATATTTATTTTGAAAGGAGCACATGTGCTTCAAGGTGTAGGAAAAAGAGAGTAATTAAAATGGACTGAGTTCTGTTACCGTTTACTTTTCTGTTTCTCATTCTGAATTGTTACCAGCCTGTTGACTGGCAAATATGGCTCTTCCATGCCGCATCTTCATCCATAGGGACTGTGTTATCCTGGGAAAATAAGACTAAGATTTTCTCTCTGGATATTGTGAATAGATTGTCTAATGGACAGCATCCTAACTGATGAGATCAAGTCTTCCCTAGTATAATCTTCTGCATAATTTTGCCACAAATGGACAGCAGCCCCAATAAAAGTTTTATTGATATTAATGTGATTTTTAAATTGCAAACATATCCTAGAAGTGTGCTGGTAATCTAACTTTCTAGGAAAAAACAAACAACAAACCCGATTTGTCAATTTTGATAGCAGACTTCCAGCTACGTCTGCGGAGTTGGCAAGAAGGACATGACAGGTTGCTTGGAACCACCATGGGAGGGCTTCAAGATCCTATTTTATTTTTTCTAACATTTAAACAGTGTTTTATTAGTGCATTTTATTTATACATTATAGTGTGGTTCCTTTTGACATTCATAATGCAAATAACGTAGAGTGCTCGATTTCAGTCCTCAGCACTTTCCCTTTCCCTTCCCTCCTCTCCCCTTCCTTCACTTTGTTGGTTTTCCTTCTACTTTCCTATTTATTTTTCACTGGTGCATTATGGTTGTATTATGTATGGGATGCACTGAGATATTTTCATGGATCCATGTAGCATAATTTTCTCACTTCCTTCCATCTATTCTTAGTATTTGTTTTCCCCAAAGCCCAGTATTTTGGTAATTATTCTCTTCTGTGGCTCTCTGAGAAAATTTGGACCTATGACTCTGCCATCCTGAAGCTATATTGGACTATCTGTTCACCCACACTTCCATGGATGCCAGGAGATCTTTGGAAACCTCTGTCCCTAGGTGTCAGCCACAACCGACTGGCTGGTATGAAGAAAGGGAACTCTCTGTGTTTGTGTAACATCTATTGAGTAAATTATATTTTCATATATTCTCACTTAACTAATGCAAACTACTGAAATCTTGATCAATGAAAACACTAATCATTTATTCACATGGAAGTTCTATGCTCTGTGGACTGGCTGACCTAGAGTTAAGAGAAAACAATGTTAAATCCTCAAATGCAGCCACAGACTATGGATTTTGTTCATCAGCAGTTTCTTAAATGTTTTTAGTGTTCTCCTCTACATTTGGAAACCTGCTTCCAAATTGCTCACAGATTGCAAAAGCACTAATTGCTAATGCTCCTTTTTTGGTTCATTGACTCCCACGTTGTCTGGCAATTGTTGGTATCAGTTAAAACATGAACCTCCTAAAGGTATTGTTTTTCACAAGTGTAATTTAAGTATTGTTTTGTTAATTTGTGAGGTTATTTTAAATTATGTTTACAACATCAGTGACTCCTGATATTACACTGACCTAGATTAAAATTTTCAGTAGTTACTGAATTTAAATAATGGGATAGCAAGCATGTAACTAGATGGCCAGGAGAAAATGAGGCTTGTTGAGACTGGAACTAAAGAAAATATATTTGAGAATGTACCACTTCCTCTTTGTTATAAATAGGCCACGAAAATGCATAATTGGGCATACACCTGGAATGTGACATACAATAATCTCAAAGAGTCAGCAAGTACACTGTGTCTAAGATTGGAAGGCATATTCCACTTTGGCATGTTTCCAGGGATAGAAATCAGTTATCTATAAAGAAATGGGTGTAGGGGTGGTGTGTGTGTGTGTGTGTGTGTGTGTGTGTGTGTGTGTGTGTCTGTTTTGGTGTTGGTTTACCTGTACTAAAGAAGGGTACAGGTAGAAGGAAAATGACCAAAATATCAGAACAGGCCTAATGATCTTTATTCTGTAATTCTTCTGTAAGTTCCTTTGGTTGCTCCTTCAAAAAACATCAGACATTGTGAGAGATTTGTCTCTTCTGAGCTCAGGTTAAAAGGTTGGAGAACCCGGGAAGTCTCTGAGACTGGAGAATATTAGTATATTAGGAAATAGCACCTAGAATACAGTAATAAGAATCATGAAAGGAGAAAGGTAAGGGAAATTTAAAAATTGCTCAGAAATACTTCCCTAACAAGATAACTGAAAGGTCTCCATTTTTAAGGAAAGAAGACGCAAAAACACCTTTTTCTTATTTCTTACAGAATAATATGCTGAATAGGACATATTCACATTGAAGATGGGAGAGAAAAGCAGAAATTCTCTGAGTTTCCACACACAACAATACAAGGAATGTTTTATGTGATTATTTATTCTTAAGTCTCTGATTTTGTTCCTCAATTAACATAGTTCTGAGTAGCTTTTCATATTTGTTTCAGTGTTATTACAATACAAAAGAAATGTGTGAATTTACATTGTTGATCATTTCTTACTTTCTCTGAAATATTTTGACCTGGAAAAATCATGTATACCCGGTATAGTCCTTTCTCAGTTGTGTACATACCACATGATTACTGGAATTAGGTATTCCTTCTCTCCTTTCTCCATTTTTCCTTCGTGTTCCATTGAATTATTTTTCATGCTTGATCATTCTCTGATTTGAAAAGTGTATAGTCAAATTTATTTGTAGAGCTGTTAGCCTTTTTTTTTTGATCTTTCTTTGTGTATGTGTGTGTGTGTGTGTGTGTCTATTTCTTTCTTTCCTTTTTTTTTTTTTTTTTTTTTAAAGCTACAAATCTATCATTAGTCTGGCAATAACTCCAGGAAGTCAATGGAATAGAATCAAGCCAATAGACTTATGGAAAGTCTTGGCTCATACAGATTAAATAGGGAAACACAAACTGATGAGTGCCGTTTATTAGGCCCCTCTTCGGGCCTAAAAGAATTCTACAGGTACTATTTTGAATGGTATAGCATGAGAAGTGAAGGTTAAGGCACATATTCGGACTGGAAGAATTGAGCTAGTATTGAAGATTTTTCCTAAAAGGCAGTAGTCCTCAACCTTGGATGCCCATCAAAGTCACCTACAATGCTTTTAAAAATCCAACTCCTTCAGAACGAAAAGAGCTCAAAGGGTGTCACACAAACCCTTACAACAAAAAGAGGTGAAGAAACTGTAAGTTCATAACTTTTCTTGAATCCACCAGAGAGCTGATATTGCAGAGAAACCAACCAGTCTAAAATGTAAAAAGAGACTGTTTCCTACAGGGATGGATAAGACCTGAGCATTTGCTTACTTGTGACGTATATATTAAGAGGATACCAGTAGGAAGCAATCAACTAGAATAGAAAAAAAAAAAAAAAAAAAAACATAATAATGGTGGAGAATTAGTGTGGGCTGGCCAGACAGGGTGGAGCTCTTGGTGGTCACAGATACAGAGGACGTTTTCACATCGAAGATGGGAAGTACAGCAGAAAATAACAACGAACCAACCCCAAATCATGTTATCTCTGGAAGGCAGACATGAATAGATAGTTGGCCCAAACATACAGCTGGGGATGAAGCAGGGGCATTGAGAAGAACACACCTCTAAGATGCAGAGACACAGTGCGTTCCTAAGACCCAGTCTTGATTGGAGCAGAATAGAGTATGCCCCACAACCAGATCAACAAGGTCAAGTACAAGCGAGTCAAGACAACAGCTAGCACCAAAAGACTGGCCCACACTAAGCACAACAGAAAGAGAAAGCTTAATGCTGATGGTTGCAAGACACTGAGAAACTATGGGAAACCAGTCCCATCCCAAGCTGTTACAAGAGAAATTGGAAGCATATTATTCTGTAAGAGATAAGAAAAAATGTATGAAATAAAAACAGTGTCTTCCCTGCTGTGTCAGTCCACGACTGCTTGCAGAACTTCCAGGACATTTAGTTACCACAGGCTTGGACTTTCTTCCCTGTGCAGCAAGCACTGCTCCCCAGAGTCCCTCTGGTTGTCCTATCAAGTTCTGATGTCCTATCTGTTCTGATGCCACTTGGAGAAAGCATGAGATTGCACAGTTCAGGGTCTCAGCCCTACGAGATTTCCTGTATTCCAATGTCTGCTGCCAAACTCAGGCTGTCACCTATACTTTGGACCAAACAGAGATAAATCAGAGGTCCCCACAACACTCTCCCTATGTTCCATTAATTTAACATATTTTAGAACTCAGGAAAACACTTACGTCTACCTAATTTATTGTAAGCATATTGCCTACTGCCATGATAGAATCAGTGCATTACGAATTTGACTTGCACTTACTTTGAGCAGAGAGTTTATACTTTCAGATGTTTTCATGTTACTTAACAAGTTTCCTTTTTTATTTTATTACTTTAATTCCTATATTAAATTTCTCTGATAAATTTTCGAGTTGCTTCTGTATTTTCTTGAAGTTCACTGGGCTTCCTTAACATAGCTATTTTGAATTCTTTGTCCATTTCCATCTCTTTAAGGTTCAGTTCATTTATCTCCATCTCTTCAGCGTCAGTCACTGACTCTTTATTTTGTCCATTTAGTGACATCACATGTCCTTGATTGCTGTTGGTTCTTGTTCACATATGTCACTGTTTGCACACAGAAGAAACTGGTATTTACTCCAGTCTATTTCTAATTTAGTTGTCTTGGAATGTTCCTCAACAGTCAGCCTGACCAGAAATTTGGAGCAGACTGGAATAGTCCCTAAGACAATGAGCACTGCAGTCACTCCTGCACTAGGGAGCACACTTAGTCCAGGCTGGTGCAGCACAGGCTGGTATTGTATGGCCACTAAGGTTGGCATAGCTCTAGAGCAAACAAAAACCCATGTTCACCGAGGCTTGCCTGACTTGGAAGTTTGTCCAGAACCAAGGCCTACAGTTAACCAGCAGCGATATGAATGAGAACTTGAGTCTGCTGTGTAGAGGTAGTTGGTTTCTATTTGGTTCCAGGCCAAGACTATGGATTAACTCTGCCTTTGATCTGGAGTCAAAGTGTTCTGTCTAGTACTGAGTGTTACTATGTTGGGCTAGTTACTGGGGTCCAAGGCAAAGTCCTTTGCTTACTTCTTTCTTCCCCCAAGTGGATGGTTTTCTCTCTCTTTTTTCTGTTTCTTTTTTTTTAAATTTATTATTATTATTTTTTATTCTAATTTGTTATACACATTTACAGAGTACATTTCATTTCATATTACATATGAAGAGCACAATTTTTCAAGTTGCTGATTTTATATGAAGTATTTTTACAACAATTGTGTCTTCATACATGTATTTAGGGTAATCATGGATAATTTCTCTCTTGATGCTGTGCTGCTTGGGGTTGGGGGAGGGCAACAAGAGTAATGAGAAATTATCCCTTACCTCTTCAACATGTCTTCTCTTATTATTATGCTACAACAAGCCACTGTGGTCTTTTGTCTGGTTTCTGTGGCTCCTGTAAATGTATTTCCATGTGTGAAGAGTTGTTCATATCAATGGTTCTTCACTAGAATTATTGATCCATCTTGCTTCGTCTGTCTCGGCAGTCATGAAGGATATTATAAAGGATATGTATGAATCGCTGCATAGAAAAGATGCTGTGTTGGTCAGCTTTTCATCACTGTGACAAAATAACTGAGAAGGACAACTTAAGGAGGAAAGATATTTTAGTTTGTGGTTTCAGAGATTCTGGTTCATGGTAGGCTGTCTCCATTGCTTTGGGCCTGAAGTGATGTAGGAAAGCTGTTCACCCCCTGCCAGCCAGGAAGCAAAGAGAGTGAGAGAAAGGGGCTTAGGATAAGATGTAGGCCCCAAGGGCACACTGCACAGACCCACTCCCTTTAACAAGGTTGAAGAGTTTCCACCACCTCCCAACACTTCATTCAAAGTATGAATTCATCAAACAGGTTAACCCACTGATAAGGTGACAGCGCTTATGATCCAATCATTTGTTAAAAGACCCACCTCTGAATAATGCTGCATTGGGGACCACTCCTTCAATGCATGAGACTTTGTGGGACATTCCAGATCCCAACTGTCACGGATGCATACGGCTACATGTTTGGGAAGGGGCGTAGACCTTCCAGGTTTCTCCCAGCCCTTCCATGCGTTGAACAACCTGGAAGCTCTCTGGATCCTGTCCTTTTGTTCACTTATGGAAGTTCTGTAACATAGACCTGACTGATTATACCATTGGGCCTTGGTGATAAACTTAACCTTTAGCTCTTGTATCCTCCCAGGAGATTGGAGGATGGGGCTGGAAGTTCTAGCCCACTAGTCACATGACTGTTCCTGACAATCAACCTGCCATACTGAAGTTATCCAAGAGCTCACTAGCCATCAGTCATTTTTTTTTTTTTTCATATACAAAAAGTTGTTAGTCATTTTGACTCCAAAGTGCTTTAGGGTATGTATTTCAGGAAACCAGAAAATGGAGAAAATGATCAAATATTTATTTCCCATTACAAGTTACACTATCACCGTCTCACCGAGGGTAATAACCATAGCTTCAACAAGAGGTAAGATTAAACAGACTTACCTCTGACTGGGTGAATGGGAGCCCCATACTGGGGCCTAGCGGAAGTTATGTAGTTCTCTTTTCCAGGTATCAAACTTTTTACATCAGCCTATACTGTCTTACAAATCTGACTATTGTTAACAAAAAAATATGAAGTGTGAAAAAGGCAAGGAGAAAAAAATCACACTGCTAGGAAACAAAACAATCATTATTAGCATTGTTAGGCATCACACAGATATAGAAACTATCTGCAGAGAATCTAAAATATCAGTGTGTAGCATATTAAATCCCCTAGCAGACAGTTGGATTACTTGTAGTTTGAGATGTGAACTTTTAAAAGAGAGATGGGAAGTACAAAAATAAGACAAAATAGAATGCTAGTTACAAGACTGTCAGTAATAGAGGCAAAGAATGCCTTTGATTGGTTTACCAGTAAACGGAGAGGAGGAAAGAATCTGCTAATGTGAAGACAAGGCAGAAATTACCCTAACTTAAATACCAAAAGCAAACTCAGTAGGTGTGGAGGCTAGGGATTGGAGGAGAGTTTGACCGAAAAGGTAAATAGGAGGAGGTTTTATGGATAATTGAACTTTTCTGTATCATGACTCTGTTGGAAATATGGTTTCCTACTTTCATGAAGACCCATAGAACATTGTACCAAAAATATATTTTTGTAGTTAAACAAGTTGAGAGGAAGAAAATCATCCTAATTCCCCAAAGTATTAAACCAGCTTTCTGGGAATGGAATCCTGGCATCAACAAAATGATTCCAATGTGCAAAGAACATAGGAAAACTGCTAGGGTTGCCATGTATGGTGGTGAACTTGCTATCATGTATTGGTTGCAAAATTTCACTTTCATTCAGAAACACCTGGGACTCTTTTGAAGACTCCCATCTTTCTTGTTTTGTGTCTCCCATCACCCAATATTCTGATTTAATTTGTAAGATGTGAGGGTTACTCAGAATTTTTAAAAGTCTCCTGGTGATTCTAACACGCAGCAAAATTTGGGAGCCTGTTGGCCTATAGCAGCAGGTTTAAACTTTAGCTTGCATCAGAAGCATTGAGTGAATTAACACATAGATTACCAGGTCCTAGTTCCAGAGACTATATTCCATGGATTTGCACTAGGGATTGTAAACTTGTATTTTTAACAAGCTTTTAGAAGATGTCAGTGCTGCTGGTCCCTTAACAACCTGTGGTTTTAGAACAGTGCTTCTTGATTATTACTGTGCAAAAAAATCTCTAGGGTTAAAATATTATAATCAGTCAATCTGCAATAAGGCCTAACATTCTGCATTTCTGACAAACTTCCAGGTGAAGCTACAGGACTAAAGATTTCTCTTTGACCGGCAAGGATCTTCAGATGCTTGCATTACTATGAGCAGCAGCAGCAGCAGCAATAACAATAACAACAGCAGTGCCAGGTGATTTATGTTTACATTTAAAGTTTGAGAAATCCTGCTGTGGAGGTTGGTGAGTATTAAGCCCCGTGTCATCTGCAACCTGACTTCCCATTAGTCAGCACACTAAGTGTTGATCTCTTAGAGGTGCATGACAATTTATCAATTTGCAAAGAAATATACAAAAGTGCAGAAGATCAATACATCAGGGCCAGCATACTTTTTGAATATGCAAATTCACTTGAAACCAGTTTATTAGAAAATGGCCTAGTGAGAAGGAAACTTAAGGATTCATTTGATGTTTAAAAATTGTATTTACATGTACAATTGGTCTTTCATATCCATGAGCTTTGTAACCATGGACTGAAAATTTTTGGGTGATGATCTATTAAATGTGTATAGACTTTGTTTCATTATTTCATAATTAATAGTCTTGCAACTACTTAGATAATACTCACTTTGTATTACATATTGTAAATAACCTAGAGATGATTTAAAAATCACTTGTCTGGTAAAGTAGGCTAAGTCAGTCTCATTCCCTGAAAGATGCTGTGTTGCATCCTAGTGTTATGGTGGTGAATATGCTATGTTATATGGCAACAAGGGAACAAGACAGCAGATGGAATTAAATCTGTTAATTAGCTGGCCTTTTGATAGGAAAATTATCTTAGATTATCTGCATGTACCCAATATAATTATATGAGCCTTAAAAGTGGAAAATTTAGGCAGAAGTGTAGGTCAAAAAGTTATGATGTAAGGACTCAACCTCACGTTTTTCGATGAAGATGGAAGAAGGGACTCATGAGCCAAGGAATAGGGCAGCTTCCAGATGCTGGGAATGGTCCTCAGCTAACAGCTAGTAAGAAACCAAGGACCTCTGTCCTATAATCACCAGTCACAGGGAACTAAATTCTGCCATCCACATATACAAGCAAGGAATGGTTTCCCTTCTAGAACCTCCAGGAAAGAACTGACCCTGCTAAGACCTTGAATCTGACCTGGTAAGACCTGAACATCTACCCTTTAGAATAACTGCAATATAATAACAAATTTATGCTGTTTTTAAATGAACATTGGGTTAGTTTGTTATGGGAACAATAGAAAACTGAATACACCCACCTCTTCAACTCCTCTATTGTTTACTGTATTTCTTCTGTTGGACATGTCCTTGCTATGAAGGTTAATAACCTCAACAAGGCTGTAGTCAAATTATTCTAGTCTGTAAGGTATTACTTTTACTTATGGTAGTTGCATATTTGTGTTCTATTCCATTGTAGGCTGATGATAAGTACAATTCTCAACAAGAAGTTTTTCTTCTCTAATTTTCAAGTTCTCATTGTGTGGTTAGTTCATGTACTAACAAAATGTTTGATGTTTTAAAATTGTATTTACATGTTTAATTGGTCCTTCATATCCATGAGCTTTGTAACCATGAAGTGAAAATCTTTGGATAATGATCTACTGAACATGTATATACTTTCTTTCATTATTTCCTAACTAACAGTCTGACAACTACTTAGATAATACTTTGTATTACATATTGTCAGTAAGCTAGAGATGATTTAAAGTATATAAGAGGATTGTGTAGGTTGTGTGGAAACACTGTGTCATTTTATATTAGGGATTTGAGCATTGCAGTGTTTGGTATCAGTAGGAGCCCTGGAACACCCTTTTTGTCTACTGAGGGATGACTGTACACACACACACACACACACACACACACACACACACTTCAACCTAATAAGACATGTTTTGTTTTTTTTTTCTTCTTTTTTTTTTGCACCAGGGATTGAACTCAAGGGCACTCGACCACTGGGCCACATCCCCAGCCCCCCCCCCCCCCCTTTTTTTTTGTTAGAGACAGGGTCTCACTGAGTTGCCAAATGCCTCACCATTGCTGAGGCTGGCTTTGAACTCATGATCCTCCTGTCTCAGCCTCCCAAGTGCTGGGATTGCAGGCGTGTGCCACCACGCCCGGCTTGACATGTTTTTGATTGGCTGGTTTGTTTCTATGTAATATTATATGGCCCTCTTGGTTATAGAGCATCAGCTATTGCCAATATCCAATTAGTTGTTGATAAGAAGGTGGAGTCACCTATTATAGAACATGCTGGTAGTTTCCTTCAAAGGCTAGTGGGTCTGGTTCCTCTTTAGAAACAAAACAAAACAGAACATAAAAACCCTCAAATGAAAATAAATAATGCTATAATACTATTAAATAGTTTGTGATAAAGTCAGTCTTCTAATAGACTGAGACTAACATGAAAAATAAGTAAAAGACTGTTTTTGCTTTAGCACTTAAAAATCGATTTTAAATACATGATGACATAGGTAAAGAAAAAACCTGACCTGCAAATATTTCTGTATTTGAAAATTTTAATACATCTTTGCTTTACAAATGAAAATTACAGGAAGAATACTATGTTTGATATAGAAGCCAACATTCTTTGGCCAGCTCAGAGATTGTATAATTAAACATTTACAAAATAAGGAAAACTTTCCTTTTCTTTCTTTGATGGAGAAATTGGTGTGAACTTTTAAGTATTTTTGAACCATAGTCACATGGTCTGTGGTTAATGTCTGAGTCACAGGGCCAAGTTTTCCAGAAGAAATCTCTTAGGTCTCGGAAGGGTAGAGTGCTTGCCTAGCAGGTGCAAGACCCTGGGTTCGATCCTCAGCACCACATAAAAATAAATAAAATAAAGGGATTGTGTTCAACTACAACTAAAAAATAAATATTTAAAAACCTTTAGATTAGCGATTTAAAAAGAGCTATTTTCTTACAGTTCTGGAAGCTGGGAAGCCCAAGTTCACAGAGCTGATATTTGGTGGTTAGTGAGGGACTATTTACTAAATGCTCCAGATGGGAAGAATGTTGTATCCACACCTGGGAGAAGACAGAAGGCAGGGGGCAAGCTAGCCAAATGCTGCCTGAAGCCTCTATTATTATTTATTTATGTATTATTTATCGGATTGGAGATTGAACCTAGGGATACTTGACCACTGAGGCACATCCCCAGCCCTTTTTATTACATTTTTAAATTTTGAGACACAGCTATGCTAAGTTGCTGAGGCTGGCTTTGAACTTGCAATCTTTCTGCCTGTTTCCCCAGCCAGTGGGATGAAGCCTCTTTCAAAAAGGCCTCAATCCCAGCCACAGTGGAGGGCCCTCATGGCCTAGAGGAGCTCTTAAAGGCCACACCTCCTAATGTCATGGCATTGGCCATTGAGTTTCAGCACATGAACTTAGGAGGGCACGCAGTCAAACCATAACACAAGGAGATGTCTAAGCCAGGCCAAGTTCTCCACAAAGATTGTGTTAAAAATTTTAAGGGCATTCAGGAATGACGTTTAGGCACATGAATACCAAGTTCGATGACTGATCTATAGAATTTATTTCTGTATAATGTATGTAACAATAAATTTGTATTTTATTTTAATCCTATTTTTCTACCTATAAAAACACAATCATGAGTTGTGATGCTTGATTATCATATAATAAGCATGTGAAATTCAAAGAATTTCCCTTTGGATAACCTACACAGAATTCTTTTGGTGGGGGTGGGCAAAGTAGCTGTATTATAAATCTCCTTAAGTCTTATTAAATCATATTGTGGAACCAAACAGGTAGCTTTCCTGGATTACAAATTGGTCACAAACCTTACAAGGATTCTTAACCTGGCTGCATAATATAATTACCTGGATGTGGTTTTAAAAGTACAAAGCTCCCTCCACTCCAGAATTCTCATTTAATTGATCTGGGTGAAGTCCAGGCAGTACTAATTTTTAAATATCTGTGCACTTGGGTGCTGGTAATGTATAGTTTCCCAATACACATAAAATTTATGTTTATAATATACTGTAGTCTATTAAGTCTACAGTAGCATTATGGCTAAAAATGTACATGCTTTAAAACATTTTTATTGCTAAAAGTGCTAGTGATCATCTGAGCCTTCAGCAAGTTGCAATCTTTTTGCAGGAGGAGGGTCTTGCCTTGTTGCTGATGGCTACAGTCTGATGAGAGTAGTGCTTGCTTAAGGTTGGGGAGTCTGTGGCGATTTCTTAGGACAATGAAGTTTGCTGCTTCAATTGACTCTTTCATAGATGATTTCTGTGTGTCATGCAGTACTGTTGGATAACATTTTGTGCTCCTTAAAACTTCTTTCCAAATTGGAGTTAATGCTCTCAAACCTTACTGTTGTGTAATCCTTGAAGTCTATGTTTTGAAATTCTGTGTTGTTTTAACAGTTTTCACAGCATCTTCACCAGGAATAGACTCCATCTCAAGAAAACGGCTTTCTTTGCTCATCCATAGACACGATTCCTCATTTGTTCAAATTTTGCCTTAATATTGGAGCAATTCAGTCCCATCTTCAGGCTCCACTTCTAGTACTTTTGCTATTCCCACCACTTTTGCAGTTACTAGCCCTATGGAAGTCATGCATGACAGACCCAACTTCTTTTTTTTTGTTCTCAGATTTTTATTAGTGCATTACACATAATGGTGGGATTTGTTGTTACATCTTCATATATGCACACGATATAAAATATAATTTGGCCAATGTCACTCCCCAGCACTTCTCCCCTCCCTCCTGGCTTTCCACCCCTTGGTCCCTTCCAGTAGAGGAAAGGGACTTTTGACTTTTATGAGATCTTCCCCCCACCTTTCTTTTCCTTTTTCCTCTCTAGCTTCTGCATATGAGAGAAAAGATATGACCTTTGACCTTCTGAGTTTGACTTCTGACTTTCCCTTAACATAATGTTCACTGGTTCCATCCATTTACCTGCAAGTGACATAATTTCATTTTTCTTTATGGCTAAATTAAACTTCATTGTTTATATACATCACATTCCTTTTATCCATTCATCCATTGATGGACACCAAGGCTGGTCCATAGTTTGGCTGTGGTGGATTGTGCTGCTATAAACATGGGTATACATGTATCACTATACTATGATGACTTTCATTCTTTAGGATAAATACTGAGGAGTTGTATAGCTGGGTCATATGGTGGTTCTATGACTAGTCTTTTAAGGAAACTTCATACTGATTTTCATAGTTGTTGTATAGTTCACAATTCCACCAACAGTGTAAATGTGTTCTTTTTTCTTCACATCCTCTCCAGCATTTATTATTCTTTTATTTTTTATGGTTGACATTCTGATTGGTAATGAGATAAAATTTCAGTGTGGTTTTGATTTGCATTTCCCTAATTGCTAACTATGTTGAGAATTTTTTCATATATTTGTTGGCCAAATATGACATATATTCTTCTATTGAGAAGTGCCTGTTTAATTCGTTTTGCCATTTATTAGTTGAGTTATTTAATTTTTTTGGTGTAAAGTTTTTTGTGTTCTTTATATATTCTAGATAATAATCCTCTGTCAGAAGAGTAGCTAGCAAATTTCTCTCTTTATGTTAGTAATTGTTTTCTTTGCTATGCAGAAGCTTTTTAATTTGATGATCCCATTTATTAACTCTTGGCATTATTTCCTGAGCTTTAGGTGTCCTACAGAGAAAGTTTTCTTCTAGGAGTTGCATATTTTCTGGTTTAATTCCTGTATCTTTGATTTATATTGAGTGACTTCTTGTGCAGAGTGAGAGATAAGGGTCTAGACTTCCATTCTTCTACATGTGGATAACCAGTTTTCCTAGCACTATTTTTAAAAAGGCTGTCTTTTCTCCAATTTATGTGTTTGGCACCTTTGCCAAGGAGAAACAACTTCTTTTAAACCTCTGTTAAATTTTAACCTCCTGTCATGAATCCCAAGTTTTTTTTTTCTTTTTTTTTTTTTCCATTTCTTCTTTGCTGTGTGAGGGATAGATCCTTGGATCTCATGCATGCTAAGCAATTGCTCTACCACTAAGCTACATCTCTAGCCCCATGGACGTTTCTAATGAAATCTAGAGTGCTGAATCCTTTCCAGAAGGTTTTCAATTAACTTTGACCAGATACATCAGAAGAACCACTGTCTATAGCAGCTATAGCCTTATAAAATATATTTCTTAAAATTAAAAAGTGTGGAAGTCAAAATTACTTCTTGATCCAAAATGAATGTTGTTAGTCAGCCTGAAACCAACATTAATCTCGTACATCTCCATCAGAGCTTTTTTTTCCCAACCAGTTTATTGTCCATGTATAGCAATATATTGAAATGAATCTTTTTTTTTTTTTTTTTTTTAACCTGAGGAGCCGGTCTCAATGGTGGGCTTAACTTAGCCCAGTAAATCATGCTATAAAAGGATTTGCTGTCCATCAGGCTTTATGGTCCCATTTAGAGCACACAGGCAGAGTAGCTTTGGCATGAGTCTTAAGGACTTCAGCATTTTCAAAATAATAAATGAGCAGTCTCTTCAGTTTCAAGTTACCAGCTGCATTAATACCTAAGAAGAGACTTAGCCTGTCCTTTGAAGATTTGAAACCAGCCATTAACTTCTCTCTGTGAAACTCCTAGATGGCATCCTCTTTCAATACAAGGCTATTTTGTTATATTGAAAATCTCTTGTTTAGTGTAGCTGCCTTCATCTATTTTCTTAGGCAGATCTTTGGAAAATTGGCTGTGGCTTCTACATCAGCTCTTGCTGCTTCCTCACCTTGCATTTTTATTTTGTAGAGACAGCTTCTTTCCTTAAACTTCATGAACCAATGTCTGCTACCTTCAAACTGATCTGCAGCTTCTTCCTCTGTCTTGAGAACGAGGGTCTTGCTGTGGATTAGCCTTTGGTTTAAGGAAATGTGTGGTGGCTCGAATTTCTACCCAGACCACTAAAATTTTCTCCACAGCAGGAATAAAATTGTTTTGCCTTCTTGTCACTCATGGGTTCATAGAAGTAGGATTTTACATTTCTTTTAAGAGTGTTTTTTCTGCATTCACAACTTGGCTTTTCGGTGTGAGAGGTTTTACTTTTGACCTCTCACAGCTTGCGATGTGTCTACTTTTTAATCATTGCCGCTTTTCATGGGAAGAGAGAGATCTGAGACTTTCTTGCATTTGAACACTTAGAGCCTAAAGCTAGATTGTTAATTGGCCTGATTTCATACTTACATCTTGAGGAACAGAGAGGCACGAGGAGAAGAGGCGAGGCAGGGGAATGTCCCTTGGGTGAAGCAGTCAGGGGACCAACATTTGTGGGTGAAGTTTATTGTCTTATGTGGGTGCAGTTCATGGCACTGCAAAACAATTATAATTAAAAAAAAAATCAAACATCCCTGATCACAGATTTAATACTAATGAAAAATTGGAAACATTACAAGAATCATCAGCATGTGACTTACAGAGACAGAGTGAGCACATGGAATTGGGAAAACCATGCCAATTGATATACGTGACACAGGGCTGCCATGAACCTTCAGTTTGTAAGCAAATGTAATATATTTAAAATACAATGGAGTGAGATGCAATAAGACAAGGTATGCCTGTATTACTATAAAGAAAAATCAAGTTTTAAAAATGTTCATTGGTTATCTGACTTTAGATCAAGTAAAACCACGGGAATGATTGATTTCCAGACAGTTCTTGGCATAGCGAGGATCCTGTGTTTCCTGATTTGTGACTGCTTGAATTGAGAATAATTGAGAATTCATATAACAACGTTCAGTTTGATAATAAAGAAATGGTCCATAGGACAAGGTCAAGTTTTGGGACTTGGTTTCATATCATAATGTGGCCAAATGATAAGCATTAAGAAACAGAATTTTGGGTCAAGAAAGATTCTCATCCTCTGTTTCCTATGCTGTGGCAAATACCTGTCTTTTTATATCTCTCTCTCTCTCTCTCTCAGCAGTAAAAAGCTTCTCCATGATGCCTGAAGAATCTGAGCACATTACCCACTGACTGGGAGCCAGCCACTAACTATGATCTTCTATACCTTTCGCAGTAATAGAATGCTGATGGTTCCCTGGAGGAAATTTTACAGATGCAGAATTGTTTCAATGATGTGATCGACAATATCTGAGTAATAATAACGAGAAGAGAATAATACTTCACAATGTAATGGCAGCCCCCATCTGGTTCTGAGTTCCCCAAAGCCTGACACAAGCAAGAAGAAAACAGGTGTAGCTCCAATTTAATATGTAACAGCTTGTGGACTAAGAATTCTCTCATTTTCCGTTGCAAATACATAGAATGTTTCATAGTGAGTGTCTTTAATTTAACAGTTCAAAGAATGTGGTGTGGGTGTCAGAAGCAGTAATACAAATACCTTGTGCAGATGAATATTTCTCTATGGACTGTAAAGAATCCAAAGGTGAAGGAAAATGCAGTGAATTGTGTGCATGTGTGAACACCTGCCCTTGCTTGTGTGTAATGTAATTCTTAGCTTTAGGGTCAGTAGTGCTTTGTGAAAATCACAGCAGGGATAGGCACTAAACTGAAGATTTTAAAATCATCATGAAAACAAGGAAACCAAACAATAGCTCTATAGTAAGCTGCTGGTTATACTGTAGACAGAAGAATTGTAATGCTAGTGACCTGTGGCACATTTGCCATCCATACACCCCATCTATGGGCTACAGAAAAACAATACACAAAGTGCAAGGCTTGTGATTGTCAGAGATGAGGGGTTCAATCCTGGGCCAGGAGAGAGAAATGTCCTTCAAACAATAGCCATTGGACTTTGAACCAATGAATACAAATCTCAGTGTGTTCCCAGTATAAAAGGGATCACTGTCATATAATTTTTCCATTGCCCTTCTTGCATATAGATATGTAGGTGGCATCAATATTACCCTAGGATAAATCCAGATTTTCTGGATTATGAACCATATATAATTTGGAGTGTCTTCTTTTAGAAAAGTACATAAAACTGTACAACTTGAAAATTAAGAAAACGTACTCAGGTATACATTCTTAGAACCTTCCACAGTTTCTGAGGAACATGGGAAATTGTGCAGCTCAGAAATCTAAGCTTCGTTGGGCTTGTAGTGATTTTATTGCTGCTATTAACTACAACCCTAGAAAACTGACTTACGACCTTATAGAATCTTAACCAAATGAACCACCTAGCTTAAAAAAAGTAACATTCACTGTAATGAAATATGAGCATAGGATTTATTTTAAAATGATTTAAAATTAAAAAGTTGCAGGCACTTAGGGAAAAATTGAAAATCTATTGAATTTTTGTCAACATGGTGAGACTTTGCAGTGAAATATTCTAGCAATGTTCTTAGAGCTGTGTATATTTGCAATATTAACACACACTCACAAATCATAGCAAAATTTAAACAGTGGTGCTATTGACAGAGTGCTGTTCAAAGTTCTTTGTATGTTCATGTTAATTCATTTTAACTACCATGACCTATTGCTTTGTCACTTCCAAGATCCCCTATTTTATAGGTCAAGAAATAGGGCACAGACAGCTTAGAACATGGCCCAGAGTCAGATGGCAGATGGCTCTGAATGGCAGAACCTCGCTCTGTACCAGGTGGCTGGCTCCAGGCTCCGTGCTCTTAACTCTTGCCCTCCATTCACCTCATTCCTATGTGCTGCTGTAGTGCTTTTGGTGCAGAAGAAGCCTGGCACTACCAGGTGCTGTGATGGCTTAGTGGGTACCAGAAGAGCAGCACTTTCCCTATGAGCAGTGGTGGTCCGGTATGCACCAAAAGTTCAGTGTTCTCTCTGGGTGTATTAGAACCTGCCAGCACCAGCCAAATACCGGACATTGGAGTTTGAAACTGACACTTAGGAAAAAGATTGTGGAAGAGAGGGTATTGAAAGAAGTTAGGAAAATAGAGTTGGATGGAATTCCTTGTAAATTAGATGTGGGGATGAAGTAAGGAAAGGCATAGTAGATGGAACTGAGTTCCTGATTCTATGGTGATGATGTTGGTGGATGGAAGCAGGGTCAGGATAGCAGATTACACTCCAGTGTAATTCTTTTGAGACCAGAGGAGTCTGGAGGACATCTGAATGGAAACATTTGGTAGGTAATTGACTCCTGAGGTGTGGAGATGAGAATGGTTGATTTAACAGTCATCTTTCTAAAGGGGAACATGAGAGCTCTCACAAAATCTACATTGAGTGAGATAAGAAGAGAGGATAGAACAAGAAGGGTCCCTATGAATAAGGAAAAAAGCTGAAAGGAGCAATAATCTCAAGAATCAGAGAGTGGTCAAAAAAGTAGAAACAACCAGTGACACAATAATTAATTTTACATGGAGAGAAATAAGTGCAAAGCTGTAAGTGATGGACTAAAACCTTATATTTTGGGTAGCAATAGTTGTTTATAATCCATAACCTGTGTCTTCAGGAAAATATTAAATAATTCTTGACATATTTAATTTGCAAAGGTAAGTAAATATTCAGTACACACAAATTAAAGTCACTTTTAGAATTGCATTGAGATATTAGACGAGCTAAGCTTGCCAAAAAAGTGTCTTATGTGTGTTCACGAGCAGCTACACTAGAACACTTCACATCCAAGGCCAAACCATACTACATTATGCCTCTGCTGACTCTGATCTGAGAGTGAATAAATAGGTAAATGTCTGGGGTTTGTGGAAATAATTAAAATTGTGTGATATGTCTATTGGATGTTTACTGCTGTTTCTGCTTATAAAGAAGAATTTCCTAGTGTCCTGAACAAGCACAAGGAAACACACAGATCTGGATCTTCTGCCCTTCATAAAGCCTCTTGGTTATTTCTAAACTCTGGTGTCTAATGGGAAATGACAGATTATTCAATTCAGTATTTTCCAGTCATTATAGGAAGGTTGACCTATTTAAAAATTTCCCAGTAAGTTCTTTTCTCCCTGCTTTTAGGTCTCATTTGCTAAATTGGATTGGATTTGTTTGTGGAAGCAGTGATAATGTTAGAATTCAGCCCAGCAGTCATAACATGGTTTATTGAGTTTGGATGGGAAATCAATTATTAGGTTTAAAATATGCGTGAAAATATTCTTGATTTATTTGAATAAACCTGCACATTCTCTTGCACACTCGGATTCTTATCCTTCTTAGTGTAATGTTTAAATGCTTCTGGAATTAGGGAGTTAGATTTTGCTCTCAAGAGGTTGACTGAAAGGGCATTGAGTTTTTAAAAATTGAGGTAAATTGAATAAGATTATAAATCCTCTGTGATTTAGTATCTGAACAACATCATAGGAAATAGCTGGTTTACAGATTTGCCACAGGTAGTCTAGAGACATTAAAATATATGTAATTATTTTAGCCATAATGTAGTTCAATTAAAAAAAATCCTGATTAGTTTCTTTTTAACCATAAATTAGGTATAAGTTATTATTTTCCATTAATTGAAAGACATTTAAAATTGTGAAGTTTTCAGTTCCCAGTCAGTTCAGTAGTCTCTGAACTTGGGGAGGGGGAAATGACAGCTAGCTTTCTGAAACCAGGCAGTGACATAGGAAGGGGACTATTAGTCTTATGTAGGCAAATTAGTTTATTAGATGTTACCAGATACAGATTTTAGGGACCTTTGGAGCCAGCATAGCCTAACTGTAGAGAGATCGTGCTGAAAGTCTAATTCTAAAAAGTCTGCTACTGACTAGAACATGAATTAAATTCTTACTAAATTTTTATGTACCTATTTTATGTTGCTGAAAAAAAAATAAATGACATTATTTGTTAACTTTAATAACTTTTCATAGCATTACATTTTAAATACAGGTTAGCAACTTTGAAAAAAAATTGAAACCACAAGGTAGTATATGAATAAATGTCTAAAGGGATTTTGGCTTTAATTTTGAAAGGCTCATCCTGAATAGCAAAATCCTGATGGGTGAAATTTCAAAAGATCACAATTTTAGCTTAAAGTCATTTTTAAAATCTCAAAAGATCAAATTCTAAAAATATAATTCTGGAAAAAATAATCTAAAAATTCTTTAGAAGATATTTACTTACATTTTGACAGGTAATTTATTTGAGAACTATATAAACATCGCAGAATACTGATAGGCCATTTTACCCAATAAAATAAGGATTAATAACACATATATTCTTGTAAGCATAAGCACCCAGGTATTTTCATGATAGTTACATGAGTGTAACAGTTTGGAGGAGATGGACCCTAGTCACAAAGGAAGAGTGCACAAAGCAAAATGTATGAGCACATCAGTGGCTGATAATGTGTTCACCCAACTTCATAAAATTGGTTGTTTAAAGTACGCAACAAATATTCTAAGTCTTCTCAGGACATCATTCTAAACCCAGGACCGGTCGCCACCACATATGTGATCTCCTAGGGAGTTGAGAGCCAGAGAAATTTTATCTTTCACAAGTGCAGATGTACAAAGAAGATGTCTCTTAATCCACTGAAGAAGTTTCAACCTTTCTAAAAGCAAGCACAATTTCAATGCAGACAAGTTACACGTAGTAAACTGGGGTTTCTGGAGTTTTCATCTTTGCTGTATGGCATGGCCAACCCTTTCCCCCCCAATTTTTTGTTTTTTATTTACCTGCTTTATATTGTGTGTTTTTTTTTTTTTTTTTTTTTTTTTTTTTCCTCATAGGACAGTGTGGTTTTCAGATTTTAAGATTTCAGCATCTGGGATGATGATATCTAGGATTGTGTCTTTAGGGATGGTGACCAGCGACAGTGTATAGGACTATTGGTACTATTATATACTAGATGACACTCACTAAACATTTACACATCAATATTTATTACCTGGGTAACTTTTCCATTTTAAATTCGAAACAATATTTTATGGATGATAAATATTAGTAGGTACAGAATCTCTTCATGTTCTATTCCCCGCCGCCCCCCCCCCCCGCCCCAGATTTCAGATTTCAGGTGTGCTGATAGTGAAAGGAGAAGACAATTTTGGAACAGTCCTTCTGAGAAAGTAGAAATCATAAAAAATGACCTCCCTGAAAAATTGTAGCTAAAAATTATTAGACATTAATGCCTATAGCATTGCTTTTACATAGTAACTGAGAGAAAGCAGGCATCAAACCAACCTAATTTCTGAAGTTCTGTTTTATATTTCTTTCTGCTGAGTACAATTTCATGAAGTAGTTATCATAATTATCCTCCCTGCACAGATGAGGACTTTGAGGCCCAGCAAATTTAAGTAAGCTAAAAGGTGTTTCAGCTAGGTTAGAGGGTAATACTAGTAATCATACCCAGGCTTTTCTAAACCCAGAATCCACACTCTATTATTGTGATATGAGGACCCAAATAGGAACTTGGAGGGTGATTGAAATTTAGGAAAATGAGACATTAAGACTTTACAGAGGCCCAATCCTCCATGGGATTTTCCACTAGCTGACCCTTAGGTAACATTCAATATGTGTGCTAGATTAAATTAGTGAATAGTTCTAAATCCAAACATAACATATATTGGGTTTTATTTCATAATGTTAGGTATAAGAGAAGTCATAGATACTTTAGAAATGGGAGTTTTAAATATTTCCCATCAAATGTCTTAGATATTACTAAATTTTCTGAAGATTTCCCATATCCACTTGTTTTTTCTGTTCTCCATCTCTTTTGGACAAACATGCTTTTAAAATCTGGAAAAGTCATACTTGCAAATTATATATTAGCAAACTTCTGGGAAGGCGTGTTTAAGTGTGGCTTTTTTGCTTTTCCACACTGTCATCTTTGTCACCGTGATCTTGGGCAGCAAGAGCCAGAGATGAATACCACAAGCTTGAAGCATCGTCTAGTGATGAGGAATCTGCATAGAGGACAGAGGACCTGGAACATTGCCTTAATACAAAGCAGACTCCATAGAAATAAACTTTCATTTCACTAAGATACTGAGAATACATTGTTGTTTGTTACCAAAATTACCCACATAATTTTGACAATGAAGAAGAGGCTGGGAGTGTAACTTTGGGGAAGAATGCTTGCATGGCTGTGCAAAATCCTGGGATTGATTCCCAGCATCAGAAAAACAAAGCAAAACAAAACAAACAAACAAACAAACGAAAACAACAAACCTGAGGAATTTTTTTCCCTTCAAGAAATTTAGGCAGAGAAGATAATTGGCTATCCAATACCTATTATCCATTTTCTTCTTTTTAAGGAAACTGAAGATTTTGTTCATACAACATTGTGCATAGTTCCAGGAGAGTAATCATGATTGGTAAGTAATCATGACTGGCAATCCTATTTCCTCCTTCAGCTTCTTGTTTTCTCAAAATCTCTGAACAACTATAGGGAAAATTCTAGCAAATTATATGAAAATACATATATTTTCCTTTCTGACAAGAGATTCTAGACATAGAGGAAAGCTATTTCAGGATGCCCTTCTCAGCCTCTATTGTGACCAAATGGTAAAACATCCCACCAAGTTCAAAAACCAACACCATGATGGTGGTAGACCAGAAGGCTGGAAAAACCTGAGTTCTTGGTGAAAGTTTTGTGTTGGTGAAGGAAATGAAGAACTAATCTCATTTCTGATTTTATGTATGATGTCATTTAATGCTTTTTTTTTTTTTTTTTTTTTTTTTTTTTTTTTTTGCACAAGACAGTTAGTTGGTTTTTCTGTTAAACTTGCAGTCAAATACATCTTTAGCCATAAAACTAGACTCTAATATTCTAGTCTCAGAGAAATGAGACAAATCTTTTTCCATTACTGGTGTTTAATGTAGTGCCTGTTTTAGTCTGCTTTTGCAATACTGTGGCCAAAATACCCAACTGAGAAAAACTTATAGAGTGAAAAGTTTATTTGGGGCTTGTGGATTCAGAGGTCTCAGTCCATAGATAACTGACTTCACAGCTCTGGGCCCAAGGGTATGACTTAACATCATAGAGAAAGGGACCAGTGGAGAAAAGCTGCTCATCTTATTGTGGGTTCAGGAAGCAGAGAGAAAGGGAAGGGAGAAGGGGCTGTAGGGAAGATGTACTCTTCCAGTGTATGCCTAGTAAACTACCTCCTCCAGCCATGCCTAACCCGCCTCCGTTTCCACTAAGTTAGTCCATTCAAACTAGGATGGACTGCTTAGGTTTTAGCTCTCACAATGCAATCATTTTACCTAAATATTCCTGAATTAACAGTAGCTTTTGGAGCGCTCCTCGTATCCAAACCATAACATTTAACCCTGGCTCGCCAAATCTCATGTCCTTTTATCAATGTAAATTGCATTTAGTTTATCTCCAGATTCCCGTATTTTTAACAGTTGCAGCATTATCCAAAACATCTAACTTGAAAGTCTTTTCTAAGATTCAAGGCAAAGTCTTTGCTATGAATTCCTGTAAAGATCAAAAGCTATATATCTCTCCAGTATACAGTAGCACAGAGTAAACATTCCCATTCTAAAATGGAGGAATACACAGGTTCCCTAATTCCACACAAAGTATCTAGGACACGTGGTGGTAAGATGTGCTCTACAAAGGGCTTTGAAAGTTTCACCCCTTTCTTGACTGGGGCTTGTTGAATGTAGCACACCTAAACTCTCTTTTAGCTTGGTTCTCCCAGAGCCAGCAGCTTTTCTTAGCAGACAGTCCATGTCACTGGCATCTCTTAATTCCTGAAGTCTCCAATCAGGTTTGGTTTCACCTTTACAGTTTAACTCATTGGCCTCTTAGAGGCAGCCCCCAGGGACTCTGACCCTGTTATACTTTTCCTGGTTTTCCAGGCCTTTTTCTGAAAGTTTGGTGGAAGCCTACATGACCCCTTTACTTTAGTATCCTGCATTCCTGCAGAACCAACAGCACGTGGATGATGTCAATGTTTTCTGCCCACTTGCACAGTGGCTGAGCTCCCTGGGATCACCGCTTAAAGGCTTCTGAGTGTCTGCAGAACTCAGCATGGTGAAAACAACTTTCTAGGCTTCCTTGTGCAGACTGGCAATTCCACGATTTATTCTCAAAGGAATTTTCTCTACTGTTCCCTGGAACCTGTAGTCAGTGTGATTTTACAAATTCCTGAGATGCCCAGGAGTCATATTTCTTATTGGCTCTGTGCAAAGTACTTAGCTCCTCCTACGGGCTGTAATCTCTTCAATGATAACTTCTTTTGCCCCAGCTTTACCTGTACTTTTCTGGCCAAATTGCAAGTTTTTAAAATCTTTTGGTTCTGTTTTCGGCTTCCAATTCTCACAGTGAAGTTGAATCAAAGCTACCAGCAATATCCATGCTACTGACTGAATGCTGTGCTTTCATCTAATTTCCTCCAACAGATTAATTAGCGTATCACCTTTAATTCGGCCCCACATATAATCTCAGGACACAGGCAAATATAGCCAAGTTCTTTGCCAGAATATAACATGAGTGGCCTTTAGTCCAATTTCCAGTAGTGTCCTAATTTCCCTCTTAAACCTTTTGAGCACAGTCCACATTTCTATAGACATTCTGGTCTTATGAGACCCCACTAAAAATCATCCATTAAGCTTCACTTTCAGCATCCTAAAAATTTTCCCGCTTGCCTCTCCTCGCTTTTTGAAATTCATCCTGAAAACAATTTCCAAGGGCTTCTGAACTACTTGATCATGTTAGTGACAGCAGTGACCCTACTTCTTTGTGCCAATTTCTATGTTAGTTAACTTGTGAATCACTGTGACCAAAATACTTGATAAGAGCAACTTAGAGGGGGAAATGTTTATGTGGGATCATGGTTTCAGAGACCTCAGTCCACCAGTGCTGTGGGCCTATTGCTCTGGGTCCAAGGGTAGCCAGCACATCACAGGAGAATGGCCCAGGGGAGGAAAGCTACTCAGCTCATTGTGGGGTCAGGAAGCAGAGAGAAAAAGGGAGGGGCATGGAAGATGAACCCTTTTAGGGGACACCCCCTGTGGCCCTCCTCCTCCATCCATGCTCCACCTTCCCCCAGTTACCACCCAGTCAGTCCATTTAAACTAGGATGGACTGATTAGGTTATAGCTCTCATGATGTGATCGTTTTACCTCTGAATATTCCTGCATTAACAGGAGCTTCTGGGGGACACCTTATATCCAAACCAGAACAATGCCCAACAGATAGTTGGTACTCCTTAGGCGTTTATTACGTTAATTATTCATAATGAATGCTTGCTTCATATTGTTTTTATGTAATTTGTACATTTTATAATGTTAAGACACATATGATAAACAACTCATCTGCTCAAATTCTGTTATTCTTCTTTATACCTAGGAAAGAGTCTCTACATTAAATTCAAAACAAAACAACCTCTTCAAAACAAAACTAATCGATTACCTTTTCTGAGTGCTTAAACTGTACACCTGTTGTTTATGTAAAGTGTCTAATCAATTAATTCTTTGAGGACAAAGAAAAGTATCTGGATAGTGCAATAAACGAAAGAGTTGTGAACATCTAAGATTGGTGATTAGAAAACAGTTTTTAAAAAATAGCAAGGAGAAATCCGCATCATCTGGTCCCACCTCATTTCAGGATAGAATTTAGAAGCATCTTTGATAATATTTAGTGAACAAGCAATACCAATGAATGCAAGACCACCAAGTAACACTCCCAGAGGGCATTGGAGAGAAAACTGCCATTCTGGGTCCTCAGAGAATGTCCTCTTTCTTACCAAGCTAACCTACAAGGCTCTGCTCTTAATCTTCTTCATCTGTCGGCATCTGTCTAGAGCTCTGGTCCTGAATACTCTTCATCTGCCTTCTTGGACTCATTTCTTTATAGGTCTTATTTAAAAAACTTCATGACATACTCAACCTTCATATTTCTCTTCTCCAAACACTTCAGATCCCCATAGGAATAAAGGACTCCTCATTTAATTATATTAGCGTAAACAGCTATGTTTGTATTAACGGCTTCTTTTTCTCTTTAGCAGATGCTTAGAAAATCTAGAGGAAGTAGAATATTCACTTTCATACTCTTCAATAATGTTCTCATCTTTTCTTCTCTCATAATTCAGTTATTTAATAGTAAGAATGTTGTTGCTTCAGGTTCTTAATTCCGAAGTTGCTTTCTGAGGAAGCCTGCTGGTGTGTGCGGGCTTTGTGAGATTGCACCAATGTGTGCTGTGACCAGGGCCAAAAAGCATAGGAGGTGAGGGCTTAGCACACAAATTACCTCTTCAGAAATTTGAAAAATAGATCCCGGATTCTTGTGTGGCTCTAATAGCAAGTGAATATGCAGATTGAGGGCTGTGTTATTGGTTTTAATGAATATGTGAGCCTCATATCACATGAAGCAGAAGGGATTCATTCAAAAAAAAAAAAAAAAAAAAAAGGTCAGGAAAACAGCTGGGTTGGATCATACTAAAAAGAGACATTACTCTGCTGTAAAATGACTCCAACCAGAAATGATCCAAGCAGTCAGAAATTGAGGAGAAGGCAACACATTTTTCTTTTGAGGTGTCCTCTGCTGGGAATACAGTACTAAAACATTTGTTCATATTGTTTTCATGACCCTATTGCCACGTAATGATAAATGCTGTGACATTGTTTTAATTAAAAAAAAATTTAAATGTTTGATAGTTTTTTTTCCTAGTTTGATTCATTGTAGAACATAGAGCACGTTAGGAGAATTATATTAGATTAATTTTATTTCATAAAAAAGTAAATATTGACAAAAATATTGATTGCACATAGTAAAAATGATACAATAAAAAATATTGTGTGCAAAACAAGACCATTTCCTCATTAATCTGGTTCATGTAGAATAGGGGTAGCCTAGCAAAGTATAGATTTTTGAGCCAGTGGATTAAGACTTAATTGAAGACTCTGCAACTAATTGATGAGGGGTTTCTTCGATAACTCTATTTGAAATATTTCTCCCAGTTTTCCTACTGTTAATCTGTAGGTTGTTAAACATGCTTTTGAGAAGTTCTAATATTTGTTGAAAACTTCAAGAGATAAAATTTAGGGTTTTAAGATGACTTCTTTCATCTATTGACTATATTTTTCCTTATGAGTTGTGGCACAGAATAACCAAAAACATCTAACTATTTTAGGAAAAAATTTAAATGCTTGCTACAATTCTGAGATAGATATAATAATTACTGCCACTTGGACATTGGTTGGGATGTCTTAGAAAAACATTGCCTGGAAAATAGCTATGCATCGCTTTGATTCTGAATTTTGACACAACCCCTGGACTATTTTGTAAAATCCCTTCATCTCTTTTGCCAGCATGATTTTCTGTAGAGAGATGAAGAGGAGATATTTTTAAGTATAATTTTATTATCTGTGTATGAGTCAAGGAAAAGTTATATTGAGAGCTTTAAATGTTATGAAAAGATAAACTTTATGAAGCATACCTCATAAAAATGGATAAAATTTGTGGTATCTAAAATGAAATGTACATAAACCTGGGCTTTCTCTTCTTGACAGTTTTTCGACTATAAACTTGTAAGACGTCAAGGCCTGGATTTCATGTGCAAACATTCTGCTCTTCAGGACGACACTCTACTTCTACATGGCTAAATAATATCTTCAGCATCTCCAAATGTTTTTTTTTTTTAAACCATAACTTCATTTTTGTTATATTCCTTATACTCTGCAATTAGTTTTTGTTATAGAAAATTCTTTAATGCATTAAAACATATTTTCTTCATAGAAGAAATAAAAAATGTTCTAATACCTTGGAATTGAAAAGGGGAAAATGTCTCCACTCCAAAGAATATCTTGTGAATTTCTCATGGAATTTTTTCCATTAATTATAATTTAACAACAAAAGACCTTCCCCTCTGCCTCCCCCAAGAAGCCATTTTATTAAGTTTTATGTAAAGATTTACCAGGCTGTGCAACAGCAAAGGGGAAATACATACTTCCATCATCTTCTGGCTCCTATCAATGCACATCTCTTCTCCTAAGCTTTAAGAGACATTTTTCATTCTGGCAAAAAAAAAAAAAAAATATCATTAAACATAAACAAAATTACAAGTTAAAAGTATAATCTTTGGTTCTCTTTCTTTTCTTGTGTGCTACTTTGATGTATGAGGAAGCACACTGAAATTAAAATTGCTACTGAATTTCAAAAATTTGGAGAAAATAGAATTCTCCTACAATTTTTTTTCAATAACTACAATTTAAATAAGAGAGACTTATGTAACAAAGGAGATGTTCATATATACAATGCAAGAAACTTGGGCATTATACTCAACTGAAAACTTTTTCTTAGTACATACTTTATTTACTATCATTTATTCATAATTCTTACAAGCTCAATTTATCTAATTTCTCTTAAAGGGTTGAAATCTGTAAGATTATGATATGGCCTAACAATAATAAAATAAAATGATTGTCAATCACCTGACAATGAGAGAAATTATATTTAAGTATGTATGTATGTGTATATATAAATATTTGTATACATATGCATATACACACAACACAATTATATATACATAATTATATAGAAATATATGTGTGTGTATATAAACTCAGTGTGTATACACATACACACACAAACACACCCACACATGTACCTATATATCCACTTATCCACAAATTTGTTAACAATACATATTTAAAAAAAAAGATGTACATACTTGGAATACTGGAGGACCTCACTATATAATGTATAATTTACAGTAAATAATTCATTGAGAATTATTGAAAGTCATTTTGGTGCTTAAGTGTATGACAGTACTTGAAAACTCAAGTACTTTGAATGGTCATTTTAAATTTCTTTCACTGGGAAGTTTTGTTGACATTTGAATGTTTTAACTATTCTCCAAAACTTTATGGTAAACATAATTTTCTTTCCTCTGCAATTTCATTATTTTCACTTCAATTTGTTTCCATTGGTGTTATCATTATAGTATATTGGGATTTCTATAATTTAAGGGATTACTCTGAATAAAGTATTTTAAGTGTTCAATGTTCATCTAGATGTATTTTGTTTTTAAGTGAAATATTATAAATATGATATAACTTTGCAATAAAACAAAGCAAAGCCTGCAAAACTTATGAGGTAAAAACAAAATTTTAGTTTGAATCATTACCTGTGTGTGCTGATATTCATTTCAACCAACTGACTCTGTCACCTCAGCAGATGAGAGTAAGGGAGAAAGGAGCACACAGAAAAAAGCTCATTTAAAATTATCAAACTCTATTTTTATCAATAGCAACATAGCTAAGTACAAAACAATATGTTTACATATATGTAACTACAAACATGTTAATATTAAGAAATAATCTTAATACACAGCTGAACAGATGCGTTTCAACTAAAGAGATTGGTGGAAAGACAAAAAATAAAAATGGGTAGGCTGACTCCTGAATAGAAAAAGGGTATCTATCAATATCAGGGTGCTTTAGGGTTCAAATATTAAGTATCATTCAGGTAAGAGAACAGATTATAACATCTTTGGAATTAGCAGGTGGAAACTCAGAAACCCTTGCATGAATCTCAAAGATTTTTTGAGTGAATAAGGAAAAAAAATCAAAGTGAGATTATGAGGATACACATTTCTTTTTTCCCCCTTTTTCTTTTTCTTTGTTTTGTCAATTAAACCCAAGGGTGCTCTACCACTAAGCTACATTCCCATGCCCATTTATTTATTTATTTAGAGACAAGTTCTCACTAAATTGCTGAAGGTCTCACTGAATTGCTGAGGCTGACCTCAAACTTGTGATCTTCCTGTGTCAGCCTCCTGAGGTACTGGGATTACAAACATGCACGACATGAGGATATATGTTTCTGATCCATAGTTGAGGGTCTGGTAGCAGGGAGAGACAAATCTATTGTGAGATATGTTAGCCTTAATAAGAATATATTTATTGTGTTTTGGGTCTTAATTTAAACAATTGCAATTACCCCTAGTAAAAAAAATTCAGTTTACAACAAATCTAAGGTAGATGTGGTCTTGATCACCTGGCAGGAACAAATGTCTCTTATTTACAGAGAAGGAATGGAGGCATAGGGAATTTATTTACTTAAGATTTATCTCACAGGAAAATTCTTAGCTATTATGAACCTAATAATATAGCCTAAAACTAACAAAACTTGAAGATAAGCTGACCAATTCATTTTCACATTTGACAACTTTTTATATTGCTCCCATCGATGGAGATAAGAAATCATTCACAATATGATAAAATACATATTATTCTATCTACTATATATATAAAATAAGGATATAATATAATCAATGTTATAAATTATCTGATCAATAACATGTTATCAAACAAGACCACTAGCAAGCTAATGTCAACAAAGAAAACAAATGTTTACAAAAAACTTCATGTTCTAGATCTTAACATGTCTCAACAAAGTTTCAAAAAAGAGATATGTAATTTATTTATGGGGATTATTATTGTTGTAATTGTTATTTTACAGAGGAACTAAAGAGATTAAATAATACACTTAATGCAAGTACAGAGTAGAAACATAATGGTGATTTATTCTCATCCCATTGATAAATTTTTTCATGTCCTTATCCAGAAACATTCTTGCATTGTTTCTCATGCATGAGCTTTAGGAGGACACCGAATATTGAAACCATAACCGTAAACACTTGAGGCTGAACATAATGGTGGAGGAGTGTGTGTGTAATGGAGGAAAGCAGGTCAGGACATGACTACTAACAAGAGAGAGAGAGAGAGAGAGAGAGAGAGAGAGAGAGAGAGAGAGAGAGAGAGAGGAGAAAGAGGGACAGACACTGACTCTCCTCACCAAAATAAAAAACCCCAAAGCACGCCACCAATGACCCAGCTCCTCTAGTCACACCCTATCTGTCTACACCACCCAGCTAATCCCTATCAGGGGATTCATGCACTGATTAGCTTAAGGTTTTTATAGCCCAATCATTCACCTCAGCTTTCTTGCAGTGTTTCTCACACATGAGCTTTAGGAGGACACCTAATATTGAAACCATAACCATAATGAATTTATGCAGGAATAAAAAAGCAACTCCTTACCATTATAAATGTTACTCCTGGGTTTATTTTTATAGTGATCACCTTTCCCCCATATTGTTTGGGGGTTTTTGGTTCAGAGCTGAAAGTTCCTCTAAAATCCACTTATATTGTACTTTTGTCCTTGATCATTTTTATTTCACATATTCCCACAAAAAGTTACAATGACAATTCTGTAGAATTCTTCTTGAAAAATAGGAATTGCAATAAAAATGGGCAATGTGGAAAGTTTTAAAGCTGAAGCTCATTTTTGAGTTGGATCTGATTGCTTTAACCTTAAATTTTTAGGAAAAGTGAAAGTGGTTTTGGGTACATTTAGTTACTGAAGCTGTATGATTGGCAGGTGAACATCAAACATAAATGATCACATTTTTGACCTGGACATCATTCTTCTCATCTTAACTGGTATGTCAGAAGAGCACAGAAAGAAAACATCTGTAATCTAAGAAAAATGGGAAGAATGTCAGACCATCATATAAAAGAAACAAGACAACTAAAAATTGAAAAGGAAAAAATAAGAAAACTATTGGCACAGAGATTACTAGAAGTTAAAATAAACTTATTCTAAATTCCCTGTTTTGAAAAGAGTACAAATAAAAACATGTACATGTGATCAGAAAACAGATTACGCATTCAGTCTCAAAATTTAGTTCCAAGAATCAGCGACTTTACCTGGGAATACACGACTTCTTATGTCATTTGTTTGCAGGGACAATAGAAAACTTAGGACCAGCAAAAGTTCATTGCTGAGATGTCAGAGACAGAGGAAAGGTGAAGCAGGTTAGGAACCCAGATATCTGGCAGGGGAAAAGTTCAATATTTGAGATGTAGAGAGGGACTCCAGAAAATGAAGGGGTTGATGAATTAACATAGAAGAAACATCCTTCCTGCCTAATACCTAGAAACATGGCAATAGGAACACCCTCTGTTTTATCCAGAGGATACTGCATGAAATATTGTAGGCATTTAATAAAAATGTAGCAAATGAATGAACAGTTATTGGTTCTGTTGGATCCTAAGATGTTGGATCCTAAGCCAGATCCTAAGATGTTGGATCTCCAATATTAACCAAAGTCCTTATCATATCTTTGCCATATTATTATTATTATTATTTTAGTATTTATTTCATACATGCTGCTTTCCAGGCATTGGAAGAAATCCTTCCTAAGCCATGTCATTCACACCTTTTCTAGTTTGAGAACATGGTTGGGAAGACAGATTTTTCTGAGTGCAGAGGAAAGGCCAGGAGGCTTGTCCCCATGTGAGCCCACATCCCTTTGGCTGTGGTGACTCCTCTGAGGGCTGCAGTTTCCCACAGCCATCATAATCAGTTCTTGGGAAGAAACGTTGGTAAGGAGGGAATAGAGTTCAGTCAGTTGAACTTGAACTTCCCAGAAGCTCCCAGTGCCTGTGCAGAATACCATTCTCTGCCTTCTCACTGACCTGTTTTTTTATATTTGTGCTGTGGAGGTATGACAGCCTATTTTCTGTTTGCAGGAAGGAGGACGGATTTCAAAATCTGAACGCTCTAGAGACAGGTGACACCCCCCAACTGCCTTTGTAAGCAGAAAAAGATAAAGCCTTTCACAAGAAAATAGCTAAGAAATTTCCTTTTCCAAATGAAGAAAAACTGATCTGCATATATTCTTTCCCTCAGGAAAGAAGTAAGATGACTTCATTTATGTCCTGCCTCGTTCCAGAAAGGATTAAGACAACATTTTAATGGCTTTAAAAGGATCTTTTCTGCCATGCTTTTAGTATTAGCTATTGGAAACTTTCTTGGTCAATATTAACCAATGTTCCTTTCCTACAGCCAGTTTTGCCAGCATCTGAAGTCATGCATGAAGGTGTCTCTGAGAATGAGAACCTGGGCTTCCACATTCTGAGGAGAGGGGAAGTAAAATTGAGTGGGGAGTCTAAATAACATAGTTTTAAGTGTGAAAAGTCACAGTTCTCATCTTGACATTATTAGGATAATACTAATAAGACTCTTACAAAGTGTCTGGTAATTTACATCTGAGCGAAAATACCAAATAGATTTAACAAATTCTCCGAGTCACACAGTTGACATGGGAACCACAAATGGAGTAAAATATTTGAAAATATTGCATGTGTCTATGATAGTACGAAATAGTTTGTCTAGTATATCTGCAAACACCTATTCATTCTGACACTACTGGTTTTATACAAATGTATATAACCCATGCATTCCCTGAAAATTATTGAAAACTGTCGCGAGCAGTATATAAATCATTGCTTCGAACTATGTACACCCTGGACAGGAAGAAGCGGCATCTGGGAACCCTATGTTGGGATACTGCCAGGGGAATCCCATTTGCAAGATTGCTCTTGTTGATAGGGAAGATTCCTGCTTGTCATGGAATTCACTAGTTCAAAAGCCTTGATTTCAAATCCCAGATGCCTGGAGGTAGAAGAAAGTAGAAGGGATGGTGTAAGCTGCTAAGCTCTCCCCCTCCTCCAGCTGATTTTCTCAACCTTCGTGAAGTTTTTCACACTCAAAACCTTTAATGCTTACACCTACATGATAAACACACATGCTGTCCTTCCTTTGTTAGATCCAGTCACCATCAGAGCTTGGCGCACCCACCGGATCCTGCTGCTGTTCCATTTTCGTGTCTTTTGTCTTTATGTCTTAATATTTCTTTTGACTTTCATTTTCTCAAGTCCCTCACAGCCTGTGTTTAGTTAACGGTTCACCTGCTGCACAGGACGCAGTGGACAGCAAACAAACATTTCAAAGTTAATTTAAGTTCAAGTTGTGACAGCTCGAAACTTTATATTCCTTTTCTGCCACTAGTTTAATACATAGATTAAAAGATCATCTATTTTTCAAAATTTGTTCTTTTTAGTTATACATGAAGGTAGAATGTATTTTGACATATTATACGTACATGGAGTATATCTTCCCATTTTTGTGGTTGTATATGATGTGGAGTTACACTGGTCGTGCATTCATATATGAACATATGAAAGTTATGTACGATTCATTCTACTGTCTATCCCATTCCCACCCCCTCCCTTCCCCCTACTCCCCCCATCCCATCCAGGGAGCCTCCCCTCCCATACCCCCTAATTGTGAGTCAACATCCTTATATCAAAGAGAACATTCAGCCTTTTTTTGGGGGGGGGGATTGGTTTATGTCGCTTAGCATGATAGCCTCCATTTCCATCCATTTACTGGCAAGTGCCATAATTTCATTCTTCTTCATGGCTAAGCAATACTCCATTGTGAAAAGATCATCTATTTTTTTTTATGTTTGAATTTATAGAAAACAAGTAATGGCACTGTGCGAATTATAATGAGTTCCCCCAAAGCTTACTACTAATGAGATGTTCACACAAATATTCATAAAGCATAAAACTGTCTATAGTCAAGCTATGACCAACAAGAACAGGGAAAAATGAGGTTAAGGGTCCTACAAGAAGTTAGTGTTTTCTGAAGTCTGAAGGATATCTAGATGCGGGCTGTGCAGAGAGGACATCAGTTTAATGGCAGATGAAGGGCGGAAGGACGGAGAATCCCTGGAAAAGAGCAGTATCTTCCAGAGGCACAGACAGATCCGCCTACTCTAGAGTCTCCACGCAGGAGGTGGGAGGGAGGAAACATTTAGAAGCATGTGCTAAGCTTAAACCAGTTACGATTTTTATTTTTAGAAACAGTGTGTGGGGGGTGGGTACACATTTACTTAATTAAGACAGTATTTGGGAAAAAATGCATCTAACCGCATTATTCAGGGTAGATTGGACCAGGTTGGGAAGAGAAGCAGAGAGAGGAATGTGGATGCTGGGGGAGATGGCAGGGAACAGCAGTGGTCTGAGGGCACACAGGGGTCCTTGAAACAGAGAACGAGCAATGGGGGACATGATGTACAGAGAAGCGACAGTGCTGGGTGATGCGGCAGGTGTGCTCAGAGCCTCTGTGCTGTGCGTCTGCTGTCATTTTGCTTATAGTCTTCAAGGGCTTCTTATCACCAGAATAATGCAGACCATTGAGCACCATACAGTAGTGACGATTTACGCTACCAACTTGAATTAACCATAATCAACACGGTAACCATTGTATCTACCTTAACTAAATCTTTATTCAGACAAATTTCCTTTTGTTAAGAATATGTCATTGTCATGCTGATGAGGAATAATTATGGCAAAAAGTGTTTTGTTTTCACCAGCAGACAAATGCTTCTGGAAATTTGTTTTAAGAAATGAAAGATTCACGTAGACATGTGTCTATTACAGCCAGAGAACATCTGTTCCAGTTTAGAAAATGAAAGACGACAACGTCCAGGAACGCCAACATCTCATTTCCCGAGAAACCAAGCCTCTGACCAAGGCTGACTTTTGATTCTAAAAATGAGGAATGTCACAGAATGTCGATTTTGAATTTAAAAAAATTGCATTTGCTTAGATTAGCAAATGACACCAAACAAATGATTTTGGCACGTTCCTACGTGCTAGAACCGTCTATCTATACATTTCAGCTTTATGGAAAAAGCATCTCCATTGTAAACATACTGGAAATGCTTGTATTAAGCTATCTGTCCATGCACTTCAATGAATGCAGTTATTTTTTAACATGATCCATTGGGAACAATGTTAAACATTCATCATAGCTCTGTGCCAAGAGATATGTTAAATATATAAATAACTCTTAGACAAAAAATGAGATGAAAGGAAAAGAGTCTAGTAATACTGAATTTAGGTTCAAGTGGCCATAGGTATTTTTGTTGAAATATGTATTGGCTTTAGATTCTAATCTAATCATTTTATTTACCTTTGTCCTATAGTTGGGTTATTTCCTCCATCTTTTTATTGCCTGTTGCTTGATTTCCAACCTGTGGAGCACTGATGCTGAGAAGGGCAACAGTTTATTATAGGGATGCCTCACATCTGCAAGTTCATCAAGCCCTTTCTGCATACTGAAGAAGCATGTTTATTCCTGGGGTGATTAATGAGGTGACTTGGATTCCAGAGATTGGAATGGGAAGAAGAAAGTCAGCCCCTTTTTACACAGTGAAAAGCAGGAAAGCTAATTCCTCAAATCAGGGGATGCTGTGCTAACAATATGTACACACTGAGCTCACAATTATTTCTAAAGGGAAAAAGTACTCTGAATTTATGAAAAATGTGAGAGCCAAGGTTTACTGGACAAAATCCAGATTTGTTGCTGTGGTAGCAATATTGCCCTGATTAATGTTTCCAGTATCCTTCTTTTTATTCTTCTAGGCATCCCTCACAGTTGTGGCAATTGAGCAACACTGCTTGGTTTTTGCTGCCTTGGGGATTTATTTTTCCTGCTAATTCCATCATCCTGGAATGCTATAATTTCCTTTACAGATGTTCAATCCACCATTGATTATATTATTGAAATGTCCTTTTGCTTCCCCAGGTAAAATCCCTTCTTTTTATTTCTGTGGAGGACATTGTGCATGAATATCCCAAGTAAAAGTGGCTCAGGTAGACGGAGCAGGCACCTCACTCCAATGGTATAAGGGTGTTCAACATCAAAGTTGTTCTTGACAAAAATCAGTTCAAGTGGCCCTTAGGATAAAAAGCAAACTGAGTTTTTTTTTTGATACCCAAGAGTTCAAGAGCAAATCCATGACCCTCTAATTGTTGCAAGTGTCCCTGAAGAAGGCCATATCATGTAGTAAGAAAGAGCACAGGCTTTGGATTCAGATTCTGCTTCAACCACTCACTAGCTCATTGATCTAGTGCATTAACCTCTGTAAGTCACACTTTTTTCCCCCTGTATAAGTGAAGGAAATGAAAATAATAGTACCTCTTTCAGTGAATTATTGTGAAGGACAATAATTATTAGATCTAATTATTTCACCATGCTATTCAAATTTTCTATATCCTTGCTGATTTGAATGTCTCAGGATTTGTGAACAAATGGGAGATGTGCATTAAATGTTCTCCTTCTGCTCTGTAAATTCTTCCTTCATAAATGATTATATTATTAAGTTCACATAAATTTAAAAATGTAAAATTTTTTGTCTATCTAACTGTAAGTTTTCCTTGGCCATTTTTTTTTCTTGGTACTGGGAATTGAACCCTGGGGTCCTTAACCACTAAACCACATCACAGCCCTTTTTATCTTTTATTTTGAGATAGGGTCTCAATAAGTTGCTGAGGTTGACCTTGAACTTGCAATCCTCCTGTCTCAGCTTCTCCAGTGGGTGGCATTACAAGCATGCACCACTACATCACTTTGCCCTTAGTTTTTAAGTGTATTCTACACAATGTGCCTAGGTTGTATTTATTGTGCTCATAGTTTGTGATGTTTATTAAAGCTTTGGCTTGATCATGTTTTTTTTTTGCACATCATTATACCTCCAAAATTTCTGTTTATTATATTTGAAAATTAAGCAAAAATAAGAGATAAATAGGATATCGAGATAATGGAGTTCTCCGAAGAAAATATTAATAAAATATTCATATGTATCTAAAACTACATGACAAGATTGAGAAATTTGAGAGGATTGAAAAGTACTTTAAAATGTTGGAATTTCAAGACCTAAAAAGTACAATAAGTTAGCCGGGCGCGGTGGCGCACGCCTGTAATCCCAGCACTTTGGGAGGATGAGGCAGGAGGATCATGAGTTCAAAGCCAGCCTCAGCAATGGCGAGGCACTTAGCAACTCAGTGAGACCCTGTCTCTAATAAAATACAAAAAAGGGCTGGGGATGTGACCCAGTGGTCGCCCCTAAGTTCAATCCCCGGTACCACACACACACACACACACAAAAAAAAAGTACAATAAGTGAAATTAAGTGTGGGTTACTGATTAACCCTAATTAAGGTGAGAAACAGATAGTAAGTCACTGAGAGATCAGGACCTGCAAACACAAAGGATTTAAGAAACACAGGCAACCAAGTGAACAGGACTAACATGTAGACTCCAAATCCCAGAGCAGAGGGTGCGGAGCTCCCTTAATTCTTCCTTCTTACAGAGGGTCAATGGCCTTCTCCCACCCTGACCTGTCTTCAAATCCAGTTTTAACCTTCCCAGCCTTAGGACCTGCTGAAGTCCGTCTCTGCTCTTTAGCCATCTCTGCTGGACCACATCTGGGTTCATTTCTCTATGGTACTTTTTCCTCTTCACCATAATTCTGTAATTTTTTTTCTCTCATTAACTCTTTGATACATTTAAGCATTTTTTACACTGCTCTTTTTCATATGTGCTTGTTAACCAAAATTTACAGCCCTTTTTCTGGAAATACAACCACTTATGATTGATTTTTAATGTAGTTGGAAATTTTTCTCTAAAATAAATTTTGAAGAGATAACAGGGGTGGTATATATTCTAGCACACAGAGACTCTCCATTAAAATCTACAGCCTCTTTGTGCCTCTGGCCTGGATTCCTAAGGTCATTTTTGTTCTTATTTAAGATATTTCTCTTTCTTTAGACCACCTTGGTTGCCTTTTCTTCCTTTCAGGTTTGCTAAATGTAAAAATAAAATGTCAGTTATATGATCATTACTTAAGTAAAAGGTATTTTAAGGCTTTTAGCCTAAATTACTTAAAATTTAAATATTGAGTAAAATAAGGTATCCTGTATATCTGACATTTAGATTGAAATTAGGAAAGGAAAATTAGAGCCTATGCTATAACATTAAGGGGTATAAGAAAATTCCATAGTATTTTGCCCCTGTGACCTGCCTAGTTTGTTGAATGTGTCACTTTTACATCTTACAGCACATGCAGGATAGTTTCAGATCAAAAATATTTCCTGCTGTTTACTGATGTCTCTATCCACACTTCTGGTTGGACTTCATACAGGAAAAATCTTGGACTAACTATGGCCTTTGGGAGAAAAAAGGAGTCAAACATGTGGGCTTAGCTTTCCATTCTAATTCTAGAATTTGAGTTCCTGTTTCTCAAGAAATGATTCATATTTACAGTCAATTGTTTCACAAGCCCAGTATTTTTGGAAGCTTGACTTTAACTGAAGGTTAAAATATGGAAAAGAAATTCACTTTGAAGATGAGGACATTGAAAGACATGAAAAAGATACAAAAAACTCAAGGAAAGTTTGAGTTGGCATTTTATTTTTACCGATACTTATAGTCATATCTGTTTTATAACTATCTACAGAAGATATATTATTGATTGTTGAAAGACTGTCAGCGATCTTGAATTATGTTAAAATTTTTCTAAATGTAATGTTGTCAGGAAAGTGAATTTTCTACCAAAAAAGGCTAAATTTAGGCAAGCATGGGTTTTTTTATCCAGTTCTTGACAACGGATGACGTCTTTTAAGTATATCTTATTATCCAAGTGCATTTTTTCTTGTATATTTTAATAGCTTAGTAGTTCAAATCTTTTTTTTTTTTTCTTTTGGTACTACAAATTGAACCCAGGGGTGCTTTACCACTCAGCTATATCCTTGGTCCTTTTTATTTTGAAACTGGAAAATGACTCGGTCTTGTTAGTTGCTTAGGGCCTGGCTAAGTTGCTGAGGCTGACCTTGAACTCCTGATCCTTCTGCCTCTGTCTCCAGAGTCCCTGGGATTATAGGTGTGCTCCGGTATGCCTGGGAGTAGTTCAAATCTTCATGTCTCTTGTCTGATTCTGTGAATAATTTTCTTATGAAAAGTTTGACTGTGCATTTGGCTATGATTTGTACACTAATGGTTAAAAAGAATTAATGAGCATTTCTCGGGATCTGTTGGCTTTGGACTATACATACCATATGCTACTATGTAGTCCTCATCTGTGTCCCTATGGGGTCCTCACCAAGGGCCTGGGCAATCAGTGGTGGGAGTCTCTGGGGGTCTCAAATGTGATCAGGTGGAGTCCTTCTTTTATTCTCCGCTGGCCTCCTTTTCTGCTATCCACAAACCACCCTGAGTGCAAGGTGTGACTTATCCATGTCATGGGAGCTTTTATCTTCCCTTAGAAATTTCCTTTATAAAGATTTCAGAGTTTTGGAATCTTCTAAAGCACAAAAACTTTAGCGTCATACATAAAGATGCATGCTTTCAAATATCAGCACTTTGTTGAAGTCAAGCTGCTTCTTGAAAAAAATAAGAAACAAAACAAAACATTCTCCCTAATTCAGCATTAGACTCGGTCCAGAAGAGCTCACTTCTTCCTCAATCTGTGTCTCATAAAGTCCCAAATGATCACAACTTTGGCAAATTCTTTTAAAACACTGGCATCTCCTACTGCTCAAAACCGAATCCATGGGATGGAGTAAGGAACTCTTCTTTCATTATTATCTTGAACCATTCATCCTGCCTCACTTGGCAGGTGGGAAACAAAATCAAAAGCAAATACACAAATCGAACAAGAAAATACATTTAAAAACAAAACAAAACAAAACAAAATCAAAAGAAAATTGATGTGGATTCTGGCAAGCCCCTTTTGTGTGAGTGCCCATCAACCTGTTTAAAGAGCTGCTTGGAAAATGGAAAATGAGACTACACCCCGCCCCTCCCCCATCAGACAGATGCTGCCACTCTTTGAACTTAAATTCAAACATTTACAGAACCGTGAAAACTTCCCTGCATTTACCTTATCTTCAAGGAGAAGAAAAGCAATGATTTTCCACTTGTGTCAGTAACCAACTGTTTACTGGGAACTCAGCATTCTGGTCAGATATTTGAGTAAGAAACATCAGTGTCTATGGGAGGAGCATAGAGCTGGGTGGTGTGTGAGCTAGTCAAATTGTGTGCTCTAATTATTTGAGCCTCAGTATTTTCATATGAGAAAGTTTGAATTGGGGTCGGATAGCTTTTATATTCAATTTTATTTTAAATTAAAAATATATCCAATCAGGGAGGGTTCTGTTACCTCTTGGATGACTTTCATGATTTGAGTCATCTACCTATGTCCGAAATGTTTCCAATCTTCTTTCTTTCTTTCTTTCTTTCTTTTTTTTTTTTTTTTTTGTCATTCTCATAAAACTGGAGAGACAGAATGTATTCAGCAATTCATCATATAGGAATACATGTTCTCTTCTGTGTGTGCATGTGTGTGTGTGTGTAGCATGAAGGCATGTGTGTGTACATGTATGCATATGTCTCCTGATCAAACAACTACAGAAAGAGTAAGTAATTTGTACTGAAAGAAAAAAAAAATGGAGCCAGGCATGGTGCTACACACCTGCAATCCCAGTGATATGGAGGATCACAAGTTTGAGGCCAGCTTCAGCAACTTAGTAAAACCCTGTCTCAAAATAAAAAATAAGGTTTGGGGATGAAGGTCAGTGATAAAGTGCAACTGGATTCTATCCTTGGCTCAAAAAAAAAAAAAAAAAAAAAAAAAAAAAAAAAAAAAAAGGAAATACAAACTGAAGTATGTCAAGGAAAAAGAACATCCCAAAGTGGATAGTCCTTGCAAGAGGGATTTTGGAATGAATGAGGGAAGCAGCCTCGGTAATCTTTTGTCATCATTGAGAGCTGGGATTTTGTTGAGTCCCAGGGAGCTAAACTTACCCTCAGGGCATTTCTAAAGCCTACTTCTATTAATACTTTATATACTTTTGTGAGGCAGTGAAATTGGGTCTACTTAGGGAAAGAGGAAAACTTAGCAAATTATATTTCTGCAATGCTTCATGAAAGGACAAGAGCCTTAAAGAGGCAGAGACATTTTCATCTCATTCACCCAGCTCACTTAGAGGTTTCCGAGTAAACAGCCTTGTTTGGTTTTTTAAAACCATGGAGTGTAGTTTTCACCCTCTTTTTTCCGCCCTTGTTCCATTCTTACTGTCTCCTCCCCTTCACCTTTCATTCTCTTTTTTTCTCTTTTTGGTTCTAATTAAATTAGGCCACATTTTTAGATAACAAAAATATTTTTGATCTCATGTTGATATCAGACCAAGTTACCCAGAGAATTCGTGGTACTTATATGCTTGCCTCTCCATTACTTTGTGTCTCCTTTATAATCTCTTTGCTTTTAACTCATTATGCTTTTCTTTGTGAAATTGCTCTTTATTATGATATTATTAGTGAAAACAACAAGTTTACAGCATCATTGTGGAAGATAATTTTTAAAAGTATTACACAATAAATTTTTATATGGAATATGTATAAATGGTAATACATTTAAAAAATGTTTTTAATTGTCAATGTACCTTTATTTTACTTTTATGTGGTGCTGAGAATCAAACCCAGTGCCTCACACATGCTAGGCAAGTGCTCTACCACCACTAAACTACAACCCCAGCCCAGTAGTAGATTTTTTTTTATTCGAAGTTGTCATATATGACAGTAGAATGCATTTTGAAGGTATCTTGGAAATATTTTTATAATCTAAGTTTATCATTTTAAAATTTCCTTTTAGAGGTTAGGTTTTAAATAAACCTTACGGACTTGTTATACAGAACGAATATCAGAAATATTTGATAAAAATACCAGTTTTGGAGATTTAATCAGTTCTTATTAAGCCATTTCATCCATTTTCATGCCTTAACCGCACATTTCATGCTTCTGTTTTGTGTGCAAAGAAAAAAAAAATGCCTCCCAAGTATTGAGATTTCTTCAAGATGTTTGTTGATTTGATCCCTGTTAGAGTCTAATCAGATTTGCTACATTCAAAAACTATATTCCTAACTGTGAACTACAAATTTCCTTCGTAAATTTATGACTGACCACTTTCCCTCAACTTGTGGCTTGGTCCCCATCTTTGGCTATGATTTTATAAAGTTAGTTATTTTGATTCTTGATGATGTCTGTTAAACTAATTCCCTATTCCATGGTTTTCTTACTCCACCCATCCTTCCTTCTGGAAAAAATGCCACACTGGGAAGCAGCTTCCTTTCCCTGTGGTAGATCCGGAGTATCACACACAGTGTAACTTAGGTTGTCCTCTTTCCATAGTGACAGGCTTTGTTTTCTGACACTACCCTACATGCTTGTCCTAGCAGTGAGTTAATAAGAGCTGTGATGGTTGTGAGAGAGAAAAACCATGCTGAATTGGGATAAACCCCAAAGGGTGTTTATTAGCTGATTTTACAACATGTCTCACCAGCAGAATTGTATCAAGGTGCTCAGGAATCTGTCACCTGGAAGCTCCTGGAAGCTATTTCTCTCCACTTCTTAGTTTTATTCTTCTGTGTTATTTTAACCCTTCAATAGATTCTGTTGGTGACTCCAAATACCTCTTGGCGTCCATCCTCAGAGCCTGGAACACCAAGAAGAATGGTTCCATCTGTAGTCAACCATTCTAGCAAGTTTCCCATATGCTTTCATATAGGCCTGTGGGCTGCCAAAGCTTCTTGTTTGACAAGTGAGTATAGTAAATTAATTAGTCAGTTCTGTGACCAGTATTAACCTTGGAGAATGAAGATACAGTGAATCCCACTTACCATTCCCCCGAGGACTAAGAGTCCAGGAAGGGTATGTTTACAAGGAAAAATTGACTATTGATATAAGAGAAAAAAAAGTGGGGGATATATATATGATCATTAAGAAAGCTTTCATTGTGGATATCTTCCTACTAAAACTCTTTGAATGTACCACATCCTTTGGGATAAAATTTTATTTCTATATTTGGGCATTCAAGGTGCTCAATTTTACCTCCTGAAACTTTGGTCCAATGACTCACCTTATCATTAGTTCCTTGTAAACTAGATGGATGCTTTCATTTTGACCTTTCTCATGTCTCCCTCTTGCAAAATCGTTATGAGTACTACAATCAATCTCTCAATTACCTTCTTAAATTCCACCATTTCCAGAATATTTTTACTGACCATCCCAGCCCATGAATATCTATTTTGAAGTTGCACTACAAATAATTTTATTATTCTCAAAACTTTATTTTTTATTTGTTTATATTTTTGTGCACATAGTTTTAGGTCTCACAAACTGCCACATCTTACTTGTATTATAGATATCACTCCTTTGAAAAAATCCACAATGGCAAAAAGTTATTATGAATTAGTAAACGTGAATAAATTTAGTATTTTTAAGTACTTTGAAAAGCATTATGTACATATATGTACCCAATCTTTGTTGTGAAAGGCTGTGCGTAAAATATTTCTACCCTTCTCACGTATACTTAGTGTTTCTAGGTTAAAGTGGGGGACAGTTTATAATTTTTCATCTTTCTTGATATATCTGCTTTTATAATACCAGTATTTATGTGTCTGTATCTTATAACCTTGGATACATGATGAGAAACTTGTTTTTATTATGATTTCAATTTTTTAACTATGGTTTCTTAATATAGTCAGATAAAATAATTACTGGCAAATTAACAGCTTCCCTCTCTGCTTTGATCTCTTTTCTTTACTCCGTTGTTATTCATAACACATCCTGAGTTTTCAGCTTTATTTTAGCATTGGGGGGTATAAATCAACATATAAAATTGTAAATTGGGAATAAATGAGTTTATTGCTAATGTGTCTGTTCATATTTTGATTTCTATAAGCGATTCTGTTATATAGTAAATCATGTCCGCTCCGAATTTGTACGTGGAAACCCTAACCCCCAGTAGGGATATAGTTGTTGATAATCTTCAGAGGGGCGGCTAAGGTGAAATGAGCCCTCTTGGGAGGGGCCCTACTCTGGCAGGTCTGGTGCCCTCTTAGAAGAGGGCAGGAGTGTACAGGACAGAGAAAAAGCCAGACAAGCTCACCGTGGGAAGGCTCCATCTGCATTATAGCAGCCCCAGCAGACTAATACAGAACAATCAGCACCACAGTGGAGAACTTGTCTGACCTAATTTTCAAAACTTTATTTCGTTAAACATGCTTTTTAAAAAAAAATTCAAAAAAACAATTACTTGAGTTGAAACTTAAGGTGCAGCCCATTTCAAGTGTGGTTCCAATGTTGTCATTTATTACTAAACCTGAGTTCCAATACAGAAGGTTAATGAACTCACCCACTCATTCAGATTTCCAAGGTTTGAACTTTGTAAATGGTGATGACGCATGTAAAAGCTACCTCTTGTTTTCTAAGAACCAACTTGGAAACCACAAAACTGTTGTAGATATTAGTTCTGGTATAACAATATATACTGTCTCGTGGGGTGGAATTGTGCTGGGAAAATTCACATGTTAAAGAAGTCATATCCAACGATCGATTCTGATAAACCAACAGGAAAGAAGGAAGAAAGATTTTTGAGGTTAGATGTTCCTTATTTCTCTTCCTCCCCACCCTCTGATTTGCCATACAATACTTAATGAATTGGCCAAAGCCTCTGCTGTTCAGCGATGTGCTAATGTGATTGCTTTCAGAACAGATTCTTGGATCTTCTGGGATTTTCAGAAGTGCTTTGTTGTCATCAGAGGGATCATAAATATATTCCATGTAATTAAATAAAGACACAATTGGACGGAGACATAGACTTGTGCTTGGCTACTCATGGTGTTATCAAAGAATTGGCCTATACGCCAAAGAACAATTCCATTTAGTCATGTAAGTTTAAAAAGGACAAACTAGTGAACAATGTCTGTTATTTTACATGATGACACAACTACCAAGCTAGTAACTGCTTGGTTGAATGGTTGTATTTATCTTCTTTTTATAATTCAGTTATATGTTTTGAGCTATTATAACTTTCATTGCCTGATTATGATTTGGGCTCAGATTTGGAAGAAATGTTCAAGGAAGCCTGCGAAGTTATGGAGACATTAGCATTTTAAGAATATTTATAACAGTTTGGAATGAATGAAGAGCCATACTCAGCCAAACAAAAGTGTCACTGCAAACACTTTTATAATAATAAGAGCTAAGTCCTATGCCAGAGGCTGCATTAAATGATTAATACATATTTATCACTTTCAATCCTACAGAGAAACCTGTGAAGTACTACTTTATATATGAGTAGAAGTCATAAAGGTTAAGTAATTTCAAGCAGAATACACAACTACCATGCAATTTGAACCCAGTCACTCAAGTCTAAAATTCGTAATTTAAATTGCAAAAACTACACAGCCTTTCTGTGTACAGTTGTGAATACATATTGGGGAATTTATTCACTAATACATTTAAAACACTTGCATGCCTGTAATCCCAGCAGCTTTGGAGGCTGAAGCAGAAGGATACTGAGTTCAAAGCCAGCTTCAGCAATATCGAGGTGCTATGCAACTCAGTGAGACCTTGTGTCTAAATAAAATATAAAATAGAGCTGGGGATGTGGCTCAGTGGTTGAGTGCCCCTGAGTTAATCCCCAGTACCAAAAAGAAAAACAAATTGCAGATCTGACTATAGATTTCGTGAGGATATGGCTTTTTTTAAAGTATGTAATTTTATGGATAAGTTTAGTAAGTTGAATTCTTATTTTGCTATGGTTAATAAAGTCATGAACAGCTGGAGAGTAAAGTCTGATCTTTATTATTCTAAGATTTTATTTATTTTTAATGAAAGTCAGCAAAATAATTGCATGGCCTTTCTTATTTGAAGAAGATGTGATTCTTTTCCATTCACTTAAGCCTTTTTGTAATTCTTTTTGATAAGGTAAGTGTTAATTTTTTTTGCAAGTAAGGGAAGACTCACATTTTAAGTGACACACTTCAGATCATATGATGAATAAGTTGTTGAATGGAAAAAAAATTCCCCTTGTCTTTATCATTAAACTTCCTTTGTTCTTGAAAAGTGATATACCATTGCTCTGTAGTATAATTTAAGGTCTGGTATAGTGATGCCACCTGCCTAACTCTTCTTGCTAAGGATTGCTTTAGCTATTCTTGGTCTCTTATTTTTCCAGATGAATTTCATGACTGCTTCTATTTCTATGAGGAATGTCATTGGGATTTTGATTGGAATTGCATTGAATCTGTATGTACAGTGCTTTTGGTAGTTTGGTCATTTTGACAATATTAATTCTGCCTATCTGAAAACAAAGTAGATCTTTCCATCTTCTAAGGCCTTCTATAATTTCTTTCTTTAGTGTTCTGTAGTTTTCATCATAGAGGTCTTTCACGTCTTTCGTTAAGTTGATTCCCAATATATATATATATATATATATATTTGATGCTCTTGTAAATGGGGTAGTTTTCCTTGTTTCCCTTTCAGAGGATTTGTCACTGATATATAGAAATGCCTTTGATTTATGGGTGTTGATTTTGTATCCTGCTACTTTGCTGAATTCATTTATGAGTTCTAGAAGTTTTCTGGTGGAATTTTTTGGGTCTTCTAGGTATAGAATCATATCATCAGCAAATAGTGATAATTTGAGTTCTATTTTTCCTATCTTTATCCCTTTAGTTTCTTTCATCTGTCTTATTGCTTTGACCAGTGTTTCAAGAACTATGTTAAACAGAAGTGGTGAAAGAGGTCATCCCTGTATTGTTCCAGTTTTTAGAGGGAATGCTTTTAATTTTTCTCTATTTAGAATAATGTTGGCCTGGAGCTTAGCATAGGTAGCTTTTACAATGCCTTAAATTATACTACAAAGCAATAGTAACAAAAACAGCATTGTATTGGCACCAAAATAGACTAGTAGAGCAATGGTACAGAACAGAGGACTCAGAGACTAACACATATAATTTCAGTTATCCTATATTAGACAAAGACACCAAAAATGTATATTGGAGAAAAGATAGCCACTAGAAATCCATATGCAACAAAATATAATTAAACCCCTATCTCTCACCATGCATAAAACTCAAATCAAAGTGGATCCAGGACCTAGAAATTAGACCAGAGATAATACACCTATTAGAAGGAAAAGTAAGCCCTAATCTCCAACATGTTGGATTAGGCCCCAACTTCCTTAATAAGACTCTTGTAGCATAAGAATTAATATCAAGAATCAATAAATGGGATAGATTCAAACTACAAAGCTTCTTCTCAGCAAAAGAAAGAATCAGTGAGGTGAATAGAGAGCCTACTAATTGGGAACAAAGTTTTACCACATGCACATCAGATAGAACACTAATCTCTGGAATATAAAAAGAACTCAAAAATCTTAACACCAAAAAAACAAATAACCCAACCAATAAATGGGCCAAGGAACTGAACAGACACTTCTCAGAAGAAGATACACAATCAATCAACAAATACATAAAAACATGTTCAACATCTCTGGCTATTAGAGAAATGCAAATCAAAACCATTCTAAGATTTCATTTCATACCAATCAGAATAGCAGCTATTAAGAGCACAAACAACAAGAGATGTTGGTGAGGATGTGGAGAAAAAGGCACACTCATACATTGCTGGTGGGACTGCAAAATGGTGCAGCCAATCTGGAAAGCAGTATGGAAAACTTGGAATGGAACCACCATTTGACCCAGCTATCCCACTCCTTGGTCTATAACCAAAGGACTTAAAAACAGCATAGTACAGGGACACAGCCACATCAATGTTTATAGCAGCACAATTCACAATAGCTAAACTGTGGAATCAACCTAGATGCCCTTCAGTAGATGAATGGATAAAGAAAATGTGGTATATATACACAATGGAATAAAAGAGACTAAAATCATGGAATTCACAGGTAAATGGATGAAGTTGGAGAATATAATGCTAAGTGAAGTTAGCCAATCCCAAAAATCCAAATGTCAAATGTTTTCTCTGATACAAGGAGGCTGATTCACAGTGGTGTTGGGATGGGGAGCATAGGAGGATTAGAGGAACACTAGAATGACCAGTGGGGAGGGAGAGGGAAGGAGGGGGCAAAAGGGTAAAAAAAAAAAAAAAAAAGATGGTAAAATGAGATGGATATCATTACCCTAAGTGCATGTGTGAAGACACAAATGGTGTGAATGTACTTTGTATACAACTAGAGATATCTAAAAATGTGCTCTATAAGTGTAATATGAAATGCAATGCATTCTGCTGTCATGTATACCAACTTAAAATAAAGTTAGTAAATAAAAGAAAAGAAAAGTGATATATCTACGTTCCTTAAAGAATTTTTTAATAGTCCTAGCTCTTATAAAATGATATTTCCCAACATGAAGAATCTATTTAAATAATTAATATGCTTACGTGGTAAACTGATTTAGTAAACATATAGAAACACACATAGAGCTGGATGCTGAGACACGTGCCTGTAATCCCAGCAGCTCAGGAAGTGGAAGCAGGAGGATCACAAGTTCAAGGCCAACCTCAGCAACATAGCAAGGCCCTAAGGAACCTAAGGAGAACTGCTTCAAAATAAAAAGTAAAAAGGGATGTGGATGTAGCTTAGTGGTTAAGTGCCTCTGTGTTCAGTCCCTAATACACACACACACACACACCCCACCATGTTTTGAAGGTTCTCTCCCTCTCTTTAGATAGATTTTTTTTTTTTTTTGTATCAGGGATTTAACCCAAGGGCTCTTAACCACTGAGCTACACCCCTAGCCCTTTTTTGAATTTTATTTAGAGACAGGGTCTCACTGAGTTGCTAAGTCTCTCGCTAAATTACTGAGGCTGGCTTTGAACTCACGATCCTTCTGCCTCAGCTTCCTGAGTCGCTGAGATGATAGGCATGCACCACCACACCCAGCTGATAAGTAGATATTTGAATAGACAGACTGATAGATAGACAGAAGACAGAGACAGCAGTCATAGAAGATCACAGTTGTTTAGGCATTTGAACTTGCAGTTATTTCAATGGTAAACCCACTGGAATCATATTATGTTCTAGATTCATTTAGTTACTTTTAGCAGTGTTTGGCCTTTGGTGGATTGTTTCCTTTCTCATCTTTCCTTCTTGGTTGCACCAAGTTCAAAAATTGTCCCAAGAAATCAAATGAAGTATAGTGTCATTTTTATTGCTGGTAGAGTTGTGAGCATGGTCGGGGACCTGAGATCAAAACAGAGTCTCCTTGTGCTTAAAGACAACAAATCATAGAGTGGGGTTTACTCACCTCCTCTGTATGTGTCAAAGCTGGGTGAGGTAAGGCAGAAACCCCGAGGTACGTTTGGTCTTCCCCTGGCATGTAGACTGTAATTTAGGGTCCCCTTTGCTTTGGTCCTGGAAGGTCATGAGAAAGACAGAGGTTGATCAGCACGACTTCTGCAGAACTCAGTGGTGAAGCAAGCCGATTATTATTCATCTCTTTGGGGAGGAACAACTAAGATTTACCATGAATATTGACACTTCTTCCTCAGAATGTGGAATTATTGGCAGATGCTCCCTTTTGGGGGCTACAGTAGAAATACAGTAAGATCTGGGTTCTCCTCTGACCATAAAGTTAATCTGTTTTAACATACAGTGTGAGCTCCAAAGCCCCTCCCTATGCTGTTTTCCACATCATATTATGCTGAAGCATGCTCTTTCAAAGAGCTTACTAGAGATTGTGTAGATGACCCATGACAGCGTAAATATCAGGCGATATAATCTAATAATGCCAAAACCAATATGGGACCCTTCCCTTATTAAATTTCTGACTATAAAGCCAACAAATAAAATACTCTTGAATCATAGTTGAAATATTAACTATTCAAATCCTTTATACCACTCATGCTCTAGTATTCTTACATGGTAAGATTATTCTCAACATTATTGGCCTGACATCTTGAGGCTGTTTCTTTCAGTGTCTGTTCATGACAATAAACAAGTGCAAGCCCAACATGAGTATCTCCTCTGTAAGCACAAGGACACTTTCAGGGGACAGTCAACTACAACAGGTTGGCAAGAAAGGGGTGGTGTCCATCCTCTCTCCATCTCTTACTCCCTGGACAGCTGATGGCTGACTACTTGGACCAAGTACCTCTGCCACATTTGTATCTATAAGGAGGCTGGCTCTTCACCAGCTTTAGTAATTTCTGCATTTCTTCTTCATTTAAACAAGGAATGCATTTATATTAAAATCACATGAGGAATTTCTAAAATACACATGCCCATGTCTCACTTCAGACTAATTGAATCAAAGTTTCTGGGGTGGGACACAGACATCAGTATATTTTAAAGTTCTCCAAGTTAAAATCCACTGAGACCATGGCAGATTAAAACTCCACAATAGGATCTCTGTTCCTAATTTCAGAAAGTGGGCCAATGTTTCCATTCATTATTGGCCAATTTACAGTGTTTCCTCAAGCATATTAAGTGCCGCGTCTCCCTGTGTCTAAATGGTAACAGTACATTCACACGACTGCAGAACATGCCAGTTCCCAGATATGTTGTAAAGGAACCTTCCTTATATCATGTCATGCTTTGCATATCTACAAGTCTTAGTTTTAATTTCAGATAATTTCCCACACTGGTAGGTTGCTTATGTATGGACCAAATTTCTCATCTGAACATCAGATAAAGCCCACTCTGCATCTTTACAGTCTCACACATAATCCAGTGCCAGGAACCCCTGTCTAAGCCCCCACTGAATCCCAGAGGTTTTAAGATAGAGCCTGTTCTACACCCTTTTGCATGCTTCTGCCTCTGCATTCTGGAAATCTTGAGGAATTAGATATGTAGGTAAATGTATGCAGCCCCTGATTCTTCTTTGAAGTGGGTATGGTATTGCTCAAGATTCAGTTTCCAGCAGCTCAGCACATACAGTAACACAAGGTGTGACCTGTAGCTTCTATTCTCTGAAACTATTGAAGCTATGCTATCATCTAAGTTCACATATTTGCATTTGACAATTCAATAAAAATCTGTGAATCCTTAAACTTCTGATGAAGAGGATCAAATTGGACTTTATAGATAGCCAAAAAGCAGAACTTTTTTCTCAACATTTCTATGTCTACCGAAACTGATAGCTAATGCCAGAATTCATGGCTTTCCACACACTGCTGTTGGCAAGGTGGTGCTCGAAAGGACTGAATACACCCGCACTAGTGATTAATGATGAAAACTACACTCTAGGGTGAAATATCTTCAGGGTACCAGCAATTCCCCAACAATAATCAACAATGGGCCTTCCCTGTCACATGGCATGTTGTTAAAGTGACAATTCTTTATGCCTTTGTGAGGTCATGGCTCTTTGCCATATGATTTTGCAACTCATCAAGAGGCAAAGTCTCTTTCTAGTCCCCTTGAACTTCAGATGGTCATATGTTATGGTTTGGATAGGAGGTGTACCCCTAAATCTCCTGTTAATGCTGGTGTATTCAGGGGTAAAATAATCAGATTATGAAAGCTATAACCTAATCAGTCCATCCTAATTTGAATGGACTGATTGGGTGGTAACTGTAGGCAGGCGGTGAGGCCTTCCCTGGAGGGGTTCATCTTTCCTGTGGCACTTACCCTACCAACCCTGCTTCCTGGAATCATCCATGAACTGAACTGTGCCGCTTCATGTTGGGCCCAGAGCAATGCAGTCACTGACCACGGACTAAGACCTGTAAGACCGTATGTCAAAATATGCTTTTCCTCTTGAAGTTGTTCTTGTCAGGTCTTTTGGTCATGGTGACCCAAAAGGTAACTAAAACACCATGTGACTTATTTCAATCCATGGAAATCATGTTGTGCCACTTTTGAGGGAAAGCCCTGAGATGCATGGCAGGTGGTACTTAATCCCCGGGACCCTCCTCTTCCCTGAGGACACTATGGGCCTAGTCTTCTTCGAAGGAGAGACCACCCCGCCACAGTAACATCAGTCTAGTTTTCCCAGTGGAGAGCTCTTGGCGTCTCCATCTTGGAATTATTGTTCACAGATGAGTAGCTATGTTGGTGCCTCTTAGCCATAGCGATTATTTAGGAGAAGAAAGAGAAGGAGGAGCAAAGGCAAAGGAAGAGCAGAGAATTTATTTCCTATGGTAAATGGAAGGAAATCTCCCTGGGGTGCTAGTTCCCAAGGCCTAGCTGGCTCATCCTCCTTTGTGCTTGAGGTTCCCTAGTCTTCAAGAGAGCTAACACTTCCTGTCATCCATTTTTTTCTAAGAAATGGGGAAAGTTGAACATTGAGAAGTCTTATGATGCAGAATAGCCTTAACTGTTCATGCCTCGCCTGATAGAGAACAAGGACTTTGGGTTACTTCTCCAACTTCACCCACTTTCAGCAGGAAGCAGCTTGGAGATGTGATCTGCCATTTTTTTTTTTTTTCTATAGAAATGGAATGTAGAAATCGACAGTGGGGAGATGTGACAGTGGTCCACTTTATGGCTTGAGTGTAGCCCTTGCTGCTCTTCCACTGCCGCTTGTTTCTAAAATGGACACGTTTCTCTTCTTCTCTTCCTGCTCCTCATTCCCTCTCCTTAATATCAGGGGAAACAGGGTTACCTTTTTTCCCCATCCTAGGCAGAGTTATCTATCTGTCCCAGAGTACACACCCACCTTAGGAAGAAGTAACCCAGACTTTGGGGATGGTACAAGAACAACTCAGAAATGACTAGCACCCAAATTATGAAGCAAATTACAACCCCAACAGAGAACATGTGAAATGTAGCCTTTGGATCACCTCTTTAAAAGCCCCCTGTTCCTGCTGATGGTCGGAATCACAGCATCTGGGATAGGAGTTCTCTGGGTTTCTCCTTTGCTAGTAAAGCAATAAAACTTCTTTTTCCTTTCTATGGGAGAAGGAGAGGGAGAAGGAAAGGAGGAGGAGGGGGAAGTGGAGGAGGAGAAGGAGGAGGAGGAGGAAAACAAACTTGTGCCAATTCATTGTAGTCCCTGGATCATTTTTGTATATGCAGTGATAAAAATGATCAATAAAATTTCCCACTAATTTGATAAGGGACCTATTTTCTCCACTTGGAAGCATAAATGTTGTTTCTTCTTTCTTTTTAGACACTGGGGCTCATTATGTTTAAAAGGTGGGACCTCAATTCCTGGGATCATTCAATCCTCTTGCCTCAGTGTACCGAGTAACTGGGACTGCAGACATACACCACTGAGCCCGGCATGTCTTCTTTCTTATTAGGGCTAAAGATTAATGATTGTCACAGTCTTTACTTTCAGCACAGCCACTCATATTTCCGTTTTTATTACATATTTTTCTTCTATAGTAAGAAGGTAGGACTCAAGGACTTAAGAGACTAGATAGTTATTGACCTTACTATGGGGCGTAGTTCTTGGGGAGATGGCATTACTTAACTACCTATCTACTGCCAAGTGTATGCAAAGGAAAGAAGGCTAATTCTGTCCATACAAGGGAAGGGGAGAAATTTCCAAGAATGCCATGCAGAGGTGGTGGTATTTCTGCTAAGCTTTGATGGGTAAGAATTTGCCTGACATAGAATGGGAAAGTGGCATTTTAGAGAGAGTTAATAAGATAAGTGAAAGATCACTGGAAAAAAAACGTGCATGACTTGCTCACAGAAATATAAATAACTAGGGCATTTGCAGAATGGGGTGCGCGAGTGGGAAGTGATGGATCTGGATAGGCAAGAATTAGCTGAAGGTTAGACAGCTTTGGTAAGAATTATTATGAGCTCTGTCCTCTTAACAAAAGAGCAGCGTTCCTGGTTTAAAATCACAGGGGACAGTAGAAAGTCAAATCCAGCCACGGAATGGAGCACACACAGATGGAAGTAGAGAGAGGATTGTTGGAGGATTTCTATCTCTCCTAATTTACAAAACCCAACTCAAAATGGATTAAAGACTTAAATAGATGAGCTGAGAAAATGAAACCACTACAGAAAAACACAGGATACACACATCAGGACATTGAAGTGGGCATTGATTCTTGGGCAAGACCCCACAAGCACAGGGAAGAAAAGCAAGTGCTAAAAACTCAAACTAAAAAGCTTCTTCATAGTGAAAGAAATGAGCAACTGAGTGAAGAGACAACTCAGAATTGGAGAACATATTTGTCTGTGATATATCACATGAGGGGTTAAATCAGAATATATATAAAAATCCAAAAACTTAGTAACAAATTAACCTAAAAAACCCAATTCAGAAAAGGCAATAGACCTACATAGACACTTCTCAAAAGAAGGCATAGAAATTACCAACAACTATATGAAAAAATGGTCAAATTATGAAACATTAGGGAGATGCAAGTTAAAATTACAACAAAATATTACTTCACCCCAGTAAGAATAATTTGTACAACAAAGACTAAAGATAACAAGAACTGCCAAGTATGTGGAGAACAGGGAACGCTTGCATGCTGTTGGTGGGAATATAAATTAGTAATAAACAGTATGGCGGTGCTTCAAAAGACTAAAAATAGAACTAGCATATGATTGAGTGCTTCCATTCCTGAGTATATATCTAAAATTAATAAAATCAATGTATCAAATAGACATTTGCATTCCCCTCTGCATTGCAGCTCTATTCACAATAGCCAAGAGGCAGAAACAGCTGTCGTTTCCATTAATTGATCAATGGATAAAGAAAATGTAGTAAGATAAAAAATGAAATGACATTCACCTGTAAAAATGAATCAAACCCTGTCATTTGCAACAACATGGTTGGGACTGGAGATCAGTATGTGAAGTGAAAGAAGTCAGGCAGAGACAGACTGGCATCGCTCAATTATACTCATGTGGAATCTTCAAAAGCTCATGGTATAGATCTTGAAAGTAGAGTGAAGGTTACTAAAGGTTGGAGAGTGAAGGGGCAGGAAGAGATGGAGGAATGTTGATCAATGTGTACTAAATTACAGTTAGATAGGAGTAAGTAACACTGATATCACTAAGGAAGTGATAAATATTGTAGAAGATGGATATGTTGAACCTAATTTAAATATTATATAATATGCACTTCTATAAAACTATCATGATACCCATTAATGTGTATAATTTTTGTATTTTTGTGTTATTAAAATAAAAATTTATATTAATATAAAATATAAAAATTATATAAATTTGTAAACATAAAATTTATACAAATTTTAATATAATATTAAATATTTAATATAATATAAAGTATGTAAATTTTAATAAAATATAAATGCTTTCCTCATTGGATTTTTCATTTCATAGTTCGCTTTCTTCTGCATATTTCCTGTATGTAAGATACATGTATATCTTATTGCATAATTGTGTCATTACAATAATTGGCATTTGATAGATTATGACTATAATAAACTGCATAACATTATCCAATAATAAAAAACCTTATAGTAATAATAATCATTTACAAATCATCAGGTTTGAGATTTTTGGGAAAAATGAATGTAAAAATTGAGTCAACAATCCAATCCTGTTGCACTAGGTTTTCACTATATTCTTTGTATGAAAAATAGGTTTTGGAAAATGTCACAGTAACTAGAGTATTACCTGTGTATCATGAGCAAAGTTGTACATAAAACCCATTTACTACTAACATTTCCTTTTATGTAATGTTACTTATATTCTTGAAAACTTTATTTATTTTCAAGAATAGCCTTATTACTGAGAAACTGGGAAAGAAAAATCTATTGTGAACTTATACAATTAAATGAGTTTGCTTTCAGAAAAAAAAATTAAGGATTACTGAACATGCAAAGTAATTACTCAAATTGTCTCATGTGGTCACCAAAGGTGAAATATAAAGTATTATAATAAATCTCTTGTGGATTTATGATAGTCCAATTAGAGTAGGCTAATCAGATCTTTGGGTGGTAATGTACTACCCATTGATTTTTCTCTGCTGGGGAAATGGTGTCTTACCATTAGCTCTCAAATCTTGACAGCTAATTACCATCAATTTTGTTCTTTTGATCCATATTTCTCTATTGCATTTAAAAAAGGAGAACTCAACCAAAATATTGATTACTGGGAGTGGCTTTTAAGCTTGAATTTGAGATATCTGTGTTGTTTCTTGAAAGCAGCTTCATGCAGTGGTCTAGAGGGTGAATGGAAATCATAAAGGCAGATCATGTGAGCTGGAGAATGGAAAGTGCAGGAAGGACTTGCTGAGTTCCAGAGGAGTGGATTCACTGTGATTGATCTTGGGAAACGGTCACATTCTTCGTCTCCATGACAGCTGGAGTTGTCCCAGTGACCGAAGCTCCACCTTCCTCTCTGTTCCTCTGGCAAAATGGAATCGTTTTCTACTCTTAGACCTTAATAACTGCTGCCCAGTTCCTAGACCCCTTTGGGATGGTGTAGATTCAGTATACCCCCCGTATTGTAACCACAGTTGAGCTCTTGCTAAATCAAGTAAATTAGGCTACGTTGTACAAATTGGGATATTCCTCTGATGTAACAGTAATCCAGGAGGCATGAGATGCATATCACAATGTTAATAGATGCCCAAACACAACGGTGAGGCAAAAGAGCAACTATTTTATATAGATTACAAACCCCAAATTACCTAAGTATGCCAGATACACCGACCAGTAAACAAATGAATCCAAGATAGCTTACAAAGACACACATCAAGACACCGGTAATGAGGAAAGAGGAATATTTGAGATGAAGGAAGAGGGAAATGATGAAACACAAACAACTATGCAAAGGTCAATGGAAAAGTGGTATGGGAGGACAAGGAAAATCAGAGCTCTACATCACAGCTGCCATTTAAATAAATACATGATGAAATGAATCAATAAAATTAAAATAAATTAGGCATGCCTGTAATCCTAGTGACTTGGGGGGCTGAGCCAGTACCATCACAAGTTCAAAGTCAGCTTCAGCAACTTAGCAAGGCCCTAAGGAACTTAGCGAGATCATGTCTCAAAATAAAAAAGAAAAAGGGTTGGGGATGTGGCTATGGTAAAGAGTCCCTGGGTCTAATCCCCAGTACCAAAAAAAAAAAAAAAAAAAAAAAAAAAAAAAGAATAAGCGAAAATATGAAATCTGTGCTTCCCTGCTCCTCATAGTTGGCCAGTAAACAAGTTTACTGAAGTTAAACCACTTTTGGTTGGCAACTTTCAAGTTTATCTAGGAAGATCCTCAGGAGAATCAGAAAGCACTTTGCATTTTGAATGAGGGCAGATTGGTCTTGAAGGAGTCTCCCTTAGGATACAGGAGAGTGCAAGGACATAGGGATGTGCTTCTGTATTTGGAAAAGACAACAATACACATGAGAACCTGTGTTGTGCTGTTTTAGTCAGCTTTTTTGCTGCTCTAAAATATCTGACCCGAACAATTTTAAGAGGAAAAGTTTATTTAAGGGCTCACGGTTTCAGAGGTCTCAGTCCATAAACAGCAGCTCCATGCCCCAGCGGCTCCAGGTGAGGCAGAGCAACACGGCGCAAGAGTGTGGAAGAGGGAAGCTGCTCACAGGATGATCAGAAAGCAGAGACAGAGACTCCACCCTCCAGATACAAATATATGCCCCAAAGCCACGCCCCCCAATGAACCACTTCTTCCAGCCACACCCCACCTGCCTCCAGTGACCACTCAGTTAATCCCACCAGTGAGGAATGCACTGATTAGTTTAAGGCTGTAACCCAATCACTTCTCCTGCTTTGTCTCACTCGGGAGTTTTTGTGAGACACCACATCTAAGCCATAATACCATTAGGTCCAGCTTTCTTCACTCCTGACCTCCTGGTCTGTGTTCAGAGCAGGCGGAGAAACAATGTCAAGGAGCAAGAAAATGTGGATCCTGCATCTCTGAGGAGATGCTTCACAGGGCTTGTGACCAGCAGCAATACACTAGCATCATCAGTTGGTTAGCATTTCCTTATGAAAGACTACTTATTATTATTAGAATTTTAGCTCATGCTGGAACTGGAAAAAAAATTTTCTGTCTAATTGCCGGGCATGCTCTATGAGAAAGCAATGACAGATTGATATTCGTAATGCAAGTAAATTGCATTTGCTTAAAAATGAATAGTTTCATAATAAATGTTTAGAAAATTAGATAATTATGGATTTAAAAATGTTTTGATGAAGCTGTGTAGAAGCACAACCATCATAATTAGGTATCAGTTTGTTTGAATAAGACTAGAAATAATAATGTTGCTATTGTATATTCCTACCAATTTTAGAAGATATGTTTAATGTCATACCATGTTAATTCTCTTTGAGAAACCAACGTTTAATATTATACAATGTAGATTTTAGACAAGTGAGATTTCCAGTCATTCCTTTAAACAGTTTATAGAATCAAAATGTTTGAAGATCATTATGGTACTGACAATCTTTCCCAAGCTGTAACATGAGCTTTTGTATTTTGCCTTACAAAATAATGGCTGGATGGTAACATCTTGGTTCTTATCTGGCACAGTACACCCTCATATCCATCCTTGTCCTGAAATGTGAAAATACTGGGCTCTTTATATGAAGCACCAACTGTATGTAGGTCAGCTATGGTTTAATATAATGTGGTCAATGTCTTTTATTTTAAAATAGGCGAAATCTAAGACTTTCATTATGCTATCACACAAATGTGCACTTCCAAAGAGCAGGCACAAGTGTAGATTCCTTTATTTTTAATAAAATCAGGAGGGTCACCACTACACATGAACAGTGGAGGTGATCTCTCACCTGTAAACCGGATGCAACTCTCTGAACAAATGTGTAGCTAGCTCGACAAACTGCCCAGGAGTGTCATGGGGGAAATCGGGAAATTACATGAAGTGTTTAAGGTTAACAGGACATGTTAATGCACTGAGGCCCCATTTAATGCTTGATGTGTTTTCCAAATGTACACAGTTTACTCCTGAGTACTGTATTTATGATGTGTGACAAATTCACCCAATGCCAAGTGGTTTGTTTTCAAGTAATAGGAATCTTTATTTCCACCTTGCTTTGAAAAGCCTCTGGCTGGGCCCACACTGAGGGGAAATCAGTGTGCCTCTGCCACAGCTCTGAGCAGACCACCTTGGACTTGACCTGTGGACAAAGACTGCTTCATCAGACATCCATCAGCAACTAGGTCCAGAATGTAGCACATTTGGTTATTAAATAGCCTCTACTGATATCTTGTTTCACTATCTTTTATTTCCCCCTTCCACATGAAGTCTGAACTTTCTTGTTCATGTGGTTACTTCTGTTTAAGCTTGTGAGGAGAACCTGGAGAACTTGACCAGGCCACTATGAATATCTCCATGTGTTTCTCTGTTGGAATGTTGATATTTTTTCTCCGACCAGTCCTGTATGTGAGACCTAATTTGCCTTCTCTCTTTTGAAATTCCCTCTGCCATCTTTGAAAGAAGTACCTCTCAGAGGTGAAATGGAATAGGCTGTGTTGAAAGAAGCAGTGGAAGGAAGAAAATAATTGGCTCAAGCAAAATGTGCTGTAGCAGAGAGATAAGAAAAATGTATAGAAAATGTTATGTCAATCAAAGAAAAAAGTCTCCAGCCTTCAGACTGAGATCTCTAGGGAAAAAGAAAAGCAGGAGAAAAAAGAGAGTACAGCTGCCACACATATGTGTTATGGTGTTCAGTAAATTGAAAAACCTTGTTAGGTTATGATACAAATGTTACTGTCAGTGGAGAGCTGAGATTCTGCTGGATGTACACTGCAGAAAGCTGGAAACCCATACACTCTATCCCCAGCAAGTTCCTTTTATGTGCAAACTGGAAAGAGACTCACTCACTCCAGTCCCTGAATTCTGGTCCCGGTGGGAGGCAGCTTGTAAAGCGATATAGGGGAGAAATAGATTTAAGCTCCATATTCTACACCAGACTTAGAATTTGTCTTAATTACTGCCATGTCTATTCAGGAGCAGAGCAGAATTGCTCTAGTGCTGCACTAAACAAAATAGGTGGATAGTAATCATCACAAGTCAGAAGAATTGATCCAGACCAATTATTAGACTCATTTTCTTAGGACAAATTAATTTCAGTGACAAAAGTAACCAAAGCTTACAGCAAGATTTCTAGTAATGAAAAGAAGGTAATGAAATGCCTTGTACTGATGAGAAAAAATGACCTTTCAAATTTTGGGAGGTTATACAAAATGGAATTAGGCCATTAATTCATTAGTGAATGTATATGAGACAGAGCAAAATCCATTCTCATTTTCCTCTGTTATATTAAAAATAATGATAATAACTGAGTTTTATTGGGTTTTTACTTTGTGATAGGCATTTAGGTTTTCTTTACAGGTAGCTCAATTCTGACACAGGTCTATAGGTTGAGTAGTACTATTTACCCAGTATAGACATGATAAAACCAAGGCACAATAAGGTTAAATTTACCAAGGTAAGTGATGGAGCCAGGATTCAGACATGTTATGCCCAAATCATCAATCCTTAACCATCATGTTTCAGAGAGTTGTACATTTACTTATGATTAAAATATTTTAATCTGTAAAACAGAAAGTAATGAACTAAGGAAAATTGCTAATAGGAAAGAAACATTTGGATTAAGTCTTCCTAGGAGCATTCAGAGTTTTGAAAATGGTTAGAAATAAATATGGATGTCAATTTTTAATATTGGCTTTTTTTTTTTTTTTTTTTTTTTTGGTGGTGCAGGGGATTGAACCCAGAGCCTCGTGCATGTTAGACAAGCACTCTACCAACTGATCTATACCCCAGCCTTTGGCTATTTTTAAATTTATGAAAATAAGAGACCGTGAGAATTTCAGATGCTGTGTTACAATTTTATGTATATAACAAAATTCAAAGCTGTGAAATTTTGTCTGAGTGAAAAGCATGAGAGTTGTTTTCAAACTTGGCTGCACACTGGAATTGCCTAGGGAACTTTAAAAATGTAGCAAATGCCTGGGTTCCACCCTAGAGGTTCTTACCAAAGTAATGCTAGCTGTGGCCAAAGCATCAGGATTTATGATGGGTGTGTTTAATGTGCATATAAAGTTGGCATTCACTGTAAAATTCAGGGCTTGATTGTAGGGTAGCTTCAATGTGAAGTGCAAGCATGGAGACCGGCTGATGTGGGTTTGAATTCACAAGCCCACGTGTGTGAACTGAAACTCCTTATCCCTGCCTGAGCATCGGGTCTGGTTGCTCATGCAATGAGGACAGGAAAGCCATCTGATTCTGGATTTGTAGATATTTACACAAATCCCTTAGCAATGCATGCCTGAATCTCAGCACATAGATCAATATGTGATGACTACTCATTAAACGTAAGTATTTTTTTCCTTGAAATCACTCTTTTATTTATCTTTGCACAGGACATAATGCACTATGAATAGGGACAACAGAAATTTGATACTTTTCAGTCCAGATATTTTTCTTTCTCATAATCTCTCTCTCTCTCTCTCTCTCTCTCTCTCTCTCTCTCTCTCTCACACACACACACACACACACACACACACACACACACATTGGTGACAGAAGACCTTTAGCTGCATTTCGAGCTGAAGGTCTCCATTTTCTTCTAGTAGTAAAAGGAATGAATTGGTGAGAATTCAGGTCAGCAATTACTTCTGAAAAACTAGGTTTTTCTGCAAAAATGGTCTCCTTCCCCCTAAAAAAAAAAATAACACTTTTTCTCTACTTGAATAAGCCATTGTCCTCAAGGATCTAGAACCAGTTCCTCTTTTCTACATTATACTCAATAGCTTCAGACAATGATGCCCTCTCTAGGCACAGAAAAGGCATCCACGTACCAAGAAACAGGAAGCAGGAAGCAGACAGGCCTAAGTAGCAGCTTCCCAGTTTCATGGTTTAGCAGGAAAGAGCAAGGACCCCACCTGATGAGGCTCAGTGCTAGGCACAAACCTGGTTTTCTTTAAAGGGAACCAGAGCCAATGGTGGCAGGAGCGCCTCCTGTAGGACAGTCTGAAGGTATTTTGCTGTCTTTAAGGAGAGGGGCTAACCTTTCTTCTTGGCCATGGTGATAATCTGCTCGGTTTACTTGGTCAATGCTGGAGAAAGAGGAGGGGACAGATAACCCACCACTGGACAGAGCGCAGAGGCACTCAGGCCCAAAGTTCCACATCTGTGTCTCTGCTGCCATACTTCTCTGCAGTGGAGAAGTCTGTTTAAAAGTTCTGCTGGTTCATATAGAAGGAGGTTTGAGTAGATTCTGTTCAGGTCCTTTAACATTAATGTACCTGGATAAACACCGGCATAGATTGCAGATTTGACCTAATGAGACATGTCCCACTGTGGTCCAGAGAGGGAGTCTCTCAGAACCCAAGACAGTGCCTCAACAGCACCTTCAGTATTTTAAAAAATGCTTAGGACAGATTATGGGTGATTTTCCACAAAATTTATGAGACAACTAAGTGGAAATCAGAAAGGTAGGGTTATTACTCAATTTAACATCTTAATTGATAACTTCTATGAATATTAATTAGAATATGTCATTTATTTATCAATCTATCTCTAGCCAATATAGTTTTTTTTTTTTTTTTTTTTTTTTTTTTTTTTTTTTAATAGAGTAACAGACCACCCTGAATTGCATGGTACCATCTCACATTTCAGGACATAGTAGAGAGTAAAAAGACATGAATCCATGAAGAATATAGCTGTACTGAGTTTTTCCCCCTGTACTTCCCCCAAACCCTTCCCACCCCCAAAGTCCTAGGCTTCCTGGATTTCTCCACCTTCCCTCAGTCTTGCTTATTCAAATGTCCCTTGTAAAACCCAGGCTGCTTTAGTGAACTGTCCTGGAAGAAGCACTTAATTTGGTGGCATGTTGACCACATTGGACATGGTTGTAGGAGGCTCAGAACCATGAGTCGTTTCATCTTTCTATGGGGTCTGGTTCTGAATCCTAACACAGTCAGCATTTACTTCTCTTGACTTTGGTTACTATTCCATTTCTAAGTTCATAGCCATGGCCATATGAAGATTTTGGGTTCTTGATTGCTATGAGCTACCATTCCCAAGAAATGGCAGAAGGGCAAATAAATGCTTTGATTCATAATATCACCCAACAATGCATGCCTGTGAATACCTGGAATTACCTTGGCTACAACCCTCTTGTGGAGCCAGAAACGTTCAGGAATGTTCCGCTTTTTCCATCTTACATAAGTTAAATAAGTCTGATAAAAAATGGACTCGTTGTATCTGTCCCTTCTTATTAGGTAAGATGAGAAAGACTATGATATTTAGCACTGGCAACAGAGAAGCCATTTTTCGATTCTGAAATACATTTTTGTTTAAAAATAATAGTTATTAATTTATTTGAATCATTTTAAAAATTTTCTCTGTGCAGGCCATATTCCGTGTATTCTGCACCTACTTGTTATTTTCATCATCATAAGAACTTCTGAGATTAATTGTTATCTCTAGCTTATGAGCAGAGAAACAGAGCAGCCAATTGGAAACTGGTGGAGATAAGGTGTAAATTCAGGCAGTCTGGCTGTAGGAACTGGCCTCTGTGGCATTATGTCCTATTAAGGATAGCACTGATTTATACACATAGTAGTAGCACCCTGTCTAATAACATGTAACAAGTAACTTCTGTTGTTTTTCCTGACATTTAAACACTGCAGAATCATAGTATCAGGTTCATTTTTCACTACTTTAATTAACTCTGTTGGAAGGTGTCTTGCTGGGGGAGGGGCTGGTCCCTTATGGTGAAGCTTTCTACAGTTATGGCTGTTTTCTTCATTTTCAAAACAAGCAATGTAAACATCATATTCTTTGAGACAACATACTTCTTTTGTAGCTTCACTTTCCTTCTGAAAATTCTTTTCCCTTGAGCAGACCTTTCCAATTAGAAAATTGTCTTTAGAATAAATTTCCACCTTTACTTCCTGTGTTTTTAGTGCCTACTTAAAATCTGATTTTTTTTTTTTTTTTTATGATTGGTTTGTTAAAAACTCAAGTCCTGAGTTTTAAGCAATTATTTTGCAATACATTACTTACATTGAAATCATGATGAATGCATTCATACAGAGTTTTTAAAAGTGCCAATTTTTAAGACCCTGAACCCTCTTTGCTCAGAGAATTGTTACCTGGATATTGCCAGTCCTTGAAAGAAAAGTGGCGCAGGACTAATCACATACACACCTGGGATAAGAAGTGGGTTTATTGTTAGGACAAGGTTGCTCTGCAAAAAGAGAGGGACAGCAGCAGCAAGGAGGGAGAGCAGCAGCAACTCCCCCTTGAAGGTCACCTTTTATAGGCTAGACTCATGGCTGGGGGCTAGGGGTGGATTTAATCTTGACTGACATAGTCAACATCCTCTGATCTTATGGAAGGCAAGTTTGTTTCCTGGGAACAAAGACAGGCAGTTTTCCTATCTCTCAGTGGGGGTGTGGGGTGGGAAACAAGAAAACTAGCATTTTCCTTTATCTTCTCAAGGAGAGAACAGAGAGAGACCAGCAGTCTCTGCACTGGTAGGTTTTATCTCAGGCTAGTTTCTATTTCTTGCGCATAACAACAGTATTCATAAAGTGGGGGTGGATAAAAGGAAGATGACTGCAATTATGCTAACAGTTCTTACCTATATGCAGACATAGTGTTAATTGTTAACCTCAATAACACCAAACTTCTAGTCTTGCAACTATGCATGCAAATCCCCTATGGCATGTCCGGGTATTCCTGTGGGCCAACAGGTGAGCATGTAGGGATCCACAGACTTGCTGCTCTCTGCAATACCAAATGGCATCCATAAACTGCTGCCTCCTATGGGGCCCTATTGCAAGTCTGTCAGTATTGTGGGTGCAAAGCTCATTCTGTGAGCATTATAAGAACATCAATTTGTACTCCAAGGACAAAGCTGCCCATTCTGGAAGGGCTGGAGTATGTACTGGGTTCTGTGCAGGAAAGGAAGAATTGCCTCTCTCCAACTCTGCATTGTCTTAAGTCACCGTAATCCAGAAACAGCAGTTTCAAACTCTGCCGAGAAATTGTAATCTCTCCTCTGGCTTTCAGGCATTTGTCACAAGGGGCTCAAAGTTTGTCCACATGATTGGGCAGGGGACAGATACCCTGCAATAACCTATTTCTTTCCATTGGTTCTTTCTTCCCTGGGTCCCTTTACAAAGCTCCTCTGTCAACCTCTTCTGAATCCTAAGCCCTTGTCCTTGCCCAGGGCTGCTTGAGACTCAAATGGCAGTTACATAACTTCACTTAGCAGAAACATTGATTCCAGGATTTACTTCTGTTTACTTTTCCATGGATGAGAGGATTTAAATTCCACCAAAAGATGACTCACTTTTTATTGGAGAATAATTAGAAAAAGAGGGAACTGAAAATATAAAAGAGAAATAAAACAGATGACAGAAGAAGAATAGAGGATCTTGCAGCAAAGCTTGGGAACTGTGAAAGTCAACCAGAAAGCTACATCTGCACTCCTGAGGTCTTTAGAGAAGATGAACTCCGTATGCTGCAGAAAGACAGACCGGAAACGAGCCTCTCAGAGGTGTAAACTCATCCTGGGATGATCAGATTCTTTAATCATGTGTGCTGGGAAAAGCTATAGCTGAGTATATTTAATAGAAGTAACCCAAAATTTCCATGTCAAACAAATGAATGCTTTTCCATTTCTGGGACTAAGGGAAGCTGAGGGAGGAAATATCAAATAGCCATTTCCTTTAGTATAGATGCTCAGCCCTGGAAATAAAAACATTTCTAAGCATACATATTCTCTACAGTCAATGCACACACAAATATCTTAGTGAAGGTTTTAGTGAAAGAAAATCTAAAGCTCTAGTGAACAAAGGCTTGGTAAAGTTAAATGAATTTTAATCTCTCATTTTTCAAGGTGATACCAGGGATTGAACTCAGGGGCACTCCACCACAGAGCCACATCCCCAGCCCTATTTTGTATTTTATTGAGAGACAGAGTCTCACTGAATTGCTTACTACTTTGCTTTTGCTGAGGCTGGCTTTGAACTCATGATCCTCCTGCCTTAACCTCTGGAGCCACTGGAATTACAGGCCTATGCCACCACACCCGGCAATGTCTCATTATTAATAAACTTGTGATGTCACTCATTTTAAAAATATGATTAACTTTGGTGATCATAAAAGTCACTTTTACAGATGACTTTGATCTCAAAAATTCCTGTTTCCTGCTGAGGCAGGAGGATTGCAAGTTCGAAGCCAGCCTTAGCAGCTTAGCAGACCGTGTCTCAAAATAAAAAATAAAAATAAAAAGGGCTGGGGATGTTGCTCAGTGGTAAAACGTCCCAGGGTTCAATCCCTGGTGCAAACAAACAAACAAACAGAAAAAGTAAGACAGTGTCTTCTCTTTTCTCTTCCTAACTCACTGGTCTCTTAAGGTGGATGACTGGCTGTGTTTCCTAGGTTGTTAAATAACTCCCCTTTTGTGGTTAGAGAGAATTACATCTTTTTGAGTTTGATGTAAATTTTGTTATCATAAAGGAAGTAAGTGTCTTTTTCCTTTATTAGGGCTTAGACTTCTTTTGAAAACATCTGGAATATTGGTGTTGGCCGTGTTTATGTGTTTAGTGGGAGCCCCGCGTCTAGATCACCTATCAGAGGAGCAAATGGAAAACTGCCCTCCTGTGACACCAAGAGTCCTTCATGCCATCCACCCCGATGGTGAAAAGAAAATGTCGATTTCTGAAAAGGCAAAAGAGATCTTAATAAATTTCTAATCCAAATGTCTCAGAGAAAACATTAGCCCCCCAAAATTACTCCTTATGAACTATTCCAGTTAGGCAGAGAGTCAGGATGGAAATTCTTGTTTCTTATGCCCATTAGGGGATGATGTCCTCTATCCTTTTTCTGAGATGTTATGAAGAGAAGATGGGGAAGAAGCCTGAGCATAAGTATTTTCGGACCATTTGTGCTATTTAAATTATTTGCTCTTGTACAGATCCCTATAGGGACCATATTTTCTCAAAGTAATATTAAATCCACATTGAAAATTGAGTAATAGCATTCAGAGGTAAATGGATGAAGTTGGAGAATAGAATGCTAAGTGAAGTTAGCCAATCCCCAAAATCCAAATGCCGAATGTTTTCTCTGATATAAGGAGGCTGATTCACAGTGAGCTTTGGTCCGGGAGCATAGGAGGATTAGAGGTACACTAGAAAGACCAATGGGGAGGGAGGGGAAGGAAGGGGGCAAAACTGTGAAGAAAAAAAAAAGGTGGTAGAATGAGATGGATATCATTACCCTAAGTGCAAGTATGAAGACACGAATGGTGTGAATATCCTTTGTATACAACCAGAGATATGTAAAAATGTGCTCTATGTGTGTACTATGAAGTGTAATGCATTCTGTTGTCATATATAACAACTTAGAGTAAAAGAAAAAAAAATTAAATGTGAAAAAAAAAGAAAATTGAGTAATCAATCTCGTTTCATGAACACAACATAAATTAATGTAATAGAAGTAAGTCGCTGATTTTCTGATTAACTGGTCAGCTTCCCCAGGCTCAGATATCAGAGGGTTCAGTTGTAAAAATAGTTTTTATGACTGAATATTTCATAGTCATTTTTGCCTAATATTATTTTCAGAAATACATAGAGTATATGGGTTGGAAATTTGCAAGAAAAAGTTACTACTTGTGAAATTGAAATTCGTGGGTGGTCTTCTGAGCTAACTACCATGTGCAATTGCACGGTCCTGAAAGACACATGGAACTGTATAATTCTATACTACTAGATCGGCTATTCTTAGATCTCCCATTACGCTGAGCTTCCCTATAATAATGACAGATCTATGATTCATCAAGTTGTCATAAAAAAGATGAAAGAGTATTTAAAAAAGCAAAAAAGAATGTGGCAAACATGGAAAGAGTATATATAGAGAGAGAAAATAAAAAGGAAGCTTCAGAAATTTGTGATTAGCCCCATCTGGAAACATTAACTTAGTCTTTTAGCCTTTTATTTAAACTTTTATTTCACAAATAGTGGTTTTAAGTGGTTTATGACTGTGCATATGGATTAAAGTAATATGTAAAATTTAGGACTAGTTACTGTTGAATTTTATTGAATGATGCAACAATTTATCAGTCAGTGTCCACGTATGAAATAGAACTCCATGTAGACAGTCCAACTGAGAACTTTAATGAAAACATAGGCAAGAGTGGAGTGGGCAGAAATAAAGGAAGCAAAATGTGAGATGGAGACCACCGGAGACTGTGAACAAAGGGAAACTGTTGTTACCCTAAGGTCTAAAGAGACAGAATGTGCAGGAGGCCTGGTGAGGAGAGTCACGGGGGGGTCACAGTCCTGAAGGGATGGAGGCAATGCAAAACCTGTGAGTGTGGGTGGATGGGTGGTGTGGGGGTGGGGGGTTACAGAAGTGTGGTGGGGAGATGAAACAGAAAAACATTACCCCCATTCCTCAGCCTTTCTCTTCTCTACCTCGAATCCTCATTTCTGTTTTCCTTTGGCCAAATGCACTGAAAACCAGAGAACAACAAACCATCCTACAAAGGTCCACCACATAGGACCACCAGACAATGGAAAGGGTGGGGAATGGATCTGAAAAAATAGCGAATGTGTACTGCGTTACCAGATGTTAAGAATCACAGAGCTCTTCCCGTTGACCCAAGCCAACAGAGCCACGAGAGGTAAACACTTCCCTTTCCAAAAGGAGGGCAGAGCAGATGCCACCATGGGTAGCCTTTTGTGAGCAAAATATGTTCCTAACACAGCATGACAGTCCAGGTATGCATTGATTGCTTCTGGTGCTTATAGTTGACGTTGTACTTGGAGTCAAAATGCCCTGGTCTATCACTTGCCGGATTGTGCGGGTTGGCTATGTCTCTGCAAATATCATTCACATGCTCTAAAAAGAAGAAGCTGACTAAAAGTCTTTGTTTTTACCATGTTATGCTTATTTCTTTTAGGGAAAAAAAGTGTTTTTCCTACCCTCACATTGCCATTTGTACAGTACTCTTGACACCAGATGTGTGGAGATTTCTCCCCACATTCCAGGTAATTTTCCAGAAGACATCAGCTGGGCGACCTCTAGTGCAGCTCACACTTGATGTTACCTACCTGGAGACAGCACCAGGTCCCACAGGTTAAGGCATCTGTCCCAGACAACTGGCCTCAGTTTCAGATGCCAATCATAGGCCCCTTGTTCTGTTCCCTGTTTCTGGCTTCCCAGCTGTAACTGGGCGTTCCTGAGACCCCGTCTTTGGATTCAATTAATTGGTCGGTGGTTCACAGATCTCAGGAAAACATTTACCTTTACCTGCTTATTATAAAGGATATTACCAAAACAATCCAATGAACAGCCGGATGGAAGAGATGCACAGAGCAAAGGGTGAGGGAAGTGGTGCTGAGAGCCTGTGTCTTTGCTGGGCACCCCCCCTCCTACACCCACCATGTCCATCAACGCAGAGGCCTTCGGAATCCTGTGTCCTTGGGAGCGGCATGCAAGTTTCATGATGAAGGCATGAGTCATAAAACCCCTGGCTATTCTGTCAACTCAGCTCTGAGCTCCTTTCCTCTCTTCAGTTTGGGATGGGGCTGAAAGTCCCAACCCTCTAGTCCTGACTTGGTCTTTTGTGTGATTATCCACATCCTGTCACTCTCTAGGGGCCTTAGCCACCACTCATCCCATTAGCATACAAACACTGTCTTCCTTCCCTGGTGCTCCTAACGGTTTTAGAAGCTCGTGCCAGGAAGCACTGGTAGACAACAAATATATATTTCTTGTTATATCACAATAGTTTCCCTCAACATGCTGACTTCTTCTTTTCCAGAATATTAAAGCCATAGCCATACTGGTACTTGTTTTAACTACCCTTGACTTCTGTGTCATGCCAGATTGATTTTTCCTCTTTTCCTAGGGTTCATCACCAAATTCTGACATTTTGCATAGGCTCGCTCTTTCTCCTCTATTCTGATTTGACCCAGGCCCTAGCACTGCACAGATGGAACTTGTTAGCAAGCTCCTTAGGGTCTGAATAACCCTTCCTTCCTATGTTGAATTATTGTGGTTGATGGGCTTGTCTTAGGGACTGTTCACAAAGGAAACAGAAATGAACTAAAAGATATCTACATTTACCTAAATCTGCTCTATCAAGTACACATTATGGTGCCTGACGTGATATTACATTTCAAGACTTAATATTACATTTTGGGAGTAGAACAATCAATAAAAGACTTAACCCAGCTGTTAGAAATATAGAAGGGAGGGTGGGTAATGTTTTCTTTTTTTTTTTTTTTTTTTTTTTTTACAAGACACTAATCTTGTTGAAATATTCTCTTTTTAATAAGGAAAAACTATATCTATCACAATATGTAAGGCAATTTACAGATTTTATCAAATCATTCACTAATGAGATGTTGTAGGCTGCATTGTGCTCTCAGAAAATATGATGAAACCCTAACACTTAGTACCTGAGAATATGTCCTTATTTAGAAATAAAGCCTTAGTACATATAATAAATTAAGATGAGGTTGTACTGGATTAGAGGGGGTCCTAAATTAAATGACTAGTTTCCTTCTAAGAGGTCCATGTGAGGACAGGGACAGAGAGACATGGGAGACAAGTTCATGCAATGGTCATCAGAAGACTGGAGTGACACAGCCTGCCCCTAAGGAACACCATGTGTTGCTAGCAACTCGAAAAAGCAAGGAAGGATCTCAGCCTAGAACTCACAGGGAGCATGGCCCTGCTGGTGTCTGGCCTTCAAACCTCTAGTCTCTTTATTCTTTAGAAAGGATGAATTTCTGTTGTTTTAACTTACCAAGCATATGACACTTTATCATAGCAGCCCAGGAAAGTAATACACGAGGGCACTAGTGAAATGCTAAAAGCTCATCCCAGGGAGAAAGCAAAGAGCTGGGATATATATATATATATATATCTATGTGTGTGTGTGTGTGTGTGTGTGTGTGTGTGTGTGTATATATGTGTATTTTATAGGCAATCAGGAATACTAATGTTAATATCTAAATATATTTAAAAGGACCTTCTCAGAGGAGGAATCAATTTCTTCCTCTAGGTCAAATTCAATTGCACCTGTAAGGCAAGAATTATTCACATTTCTGTCAGTTTTTTTTTATACAGAGTGTTAAAAATATATCAAAGATTAAAAGGTAGAGCTCACAGACTAGGGATTTAGCTCAGTGGTAGAGAGCTTGCCTAGCGTGTGTTAGGCCCTGGGTTCCATATCTGGCACCCCCAGCCACCAACCACCCCGCCAAAAAAGAAAGAAAAAAACCCTCTCGATTGGGATAATCCACAGGGTATGGTAGATATCACAGAATGCACAGAAATTGGTCAACAATAAATTACTCATAATTTACTCATTTGAAATAAAGTCTTATGTTAAAATGTGTGTCACTTATTTAAGTTTGTTTTGTTTTTACTCTGTACTCACTTGGTTATGTTTTTTCTTATATGCTTATGTTGCTAAATTTTTCTACCTAAAACCTCTCTTTTGCACATGTGCAGCGGCACTCTATACATAGCATGTTCTAATCATGTTTCATTTTCCATCTTCCTTACATTTGTGTTCAACTTTCCAAATCACTAGCTTATCCTCAATGATTTTTCAGTATGATAAGGAGGAGTGACCCTCAGTTGAAGGCTCATTCATTTCATGCTCTCTGCATGAATCTCAATTTGCTCTTTCTCTTTTTCCTGTCCACCCAATGAGCTCTTCACATTACTCTTAATTTTATGTCTGCACCGTATGGAGACACACATTGTAGGAGCAGAACCATGTGTGCATTTGCGGCATAATAATCTTAAAATTGGATTTGATTGCCTTTAAGAGGAACATACCTTCTTTTCACTTTTCTGTAGCTCTCAATATACCCTGTTGTTATACAACAGTGCATTGGTACCTTTGCATTTTCTTATCTGGGGGGCATTTGACTTTGGCACCACATTACAGAGACTGAAGAATATGAGCTGTTTGCTCGCGGGAGCCTTATTCTATGCAGCACATATATCCCTTTTGCATTCCTGGGCTTAGCTGTGTGTAGGTGTGTATATACACTCGGATTTATGAATAAACCCTTTGGCTATGTGAATAGATGGTAATAATAACATAGACTCACATTTGTATATTTTAGAGCTTGCAAGCATTTGTATATACATTTTCTCATTAAATTCTCATAGTTAGCTGATGAGGTAGGTACTGCTTTCAGTTAACATTGAGGAAACTGAGTCCCAGAGAAATCAGATGCCTTTCTAAAGCTTACAAACCAATAATAAAAGCATGTGTACTTGTTGTTATATCATGTGAAGAAATTCAAATAAATCAAAACTCATGCACATGCTTTGTTCTTAGCGGAAAGTAAAATTACATTTTAAAAATGCTGCAGGCATTTCAACAGAGCATTTTACTACATTGCAGTGAGAGAATGAAAGTAGGAAAATCTTGAGTTAGCTTTGCAAATCATCTGAAAGTGTTCTGTGTGTAAATGTATTATTTGGTTAGTAAAATTCACATTACCTCTGTGCACATTCATCAGTTCTAGCCTGTTCCTGATTGCTTCTTCCATCTTCTATTGTTCTTTTGCTCACAAGATTAAAAATAATAGATGCATCTGTCTAAATAGAGCACCCTCACACACAAATAAATATTTTATTTTCAAAAGGCCAACCAATGATTGATAAGAGGACCAACTAAATGTATTATATTTCCTTTTGTTCCAGGGCCAGTCATTTTTTTTTAGATCTAAACCACTTTTAAGAGTCTCCTTAGTTTTGTACCATATAAATTAAAACTGGAGCAAATATTTTTCACAACTGACTTAAATCTAAATTTTAAGTAAATTGTAGTAGTGAAATACATTCCACCAAAGTTTTGTGCACTCATTCAAAATATTAGAAACCAATCAAGAAATCCACCATCCAATTTGTCAGAAATTTGCATAAATTAAGAAAACCTAACTTTTGTAAAATAAAGAGATAAAATGAGCCTTCTATATGTCTTTAATTTGATCAATGCCTAAATGGTTTTTCTTTGGAAATAAACTTCATTTAGTTGCAATTATAAAGAAGAAAGTAGTTCACCAAAATTGAATATTTTAAATCACTGCAACTTCCTATTTAAGGTGCCAAAACTTTTATTTGTATTATGGATGACATTATTTCCCAAATATGTGGTACTCTTTGTGATTTCTCAAGTAGAAAGCACTTGGCCCATCATTACGAAATGACAGACCTTCAGGAGATTGATGAGTATACTCTGCTGTAAGCCCAGCCCCAACTGCTGTGCTGCTTGAATCTCTCCATTTTTTTTTTTCATCGTATTTCTCAGCTTTTCCATACCTGTCTCTTCCATCTTGTTTTAGGAAAAAAAATCATTAATATCCCTGTATAGAGCTCAAATGCCCTGACATTCCATATTTCAGGCAGGCACAGTGGCGCATGGCTGTAATCCCACAGCTCGGAGGCTGAGACAGGAAGATTGCAAGTTTAAAGTCAGCCTCAGCAACGTAGTGAAACCCTAAGCAATTCAGTGAGACCCTGTCTCTGAACAAAATTACAAAAAAGAGTTGAGGATGTGGTTCAGAGGTCAAGTGTCCCTGGATTCAGTCCCTGGTACAAATAACTACATAAATAAATAAAATATTTTAAAAAATCCATATACCATCTTGAGAGAAAATAAGCAAAATTATTAACAAAAAGTAACTATTTTTCTACTCTCAACACTTTTCTACTATAGTCTTTCACCTTCCCAGAAACAGACCACATTCTGCAATAAGGAACATAATCATGTTTCATGCATACAGATCATTTGTTGACACGTTGTTATTATTAATTCTATTGTCTAAGATTAATATTTGCTTGTTTGTTATATTTTTGTAAAATCAGGAAGAAATACCTATCGTTGTTAGCCTAATGCGTATGAAGAACTCAAAAATCAGCTGTGATTATGCCCTCATGTGGATACTCCTTCTGCTGGGGAGAGGAAATTAAATAAGTCAGGTCAGTGCCCCTGCTTGACTCCTATCACCAAAAGTGCTTTGCCAGCCAAGGGGTTGAGGAGAAAACTGATGCAGAAGCCCACTGTCAGCAGATGACTGCAGAACAGCAACATTTGAGAGTACTTGACCTTGCATTCATCATGGGAGAAAGGAGCCAGATCCACCACAATAGTCTGTTGCCTTTATGATGTTGGAGGCATTGCCTGGCTCAAAGAGAGGACGCCTCCAATATTTAGACCCCAAGTAATTAGTTATGGCTCTTGTGTTTTCCACTGTGGACACCAGCCCCTTTTTTTTTTTTTTCTCCCTGATTAGGAATTCAGCTCAGTGAGAGTAGGAAAAGGTTTTAAATTTTGAAATCTAATACTCGATTCTAATTCCTAACATTTACTTGCTCTGTGTCCTTATTCAGTTTGGGGTTTTTTTCTTTTCTAAAACTGGAGATGGAACACAGGGCCTGACACATGCTAGGCAAGAACTCTACCACTGAGCTACATCCCTGGCCCTTTTAATTTTATGTTTGAGACAGGGTCTTGCTAAATTGCCCAGGCTGGCCTCAGACTTGTGATCCTCTTGCCTCAGCTTCTTGAGTAGCTGAGATTACAGGCATGGGCTAATACCCCTGGTTTTAGTTATAGATGTCTTTGTTTGTAAATATTGATAACAATCCATAACTCCAAAAGTTACTCTAAGAACCAAGTTTAGCAGAATGTTTAACATCAATATAAAGTTTGCTTTCTTCTACATTGCTATATCAAAACTGCTATACTGTTCAATGGTCATTTATAGCAGTATGATCATGGTCATCATCATTGCTTTTAACTAAGAGAAAATATTTACATTCCCACTGGAGAGAGTGAAGGGCCAATTGAAATAATTCTGTAACCTGCCTCTTGGGGATGAATTTAAGGCTGAGGAGAGTTTTAGGGCTACATGAAGCCTCTCTGACCTTCTCTGTCACTCAAGTTCAAAAGATAAATTCCAGCTGTTGACAGATTGTGTCAACATTCAACTCTGGCAGATATCAATATTCATTATCTCCAATCAGAGGAGAGCAGGACCCTGAATGACTCTTTACATATATTTTCTCATTGAATTCCTTCAAAAATCATGTATTGGACTTTAACCCCAGTTTAAAAATGGAGGAAGTGACAGACTATGGAGAAATTTTAATTGATTGAGACTGTAAATGGTAATAAGGAACAAACCCATCAGTCCATCTCGAAGCCCATTTTCTTAACTTCTGATATCTCCTATAAAACCCTGTATTATCTAGAAAGATAAATCAACATGAATGGGTGGAACTCTGGGAAGAGAGTGGTAGCAATTAACTTGTTAAGCAAGGTCTGGGTTCACAGCACCTTTGGTACAGGGATGGCCACCAAGGGAGGAATATCAGAAAGATCATGTAGGCTCAGGGAGTAGCTGCTGGGGGTTGGCTGGATTCAGATAGGTGGCCTCTCTGTTTACTGGCCATACTGAAGGGCTATGATTTAGGCACATAGGAAGTCAGGTGAAATTAGGCACCTATAACTCTGGAAGGGGTTTAGTAAGTTGTTTTAGTAAGTTGTGATATGACTACTTTCTATTTGGTAAACATGAATGTTAAGACACACAAGATTCAAAGAAAGTCAAGCAGTACAAATAAACTTGGAAGAAAAGTACAAATATAAAAAGTCTGTATAATAGACTTTTAAAAAGTCTAATTTTAAAAATTAAAATTTTGCATAATATCAGTAAAGAATTCAATCTTCACAAGAAAGTATAAAATGAGCAGAAAGCATAACCTTCTCTTTCAAAAATCTATTCCTATCAAGCTGTTTTTTCAAATGTAACTACAGCTACCATTTTTTCCACAGCATTCTATAAAAAACATATAATGACATGTATAAAATGTAATTATTTATTATATGAAGAACAAATATATAGTATATTTCATTTTTATATACATGACATAATAGTTTGAATGTTGTCTGTAATACTCACATCATAGTTAATAGTCTTATACCTTCAAATAACGCTATACATATATTTTTATCAGCGGCATAGTAGCTTTTTTTTCACATGCAAACTAATTTACTTAAATACTAACCTATAAATAAACAGGGCATTTCCAGATTATTTTAGCCAAGACCTATAATCATTAAATCATTAACAGTGTATTAGGCCAAAAGTTACATTAAAATTAAGAATTAACTGTTCTAGAAGATTTAATAATGCTGACTCATCATATGACTTTCTATACTTGGAAATGGAAAAAAATTAAAAGAACATGATTATACTATGAATTTTTTTTTCTAACATCTCCGTAAGTATAAAGCAACTTATAATTTTAAAAATAATTGGAGAAAATATTTTTCAAAAGCAAAACTCATACCCTTAACATAAAGAGTTCTTAAGTTCATAGTGCCCAATCCTCTTGCCTGGCAGGGGCAGGACCTCCAAGTGTGAGTTGGAAAATTGGAAAGCAATTTGGTCAGTTGGGCTTTTTGAAGCGAAAGCTAGTAGGCAGTAGTAGCTTTGATCATTATTGGAAATAATTTTTAAAAAAATTTATTGGAAGATAAAATCAAGGGAAAAACTAAAAAGGGTCAAACTTAGGGAAGACAAGAGGGTCAACAAGCTATAAAATCTAGTCCCCAAAAGTTCCAGACACAGGAGTAGAGCAAGAGTAGGAAGCTATGGTATGTATGGAACCCGCTAGTAGCTGGATATGCTCAACTTGCTTTAGCAAGAATGTCTAGGAGAATACTGAAGATTGAGGAAATGGGGAGAGATAAACAAATGTCAGCAAATAGACAACCAAACAAAAACTGAAAGAACAGAAACAATGCATCTCTAAAGAGTCAACATTTTTGGGGAATTACCATTTAAAAGAGGATTTTTGTTTCCACGGAAATTTAGTACAACACATTGAAATGATGACATGCTTCTGGATTGAAGGAGACAAGGATGAAGCCTATCACACAGATCTCACGTGGGAGATCGGGATTGCAGGCTAACTGTGAAGGCACGTGTGTTCAGAGAGGGTTCTGTAAACAGAAGGCACAGTGCAAGAGCTTAGAAATCTTCTTTCCAGAGGTCCTTAAAAACTGGATAGTACTTTTTTTTTTTTTTTTTTTTTTTTTTAAGCTGTATTTGGAAGTTTTCAGTGTGTTTAGGGTCCAGTTTTGCTAGTTCCCCATGAACCACAAAGATGCCAGCCAGTAATGCAAATCACAAGCGGAGTTTATTAAGCCAGCTAGCTGGGGTCAAGCTCTCCCGCAGGCACAGGTTGGGCAAGACCCTGAACAAAGAAAAGCCTCAGATTATATAGCATTTACCTACGTCATTGCCGGGCAAATACCCTGGGCGCGTAATTCAAATAGCCCACGCGCATAGTTCAAATTCAAAGAAAAACAAGTTCTAAATGTCACGGTACAGAGCACCCCACCCCGCCCGTGTCCGGGTGGTTAGGTTGTGAAACTACAGTTGCAACACAAGTTGTAAAACAGGTTGCTCTGAAAAGTGCCCAGACCTCCTTTCTGATGTACAGGGTGGGGGGCGTGGGTAGGATGGCTCCCAGCCCCAAGGCAGCTGAAGTTCTTAGTTTGAAAAATGGAGACCCTTAAGCCCGCCTCCGAGCGTCACCAACCTAACAAGTGTTAATCAAGAAAGTAACTTTTTTTTTTTTTTTTTTTTTTTTTTTTTTTTTTTTTTTTTATTGCCAGTAACTACTTTTGCATACTTTGGTTTTACCATTTTTTTAAAAAAAAAATTCCAGCTGTTTAAAGATGTATTCTAAAATGTAGCTGGTATTTGTTTTAATCAGGTACCATAGGATGGTAGACATGAAGATGACTGTCATGAAGAAATTCATCCTGGCAGGTTCCTGGAAACAGAGACTCTTGCAGGGACACATGGGAGTCCCAGAGTCAGACAGGAAGCAGAAGATGAAGGTGAGCGCATGGTTCTGAGCATTTATTGGCGTACCTCTGAGAAGGAAGGCAAGATCTAGGGTAGATGTGCTGTGTAAATTTAGGATTATACGGTTTGAATAATTTTGGCAGACCCTGAGCAGGTCGGTTCCCAACTAACTGGTATCTTGCTATAGGTGATTCAAGGCAGACAGCTATTGACTCTGTATTTGTGACTTTGATAAAAGGGGACAGGTGAGCAGGGAGGCTCTGGGCTGGTGCTTCCAAAAGGGATAGTTTTCTACCTTTTTGATTAAGCTAGCCCTGGGAAGAGCAGTCTCTAGAAGGTCAAAGATTCAAATACCAGAAGATGAAGAATACAAAATATTCTTCAATACAGAAGAAAATCATTATGTAGAAAATAAGTTGTGGGGCTGGGACTATGGCTCAGTGGTAGAGTGTGAAGCCCTGGGTTCGATCCTCAGCACCACATACATAAAATAAAGATATTGTGTCCACCTACAACTAAAAAAAAAAAAAAAAAAAAAAAAAAAAAAATAAGTTGTGAAAAATTCAATCGTTATGTAGAAAATAAGTGGTGAAAAGTTTAACTTTGTATCTTTAAAAAATTATTGGATGTTTCCTACTCTGTAACTCATTTATGATGCCTCAAGGGGAAAATCATGAATTATTTAATTCAAAATATTAGTAGAAGTTGGAATTTGTTCTATATTTCTGTGTGGCAAGTTTTCACATACCTGACATTTTTTTTTTTTTTCTTTTACACCAATAGGATTTTTAGCCATAATATGTCACCATGAAAGAATTTTTGTACTCAGTCTTTGACTATTTTCTCTGTCCTGTCCTTGTATTATTAGGACAATGGTTATCCTTTTTTAAAAATTTGGTGGTAGCAGTATTTTTGAAAATTGCTACATGAAGACCCTCCAGGAGTATCTAGTGGAACTCAGAGAAAGATGTGTTCTTACTAGTTTTCAGCCACGAAACTGACGAGGCAAAATTAAAACAGTCAACTGCTTTCCATCTCAGCTTACTAATGTAATGAAATTAATGACCTCATCTCTGTCATCCTGCTGTGCCACAGAAGTGCCAGTGTGCCTGCATTGGTCCTAGAGTTTTATAGTTTAGCTCTGAGTTCTATGTTTCTAGCCATTTGCTTAACTCAGATTGAATCTCTTATCTATAGTCCAGTCCTTGCTGCACTGTCATTTTGGACAACTTGATGTCACAGCCTACAGCTAGAGTGGATTGGAAAGATAAGGGGTTATCTGGCAGATCCAAACTGGGCCATTCTACAAGGAAGATTGACATGAACCAAATCCCTCTGCTGGGCAAGATTTCTAATATCTGAATTGAGAGCTGTAAGAATCTCTATTACAATGTTAAAACTGGGGAACAGATTAACCAATAAGCAAAGAGAAAAGGAGCAAGAGGATGAGTAAGAAGATACAGTCCATATGCAGAAGTAAAGAGGCTGGTGGTGGGGTGGGGAGGGAGCACCAGGGCTCACAGGTGGCTTCCTGTTTGTTCTTCAGCAGATAAAAGGAATTCTTCACCTGAGGGTCAGTAGGATTCCTTTGCCTCTTATACTGACTCTCCTCCTTATCCACATAAGTTTGGGTGAAAACACTCAGGTATGTTTCTGTTGATTTTAATAAAACCATCCTGTCTAGCACAGTCAGACATGGAAGGCCTAAACCTCTAGGAGAGGAAAATGACTGGGATGAAGAATCACAGTCACAAGTGGAAGATTAAAGAGCAGATTTTTATCTTGTTGGTTAGAAAACTTGACTAGCAGAGCAGTCAAGTTTTGGAGGACCATCATTTAAAAAACCATATTATAACTTTTTTTTACGTCCTGGGCTATGTCCTTGGCTATATGGCTGAGAATCACTGACACAAACAATAAAGAAACTTCTGAGCTGGCCCACAATGATCTGTGAGTTCCTGGCACACCCTGCAAGTTGTCAATCATAGGATGGATGTGCTTTTGGCAGGCTATAGTAGATACTATAGGAAGATGATTCTACTGTAAGAATTTAAGTCTCATTTCAACTTACTCAATGAACTAATAGCTTCAAAAAAATAATGATGCATTCCGGTGAGGACCTATGATATACAACATTGCTTTTTATCTTATCAGTATTGCTGGGGATCAAATCCAGGGACTCACACTTGCTACACAAAGGCTCTACCACTGAGCTGATTCCTTGCCTTAGAACTCCATATTTCATAACATCAATTAACACTTGAGAATATACAGTGTTCTAATATACCCAACTTATCTTGTATTTATAGGATTTTTGTCTTCCCAACCAGATTATGAACTCCAGATTTTTATAATCTAGAATTATGTATCTCATAATAAATATATATATATACATATACATATGTATAATGTACCTTATATAACATATGTAATTATATGTGTTATGTATCTTGACAGAGATACCTTAAATAAATTTTGCTTGAATTGAAATAGCAATAGATATCTTTGGCAATGCTTTGGAAAACTACCTCACAATTTAAAAAAGTAATTTTCCCAAGTGATTCTGGAACTATCAGTTTCACCCGCCTTCATGTTTCCTCAGGGAACACAATCTCTTCTAATAAAATTACCCTCCCTCAAGTAAGTCTCTTGCTCCAAGTAGTTGACATGCTTCTGTCCTGGTCTGTTGAGCAATATTACAATAGTCAATTAGCCAAAAGAGTAACATTTTGACTGTATGGTTTTCTCTTGGGCCTTTCAGAGTAAAGATAAGAGTCATTTAAGTTTAATTTTGTTTTCATTAACTCCCTTTAATTACAAAAAGCCCTGCTATAACATTAAAGATGAGTCCCAGATGTGCTGTGTATACTCTATATGGAGATATAAATAATAGCCTTGAATGCTTATGGATAGTCTCCATGCTTAAAAATATGGTCCGGGTATAACATGATTTGTGTAGATTGCTATATAAAAATGAACCGATATTTTTCTTTAAGTAATGAGATGCAATTTCTGCCATATTTATATGCTCTTTAAATGCCTGCTGGATTTAATTTTATATAATTTTACCTAGTGCCTGGCTTATAAGTAATGATTTAGAAATATATTTTAATTATAAAAGTAATCCATTAAATATTGTTCTTTCCTTTAAAAATTATTAAACCCTGAAGATAAACCAAAGTGTACATACCCACTTAAAATTCCCAGTCTTTTCTCTTAAGATAACCACCTTATTAGTAGTATTTTTATGTAACTTTATAAACATATATATGTACATATATGTGTGTGTTTTCTGTGTATTTGAATAAATTTTGCATTTATTTTTCTGTAGCATTATTTTCTACAAATATTGGGGAATTGTTTTACATCTAAAAGAACTGGGTTACTTTTTACTGCTTCTGCATTGTATTTCAACATGTGGTTATCCATAGGTTATTTGATTATCCCTATGGTTAGAAATTTCAAAAATGTCCTGTCTCATTCTTTTGTATTTGCACCCTTTAACACATGGGTATGTAATCATGTAAGGTATATAGTCCCTGGATTTCTGGTATACCATTTTTTAGATATTACAAACATAACCAATGAGGTTATGTTTGTTAAACTGACACCAACAAAGTGTGATTGCAATCTTTTCCTTGAAAACACTTGATGTGGTTTAAGTTCATCATTTTCACTAATCAAATGGGTAAAAATAAGTCTTGATTTAATTCTCTTCTGTGAGCCTCCTCATAATAGAGGTTGTGTATACACACAAAGTTGGTATACTTTGATAAGCATAATTTTACTGGAAATATTTTCTTTGTCCACTTAACATACTGTCCCTGTCATTTATGTTTTATTTAAGATGTATTTAGTCATGTAAAAGTTTTAATGTCATATGTAGGTAAAATTACAACCCTAATTTTACATAACTTTATACTTACTCTTTTAAGAGCTTCATAATACCAAAGATAAAAACAAATTAATCCATGTTTTATTATAATAGTTCAATTTTTTTTTTCAAATTTTTCAATTTAGATGTTTAGTTCATGTAGCATTTATTTTTTTCAAATAACATGATGGTCTAACTTTGTTTTCCTTCAAACCAATATCCAGGTAATCTAAAAGTTTTGATTGTGTAATCTTTTTCTTTCTCATTGGTATAAAATGTCACTTTTATTATCTATGAAACTCAAATATGTAGTATATTTCTGAAACTTTTATTCTGTCCTACTAACATATTGCCTGAATCCAAATTATTTTGTGAGTTTTATAATTTTGTAAACTGTGTTAAATTTTAATATAATAAATCTCATTTTTCTCTTCAAAACTTTTTTGGTTCAGATTGAGCCTGTTTTTACCTTAGCTTAAATTGGTAACAAATTTGTTATTTAGTTTTAAAAAATGTTTGGATTTTTATTGTGTTTGCATGGGGAAGAATTTGTGTCTTTAAAATGATAAATATTTTTCAAATTATATTGGTTTTTTTTTGGGGGGGGGTACCAAGGATTGAATTCAGGGGCACTCAACCACTAAACCACATTCCCAGCCCTATTTTGTATTTTATTTAGAGACAGGGTCTCACTGAGTTCCTTAGCACCTTGCTTTTGTTGGGGGCTGGCTTTGAACTCCCTGTCTTCCTGCCTCAGCCTCTTGAGCTGCTGGGATTATTGGCCTGCACCACCATGCTCATCTCCAAATGTATTCTTTTTATTTTTTAATATCTTTCTCTAGTTGTAGACGGACACAATGACTTTATTTTTAATTTATTTATTTTTATGTGATGTTGACTTTTTTATGCCCTCTAGTGTCCTTCAGTTGAGCTGTATGTTCTTTTGAATCTTTCTTCTAAAACATTGCAAAAATAGATTTCACCTCTATTTTAAAGGGATTCCCTTTGGAAAATACATTTACTAGCTGATACTTCTTACTACCATATGGAAAACAAACCAGTTAATTTCTAATGATGCTCAAATTCTTGAATTAATTCTATTTTTTTAAACATACTAATCTCTAGGATATGTAAAATAAGGTATTATATTGAAAATCTTTGATTCTTTAAAATACTTACACCTGTGTGAGTTTTTTTTTTTTTTTTTCCTTTCCTTTTGGTTTTAGTGCATTGGCATATGTCACGGTGGCATGTGCCACCTCCCTAACAGCTTTCAAATATAGGACAGGGTGGCCTTAGTACACCTTTGTTAGTGGTGTCGTAACAGAAATCGTGAAACTCAAGGTAGGACTCATATTCACTGCCCTGGAACACAATTATATATATATATATATATATATTTCTCAAGGTTCACTAGAACTTGCTGGTAATAACTTGTGTATTCCTGCTTGTTCCTGGGAAAGCTGTCTATGCTTACTCTCTCCCTACCACAGATTTTGTATTTTTCTAAAAAAAAAAAAAAAGAAAAAGAAAAAAATTTCAGATAGAATCCCAAGTTTGTTGTTGAAAATCTGTAAGTAGTAATTAAATTCAAGAAGGTCTTTGTATACCATTAAGATGTACTTTTAAGCCAGGCGCAGTGGCGCATGCCTGTAACCCCAGCAGCTTGAGAGGCTGAGCAGGAGGGTCTCGAGTTTAAAGCCAGCCTCAGCAAAAGTGAGGCGCTAAGAAACTCAGTGAGACTTTGTCTCTAAATAAAATACAAAAAAGAGCTGGGGATGTGGCTCATTGGTTGAGTTCCCCTGAGTTTAATCCCCAGTATTGCCCCTGTCTTCCCCCCAAAAATGCCCTTTTAATTCCTAGAATGTCTCTCTTTTTTTAATTTTTTTATTATTTATTTACTTATTCATCATGCACAAGTATAGTATCTTTTTACATACAACTGCTTGTATGAATGGTACTTATATAGAATGTCTCTTTTTCCCTTAATCACATTTGCTGAAGGTTTGGCTGCGGGACCTTACCTTAGAACTGGCTTATTTTACATAGACAACTACTTTTCCTCCTTATTTCTTTACATTTTTCATCCTTGACCCAATAACCTTTAACATTCTCTATCCTTCTCCTTCTCATTTTTCCTTACTTTCTATGTGGGATTAATAACTAATAACTTCCAAAATAGCTTTATCTTCCACTTTAAAAAATACTCTAACAGTCTTCAAGATTAAATATGTAAATAAATATCTGGTAGCTCATAAATAATAACTATAAAAGTTTCTTTGCAGTTTCTAGAACCTCTTATAAAATTAATGGGTTGTATGTTTTTTAATTGTCCCAAGTAAATAATAATAATTAGGATTCTTAGATTGATTATTCTCCAAATAGATATTTAAATCTCAATTTTTCAATTATTTTTCTCTCATTTGTCTTTCTTGATTATTTTCATTGAAATTACTTCTTCTTTTATATTTCAGTGTCTCTAGTTAATATTGTCTCATTTTCTATTGGATGTTAACCCACAATATAAAGTAGCTTGGTCTTAGGGCTGTCTTTGATAATGCTATCAGACTCAAATTTATCTTTTTATAATTCTCAGACATCTTGTTTTTTTTTTTTTTTTTTTTTTTTTTTTTTTGGTATTGGGGGATTGAACTCAGGAGCACTAGACCACTGGGCCACATCCTCAGCCCTTTTTTTGTATTTTATTTAGAGACAGGGTATCACTGATTTCCTAAGTGCCTCGCCATTGCTGAGGCTGGCTTCGAACTTGTGATCCTCCTGCCTCAGCCTCCCAAGTGCTGGAATTACAGGCCTGTGCCACCACGCCCAGCAGACATCTTGTTTTATTATGAAAATTAAAATAATAACATAAGAAATAATGCATTTTAGAGAAAATTCTACAGTAAAATTCCAAATTCTAAAACACATGTTTAATTTCATCTGAAAACAGATTAACTAAAAAATGGGTAAATTATTTTCCTTCCTTCATTCTATAAGTCAGAGCCATCAAAATAGGTTGCACATTTCTCAATTCCACTTTCAAAGCTTGTGGGACACACAAAAGATATGGTTTACTATTTATAGATTCTTAAAGTGATATGAATTTCTTGCCTTGCAACATTTAAAAGTTTTTAATGTTTTAATAATGGAATTTAATATTCATCTTGTAAAATAGCATTATGCACATTTTACTAAAAGATGATTTTAATGTTTGTCTTTTTTTTAACTTTCCAAGACCAAAGGAGACCATTTAATGTGATAACAAAATCATTAAAATAGACTTTGCACAAATATGTGTAGAAGTTGAAATAATGCTTTAGTTTTATTTCACCTTTTAAAGACCTCAGAAAATTAACTATCAACATCACACAATCTCAACACCTCTTGTGAAAAGCTTTTCTTTTTTTGGTGAAATGATTTCTAAAAAAATTATTGGGACATTTAAATCTAAGTGTGCTTTATATTAAAGTTTAAGCATATTGAATCTTTGCACTATGTAAAATGTCCCCTTTTTTTGCCAACTTTCTTATGATACAGCTCTAATATGTCTTTGCATAAACACCAAAATACTTAAGGGACATTCAAAATGTAAAGCCAATATGCAAACCAACAGCATTCTTTCCAGGAACAGGATTAATTTCTGTTTTTCTATTGAGTGACACTGATTAAGTTTAGTAACTCCGACTTGAGTTAAGGGAGGTGGTTCTTGCTTCATAACTCCCTGGCTTTTTATTTTCAGTCAAAGAACAGGAATCTATCTCTTGTTCCTAGAACTTTTCCATTCTGGGCTTTCTGAGGAGACCCCATGTTTCTTCTAGTAAACCCGTGTCACTCACTCCACCACAAAAATGAAAATAATAACTGAGTTGTGTTTTCCATGTTATTGTGAAATGTACTGGTGTAAACTTCACCTTGTTTGGTTCTAGTTAATAATAAAAAACAACAACAACATAAAATGAACTTTTTACTAGAAATACATAGGAGAAGGAAGCCAGTAATGAGGAATGTACCTCCTGAATGGGAAGAGACGGAGGAAACCAGTATTTTGTTACTAAATTTAGTTTTTCCTGATATTTGGAAATTTAGTGGTTGATTTCCAAAATTTTTGTTGGTCCCCTTCAGAATCACACTTTCAGCTTGAGACCTGCTGAGATCGACCTCAGATAGCACTCAGGGAGATGAGCACACACTGCTTGGGAGGTAGAAGCATAGGAAGAGGTGTGCTCAGATCTGTGCTAACAGAATAGGAACTTGTTATAAGGACACAATAATACTACATACAAAATACAGCACAGGCAATATAGCCCTAAAACATTCCAAAACTACACTGGCCAGATTATAATGGTCATTGTGAAAGGTACATTATTTGTCAATTCATTGCCCAAAGGAATTATTTCCTACTGTATTTTTTTCCCCTTCATTCTACTCCTTTAAAGACTGGACAATGTTGCCTTAGCAACTGAAGGAAAATATATATTGGACACAGCTGTTGTTTATCCTGTATCATCTCAAAATACAATTTGGTTGTGCTGGCACGCACGATGATCCTTAATTTAATGAATGCACACAGTTTTCACAGATTTGTTATAAAAAGATCTATTTAAATTAGTTTTCATGAAACCAAAAAACAAAAATTAGTTTTCATGATTATAGATTGTTAGGTGTAGAAAATAAATATCCACTGCTAATAGAATACATTAACATAATAACTGCCTGATGAAAATTGAGACGTTTCTATAATGAAATCTGACCCACAAAACTGGGAAAATCACTCTCACTTCTCATATTCTGTCAACAATATCCATAAAGCTTTTAAACTGATACATTAGGACATACTTAGTTGCTTTATTTATCCAGCTTCAAGCCATGTATGCTTCCCACTATGGCCAACTCCTGTATTAGAACAGCTCTGTCCTTCTCATGGAAAGCCATATTAAATCTAAAGGTGCACTTCATTTTAAGTGAACCTAATTATAACAAAGCTGTATTTGACCTGGTAGTTCATCTTACAGGGGACGGATGGGATGTAATGGGGACCTTACCTATGTGATCTCACCGTCTAGCCATCCCTGGACAGGTGAAGTATACATAGCTTACTCACAGCTTTGCAGACAGGAGAGATTCAGAGAGGTGTCAGAACTTTCCCAAGAATACACACCTATCCAGAAGCTCTGAATTGTTTTTAAACCCTGAGAATTCTGCCTGGATCTTTTATTCTTTCTAGCATGCTGTACTTTCTTGCATCTATCCATTTTGATGAACCATATTTTTTTAAAGGAATCATCTAGTTGATTACATGAATGATAATTTCAGATTGTGTGTTTGATGTGTTCTCTTCTTTCTGAACTTCTTTTATTTGACTTTTTGTTATTTTATGTTTGTGTCTTCATTAGTCTTGGAAGATTCGCACTCAAATATTTTTTTATTAATTACTTTAGAAATTGAAACATTTGTCCTTTATCAAAGTTTAATGTTCGGGTACTTTTGCTGTATTCACAGCCAATGAGTCTGTTTCTATTGTTTGTTAGTTCTGCTGGTTCTTGATCATGCTGCCTTATGTCTTCTTATGCTTCATTATTTTTCATTGTATGCTAGACACTCTATTTGAAAAATTATTTATAGAAATAACTTGAGGATTAGCTATTCTTATTCTCCTTGATGTAGTGATTTTGTTTCTGCCTAATACCTGCAGTTACTAGACCACCTGAGAAAACACTTCAGCACTATTTTAATGAGTGAGATAATTCAAAATTGGGATGCAATCAATTTTTGTGGGATCCAATAGATAGCTAATTTCTAATCCTTCAGCTCTTATCCCCATGTGGGTGTTTAGAAAGAAACCTGCTGGCTTCTCAGCCCTCACATTTGTTTCCAGAGCTTCACAGGCCTGCTTTGGCTTTTACCTTAATTTCTGATTCTGAAAAATATTAAACATCAAAAGGAGAGTGAATCCAAATGCTTTATGCATATCTCTGGATTTCCATTGTCTCTCAAATCTTGATCCAATAATTCTATGACCTTATTAGCTCTCCATTTCTTACAAGGTTATGTCTTTGTATTTTTTTTTCAAATTTATCTTTTATTCTAAGTTGTTAGAAATGACAGCAGAATGCATTACATTTCATATTATACTAGTAGAGCACATTTTTACGTATCTCTGGTTGTATGCAAAGTACATTCACACCATTTGTGACTTCATACATGCACTTAGGGTAATGATATCCATCTTTTTTTTTCTTCACCCTTTGGCCCCCTCCCATCCCCTCCCTCCCCATTGGCCATTCTAGTGTTCCTCTAATCATCCTATGTTCCCCATCCCAAGCCCACTGTGAATCGGCCTCCTTATATCAGAAAAAACATTTGGCATTTGGCCTTTTGGAATTGGCTATCTTCACTTAGCATTATATTCTCCAATTTAATCCATTTACCTGTGAATGTCATGATTTTATTCTCTCTTATTGCTGAGCCATACTCCATTGTGTATATATATACCACATTTTCCTTATCCATTCATCTACTGAAGGGCATCTAGGTGGGTTCCACAGTTTGGCTATTGTGAATTGTGTTGCTATAAACATTGATGTGGCTGTGTCCCTGTAGTAAGCTGTTTTTAAGTCCTTTGGGTATAGACCAAGGAGTGGGATAGCTGGGTCATAGGGTGGTTCCATTCCAAGTTTTCCAAGGAATCTCCATACTGCTTTCCATATCACCATTTTGCAGTCCCACCAACAATGTATGAGCGTGCCTTTTTCTCTACATCCTTGCCAACATTTATTGTTGTTTGTGTTCTTAATAGCTGCCATTCTGACTGGTGTGAGATGAAATCTTAGAGTGGTTTTGATTTGCATTTCTCTAATTGCCAGAGATGTTGAACATTTTTTCAAGTGTTTGTTGATTGATTGTATATCTTCTTCTGAGAAGTGTCTGTTCAATTCCTTGGACCATTTATTGATTGGGTTATTTGGTTTTTTTTGGTGTTAAGATTTTTAAGTTTTTTATATATTCTAGAGATTAGTGCTATATCTGACGTGTGTGTGGCAAAGATTTGTTCCCAATTAGTAGGCTCTCTATTCACCTCACTGATTGTTTCTTTTGCTGAGATGTCTTTGTATTTTTAACATAGATTTTTTTCTAGTTATTCTCAATGGAGAAGTCTATGTGAATTATCTAATTCATGAGTACAGGAAGCATCTTTTGCTATTTAAATATGATTTCAAATTTAGAGGAAATTTCTTTCCATTTTACACAAGCACATCTAGCAAATAAATCAATGTTATTATGTACTTATATTATTAAGGTAACGTTTCCCTGAAATTGTTGCTAGTTGAGTAAGAAAGAATACACAAAAAAATCAACTAGCCAACATTGAAGAAGTACTATTTGAAACAGATTCTGCTTCTAAAATGTGTGTGAAAATTTTTAAAAAGATAGTTTCCCAAGTCAGCAAAATTGGTTGGAATAAAGAATGTAAAGAAGAAACCAAGGTCAGGGCCAAGAAGTAGTAGTAAGGAGATTGAAATGAGAATTGACAGATTATTTGAATTTAGATTTAACTCTCATGCAGTGGAAAATGTTAATGGATTTTAAACAGAGATTCAATAGATACTAAAAAACAAAAGTGAATTGGCTGCTAGGTGGCATATTCATGGTAGAGTGCATGGAGCGGTTCAGACTGGATGATGGAAATTCCTGAGAATTACCAAAATCCCATGAGAGATGACTGTGGTTTAGGCCAGGCTGATGGCAGTGGCTGTGGATAGGAAAGGATATATTTGACACTTTTTAAATGCGAAAACATGTTTGGTCATTTCATTATTTTATGCCTTTCCTTGGAATATTTCCCTCCATTTTTGGATGGTGCTATAATACAGATCTGGAAAGTTCCTGAAGGCCATTTACTACATGCTTCAATTCCCAGTGTGCAGCAATTGGGAGGTGTTAGAAACTGTAATTGGTAAGGCCTGGTGGCAGGTATTTGGGTCATTGGGGGTGTGTCTTTACAGGGGAGTGTGTGACCCCAGTTTCTTCTTTTTCTTCTTTTTGACTGCTCATGTTGAGGTGAGCTGCTGGGGTCTGCCTTACACTCCTGTTACAATGTGTGGCCTCACCAAATGTCTAAAAGCAATGGGGACAACTGATCATGAACTGAAGCCTCCAAAACCATGAGCCAAAATAAAACTTATTTTTGATTATCTCAGGTCTGTGTTATAGTGGTGGAAGGTGGACTAACAGAGATGTCGATCTCTTTGCTATTTTTCAAGATGTTATGAAGTCATTTCCAAATGTCCAAGGTTGAAATAGTTAATCATCAGTCTTACTTGTGCACAGCACTTTATTTATCCTTAAATTATGGCAATTCCCACGTCATTTGGTTACTCCTGGTTATATTTGTCCTCTTCACTATGGAAGAGCTGTTCAAGGATCAAGTTAATAGATTTATATTTACATATTGGTGGTGTTTGGCATAATGACTGGCACAAAATAGGTGCTCAGTAAATGTCCTCTGGAGGGGGATTTGTTTATGCATTTGTAAATATTTTACAATTTTGACTGCTGTCTCCTTTGGATGTCTAAATTAATGTTCAAACTAGCAAGGTTTTTTCTTCTTAGAAGATTTTTTTTAAAAAAAATAAGTAATGTATTTATAATATATTAGAAATATGTTTTCCAGGTTAAATTTTTAGAGGAACCCCAGGGAAGAAGTTAAATATATTGTTAAATCAAACTGAGTATTAAAAATCATTTTATTGCAGTGGTGATGAAACTAGATGGATGTAGTTTGGTTCAAAATGGAAACTCCATTCAGAGGCAGAATTATTTTGTGTGACAATTGAATAGAATAATTGTTAGGAACCATGGCAAAACACATATTCATCTCCAAAATCAAGGCAAAGTTTCATACCCACTACTACACATTTTAATGCTTGAATAGACTGGCCTTGGCAAGAAACTTAATCTAAGTTTTTTTTTTTTTTTTTTTTTTTTAAACTCAAATCATATTTGATAATTTTACTAAATTGTAAAAAAGAAACAAGTTTTTGTACATTGCTCAAACACAGAGCTTTAAAGTACAATGTATCATAATTTATTTTTTTCTCCCTCTTTTCACCTCAATTGGATCTTATTATCTATAATTTTAAAAAGTACATCCTGTTTTCCTCTTTTTCTTTTGAAAAGACTATGATTTCTGTTTTTCTTTCTTTCTTTCCCTTTTTTTTTTTTTTTTTAAAAAGACATTGCCCCCAATGCTCTCCAGTCAGAATTGTTGACTTGGATGTAAGAAAATAAACTAGAGTCCACTCCGCTTCTGATTCCAGGAACCCACTTGTTCTGAAAGCTGGACTGGTTTGTATAATGCACTATTTGCAGGTAGGGAAGTCCTCACTCCTTAGCCTAATTGTCTGAGTTCCCCTGCTTGCTTGATTACTAATTTTTTTTGTTGTTGTTTGTTTTTTTCTGTTTGGTTTCTAGTTTCTGGATGAGCACCTTCTGTAAACCCAGTGAGCTGGTTGCAATTGTGCAAACCTGTAATCTCTGCAACTCAGGAGGCTGAGGCAGGAGGGTCACAAGTTCAAAGCCAGACTCAGCACTTAGTGAGAACCTGTAAAATAAAAAATAAAAAGGGTTGGAGTTGCAAATCCATGGTTAAGCGCTCTTGGATCCAATCCCCAGCACCAAAAAAAAAAAAAAAAAAAAAAAAAAAAAAAAAAAAAAATTACTCTGTGAATGTGACCAAAATTTTAGTTGTTCCACAAAAGCACCTTACAGTGATCTGGTGCCCAGTCTCTTGGTTAATCTCTAAGGTGAATTTTAGTGTATGGTCATAGATCTTTTGTTTCCCTTAGTCTCATGTTCTGTTTCTGCTCTGCACAGATTTGGGTTAGTTTTGCCTTTGGGACCATGTGAGGATGCTCCATTGGGAAAACAGTTGCTTATGAAAAATGTACTAATATAATTTGTAATATCAATACAGTTTATAATCATCAACAAAACTTAAAAAATGGCTAATTGTAGAAGTCAATTAGTTTTGTCTTTAAAACTAATCAAATAAAGGGTCAAATATAAAAATACTTTGGCAATGTAGTTCACATATCATACATAAAATCTATATTTTTTTAAATTTGGTAAATTATAATTTATGAAAAAGGTCCATTCTAGAAATGTTACATTTAGAAGTGAATTTCATTACAGAAAGTAAATTAAAAGTCACCTGTGGTTTTTAGCAAAGGGGAATTAATAAGGTAAAGGGATGACAGCTTAGTGAATAGTGAGATTCTGCTGGAATGATGACAGTGTTTTAGAGATTGATGGTGGGGATGATTGTACAGCTTTACAAATGTCATTAATACTACTAAATTGTACATGAAAAAACTCATAGAAACAGATGGGAGAATAGGGTTTGTCAAGTTTTGGGGGAGGGATTGTATTTGGTGAGGAACTGCTTGCTATTCAATGGGTATAAAATTTCAGATGCATGAGTTGAATAAGTTCTAGAGAATGAATGGACAATGTTTGCCCTATAGTTAAAAAATTGTATGATATGCTTAAAAATATAATAAGGTTAGATCTCAAGATAGATGTTCTTACCATTACTATAAAAGATGGCAAATTTTATGTTAATAAAGAATATGTGAGCTTTATCCACAGTTTTACATTCCTAAGTTTCAGTTGCCTACAGTCAACCAGGGGCTGAGAATGTTAACTAGAAAATTTCAGAAATAAACACACATATATTTTAAATTGTGTGCCATTTTAAAGAGTTTGATGAAATTTTGCACTGTACCACTCTGTCCCATCTGAGATCTGAATAATCCTTGTGTCCAGTGTATTCATGCAGTATACACTACCTGCCCGTTAGTCACATGCTACCTATTTTAGCTGTTAGATGTACTGTTGTGGTACCATGGTGCTTGTGTTCAGATTACATTGTTTTACTTAATGATGGCCCAAAGTGCAAGATTAGTGATTCTAATGATTCATATATGCCAAATAGAAGCTGTAAAATGATTTTTTAAAGTGAAAAGATGAAAATTCTTAATTTCCTAGGGAAAGAAAAAAAGTTGTACACTGAGATTGTTAAGATTTTTGTTGAGAATGAATCTTCTATTGATAAAATTTGTGAAGGAAAAAGAACTTCGTGCTCGTTTTGCTTCTGCACCTCAAACTGTAAGAGTTACGGCCACAGTGTGTGATCAGAGCTTGATTAAGATGGAAAAGGCATTACGTTATAGGGTTCATTGCTATCTGCTATTTAAGGCATCCACTGGGGGGTGTTGGAATTCACCCCAGGGATCAGAAGGATTAATGTATATATTCTACCATAATACATTTTTTATTAACCAAGTAAATATTATTCTATTAGGTATGAAAAATCTATTATAAAGGAAAAGATTGTTTTACACTCTGGAAACAATGACTCTATTTCCTTCCAGGCAGCTAGTCTGGTATGGCTCCCAGCCTCACAGATGGAAAGAATGTCACTCCCTGGCCGGCCAGGGACATGAGTGAACCTGGGAACTGTTGGAAAGAGACCCACTCATAAGGTAAAGGGATGACAATTCTTCCACCATAGGATGAACAGCAAGTGTGACTGTGGACTTTGGGAAAGTTCTTCACAAATGTTATCTCTAACCTTAACTCTGTTTGGTAAACACAAAATAAGATAGATATATTAACCATCTCTTCTTGTTGCCTCTAGAAAAACAAAAGTGATTTACATAGATCAGAGCAGCAAATTAATTATAGGGAATCAGAAAGCTATGGAACATACATAGGTGGTCAAAGTTGAGCCCATGATGCAGGATTCTAGCCACATGGAGATTCTGCACTGAAAGTGACTTTCACAGTGAGCATACTTCTGAATGGCAGCACATGTCAGGTCACTGAAAAGATGTAAATTTCTAAAGGCGCTTCATTTCAGGAGATAATTTTAAATCACGGGGCAATTCCAAACCTTTGACATCTCAAAATAAGCTGGGTTACTGTTATTTTAGTTGTTATTAAGGGCAGGAACTTTGTTTCTTCATTCATACAAATACAAACCTTAGAATTTCGTTCACTGTTACATATTTTCAGCTATAAATTCAACCTTCATTTATTTTTTCAGTGATTGTTATAAAATATGGTATTCCTTACATAAGGCTTTATTGAAAATAAATCCAAAGCAGACAAACTGACCACACCTCCTCACCATGATCAAAGTGGCTACCTGCTTTTCTTTCTTCACTGTAGAATAACACATGTTTTGAATTTGTTAGAAACCTAGTTCAGTTCATACCTGAGCCCTAACTTTGGGTGATACATATTTTATAAAGCTCACAAGTGGTGCTTTTTGTGTTTCCAGAAGACCTGCAAAAATGTAACTTTGTTCCAGATTTTTTTTGCAGCTGGCCTATGGCCTTTTTTCTTTTCTTTCTTTTCTTCAGATTTTTGCTTTAGGACTCCACTAACTCGGTGGACTGTTTTATATGAGGTGAGATTTTGGCTTCGGTCTTCATCATGACTTTGATCTTGCATTTTTCCTTTCAAAAATATCCAGTTAATTTAGTATCTGAGTATTTAAAAAATTCAGGATTTCTACAAATAAATTTCTTTTCATTTCAGTTGCAGATTTTGTTTATTTTTGTGACATAAGGTTGGAGTTTTAAAAATCAAAGAAATACTTAGGTATTTTGCTTGTTGGTTTCCTGCTGGCAAAGAGCTATCAATCTGATAAATTTACTTTTACACCTAGATAACTTAAAACTGATGGAACAATTTTCAGAAGAGGAAAAACTTGAGTTGTTATAATTTCATCAAATAATTCACCTAACTTACACAGAATGATATTGGATTTGGTGTGTGTCCTTGTACACTTTCTGTTTTCCAGAGGGATAGAACCAAGAGAATATATGTATATATTAAAGCAAGTCTGAACCCCAAGAGGGAAGACATCATGTCTTAAAGTTCCAAAGTTATCTTTCACTCCATGTGCTGCTTTTGGGACCAGTGGGGGCGGAGTTGGAACCCCAAGGCCTTGGGCAAGCCTGCTGTCATGAATGCCCTGGGCTTAATCCAGGTGGTTTCTCTCTTGAGTTGGAGTCGCATACTGTTGCCTGTAGCTTTCCCAGGCATGTTACCATTGGTGCTACCATTCTGGAGTCCCAAGGGAGACCCCACTCCTATGGCTCCACTAAGCATTGCCTTTTACTAGGGATTCTCTGTGACAGCTTTCTTCCTGACAGGTCCTAGGCAGTTGAAAAATCTTTTAAAATCTAGGCAGAGGCTGTCCTATATCTCTGTAGATCTTGCAATCTGCACCCCTGCAGAATTAGCACAGAACAGAGACCACCAGACCTTATTGCTGTGCTCTCTGGAGCTGTGGCCTGAACTGTAGGTAAGTCTGCTTTATCCAAGGCAGTGATGCAAGGAGCAGAGGACTGAGATGACCCTGAGCAGTGAGCCCAAGGAGGGCAACCCGTCTCTTGAAACTCAACTGCCTTTCTAGAGCTGTGTCCCTGCAATGAGAGGGGCAACCTCCGGGATTTGTGATTTTTGCTGAGGACAATCACCAACTAATCAAAGTCCAACACAAAAACCTGTTTTAGTACGTATGAGAGCCATAGCCTCATCAGTGAATTAATCCATCTGATGGACGATAATTTGAATGGACTACTGGATGCTAACTGTAGGTAGGTGGAGTATGACTGGAAGAAATTAGATCACTAGGGGTGTGACCTTAGGGATTATATTGTGTCCTTGGCAATATAATCTCACCCTCTTCCTCTGCTTTCCGGGTGCCACAGACAGAATTTCTCTTTCTTAGAGAAATAATAGTTCTACTCTTGCTAAGGCTTATCCACTGATTGAATCATTGATAATTATAAATGTCGATCTCATTTCCAAAATAGTTTTACAGAAATACCTAAGTTAGTGATGGATTAAATAAAAGGATACTGTAAGTTCGTCAGGTTGACATGACAATGGACCATTCCAACAACATTCTTGCAATGTTTGGTAAGCATAGATCACATCAGTAAAACTCAACCCCCATTGGTCCCAACCTCTTGTAGATGTTTTTTGTTTTTTGTTTTTTCCACCAGTGGGACATAATCCAATGCAAATGTCTCCCCTGATTCTTGGGCTTTCAAATTCAAATTGAATTATTTCACTAGCTTTCCTGGGTCTTCATCTTGCAGAGAGCATATTGTAGGACTTCTTTGGCTTCCACAATTGTATAAGTCAATTCCTATAATAAATTTCCTCATACATATCCTATTGGCTCTGTTTTTCTGGAGGAACCTGAGTGATACAATGTACCAGGTGTTTTTCTATGTACTATGTAAATAGTAAATTACTTAATTCACATTGTAATGGTTTGAGTTAGGTTCTATAATCATTCCCATCTCACCAATGAAGAGACTGAGGTACAAAGAGGTTTAGCAGCTTGACCAAGTAGACTTTCAGAGCCAAAACAGAATCCCAAGGGTCTGACTCCAGAGTACTTACCACTATGTCATACTGCCCTTTGTGGGTCTAATTTCTAAAAGAACAGAGTTTCTGTGGAGCTTAGAGAAATACTGGTAACTAAGTGACCATCTCATGAAGAAATTTAAAAATATTTCCTTATTAAACTCACATGTATTGGTTCAGTGCTGTACAGACTATTCTCCCCATTTTTCTTCTTTGTCACATCATATTCCAGTATATCTATTTTGGGTTTTGATGCTTTTTGATGAACCATCATACCTGGGTTTTGAATGACATGTCATTTGTTACCATTTTCCTGCAACCTCACAGGCAAAGGAAATTGTGCACTACCCCTTGTTTTAATTAAGTTACCTTCATTTAATTAGAGGCTTAGATAGTTAATATACTATAGATCAACATCTAGATAATGAATCTCCTCTGACTCTGGCAAAAAACTTGTCCTAGGAAATAGCTGTTTTGTTGCTCAGAGAGACATTATGTACAGCTATGAAGGCTCTAGAGAGAAAAAATAATCTGATTATATACCATCATATTTTTCATATGAGGACTAGTCTCCCAAGACATATATGAATGACAAAGACATGATTTTCATTGGCTTAACTTTTACATTATATGCACACATAAGCAGGATCTTCTGTCTGCTCAACCCAAACTTCCTCCAGTGGACTCCTCAGTTCCTCATGGAAATAGACCGCTGACAGTTTGGTCTCATGGGATGCCAGGCACTGAGGTTTGGCACTGAAGAGTCTGAAAAGCTTGAGAGGTCACTTTTCAAGGTCATCTGAGAATTCAAAAGTATAGAGAACTGAAGACAAGACCAGAAAATGGCTTCCATAGGCAGAGAAAGGAGGGACTTTGGAAAGAAAATACTTGATGAGTTAGTTTTATGTTGGGAAGCAAGTAAGAACAAAACAAAACAAATAACAGACAAGAACTTAAATTTTAAAAAAGGAAAGAACAAATTTAGAACATATAAAGATGTAAGACAAGAAAATAAAATATTGCTCATTTAAAATGCATTTCCATAGTAGCTACATTTCTAAAGGAAGTGAGGATAATGGTAGATGAGCAGAAGAGGTATTCAGCTTATGTGAGAAGAAGAAAAACTGACTTCTCTGAGAGTATCTGTCTTGTTACTATTTAATAAATTATAGGTAAGAAGAAATACAAGAAAGTAATAGAAAAAATTATCCGCAATTCCACTACTTGAAATAACTTCTCATTTTTTACTTTTATTCCAGAGTTCTCTTTGTGCATTTAATAAAATATTTTCCCTTGAAAAATGCCATGGATTATAATTATAATTTGATAATATATTTTCAGAAAACAAAATGAAACAAAGAAATTATGATTTAAATGTGTAGAAATGAAAAGATAAATTAAATGAGAATACATAGAAGTTGTGATGCCAATTTGTATAGACGAGTGAATCCTGTCCTGTTCAATTAAAAATTGTAGAATAAAAATTTTAATACATACAAACTCATTATAGGCCTAAATTTAACAGCCATTCCACTTTGTGGATTTATCATATTTATCTAATAATCACAATGTTGACATCACTTGGTTCTAAATAACACAAAATGGATATATTTGTGCATGATTCTTTTTGGTATGGTAGGTTATCTTCTCAAGATGGATTGGTGGAAGTGGGATATTTAGGTGGAAGAATAACAAAATATTTATGATATTTGGTGTCCATTGTCTTTCTGGAAGAACTTGTAACATTTTTATGACAAAGTCTAATGGGATAATATTTTTCCATTTCATGCTTCTTACAAATTGTGTGGGAATATGACCAGCGAGATGTGATGTGGTGAGGATTCTGAAATGCACTACTCTAGTACACAGGTGTGCTCTAAAGAGCAAGAGATAGTTTCAAATTTTTCCACTTCTGTGTGACCTTGAATAATATTTTCCACCTGTAACATAAAAAGAATATTTACTTTTTTGCCTAGTTCACAGTGTACTGTACCAATCAAATATTTGAATGGATTTAAGAAAATTCAAAGTACTGCAAGTATTATTAAATCAATTAGAATAAAACCAAAGGGCAAATTTATTGTATTCCAAACCCTTGGAGTAGGGAAGATTGACATAAGATTTGTATACTCAGAGATATCTGATTTATTTTGGACTGTGTCAGGAGAAAATAGATCTATGTTGCTAGAGAACTTTGAGCTCATTCCATTTTCTTGTAAAAGGCAGAATTTATTCATTTTTGTCATTCATGCTGCATTATTTTAGAAATTCCATTATATGTCAGATCAACTGAGATTTGTACTGGGAAATCCAATTATTTAAATTTCTGGAGAGGGTAATATGAAATTATCCATTTTCTGGGAACTTTTTATTTTTTTTTGAGAAAGAAAATATGCATATTCAATCTATGTGAAAGCAAAACAAAAACTATGTATGTGATGTAAAAATAATAGATGCTTTACATGTAAAACACAAAGGGAGATTAGTATCATCTATTTAAACTGTGTGTTTTGTTTGATGAAAAAGACTAGGTTCCCAAATTACAGAAATTGTGAGTTTCCATGAAGAAGATCAAAATAGAAAGGGAATGTTCAATGAGACCCCTGAGACTAATTTTTCAGTGTGAACAGAGTGAGAGGTGGGAGAAAGGGTTCCAAGGGGTTTGTTGTTAGAAAAATGAGCAAGAAAACAGAGTATCTGATGTGCATGGAGGGGCAGCTGGGGTGCTAAAGAGAGGAGAGCTCTTGCTGAAGGAAGAAGATGGAGTGTCGAGCTCTAAATTAGCGTCTGAAGCCCACAGAGGAAGGAAGGAATGGTGGTGAGGAGCAGCTGGCTGTATCCATAGCAGAGAAGATGAAGCACAATGGGATTGGTGGTACAACAGGGTAAAACCTAAGTAGAGAAAACAAAACAATAGAATAGAGGAAGCACAGGAACTAAATTATAAATAATATAAAAGTATATGGTTTGAGGGTAGAATAGTATAAAATTGATCCGAAAATTTGAAAGGCTGGAAAACAAATTATTAAACTTTGAGATAAAAAATACCCAGATGACTTCAATGCAAGGAAACTAAAGCAAAAAATAGGCTGAATATGAAGAAGAAGATTTATTTTATGTGCCAAGACAAGATCTGCAGATTTTATATTTATTACCTGGGAAAAAAACTTACCAGAAACTAACCAGAGGTTTCATTAATGCATTCTGTAAATATTCAAAAGATACATACCATCCACAGGGCAAGATGTGTGTTCCCGGAGGTAGATCAGGAAGAGAAAAACCAGATTTATGAGTGCACACATCACCAGGAGGAAAGTTAAAGTGACACATTTCACACAGAGGAAGAGAACATGGAGGGGGGAGTATCTCGCTGGGTTTAATTTGACCCACCAGGAAAACGGGTTTGTGGAAAGGAACCCGAGGGAGAGAGTGCTGGGTAATGTTGGAAATCAGAACCCAAACTGGCATGATCGAGTGGGCCCTGCACATCAAGCAAAGCAGCTTAAAGACCATGGTGAGTGATGGGCAATCTAAAAAGAAGAGCTATATTTAATGGAAGTCAAACACAAAAGCCATGCACAAAACTCATTGTGCTCATTGTTAGGCTACCTTCTGGACTCTAATCCTACCCACCCTTATAGGCTCAGTTTGTGGGGCTGGGCTTCCTCTTTGGCCCACCTTTCTTCCTCTGCCAGAACCTCCCTGTAGGAGCCCTAATTAAGGAGATAGCTAAGATTGTGGTTAGGTGTGAGCCATAAAGATGTTTGGGCATTGCCACCTTCCGTGGTCTCGCGAGACTTGGCCCGGGACATTGCGGATTGGGTCGGCGCCATTTGCATGATCTCGCCAGACTTGGCCCAGGGGATTGTGGATCGGGTGGGTGCATTTTGTGTGGTGGTTGCAGGAGTGTGGATGGTGTTGGAGTTGCTGTTGGAGCCGGAGAGAGAAGCTAGCTGAATAAAGAGCCTGTTCGTCTCCAGTCTGCCTCTGAACTTATTCCCGTGGCGTCGTTGCTCCAAGCGGCAAGGACACCTCCCCGTTACTCTCTGGCAATGCGGATACCAGAGGACAGATGAGGCTGGGGAGAAGGACGTTCTCCTTTCTGTGGCTCCTCTGGGTATTGAGGCAGAGGCCAGTCCTTCCTGGGGCAGAACTTGCCTCCAGATGCAGTTTGCCCCTCACAAGTAGGACCTACTCAACAGGCTTCTTCAGACTCAGGCACAAGCCACCAGCCACTTCCTCCTGGAAGTCCCAATGACACAGATCCCACCACCAAGCATCGGGGATACCAGCCTTTTCTCTTTATTTTCCAACCCCAAGATTGACGGATGCTTCCTGTGGTGGTTGGGCACTTCCAGGATACCATTGTGGACCTTAAACCTTTGCTGATAACCACTTTAGATCTGGTTGACAATTCTTAAGTATCTAGTGAGAATTAATTTTGGTAAAAAATAAACCCAGGTTAATCATTAAGGATTATTTTATTTATTTATTTTAATATTTTTTCTTAGTTGTAGATGGACAAATAACTTTATTTCCTTTATTTATTTATTTATTTATTTATTTATTTATTTATTTATTTATTTATTGGTACCAGGGATTGAACTCAGGGGGACTCGACCACTGGGCCACATCCCCAGCCCCTTTTTGTATTTTTATTTAGAGACAGGATCTCACTGAGTTGCTAAGTGCCTCACCATTGCTAAGGCTGGCTTTAAACTCATGATCCTCCTGCCTCAGCCTCCCAAGTGCTGGGATCATAGGCGTGTGCCACCGTGCCTGGCTTGTTTATTTATTTTTATGTGATGCTGAGGATTGAACCCAGCGCTTCACCCGTGTGAACCAAGCACTTTACTGCTGAGCCACAACCCCAGCACCTATTAAGGATTATTTTATGATAAACAAAATATTAAATTTATTAGGGCTCAACAACACTGATTATAATGGAAGGTGCAAACTCTACATGACAGAAGGAAAGAGAACCTTTAATGGTCACTTTACTAGTGACTTTAAAAAAAATATTCAAATTGAAAGGGAAGAATAGAAATTCAAGCTACTTTAGGTAAGAATAGTGTAGGTTCGAAAAGTGGGTGAGGAGGAGAATTTGGACAACTACAGAGAATGGAGGAGACAGTAAGTATTGTTGTGGGCCTAGTAAAAACTGGCAAGCCAAAAAACTTTTTGATCACCACCACTACCTCCAGTTACAAAATATCTACGATTTTAAAATATACTTACACAGTTAAAATTTTTCAAAAGGGGAAAATACAACGATAATGAAATAGATAGCGCATAAGTGTGCAAAAAGGTGAATTTGAGAAAAGTTCTCCTGGTATCCTTGTGAAGAAAACAGAAGAAGGTGAAATAAATCATTGTGTAGTCAGGTAGATAAGTGCCAGGTGGGATGACCATGGCCAAAGTTATTGATTAAAGGATCGATGACAATAAGCAGTGAAGGCGCCAGCATTTTTTCAGAGGCTCTGCCCTTGGTTTTGTCCTGTTCCACATCTTGTTTCAAATCAATGATGTCAATTCCCTCTGCTAAAGACCTCCAGCAATACACTTGTAATGGAAGAGAGTGCGACTGTTTGTTTCTTGGAGGTCCTGAGACTCGTTTTCATAGAGGATTCTATTTTAGAATTTGGGTCTTGGCTGAGCAATTTGGGGGAGGGTCTAAGGAAGTGGGCCATTACCCTGGATTGGCCACTGTCAAGAAGTAGGAGCAATTCTATGAGTGAAGGCAGTCTTGAGGGGGCTGAATGTGTAATTATTGATAAAGCAGCAGCAACTCCTCCTGAGAGTCATGACGAATGGAAGTTTGATATTTTATGGGTTGCACAGTGACCTTGCTTCATTTCACTTTGTCCTACTCTCAGAGTGACCTTGTCGTCATCTGCTGCTGTGAGATAGTTTATGTTCAGAAAGAGGCCAACAGATAGAGCTGTAAGCATCAGTCTGGGGTGTCCGGGGTGCTATCCTATCCTCCTTCTCAGTGGTAGACTTAGACAAGCCCTCAGAAATTAGCAGAATCAAATTCATAGACAAACAATAAGTCGAAAAAGGACAGCTGAACACAACTAAAATCGAAAAGAAAAATAAAGCAAGGGATATGCTAGAGATAAAATTTAGGCTAGCAGTCATAAAACATGGACTCTCATTTAGAGACAATGAGAAAAAACATTTAGGGCCGTTAATAATGAACCCAAGTGTATAGACAAACGTTAGTGAAGAACAAGAGGGTAAATTCTCACAGTTAAAAGAGACTCCTTATCCTGTTTTCATAGAGCATTTACCATAGAAAATGTGTAAATTCTTTGCTTTTTTTTTTTTTTTTTTTTCTGTAATCTTTGTAAGTCCTTTTAGAAGTTAAAGAAGCTCCTTGCCAGCTTTATTCTCCAGGATTAGCTTTCTCAAGGCACTGGAAGCATTTCTGTGAAATCTAGCCATCCAAGGGGACTGTGCCCCCTGTCCCAGGTCCTGTGGAAGGTCAAGAGCCTGTCTTAAGCACTGATACCTTGCATAAGTTGCAAAACCACCTCCTCTCATCAAGAAATGAGAATTTAATTTTCCTTTGGATAAAGTAAATTAGCTAGTATGGATGGTTACTCTAATTACCAGGTAAATTTAGGATGAACGTTGTATAACAGATAAAATTGTCAAATCCTCTTACTAGAGGACTCATAACTGTTTATTTTCAGCATGGAGGTGTAATGGGTTGTGTCTGCTTGGCTGTATAAAAGGGTAAAATGTTTTCCAGTCTTGGCAATCTCCTTGGTGGTTTATTTGCATTGTGCCTATATTCTGGCTGAATACTCAGAAATGAAGCTGTTTTTGTTTGTTTGTTTGTTTTGTTTTGTTTTGTACCAGGGATTGAACTCAGGGCACTCGACCACTGGGCCACATCCCCAGCCCTTTTTTGTATTTTATTAGAGACAGGGTCTCACTGAGTTGCTGAGTGCCTCGCCATTGCTGAGGCTGGCTTTGAACTCGTGATCCTCCTGCCTCAGCCTCCCAAGTGCTGGGATTACAGGTGTGCACCACTGTGCTTGGCTGTTTTTTTTTTTTTTTTTTTTTTTTTTTTTTTTTTTTTTCACTTTACTTTTGTGGACTGGGGAAAGGAGATATAGTTTTTCATTGTATTTCACAAACACAAGGTCATATAATATTGGCAAAGATAGAATAGTTATGCATGTATCCAGCTCCCAATTCAGAGTTCATTCCAAGGAAACCACCCCATTGTTAATTAAAGGTTACCTGTTTATACAGATATAAGCATGCTTTGACATTATTTGTGGAGGCATATGGGCTGAAACTAGGGGTATTTGTAAGGATGAATGTAGAACGCTGTTCTTTGGTTCAAAGGAGATCATGTCTTTCTTGGTTTGCACATGCATTTAAATGTGTCAAACAGTAAAAAAAGTTCAGATTCAAAGTTATAAGAGAGTTATAAGACCTGTGCCTTGTTGCCATTTGAGAAATTTTAATAGAAAAGCCTCAGAAGGTTGGGTTATGCTTGGGGACATGTCACATTCATTCCTGACTCCTCACCATCTTTCTTCCTCACACGATGTCCATGAAATTCCATAGCAGTGGTCACATAGGTTGGTGGGTGTGGAGTCATTAAGGGGAGGATTGTGAATGTGGGCACCACTATCCATGCCACACTGACATTGGCTCAGATATGTCACCTAGTCTGGATCTTGAGAAATACAAATGGAAATAGAAGAAGAGATGGCCTGATCACATGCAGTGAATCAGAGCTGCTGACATCTGCATAGACCTTCCCACCCCCAGCTGCTCTCCATTCAGACAGTCACATCCACTGACCACCCATCCTTTCTTATCACAGCAGAAACAATCTTTATGACAACTGGCTTTCTCTTTTTCCATTAATTCTTGAGAATTTCCTGGGAGCACATGAGGTATTGCAACTTGCACTTCAGCTGGGGGAGTGTCAAAGAGTATAAATATAACTTGGAAAATTTGGAACAAACACAATGAACGATATCATTTTCATTCCTCTTGTGTCTTGGAAAATTGATTGAGTCATTCTGAGGAAAAAATACAAATAATACATGTAATTCAGATGGCAAAGTGTTACCTATTCCGTATTATAAAATTGTTAAATTTTCTTTTAGTAATTCAGAAGGTGGTAGAGAGAGGAGGAAATATACATTGTTAGCATTAAAAAATTATCAATTATTACAGCTATGCAATTTGTTTTGAAATTTATTTAAAAATCTGTACAATATGTCAATCATATGACTTTTTAAATTGAAAAATCACTAACTTACTTAATGACAAATGTTCTTTAGAAATTTGTCACTTGAAATTGTTTTTGAATTTCATAATGTGTTTGAAGTCTCAGTCTATATATTCCTATTTTCATTATATTCTTTTATCTTCATATAAAAAAAAGAAGAGGATTTTCCAAATTAGAAGGATGTGTTTAATTATTAACAGAAACATTCTGTGTGTTTAGGAGATTTGGAGGCAAACATTTTCTTTGGCCAGCTGAATATTATAAATAACTTGAAGAAGTCATATGCCCTTTAAAAGAAAGGAATTTACATGAGGTTGGTCTAAAAAGATTAAAATTATTTTATTTAGGAAAGTATAAATGGAATATTTTAAATATATAGTAGTGCTATATTTTGAAAACATAAGAGTAGTTTGCAAGGGTGGAGTTTACATTTTCTTCTATGGTATAAATAACTGTCTATTGGATAAAGAAAAAAAAGGAAAAAAAATGTTCAAGAAAAACTTATCAATGAAATGGTGAGAAGACCTGGAAACAAAGAACTTTGTGGTCATATGAAAAGAGATAAATACACATGGGTTGTTCAATTTCTAATATCCTACACTTTGGTTGTAGATGGTAAGAAAGGAAGATAGTGAGTTCCCAGTTAGCCAGGTTGAGTTTGTGGAATTGGTGGGAAGTCCAGGTAAGTGTCTACACACATGGGGATCATGAAAGAAGTTTCAGCTACAGAAAAAGATAAAGAGACTATTCTTTAAAAAAGATTTTAAAAAAAGTATTTAAATTTTGGTTAAAGTCCAGATTGTGAGAATCTGGAAACTATATTTAGAGGGTTCCTGGGTCAAAATGAGACATTTGTAAGTCAGCTTTCCATCACTATGACAAAATGCCTGAGCAAAACAACTTAGATGATTTGTTTCTCTGGTGGTTTCAGAGGTTTTGGTTGATAGTCACTTGGCTCCATGGTTTCCAGGTATGTGGTTGAGGCAGAACCACATGGTACAAAGCATGTGGGGGAGAAAAACTGCTGACCTTATGGCAGCCAGAAAAAAAAGGGAGAGCTTACTGTATAACAAGGCTCTTCACCTGTAACCCATTAAGGTATAAATTTATAAATGGATTAATCCATTGACCAGGTCAGATCCCTCCTGGGCCAATCAACTCCCAGAGGCCACACATCTGATACTGCTGCATTGGAGAGTGTGCTAGCTTTTCCTCACTGTGACCAAAAATACCAGACAAGAGCAACTTAAAGGAGATGGAGTTTATTTTGCATTCATAGCTTCAGTGGTATAGTTCATGGTAGTCAGCTCCATGGCTCTGGACCCAAGGTCAGGCGGGAAATCATGACAGAAGAGTGTGGCATACTAAACCTGTTCCGTTTATGGCAGGCAGAAGGAAGAAGCCTGGGACAAGGTGCAGTCCAAGGCCATGGCCCCAGTGACCTACTTCCTTCACCCATGCCCCACCTGCCTCCAATTACCACCCAGTAGTTCACTCAAATTATTAATCCATCCATTGGATCAATCCACTGATGAGATCATAGTTTTCATAGTCCAAACTTTTCACTTCTGAACATTGTTTCCTTACCTAACAGATGAGCTATTGGGAGGAAATTTCTGGGTCCAAACCATAGCTTTTGCCCTTACCCCCCCCCCCCCCCAAAGTGCATGTCATCACACAATGAAAAATGAATTCAGGTCCTCTCTAAGAGTCCTCATAGTCTCAATAGTTAACAGCATTGATCGAAAGTTCAAATCCAAAGACTCCCCTGAGATTCAAGGCAAACTCTGAGCTGTGAGTCACTGATGAGATTGTAGTTTTCATAAACACCTCTGAACATTGTTGCATTATCTAACACATGAGCTATTGGGGTACATTCCTCAACCCAAACAAAAACAGGAACCAAGTGTTCAACATCTGAGCTTTCAGAGAACATTTATGATCCAAACCATAACATCTACATCCAAAATATGCATGGCATTACCAAACCAAGTTGAATAAGAGAACAAAGCATTGAAAGCTTAAAATATGTGAATAGTTTGAAATCAAATAAACACAGTAAGTGATCATTTTCTCTAACATCATTACTGTGAGGACCATGCTAGACAAAGTCAGGAATGAAATCAATTACTTTCTTGGCACTTCTCCTAATTGGTGTCCCAAATTTCTTCAGTATGAAATCTTGCCCCAATACCTTAGGCCTTCAGACTGTGCTCAGCACTCCTTTTTACCCAAAACAGCCTCAAGGGTGCCAGAGCTTTCCTGGTTGGCCCTTCTAATCCTGCTTTTTCCCCATGAAAATCTTTTTATCTAGTTTATTTCTCTTCTTCCTCTGTGTCGACTAAATTATCTGATGCATGATGTGCTCAATACCAACAGATTCTACTGTGGTTATAGCTGTATTTTTTCTTTTTTGCTCAATACAGATTTATTCTTTTTTTTTATTTGTTTCCATTGTTATTTTTTTATTTAATTAATTAATTATTTTTTTAAATTCTAAGTTGTTATAAATGACAGCAGAATGCATTACATTTCATATTACACATATAGAGCACATTTTTACAAATCTCTGGTTGTATGCAAAGTATATTCACACCATTTGTGACTTCATACATGTACTTAGGGTAATGATATCCATCTCATTCTACCACCTTTATTTTTTTTTTTTTTTTTTCACTCTTTTGCCCCCTCCCTTCCCCTCCCTCCCCATTGGCCATTCTAGTGTTCCTCTAATCCTCCTATGCTCCCCAGCCCAACCCGACTGTGAATTGACCTCCTTATATCAGAGAAAACATTTTGCATTTGGCTTTTTGGGATTGGTTAACTTCACTTGGCATTATATTCTCTAACTCCATCCATTTACCTGCAAATGCCATGATTTTATTCTCTCTTATTGCTTAGTAATACTCCATTGTGTGTATATACTATATTTTCTTTATCCATTCATCTACTGAAGGGCATCTAGGTGGGTTCCACAGTTTAGCTATTGTGAATTGTGCTGCTATAAACATTGATGTGGCTGTGTCCCTGTAGTATGCTGTTTTCAGGTCTTTTGGGTAAAGACCAAGGAGTGGGATAGCTGGGTCATAAGGTGGTTCCATTCCAAGTTTTCCAAGGTATCTCCTTACTGCTTTCCATATTGACTGCACCATTTTGCAGTCCCACCAACAATGTATGAGTGTGCCTTTTTCTCCACATCCTCTCCAACATTTGTTGTTGTTTGTGTTCTTAATAGCTGCCATTCTGACAGGTGTGAGATGAAATCTTAGAGTGGTTTTGATTTGCATTTCTCTAATTGCCAGAGAGGTTGAGCACTTTTTCATGTATTTGTTGATTGATTGTATATCTTCTTCTGAGAAGTGTCTGTTCAGTTCCTTGGCCCATTTATTGACTGGGTTATTTGTTTTTTTTTGGTGTTAAGATTTTTGAGTTCTTTATATATTCTAGAGATTAGTACTCTATCTGACGTGCATGTGGTAAAAATTTGTTCCCAATTAGTAGGCTCTCTGTTCACCTCACTGATTGTTTCTTTTGCTGAGAAGAAGCTTTGTAATTTGAGTCTATCCTATTTATTGATTCTTGGTATTAATTCTTGTGCTACAGGATTCTTATTAAGGAACTTGGGGCCTAATCCAACATGTTGGAAATTAGAGTTTACTTTTTCTTCTATTTTTAGGTGTAGTGCCTCTGGTATGATTCCTAGCTCCTTGATCCATTTTGAGTTGAGTTTTGTGCATGGTGAGAGATAGAGGTTTAATTTCATTTTATTGCATGTGGATTTCCAGTTTTCCCAGCACCATTTGTTGAAGAGCTATCTTTTCTCCACTGTACATTTTTGGCACCTTTGTCTAATATAAGATAACTGAAATTATATGTGTTAGTCTCTGTGTCCTCTATTCTGTACCAGGGGTCTACAGGCCTATTTTGGTGCCAATACCATGCTGTTTTTGTTACTATTGCTCTGTAATATAATTTAAGGTCTGGTATAGTGATGCCACCTGCTTCACTCCTCTTACTAAGGATTGCTTTAGCTATTCTGGGTTTCTTATTTTTCCAGATGAATTTCATGACTGCTTTTTCTATTTCTATGAGGAATGTCATTGGGATTTTGATTGGCATTGCATAAAATCTGGATAGTGCTTTTGGTAGTGTGGTCATTTTGACAATATTAATTCTGCCTATCCTAGAACAGGGTAGATCTTTCCATCTTCTAAGGTCTTCCATAATTTCTTTCTTTAGTGTTCTGTAGTTTTCATTATAGAGGTCTTTCACATCTTTGGTTAAGTTGATTCCCAACTATTTTATTTTATTTTTTGATGCTATTGTAAATGGGGTAGTTTTCCTCATTTCCCTTTCAGAGGATTTGCCACTGATATATAGAAATGCCTTAGATTTATGGGTGTTGATTTTGTATCCTGCTACTTCGCTGAATTCATTTATGAGTTCTAGAATTTTTCTGGTGGATTTTTTTTGGGTCTTCTAGGTATAAAACCATATCATCAGCAAATAATGATAATTTGAGTTCTACTTTACCTATCTGTATCCCTTTAATTTCTTTCTTCTGTCTTATTGTTCTGGCCAGCATTAGGAACTTCCAAGAAGAACTGATACCAATACTCTTCAATTTATTTCAGGAAATAGAAAAAGAGGGAGCACTTCCAAACTCATTCTATGAGGCCAACATCACCCTGATCCCCAAACCAGGCAAAGACACATCCAAAAAAGAAAACTTCAGACCCATATCTTTAATGAACATAGATGAAAAAATTCTCAATAAAATTCTAGCAAAACGGATACAGAAACATATCAAAAATATAATACACCACGATCAAGTGGGGTTCATTCCAGGGATGCAAGGATGGTTCAACATATGGAAAACAATAAATGTAATTCATCACGTCAATAGACTCAAAGATAAGAACCATATGATTATCTCAATAGATGCAGAAAAAGCATTTGACAAAATACATCACCCCTTCATGCTCAAAACACTAGAAAAACTAGGGATAACAGGAACATATCTGAACATCGTAAAAGCTATATATGCTAATCCCCAGGCCAACATTATTCTAAATGGAGAAAAATTTAAAGCATGCCCTCTAAAACCTGGAACAAGTCAGGGATGCCCTCTTTCACCACTTCTATTCAACATAGTAATTCAATACAGATTTATTCTAAAGGCTGGATTGCAACTTTAGACATTATGGAGGATGAGGAAATCTTTTGGATCAAGAACATGTCTTGTGTTCAAGCTGTTCAAAAATGCACTCTCATTATTGATTGCAGGGTCAGTAAAAATATTGATTTTACCTATTATAATGTATAATTGAGTTTTAGAAAATTTTATGAATAACAAAAGAATAAGAAAAAATCCAAGTCTACTCAGAGATAACACACAACAGCATCTCCATGGTTCTTTTAATGGGTATTTATTTTTGGTATCACTATCACCATCCTCACCTACTAACCACTGCTCTCTCCATTATCACTATTTTCAAGATTGATTGAATGCTCACTATGTACTGGCACTGGGTTAAGGATCTTACCTGGAGAATTTCACTTAATTCTCAAAACAACCTCATGCTGTAGGTATTATGTTATTTGAAAATGCAGTGGAGGAATTGAGACTCAGAGAAGTTGAGGAATTTGCTGAAGGACAAATAGCATTGGGAAAAGAAGACTATAAATATGGGCAGCCTGAATTCTAAACCATACTCTAAAGATTATGTTATATTAAATGGTATGTTGTTTAAAATCTTAAAAAAGAGGTTTCATGGAAGACAGATTTCTCTCTCAGTAACACTTATGTTATTTTCTTTCCAGAGAAAACATTTTAACTTGTGTCTTTGGGATGTTGATTATGGTGAAGTTGTCCTACTAAGATGCTTTGGACCATAATTACTTCAAAATTAGAGTCACCCTTTTATCCATCCTTCATCTGGAAAGGTTATAGTTTTGTTAGTCATGCTTTTGTACTTTGCTTGGTATGAGGTAACAGTGTAATTAGTAACCACAGCTAGTTACGCACTATTTTTAGAATGAGCATGTACCCTGATTGGAATTGTAATGTCCGGAATTGAGTAGTAATGTCTGCAATAATATTTTCTAGGCACAAAATACAGTAAAGAGGAAATTTGAAACTTTTAGCCAGTGCTATGTAAATAAAGTAGGCTATAAGAAGCAGACCAATTTTCTTCTCACAATTAATATAGGACTGCTCTTAAATGTATCAAATCCAGAGAGCCTCTTTCATGCTTTCTGGGGTTATACTTGCAAGATTAGCAAATGAAAATATAGGACACCAAGTTAAATTTGACTTTCATATAAATAACAATATTTTAGTATTAGTATATTCTAAACAGTGCATGAACATACTAAAATAATTGCTGATCTAAAATTTACACATAATTGAGCTTACAGTATTTTATTTGACCAATCTATTTGGTGAAATTCCTGGAATTAAATGAATAATTGTTCAGTCCAGTGGTTTCTTAAACCACAGAAGTGGTCCAGTAATATCTAAGAGTAGATGATAAGAAACCTTGAAGCTTTTGCTCTGGGAACATTTTCTTTGGGCTGTTCTTTCTTGTAACCAAGCCACCATACTGTATGATGTTTAACCTGCATGATGCCACTCAGACATATACTGTGGTTGACAGGACCACTCGACTTTGGGCTGATTGCCAGCACTGACTTTCAGGCATGTTGGGAAGACAGGCTAGACAGCCACCTAGTCAAGGCTTCTAAGTGTTTCAGCCCTTGTCACCATCCAACTAAGACCATACCACAGAACCACAGTCAGAACCCCACGCCTGAGCTAAGTCACCCATACCACTATGATAATAATAGGCTGCTGTCTTGAAATAATTTGGGACTCTTCGTTATTCAGCAATAGAGAAATGGAACATAACACAAGGAAGCAAACAGACAGACCCAGAATATGGGACATTCTGTAGAATGATTGACCCAGTTTCTCTTATGGGTCAGAAACAGGACAGAGGGTAGGGAAGAAGGAATGTGTTCTATTTTAGACCAAAAGCCACTTCTGAGACATTGCATTCAAATGTTGTGTGTGAACATTGTTTAGCTCCAAATTCAACCAAAACAACTGTGGAAAGATATTTTTAGAAGATTTGGAAAATTATATTTACCAGTCATTGGTAATCTTGTTAGGAGTTAAAGGCTACATGAGATCAAGACCCATTTTTATAGCCACATAGGAAACTATCTGAGTGAATTGATTTGATACTGTCATTTGCCTTAAAATGACTCAGCAATGAAGAAGAGAAAAAGAGAAAGGGGTAAGTGAAGCAAGAAGCAAAATCTACAATTTTCTCACAGGTAAAGATACAGGAGGTACATTGAAGCAGCTTGTTTACTTTGATGCATATGTGAAAACTTCTTAGTAAAAAATAATAAATATCTATGGAGCAATGCAAAATATAAAATGCATACATTATTAACTTAGACATATAAATATGAAAATTATACACATTTCCATATAAGTACATAAATTATTAGATAGCTTTATCAGAAAATAAGAGTTACACATAATTTCATAGGTAAGATTACTGTCAATAAAATATACTCAAAATTTTATATAAAATATAATACATAAGATATACATAATGAATCCTGTTTCCTTTCTCAGAAATTTAAGATGTGAGCAAAAACTTTCATTTTTCATGATGTTTTTCCCTATCCCATCTGCCTTTCAATGTCTTTATACTGAATGACCATGTTTTATTATGTTGAGTCTGTTTGAAAGTTGTCAGAGATTTTGGGACATATATAAAATATATGATACACAAGTTACAAAACCAACCAGTCTTCAATCCCTGTTTTGGAAACCAGGACAATTGTAGGTCTTTTGCACATAAATTCTAAAAAATTAAATGATGTTCTAGTTACTAAAGAGTTACTAGTTATGTTTTGGTAACTCCAGTTCTTTGAATAAATTTAGGTAAAATCTTTTAGGGATCTGGTTTGAATTTCTTCTTTAAAAGTTTCACTAACAATAATAATAAAAAAAAAAGATCACTGCATTAAAATGTCAAAAGTGGTCCCAAAATATAACTTTTTAAGGGACTTTTAAATTATTTTGGATATTTTCATTTTAAATTAATAATATAACAATCTGATAAATAATAGCATACATATTTTTTTCTCATGAAGGGTCCTTTTACAAACCTGAAGGGAGTCTGAGAACTCTAAATTAAATTTATGTTAAATCATAAAATTATGAGTTAAGAATAGGATTTAAAATAATTAATGATAAATTCATTCAGCTTGACACAGACTTCTTTATATAAATTGTTAAAATCCACATAATCATGCAGTGAGCTGAATCCATGCTAACAGCTCATTCTGTCCAATGGCCCTAATAAAAGGACTCTTTGGAATATGCAAATTAATTAGTGAGTTAAACTTTTAAAGCTTTTGTAGTCCCTAATGTTATCTTAGACTCTACAACGGAGATCTTAACTTCTGAGTCTCTTTCAATAATATGGTGATTTGGTTAAGTAAGATAAAGTCTGGTGTGATGGCAAGAGAATGAAGGTACTTATTTTACTTTTTTTGAGAGAGTTATTAAATGCCATATTGACATTTAACATCGATATCTACAAAAAGACTGGAGAGGTTTTCTTGTTATTCTTTGGAAAAAGATAAATTCCTACCTTAGAAATGCTATTTCCCTAAATCTCCATTGAGAAGGTCTCTGATAAACCAGCCTAATTCCATCTTAAGACTGGGAGCCATCCTGTTAAAAAAGTTATGAAAAGCCCACTTCAGTTTTCTATGAAATGCTAGGATTCCTATTTGGCCTGAGCTTATTTTGATGTTTTAAAATTGTTTGGCATTCATGCCCAGGCCTTGAGCTCACTCAGGCCTGGTTTTCCTTAACCAGATAACAACTCTCTCTCGCTCTAAAACTAATGGTGCCTCATAAACTTTTGATGTGGGGTTTGACTATTACTCCCTTCCTTGGAATGCAATGCCATGTAGATTATTAGTTTGCTACTTGCTCTTGAATTGCATATGTCTGATCTTGTCAGCTGTGTAAGTTCCCAAGATTTTTTGTAACTCTTTGAACTATAAAAACCTTGTCTTCCCTGAGAGTGGGGCTGACCTTGAGCCCAGTGTTTGGGAGGGGCAGCCACTGGCCAGCTCTCTTTGTGTGTACACAATATAAGCTTGCTTTAATTTAAAATTGGAGTTGGTGGTCTTTTCTTTGCGTCTTGGATCAACAGTCCCGAAAGTGATTGTTAGGGATAGAGTCCAAAGAAATATGGTCTATTTTATAAAACAAAATAATTTTTAAAATACTATTTGAAACAAGGTGTCTCAGTATACATGATAGAACAAAACCTTGTATTTTTACGGATTCACTTTATCCATCAAATGAGGTGACCACAAACAGCTGCATGGATAATTTAATTCCGGGATGTGTGTATTCTGCAGAGATTATCTGCTTTACGGTAAAAAAATGAGCTTCCTGCCAAGTAGTGTTATGTCTGATGTAGGATAATCACTTATAAAAAGAACTCTAAGAAAATAAAGCTCAAGATGCTTATTTCCTGTATCATCTGAATATTCTCTATCAGAATCTAATATTCTTAGCATTTCACTTGTTCACTGTTTTTATCTTTGTTAAAAGCTGCATTAGCCCCAAAGCCCAAGGTTTAGACAGTTACTTCCACATTGGTGCCTTTGACCCCTACTTGGGAAATATACAGGGTAGGGTCAAATGGGTGATTTGTCTCTTGAGACACCCTCCCACTGAACCCAACTCAAAGCTAGGGCCTTTCTTCAGTGCTCCTTGCCCGTAAGTCATGGTTGCCTTCTTTTGTGTTTCTTAGCTCATTGTTGGCCACAGCTCACCTGAGGCCCTTCACCCTCACAACAACTAACAATAGTAGGGTCAGTGCTGCAGGCATGGTCCCCTTCCAGAGACCTCCGAAGTCTAAATCAGTGTTCTCATATTTCAGGGTACCTGGAAATACTTGGTGAAATTGTGAAAAGCACTGCAATTTTTGGGACTGTATTCTGAGAATTCTGTTTCAGTTCTGTGGAGTTGGGAGCAGTGATCTATGTTTTCAAAAGCACCCAGAGGTAAGTCTTTACTTTTGCCCAGTTATGATACATACAAAAGTAGCTTTACTAAGATAAAATTTACATTTCATAAAATTTATGGATTTAATATGTACAATTCAAATGCTTTAATATTTTCACAGAGTTGTGAAACCATTACCAAGGTCATTTTAAAAACTTTTTCTCTAGCCTCTTAGGAAACCCTGTACCCATTATGTGTAATTCCTCAATCCCTCTCCCCATCAGCTCCTGACTGCCGCTAATCTACTTTCTATCAGCATAGAGTTGACCACTTCATATAAATGGAATTACACAATATTTTGTGACCAGCTTCTTCCTTTTAGGGTAAGGAAATGCTCAGTCATCTTGTGGAATGTGTCATGCATTCATATTTCATTCCCCCTTTTTCATTGCCGAAACCCCTGCGATTGCATGGCTATATCATATTTAATGAATCTGTTGATGGACATTTTTATGTTTCAACTTTTGGACTACTGTAAATAACACTGATATAAATAGTCACATACAAATTTTTGTGCAGATGCATGTTTTTGTGTCTTTTGAGTGAAAATCTAAAAATGGCTTTGCTGTGTCACATGGTGATTCTTAACCTGTAAAACCTGTAAACTCTTTCCCCAAATCTACTATTTTACACTCCCACCAGCAATGGATGAGGGCAACAATTTTTCTACATCATCATAAACACTTGTTATTATCCTTTTGACATTTTATTTTAGTCATCTTAGGAGAAAATTGTACTATATTGTTCATTTATTTACAATTCCCTGTTGACCAATGATGTTAAGCATCTTTTCATGAACTTTTTGGAAATATGTTCATCCAAATCCTCTGTCCAGGTTCTAATTAATTTATTTGTCTTCTACTGTTGAGTTCTAAGACTTCTTTACATATTCTGGATGCAAGTCCTTTGTCAGGTACGTGATTTGAAAACATTTTCCCCAATTATTTTGTGGGTGGTCGTTTTACTTTCTAGATGGTGGCTACAGATGCACAAAAGTTTTTAAAATTGTACGTAGTTTGAAATTAATTCTGCTTTTGTTGCTTTTGCTTTTGATGTCACATATAAGAAATCATTGCCTAACCCAAGAGTATGAAGGTTTTACTCAGATGTTTTCTTAAAATTTTAACTTGTATTCCTCTCTCAGATTGTTTTAGTTAATTATTGCCTGTGGTATGTGCTATGGGTCCAACTTATTTCTCTTAGATATGCAGCTGTCCCATCACTATTGTATGAGGAAAAGACACCCCCCCACACACCCCGCCCATTAAATGGCTTTTGCACCTGTTGAAAGTCAACTGACTATAGATGTAAAGATCATTTTGAGGCCCATTCTATTCCACTAATCACTATAACTCTTTGACTAACCTTGCACTGTGTTATGTTCTGAAACTGGGAAGTACATGTCTTCCATATTTGCTCCTTTTTTTTAAAATTTCTTGGCTCTTCTGGGTCTTTTGGAATTCTAAATAGATTTTAGGATTAACTTGCCATTCCACAAAGATTCTAGCTGAGAATTGATAGCAATTTCTGAAACCTGTCAATCTACATGGAAAACATTGCCAAATTAACATCAAGTTTTGTGATTGGTGAAAATGCAAAGTCTTTCTATTTATTTAGATATTTTTCAGTTTTATCAGAGATATTTTGTAGATTTTTGTTAAATTTATATCCAAATATTTTGTCCTTCTTATATTAATATGCATATGGTTTTAATTAATCTCATTTCAATCATAGTTATTGGTAGTATACAGAAAGCCTTTTGATTTTTTGTTAATCTGTTTAATATAATGTGGCTGAGCTAATTTATTATTTTTTAGATCAATTGAAACTTTTTATATACATGATTATGTCACCTGCAAATAATGCAACTTCCTCCTTTTCAGTATGTATTCCTTTTTTTTTTTTTTCCTAATTGCCTAGGTCCCTGAGTAATTCTGATGCAAGTGGATGGAGGGTTAGATTTAGAGAAATTTAATTAAAAAATGAAAGGCCACGCCAACATTTCAGGTATTGGCAAATGAAGATAGGACTGGGGTTTCTGAAGCTTATAATTAAATCCCATAAGAATGGTATGTGTCCACTCCCTTCTGCATAATCATAGCTACTAAGAGAGAGATGATTGAGGACTGTGAAAATTGTAGTTAAACTTATCTGTGGCCCTTGGCAGGATCACAAAAGCAAGTGTGACTTTTATTACACTTCCTTTTTGAAGGAACAACTTATTTTTCTACAACTATCATACAATTTTTAATGTTTTCAATACCTAAAGGTCAATATATTAGAAAAAAGTAAAATATTTGATTTTATTTTAGTTCCAAGTTCATCACTTCATAGTTCTATGATGTGCAGAGATTAGTTAATCTTACTGATTTCAGTTATGCTGATTATAAAATGAGAAAAACAATGCTACCATCATATCAAAATGTTCAGCAGTGTCTAGCACATTGTATGGCCAAAATATGCTTCTAAATACATTTAAATCAATCCTTTCTATACCATAATGTTGCTGCTCACACTCCAAATTTCATTTAAGTTAAAGTACTGTTTCTGGGCACAGTGGCACACATCTGTAACCCTAGCTGCTTGGGAGGCTGAAGCAGGAGAATCACTGGAACTCAAGAGTTCAAAGACAGCCTGGGCAACATAGTGAGGTTCCTCCTGAAACAAATTCTTTTAAATATTCGTATCTTTCATTTTTTGTAGTCAACATTCAAAATCTTGTGTTTCAGGACATTAAAAAGAAGGATATAGTCACAATTTAAAATATAGTTCCTAGGAAAACAGAATTTTATTTCTGCTATTAATCATATCCATTCATGAAAGAATGCTGTGTATTGTGGAAGACTCTCTAATTTCAACTCATAAAACCAATGTTATTGCACAGTAAACTCTTACCACGAAGTTGTTCATAACCACCAGTAATTAAAGTGGTAAGTTCAACACAGATATGTGGATTCTTTAGTAATAAAACATCTTTTTTCACTTATTTTCCTGGCATTCCCTTGAATATGCACACTAAAAAATGAACTAGGTCACATATTCCCTGACCATCTCTAAACACACTTGGGAGTAATAAAATTAACAGAACAACCATTTCTGTTTACTTTTTTCCTGATGATATATATATTTTTTTAATTATGTACACACATTCAAAATGTGTGTACATAATTTTAAGAGGTATAGCATTTACTAGACTCATTTTGGAGAGTTTAGTTGTTTTGAGTGCAGATAACTGATTTTTCCTTTTTAATGAAGGGTCCCTTCATTTCAGAAAAGCATTGGATGGTCTGCATTTTTTCACAGACTAGATTCACACTGGCACCCAAAAGGGTAAATTGCAAAGCTGGATTTGGGACCTCATCCTCCTCTTCTTTTTAAAAAACTTTTTGGAAACCTGCATTTAAGCTTTGCCAAAAGCCCTTAATGAAATAAGTTCAGTTCACCCTGAACTTGACCAGAAGTTGAACTCATGCCTTGATTTAGAAATTTAAGCAAGAAAATGGGGAATTCTCGTGGCCAATTCCTATACTCACTGCCAGGAGAGAGAGTGGGAGGCTGGAATAGACTTCTTAAATATGGCTTGCTGCTGGGGCTTGCATACGCCCTTGCCCATCCCCTGGCATCCACCTACCCCTCACCGCCTCCTCCATCATCGCTGTGTTTCCGGGGGCTGCTCTGCATCTGAGGGCTGACCTCTTCAGGCTGCTTTTCTGAGGCTCCACTGCTCTCTGGCACATTAAATCCAGAGGAAGCAAGTCCTTTTTTCTTCTGGCAGAAATGGATAAAAGTTTATTGGAACCTAAAATACGTCTAAGTTTTGAGACTTCTCAAGGGAAAAACATTACAAAGTCATGCATATAACTTAAATATGAAAGTGAATATTTATTTAGAATAAGAAACTAAATAGCTATAAGTTAATAGTATCTGAAAGCTGGATAATACCACAAACATCAAAAAACCAAGAGGAATAGCATAAGCTTTTTATTAACTTACTGATACATATCCATAGTATTGTCTTTTCTTATAAATCTGGACTGCATACTCTTCAATCACTTCTTGTTAGGACAATGATTTTATATTTTATCTAAATGGAGTACAGGACTGTTCAGCTTCCTCTAGAAAGGTTTATTGAAACTTGCTTTTTAAATATTTATACTTGAGATGTATAAAGCATGTGCTTTCATACACAAACATTTCAGCTATTTGTTGTAGTGCTATGGATTGGTGTGCTAAAAACACAGGCATTCTGATTCTTCTACTTTGCATGTTCTTTATAAAAATGTTTTCACATGTACGACTGTATATACTGCATTATCTAGTATGTTCCTGAAAAAAAGAGAAGTCTTGTTTTATTTAGGTAATAGCAACCTATTGATTTGTGTACTTAGGTCTTTCATGATCAGTGATTAGAGGGATTTTCTACAGGTGGCTTTGACTCCATGTAATGCAAATGCAACTTCCCTTCCACAACCCACATTCTTGGGGCTGGTCACCCTAGGGCACTTCATTTTGCAGTTCCTCTCCCTATCAGGAGAAGATACATCAGCAGAGCGACTGGAAATACCTGTATATGCAAGTGACTGCCATCCTCATATTATGACTCTATGGAACCTCATTAATTGCAACTCTGACCCAATTTTCCCTTTATTGGATCTAAATTCTGGCAGACACTTCCATGTCATCTGACATGAATAAAATGTGAGAAAAGGAAAACTGAAATGGAAATAAATCTTGCTCTTAAACAACTACAGTTAATATATCCTAATAAATTTCTCGCTCATACCAACCTCGAAACTCAGGACCATGGAAACTTACCACTAAGGTCTCTTCTGGGGACTCTGAAATTTTCAATGACTTCGAGGCAAACCCATCCTTGTTCTTTGCCCACGTTGGTTTCTCTGGCAGTGTCTCTGTCTCTGCCTGATTCCACTTTCTGATGGGAAAACTTGCCTCTGTACTTCCTGCTCCCTCAGGGTAGCCTTTCGCCATGGTTCCTGCTCTAGGTTGCGTCCCATCTCTGGATTCCTTCATCACGGCACAGTAACCGCTCAGTGATTCTAAAGTCTTTGCAGTTGCCCACACACTTTTACTAGCTACTGTGGCCCTTGGTTTCCTGATTAGGAAATATTAATTATGTCTACAACATTCCAGATGTGCATCTGAGATATAGAGTTTACTAGAATCATTTTGGGGAATTTAGTTGTTTTCAGCACAGATAACTGGTAAGGATATTTATTAAATCTGCAATCCAAGGAAGGAAGAGATAAGCAGTAATCTATACTGTTTATGGAAGGTCTGGGACTGAGAATTTATGAGGTGAAGGGTGGGATAAGTGTAAAAAGTTTGAGCTCATGTTTTGAGAGTTGATTGTTTACATCCACTCAGCTCCACCCTCCTGCTTCTCTTCTGTCCCACACAAGGGCAAGGTGACAAATGGCCCACATGCTCCAGTGAGTGGTCCATCCACTTGGTGCATACAGGCAGTTGAAAGAATGCATGGGAATCTCAGGACAGCCTCTCTTTTAATCCCAATCTGGTCCTCTTTCCTTGTATCTCAGGACATTATCATGCCTGCTTAAGACTTCTCCCAACTGCTCATTACGTGAGTAGAAGAAGCCTTTTTTTTTTTTTTTTTTTTAATATTTATTTATTTGTTTTAGTTGTACACAATGTGTTTATTTACGTGGTGCTGAGGATCGCACCCGGGCCACGCAAGTGCTAGGCAAGCGCTCTACCGCTGAGCCACAATCCCAGCCCAAGAAGCCTTTTTTTTTTTTTTTATTTTTTTTTTTTTTAATAAGCTTTTTGTGAGAGTGTGGCACATCAGTGTTGATATCTCAACAAATTTTGGATGGGGACTCGCTGTTTCTGTGTGGTCATCACAACAGAGAGAAAGACGTTCTAGTATCCAGATCTCAAAATACCGGGATTTGTTTTACTTAGGTGTTGATTTCATGTACAGAGCCAATGATGGGTTTATTAAAGCTTGTTACAGACCTGTGACATTACTAATGGGGCTTTCCTAGTTCAACTTAAGAAACCATAAATACATCCAGGGCTGAGCTGCCTCTTGGAAAGTACTACAGGGACCTCCTTTTAAGTTGCCAAACAGATCAGTTTCATATTTAGATGCTGCAATTTTTTCTCAGTTGGGGACTTGGGAATACTATAATGCCAAAAGAACCATTTCATTCTTGTTACTGGCATAAAAACCTTGGAAAAAGCCAAAAGACACCATTGTTTAATATGTCAGCTGGTGGGGCCTAAAGATGAAAACTTTGATGGTATTATTACGTACATAAATGAAGCATTTTCAATATTTCAAGTGGGGTGTGGAGATATTTGGCACTGCTTTTGCTATTCTTCATTACATTAGGAGAATGTGCATTTTTTCATATTCTGGAAAGTGGAATTTTATTCCTATGCACAAGGGAATGGATATATACCTCAAAAATGTGTGGTCCTGTGCATTAGAAAATATTTTAGTATATATGTATATGTGTAATGGAATATGAGATCTCTGCTCGGCAAGTAGATAATAAACAAATCATTGTTGAATGAATGCAGAAGGTAATAAAAGGTATGTTTCTCCTACTGAAGGTATTTTCTGTCTTAGAGTGATGTTATTTCTTCTGAGATACATCACTTCTTTGTTGGCATTAGTAACATCTGACATCCACTTTATTTTGTATGCCATCCACTGAAGTATGGAACAGTATTTTCTTTATTCTTGAAAATAGAGAAATTAATGAAAACTTTTTCTTACCTTCCCACATTTTGGCAATTGGTAATCTCAGTAGTTTTTTAGGAACTGAGACTCTAGAAGAAACATATTCCAATTCCAGACAATGAGTGTGATAAATATGTAAAATAATCCTAAAATTTGCAAATGAAAGAGTTCATTCAAATGGAATTAGGTGAGAGCTTTGTAAGAAAAGATCATTAACTGTTATCAAACACTCATTGCTGTTAATTGTGTATTAGTCCTCTCCTCCAAAATACTGCAATTCATGGAATTTTATGCTGGCATTGCCGAGATGCTCCATTACTGCTCGTGCTAAGAAAGAAAGAAAATGTTGCCAAATATTATGGCACAATGCCTTCTTATTTTACATAACTTTTTCTGCAGATTTTTGTCTACTGTATCTTCAAAAGCATTTGTAATACACTGTTTCATAAAAGAATGCTCAGTTTGGTTCTCTCAGCTATTCTTCTCAGCCTCTGGCACTCTTTCTAAAAATGTTAATGTTGGAACTTTCTAAAGCATTATAGATCGTGTAAAAATAAAGCTTTTGTACATCAACCAAGAAGTCATTGTAAATGCCAATTAAAGTTAATGCATAAAACTAAGTCGAAGTAGAAAATAAAAATCACCAACTTTGCACATAAACAGTAATGAAAACAATGTCACCATTCTTCATTGGTATTTGGGAGAGGTCATCAAAAGACATACCATGGTCTTAGACACATTCAAATGTTAAAAAAAAATATGCGTCTCAGGATTGCTGAAGTACAGCAGGTGGTCTCACCAAAACATCAACCTGGGTGTCAAGTTCTTTATCTTGGACATGTGATTTGCCCATAAGAAGAGGTTGTCTGCAGTCTTTCCAGCCAGGGAGGACAGTTGGATTGCCTCAGCTGTTGCGAAATATCCTACATTCCTCTTAGACTTGAGATATACCTTCACTAATTTTTGTTGTTGTTGCTTGTTTTCTTCAGGGCACTATGGATGATTTACTTCACTGTCTTAGTCAAGACCTACAGGTGGTAGTATTCAAGATGGTTTAGCAAATCAGTACAAATATTGTCTTACTTCTCTTTCATGGGTAATTTGGCAGCAGATGCAGTGTGCTCCATTAATCTCTACAAGGAGCCCTTTCATAACTGCAGTGTTGGTGGCTGCATCAAAAGCTCAGTTTTCTCTTACAAGAGTATAATAAAAAAGTTCACTATGCTCAGACTTGGTATTTCTTTTTTTTCTAAACCTATTCCTCTCCACTGCCCTCCTCATCTCGCCTCTTATGGAAAGGGGAAAGAGTCCAAACATTGACAGTCGGTTCCTTTTTATCCAATCCTCTTGGCAAGGAAAAGATTTTGCCTTGAGCACAATCATGCATGTCTAGTAGAATACATGTATCCAGAGGAAGGATTTAGAAAATTTTCTTTTCTTCATGAATTTGTTTGCACTAATGCAATGGATATATTCATAAGAACCAAGTTACTTTTAGCCATAGTTTTCTTTGAAACATGATAAAAATGATGGCTATCACATGACATTTAAAACTTTTAACTAGATTTTAATTTAATAAATAGTACTATGAAAAGAACAAAAATATTTCTTGGTCTCAGTGTTCAGCATGGTATTTATAATAGTTTAAGATTGGAAAAAATAAGAACAGGGAGAATATTTTTGAATTATATTTTTTTCCAACCCAAAACAGAATGTCTAAAAAAATCAGTAAATTAAAATACATAGAAAATTGTGATAGGACTCAAGAAATGCAGCATGATAAAAAAAATTCCACATGAGAAAAACTTTTAAAAGTTCAATTGTTAGTTCTAGAATAAATGTTAAATGCTGGCTAACATACTTAGCATTTAGTTTTCTCAAGACAATTACCATAGGGTACTAGTCTATATCACAATACAGGTGGGCCTGAAGAAATACGTATTTTGTAAATCTTTCACTAAGGTAATAGAGAATATTAGAAAAAAGGGTGAGGCTGTCTTCAAACCCAATGCAATGCTATGAGCAAAGTACTACCAAAATCCAGTAGTAATTAGGTTTTGGGAAATAACATGAAGAGTCTGGACAAGAGAACAGATCAGCTGAGAACTGCTTTTTTTGGGGTATTGACTCTGTCAATGGAGTATGAATCCTGGCTTGGGGTCACTGAGACAGTGATGTACCAACAACTGAGCCGGTGGGGCTTTGGTGGAGGTGGGCACAGGGAGAAATTCAACCTTCCTAAGATTGTGTGCCTCTCTAAGAGAGGAACACTTGGTATGGGGAGCTCAAAACCCTCAATTTATCAATTGTTTATGGGCTAATTAGTGTTATAGAAGCAATTTAGTAGCAGAACCAACTCAGTGTGCTTTGAGGAGCAGGTATCCCAGTCCCTCCTTTCAAAAATTTCCAATGTACTGGGAAAGCTATGAGTTAGAGATCCTTTAATAGATGTTTAAAAATTTTTAAATTAATGGAAAAATGTCACTTCAGTTAATACAGAAGAAAATGCCAAATAAAAATCTGATTAAGGGATGTGATTTAATATATTAGTCATTTCCATGTGAAATGCTTTTTTTTTTGAGAGGGACATATAAAAATGATTTGATCAAACTCTATGTCATTTTTAATACTAGTATCCTAAATTGACTGAACATTTATGCAGTATATTATTCTAAATATCAAAATATTATCTCATTTGGTTGGTACATGTCACACATGAATTAGCTTTAAATGATCAGTAAATTTTGGCTTGATTATTTTAGAATTGCACTTCCCACAAAGGTGCCCCAGGAGGAACCCAAGTCCAATTCCAAGGGTGGAGAGTGCTGTTAAAGAAATGTGACTGAGTAATTTAGCATCAGACACAGCTTGTGACATAAAGATGGCCCTGAATGACTGGGAATGGATGAGCTCTATTATATCACAAGGACCTCCTTCCTTGATACTAGCTTCTGATTGACTCATTATTGAGGGTCAATATGACTTTATCTTTTAACATTACTAAGAAAAACAATGCAATCTATGTTTAAGAGCTAAAAACTGCTTTAAGTCCTAATCAAATGGGTAGAGTCCAATGGTAAGTAGAATTTTGTAGGCATTGCTTAAATTTATGGAGGAGCCGGAAATTGTTGTCATGCAGGGACCTACTTGACTACAGAAAGCCTGCCTAAGTCATATTCCCACAGGTAATCAGATGAGCCCTATATGTATCCAATTTTATTTATATCTTATTTAACAGAATGATACTTCATGACTTAAGTGAAATAACTCAAGATATCTTGCATGACACTGAAAAACGTACAAAATTTTTACATTAAGAAAAATACTGACACATCTGCCTTGTCTTGGTAATCCCTGAAGATCTTTTAACAACTATTTATATGCAGAATCTTCTGTATCACTGGGTTGTTACAGCTGTGTATGAATTTTGCCCCAAACCTTCTAGATACCAATGAAGAGATTTTACATGAATATATGACTACATGCCGGACTTCTAAGAAAGAATCAAAGAAAATCTCAAGATATACAAAAGCCTACAGGAAATCCTTTGGTTATCTCCACAGTTTGAGCAACTAGCCTTCTTTCAAAGGAACAGATTCTTGCCCCACCTTCTTTTGCTCATTTCCAAACTAGTTGTTCTCATGCCTGGTACCCATTCCACACATGAGTTACAACAAGCCTGTGTTACCCTCATACCCAGACAGATTTGATTAATCTGGAATGGACCAGAAGGCTGGTGCCTTTTAATAGGCCCCCAAGTGATGCACCTCTACAGATTCATGGAGAACCAGAGTTCTAGTGCAGGCTTGAGACCCCCTAAAAATTCTGGCTTTGTCAGGGGTTCTGTGAAATTGAAACTGTTTCTGTAATAATATCAAAAGATTGTTTGTCCTTTGCCCTCTGGGACATTTGCACTGATAATGAAAAAAGCATGAAACTACTGGCACCTCTGCAGAAAGCAAGACAGTGGCAACAGAAAGCCCTTGTGGCTGTCATGTCCTTTAGTCACACACAGTCCATCAAAAGTAAATAAATACACAATAAATAAATGTGTGTCTTTTGACTTAAGAATGTCCTGGATGTAGTATGAATAATTTTTAATTTTATTAAGCTCTGACTCTTTGGTATATCTTGCAATATTCTTTGTGCTGAAATGGGAGGTTCAATAAAGTCTTTCTATTGCATAAGGAAGTGAGAGAGTGGGTTCAAAGAAAAGCACGTGTGATTACTTGAGCCAGGAGCTGAGCTAGCTAACGGTTTAGATTTTTTCTTCCTTCCTTTTTTTTTTTTTTTTTTTGTAACATATCCCTTTTACTTGAAAGAAAAACTGACAAACTATACTTATTTGGGTTTGAGTATTTGACAGACAAAAAAAAAAAAAAAAAAAAAAGAATCAATTGAAACTGTCACTTCAAGGAAAATAACTGACCATGTTTGTTGCCAATGGCAAAATTTGAACTTTCAAGTGAAAATTAAAATTTTGGAAAAGTTGTCCCCACATTGTGAGCTTAACAGCTTCCACATCCTGACTTTTCTAGTCAGACTGGTGGTTATATTAAAAATGTGATTAAAAAATATGATGGAATGTGTGAACATTTAAAAGGTCTGCATACCTCAGTGAAGCAGTGTTTTCCAAATGAAAAATGCATAAGCTACAAAGTCATTCATTGGTAACAGATTCATTCAGATACAAGGTGGAGCCACAGATTTTGATGTAACAGAATATGAAGGTTTGTTGGTATTATTGCAGATTCTGCATTGCAAGAAACTTGAAGAAGCTAATTCTTATAAACAGTTGGTATAGTATCAAAAACTAAAATCTATATTAACCTGAAAAGGCTATTAAAATACTGCTCCCTTTTCCAAGTTCTTCTTTTGAGGCTGACTTTCTTAATATACTTAAACCAACACGAGCACAGTAAAAAGATTAAATGATGAAGCAGATATGGAATCTAGCTGTTTCCTATTAACTCAAAGTCTAAAGGTCTGCAAAGGGTTGACATGATGCCACTCTCCCCACTTACAAAAAAGCCCTCCAGGAAGAGGTCAAAGAATGTGCAGAGTGTATATGCATGTTGGCACAACTAAATTTAAAAAGCTTGACAGCCACAGTGGCCTCTGTCTCCCTTCCTACTAGTCTCTTGTTCTCTGTTTCTCTCTTTCTTTCTTACACACACACACACACACACACACACACACACACAGGCTTCAGTGCTGCAATACTTACCCAGGTGAGATTCAAGGAATCAGGGAACAGTTTAAGTTACGTGTTCCTCCTACCTCCCCCATTCCCTTAGGAGTAGAGATTAAACCCAGGGGTGCTCTACCACTGAGCTACATCCCCAGCCCATTTTATTTTATTATTTTTTTTAATTTTGGGATGGGGTCTTGCTCTATTGTTGAGGATGGCCTTGAACATGTGATCTTCCTGCCTCAGCCTCCTGAGTTGTGAACAGATTACAGGTGTGTATCACTCTGTTCTATTGCTTTTCTGTTTCTACTCTACGGAGGTTGAGACTCATTTCTGAAGGTAGACAGAAATGTTTGGAGTTGTTATGTCATTTGCCCTTGGTGAGTGGTCTGGAGTTGCCATCACAACAGTTTATCTCAGGTCCGTCCTCTAGTCATCAAACCCGTTTATGACCTGAATCATATGTCCTGGTGCTTCTAATTCCCTTTCATGCCACTTTGAATATAGATTTTATAGAGTAGGTCACTTTGAGTAAAAGTTATTTATCTGTCAGCCAGAGGGAGGTTTTAGGGCACATTTCTGACACTGAACATATTCCCTACTTTATAAATCAATGAGAAAACATGATGAAAATGTGAGGATCCACAAAAATTTTCTCCATCTGTTGCATTTGTCTATTATTTAAATGTACGCTGTCCTTTTTAAAAGCTTACCATTTAGCCGAACAGGCATATTAATGACAATGTTTATGGCAAACTTCAAATTATCTATTTAAAAATCCTTTTAAAGAGGGATGAATCCACTGAAAGAGAAATTAGGAAAACTACCCCATTCACAATAGCCTTTAAAAAAAAAAACAAAAACCTGGGAATCAATCTAACAAAAGAGATGAAAGACCTCATCAATGAAATCTACAGAATACTAAAGAAAGAAATTAAAGAAAACCTCAGAAGATGGAAAGATCTCCCATGCTCTTGGATAGGCAGAATTAATATTGTCAAAATGGTCATACTACCAAAAGCGCTATACAGATTTAATGCAATTCTTATTAAAATCACAATGACATTCATCATAGAAATAGAAAAAGCAATCATGAAATTTATTTGGAGAAGAGAACCAGAATAGCCAAAGCAATCCTTAGCAAGAAAAGTGAAGCATGAGGCATCACAATACCAGACCTTAAACTATACTACAGAACTATAGTAACAAAAATGGCATGGTATTGGCACCAAAATAGACTTGTAGACCAATGGTACAGAATAGAGGACACAGAGACAAACCCACATAAATATGGTTATCTCATACAGAGAAGGGTGCCAAAAACATTCACTGGAAAAAAGATAGCCTATTAAACAAATGGTGCTGGGAAAACTGGAAATCCATATGTAGAAAAATGAAATTAAACCTCTACCACTCACCCTGCACAAAATTCAACTCAAAGTGTGAAAGACTTAGGCACTAGAACAGAGACTCTGTGCCTAGTAGAAGTAAAAATAGGCCTAAATCTGCACCATGTCAGACTAGGATCTGACTTCCTTAAAAAGAGCCCTAATGTGCAAGAATGAAGAATCAATAAATGGGATGGATTCAAATTAAATAGCTTCTTCTCAGCAAAGGAAACAATCAGTAATGTGAGGAGAGAGCCTAGAGACTGGGAGAAAATCTTTACCACATGCACCTCCAATAAAACATTAATCTCTAGGATATATAAAGAACTCAAAAAACTTAACACCAAAAAAACAAATAACCCAATCAATAACTGGGCTAAGGAACTGAACAGACACTTCACAGAAGAAGAAATACAATGGATCAACAAATATATGAAAAAGTGTTCAACATCTCTAGCAATTAGAGAAATGCAAATCAAAACTATACTAAAATTTCATTTCACTCCAGTCAGAGTGGAAATCATCAAGAATACAGGCAACAACAAATGTTGGCAAGGATATGGGGCAAAAGGCACACTCATACATTGCTGGTGTGACTAAAAATTGGTACAACCACTATGAAAAGCAGTATGGAGATTCCTCAGAAAACTTGTAATGAAAACTCCATTTGACCCAGCTATCGCACTCCTTGGTGTATACCCAAAGGACTTTAAATCAGCATACTACAGTAATGCAGCCATGTCAATGTTTATAGCAGCTCAATTCACAAGAGCTAAACTATGGAACCAACCTAGTGTCCTTCAATAGATGGATGGATAAAGAAAATGTGGTATATATATGGGATATTAATTACTCAGCTCTAAAGAAGAATGCAATAATGGTATATGCCAGTAAATGAATGAAGTTGGAGAATATCATGCTAAGTGAAATAAGCCAATCTCAAAAAACCAAAGGCTGAAAGAATGTTTTCTCTAATATGCAGATGCTAACTCACAATAAGGGGGGGGTGCACTAGAGAAGAATAGAGTTACCTTAGATTATTAGGTAGAGGGAAGTGAAGGGAGGGGAGGCGAGGAGATGTGGGGATAGGAAGGATAGTAGAACGAAACAGACATTATTACTTCATTTATATATGTGACTGCATGACCAATGTGATTCTACAACACGTACACTAAAAAAAATGAGAAATTATATCCCATCTATATATGATATATCAAAGTGCATAAATGCATTATACGGTCATGTATAACTAATTAAAACAAATGAAAAATTTAAAAGAAAGGGAAACAAGACACATAATTCATATATTATTAACATTAAGTGATCAATATTTTCCTATTAAGTGAATGAATGGGCATTCATATAAAATTTTTGCCTTCTAACAGACTGTTTCAGGGGTATTTTCAATACACTTTCCCCATTGCTACTTTTATCAGAAAAATATTCTTAAAATGATAATTAAATTTATATTCAGATCGTTACAAGTTGTGTGTATTTGCAGTGCATTTTCCTCTAAAAAGTTCACCAGCAAAGAGAAAATCAGGTGGAAAGGTATTCACAGTCTCATCTTTTCCGTTTAGACATAGAGATGCCCTGTTTGGAAGACTGATCTAAGTAGCTCCCGTGACACAGCCACATTTATATTTCAGTCAGTCCACCATGGTGGAAAGCTATTTTCATCACGATGGTCAAGTGCTGAGTTCATTTACTATTTATCAGATGCTTGGCTCGGAGCAGTATCAGGATCCCAGCAGATGGCCTGGACTTGAAAGGCCCCATCACAAGCGCAGCCTGCAGTCAGGTCAGTTGTGTGTTCTGGAGTCCGTGTCAGTGGACACCACGCTGTTTCCCCTCCTTCTGTTTTCATCTTTATTTCAGCCCAGATCGCCTGCTCTTAGAAAGTCAGATCACCGTCATTTTACAATTTTGTTTTCCCCCCTCTTCCTAATAGGGGAAGAAAAGATAAGTTAAAAATAATAACACTTTTCTTTTTATCAATTTTTATTTTTTATCTTCCATTTTCATAAAACTCTTGTTTTCATTTTTACTCAATATTGGAGAGATATAACTGATTTTCTAGAAAACACATTGCCAATAATTAGTGGTGATGGAATTTGTTTCTAGAACTCTCTGATTATAGTAATTATTTCTTCTCATTTCATCATGTCAACTTTTTAAATAGCATGACCCAAATCCATTAAGTTTGGTGATAATTAAGAGGTTACTAATTACCTTCTGTCACATTCCAATTTTTAACTTATTGTCTATTTTAATACACTCGCTAAAACATATTTTATATATGCAATAGAATAGATATGAAATTGAGATGAATATATTTTATACATGCACTAAAATAGATACATGTATACATATAATACACTAATGCACAAATATGTGTATGAAATTAAGTATCAATAGGATTTAATCTTTGCTTTCTCTTTATAAATCTGAGTATGTTTTTTGCTACTAATTCTTCCTTTAAAATATCTATTGGTTTTCAGTTTACAAGTTTGTTTGAATTTTTAAAATCATAAATAATGATAAAGTGACAATAATAAAACCCAATTGCCATTGAGTATCTGCCATTGTTTGAGGTATTATGCTAAGACACATCTTATATAACCACTTGCTAAGCTATGAGGCAAGGATTGCTCATAGGGAGGAAGTGGATATTGCCATTGATTAAATAATTTGCCAAATGATTTTTGGAATCCAAGACAAAAGACATAAGCACTTTTTGTGCAAGTATGGATAAATTTCCTCTCAAGCCACTGAATTGTACCCATTATTTCTAAATTGATATCTATAACCCAGAGTTTCAAAACACCTCTGTTTTCAAAAATCACTAAAATCACTTTTACTTTAATCAATTGTGCAAATAAGCCAAATATGGTAGATCTGCATGGATGACATTTACTCTAATTTTCAAGTATCACATGTATAAATTCATTATTTAATAAGACTTGCAATTTTGTGGGAACATTGCATTTTTATTGTACCATTTGTTGTGTTTTCAAAAATCTTGGAATGGAAAAATGCCAAGGAGAAAAAATATATATAAAACCAGAAATAACCATTATTAGTATTAATGCTTAACTTCTTTTTAAAAAGTTATTTTATTTATTTTTGTGTGGAGCTGTGGATCAAACCCAGTGCCTCACATGTCCCAGGTGAGCGCTCTAGCACTAAGGTACAACCTCAGCCTTCTTAATACTAAACTTTCTAGCAATGTATTTATTTACCAAAAATAAAATAGACTGCATGGTTAAACTGATTTTTATCCTGTTAGAATAGAAAATAATTTATATGTTATTAAATATTTTTCAGGAACATCATCTTATGTGTACATAATATTTTATCTTAATATCTTTGGCAGACGTTATTTAGCTAATACTACATTTCTATTCATTAAGTCTAATTTTATTGTTGGAAAAAATTCTGCTTGAAAATTGTTTCATTTGTTCAATTTGTTTCAGTTGGGTACTGAATGCTTATTATGTCTCAGTACTTGAACTCTTTAAAAAAGTACATAAGTGACAACACTGTCATTTCCTGAACAAATGATAAAAGGAAACAAGAGAGAAAAAGAACACAACAGATCGACTGGAACATAAGTACCAATGTCAGGAAGTACAAGTTTGTCAGAAGGTGTAGTATCTCACAGCCCAATTTAAGATGTATTAGGAAAAAAAAAAAAAAAAAAAAAACTTTCAGCAATCATTTATTCCAAGAACTTGGAGCAAATATGGTGGTTCTCCAGTCATTTCACATGCTGCGTCTCTGTTCCCTATTTCTGAGCAATTTGGTAGAGACAAATGATTATCTCAGGCCGACAGAATGTGAATGGAAGTGATATGGCTCACATCTGGGCCCAGGGCACAAAAGTCCAATGCCAGATGTGCAATGTCTCCTTATCTCCAGTGATGGCCACAGAGGTTATATACTCCAAAATCTGTTACTATAAGAGGTGCTACCTTTATTAGAACTGGTATCTGAGAGACTGCAATCCCCCTGGACCACACTAGTGACAAATGAAGTGTATTCATGTGAAGACACTGAGATCTCAGAACTACTTGTTACACATAGTAAGCCAACCTACACTAATACAGATATGAAAATTAGATAGGTGTTAACCAAGCAAAGAGAGGGAAGCAGTGTTCTAAACACTGTGTAAACAACCAGGTGAATGAGAAGTTTTTTTTTTTTTTTTTTTTAATGTAAATATTCACAGTCTTATAGGTTAACTTTTGTTTATATCTCTGGACAATTATTTTGATAACTGCTGAGGAAAAAAAATATCGAGTCAAAAACATGCTCAGCTTTACATTTCTAAATGTAAATGATGAAAATTTCTCCTGGAAAAGTTCAAATCAATTTAGAGCCCTCTAGCATACAGTAACATTTTGGTTACTTTGTCAATTGCTTTCACTGATCACAGCCTGGGAAGTGTTTCTATTAGTTTCTGCATAGTTATTGCTCTGTGATGCTATTTAACTAATCTAGAGAATATTTTTTTTTGCATGAGAAGAATAGATTACTCCCCCTATCACCAGTGAGCAAATGATGTATCTTATTTTAATCATGAATATTAGGTAAAAATAGCGATCTTTAGATAAGCACTTGTTAAGAAACTATAAAATTTTAGTTTATAGGAACTGAGACATGTTGATACATCTGATGTCAATGGATATAGAGAAATGTGAATGAGAAGAAGTGATAATTCTGTAATAAAAACTTTCTCAAAGTTTTTCACTAACAATTGCTAACAAATGGTTGCTTCGTTTTTGACAAGTCAACCACCCTGAGATCCAATTTCCTAGTAAAGTGAAGTATTTAGACCACATGGCTTCCAGGGCCTACTGCTACTCTGATAGTCTAATTTCCTCTGAAAATAGCTTCAATTGAATAAAAATCATCCCATATTTATATGGGTTCATCACTCAGAACTCCTTTATGAAAGTAGTAATCATTTGTGTAATAGGCTAAATTATAGCTCATAGGTAATCAAGTGCAAGAACCAGTTCTTAGCAAAAGAGTGTTTTTCTCTTGCTTCATTTCTTGATGTTCTCACTGCTATGCAAAATTTACTCAGTGTAGTAGCTCATAGATGCTAGCTGCCGTCTATGTATTCTGTGATAAGAGGATGTTCTCCCTAGGTGAACATTTTAATTTAAAGAAATTGACAAAAATTGTCTGTAAGACCTAAAAGAATGAAGCAGTAGGGTTGGAAATTTAGGTCCCATGGATTTTAACAGAAAGGTCTTTTTCAGTTACCCTCCAAATCAAAGATACCAGGGAATTTGATATTCATTTTAAGAAATTATCTCCAATTAACCTTAGTGTGTTGTATTATTGCTTTGATTAGTGATTTGGCATTAAAATTTATTAGCTTTTATTCTTTTCCAACACAATGTTCCTGGCACCAATTTCAGAAATTGAACTTTATTTGATGTACCAAATTTTGTCTGGGCTCTGTGGGGTGGGGTGATCTAGTGCATAGCTTGGCTCTGTGGCTCTCCGTGAGGTACCCAACTCATTCCCACAAGGACAGAATCTGCATTGTTATTCTTAACTTTTCTTAATATCTAATTAAAAAGATAATACTTGGTTATGGAAATGAGGAGGCTTTATTGCACTGCGAGTCATCTTTGTAGCATTCCCAATATCATTTTCATATATATATTTTTTTGCTTTCAAATGTACTTGGATGGTGATTTTATAGCAGAACGGGAAATAATAAAAATATAAAAATTAATGTGCTTCAGAGAGTACATTATGTGGCTTTAGCTTCTGGGAAATTGGATATTGGTTCATTTCACAGAGTGAGCACAGGATCTGAGTAGTGACATGTTTATTGGTATTCTGACTATTGGCTCTGTTGCCTTCCCTGTTGTCCCAGTCACCTCCACCTGCTCTGATTGAAACAGCTGCAGCGTGCAGTCATTCTGAAGCCTTTTGTGTTTTGATGAACTTACAAATTTTGTAGCTTTAGACTGAAGTAAGTTTGGACACCGACACCTAGACAAATCGCTAAAGAGGTACATTATCTCTGGTTGGCAGGAGGCAGGTGTCTTGGTGGGGTGGTGTGGGATCCTCTGGAACACCCATCAGTAGATAATCAAGTAGAGCTCCAAGGGTTTTCACATGTTTTCGTTTACAAGAAAAACTCTGGGGAACAATAAGTTTTGAACCAAGAGCTAGACCGTCTCAGATGAATAACATTGCTACATTTGATAAATATCTGCCGCGATTTTAATGCCAAATATCTAGGTAAATGTTTGTTCATCCCCAGAGGAGAACCCCTCTGTATTCTTGGTTCTGGGGAATGTTTCCACATTTGCTAGTATAGCAGGAATAAGAGTTGAAATAGATGGAAAGTAAACGTGGGTCCCTTCAAGGTCATGTCTCTGTGTAGTAGGGCTGAGAAACTACAGACAGAAAAAGCCAAGCCTCATCAAGGTCAGGCCGATTTCTGTTGAAGCAAAAAAAAATCTGATAGTGACACATCTGTTTGTTGCTAGTACCCAGACCACCTCCAAAAAAAGTCACAGTAACTTGCTGGACCAAAAGGCTCGTGTAGAGCTTATGGATATTCAGGAATTGGTTGGGAGCTGACTTTTTTAACCTTGTAGATGCATATAAACCCCTAGACAACAGACAGTGGTTTGCAATACTCTCTTGGGACCCCCAGAGCTCAGGAGCTCTGCTTTTCTTTCTTTGTATTACTCTAATAAATTCTATTACTTTCCTTTCAGTCAGTGTCATGGATTTCATTCTTCAAATTTGTGGGGCAAAGAATCCCCCACTTCAAAGAATCCGCCAACCCCACACTCCCTCTTATACCAAGACCGACTCCTAATAAATAGCATTGAAGAGTGATATGGTTTAAATGTGTCCCCCAAAGTCCCTGCATTAGAAACTTAATTTCCATTGCAACAGCGTTAAGCGATGGTGCTTTTAAGAGAACAGATCATGCAGACTAAGCACTCTTAGAGGGGGTCATTTGATATTGTAGGATTAGATTTTGTATGAAAGTGAGTTTGTCCCACTCTGTCCCAGGATTTGGAGAGTTAACTATTATTTTGTTGGATAGGTTTTCTAGGCTTTTTCTTTTCTCTTCTGGAATATACATGACATGAATATTGCTTCACTTAATAATGTCCCATAAATCTTATTTGCTTTCTTCATTCTACTTTATTCTTTTTAGTTTTTTCATTAAAAAAATTGAATTGTGTTATTTCAGGGCTGGGATTGTAGCTCAGTGGTAGAGTGCTTGCCTTACACATATGAACCACTGGATTCGATCCTCAGCACCACATAAAAATAAATAAATAAAATAAAGGCATGCTATCCATCTACAACTAAAAGTATGTAAAAAAAAATTGTGTTATTTCAAAAGACCTGTCTTCAAGTTCATCAATTCTTTCCTTAGTCTAGACTGTTGAAGCTCTCTCATGTATTTTCCTTGATTTAATTCATAATTTTCCATAAATTCTATTTTTGTGTGTGTGTGTGTGTGTGAGTGTGATATCTATTTGTTTATTAACTGCCATTCAGACCAGGAATCATTTTCTTCATTGACTTTCTCTGTATTATCTTGCACTGCACTGAGTTTCCTTAGAACCATTATTTTGATTTTTTTTTTTTTCCAGGCACTTTGTAGATTACTTTGGTTTTCTGACTAGAAAATTATTGGGTTCCTTTGGGAATGTCATGCTTCTTTGCTTTTCCACGCTTCTTATGTCCTTATGCTGAGGTCTGCACATCTGGTGTAACAGTCTCCTAATTTTATGGAACAGCTTTTGTGGAGAAGGAGTTTTTTCTGGCAGATGAGTCACAGGTTGTTGGCTGGTTTTGGTTCTGAATGGGCACAAAGTGTGTTTCCACGTGACTTCCTCAGCTGTGACGGACAACAGAGCTGTCTGCAAGTCTCTCTGGGGTGTGGACTGCAGGTTTTGTAGAGGTAGTGGTGGGACATTGAGCTGGATGTGAGCTGCTTGGGGTATGTGACTTCAGGACTCACAGCGAGTGAGCTTTGACAACCAGTTGTGGCCAGGCCTCTGGTAGTACCCAGGGCAGTGAAGGGGCTGTAGACTCTAGGGGACATGTGTTCAGATTCCATGGCAAGGGCCTCTGGTGGTGGCAGCAGTGGGGTCAGGTGTGGAGTACAGTGGACCTGTTGTAGGGCCTCCAAGAGGCAAGCTCTACTGTTGGGGTGAGAAGCCCAACAATGACAGCTGTAGCGCCAGGGCCATGGAGCATGAGGAGCACGTCCCCGCGTCCTGCAGGAGCCTGAGCTCCCTGTTGGCAGGGGTTTCAGCAATGGCAGCAGCAGTGCTGGGGATTCTGGACTACAGGGAATGTGTCTGCAGGCCCGACTTGGGTGGGTGCCACTTGCAGCAGAGGCCATCGGTGGCTATAGGGCCTGTACCAGATCACTGGCCACGGTGATTTTGTCCTCAGGATCTGTTTATGTTGATGGCGGCAGCATTGGCAGTGCCCAAAGGTGTAGACCACGGGAGGTGCATCCTCAGGTCTTGTGGTTGTGAGCTCCAGGACAGCAGACGTGGCGGTGGGGTCAAGTGGAGCAGGCCACAGGTCCCGTGGGCAAGTGCCTTGGTTCTTCAGATTTGGGCTATGCCCCCTGCCCCCCCCCCACTGTGATGAACACCCTGGCCATGGTAGTGCAAGGCATTGTGTGAGCTCGGGTGCTGGGCTCACAAATGCACCACGGGTCTAGTTTGGTCTGTGAAGCTGCATTCTGTGTGAGGGGGATGGGGTGCTTCTGGGATCCTAGGGAGGAGATACATAGAGACTTCTGTTTTCTAGGATAGTGTGGAAGTAGCCATCACTCTATTTTCAAGATGGTGCCATGCTGTAGCAGCTTGAGCACTGGGGGTTTGGGGAGACATGGTAAGCTCTTTCTCTGAAGCAAAGATCAGTGCAAACTCTAGTCCGTTCTCATAACTGGTATCCAAGCTCAGATGACTGTGCCCAGGACTGCCAGTGTCCATGGTGATAGGTTCCTCTGGGACTCTGCCCTTTGCTCCACAATGAGAGCCCCCCCCCCACCACCACAATTAGGGGAGTGGAGATCATAGCTAGCTACCATGAGCTCTGTTCCCCTCTCTATGCTGCCATCTCAAGTCCCCATGTCTTTCGAGGTTCCTACCACTTTGTGAGTTCCATTGCTCTCCCTCAGCTACTCACCTCAAAAAGTCGTTCTTCATGTTGCTTTTGTTCTTCTTTGTGGAGAAGGGAAGTACTCGGCACATCTCCTTGGCCCTCTTAGAATCTCCATCATACCTGCAAAGTTGTACGGACACGATAGGAAAACTAACCTGGAATGGAAGCAGTCATGAATGCATTACATATTTTTCTCCTACCCCACCACCCCCATGTTGAACATCTTTAAAGACTCCATATTAGTTTCAATTTTCACAAAAGCATCACCCTAAGATAAGGGTTTGCGAGCCAGGGGCTGTAGGGATTAACAGAGGGAGACAATCTTAGGAAGCATGTTGGAAGAGTGGGGAAGTGAAGCAGGGAAGATAAGAGACACAACAAACTATGTACCTATGTGTGGGGCAGCTGGGGCTCAGCCTTGCTGGGTAGCTTTTGAGAGGTTATTTTAAAAGAACAACCTATCCAATCTTCTCAGTGAGGGCAAGGAGCTGAGACATTCATCATTATCTCCTTTCCCTTACTGGTTGTGGGTTACTCCTAGCATATGAGGCCATGTCTAGACTGCTCTTCAAACAAGACAAGCAGTTATCTGCAGCCATAGAAAGCCCTCATGCAGAGACACATAGGTCCTTGGGTCAGGAGCCACTGAACTATCCTGAAACTATCCATAGAGGCCGAATTTGAGCACTAGCCTCTGCCAAATACTTCATATTATCATAAATTTTTATCTGAGACCTCCAAAAAATGAATATCTTTTTTATTATTCAGCCTGTGTCTTCACCAAGTTCTACTTGAAGATTTAATTTACTGACCCAAGGTTCTTGCAGTTTTAACATGACAAGATAGTTATTGACAGCTTTCAACCAGGGCTGCTCCCTAAGGTCTCAGCCAAGAAGAGCCTGTTTTGGGGTAGAAAGCATCTGTATTGTAACCATACTAACAACTCTGGGATTGTTATTAGCTTCAAATTAGCTATTTGGTGGGCAATTAGAGCAGTTGTATTTATTGATGTTACCAGGTGGTATGTTCCTTTTTGTTTGTTATTCTACTCTTGCTACAAAAGCCCAGTTTAAATTTTTTTTAAAAATTTCTCCTGTATCATGAAATCATCCCAATGAATTCTAGTAGTGTTTTCCTTTACAGTAAATATTTCTGACTTTTATTAGTACAGTTTTGTACTATGTAAATGTTACTTCGTATATTTGAGTTTCTGTAGGAAATTTGATTTAGAATTGGGTTTCTAACAATAAAGTTTCAAAGTCAGCCTCTTTTTGGCAACTGGTACCTGGGCAAGTAGGACCTGCTACTTTCTGGAATAGGTTGATTCTCTATTGAGAGTTACTGAGATGACACTTCCTTTTCTGCTTTAAACGTTTATTATTTTTTGTTTGCCAATCAGCTTTAGTCTAAATGTTAGCCATAGAGAGAAATTTCCTGATGTAAATATACTTGGAAATAATTATTATTTGGGACAGTGCAAAAACATTTTTTTTTTCTGCAAAATTTAAAATATATCTGATACTTTTCTGCCCATAATATATTGTTCAGGACCATTGCAACATGAAGAAAGTAAGTGAGCTAGCTCACTGTATAGACCTGTGATTAAATAAGATTATTCCTTTTCTCCTTAGCTGAGGCACTAAACAGACAATAATTTGTAACAGCAATATAATAGAGCATATGTTTTTCCTACATTTAGCTTACAAAAGTATGTGTGTACTGATGATTACTTTATTCTTACAAATTCAACATGCAATGGTGTATTGATAAATGTTTAATAATTGTCTAAGAGAAACAGCTTTGCTTTGTAGTATTTGTTGATATCAGCTATGTAACAAATTCGACCATCCCATTTCAACCAACCAATATGATGTCATTGAAGATGAAGTTGGAAAGAAATGTACTACAGCACACTATTGCTTGAAATTCCCACCACACAATGCAGTGGGTATAGATAGATAATAGTAAGATGTAGCAAAATAATTTGAAAATTATACCTTTTGAGGATTTATTATATTTCTTGTGAATAAAATTCGTCTTATTATATCTTTATAATTTTAAACTTTTATTAATTAATGTGTTCAATAATTGGCTCACAGAATCCCTAAAAATTGAACAATTGCTTCTGATGCACCAATTTGAGCTGGTGCCTGCACACCTGATGCTGGAAAGTAGTTCATTTTAAACTCTAAAGGCTTTGTTCCCTTTACTAGGTCATCATGACACAGACCAATGTCACAGAGCAATGACCAGATTGCCCCCGTTTTCATGCATCTAATATATCTGAGTTTGGATTTATTAAATGAATACATAATTCTGTACAATTCTTTGTCAATTGTCATGTTTACTTGTGGATAATCTAACTTTTCCACCCTAAAATTCTATTTCAGAAAGAAATTGGTGTTAGAATTTAGTATCTTGAGTTTTGCAACAAAGTCCCACTCTGAGTGATAAAGTGTCGTTTTAAGTATATCATGTCATTGACTTAATGATGAACTAAAAGGAGAATTTTTAGCTGGAAATTGAAAGCATGCAAGGAGGAAAATGTCTTCCAGTCTCCTCCATACACATCACTGGTGAAGTCTCCTGCTCTCTCAGTGGCCAGGCCTGTGCCCAGTGATTGTCCTTCCTGAGCCTCCCTATCCTCCATGGGCAGGATGTGCTGCAATTGTCAGCCGAGGACCTCTGGAGAACTCTGATGATTACTTAATTTTGTCCTCTAGCTCAGGTAATTAATGCTAAGGTTTTAATATGTGTGGTTGACACATCTAGTCCTTTACAATTATTTCAGGAAAATGACCACAATAGGTTTAGAAGGAGCTTTGCATTTGGGTTATTTTACATTCTATTTACATGCATAGAGGAAAGAAGGATGATCAAGGGCATCGAGTGCCTGGTTATCTTCAATTTCTTTGGTCAATTTTAAGCGTCTTATATTTCTTTTACTGTGTCAGCACTGGTTATCATTTCTAACTACACTTGAAACACTGTGATTTTCTACAAAGGCTGAGGAAAATGGTTATAAGAGAGCCATTTAAGCATCTGTAGGGAACATTTCCAGAGGAATATCAAATTGAGCCTGGGTAATGCTCTTTAGGCAATTAATTGCATTTGGTTTAGATATTTTTCCTGATGCTTGTTCATTTTATTTTTTTTTTTTTAATTAAAAAACCTAGACATTGCAATTGCAAGTTACTCTCTGTCTCTCTCTCTCTCTGTTTTCTCTCTCTCTCTCTCTCTCTCTCTCTCTCTCTCTCTTTTAATTTTTTGCTTAGATGCAGGAAAAACATGGGATTTAAAATGCATTTGTATGCTGGGTAGTCTGTGACATTAAATTCTGAAAATTGAGAAGGAGCCTGAGAACGAAAGGCTGTTTCTCTTTAATACAATAGTGACAGTCCTCCTAGTGCTCTGGCCTTTCAGTGTCATTCCTCTTATGATCTTGCTCAGCAGCATGAAAATTAAATGACATTCAGGAGCAAATCCTGAAATGGTTGGGTGGATGAGGTATGTTAGTGTTCTCGGGTTTTACTTTATTTTCTTTCCTCTTCATTTCTTTCACTTGTTATACTTCATTTTAAAATGAAAGCTTATTGGTTTTGGAAGTAAGGTCATTGTAAATAGTAAGTTAGATAAAAATTCCTGGTAGAAATGATTGTGTTTTCTTGTTTCATTTTTTTAAAATTAAGGTCCTTAAGAATCTATAACAAATAATATTGCTTCTGATTACAACAAAGAGAATTTGTGGCATCAGGAAATAACTTGGTATTATGAAAACTTTCATACATACAAGTGCAGAGAGTAGTAGTATAATGAATGTGTAGGCCCACAACTGAGGTGCCACACTGGTAGGGACCAGCACTCCTGGTGTTTCACTTCACCTGTCTCCTTCATTTCTGTTTTCCTGAAATATTTTAAAGACAATTTCAATCTCTACATCATTGAATTAGTAAGTAATGACTCAGGAATATGCTAGCATTGTTCATCAAATGCTATATTTAGCCCAATATAAGTCATGTGTGTGTGTGTGTGTGTGTGTGTGTGTGTGTGTGAGTGTATGTGTGTGTAAATAAAAGTTTTTATCATAGAATACATTAGATTTGAATTTTATCATCAGTTTCCTACTTTGGGACTTAGACTTTTTTTTTTTTTTTAATCTCACTTGGAAAACTCTGTTCAGGATACAAACAAAAATAAAACAAAACATGACCATAAGTGTATAATAAAGTCACATTTCTTGTAATTGGTAGTAAATGGTTGATTAAGGAAACACATTGGGAGCAAATTCTATTACATAGAAAACAATGTTCAGAAGAAGAGGCCTAGGAGTGACAAGAATTCTTCTGAAGCACAACAAAAAGTGGTGTCCTTTCGTAGACATGGGATAAATTTGGAAAGAATGGAATCCCAGCTTTCTAATTTAACACTAATGAAAATGTACTCAAACTTTGTAGAGTTGTTATGTGGATTACATAAAACAGTATAGGAGAAAGTATTCAGAATTTAGTAGTTTTTTACATGAAGAGCATCAGTGTCTTACATACAAGAGAAATTCTGGGCTATTTTTTGCTCTGACTTGAGATATTTCTTCTTTCTTTTGAATATGTGCTTTTCCTAAAGCAACTTGATTTATCTGAGCTAAAAATTTCCATCTTAAATTAGAGAACAAATATTTTCAACTTAATTTTACCATATTCAATAGATAGTTCTTTATTTTATAATTATTTATTATTTTTTATTCTGATTTTTACTGAGGTCATTTACTTCAGCTGTAATAAATTTTCCTGAACTAAAGTTTGCAAAAGTTGTCAATTCTAGTCATTTTCACTTTCACAAAATGTTTGTCTCACATGATGGATTCATGGGTTGAATTTTTCTGGCTATAATTTAAAACAAATTATCCCCAAAGCAATACATTTCTTCATTAATCTCTTCCAAATGCACTTTTTCTACACTTCCTTTGAAGTTAGTTTAAGATTTTAATTTAATTTCTTAATAATGGTTACCACTTTCAAATACATAAATGACATAGAAACCAAAGAAAATGTTTAAATAGTCACCATTTCAATTCAATTATGTTCTGTTATACAGAAACCTGATACTTGAATGCTTAAACTTATTTAAAACGTGAGTAGCATCCATGAAAGAGGTATGATTTTAATATGTTATAGAAGTTGAACATATGATGTATTATTTCTACATTCATCAAATCATTTATTCTTCTCTACTGAACTATATGCATCTTTGTACTATAAAACACTATATTAACTATAGTTACTGCCTATATGAACAAAAGGTGCTATTAAATAGTAACTTGGACACAATGATATTTGGGGGGAAAAAAGAAAAAGGATATATCAAGAGAGCAAGAAAATGTGAGGCAGATGATAAAGAATAAAATACATTACCAACTGCACAGGAACCTACTCTAGTTCCTGTTTTATCAGAAATAATCAATGGGAAAATGTAAAGCTAATATTATGAGTAATTGTATTTCATTCCTTTGTCTTTTATTTATTAAAGTATATTCAAGTTTCAGAACTTGGTACCACCATCCAATTTAACTCCTATTGACTGCATATCATCATCATCATCATCAATAAAATTTATAATCGAACATTGCTATAAGTCCTTCACATCAACACTCAGAAGAGAATACCATTATTGCATTTACTTCTACAAACAAACAACATTAAATAACAAAAGTGCTGGTTTGAAGATGGCTTAAAGGGGCATAGCCAATATTACATTTCAGATCAAATTTTCTTAAACACTCTTTATGCAAAAGCCCATTGAATAAAATTATTCTGAAGTGGCATTCCATTTAGTCATCTGCAAAAAACAAATTGTGAATCTCCTACTGAGGGAGATAATATCAACTTATTTTATGGATTTTTAAATATTGACTGATAATCAGAAATAATCTGACTGATGAGAAGAAAAGGACAAAAACCAGGAGAAACCATTAATAGGGTGGATTTGTAGGTTATCAATATAGATGGCAACAGTGTTATATTCCAGATAGCTCAGTTATAAACAAAAATCTTTAAATGAACATGCTTATTATGGTTAAGAATATTTTAAAGGATGATTTTTAATAAAGAATTGAAACTCTAAAAGATTGAAAATATCTAGAGAAATACTAAAACCTAAAGTAAACAGCAGATGAAACATAGTTGAAAAGAGAAACAATAAACTGAAAGGTAGAAGAGAAGAAAATATTGATATCTATTATGGCTTGGATGTGGTGTGTCCCCCTAAAGCTCACGTGTGACAATGCAAGAAGGTTCAGAGGAGAAATGATTGTGTTTTAAGAGTCTTAACCCAATCAGTGATGCAATCCCCTGATAAGGATTAACTGAGTGGTAACTAAAGTGGTAGGGTGTGGCTGGAGGAGGTGGGAATTGGGGCGTGGCTTTAGTATATATATTTGTATCTGGAAAGTGGAGTCTCTCTCACTACTTCTTGATTACCATGATGTGAGCTGCTTCCCTCTGCCCCACATTCCACCATGATGTTCAGCCTCATCTCTAGCCCCAAGAAGAGCCACCCTTCTATGGATTAAGACCTCTAAAACCGTGAGCTCTCAAATAAACTTTCTTCCTCTGTACTTCTCCTGGTCAGATCCTTTAGTCAAAGCAGTGAAAAAGCTGACTAAAACAACATCAAAGAACAGAAAATAATTTTGTGAAATATAAAAGACAGAGTGTTATAGTTTAGATATAAGGTGTTCCTCCAAAACGTGTGGGGGAAACAATTGGGTCATGACAGACTTAGCCTAACCAGTGCATCAGTTCAGTTAAATGAATTAACTGGGTGGCAGCCATCGGCAGGTAGGGTGTGGCTGGAGAATGTGGATCACTGGGGATATGCCTTTGGATCTTATATTTTGTCCTATTGAGTAGAGTTCTCTCTCTTTCTTTCCTGGTATCATGTTCTGAGATGGTTTCCTCATCCATACCATTACACCATGATATTTTTCTTCACCTGAGACACAGAGCAATGGAGTTGGCTGTCCGTGGAGAAGGACCTGTGAAACTGTGAGCCCAATATAAACTTTTCCTCCTCTAAAATTGTTTTTGTAAGGTCTTCTGGTCATGGCAGTGAAAAGCTAACTAAAACACAGAGTAAGAGATATACCAGTACAGTGAGAAAAAATAACAGATATTTCATTTCAATAACAGTGTAGAGAACAGAGGAGAAGATAGAAGCATTATTTGACCATTACTTGTTTGTTTTTCTGCAGAAGGGACAAAGATCATCAAGAAACAAATTTGCAAAGACATCTAAATAGAAAACAGGATAAAGAAAAATAATTCATTTCTAGCCATATTCCAAAAAATTTTTTTTGAAATTCAAACATGAAAAAGTCAATGAAAATACATCTATTTAGTAAAAGAAATATCACCAATATAAGATGAACAATAAGGTTTACAGTGACTTCAATGAAAGCATTGAAAGTCAAGAAACAAGGAAATTGTTACATAAATCAATGAAAGAAAATATGTGAAATATATGTGAATTCAATATAGAAACGTCTCAATGAATGTGGAGTAAAAGCAAATTCAATGGATTTATGACGTGCATGGATCTTCTAAAAATTAAAAAACCATGATATTCAGTCATTGGGAAAATATATGTTGAAGTTCAGAAAAGGCAAGAAGAGGTAGATTAAGAAAGGGTAATAACAAGGCTAAGCATAAGTGAATATTTCTCTGATAAAGGAAACACTGATAATAATACTTAAGTCTGCTGGGGCTTGCAATCTAAACTTAGAGTACATACAAGAAGCACAGAAGTTAGGCAAGGAGCAACTGCAGCACATACAGGGAGAGAGTCAATAAATAAGGTTAACTTTGGTAAATAAAATGATGTATATTTTAACCTTTTGGGTAATAACTGCAATATTAGTGAAATGTTGAAAATAAAACACAAGACAAGGGCATCCTTTCTAGAACTCCTTAGAGATTACATAAGAGGATATTTTCAATGTTGATTTCCTAGACATAGTAAATGAAGTTTGTAGCTAATGAAACTGTGCAACGGCACAGGTGACCTGTCCTCTGTGGTCCTCTATCAAGGGTGTAGAAAGATACATTTTAGATTCCCACTGTGCATTCCCAGAGGTACAAACACCACCGAAATCCACGTTGCTCTACCTGCTCTGAAGAAGGTACTGGCTGTGATCATCTGCCTATTGAATCAGCCATTTATAAAATCAAAAAATACAAAGGGCATTGACAGGCCTATATCTAGATATTTTCAATGTTTATTAATTTCAATACTTATTATTTCAATAATTATTAATTAATGGTTGAACGCCAAAGATGCTAGACTCATAATCTGAAGTACTTTTTAATAAACACAATATTTTTTCAGAAATAGATTATTACAGTGCTTTCTTGTGCACTTTTTAAGCACGTAAAATGGGCAAAAGGATGTAATTATGATAGAAAAGAAACCTAACCTAATTTAGCATGTCTTTTGATAATTACCTTCATTCAAGCAACAAAGAGGTATTAAACATTTAGAAAATATGGTGTTCAATTTTGGTGCATATTTAGTTAATATTTATTCATTGCCTGTATATGGCATGTTTCTTCCTAAGTACTTTTATATAAGACAGATTGAGTATTTAACTCCTATGAAACTATTGGGAATTAGTCCTTTTCCATCAATTATGTAAGGCCTTTAAATAATAAGTGGAATTGCTGTGATACCAAACCATGCTACATTTCCAAGTTCATAGACATCTAAAAATTAAACACTAAGTTCATAATCTATTCTGTAAAAGTACACCTAAGTTTAGCAATGAGGACATATTCACATGCCCATCTCAAAGTAGACAATGACCCAGAGCAATTGATCTATCCCTGTCCTGAACTTTATCTTGAAATCAAATCACTATATTAGAATAAGCAGTTGAAAATGAAGAATCGATTTCAGCATTTTCCCCTTGATGGTTTTCACAGCTGAGTTTCTGCAAGGTTTTAGGTCACTAGTCAAAATCTAATCACTCAGTTCTTCTTCTTGCTTTATCCCTAAAAGTCCATTATATCATTATGATTATTATTTTACTTTTCAGTTACTGTTATTTAATTTTTGAATCATTAATATGTTATACTCTTCTTATGATTTCTTTGACACTCTTTATTTGTATGTAATTACTTATTATTTTTATTAGATTGGTCTTCAGTCTTCTGCTATTATATGTATTATTTTGGAAGCCAATTTGGAATTTTTAAGGAATAATTTTCCAAGAAGAGGAGGACTGTTATAACTTTTTGGTCTGATTTTTCTTGTTTTGAACATATGTTCCTACACATAGAGTTTCATTTCATACCTTATAATATGTGTGACATATTCAATATTTCAGTAAATTACTTTGAAATATAATCATTCTTAACTAGTTTATATGCTACAAATGGTGCAAATACTTCACTAAAAACACACTTGAGTCCTTAAAAAAAAGTGAAAAACATTTACTGGAAAAAAAAACAAAGAAAATGGTATTTGAGTTTTCATTTTTGCTCTACTACTATCTTGAATGGAGTGATTGATATGTTTGTTCTTTCTGCCCTCAACTGAAAACTTGAAAAGGTTATATCTCTCCACATTTCCCTGATCCATTTCTTATGAAAAGATATATAAAATAGTACTTTGAAATAACTGCTGGTTATTTGATGTTATTATGATACATTAGTATAAATGGTGACTTTTGTAATGAGTCTGACAGATTTCTGGCCTTTATTTAGGTGTGAAAACTTACCAAAAGAACTAAAATGAATTAAATAAATATGTATTGAAGGAATGACCCTCACACACAAAACAATGTACCTTAGAGGCTAAGAGGTCATTGTCTTCATGGAATTCACAAAATAGACCCAATATATGGACAAAAACTAACTCAGGTAAGTGGAAGATGGGCTGGGTTCTAAAATGGAGGGACTTTGGTGACATGCAATCAGCAGGGTTCAAAGCCCACAAGGACTTTCTAAGGCAGATTTGTACAGTACCATAAACTCATTGGTTACCAGGAACTCAAACATAATCCAGCCCTACATTCTCATTGAAATGTTATGACATAAATGGGAACATCAAGTGACTTACCTAGCAGCTCCACCACTTCACGGATGAAGCAGGAAAGAAGTCCGAAAGGCTTTGACTGCAGATCATTCAAACAGGGTCTTGAGTGAGGGGTCACATTTTCCCAGGGGAAAGCAGAGAATGATTCCAGGTTGTGGAAAGATCAGGATAAAGGCTTGTCAGCAGTAAAGAAAAAAAAAAAAATAGAAGAAATGAGAGAAAAGGAGGAAAGGTCTGAACCATGACATGTAGTCTCTGTGGTTGACAAATTAGGATCAACATGTGCCAGGTGGTCCACAGAACTGTCTCCCCCAAAATTAATATGCTGAGGTTCCACCCCCAGTGTGTTTAGAAGAAGGGCCTTTAGGGAGATTAGGTCACTCTATGTGAGGACATACCTGCAAGGGAGCAGTCTACAGGCCAGGAGGAGAGGAGGCAAGCCCTCCCTGGAAAGAGAATTGTTCAGCAGCTTGACCTGGGACTTCCTAGCTTCCCGAATTGCAAAGAAAATAAAAGCTTTTGTTATTTATGCTACCTAGTCCGGGCTATTGACTATGGCAGCTCAAGCAACACTGTGTATATTCACACCATTCGTGAATATTCTGTGTATATTCACCTCCCATCCTCGCCAAAACTTATTGTTTTTATTACTGTATTCTTAATAGCTGCCATTCTGACTGGAGTGAAATGAAATCTTAGAATAGTTTTGATTTGCATTTCTCTAACTGCTAGAGATGTTGAACATTTTTTCATATATTTGTTGATTGATTGTATATCATCATCTGAGAAGTGTCTTGGCTCATTTATTGATTTTTTTTTTTTTTTTTTTTGGTGTTTTAACTTTTTGAGCTCTTTGTATACCATAGAGATTAGTGCTCTATCTGATGTGCAAGTGGTAAAAATTTGCCTCCAAGCTGTAGGCTCTTTATTCATCTCACTGATTATTTATTTTGGTGAGAAGAAATTTTTAGTTTGAATCCATCCCATTTATTAATTCTTGATTTTAATTATTGTGCTATAGAAGTCTTATTAAGGAAGTAGGGGCCTAATCTGAAATGATGGAGATTTGGGCCTACTTTTTTTTTTTTTTTTTCCTATTAGTTGGAGGGTCTCTGGTTTAATTCCTAGGTCCTTGAGCCACTTTGAGTTGAGTTTTGTGCATGGTGAGAGATAGGGTTTTAATTTCATTTTGTTTTATATGGATTTCCAGTTTTCCCAGCACCATTTGTTGAAAATGCCGTCTTTCCTCCAATGTACGATTTTGGCACCTTGTCTAATATAAGATAACTGTAATTATGTGGGTTAGTCTCTGTGTCCTCTATTTTGTACCATTGGTCTTCAAGTCTATTTTGGTGCCAATACCATGCTGTTTTTGTTAGCATTGCTCTGTACTATAATTTAAGGTCTGGTGTAGTGATTCTACCTGCTTCACTCTTCTATCTAAGGATAGCTATTCATGGTCTCTTATTTTTCCTGATGAATTTCTTGACTGCTTTTTCTATTACTATGAGGAATGTCATTGGTATTTTGATTGGAATTGCATTAAATCTGTATAATGCTTTTGGTAGTATAGTCATTTTGTCAATATTACTTCTGTCTATTCAAGAACAAGGGAGATCTGAGATCTTTCCATCTTCTAAGGTCTTTTTAATTTCTTTCTTTAGGGTTCTGTAGTTTTCATTGTAGAGGTCTTTCACCTCTTTTGTTAGGTTGATCTCCAAGTATTTTATTTTATTTTTTTTAGTCTATTGTAAGTAGGGTAGTTTTCATTGTTTCTCTTTTAAGAGGATTTGACACTGAAATATGGAAATGCCTTTGATTTATGGGTGTTGGTTTTGTATCCTGCTACTTTGTTGAATTCATTTACTAGTTCTAGAAGTTTTCTGGTGGAAATTTTGTGTGTTCTAGGTATAGAATCCTATTGTTGGCAAACAGTGCTAATTTGAGTTCTTCTTTTCCTATCTGAATCACTTTAATTTCTTTCATCTGTCTAATTGCTCTGGCAAGTGTTTCAAGAACTATGTTAAATAGAAGTGGTTAAAGTGGGCATCCCTGTATTGTTCCAGATTTTAGAGGGAATGGTTCAATTTTTCTCAATTTAAAATGAGGATAGCCTGGGGCTTCGCATAGATAGCTTTTATGATGTTGAGATATGTTCCTGTTATCCCTAACTTTTCTAGTGTTTTGAACATGAAAGGGTGCTATATTTTGTTGAATGCTTTTTATGCATCTATTAAGATGAAAATATGGTTCTTATCTTTAAGTCTATTGATGTGAAAAATTACATTCATTGATTTCCATATGTTGAACCACCCTTGCATCCCTGGGATGAATCACACTTGATCTTGGTGCACTATCTTCTTGATATGGTTTTGTATTTGATTTGCCAGAATTTTAGCATCTATGTTCATGAAGTTTTCTTTTTTTGATGTGTCTTTGCCTTTTGGAATCAGGGTGATATTTTCCTCATAGAATGAGTTTGGAAGTGCTTCTTCTTTTCCTATTTCCTGAAATAAATTGAAGAGTATTGGTATCAGTTCTTCTTTAAATGTCTTTTAGAACTCGGCTGTGTATGCATCTGGTCCTGGGCTTTTCTTGGTTGGTAGGCTTCTGATGGCGTCTTGTATTTCATTGCTTGAAATTGATCTGTTTAAATTGTGTATATCATCCTGATTCAATTTGGGCAAATTACATGACTAAAAATTTGTCAATGCCTTCGATATTTTCTATTTTATTGGAGTACAAGTTTTCAGAATAATTTCTGTAGTGTCTGTTGTGATATTTCCTTTTCATCATGGATGTTAGTAATTTGAGTTTTCTCTCTCCTTCTCTTTGTTAGCATGGCTAAGGGTTTGTCAATTTAATTTATTTTTTTAAAAAAATCAACTTTTTCTTTAGTCAGTTTTTTCAATTGTTTCTTTTGTTTCAATTTCATTGACTTCAGCTCTGATTTTAATTATTTCTTGTCTTCTACTGCTTTTGGTGTTGATTTGTTCTTCCTTATCTAGGGCTTTGAGATGTAATGTTAAGTCATTTATTTGTTGACTTTTTCTTCTTTTAAGGAATGAACTCCATGCAATGAACTTTCCTCTTAGTACTGCCTTCACAGTGTCCCAGAGATTTTGACATGTTGTATCTGTGTTCTCAGTCACCTCTAAGAATTTTTTTAATCTCCTCCTTGATGTCTTCTGCAATCCATTTTTCATTCTGTAACATATTATTTTAGTCTTCAGGTGTTGGAGTAGCTTTTATTTTTTATTTTATCATTAATTTCTAATTTCATTCCATTATGATATGATAGACTGCAGGGTAGTATCTCTACTTTTTTATATTTGCTAAGAATTGCTTTGTGACATAATATGTGGTCTATTTTAGAGGAGGATCCATGTACTGCTGAGAAGAAAGTGTATTCGTGCATTGAAGGATGAAATATTCTATATATGTCAGTTAAGTCTAAGTTATTGAATATATTAGTGAGTTCTATAGTTTCTTTGTTCAGCTTTTGTTTGGATGATCTATCTAGTAGTGAAAGAGGAGTGTTAAAGTCACCCGGAATTATTGGGTTGTGGTCTCTTTGACTCTTGAACTTGAGAAGAGTTTGTCTGATGAACATAGATGCTCCATTGTTTGGGGTATATAAATTTATTATTGTTATGTCCTGTTGGTGGATGGTTCCCTTAAGCAGTATGAAATGTCCTTTTTTATCCCTTTTGATTAACTTTGGCTTGAAGTCTACTTTATTTGATATGAGGATGGAAACCCCTGCTTGCTTCTGCAGTCTGTGTGAGTGATAGGATTTTTCCCAATCTTTCACCTTCAGTCTGTGGATGTCTTTTCTTATGAGATGAGTCTCTTGGAGGCAGCATATTGTTGGGTCTTTTTTTTTTTTTTTAATCCAATCTGTCACTCTATGTCTTTTGATTGGTGAGTTTAGGCCATTACCATTCAGGGTTATTATTGAGACATGATTTGTATTCCCACTCTTTTTTGTTTATTTTTGGTATTTAACTTGACTTGGTTTCTCCTTTGATTAGTTTTTCCTATAGTGTAGTTCCTCCCTATGCTGATTTTCATTGTTGTTTTTTCAATTCCTCTTCATGAAATATTTTGCTGAGGATGTTCTCTAGTACAGGCTTTCGAGTTCTAAATTCTTTTAACTTTTATTTATCATGGAAGTTTTTTATTTCATCATCAAATATAAAGCTTAATTTTGCTGGATATAAGATTCTTGGTTGGCATCCATTTTCTTTCAGAACTTGATATATGTTGTTCTAGGATCTTCTTGCTTTCAGTGTCTGGGTTAAAAACTCTGCACATAATCTAATTGGTTTCCTCCTATATGTAAGCTGATTCCTTTCTCTCTTGGCTTTTAATATTCTCTTCTTATTCTGTATGTTAGAGATTTTCATTATAATGTGACTTGGTGTGGATCTGTTGTGATTTTGTACATTTGGAGTCCTGTAAGTCTCTTGAATTTGTTTTTCCAATTCAATCTTCATGTTTGGAAATTTTTCTGATATTATTTCCTTGAATAGATTGCTCATTTCTTTGGTATGGGCCTCTATGCCTTCCTCTGTCCAAACAACTCTTAAATTTGGTCTTTTTATGCTATCCCATATTTCTTGAAAGTTCTGCTCATGGTTTGTTATCATTTTCACTGTGTGGTCTACATTCTTTTCAAGATTATATATTTTGCTTCATTGTCTGAGGTCCTGTCTTCCAGTGGTCTAATCTGTTGGTGATACTTTCAGCTGAACTTTTAATTTGGTTTACTGTTTCTTTCATTTCAAGGATTTCTGTTTGTTTGTTTTTTTTAGAACCTCTCCCTATTGAAGTAATCTTTTGCTTCCTGTATTTGTTTATGTACTTCTTTGTTAAAATGATCTTTTGCTGCCTGTATTTGCTCTCTTATATCATCCTTTAACTTGCACAACATTTTAATTATGTACATCCTGAACTCCTTCTCTGTCATTTCTTCTGCTGTGCTGGCCCTGGATTCTAATAATGTAGTATTGTGATTTGTTTGGGGCACTTTCTTCCCTTGTCTTTTCATATTGCTTGTGTGTCTTCCCTTCTAGCACTGTGGATCCAAGGCATTGTGGTTTTTACCCTATAGGCTTATAGTCCCCCTGTAGAGTTCCAATACCTCGCCTTTGAGGTGAAGAACAATGGTAACAGATCCCAATATAAACAATGTGCACCCTAAAAACAAATATTTGATATTAAGATGTTTACAGTTTGTTCACAATGTACAGAAATGGTGAATTCAATTATTATCTATAATATACTCAGTAGGTTTGTTAAGGGGTTTACAATTTCTGATGGTGGACAAGGCACCAGGGGGTGAGGAGTAGGATGATATGCTGAGGAGGTAGGAGGTGAGGATATGGGATTATTATATCTTAGGAAGTGTGAAAGAGAAATCTAAAGAGGAAGATTAGTAGCAGGAGAAGAGAGAGGAAGAAATTTGGGAAGTAAGTGGGAAGACAGTACAGTACGTAAAACAAACACATGCATATATTAAGAAAAATAAAAAATGTCAAAATAGTAGAAATTGCTGGAGAGTAAAAAAAAAAGATAAAAGAAAAAAAGAATATACAACACAACTGTGATATACTATTCAGACACCCCAGTCCTCAAAATCCTAATTCATGAAAAGTACTTGGTTTCACATATGTTGGGGATGTGAGGGCGGGAGAATAGAGAAGGAGAAAGAAAAAAAAAAAAAAAAAAACTTGAAGGAAGAAACAGGGATTGTTTTGGTTGGGGATCAGGATCTTTCCTGCTTCCCTGCACATCCAGTAGGTGGGGTTGTCTGTTGTTAGCTGGTATCACTGCCCTCAGGATGGTGAAGGTAATCAGCATGTCACTGTGCCAGGGCAGAGGCTGCTGGGGAGAGGAAGAGTTAGAAACTGGGTACCTGGTCAGCTGGAGTTCCAAACTGGGAGTTGCCCTCACTGAAGATGTTGATGAAGGTGACCCAAGATGGAGGTGCCAGCTTTCCCTGATAGGGTGTCAGGTCAGGTGGGAGGAGCTGGGCGATGGCATTGGACGATGTGTTCAGAGACGGCTCTGTGGCATGCAGTGTGTGGCTGTCGGCTGACTTCAGAGCCTGTGTGAAGTTCTCTGGTGCAGGTAGGCTCCTGGGCGTAGGGGACCATCTCCCCTGCTGCAGAGTCCCAAGATGGCGGCGACCAGGCGCAAGGGAAGCTGCTGGGTGTTCTGTGTGGGAGTGGCATTCGTGATTTCTGCTAGGGTGGGTGGCTGAAAATTCTGCAGGGGTGCTAATGTCGATGGCCCTGCTTGGGTACCCTGTAGTCCTGCGTGGGCTAGTAGTTGGGAGATCTATTCTGACACTGAGGCCTTGAGCCCTGGAGGGCACAGTGACCATGATTCTTGTTCAGGAACAGGGATATTGCTCACAGAGAAGCAGTATTCTCACTACTTGAGTCCCGGGTCACTGAGCAACACAGAATGCTCCCTCCCTCTGGCCCGCCATCTTAGAACCCTTGCTACTTTTTTTTTTTTTTTAACCTTACTGTAAAGAAAGTTGCTGTGGTCTTAAGTCTGAAGGCTGAGAACTCACATGTGATTTACATGTCTCATTCTGCAGGCAGAGTTCCTTCTTCTTTCAAAAATCACAGCCTTGGCCTTCATCTGATTCTTTGAAGCTGACCTGTGTTATGGAGGGTAATTCAGTCTAAGAGGATAAGAGGGTGAGTCTACTGATTGTAAATGCTAATAATATTGTGCAAAAGAAAGAAAAATAAAACAGCCCAGCATGGTGAGGCACACCCATAATCCCAGTGATTTGAGAGGCTGACTCAGGAGGATCGCATATTTAAGGCCAGCCTCAGCAACTTAGTGAGACCTTAAGCAACTTAGCAAGATCATGTCTCAAAATTAAAAAAAAAAAAAAAAAAAAAAGAAAAATGCCAAAAAAATAAAGGGCTGTGTATGAAGCTCAGGGGTAAAGCATTCTGGGTTTAATAACCAGTACCACAAAAACAAACAGAACAAAACAAAAGAAAAAGTGTTTTTAGCAATGCTTATACTTGTATTTGTCCAAACAACCAACCATGTTCAGCATATGCTAAATTGAGGCAGAAATTGACTATCATATGGACTATGAAATATTTGTATAACTCAAGGTTATAATAATTTTTCTCATAGATATTTTAATTGGAGATCTTATAGTTTCAGTTTTATATTTAAGTCAATGATTTATTTGAGTTAACTTTTGCAAAAGGTATGAGGTAAAGGTTGAGGTTCGGTTGGGGGGAAGGGTGAGGCATTCAAGAACATGGACCTGTTGATGTGTGTGGGCCTATTCTGTTAATTCTGTCCCATTTATCTATGTCTATTCTTATGTTAATTTCACATCTCAGTTACTATAACTTTGAAAGAGAGTAGTGATTCTAATATTTTTTTTTTCCATAAGAAGTTATTTTGGCCAACAGGGTCATGTTCAGGACACAGATGTTCAGAGATGTGAAGGTCAGTCTGTTCTGTTAGATAGTAAGTAGCATCCTGGGGAAGGACTCTAAGTGGTAGAGAGATGCCTTTTGGTTCAGGATTATGACAGGTGCAGAGAATAGCTCACCACAGTTCGGAAGCTGCCCATACAGGACATACAAAGTTCTAACAAGTGTGGCTCATTTGGTATATATTTGGGGTCTTCCCACCAATGCAAAGGTGTAGAATCTATTTTTGGCCTGCTTTACATTTTCTGAAATTTTGTCCCTCTGACCTCTTCCCATTGATCATTTTCCTCATGTTAATAAGCAGTCAGAGGCTTTTGAACATTCCTTAATTTTATTTTACAATTCGTTCAGAAGCCACCGTCTTGTAGCTTTTATGCATAAAACAGCTAAAGATTCATGGAGTGTACTACTCCAGTACATTAACCAACATTTCATAAGTGTTACAACTATTGAAGCGATCAACTTGTATAAAAACAAGTTTTATTTTGATTCAGTTCTAAAGGTCCCAGTCCAAGATCAGGCAAACTTATTGCCTTTAGTCATCTGGTGGGGCATGACATCATGGCAGGAGGGCATGGTAGAGCCAAACTGCTCACTGCACAGCTAGGAAGGGAAAGAGAATGAGGAGGGGACCAGGGTCCCACTGTTTTCTTCAAGGGCATTCCCCCAACCTCCTGTGGATATTCCTGTAGGCCCTACTTCTTCAAGGTTCCACCGCTTGCCTATAGCACCATTCTGGAGAAGCCTCTAACACATGGGCCATTGGAGTACATTCTAGATCCTAAGAAAGAGAGCAAAAGAATGTTCTAATCCTAACATTAATAAGCATATTCGATGGGGAAGAAGGACCCCTACTTCCAAAGACAGCTTTTTAAAAAATCTAATGAGAGTAGCATACTAAATTTGAAAGACAATTGATGTTCCTTAATTTTTCCCCCAGTTTGTCACCAATAATATTTAGGGACTTAATTCCAGGGTCATTATTGCTCTTCTTTTCCTATGATTTTCTAAACACTTCATATCCAGAGAACCATAAGGCAATAAAATGGTGGAAGAAAAGAATGTTCAGTATATTTGCATTCATTCTATGGGGTATAGTAGGTGTGTGAGAGGAGAAGGAGTACCTCCTACCTCCCCATTGTGCCTTTCTCCACTCCCCATCCCATGGCCACCATATTTCTTGATTCATATACATTTGAGCCTTGGCAGAGTTTCTCAGGGAATTCCAAGATGGTGGTGGTTTCTCTAGCTGCAACATATGGACCAGTTGTGTTTGTAGTTTGATCCAATCAATTAGGTACAATATTGACAAATAACATTAAAGCCATAAGCCTAGATTAGACTTTAAGAAATAAATTATTACTCAAAAGAATAAGTAATAATGTCCAGACCCAACATCTATACATCTACAGCAATCTTTTGTAAACTTGTGATACGCATCTTTTAATGGTTCCAGAAGGAGACTAAAATATAGAAAGCAGTAGGTCCAGAGTATGATATAATTTTCATATACTCTTGAAATTAGAGACAGGCATTAACTTATTAAATAAATCAAATTGATGACAAAATGTCTCTGGAAGTAATGATATTAATACATAGTTGTTTTGAAATAGTAAAATTTTATGCTATTAAATATTGTTTAATCATTACTTCATTACCTAGACTCAAGTGATTCGTTTTATTTCCTATTAGAGGAAAATGTATTCTTTTATAACATGGTCTAGGCAAAAAAGCTTGCTTTCTGCAAATTCACACACTTGCTATAATAGGGCTTAGGAGAAAATCTTATTATGGGTAGATCACTCCAAATCAATGTCACTTTATATCTGGAGCCTTTGGATAACAATAATTGGGCCTTCAGAGAGAATTTGGACAGCCATGGACTGTAGAGTGCTTCAAGAGATATAAAAATTTGCAAATACAAACACAATAGACTGAAAATGCTGGCTGTGTCTGCTGAGAGAACACAGGTGCAAGTGGAATTATAAGCAGAAATATCCTGCAAGGTCAGGGTGAGGTCCTCTGGGGGGAACCTGCTAAAAGAGCTGAAAGTCTCCTTGCCTGTGGACAGCTGTGGGATATTTTCTTTCTTGGTAAAGGTTATAATTGTGTTTCCTATTTTATGGCTCTTCTTGCCTAGGAAAAATTCTCATAGGAGCCAACACAGCAATGGCACACACTGGTACTGCTGTTACCCTCTCCAATTGCTTATGAGCAGATGGGTGTTAATAGAAACACAGGTCAAAGCCTAAAAGGCTAGAGTGAACTTCACTGGAATTATTGTCATTCTCTTTCTGCTGGGTGGCAGAATGCTGGGGATGGTCAAGTTGATGACAATGGGTATCATCTTCTGTCATTCCTTGATGGCCTCTTATTGATGATATGGCATTTATCAAACCTGAAAAAGGCTAAATATTAGTTGTTACAAACCACAATACGGATGAAAGCTCATTCTTAGTCAAGGGAGCAATGATTTAACTGCCTAAGGAAAGAACACATTTATTTTCTATTTATTAGTCTCTACTACCTAAAGCAATTTAAAGTCCAAGCCTTGAAAAGATGATATTCATTTACATATGGATCTGATGCCAACTTTCCCTGGAAATGTATCTTGTGTGTCCACTAGGGGGCCTGAGATTAGCTAAACAGGAGGAGAGAAAGCTTGCCTGCATGTATTAAAGAGTTGGAGAAGCCGGGCATGGTGGCGCACGCCTGTAATCCCAGCACTTGGGAAGCTGAGGCGGGAGGATTTGCAAGTTCAAAGCCAGCCTCAGCAATGGCGAGGCACTTATCAACTCAGTGAGACCCTGTCTCTAATAAAATACAAAAAAGGGCAGGGGATGTGACCCAGCGGTTGAGTGCCCCTGAGTACAATCCCCGGTACAAAAAAAAAAAAAAAAAAAAAAAAAAAAAAAGAGTTGGAGAAAATCATGCTAAGCGAAGTAATCCAATCCCAAAACACCAAAGGCCAAATATTTTCTCTGATAAGTGGATCTTGACCCATAATGGGGAGGGGAGAGGCACAGGAGAAATGGAGGAACTTTGATTGGGTAAAGGGGAGGGAGGGCAGGGAGGGTTTCATGAGGCAGGAAAGATGGTGGAATGAGATGGACATCATTACCCTAGGCACACATATGACTGCACGTATAGTGTGGTGCTACATTGTGTATAACCAGAGAAATGTAAAGTTGTGCTGCAGTTGTGTACAATGAATCAAAATGCATTCTGCTGTCATTTATATCTAATTAAAATAAATTAATTTTAAAACATGTATATGCAGCATGAAATATAGTAGTGACTTTCTTCTAACAATTATTATTAAGAAGGAAAATTAAATAGTGGGTTGGAATATGATTTAAAAAATATTTTTAGCTCATTACTCTATCCTTACATTACCATGGAAGAACATATAAACATCTATGAGAATTAACTTCAGTTTATATGTTTTCCTAGCTGAATTATTAAAGTCATGCTTGAGTAACTATTTAATAAAGAAACACATCCTTAGCATTAAATGATCATCAAAGGCAATGCTGCACTGAAATTTTGAGATGAACTGGTTTAATTATATTTTATAGGAGGTGTCATTATAAGAAGTCCACACAGATTTACACACTGTTCATTTCTTTCTTGACAGTTCATGTAATTTCTAATGACTACATGTAATCTTGAAGAGATAGACTAGAATTATTTATAAAATATTTTAATCTTAATATCAGCTCTAGGAGCTCTTTTGCTACTGTCCTGTTCTGTTTGTGGTTATTCTTCATGCTTTCCAGCTGGAGAAATTTGCAGTGAATACTTTTATAAGAGACACACCAAATACTAAACATTATTGGTCTAAGTGCTCATGCCTGAAAATTCCTAGAAAAGGAGGGAAAATCTAAATTAATGGTGGTTGAATGAGATGGATATCACTATCCTAAATGCATGATTAAAGATCTGAATGGTACTTATATACTTTGTATACAAGCAGTTGTATGTAAAAAGATGATATACTTGTGCATTATGAATAAGTAAATAAATAATCTAAAAAAAATTAGCATGACTCCAGAGATTTATGCTAAGAACTACTAGTTCTTGTTCTTTAACTTTATGACACAGGTGTGCTATATGGGTTTTGAAACACCTCGATTTTTTTTCATATTTGGAACAGATACGTATCTTCCAAATGCCTTTGAATTATTCTATCTGTTGGCATTTTATTTCATGTCTCACACAATATTTCTATACAAAGGTATTAGCCACCATTTGAAGCTTCTCTCAATGTATCTTGGGATTCCTAAAGTGTTTATTCTTCCATCTTTTGCTTGTAGTATAACAGTTTGTAGATTAGCAGTGATTAAAAATGAAGATTTTAGAGATTCTCTGTTTGGGTTCAAATTCTTTCCAGGTTAATTGACATGTATGGGTTCACACAATTTATAGGCTGAGTTGAGAAGAACAAACATCTTCAAAATGTTGAATCCATAAAAATAATGTTTCTCCATTTGACTTAAGATAGTCTTTAATTTCTCTCAATAATATTTTGTGTTTCTCAATATAAAAGTTTGTAAAAATTTTTGTTAAATATACTGTTGGGCATTTAGTTGTTTTTGATACTATTTAAATTGTTTTCAAATTTTGTTGTTAACATTGTTATCAGAATGTAGAAATGGAATCAATTGTGGCTATTGGCTTTATTGACATCAATACTGTTAAATTTACATTTTACTTCAAATAGTTTTTTGGTTGATGTTTGGTTTTCAATATAGATAGTCATAAGCATATCCTCTGTAAATAATGATTTTTATTTCTTCCTTTTATTATTTAATTATTTATTTTTGCCTGAATGCACTGACTAATACCGATGGTACAATATGAAGGTATTAAGATTTGGATATGTGTGGTTTTCCCCAAAAAAACTCATTTCCCACAAAAGATGATGCAGGAACATTCAGAGGCATTCATGGGTGAAATGATTAGACCATGAGAGCTGTAACCTAATCAGTGGGCTAGTTCATTTGATGGGTTAATAATTTGAATGAATTAATGGGTGGTAACTGTGGGCAGGTAGGTAAGACTGGAGGAAGTAGGTCACTGGTGGTATGCCTTTGGGATTTATGTTTTGTCCCTGGAAGACAGAGCTCTCTTTTTCTCTCTCTTCTTCCTGGCTGTCATCAGCTGAGCAGTTTCCCACACCCTGCTGCCTTGTTGTTTTGTTTCATCGCAGGTCCAGAGTTGTGGAGTTTGCTGACCATGGATTGAAGCTCTGAAACCATGAACCAAAATAAACGTTTCCTCCTCTAAGTTGTTCGTGTTGGTTCTTTTGGTCACAGTGAGGAAAAGCTGACTAAAACATAAGATGACGTAGAGATGACACACTTCTTTTTCTATGAAATTTCACTTTCAGGAAGCTTTCTCATATTTATCAAATTATTTTTCTATGTTTACTGAAGTAGCTGTATTTCTCCTTTGTTTTGGCTTTACATGTCAGGCATGAGAACTAAGACCAGACATCACCAGGGAAAGGACAGCTGTCATAACAAATACAGGATTCATGGAAGTGATCCTGGGTTCCAGTGTATTAAGATGACCTGACCTAGGAACCATCTTCTAAGAAGAAATCATAGAGAAAATGAAGAACAAAAAGGACAAAATGCTTGTAAATAATAGATAAAATATTATAATTTGCGTAAAAGAAGTCCCGATGAGGTGTATTGTCAACACTTCAGAAAAACATTCCAGGTTAAAATATGGACCCTTATGTACAGATCCTGAATAAAAAATATTGACTCATGGTCTCAATCAATAAAGACAAAACTTTTCTTAGGTAATTAAGATGAAACTCACTAGTCATTTTAGATTGGAATTCAAATAAATTAGAATAAATTATTAAGCTAGTTGGAATCTTTAACCTAATTTTATTATCCATAGTTTGGTTACTTGTGTACATTTTATACACTGACCCTTTAGCATGTGGTAAAAGAGATCATATATTCAAAATTTCTGGCTAAATGACTATTTTAATTTTCTTCTAGAGGGGAGTAATCATTAAGAAAAAATAAGGTCAAGGCTATATTCTTGGAATATGTTTATATATTTGTAAATATTGGAATATATTTAAATATTAGTATTTGTAAATATTGGAAATAGTGATATAAGTTCTGCTTTCTTTCCAATTATGATAAAGAGATTAATATACTTGACAAATACATAATAGTATAGTAATATAAGGGACTGTTATTACTACTGCTAACGTAACTGCAGGCTTGTGCTCCAGGTGATGGCAATGGTACATCATTCTTTGCTTGAGCAGAGAAGTGATGGGAGTAAGGGGTTTGCGATTGGACTTGACAAAATGCAGCATCGGACCCGGTTAAGCAGTGGAAGATAGTGGTTCTGCATTTGTTGTTGACCTGCAGTCACCTAGGCTGGTGGCCAGGCTCTCAATGCTGAAGAAGAAAGGGCCTTGAGGTTGAGAACAAAGGCAAGCCGAACCCTTCAATGATGAAGTGGAAGAGTAAGTTCTCCCCGGAACCCACACTTACCTCGTGTCTCACCCAGACTTATTAACTTCGCCAATCCGGGTGACCTGCTGGAAAGGCTAGGCTTATAAAAGGATCCTTTGGCATCAGACAAACTGAAGAAGTCTAATCAAATTCAGTTCAGCCAGGTCTTGGGGAGAAGCACTCAGATTTTGCCTTTTACCAAGATGACCAGCGGTGGGGTAAACGGCTGTATTGATTTGCCTGGGACTGTGGGGTTTCAGGGCACAAGGAACTTTCAATACCTGATACAGTTTCTGTTCAACTAGGACAGGTGATCGCCCCAGCATGAGATATCCCAGAAAGAACCTGCTGCACAGCTTAATGCTACTCTGGCCTTTCAAGTAAAAAAAAAAAACAGCCATTCTTTCAATTTCACCTTCTAAAACTCATGCAGAGTTCTTTCATGGTCAGTCCTACTGTGAAGAAAAGGGAATTCTTGGAAATGTGATTTCCTTTTAGCTCAGTTGACACAGTGGAACAGCCTTTCTAGGCAGACACCAGGATTTCCTTTGATTTGATTCTGGAAGAGTGGAATCTCTGCTACAGAACAGCTTTGCTGTACCAAATTCATAAAAATCCAGCTCTTCCAAACCGAGAATACATTTAACTGATTGAAAATGAGGCATGACCACTTTAGCAAAATATTGATGTAGCTGGCAATATGTGTCATTTCTGTAAAACAATTTAACATACCAAAATAAATATATGCTTATTTAAGATAATGAATACAAGTCATATTGCTTCATCAAGGTTTCCTTAATTAGTTTCAACTATTTGTTTTATCTAGACACCAAAAGTAAATTGAAAGATGTGTTTGTGATTCTCACAGATAATAGGTTCATTTCTCATTTTGTCTTCTGTGACTTTAAGAGTCCCTAACAAATTTCTCTCTGTTGTTATGGTTAGAATATAAAGATGCAATCTATCATTTGAGGAGATATTATGACCTTTTAATCTAAATTTAAATGATCCAGGTTTTCCATTGATATATTATGTTAATGTTCTATTATCTTCCATCCTAAATTTAAAGTTTTCTTGGAAAATTCATGCCCTGAAGGAACTACCAAAGGGGTAGGCTTTATTATATTCACCTCAGGGAAAGTCTTTACTCTTTCATGACTTTCAACTTTCCAGAATTTAATTATTATCAGATTAAACTAGCCTTTGTTTCAAAACCATGCCTCGTTATTTCATCAGTTTTAGAGAAAACAGAGGCCTTTTCAGAAAAAAAAAAAAAAAAATTGTTGAAGAGTCAAACTTTAGTCAGCCTCAGTGGCCCTGTTAGATGCTGTGAGGTCAAGTGGCAGTGTGGCCAGGGAAAATTCACCCACAATCTGTTAGCAAACTGAAGCTGCCAGACATTGTAGTTTCTGGAGGAAAACTTTCAGAAGAAAAGACACGATTGTTGATTTTGATTATTTGAAAGGTTTTTTTTTCTTCCAATAGTTATTTTTTTCTTTATGGTTTTAGAGGCTAAAACTACAACTCACCAAGAATATGTGTAAGTTATTAACAACTAAACCCCATGTCCATGGGAGGTTTAATCGCATATCCCATTTAAGACTGTTGACTTCTCCATTCTGCTAATTTTTCCCCCTCTGCTTGTACATTGCCTCCATATTTTCTTCTCTGGCTCCTGGTCCTTTGGTTGTCTGCTAAACCTTGGATGTTTCAGAACTCTGGTCTTTGCTTCTCTTCCCTTCTCACTGTACACCTGGCTTCTTGGTCATCTCACCCACTTGCAGAACTTCAGTTCCTTTTTTACCCTCATATGTAGATCAAGTCCAGTGGGTTTTATTCTAGGTAGTTCCAGATCAATCTACATGACTTGGAATTCTCCTTGGGATGTCCCAGTGGCATTTAATATTCAATATTTTCTCCCAAAATTTTATTTAAAATACTCTTCCAAAATCCAGATGCTTCTCCTATGCATGCCTGAAAATGGTAGTATCCTTTACAAATCACCCAAGCTAATAATCAGCAAATGATTTCTGTCTTATCCACATTTTTCATTATACTCAAATCAATCAAAAATTCTTGACTGTTCTTATGGTTTTGTCTTTTATTATTTTTATTTCTTAAAAAATTTTGTTGGTTCTTTGTAATTATACCTGCTAGTAGGATTAGTCATTCTATATTCATACATGCATATAAAAATTTGATCAATTACATTCCCCTGTACCTTCCTTTGCCCTTCTGGTTGGAATGCCTGAGTCCAATCTCACCATATTCTCATTTGTCTTCATCCAACATTTTTTATGGTATCTGTTGTGGAGGAAAATAGAGGAGAAAAGGGGATGGGAAGCATCAGGTAGTATTGAAATGTATTTAGTGGTAGGGTAAGGATTCTTGAGAAGCTAATGTTTGAATGGAGAATGGACAGAGACTGGAGGGCCTCAGTGAAGCTCTCAGGGGAACAAGTGCTCCAAGCAGAAGAAGTAGCGAGAGCCCAAGCTCTTAGAGTATGGGAACCCTGTTGGATTGAGGGGCTGGATAAATGTAGACAGTAGGGAGGTGAGTGAAGAAGTAATTACAATTCTGCATCTGAAGGGCAGTGGCACCTTGGGTGAGGGCGGTGGTACTGAAGGTGGTGGGGTGTTACTTGAGTCTTTATAAATTGAACAGAGAAACTACAGCATGCCTCACAGCTTGGAAGGTGCCTGGTGTTATCATATGGCTTTTTAAAAAATTATTTTATTACTTTTTTATTTGTTCCAATTAGTTTATACATGACAGTAGAATGCATTTATGCACTATGATATATCATACATAGATAGGATATAATTTCTTATTTTTCAAAGTATACATGTTGCAGAATCGTATTGGTCATGTAGTCACATATATACATACAGTAATAATTTGTCTGCTTCATTCCACTATCTTTCCCATCCCCACATCTCCTTCTTCCTCTCCCTTCACTTCCCTCTACCTAATCTAATGCTATTTTTCCCTAGTGCCCTGCCCCCTGCCTGCCTAATTGTGAATTAGCATCCACATATTAGAGAAAACATTTGGCCTTTGGTTTTATGAGATTGGCTTATTTCGCTTAGCATGATATTCTCCAACTCCAACCATTTACTGGCAAATACTTAATTTCACACTTCTTTAAAACTGAGTAATAGTCCATTGAGTATTGAAATGCTGTCTGGACCCAGTTTTGAGTCACTGGAGGGAATCTAGTGAGTGTCTTCTCTTCAGCAGCTGATTGAATGCACTCCCTCGGCATCTGTCTTATTGGGTTCTCACCATCCCATCCTAACTGCCTCAGATTCAATAACCAGACAGAAAGCAATACTTCATGCCCAAGAGGCCACTAAAATTATTCAAATTAGATCCGGGCGCGGTGGTGCACTCCTGTAATCCCAGCACTTTGGGAGGCTGAGGCAGGAGGATCGCGAGTTCAAAGCCAGCCTCAGCAATGGCGAGGCACTTAGCAACTCAGTGAAACCCTGTCTCTAAATAAAATACAAAAAAAAAAAAAAAAGGGGGCTGGGGATGTGACCCAGTGGTCAAGTGCCCCTGAGTTCAGTCCCCGGTACCATAAAAAAAAAAAAAAATATATTCAAATTAGTTCATGCAGAACCTGTTTGCTTGGGTCAACGCTACCCTGTCTGCAGAGACCAGGGCGAAGGTGCTTTCCATTGCTTCCTGACATTCCTCTGTCCTGTCACCAAACCCGTTGTGTCCCCTGAGTGGCCCTACATGAAGTTCTATTCCTCCTACAGAACTGTGAGTATTGACAAACAAACAAAAAATACCTCGAGTTTCTCTGGCTCGAGTTTCTCACAGTACCTTTCTTACAGTACATGTGTCTAAACCAGATCATAAAGTATTTACTGCATGCATTATTCTTAGAATATAGTTTTGGCTCTCAGACACTAAAGAAGTACCAATGGGTGTTAGAGGCTCAGTACAGACCCTTGATGACTTTCTTAAATTAGTATTAATACAATTTTCTACAAGCAAGAGCTACAGAAGGAAGCTGCTGCCTTAATGCACATGTCCTTTGGGGACTTGCACTTGGTGTGTGAATTCAAAAAGGAACTTTTTTCTAAGATGCGATTGAACCATAGTTTGTATAACCATTCACTCACTGAGGAGTACTTGTGTTGTCTGTGGTGTTGGCTTACTAACTAGGAATAAAGCCGCTGAAAATTGTTGTGTTCAGATGTTTGAGTTCAGACAAAATTTTATGACTCTGGAATAAATGTCCTGCTAGGTGCATATTTAGTTTTTAAGAAACTGCTATGCCATTTTCCAGGATAACTTAACATTGTGTATTTCCACCAATGGGTGGGTGATACAATTTTTCTACATCCTCAGTCAAATATGGTGCTATCAAATTTGGTTTGAATTCTCTTTTCTCTAGTAGCTGATTAGCTTGAATACTTTATAGTATGTTCATTTCTACATGCATATCTTTATGGGCAAAAATGTCTTTTCAAGTCTCCTATTTTTTAAAATGAATAATTTATTTTCTTCTTGTTGATTTTTTTGAGAGAGCTTTATATGTTCTGGATATAAGACCTTTGTCAAATAGTGATCTGTTTTAGTCTGTGGCTTATCTTTTCATTTTATGAGTACTTTATCTTATAGAGTTCAAGGTTATTTTAATTTTGAATAAGACCAATTTATTAGTTATTTCTTATATACATTTTGATTCTGGTGTCATATATCAATGCTTATTATCTAACTCTAGTTCATGAAGATTTTCCACTATATTTTCTTCTAAATATTTTATAATTCATAGTTTTAAGTTTAAATCCATGTTTCGTTTTGAGTAAACTTTTTGTGTTCAATAGTGTGAGAATGTCAAGGATTATAATTTCCTTATCATATCGATGCCAACATCGTTTGTTGAAAAGACTATCTATTGTCAATTAAATTTTCTTGGTACCTTAGTAAAAAATAATTTGGTGTCTAAATCATGTAGTAAATGCATTTAAGCCTGTTCCTCATGATATGTATTTATAGTAACAACAACAGAAACCCTTTGCAAATATGATAAGGTAATCCACAAAGGAGGTGAGATGTGGAGGAAGGTAGGCTGGTTAGGGACTTGAGATGGTGGGGTGCCACTGGGGTGTCTTCTCTTCTGTATCTCTCAGTGTAGGTGCTGAAGAAGGCTGAAATGTGGAATACAGCTGCCAAGGACCAGAGAAAGGGCACAAGAATCCAACTATTTCACCATTCTAGACCGATTCCATGCAACCCCATACAGATTAAAGCTGGCTCCTGCAGCCTGGGAATGTGAGGAGTAGTGGTGCCCACTGTTTCCACCTGTGACCATCCAGAGGTGTCCAAGCTCTAGACGTCAGGTTGCTTCTCACCAGATGACTGTCTTTGAACATGCATTCTTGAACACGTAGGGGTTATTTTTTCTTTAAATTTGAAATACTCCTTTTTTCCTGTATTTTAAAAATTATTTTATACTTTTTATCATTTCCTTGTGGTATAAACTTTCACAATCCTCTTTCCTTGCTTTCTGAGAGGTGCAGTCTATGATTGTCACCTCCAGTCACCACACTGAGCAGCAGCACCTTGAGCTGCTCTCTGTAGCTGCAACTGACTCCCCAAGAGGCACTTTCCCAAGCTTTAAGTCCCCCTTGTCCCTGGTCTCTGGGAACCACCCTTCTACTCTCCACTTCTATGAAATTTGCTTTTTTAGATCATACGTGAGTGAGACTACGCTGTGCTTGTCTTTCTGTGTCTGACTTACTTCACTTAACACAATGATCTGCTCTATCCATATTGACACAAAGGATAAGATTTCATTCTTCTTCTGGGTACAGATTATTCCACTGCATGCATGAATAGCATTTATTTTATTTATTCATCAGTTGACATCCACAGTTGTTTCTATTTCTTGGCTATTTTGAATAGTGCTTGGATGAATAGGGAAGTTCAAATGTCACTTCAACCCCTGGATTCCATCTCCTTAGGACATAGACATGTTAGTGGAATTGCTGGATCTCATGGTATTTAAAAGGTTTTAATTTTTGGAGCAACCTTTGTCCTATTGCCTTTAATTCTGTACTAATCTGTATTCCCACCAACTTTGCACAAGGCACACATCCTTACCAGCACTGGTCACCTTTAGTCTTTTTGACATTAACCATTCTTACGGGGGTGAGGTAAAAGCTCAATTTGTTTTTTATTTGTATTTCCCTGTTAATTAGTGATGTTGAACTATTTTTTTTCATGTTGGTCATTTTTATTTCTTCTTTGGAGAAATATCTTTTAGATGTATTGGCCATTATTTTAATGGGGTTGTTTCATTGCTATTGAGGTTTTGAAGTTCCTCATGTATTCTTGGTATCAAACACTTGTCAGGTGGATGCATTGAAAACACTTTTTCCCATTCTGTAGGCTGTCTCTGTACTCTGCTGTGTTTCCTTTGCTATGTAGAAGTATTTTTTTATTTTATTTTAGCTTTATGCAATCTATTTTTTTGCTTTTATTTCCTGTGCCTTGGTTGTTTTGTCCAAGAAATATGTACCCACTCTGATAGATAGGCTTAGGGCTGACAGGCCACCTCCCTCATGGAAATTTCCATTAGGAGCCACCTGGTTTCATTTTCCCCAGGCAGGAGCCAATCAGCTTAAAGGTCTCTCTGTTCCCCAGGCAGGAGCCAATCGGCTTTAAGGTCACCCTGTTTACTGGGAAAAGAGCCAATAGCGTTAAAGGTCACTCAGGCACACCCCCCACCAGAAATCCCTACTTGAGTCCCTGCCTGCCTGGAGCTCAGACACAACAGCTCCTCCCTGAAGAGAGGAAGCAGCCACTGCAACAGCTCCAGACTCATTGTCTCCAGCCCTACGGCAGCTGCTCCAGCCGACAGCTCCAGAGACCACAGCCACACGACCAGGCACTGACCCTCTGTCCAGAGCTTGCTCACTTCCTTCTCTCTGACTCCTCTCTCCCCGTACTTCTTCTACCTCCGACCAGCCATAAAGGTTGATGAATAAATCTCTTGGCTGCACGGTTGTCTCCGGTGTGATTTTTGCCCTTCACACTCCAGTACATTGAAGCATTTTCCCTTTGTTTTCCTACAGTACTTTTGTATTTTCAGGTTTTAAATTTAAGTTTTTATTCCATTTTGAGTTGATTTTTATAACTTTCTTTCTCTCTCTTCTTTTTTTTTCTCTCTCTCTCTCTCTCTCTCTCTCTCTCTCTGGAACTTTATCAATGAGGCAAAGTTTACTGAAATTCTACTCAAGGCTCAATCTGGTAATGGGGTACTGTGCTTTATTTTTTCTCCCTTTCCTTTATTCTTTTATTAATCCTTTCCAATTATAGATAACATTAGTATACATTGTGACACAATCACCAAAGCATGGAAGCATGGAATAGAATTTGTTGTAGGGCTGGGGTTGTGGCTCAGCGGTAGAGCGCTCACCTAGCACATGTGCGGCCCGGGTTCGATCCTCAGCACCACATACAAATAAACCCATTGTGTACAACCAGAGCAAATAAATAAATATTTTTTTTAAAAAAGAATTTGTTGTAATTCAGCTCTTTTCTTCTCCCCCTCTCTCCTACCTTCCCCTGCTCCTCTTTCTTTATTCTATTGAATTTTCTGCAAATTACTTTTAGTTTTTTTTTAAAAAAAATAGTGTCTTGTGGATATACTTGATGTTGAGATTCACTGTCATATATTCATGTATGTGCATATGAAAGTTCAGTAAGATTCATTCCACTGTTCTTCCCTTATCCCATCCCTCCTCCCTCCCACTTACTTCCTGTTGTCTGTTGATTCTTCCTCTATTTTGATGAAATTCACCATTTTTTTTTCTACTCTCCCCCTTCTTTCACCCACATTATTTTGGTTTAGTATCTGCATACGAGAGAAAATTTTGGGAGAATGTCTTATTTCACTTAGCATGAAGTCTTTACTTCCATCCATTTAACCGCAAATGCCATGATTTCATTCTTTTATATGGATGTGTAATACTCCTTTGTGTGTATGTGAGTGTGTGTGTGTGTGTGTGTGTGTGTGTGTCTGTTTTAGATCTTTTGGCTAAAAACCTAGGAGTGTGACAGCTGGGTCCTATGGGAGTTCCATTTCTAGTTTTCTGAGGAATCTCCATACTGCTTTCCAAAGTGGTTGCACTAATTTGTAGTCCCACCAATAATGTATGAATGTACCTTTTCCCCCACATACTTGCCAAAAGTTATTATTATTTATGTTCTTGATAATTGCCATTGTGTTTAGACTGGGATGAAATCTGAATGTGGTTTCAATTTGTATGTCACTAATTGCTAGAGAAGTTGAACATTTTTTTTTTCATATATTTCTTGTCAATTTGTATTTCTTCTTTTGAGAAGTATCAGTTTGTTTCTTTTGCCCATTTATTGGTTTGTTTATTGGGTTTTTTGGTGTTAAGTGTTTTGAATCCTTTACATATTGTGGATATTGATGCTGTATCTGAGAAGTAGGTACAGATCTATTCGGTAGGCTCTCCCTTTGCAAAAATCATTGTTTTCTTCAATGTGCAGAAGCTTTTTAATTTGATGCCATTCCACTTATTGATTTTTAAAATGTTATTTCTCATGCTATAGGAATCTTGTTAGAGAAGTTGGTTCCTGTGCCAACACAGTGGAGTGCTGGGCCCACATTTTCTTCTAACAGTTGCAGGGTTTTCTGGTCCAATTCCTAGGTCTTGATCTATGTTGAGTTGGTTTTTGGGCAGGGTGAGCAATAGGGTCAAATTTTATTATTTTACGTGTGGATTTACAGTTTTCCTACCACCATTTCTTAGAAAGGTTGTCTTTTTTCCCACATATGTTTTTGGACCTTTGTCTAGTTTCAGATAACTGTATTTATGTAAATCTCTCCCCTTCTTCCTTTCTTTGATCATTTAATCACAAAATGAATTCAAAGACACTGATTGAAATTGTGATTCACATTGGCTTCAGTGAGAGCTATTATTTGGTCTTCTCATGTAATATACAGTACTGTCTACATATAAAAATATATTTTTTGATTAATTCACTTTAATTAATTCCATAACCTTTAGGCTATGGTTTTGCCTTTTGGTAAATATTTTCATAATGTGTTAATATGATTTTTAAAAGATTTTTGTATTTTGATACATTGAAGTAATGTATTAAAAATAGAAAACTTCAAAGATAACAAAGCTCAGGAGTAAGAGAATGATCAGGAAATTTGATATAGCTGAATCATGTAATTATTTAAATATCTTAAGAACATTTAATAAACTCTCAAATACAAAATTATAAATAAAAAATGGTGGGTAAAAAATGATATAAAGATGCATATGTACGGGCTGGGGTTGTGGCTCAGTAGTAGAGTGCTCTTCTAGCACGTGTGGGGCACTGGGTTCAATCCTCAGCACCACATAAAAAGAAATAAGTAAAATGGAATCATTGTGTCCATCTACAACTAAATAAAAATATTTTTTAAAAAGATGCATATGTATGATTTATGTTTCATTAACATATACCTATTTGATTATAAAGATATTTGTGTATTTATGTGGGTCTGGATAAAGCATATGAAGGACACATGAAGGTTAAACTTCCAGCCAAAATCTGATATTAAGTTTCATCCTTGAGTTTTAGAAGGTCCCACACCCACTTAAATGTCATTTCAGAAGCACCTGAACTCTTCACAATCAATGACTGAATGATTGTGTTAGTTATCACCACAAATAAACAGGAGGACAAAATCCTCATAAAATGTGACACTCTAATTGTTCGTATCTGAACATCCAATTTCAGATATAGTTCAACATTCCTTTTGTACCTTGAATTAAATTGTTATGTGGGTTACATGATGAAATTCTGTGAATCACAGTAAGTATAAATAAAGATTTTGTTGTAATCATAAAATGCAGCACTAATTAACAAGCTAGAAAGCTTTTGATTCTGTGAACTATTGCAAGTTGTTAAGAACATTCAAACATTTCAATTTGTAGGGAATAAATTCTCAGTAGGTATGCTAGAAGATAGGACACCAGCTAAACAACTTTAAGAAGATGCATTTGAAACAACTGATCATACAATTCCAAATAGTAATATATTGTATAATGAGATATTAAGTTATAGTGTAACACCAATGTCAATCTCAATAGTGTCTTGTGTAATGAAATTTATGCATTAAACAAAACAGGAACTCTGCCCAGTTCTTCAATATGCTTTTTTCAATGTTATTCATTTAGCCCATGTCTTTCCAGCAAGAAACTTTCTACTTGACTATTGTGAAAATTTAGTAATATAGAATGCCCACTCTATAAACTCTGAATATGAGAAGAAAATACATAAAAATAATGTCAAGGACAAATCATTGTTGATGCAGACTTTTAAAAAGAAGAAAATATACAGAGAACAAAGAAATTCATGGACTATCAGGCAATAATTGACTTGTGTCCAAATATCTCACCTCTTCCTTAACTTCATTTGAAAGTGAATGTCTATTTTCTGTGGTCAATGTGCAACCTGCTGACTGCAGCTGGAATCTAGGATCTAGCAGTGAGGGGAAATATTTGCTTTTCTTCCATAATTGTGAAGTTTTAAAAATAATTAACCATTAAATTTTGATAACCCAATCATAATTTTATTATTTTGATAATATTTCAGAAGTATTCTTTATCTTAGAAGATCTTTCAAGGACATTGATATTCTAGGTTAAGCACAATATTATGATAACATCTAGCTTGTTGGCCATTGGAGAAAATGTGAGCTCAGAGCCTCTCAATAGGGCAAAGTTCAGGAAAATCCTTCCTTATTTTCTGTATTTTCTGTGATTCTTGATATGTGTTTTATTTAGTTCTTTCTTCTCTTCTGAGAAGATACATTTAACTATGTCAGAGAATCAATATTAGTTAAAATGATTATTAGTAAAAATTTTTAGTATTTTTTAGTTTTTTTAAATAATAGGATGAAATTCCATGTTATTGATATTTGGCAGTGCAGTGAACAATTTCAGCAATATAAAATATAATTATGTTGAGTAAAACTCTTACATAACACAAATAACCTAAAACACATCCATTAGCATTGACCTCAGCATTACACTTACAGAAGCATCATTTGAAAAACAGGTGTATATATAGGACAAAGATCACATACAAATTTCCATGTTGGATATCAAAGAAGAGGAAGTAAACAGCATCAATAATAACCAAAGTAACAACAATTTTTGAGAGTTCACTAAATGTTACATGCTGTCTAAATGTATTACATACTTTCCAATACTCAGAATAACAACAGAACATTTTACAGATAAGGAAAATAAGAAGCAGGCAACTTCTCCAAGTTCATAAAATTGCTAGTGTGAACATCTGTTATGAGTGGTGTTGATACAATCCAACACCAGTGTGCAATATGAACCACTGCTTCTCAGCACATAATTTGCGAGCAAAATAAAGCTTTCAATAGGGTGGCAAAGACAACCTATAGGACTAGAATGGAAAGAGAGAGATGAATGAAGGCTGGGGCTTTAGGGACAAGTGGGGTTTTATTTAGAGGACAAAAATATTCCAAGTAAGTCAATAATGTGAATCAGATACATGAAAAGGTGGATTTCTCCAGGGAGGTAGGAAAATACTTTTGGTAAGAGTGATGAGTCCGCCATTTATAATATTTCTTTGAACAAATTTTCAAATTTTCAATCTGAGAGCTTCGACATCTTGTCATTCATTGACATATTAAAGATAAGAATTCTGATACGAATAGTTCAAAACATTTCAAAATCAAGTACCACATTAAAATAATTGTTTAATAGATAATTTTAACTTTAACGAAGTGAGAAATGGAAAGAGAATAACATGAATATTTCAGCATGATATATTTTTTAATTTTTTTAACCATTGTAGTGGGGTAGATCATTGAGGAGGTATTCATATTTACAGATAAGGATACTAGGAGAAAGGGGATTTTCCTACAGCTATAACTACCTACCAGAAGTCAGGCAAGTCTAAGTCAGTTATTTTGGGAGCCAGCATAAGTCAGATATTTGTAGAGGTTTATACCTGTTTCTTACATATTTTTCAGCCTTCAGCCAATCCTATGTTCTACAAGAAAAATTGCTAAATTCAATTGGTAAAATATTTTCATTTTAGAAACTGGCATTGTGTCAAGACTTGATTTTTGACATGAAAATAATAAAAACACCTATCTAAGCACATTGCCTGTGACTGAATCAGTTATTATATGAGGAACAGTTGTCATTATAAGTCTGGCATTAAAATCTATTTATTGATTGTTAGATTAAAAATATTTCAGAGAAGGTCACTGCTGTGCTATTTAACTATGTCACTGTTTCCTAGATGGTTTTTTATTCCATACTCTTTTTTAATCAAGAAAAGTGCAAAAATTTCTTATAGTCAGGCTGCTTGATATTGGATTTGGACCACACATTTGATAGGATTCAATTGTACAATTTTTCCCCCTAGTAAACTTGGGATATTACATATATTGCTTTTCTGAAAAGTACGTTTTAGATTCCAGCTTCTGAGGAAAAAGATTGCAGACAGGTGAATTTAAAAGTAACCATCAGAAGTCATAGAAATCAATCAGAGACTCCAGAACTCTCTTTCCAAGTCAGATATTAGAGATTGAACAAGAAAATGCAGAGTATGTACGTAAACCAACCAAAAAAATGTTTTTAAGACACCTAGAATAAAGTTATTTCATAGTTAAATCTTAGTCTACAACCATCAGTCAAAAATACACACGTGGGTAGGAACATTCTTTGTGTAGAGTATTGACTTCTAGAGAACAGTATTGAGAGTTGAGAGTGGGAAACCTCACATTAGCTTGGTGTTGATAATTTCACACTCTATTCCAGAGATTAAATACTGTGAAGACAGGAGACCAGGTTTCCCAGCTGCAAAATAGATCACTGCTAGTTGGTATGTTATTGGAATGTTGTACTAATGAACTGCAAAAGTTTCTACGGGATCATTTTGTAAATTCTAGACAGCTGTTGAAAATGTGTTTTATTATTATTAGAGCTAATGCCTATAGTTCATGGAATTTGACAGCAAGATTTTGGGCATTTCTTACTGTAAGTATTTCCTTCATTGTCTACCTTTCTACAATATCACTGTGTTGCTACCCACCTTCAAGATGTTTCTGGAAAACCAAAAGAACTATTTCTCAGTCACTATCTTCAACTTGGGATTTCCTACTGGAAAACAGTTTGAAATGGAGTCAAAATTCTAACAGAACAACAGAGGTTAATATGTCGTACAAATATAAGAAATACAAAGAAATATAGTAGAATAAAAACTGTGGATGAGTTTCTTTCTAAATTAAATAGCATTTCTATAACTTGCATAATAAAATTCCTGGAGGGATGCAAATTACTTAAATCAGGTAAGAAAACATATAAGTCTTTATAAAGTATCAGTGTTTCTGCATGAGAAAGTTTTGGAGTAGAAACTCTATTATAGCTAGATATTCAATTAAGGTAATTACATGGTTTCTTGTTTTTTATATTTTAAATCAACAACAATTCTGCAATATTTGAGAAAAGTAAACAATCTGAGTAGCCCTAGAGGAAGGCTTGTATCAATAAATGGCTTCATTAACATTCTCATGCATACATTTAAGTGTATTACAGTAGGAAATAATATGGTTGCAAATTAGAAACTGTAATAAGCTATTTTCATAGCTTTAATTTTCATTATGAAAATATGGTTATCTTCACGTCTAAATGTGCTTTTATTTCTCTGATTTAAAAACCAGCTCTAGGAGAGGTCAGTTATGCTCACTCAAAATATCTATAACTTCATGGAAGAATGGTTCACATTTATAGCCTGCAAAGCAACTGAACTAAAAAATCTGTTCCCTTTCTGCTGATTTACTGTCACTTTAATGCTATGTTATCATATCCTCTTATACTTTTATAGTCCAGGGTAGTTGTAGGTTAATGCACATTTAATGAAAAGTGAGGTGGATGGTGTGGGGTGTATGCAAATGTGACTGCCATCACCCAAGTGAATTGTCTCAATACCATGCAGAGAGATTTCTCAAATACAGCCTTGTACTGTTAAAATGGAGAAGGCAGAATTTTAAATTCATGATGGGTTTGAGATGAGACAGAAGGCAAGTTTGCTTGATATCTTGTTTTACGAGGTCCTGGCCCTGGCCATAAACAAGTATGGCTGAGGAGACAGGGTTGGGCCAGTTGTTCTTTCTTCTTGGAAGCAAGAACATTTTCCTGTGCTATATATAAAGAAAATAAAACTTAATGGAGGAAGAGACAGATGAGCTTCACAATGCTATACAGCAATGTTTGACTATGCAAACAGAAGTGTGCATGCATTTTAAAGAAAATGTAATATATATACATGTATATTTATGTATTTATAATACTTCCTTCTTAGGACATTATTATATAACAAAAATATTGTAAATGAAGGACCTAAATTGCTTTGGTAAATAGGTGAAGGAGATAAATCCCTGGTGTCATTGATGGCCACAGGCAGAGAACTATGTTTCAAATTGGACTCTGCCACTTTCCTGTAGAAGAAGCCTTAGATTCCTCACATGCTCAACAAATGGATATCTGAGATTATCTCAAAGTTTACATAAAAGGCTTTATTCTAGTTTTTAGAATAAGGCATTGAATTCAAGGATAACTCTACAAATCCAATATCTGCAAGGCGCACACTGTTTTTCTTAATCTTCTTCATTCCCTTTGGTGAAATGAAGGTTTCATTTTTTTTTTTTTTTCAACTTCTCTAACTATCCAGTGATGCTAAGGTGTTTTAAAAAGTAGATGTAGGAAGTTATCAGGTTTGATGAATGGTTTTAATTTATAAGAATAAAAAGTCATTTTAGGAAAAAGATTGTATCAGAAAAACAACTAGGCAACCCAAACCAGCAAGATGTTAGTATCATGCTTTTCCTCATGTGTTAATAATCAGACTAGTACAGGAATCTCATTTACAAATGGTCGTTAGCAGTGTATGCTGAAGGAAAACTCATCCATAGATTGCAATTCTGCTTACTTTTCATAAGCCTTCCTTAAAGGATGGTGGCAGTTGGGGAACACTGAAAACATGGCTTTGGATTTGGAAAAGTTAGTAATATTATCAGCTACCACTCTGTCTCTGTGCACAGATTTGGTTATCCATTTTCTTGGAGAAAGTATTAAGTTTGTGGCAACTTTGGGATGGGGTGGAAGTGATGGTAAATTCTGTCTTGGAAGTGCATTTGTGATTTTCGATATTATGAAGAAGAAGATGAAGAAAAAGGAGAATAATGTGGTGGAAAACAATCTCCTATTATGTTTCCACTGCACAATTAGCAGGTGGAATTTGCTTTTGAGGTTCAGAGCTTTCTGCTTTTGAAAAATACTGGAACTCTTCTTGGTTGTGTGATAGTATCTATTCAGGAAGAGTTTGTAATAGTCAAGAGTTGACTCCTTTGCCTAATACTGTAAAAGGATTACATTCATTGAACAAAGAAAGGATTATGACTTGAATTTGTTTTTGGCTTCTAGTTGGGACAGAAGTTGTGACTTGCAACCTGGGTCCAACAGAATTGGGCAGCGTATGGGGGATGCTGCTTGGGACAAGTGGGAAACATTAACAACTCAGTACTAGACCCAAAGCAGACAGATGATCTGGTCAAGGAGGGGATGCCCATTGACTTTTAGAAAATATTCAGGTTGAATCTTTCTCGGCTACAATCCCCAGATACTATATGAAAGGCCGGGTCACATCTGTTAAACGCTTAATGTTAGGAAAGTATTGAGGAATAACAAAAAGGGGGGTGGGCTGGGATCATTTGACACACTTAGAGCACAGTGAACTGGGGAGAAGCTCAGAACCCTGAAATAGTATGGGAGGGGCAGAAGTGATGAAGAAGGGTGGCTGAAAGGAATGATGATGACAACTATTTAACATTTGTCAATATTTTTCTTGTGTGTCTGTCATTATCTTAGTTTCCCCTAAGATTGCTCAGGGGTCCTGAACAATATCTGAGAATGCACTGTTAGGTCTGGAATGTCCCCAAAGCTCCTTGTGTTGAAGGCTTGGTCCCAGGTGCAGTTGCGTTCAGGGGTGGGGCTCTTGGGAGGTGGTTGCATCTGAGGACTGTCCGCATCCCTAGGGACTCAGAGCTGAATCGATTAGAAGGAGGTGGTGGAAACTGTAGGAGTTGAAAGCTATTTGGATACAGCAGGTCCTTGGGGGCGTGCCCTGGGGGGACTACATCTCCTCCCTGAGCCACCTCCTCTGCTCCCCAGCTGCCAGGAGCTAACTGCTTTCTTCTGGTTTCCACACCATGATATTTCTGCCTTGGAACCAGCTGACCATGGCCTGAAGCCTCTGAAATCCTGAACCAAAATAAACCTTACCCCATGTTATTCATGCCAGTTATTTTGATTACTGTAATTCAAAGCTGACCTGCAAAGGGACCTAGATTTCTTGTAGAAACAGTCTCTAGTTTGGGATTTGTTAATGACATTTTATTTTTTAAATTTTATTTTATTTTATTTTGTACCAGGGATTGGACGCAGGGCACTTGACCACTGGGCCACATCCCCAGCCCTTTTTTCTATTTTATTAGAAACAGGGTCTCACTGAGTTGCTAAGTAACTGCTGAGGCTGGCTTTGAACTCGCAATCCTCCTGCCTCAGCCTCCCAAGTGCTGGGATTACAAGTGTGCGCCACCACGCCTGACTTTGTTAATGACATATTAAAAGGAGGGATGGGACAAAAGTTTAGAGACCTGGGGAGCCTGAGGACAGCTCTTCTGCATTCATAGGACAGGAGGGTGCTCCCACAGGAGGCCTTTCAGCTTTGTTCCCAAGACAGGGTCAGGGAATGGAGAGACCTTCACTGTCTTGGAAGAAAGGCCTATTACAAACTCAAGTCATCCTGTCAAACTTTCAGAATCTAAAGGTCAGAATTCCAGTTCCAGCTTTATAATTTTTTAGTAATGAGTTCTTAAGCAAATCTCACGACTTCCTTGAGTTCTCTTCTTCATATCTGCTACCAGCTTTGCTAAGAAGATACAATAAGATTATATGTGAAATGTTGAAAGCCCTGTCAAAATTTGGTCACTTTTATATTTTCACTTCTCCCTTCATAGTTAAACCATGAAAGATTCGTGGAATGACAAAATTGGGTAATAAATTTGAGGAAGGAATGATATCAGTGAAAATGTTAATTCAAGAGAAGTCCTATCTGTGGTATTCAGGGGCTCCTCCTCTACTACTTTAACACTGGAACAAGATATTGAGGGAGTTCTACACAATTTTTGATCCTTGAAAATATAATTTGGATGTGGATGGTTCACGGTCAGCACTTCCCCATTCTTTAATGTTACAGTTACATAAATACGGAATTTTGATTAATAATAGAAAAAAATCTAGTAAATAAGTGTTAAACAACAGTTGAAAAAGCAAAACTGGAAACCACCTATTAGTCGCCTATCATTAACTTCTTACTTAGGATTATGGAGGAAGATATAAAAAGAATAAAATGAAAATGAGAATGGAATTCAAGGACAAAACTCTTTAAAGGATACTCCTTTTCCTTACTGATCATTGAAATGCTACAACATTAGGGAATTCTTATGTTCCCCTGTAGTATTATGGGATATACTAAACCTACAATACTGAGTGTGTATTTGACCAAAGGCATGGTAAAGATCAAGACTGACAGGGTGAATGATTTAATAGGACAAAATAAAGTGCTTGAAACTATTGCTAAGATGGGGATTCTTGACCCCATATCAGAAAGATTGACATCAGAGACTCCTTTTTTTTTTTTTTTTGGTACCGTGGATTGAACTCAGGGGTACTCCACCATTGGGCCACATCCCCAGGCCTTTTTGTATTTTATTTTTGTATTAGAGACAGGGTCTCACTGAGTTGCTAAGTGCCTCACCATTGCTGAGGCTGGCTTTGAACTGTCAATCCTCCTGCCTCAGCCTCCCAAGTGCTGGGTTTACAGGCATGCGCCACCACGCCTGGCTCATTAGAGATTCTTTTCTTCTTTGTACAACCTAATACTCAGAATATTACCAAGAGATAGATGTGAGTCAAAAGAATTTTTCAACAAAACCATTCTATTTTCAGATAAAAATTCAACATGTAATTTTAAATAAAATTAGGAGAACCAGAAGAATGTCAGTGGCTTTCCTGGGAGCCCTCAAGGATTGAAAATCCAAAGACTTGGGGGCTGGGGTTGTGGCTCAGTGGTAGATGCTCTCCTAGCATGTGCAGGATGTTGGGTTTGATCCTCAGCACTACATTAAAAAAAAAAAAAAAAGGTGTTGTGTCCAACTTAAAAAACAAAATATTTTAAAAAAAAAATCCAATGACTCTGATGTGCATCACGCGATTTATCCTCCAAGCTTTTTACCTTTTACTCATGACTTCTTACATCACATGCTTCAAACCTGTTCTGCCTTAGGTCTATTTTCTGTTTCATATTGTCTTCCTATGTTTTTTCTTCCTATTGATTTCTTTTGTCTTTATCATCCAGAGCAGGCACGCCTTTCCTTTGGTGCTTGTGAGGAAAGTATTAATTTATTAAACACAAGTCTGCACCCCAGAAAAGAACTTAGCCTCTTATCAAACTCCACGTGTACCTAGCAGTGAGACAGATCAGCCATGAGGCTTGGGACCTGCTGTCCATCAGGCGGGGATCTCCTGACCACAGACACTGGGCCGGCAGGGTAGGGCTGGAGCCCAGGTACTGCCAATCCTACTGCTGTGTGTCACAGACCCTGCTCACACATGCTGGGGCATGTTGCAGTTTCCCTTCTTAAAGCCTTCAAAAGCCCCACAGTCCAGGGTCAGAGTCTCTCTTCTGGAGTCAGCCACTCACAGATGTCAGACTGCGATGAGCTGCCACTGTGTGGAGGACAGTGAGGGGCACTTGCAAACCCACAAACTTGCTTCTGTTCCTGTCTCTGTAGGGTTTCCTGGGTAGACTTCCTCCAGCAGGCTCTGCAGATGGGCAGCTCTGCACTTTCGTTTGTGTTATGGTATGAATGTCCAATGTTCAATCTATGCATGGAGATTTTTAAAATCAAGCCAACAGATACTCCTATATATCTCAATAAGCTTCCCTGGTGATGGTTATAAAAAGATAGTATTAGAGATATAATATTATATATACTATTATAATAAGTCAATGCAATACAATTGGTTGAATAACATGAAATTCTGATATTTAAATCTTTTTAATTTTGTATTACCATCTCTAGATATTCTTTCATCTAGGGCAATGTAGGTTTCAGTTATACACAGTACCTTTTTTTTTTTTTTTTTTTTTGTACTAGAGATTGAACTCAGAGGCACTCGACCACTGAGCCACATCCCCAGCCCTATTTTGCATTGTATTTAGAAACAGAGTCTCACTGAGTTGCTTAGCGCCCCACTGTTGTTGAGGCTGGCTTTGGACTCTCCATCCTCCTGCCTCAGCCCCTGGGATTACAAGTATGTACCACCATGCCTGGCCAGTATCATTTTTTTTAAACAAAAGAAATATTTCAACTTATACTATGAAGTCTGAGAAAAATATATAAATAAATAAACAAACAAACAAACAAATAAATATGTATACACACAATTCAGATTTATCAGGTTAGCATTTTGCTATATTTTTAACATTTTTTCTTAAGGAAAAAAAAATACAACAAACACAACAGAATACCCCTTGTATGTCCCTCCTTGATGCTACTTCTTTTCCTTTGCTGCTACCAACCTGGAGAGAGAAACTCTGAGAAAAGTTTCTGAGACAAACAATATTTTTTTTCTTTTGTCATTGCCTTTTCATAAACAACAAAATATTTCATGTCTGAACTCTGATATACCTAAATGTGATAATTGTCTTTGCTATGTGGTTATTGAGTGTTTTGAGATAAGCAATGTCATGAAATTTGACACCCCCACCCGGTTCAGAAAGAGGTGTGCATAGAGAAACACACGTGTGACAGAATGTCAACCCTTCACCTCCTTCACCTTGGAGGTGAACACAGCATGGGGCTCATCCTGCAGTTCCCTCTGACTTCTTTTACTGTAAATTTTAAACCAAAAGTAAAATTTTGAAAATTTTAAAATGCCACATAACTAGCATCAATAAATAAGTTTCTGTAATTTCTTCATAACTTATTACTGCAATTCTAATTTATGCAATTGGTTAGACAACTTGCTTATCTTAAATCATGTGTATAGTGCTAGCATTTACTTTGGTTCCTTCTTTCAAAGGCTGTTATGTTTTGCTTTTGTTTGAATGATGATGTAGTGGGCATCCTTGAGTACTGATCCTTATGCACAGTACAATAATTTCTACACATGAAAACAGCCGCATGTAAGATACGCCTATTTTGATTTTTGAAAAATTGCATGTTGTTTTATTTCACTGAGGGATTTAGATTGGAGTCCAAGATTGGAGGTCACACTTGATGTCAGACTGATGAGCCTATCACCCACTCTAAGCTGCAGAGTGTACTCGCCTCGGGAGTGAAAAGTGATTGAGCTATGCATTCTGCATTCCTATCGGTGTCCTCCTCCTGCTTGCTCTATCTACAGTCCTTAGAATTCTAGGCTTTCAGTCTATGAAGATGGTCTCTCAAACAGAGGGGGTGAATTTTTGCTCAGAGGTATCCAATACGCATGCTCTCCCAATAAACACTAAAACATGTTTTCAGGGTGAAATGCTTCAAATATTCACTAAATCTAATGTCACAGAGAACCTTTAATCTTTTTCAATGTATGTGGCTTTATTTCATTGTTGACTAATGTGCTGATAGCAGTTAAGTTCTAATGTTCTCCTTTGGCAAACGATAACTTTCCACAAAGTGCTAATTTAAAAATTAAAAAAAAAATGTTTATCCATCTAAGATAGTATACTCAATTTGGAAAACAAGTTTCACACTTCTTCAAAAGGTGAAGACTGTGGCTACCACAGGACCTGACAAGTCTCCCTGCAGGAATACGTCCAAGAGAAAAAACATATGTCCATACAACAGATCATATATAAATATGCATAGCAGCATAGTTCAGAATAGTGCCAAATTGGAGATAATCCAAATGTCTGTTGGATGATAAGTGGATATAGCCATACAATAGAATATAATTAAGTAATAAAAAGATACAGATACATGGTATGTGATGGATAAACATTGAAACATTATGCTAATTGATAGAAGCCAGTCATAAAAGAACATGATGTTGTCAACTTCCATTTATATGAAAATTCCAGAAGAGGCAAATCTACAGAGACAGTGAGCATATTAGTGGTTGTCTAGGACAGGTATGAGGATGAGGAGACAATTTACGAGATGAGATTTCTTTTGGGAATTATGAAAATGTTCCAAAATTAGATTATGGTAGTGATTATACAACTCCGAATATAATAATTAAAACCACTGAATTGTGTAGTTTAAATCACCAAATTTTATGAAATGTGAATTATATTGCAATTAAGCAGTTAAGACAAACTTTTCCGTGAAGTTAGGCAAAACACAGTATTTTAGGACTGAGTGTAAACATGTAAAAGATCTTTGCTTATTTTGGTGCTTATGAAAAGAAAAATTGAATACACTGAAAGATGAGAAACAATTTTGGTAGTAATGAAAGATAATTTAAACAGACACTGCAGATTGACCTGAGGAGAGAAAATTTAACCCTTTGTTAGTATAGTATTTTTTTTTTTTTTTTGATGATTGCACAAAAACTACGTTTGTAAGAAGCTGGGAATTCTTCAGAAGTATTTATTTATTTGTTTGTATATATATATATATATATATATATATATATATACATATATATATATATATATATAATTTATTTTTTTTTTTTGCCATCGACCTATACCTATTTCAATCTTGGATGAGAAGGAACAGTCTCTCACTCAAGCCCTTGAAATGATTTAACTTTCATGTAACAAACCAGGCACATACAAAAATCTCCATGAGATTACTTTACAGAGGTAGAAACAGAATATAAATAGGACATAGAATAAATAACTGAATTACCTAGTATGTTAGAAAATAATACCACATTGGAAAAAGAAAAACTGAACAAAGGAAGGGATCTAGAATGCAAAAGCAAAAGTTACTGAATTGGCAGAGCGTATAATATTCTGGAATTCCAGAAAGAATCCAGGGCAGAGGCACTAGCTGTGGTCTGTAAGTACACGGGAGTCAACATTGGTAGCCAAGCTGCTTGTTAAAACCTTTCAAGGGAGTGTCCAGGGAGAAGGAGCCTTGTAATAACAGTGGGGATTAAATTTCATATGTTCTAGCTCATGAGGACACATGAGTCTTCAGCTCAGAGTTTATTGTGCAAAACAAACCAAATGACTATGCCTGTTTCTTTTAATGAAACCAAGTTCGTCTCCTCTATGCCTGGGGTCCGAGGAGAACTAGGTATGTTGGGATGCTTGAGATACCATTCCACCCAAGGGTGCCTCAGGATCTGAGGCCAGTCACAATCACCCAGTGTGCACCTGCCTGCCTTACCTAATTCAAATCAATCAGAAAGTGCAAAACACAGAGTGTTCACACAGAAAGTCTTATACTCTTTGATTGACTTGACTTAAATTGGAGCTGATGAAAAAGAGAAGTGTTTCTCTAAAACTCTTAATTTTTTAAAAAAGAGGCTTTGTCTTTATAATAGAGTATTTTAATTGGTTAAATGATGTGTTGCTTTTCTTTTGCTACTGCTTTTCTTTTCTCTCTCTCATTAGAACTTTCCTGTAAGTGTGAATGTGCTATATCACCCATTGATTGGAGTTGGGAGAGCAAAACAAAGATGCAATAAAAACAGCATATTTAAATTTAAGTTCTTAAATTTGGCTTTGACATCCCATATGTAAAGAAAGAAAGATTGGGATCTAGATGAGCAGAGTGGATTTTTTCCTACCCTCAGACTACATTAGGATTCCTTTGGCTGGGGAGAGAACACACAGAGGTAGTTAGCGGGCAGAAAGAAAGAAGATAGAAGAGAGATCCTCTTTCAAGATTTTCTGCACATAGTAGGTGACAAAGGTCTCAGAGAAGGAGACCTGACTATAGTAAAAGGAGAGTGGTGGGAATGTAGGGGGACTGACACTGAAGTGGAGAATATTAACAGCTGAGGAATTGATGAGACACAAATAATAAGCTAACAGGGCACAGGATGAACTCAAGAATATGAACTTGGAGGGAGCTAAGTAGGTTCCTATAAGGTTAATTCCTACTTGTTGCTTGAAGCAAGAGAGAGCAGGAGGAATGTTAGAGAGGGGAGCCGGGAAGTTGAGGATAAAGTCCTAAAAATTATGTAAAGGGCTGGGTGCAGAGATGCACCCCTGTTATCCCAGCAACTTGAGAGGCAGAGGAAGGAGGAATGATTGCAAGTTTGAGGACAGTCTCAGCAATTTAGCACGACACTGTCTCAAAATAAAAATAATTAAAAAGGGCAGAGGATGTTGCTCAGTGGTAAAGCACCTCTGTGTTCTAAGTTCAGTACCCCCACAAAAAAAATCACATAAGAGTTTAACAGAAAATTCTGGGGTGTTAGTGCCTCCAAATGACAAGAAAACCATTCTAAACGAGAGAAGTTTTGTAAGCTAGAATAAAATACACTTTAAAATTTTTTAAGAAGTAAAACTTTGAAAGAACAGAGTAATCATGTCTCTTAACAGGCCATTGTAGATACTCCTGAGTTGTTTATTCATTTTATCAACTCTGGAAATGTTAAAAGCCTTTTGGGGATATGTGGATATTGAAAGAAGTTAATACGTTCCACATGCTTCTCTGATTTTCCATCAAGTTTAAGTTATTCTACTCATAAAAAGTAACACAGTGAATCCTTTTGATTTTATCCATCTCATTTCTTGAATCTGCACCCTTTTGTTCTGGAGAGGCAGCTTAGCAGAGTAAGCACAAGCACCCCCGGCCACGTGCAGTTGACTGGCTGTGTGAGCATCAGTTTCTCACCTGTCAAACAGCACCTGTAGGGCATGCTTCTCAAGCATGGGGCAACCAAATGGTGTGCGTACAATGCTGAGCAATGCTCCTGGCCCATAGAAGGCTTCCGGTAAGAGGTCTTAGATTTCATATAAAGCTGTTCTGTTTTGATAAGATCTATTTATTTACCAAATAATAAATGGTAGCATTGGAAAGAGCTTGAAAGCATGGGCTTCAATCTCCTCCCAAATGCTGGGCTTTGGTCTTTAGAATTCCAGGTGGACACGGGTCCAATCCACACTTGAATGAATTCAAGGTGAACACGCTCATGACCATAGCAGGATGCTAAGCTCTACAGAAGAGGGCTTCACATATTAAATTAAATTACTATTCTCTAAATCCAGATTTCCCCTCTCCTAAGAGGGAAGCACATTGGTTCTGATTCTGCCTCTGCAACAATTCTGAGAAAATCCTCTTATCTCTTCTGTATGGAAATTCTTCAAATACCCTAAATAGGTTTTTCATCTACTTATTTCTCAGGCAAAAAATTATCTCTATTTATATATTTGGATTATACTACAAAATCCAGATCATTCAATTAATATTCAATTGTAAAGACACAATTCAATTAAAAAGCATTTTTTTTTTTAGTAGTTACCGCTCACTTTTTCATCTCCTGATGTGTCTTCTTCTGAAGTAACATCGCTATAGGTTTCTGAATTTGGTAGAAAGACAGTCTTTTTTACGTCTATGGGTAATAAAGTAGGAAATAAAACACTGAGCCAATTAATTTTCTAAGTGATTATAAAATAATTAGTAAAAGATAGCCAAATAATTTGGTAAATGAAATATCATGCATTACTTGCTGGGGAAATACAACAAAAACAAACTCTTCTTCTATTTCAGAAAATATCTCCACACAAGTACCAGAGAAAGGAAATAGTTTTAATATTGAACAAGCATTAAACCAGAAAGAAATCTCACCTTTTTGTATAGTCAAATGTATTACATACATGTTCTCAAGATGAACAGTAATTTTATATTAAGTAAGGATGCTTCACAGCACCATTTTTTTTTTTTTTTTTTTTTTTACACAAAGTTCATCATGAATTTACCAGGCAATTGGAATGACCATTGGTATTAGTTAATTGGATTATTACAAAGACAAAAAAATAAAATAAACCTTCTCATGTCTCTATGACTGAAAATAGTTTTCCACCTGGGAGCAAGTCACCCACTACAGTTTGGTCCCATCCTTTCATGGACACGAAGAGAAAGAGGCCCTTCCTCCCTTGATGGCACTGCAAAAAGAGAGCTCTCAGGCCCTTGAGAAAGGCATTCCTGGGTCACAAAAGTAGCAGAGGTTTACACAGATTCTTAAAAGATTCACAAACATTTCGAACACACAAAACACTTGCAAATGAATGTTTTTAAAGGTAAATCCCCTAACAAAAGGGAGAAACCTCTGCCCTTTTCTGCAATGTAGAGAAGTAAGCTCTGTATGGTGGATTTTTGTCGGTCCTCACATTCTGTGACCCCTTGTCTTTAGGTTCTGGGTCATATGTTTGTCATGGAATACTATACACCACCAAGTCCCATTTCTGGGAGTGGTACAAGCTCCAATGTTCCATGTGCTGAGAAAGGACCATGAGAGAGCATGGAAAACATCATGCTAGCCCGTGCTGGGGCTGCGGCAGAGCGACATCTATCAACAAAAGGGAGTGATGGGAGCTCTGTTAGCGTCTCTGGAGAGTTTGAGAACTCATCTTGAGCCAAGGAGAGGTGGAGAACCTCTGGCCGTCGAGGCACAGAGGAGTTAGTTCTCTTAAATTGGTTATTTATAGAACGTGTGTTCTCATCAGGGGTCCTCACGTGTCAAACATTTAGACTTCAGGGGTACCCTGGGCCAGTGTGGCAGGAGTCTGCTCAGGACAGGATGACAGTTTCCCACCAGGAGAGTTCTGGGAATGTTTGACTCTGTCGGAGGTGTCCATTAGTGGTCTCTGGAGAAGTTCCTGCAGCTATCTGGGAGCCCGCCTCTCTCCGATATGAAAGCTCATGTTCAAGGCTATGGAAGCCATGGGAGCACTTGTAGGAGCTGCCCTGCTTTAAAAGTTTCTATGTGGAAGCTCATACTCCATAGGAGAGATTATCTCTTGCAACAATTGTGCAGGCATAGTATCCAGGACCCTTACAAGGACTGTTATAAGAGTCACTGAACTCAGGGAAGATGAAACTAGGACATTCCTCTGGTAAGGTGGACATCAGGCACTTAGAGTTCACGTATATCTGAATAGCACATTCCCTAGAAATACTGCACTTACCAGAGAGATTGCATTAAACTGAAACTGAAATGATAGCCGGGAGACCCTTGTTCCATAGTTACCTTGAGTAGGTCTTTCAACCTCTTATATCATCCGTTTTTCTCATCTCTAAAATGGGAACTCTGTCCTCATCTCATGGTATAAATGGGAGTTTGTGTTCATTCTTCTTTTTAAAATTTTTAATTCTAATTTGTTATATATGACAGAATGTATTACAATTCATATTACACCTACAGAGCACAATTTTTCATATGTCTGGTTGTCTATAAAGTATATTCACTTCATTTGTGTCTTCATACATGTACTCAGGGTAATGATATCCATCTCATCCCCCATCTTTTTTTACCCCCATGACCCCTCCCTTCCCCTCCCACCCCTTTGCCCTATTTAGAGTTTATCTAATCCTCCCATGCTCCTCCTCCCAATCCCACTATGAATCAGCCTCCTTATATCAGAAAAAACATTCGGCATTTGGTTTTTTGGGATTGGCTGATTTCACTTAGCATTATGTTTTCCAGCTCCACCCATTTACCTGCAAATGCCATAATTTTATTCTCTTTCATTGCTGAGTAATATTCCATTGTGTATATATACCACATTTTCTTTATCCATACTTTTTTTTTTTTTTTTTTTTTTTTTTTTTTGTACCGAGGATTGAACTCAGGGGCACTGGACCACTGGGCCACATCCCCAGCCCTTTTTTGTATTTTATTTAGAGACAGGGTCTCACTGAGTTGCTAAGTGCCTCGCCATTGCTGAGGCTGGCTTTGAACTCGCGATCCTCCTGCCTCAGCCTCCCAAAGTGCTGGGATTACAGGCGTGCGCCACTGCGCCCGGCTTTCTTTATCCATTCTATTGCATCTGCTTAAGCTTTAAAATATCATGTTGTTTGTCCTCCTCCTCTGGGACCACCTGCCCACTCACCTGACAAATTCTCGTTCAAGCTTGATCTTACATTATGGAAAGCAGTGCCCGGACATTCTAGCCAGTGCTGATTGGATGCAACTGTGCAGGTATAGATTGATACTAATTATATTCCATCTCTAATGTATACTCATCAGATTTATATTTGTATTTATGTTTACAATGCATTGTGTGCTCCTCCATACATAGTGGCACAGTTGATGACTAGTTGACAGTGATGAGAGATTTAGAAGGGAAGAAAAGAAGCTGCAAATCAACTCGGTGGATAATATCCTCTCTATTTCAAATGAATTACAGACTAGATGAATTTTCTGCTTCTTTGGAGGCCTCTTCAATTCCTTGAAATGTTTCAAGATTTTTTCCCCCTCCTTTTCTATTGAATTGGAAAATCTCTAAAGTCTTGTCTCAGTCCTTTGTTCTCTTCGAAGCTAGTCCTTCCCAGCAGCAACTGCTTATCAATGCCACCTCTAAACTCAGTGCTGCAGCATGGTGGAGTCGGGGCGGGTGTTGGGTTTGTCACAAACCTGAGCCTCCTGACCTTTGCAATCGCAGTGTTTGCCTTGCCATATTTAGGTCTGATAATTAATGTGTGAAGGATGAACCCTGGCACCGTTAGAACCTTCCTTCCTGTAATTTGTTCATTTCTCATTTCTCTTCTCTGAAGGATGAGGACTTTCCTGAATCTGGTGCCTGACATTCACCTGACACCTGTTAGTTCCTTCTTTGCAGTTACCTGACTTTACATGTGAGGCTGGCACCCACTCTGTCCTATGGTCCTATTAACTTTTCCAATAGGTTTAATGATTGACGTGGGGGATAATTTTCTCATACCTCCAACTTGGCACACACTCATTTCCTCTGCTCTCCATCAGTTGATGACCTTTTCTCATCCTTCAGAGGGGGGGAAAAAAGAGAGTTTCCTCACATCCCAAGCTGAGTCTACGAAATGATAACCATTCAAATATAACATTTCATTTTACACATCTGTGACATTCAAGAAAAAGCAATCCAGGATGGCCTATTATTCTCCACTTGGTCCAACCCTGCCTGTCTCTACAATTTTCTCTTACTGATACTCTCCTAAGCACTAACTACACTCCAGGTTCTATCTGGAATATTCTGCCCTATCTTCTTTGCACGCCCACCCTCCGGTAGTACATTGGCACCCATTTTGAATGCTACCACTTCAAGATCATAGTTCCCTACTATCAAATCTAAAGAAGTTCCCCCAGTTATTCTTACATATCTGTCTGTCATTTCATATCAAGTGCTTGGCAGTCACGTCCCTTAGGTTGTCATCCTTGAAGGCAGGGAGATTGTCACTCACGCTAGTCCCAGTGCCTTCTCTCCTAGGATAGAAGCCAATATTTGATAAAGGGGTGAATGCTGGATGCCGGTCCACAATACGAACATGCCATTGTTTCCTCACTCTCTGCCCCACATTCACTCCAGTTCAGATAGGCCAGGATATGTCGAAACTCACTTAAGTAATTTCACACATTAAGTGTTGAGTTTCTCTACATGAAGATGACTGTTAAAATATCACCGTGGTCACAATCAATTTGCATAAGAGAATACCTTGGATTGCTCAATGATGACATACATGCTCTGCTACCTGGACACCTCATGGGCTTATGGCTCACAAGCTTTTGTGATCCCTGGACCTCAGCTTTTGGGACCTTCCATAATGGAGATTTTTTTTACCTGTCTGTGAACACTGACTACAGAACTCTTTATTATAGGCTCAGATGCTGCTTCTTATTTAGACCATTTTATTCCCGATTTGCACTGCTTGACTGAGCAGGCTTTATTGAGCTCAGTCTCTGAGGCAAGACAAAGTTCTCTGAAGCCCTATGCCTTTACCCCATCCTCAGATCATGTGGCTGTGGTCCCCAGGTGTTCCATTCAAGTTGCTTTAGTTTATAGGAAGACAGTAACAATAACAGGAAAAAAAAATCCAATTTTAACTATGTTTTCTAAATCATAAGATTCAACAATTTAAATCATAAATAAACACTGTAAAATTACCTTTTATATTTATTTTAACTTACAACTTAATGCAGTTTTGTTTTCTGTTTCTTTAACTTTACTGGTTATGAATGGACAGAGAAAATCCAGTGCTTATATAAAGCTGCAAATATGAATTATATTTCATCATGAAAATATAAACTTGCCTTGAAAATCTAGTTTTACTTTGTAGTTTTTATTTGATATTTGAGAACTTTAATTCTACAAAGCACATTATTTTTCTAGCAAAAGAAGCTATAACCTTTCTCTGAAAAAAATTCCTGACATTGTTTTGTTGTCAAATTATATGAACCTCAATTTTTATCTAGCAAAGTGGAATATGAACATCTTCACCCCCCACCAAGGCTAAATGTGAAGAGTGTAATATATATCAAGGGGAACATCACTCATTCTGCTTCATATATCAGGTTTTGTTTGTTTGTTTGTTTGTTTGTTGTTTGGTACCTGGAATTGGACTTGGGGCAGTTAACCACTGAGCCACATTCCCAGCCCTTTTAATGTTTTATTTTGAGACACAGTTTTCCTAAGTTACTTAGGGTGTCACTAAATTGTTGAGGTTGGCTTTGAATTTTCAATCCTCCTGCCTCAACCTCCCAAGTCACTAGAATTATAGACGTGTGCCACTGTGCCTGGCTCACATGTCACTTTGAAGAGTTTAACGTATTCTTCAACTGTCCTTTAATCACTATTGTCTACATGCACACATGCGTGCACACACACACACACACACACACACACACACACACACACAAAGACTTTAGTTAGGTTTTAGTGGGACAGAAAAATATTGAAGCAAAGATATGGAAGGAAGGAAAACTTTTCAGCTCAACAATTTTCTTTTCTGGACACAACCATTTCTTAGACTACTGTAGATGTCTGAGAGAAATTTCATCAATATTATTCAAGGTATTGAACTAATGTAGCCTATTCTCTGGTTTGGATAGACTAAAATACATGATGACATTATTTTATGGTAAGATAGCTTTTCAAAAAATATTCCAGTCATTGTGGGAGACAGTTCAAAGAATCATCTGCCATTAACATTAAGGAAGGTCCATTTCAAAACTACAGCACACATCTGTAAAAAAAAATGATTTAAAAAAAAAAATAAAATAACCATTGGTATGTATGCACATATCACTGTAGTATGCTGATGTTAGTTCTTTTGAATAAATACTAAGGAGTGGGGAAAAAAAAAGAAAATGATTTTTTTCTACTCAAACCAGTGACCTTTCCTCATTAAAAAAAGAATATGTTTCTCTTACATATGCTAAACTTCCTTTCTTATTAGGTAGACCTGATAAGTTTAATTCTGAATAGATTTCTGGCCAAGTTCATCAACCTTTGAGACTAATGTCTTTAAAATAATTTCTTTCTTAGAAATGTTTCTGGAAACATTTGTCTTAGTGGGATATTTATACCCAAAGTAGTTTTGTCATTACAACCTCAAGATGTAGTGTATTGGTGGCACTCATGTTATTAGATCATTTTTTCATTTTTAAAAAAGTCTCACTGAAGGACTGAACTCATTTACAACAGAAAATTGCTTCATATATTGACAAATTGTATATGTTGTAAATGTCTTAATATAGCTTTATTCTATGCCTCAATAAAACAATGAAATGAAAATTAAACAACATCAAACAAAAACAACTTTTTGTGCCTAGCAGTGGTCTGTCCCATACAACCAGGGAATTATCTCATTGATAAGAGTGGATTTATGATATAGTATCAAGATTTTATCCACCTTCTCCTTGAAAGGTCCTCTGAACCTGAAATCTTTCTTGGCACTTACACCTAAAACTGATAAAAAGGAAGATCTTATCCAGAGCGCAGCAGTCCTGGTGATATAGATTTTGTGGAAATCCCATCATTAATCAGGAATGTTGATGATCACTTAAGACACAGAGCAAATGCCCTTGACATCTGCCTCAAAGTCTCTGTTCTAATTTGATTGATGGTGACGTGGCCTGAAAAGAGAGCTATAAAGCTGCATAGAAAGATTTCTTAAAGACAAAATATATTTTAGACCATTCCAGTAAGTGTTTGGAAAGAAGATTTCATTAAAGATAATGTTCTAAAAATTTGAGTAAATTTAGCAATGTGGAACTAACTAAATAATATTATTTCCTATCAAAGACTATTTGAGGCACTCAAGTTGAATTGTGTGCAGTGCCAAAGTCATTTGGCTCATCAGAATAAAACTCTGTAGAAAAGTAAAAAACAACAACAGCAAAAAATTAATTATTCCATTGTAAATAGTTACATGAATAAAACCATGGAGAAACAACTATTAGAATCCATAAGAATTAATAATACTTTACTAAGTGAAAATTATATATATATATATATTTTAAATATTTATTTATTTACTTTAGTTGTACACAATGCAATGCATTTATGTTTATGTGGTGCTGAGGACCGAACCCAGGCCACACACGTGCAAGGCGAGCGCCCTGCCGCTGAGCCACAACCCCAGCCCCTGAAAATTATATTTGAAACAGAATTTGAAGTTAATTTTGGGAAATATATGACATGGGAAATTTTAAATACTAGCTTCAAATGAATTTCAAGCATTAAATGTGAACGCTTAGTTTTTATGTGGGTACATTTTTGGGGACATCAATTAATAAATTCCTTTATTTCAAATCTTGTTCACTTCCATTGGACTATTTTTCCCCCATGATGCTATTCAACATCTGTACTCATAATTCTATTTAATTATGGATATTTTGGTTATAAAACACTGACTTTTTTATGCAACTCTATCTTTATTTGTAAAAAATAATATATAACTATAGCTAATTTGATTTTTTAAAATCAAAGTTCATTTAGTGATAATGTACATTTTATAATAAAATTGTAGTAAAATACTGACATTTGATAGTATAAAACAAAGTATCATTCATGTAAAAATCATGTTATTTCATGTAAAATTTAATTAGAAAATTCATAGTTTGCAAAAGTACAAATATTTTGTTGATAGCTTGAGAACATGATCATAAACTTAAGATACACAACAAAATTCACAGTTAGGCATGACATTAGTACTACAAAATTTTACACTGGATTCACTGATACTTGGGTTAATAAGTTGCACTTGAAATAATTGGTTCAGACTACCTACCAATGAATTGGTATTTTATTATATAATCAATCTATTGGTTTTACAATATGTTTAGTAACCAATTATTTCACCAATAATTTAAATGCAGAGATTGAGTTGAAAACACCATTAACATATCTCCTTAATGGGATAGATAAAATAAAAAGCATTAGCAGCCTTGATTTCTGTTTTCATGAACAGATAACAAGAAAATCTATATTTTACAGTTAAAATTTGTACAAAAGTCAAGCCCTGAAGTATTTTTTCCCCAAGAGAAAAGTTCTAATGTTAAAACTTTGTTAAGAGAGAGAGAGAGAGAGAAGGGGGAAGGGTAGGTAGTGTGTAAAAGTATTTTTAATGAAAATGTCCAACGCTTGCACCACTTATATCATAAATGAATCGAGCTTTAAATAGAACAAAGAGGGGGGGGTGTAAATTTGATGGAGCGCAGGCTCGTAGTATATCCTCTATGAATCCTGCCCTTGCCACCTCTACCCCTTCCCACTCGTCTCTTCTCTCCTGTCTCCAAGGCACATTCCTCTTAAAGTTTTTTCTTAGTAGGCAGGTGGTATTTAAAAGGTGTAAAATCTGTGTCTTTTCTCCAGTCTGCCCATCATGTGGGTAACAGAATCTTATCCAGGCTGAAGTTACCAGAAATAATTTTATATCTGTGAACATGCCTCTGACTTCAACAACTAAATTTAATTTCTCCTGATGTCTCTCAGCAGATTATTACATTTGCCTCCTTTTTCTTGAACAATGAAAAAATCTGTCACAGTTAGAGGGTTGTGAAGTGTCAGTAGCAGGTGAGGCCATGAGGCTTTAAGTGATATCACCAAATTGGTCACTCTTCCAACAGACAAGGATTCCTGGGATTAATTCATCTGAAATATGACCCTGGAAACATCTATGATCTATTTTAAAAAAATATGTAAATACAGCATTGATGACAAAATGGGAAATGCGCATATCTGGTTTCTCTAACCATTTAGCACACATTGCCTGTTGTCCTCTATGTCCGTGAAAGATTTTTTATGGGTAATGAATTTTTTGTCACATCATGAGGTATAAAGATTTCTGTTCTCTGAGCTTTCTCCTGGGTCATAGAAGGGCAAATAAAACATGATTTATTTTTATGAAAATGAAGCCATGCAATGGTCATTCTCAAAAATCTCCTTTTTGAAAAAAAAAGCATTTGTATAGATAATACAAATAATTCACTAGACGCTTATGTATTTAATAAACCAAATTTAAACTTATAGCATGTTGGATATTGTTAGCTTAGAAAAATGCAACTCTTAAAGCTTGTCCAATGGTTAAACATTTTCTAAAAATATTTATGTATTTTTGTAGTTGTAGTTGGACATAATACCTTATATTATTTATTTATTTTTATGTGGTTCTGAGGATTGAACCCAGGGCCTCGTACGTCCTATGCAAGCACTCTACCGCTGAGCCACAACCACAGCCCCAATAGTTAAACATTTTTATCTCAAAAATTATCTTTATTTCTATCCACATCATGATATAATTTCTAAATAACATCATTTATCACAGTGATTTGATTAAACTCTTTTAGTTTTTTGTGGTCACTGTAACCAAAATACTTGATAAGAACTATTTGAGGAGAAAAAAAAAAGTTATTTGGATTCATAGTTTCAGAGGTTCAGTCCATGGTTGGCCAACTCCACTGGTCTGGGCCCACCATGAGGCAGAACATCATGGCGGAAGGGTGTGGCAGAGGAGGAAGGGGGAGATGGGGCCATAGAGAAGATGTAACCTTCCCGGGCACATCCCCATGACCCACCTCCTCCAACCCCATTCTACATGCCTATAGTTATTACTCAGTCCACAAATTAAGATGGGTTTTGGGGGTACACCTCATATCCAAACCAATAGTTAAATATGTAACACAAATTTTTCAATCAGAAGAATTTTTATGATATGACATATTTTGACCTGACCTTTTATTTACATATGCAATAAAACTGAGAATATTAGGCTGACATTTAAATAATGTTATAAAATAACATTTAAGGTCTGAGGAGTTGGTCAAATTATAAAGTTAATAAAAATAAAATGTAGGTGATACCGGTGTATATAGGTGTGTATGTGTGTGTGTGTACTGAGATTTATATCTATAAAATCAAATCTATACATATACATGCATATACATGTATACGAGTTACATACAATAACACTGATATTTCTCTTGGTGGCAGTGGCAGAATAACGAATGGTTTTTAAAAATTATTCTGTGCTGTGTTACATTAGGTAATTTAAAAAAAAAATTTGTTTTTTTTATAAAATTGTATACATGCTCATAGTTCTCCGGTCAAATTGCTCTATAAAAGTTTCTTTTAAAAAATAATGATAGCCTTCCTTGCAATTTCCCCCTCTTCAGAATCATCTTACTTTCCCTTCTGTATGAAAGTCTGTGGTGTTCACCTTCATGATGTATCATTTCCTTCTAGTTCTACCTCTTGGCTTTGCAGCTAAGGTACCATTTTGGATTCTATCTTTTTTTTTTTTTTTTTTTTTTTTTTCCCCATTGGATCTTTTTAGCTTTACACAACAGTAGAACCCATTTTGACATAATTAGATAAGCATGGAATGTATCTTATTCTAATTCAGACTCCACCACCTCTCCTTCCTCTTCCATTCCCTTCCCCATACTCCTTTCCCTCTATTGATCTATTGATCTTTCTGCCATGTACCCACAGTTATTAGTTTTTTACAATTATTTTATTGTGGATGTACACACTGGTAAGATTCACTGCAGTGTATTAACATATGCACATAGGAAAGTTGTGTCAGATTCATTTCACTGTCTTTCTTTTTCCTACTCCCTCCATTCCCTTCATTCCCCAACTAGATTAAGCATCAGTTGTTTAAAAAGGGTATCCTTCAGTTGGACAACAAAGGAATCAAAATTTACTCTCTTTTCTTCATCTCTTCAGAAAACACCCTGAAACCAATTCTCCTGATGTGTAATACTTTTGCTTGCATGGATATGCAGTGTGATTTTTTTTTTTATATAATATGAATGCTATTGTCATCCAAGTTATTTAAAACTCTATGGGATGTTTTTGCACAATGTGTTTGTTTGCCTGAAATTACTGATAACCTTATTTTTTTTTTGTTGGCTGAATTTGCCAAGTGTTTCTCACTGAACTAAATTCTTCATCAGTTATCTCATTTTGCTCTGTGGGCACACAGACATTTTAACATTTTGGAGGTATCTTGCAGTAACTTCTGATATCTTTCAGTTTGGACCTATTGCCTTAACATCACTGTGGGATATTCTTTCAACATTTCCATGGAAAGAGCTTTGACATCTTTATCATGCTTGATGTCCTGTTTAATAGGTCTGTGTTAGTCAGCTTTTCATTACTGTGACCAAAATGCGTGACAAGAAGAACTTAGAGGGGTAACGGTTTATTTTAACTCACAGTTTCGGAAGTCTTAGCCCACAATGTGCCAACTGCCATTGCTCAGTGTCCAAGGTAAGGCAGGACATTATGGCAGAGGGGTGTGGCAGAGGACAGCTGTTCAACATGTGGAAGTCAGGAAGCAGAGAGAAAGAAAGGGGGTGGGGAGCATGAGAGAGAAAAAAACATGGAAGCCAGGGACAAGGTATAGCCCAAGACCATACCCCCAGTAACCCACTTCCTCTAGCCACGACCCACCTGCCTTCAATTACCACCTCGTAGTCTATTCAGCCATCAATGGATTAATCCATTTCTTGGCCAGAGCCTGAACCATTGCTTAAAAAATCCCACCTCTGAACCTTGATGCATTGGGAATCATGCTTTCAACATGTTTCCAGGGACATTCCAGTTCTAAAGCATAATTATGTCTGTCCCTGTTCCCTTGTTGGTACCAGGGACTAAATCCAGGCGCACTTAACCAACGACCCACATCCAAGACCTTTTTTATTTTTATTTTTTTATTTTGAGACAAGGTCTCACTAAGTTGGTTAGGGTCTTGCTGATTTGCTGAGGATAATTTGTCATCCTCCTGCCTCAGCCTCCTGAGTCTCTGGAATTATAGGCTTGTGTAACTGCACCTGGTTTGTCTGTCCCTTTTCTTGGTTGATTCTCTTTCAGATCAAACATATCCTTTGGAGGCATCCTGAGAAAATATGGTGCCCGTTCGTGCCCTTATGCTCTGCTCACACTTGGCTGATGGTGGGATGAGATACAAGATTCTGTATTGGAATTTATTCTCCTTCATGTTGAAGACGTGATTCCTTGTTTCCAGATTTTCTGTTGCCTGTGAGAAGTACTTTGCTTTGGACTTCTGATGTTTTGTTTATTTCCTTCCTGATTTTTCCTCTAACCCTTTGGGAGCTGCTAGGATCATCATCCTATTGAGAGTGCTCTGAAATTGCTAATAAGCACTCGCAGTAGTCTCATGTCGTCCATTAGGAGGGCGTTTGATTTTTTTTCCACTAAGAAAACTCATGTCTCTGGGTTTATGTTAGTTCCCATGACAACTTACTTTCCTCAATTGCTTATAATCTATTTCTTCCTGGAACTTACTCAAATATTAGACTGTCTGGGCTGTCATGTAATTTTCTTGTCTTTCCCCTAATATGCCTATTGTACATTTTGTTATTTTTGAGGAAGCCTTCTCAAACTTATTTCCAAAATTCATTTTAGTTGGTAAAATTTCTGTAATCAATTTTTAATTTTCAAGAGTTCTTTTCTCTGAACGATCCTTGCAATAGCTTGGTATGCAATTAATTCTTTAGTTCCTTTTCTCCTTCTCTTTCTCCTCTCCATCCTTTCCCTCTTCTCCTTCCCCTACTGTTTTGGTTTTGCTTGAACATTCACCATTTCTCCATTTGCTCTTTTGCTAATAAAAAACTTTATTGCTATTATTTTCTCCTCTCTTCACATTCTTGTGGATTTGTTTGCTTAAAAAACCTTTTTACTGTTGTTTTACTGAGTCAGGAAGAGAGTCAAGTATTTGTTAATTTGTCTTGTTTATATAGCACAAATGCTGTTCTGTATTTTTATGATGAAAATATGTTGACTTTGCAACAATAATAATATAAATGAATGCTATATTATTTCAAAATATCCCCAGGCCAGATTATCCTGTGTTTTACGTATTTAAGATTTATCTTCAAGTATTCTAAATATTTTCTGACTCTTAAAATGAATAAGGAAAAAAAAATTCCATCAAAGAGCACATTTGATGACTTGGATGTGAATATTTTATTCTTCAATAATATCAGCAATGCATGTTCCAGTGTATGTTCCTAAGTAATGGAGACCACAAATCCTTGACTTTTCCATTAATATTTATTAAGTATCTTCTGTTTTAGGTCATATATTAGGTTCTGGGAGGAGAAAATGAACTAGTAGAGTCTCCTAGCAAGGAATTCTCAGATTCAATAGATAATTCTGAGCAAAATTTCTATGTTGAAAAGTTCTAGTCTACAGGAAGTTGATTAATATATCTAGTCACATGTTCACTGGCCTGGGTTTTGAATGGAACCCAGAGCTTTATCCATCACAAATACATTGTGGTTCTATTTGTTATTTTGGTGTGTGGGCCTGCAATGCTGCTGGTGGATTTAGCAACCTAATGCTGTTCAGCTGGGCTGTTCCAAGACTCTGCTTTCATTTGTCATGTTGTATAGCTTAGGGACTAAATGAACAAATGAAGAAGAAATTTACCTCGATTTGACTCTTGTACAGAAAATGTAAGCAAGTTATTTAATGGTATTTCTGTAAAATTGGTATGAGAACAGCATGAGAGCTATTGTGAAGATGGGAAGAATTAATACATAATACTTGGCAATGAGAACCATTGTTCTAATGTCAGCTATTCCTGTGGACTGAGATTTTTTGATCCTACCCTTGTATCCAGGTAAAAGAAGAATAAATTGTGTTGCAGATACAAATGTGTTAATTTTGTACAAAGTATTTTTTGTGTGTTTTTCTCTTTCTGTGTGTAAAATATCCATCAAGTAGACATAACTTAGCTGTAGCTAATATCATGAAGCTCTACACCTGAGAGTGAACTGTATATCTCTCTCTGTCTAATGACATATTCTTGGCAATGGAAAAATAATTCTCAAACATTACTGGTTATAATCATTTAAGAAAATGTGAGTTCAGCTAGTTGAAGTCAATAAAGATTATATGCTCAAAATGTCTAGGTTTAAAATTTTTATTTAAACCTCAGTGCTATTAATAGGACAAGATGTATTTCGGGGGGGCATATAAAATTTGTTTTATTGCTAAGTCAAAACTCTGAGAATGACGCACCAAATTCTTCCATAAGTTTTAGGTAAATTACAAGGAAATCTAGTGGAACTGGGCCAGCAAAGACATTTACTTACTACTTTAAAGTAACTGTGGCTTTCTTCTATTGTTTTGGGTAATGGCTTTCTGACATTTCTCTTTGAACCTTACAATTTCCCTCTAACTAAAATGATAGATTTTAGATGGGTCAAGTTCCAAAATTAGCCAAGAAGGGCAGACAGTAAATGAAATTTCCATCTCCTGTGATTTAAAATGTTTTCCATTTGACTCTCCATCTTATAAATATCTTAATTCAGCACCAATTATGTTTGTTCAGCAAGAACATTTTAATGTAGTATTCAATAGACAAGAAAACATTGATTTTAATAAGTGTGCAACCTGAGATTCTCTGCATTATGAGCTGTAACATGTATAAACTTGTTTTCCTTGTTTATAGTTAAGTCACTCTAAAGTAGTCTCCCAAGACATATTCTACTACGCAGACTTTATTGTTATGACATTTTCAATGAGAGCAGGATTAAAAAAAAAACAAACAAACTCTGTTTTCAAGTCAGCCTTTTATTCTTACATAAACACACAAAAAAAATCAGTGTTTATGGAAGGGAATATTACCTCAACCTAAGCAATGTTCAGTAGGGTAAATTTCCATGACTCCAATACAGGTAGATTTTACAAAACAACACAGTGGATACTTTGAGAACTCATTATGGCTAACATCTATTGAGTGTTTATGACCTCAGGAATTGACTTCAGACACATTAATTCATTTAACCACCATGATAGCAGCAGATGTTATTAACATCTTTATTTTATAGATGAGGAAATCTTGTTTAGGGTTTAAATCAATAGTTCTTAAACTGTGGCGTATTAGAATTACATAGAGAAAATTTCTATTTCTACTGAGTTCTGCAGCTATTACTGAATGCCATCAAAATTATAGAACCACTGGCTTAACAGTGTGCCTAAGCTAATAAGTGACACAGCTGATACTTCAATCCTAGCTGATAACATGCCAGTAACATGGTCTCCAACCATACCCGCCATTTCAAATCACTGTGTATCCATATAGGCTCTGAGACAAGTATCTAAATCACCTTCTTCTCTGAACAAAGTGAACTAATGATCTCTCCCAATTAGCTCTATTGTGATGAAGCACAATATTGACATTAAATATGGACATAATAGATATGCCTCATATCTTGGTGAAATGTCACTACAGGTTTTGTAACAGAAACAGGCTCAAGGTATTGAAAAATCACTTAGTCATTCCCATGCTGAACTGTGGTTAAAGCCAGTGATTTTCAAGCTGACTGTGAACTGTCAGGACTGGAGTCCTGTGAGACTGTACATGGCCTCTCCATACCTTAAAATACAATACAATGAACCTTAAATAATGTGTTGCCTATGCACACTGGACATTCACATATTTTGCACTATAAAAGTATAAGATGAATATTAACATTAACTTTCATGATTTAATGTGGTCTAAATCTGTTCTTTAAGGGAGAAAATGGTCATTTTATGGGTAAAAGCAGCACGTTTCAGCCTTGTGCATACTTTCCTGAGGAAAGACACTGATGATAACTATAAATGAAACTAAGTTTTTGTTTCTGCTTTTTTTCCCAGTAGCCCACAGGATTTTTTTCTGTGTTTAGAGTAGCAAACCATGTTTATTTTGTGGAAATCTGAAAAAGCTGCAAGTTAAGGACACATGGCTGTAGCACCCCCTGCTGTTCACTTCTGGTATTACAGTTGGTGTGACATGCCTCAGCCCTGTAGGTCCTCAAGCCCTTTCACTTCTCCAGTGAGAAAGGATTTACCTTAGCTCATCACTAAGCTGTGTCAGATTTTCTCTGAAACTCTTAATCCTCAGCTTTCACCTGGTTGTTGATGATTTTTATGACCCATTGGTAATATATTTATCCTACTAATTCATTCAGACAATATGTATTGAATGTTCCTCTGTGGCTGAAACAGTTTTAGTTATATGAGATAGAGCTATGAGCAAAACTAAGCTCATTCCTACTGTGGTCTTATGAGGCAAAAAAAGGGGGAGGAGAAAAGAATGAGAAAGGGAGAAAAACGGGGGTAGGAGACAACAAAAAGAGAGATACAGAGAATAAAGACAGGTAAATGTATAGTGTTAGGTGGTGACAGAATTATGAAGACTGTAAAGGTAAAGCACCATAGGAGAAATAACAGATGCCATCAAGAGTTGGAAGATGGGGCTGGGGTTGTAGTTCAGTGGTAGAGTGCTTGCTTGGTACGTGTGAGGGATCAATTCTCAGTACCACATACAAATAAATAAATTAAATAAACGTCCATCAATGACTAAAAAATATTAAAAAAAAGAACCTAGAGATTCTATTTTTTATAAGTTGGTATGTATTTTCTAATATTTTCTTTTCACCTTTCAAAAATGTGCATTGAAAACATGCAAAAAATAGAAAGTATCTGCTTTATAACACAGCTCTTCTCCCAGAAAATGCACAAATGATATCCACCTCACTTTAATGTGAAGACCACCATGTTCTTCTGTAGCAAGTGGAGTAATAAGAAGTTGTAAGCAGAAGTCAAGCACAGAAGTGTTGCAGTGTGAGCCAAGCCACAGGAGAGTGATGTAACTGAAGAAAGAATGTATGTGGAGGCATACATTTTCTAAACATGTTGTTTAGAAAAAGAAATATAGTTTAAAAAAATGGCACTCTTTGCTTGCATCAGAGCTATATTTGAAGCAGTATTCAAGACCAAGCTACTTTTGTCTATATTTTAAAATTCTGACTTATCTGTCACTTACAGAGCAAGTGGAACTGAGTGTTGTAGCAATGATATAAGATCACAGCTGTTTGCCCATTGTATTTCTGAAAGCTTGCTGGTACAATCCCATCCTTACCATAAACACATTCACACAATGAAGGGGGAGCCCCACGCTGCTTTAGACCACCCAGGGGCCCATGGCTGCACCCTGACTATCACTGCTGGTCTGACCACAGAGACCACTTGAATGTTGCTCAAATGATCCAAGTCTCAGAGCAATGGAATGAATAATTTTTGTCTCCAGTTTTGTTAAGACAGGAAATACAAAAAATACGTAAACTCATTGTTGAAGTTGGCTTTTCCATCCCTGTGACCAAAAGAACTGACAAGAACAACTAAGAGGAGGAAATGTATATTTGGGTTCATGGTTTTAAAGATTCAGTCCATGGTCAGCCCAATCCATTGCTCTGGGCCCAAGTTGAGGCAGAACATCATGGCGGAAAGGCATGGTGGAGGAAAATAGTTTAAGACATGACAGCTAAGAAGCAGATAGACAGCTTTTATCCAGGGACAAAATACAAATCCCAAAGGCCTGTCTCTAGTAACCTCCCTCCTCCTGCTACACTCTGCCTACCTAAAGTTACCATCCAGTTAATTAAAGTGAATAAATCCACTGATTTGGTCACAGCTCTCATAATCTAATCATTTCACTTCTGAACATTGTTGCATTGTCTCATACATGAGATTTTGGGGGACACCACATATTCAAACATACACTCATTATATTGAATATCACAAACCACAACACTCATGAAATAGCACAGATCAGTACAAATATATATATTGTAAGCAGGATGAACTGTTGTCAACAGAAAGATGGCCAGCCCAGCTAGGATGTTGCTCACCTTTAATTCCCGTCTCTTGCTTGTCCCCACCAGAGCCCCATCCCAACTCGTGTCCATTAGGCACAGAAAATTCTCAGTGTGATTCTGTTTTGTTTTATCTCCCATTTTAAACCTTAGCCTCTCTCCAGAACTACTGAGCTTGCCATGACCTTCCTTTAAGTAGAAAAGCTAGTTTCTTATTAAAGACAGAAAACAGAGACTGCCTGATTATTATTCTCCTGGTGTCCTGTCACCTTCATCACCCACAAAGATAAAAACTCTGACTTAATCTTTCCATCTCCTCTCCCTCAGTGGCAGAGGAGACATTCAAGACATATGCTTTCCCCAGTCCTCCCATAACCTTAGTGACCTGGCTATGTCATTCAGTCCTTTATCCATTTCTCCTTTCTTTTGCCAACTGGCATCCTGAGGTCCTGTGAGTTCCGGTTCATCCCTGGGCTTTGGAGTCAGATGGAAATGATCCTGGACAAGTTGCAGAGTTCCTTTCAAGTTCGCTTTCCTCATTTGTCAAGAGGGGGTCAGGGTACCCTGCTCACAAGGTTTTTATAAGGAGTACCTATCATAATATGCAAATTATTTGGACCATAGTAAGCATTCTGAAAATCAGACACAATTTATTGCTGCTTATGCTGTCCCTCCCACAGTGTACTACCCACTTTGTCTTTTTCAAAGCATGTTTACATACACTTCCAATTTTATCCTTACAAAAGCTTATAAGCAGGACAAATCTGGAAATGGATTCACAGTACAATAAAGTTGTTTTCTCAAGGTCACAATCCAGGTGCCAGTAAAATTGGGACTGGTAATTACATTTTCCAAATCCTGCCCCATGCTTGTGTAGCTACATTGGCTGCTGTTTTTTAGTATCTATCTGATCCTTATGGGAAGTATGTTACTGCTTGTGGATTTTGACTTAAACGCTAATGAGCTGCTTTTGTTGTAAACTGAAATTTTTATTTCTCTGTGCGCATATCACTTGTGTTTTTATTTGTATTGTGGATTACTTAAAAGTTAGGTGCTGTTTGTGTATGCAAAGAGGTACAGGCATTAATTGCATTACCTGAAGCAAAGACTACAGCTGCGTGAGGTCGATGTAAACACAATAGATTTTACAAAATGCTTTGTGAACAAAATTCCGAACATTTATGCAAAGGCTGTAAAACATAAGGCTTAGAATCCATTTAAATTTACAAGTGTAAAACATCCAGAGAGAAAAAAATATGTGGGTTTTCCTTTCTCCATTTGTTTTATATAGGCTCAAGGTTTAGGAAAAATTTTGAGGAGTCAATGAGTTCAGAAGGCTGATTTCAAGGTCACTTGAATTTCCAGATCCTTCATAGCTTATGTAAACAACACATTGGTATGAAATCACTATGAAAATGATTTATTTATTCTGTCTTGGGAAGAAATAACTGCTTACTTTTGCAACTATTAAAAGAATGGAGCTAATAAATGAAGAATATGAAAAGTGGTACTGGCATAAATTGAGGTACTGATAGCACAATTGCTAGAGGTTGTCAGGACCCAGGGACTTATTTCCTTAGCTGCTAGAAGAGTTGCAATTGCTGAGGCTGAAGAAACCTGCCTCATAAGATTGCACCTGATCCCAGGGGCAGTGCATAAGAGTGGCCAGTAAATGGGTTTGCATAAAACCCTGGCTTTCTTGCCCCCATTCAGCATTACTCTGGGGGTGTCAAAGATTGAGGTAGCTGTTAAAGGTTGTGAGGAAGACTTTATTTTGCCAATAGAGTAGGGGAGAGAAATTGCCTAAGCTTGCTTCCAACAAAAAAATAATGGTAACTGTGGGAAACAGAGAGAGAACAAAAATGGGCTTATGAGGAAGTTTCAACAGGTTAACCTAAAAGGAAGTGAGGGACTCTGGGAAATGAAAAGGGGGTAAGGAGTGAATAGAGAAAATGGTTTGGCAATGTAGGATAGGGACAATATACATTTTATTATTTAATTAATTTAATTTTAGTTTTTACACAAATGGAGCACAACTTTTCATTTCTCTGGTTATACATGTAGAGTCACACCATTGTGCAATCTTATCCATACATAGGGGTAATAATGTCCATCTCATTCCACCATCTTCCCCCCTAACACACACCCCTGACCCTCTTCTCCCTCCCCTCTGCTCAATCCAAAGTTCTTTCACTCTCCCCACCTCCCACTATGGATCAGCATCCACTTACCAGAGAAAACATTTGGTCTTTGGTTTTTTGGGATTGGCCTACTTTGCTTAGCATGATATTGTCCAACTCCTTCCATTTACCTGCAAATGCCACAATTTCATTCTCCTTTAAGGCTGAATAATATTCCATTGTGTACAATATGCATTTTATGATTGGCAGCATTGCATCTTCTTACGCAAAAACTCCAGATGGCAACTCTAAGGACCCTTCCTGGTGGAGGTGGAAGTCAGATAAAAATCTGACAAGGTCTCTTAGCTCTATGCTCAGTCATGCACTCGAGGACATGGGGAAGTTCAGCCTCTGCTCCCTGTCCTTTCTTTCACAGGTATCGATCCCACATGCTGATCTCCATCTAACACTGCTTGGTGGAGGTTCAGCATTTTGCAGTATGCGTCTCATAGTTATAATCCATGGGCAGATGACAAATGCGAAGTGGAAGATGCTTTCTTCTCTCCACGTGCATCTTGCAACACAAAATCAAACAACATCTTAGACTTAGAACATGTACCTGCTGCAGGACTTTGGGACTTCATTTTAGTCCCAAAGATGTGGCTCCTTTTGCTTGACACCTTTCAATTCATTTTGGGCCAATTTTTCTGTACATTGTACGCTTGTATTTTTTGCTTTTTATTGAAATGGTATGTTATGTCCCTATAAAACTGAAATAGATGGATGGCTCAAAGGCTGTCCACTATATCATAAATATAAAGAGAGACATAGTAACAAATGCTACAACTCAAACAATATTATAAATATAATCTTTTATAATGTAAGTGCAGAATAAATTGCATGGCACAGCAAGTAAATCTGGCATGGTGCCTTTATATAAGCTGTCATAAAAGGAGCCAACAGGAAGAATTGTATATATTGAAATTAGATTTTATCGAACCAGTGATCCATTTACTCTATTCCTTGGAACACTGTGGGTATTGAAAATTTGTCAAATAGCACCAGGAAACCATTGAAGCTATCACATAATTTTCAAACAAAGCACAGTGATATCACTAGTCAACCTAAAAATTTGGTTGTTTTTTCTTTTCTTTTTAGAATAAGTAAAATTACTGCTTTCTACCATGAAACTGACGAAGTTAGTTGCTAAGTATAGAGGAAGGCCCAAACTTCTAATCCTTGCACAAGAGTCACACTATTGCCAATTTTTTTTTTTTTTAAGGACAATGCTAAATTATTTTGTCTTAGAAAGAGAGCAAAAAAAGAAATGGGCAGATTTTATTTTATTAATTAGCATTGATGAGCACCAAATAATATATGCATGCATTGTCAAGAATTATTCTCTCAGATAATCTTATAATTGGACAAGTTCTTGCCGCACAGATAATGCATAAGCTCCTGGTATATATTTGAGATACACGAGAGGGGAGTGGTCTATGAAGCTTTGTTTTCTTTACCAGAAAACCTCATGCTGTTGAAGAAGTTGTATTTTGACTTAGGAAATAATTGCTTCATTGAACCATCTTGAAGCCTGGGAAAGATGTGCTGACATTAGCACTAATGTAGAGGAAGTCCAAAGGCCACTGCTACCTAAAAGCAACTATCCCTATAGCTATACTCAAAGCACACTTGGTAGTTAATGAACAACTTCCTGGTGGTGTGCTGAAGGGAAAATTAAACGTTATGAATGTGATAAAATCTCAGCCATGGAGTTGGCCGTTTACAGCCTCCTAGGATAAAGACGTGTTGTGATCTGCATATAACGTGTCCCTGACAGGTTGTGATTAGATCAGGAGAGCCATAACCAAATCAACAGACTCATCCTCTTGATGGATTAATAATTTGGAAGGATCGCTGCTGCACTTGGGTGATGACTGTGGGCATGCAGGAGGTGGCCGGAGGAAGTAGGTCACTGTGGGTATGCCTGTGGGGTCTATATTTTCTCCCTGGCACCGTGCTCTTTCTCTCTCTACATTTGGGCCACGATGAGCTGAGCAGCTTTCCTGCACCATGACCTCCTGCCATGATGCGCCGACTCACCTCAGGCCCAGAGCAACGGAGTCAGCTGACTGTAGATACGACCTCTGACACCTTCACTCCACAATAACCTTCCCTCCTCTAAGTTGCTCTTTTGAGTAATTTTGATAACCTGGATGAAAAGCTGACTGACACAAGAAGCAAGAAGCCAACGTTGTATACACATTTTTAATGAATTCTGAATATTCTAATAGGAGAATATGCACATGTTTTCTGCCTTCTAATATTTAAAAGTGTGTTCTGTGAACATTTATCTCCCATCCGCTTTCACCCCATAGTTATGCAAACCTATTATAATAAAACTCTTCAAATAATTTTTATACGGTCCCTTCTTTGCTTTCTTATGACCTATTCTCTTTATTGTTTACTCTCTTAGGTGTTTTATTTTCACAACCAAATGACTCAGTGAAACCCCTTTTGTGAATGACAAAATGGTTTCCGTCATAGCAAATCTAAGAGTAAGTGTTCATATGCTTCATCAAATTTTACCTCAATTGAATTGAATGTGCACACACACAATGTGAAATTTTTTTGATTATTCCTAATCCAACATTTCCATTTCCTTGTCCCATTTTTAGAAAAAAAAAAACACTTTAAAATATTTTATATTTATATACCTGCTTCCAGTTACCACTCAGTTAATCCCTGTCAGTGGATTAATCCACTAATTAGGTTGAGGTTTTCATAACACAAACATTTCACCTCTGAAAATCTTTGTGTTGTCTCACATGCAATCTTTTGAGGGACACCTCATATCTAAACCATAACAGGGGGAATTGGCAACTGGTCTGTGTCTCTCTTGGACTTATCTAATATTCAAGAAAATAATCTACTACTCTTTCTTCCTGGTCAATAGAAACTTTTTTTTTCAGATTTTTGGTCATTGAGAGGTACACAAATAATGTATATTGAATTATTTAACTATTTAGCTACTTAGATACCTCATTTAGTTCCTATATTTTCATTGTGGTAATCCAAGTTTGATGTCCTCAAAGTCAATCTCTCTCTCATGAATTATCAATTTTCAGCTCGTCCATAACCTGAGCCTCCCAAATGACTTATTACCTGAGGACCCTGAGATTTCTGAGGTTGTGCAGTGCTAATCTATTAATTTCTTCTTGGCTTCAGATTTGTAAGGCACATGATTTCAGCTGCTGAACTAGGCCATCTGATTGTCTAGTTGCTTTTTACTTCCTTAGATCTTCTTCACCTCTCCCTTTTCTGTCTTCCTTCTTTTGACTTTATTCTGGTGAGTTAATTGCTTTTGGATTCCTCCACTCCCATTTAGTGGTATTTTGGAAAGAATTGTGAATAAGTGTATACCATGAACTTGTCAACTTTAACAAAAGTCATTCCTTCTTCCTCACAGTAGTTTCTTCATGTATCTTCAGATATGGCAAAGTTCCTCATGTAAATTTTATCTTGTTACCTGCTTTTTCTACAAGTCCTTTTGTGGATCACACTCTTCCTCTTGACCCCTACATTTCAGAGTGTTTTTCAGTTGAGCACTCCAGCCTCTTTTGTGCCTTCTCTTTTCTTTATACTAATATCCAAATATATTTCTGCAGCCCCAAGCTCTATCTGAAGTTTCAATATATTAATCCAAACTTCCCACTGAACCTTTTCAGTTGGTTATATAAGAGACATCCAGAACAAATAAATCCTCTAAAGAATCGTCATCATTTCCTTTCCTACCAAATTGTCCCATTTTTAAGTTTCTTCCCAGCAAAGCAGGAATGTAAAAGTTTAAAAGCTATACTTTCTGCATTCCTTTGCAACTAGATTTTGTTTAGGTTCTGTGGCAGGCAGATGCCCTAGGCAAGTCTCAGTTTCTGAGTTAACTAGACACAGAGGTAGCTCTGTTCTTTTTTGGAGCATCCCTAGTGATCAATAGCTTTGGAATCTATTGTTTCTAGCAACATCTTCCTGATGGTCAGATGTCAGCCAAAGCAGGATATTCCCTAGAATCAAACTTTGGCAGAGTCAGCCAGCGCCATGCTTGTCAACTTTCTGTGGTCGTGAAAAATTCCTTGGGAAATTGAATTAAAAAGAGGAAAGATATATTTTGGATTGTGGGTTCAGTGGTTTCTGTCCATGATCATTTGACTCCACTGGTTCTGAGCCCATGATGAGGTAGAACCCTGTGGTAGGAGCAAGTGGTGGAGCCAATCTGTTCAGCCCAGTGTGGCTAGGAAGCAAAGGCAGAGGACCCACTTTCATAACAGAACCCCTCCTCCAAACCCATTAACCTATGAATTCATGCATTCACTAATTTATTCATGTTTTAATCAACTCCCAAAGGCTCCACATCTGAACATGGCCACATTGGGGGCCAAACCTTTGACATATAAGCTTTTGTAGGACACTTTAGATCCAAATCAAAATACTCTGCTCCTCATACCCAAAAGCTCAAGTTCATATCAAAATGCTTTCAGTCCTTCTGGCAGAGTTCCTAAAGTCTTAGTAGTAGTAGTTACCGCATTGCTCAAAATTCTAAGTCCAAAGTCCCCTCTGAGACTCAAGGCAAAATTTTAGATATGATTCTGTGTAAACTATAAATTCAAAAACAAAACAAAAGCAACTTACATACTTCCAAGATACCATAGGACAGGGTGAGCATTCCCTTTCCAGATGGGAGGAATGGTAAAATCACATGGAGGAATCAGAGCAAAGAACGACGTGAACCCAGCAGGGCAAATGATAACTCCTGTAGTCCACGTCCAGCAACCACATCACATTGTGGCAAGATGTGAATTCCAAAGGATGTGGGAAGCTCCGTCCTGTGTCTTTGTCAGTCGCAGCTCCTGTGGCCTCTCTCTTGGGCTGGCTCTACTCTCTGCATGTGGCTTCCCTCCCCAGACATTCCACATTATTGGCATCTCTAACCTCCAAGGGTATCTATTACAATTTTGGCAATCATTCTCACACTTCATGTATTGCCTTCTCAAGGGCTGCTTGCAGGGACCTCAGTTGGGTCACACACTGACTGGCTTCTCATGCTTTCCTTTGATATTCTTGTGGAAGCCTCTGGGATCCCGCAACTCTTGCATCCTGCACACCTGCAAAGCCAGTAACATGTGGATGATGCCAAGATCTACAGCCAGATGGACCAGTGTTTGGTCCCTCTTGTATCACACTGTAGCCGCCTCCATACACTTAGATGGCTAAACATGGGAAAACAAATCCATGGGAAACAATTCTCTATATGCCCTGTGTATTCAGGGCGTTTCAGGGTTAACCTCTCAAAGCAACAACTTTCACATGAGCTTATATTTTTACACCCTTGTTTCTACAGTGGGTGAGGTATAGCTGATCCCTGGGATGTTCTAAAGGCATCTTGCATATTGAACCACTGGAAAGCGCTTGGCTTCTTTTCAAAGGCATCATTATTTTTAGCAACCACACCTTCTTTCTACAAATTGCAAGTTTTTTGATTCTTTCTTTTCTGAGTGTTGCTCTTGAGTCTCATTGTAAATTTGTGTCCATGCCACACAGCCTGAATGCTGTGGTACCTTGAAATTTTCTCCACCAGATTAATTCATTTGTCATCGTTAAACTCAGGCTCACACAAAGCCTCAGGGAAGGGACAAAATGTAGAGAAGTTGTCTGTCATAATGTAACCCCACTAGCCTCTAGTTCAGTTTCCAGTGCACTGTCTACTTCCTTCAGGCATTTTATCACAATGGTCTTCACTGTTCACTGTCTTATCAGCATTGTGTTCTTCTGAGCCCCTCCACCCAGGATCACCCGTGAAACTCCACTAGGGAGTTTCTAGCATTCTAGGGTTTTTCTAGCCTACTTGCACAACCTTTTCTTAACTCTCCACAAAAAACAGTTCCAAAGATTTCTGAATGCATCATCATGTATGGTTACACCAGTGACTCCACAATTGTCTAATACAGTCAGTTTTCTCTTGCTATGACAAAATACCTGAGGAAATAAATTTCAATGGAGGAAAGATTTATTTTGGTTCATGGTTTCTGAGATGTCTGCCCATGACCACTTGGCTCCATTGATCCTGGGCCTTGGGAGATGCAGAACATCATGGTAGTGAGCACTTGGTAGAGGTAAGTTACTTACCTCATGGTGGCCAGAGGTAAAGAGAGTGAGTCCACTTTTATCGCAAAGACACTCTCTTCAAACCCACCAAACCCACTAATCTATGCATCTATAAATGGATTAATCCATTCATGAGGTCAGAACATTCATGATCCATCACTTCCTAGGGGCACCACCTCTGAACACTGCTGCATTGGGATCGACATTCAACACAGGGCTTTTGTAGGATGTATCAGATCTAAAGGATAACAGGCTTCTTACTTGGTTAATTGTGGCCAAGGTGAACAATCGTGGGTCTATTTGAAGAATGCCCTGCTGTTTACCTGGCTATATACCAATTTAGCATCTATCAGAGTAGTCAGTCTTTTTCCTTCTCCTCCTTCTTGTCCTCTTCCTCCTCTTTCTTTCTTTTTTCTTTTCTCTCATCTGTGGAGGCTATTGAAAAACTGTAACCCTGACTTATCCTTACGATGATTTTGAAGCACATAGTTCCATATTTTATATTTATTTCTCCTTAAAATAGATAAAGTGATTTCTATGTTCTTAAATTTACCTCATTAAAATAGTATTGATAGCAGCTATACAATAGGAATAGGTTCAAAATAAAGCAGACAGATATTTTAGATATCTATTACAGTAGAATCCATCCTAAAGAGTTTAGGTCAACTAGGAGTTACGTTTTCTGAATACTTCAGCAGGTTAAATACAATGCCAGAATTATTTTAAAGTAACTTTTATGTGAATTTTAAAAATCATTTTAAAATATCAATTTCCTCTAACACCGTAAAGTTTGCAGAAACATTATAATTTATCTGTATTTATTAAAATTTATACCATATCAAATGTAAGGCAAAGAATATGCTGTAATTAAATAAATTGGGTAAGCAGTATAACTAAATAAATTAGAAAATTGTAAAATAAGTGAAAATTAATACATAATTGAACTGTTTTATATTTTTAGTTATTATGAGCCGCCCCTACCTCAAATGTGAGTGATTAGTGCTACTGAAGGGTATATGGAGCAGCTCTGATATAAGACTGCTTCATTGGTTAAAGTTTAGAATAATTTGAGAAGTTAGCACATATTTGCTTTTATTTAAAAATGGTGAAATCAACAGAAGCAATGATTGTCTTAAAACAACCTGGTAGTTGAATCAGGAACAGATGTATGCATTTTGAGCCTTAAAATGTATTCTATAGTATTGCAGGGCATTGCCCAGGAGGGGTGAGTTGCCTGGGAAAATAAAAAGTCTGAAATAATCTGTAAGAAATAAAGACAGAGCCAAAAGTTAGATTTATAATGTGGAGTGCCTGATGGGTCTTCCAGTCCTGATGGGAACTGGAACTGAACAACTGAAAAAAGGCCACCATTCTTTATTTTAAGAGGGAGTACGTCAAAGGTTGGGATAGGGTTTTGGGGAGAAGGAGTATTGTTTTGGTGCTTGCTTCTTGGTGTGGCAGGGGTCTTGCAGTAAACAGGTTGATTGGCATTTGGTAAGCCCCACCCATCTCCTGGAGGCTGTCTGGTTTCAGAGGCTCACTCCCATCTCTGCAGGTCAGCTAGGTAGAGCGCCCATGTGAATCAGGCCTTCTTGAACCAGTGGATTCCTACTGGGAGTTCCTGATACCAGGCTTTCTTGCCTAATGGCTTGACATTGCTCAGTGCATGCATGGGTCAAGGATGGCTTCCTGCACTATAGAATTTCTGCATTTATGTTATAAATGCCAAAAAATTAAGATTTGGGTGTCTGGTTTAATACCTCTAATGTACCCCTCAGACTTTTTCAAAGAGGGGAAAGCCCATTTCTGTGGTGAGAATTTATGCTCTCAAAAGTATGAACTCCTTTCTGCTTTATATTTATTACAAATAAGTCTACTAAGAGAATGGCCAGACATTTTGTACAATTTAGATTTTAGTGAAAAAAATTTAGAAATTTTTTGTGAACTAATATAGATATTTAACCTAAAGTTACTAATAAACCAATACTAGAGTTTATTCTGTTAATATTAAATCAGAGATAGGTTTTCAGTAATGAGAAGTATGTTTTGATTTTTGTGTGTGTGTGTGTGTGTGTGTGTGTGTGCATGTGCACACCTCTGTTATCTTACATATATGTGCTTGTGTTTGAAGGTTAGCTTAAGTATTTAAGAAAAGCATTTCTTGGCATGATGGCATGATTTGTAGCTCAGAGGACTATTTCTATCATGTGTCCCCATGACCAAAAAACATTTCTCCCTGAATCAAGGACCTCTTAGAAACAATGGGGTATAGTGTGGAGCACTGGGAGCAGAGAAAGGCCACGTTGCTGGAAGAAATCATGTTAGCAAGTGCATTTATTCCAGTTGGAGGAGCCATCCATAGGGGAAGAGGCCAGCTGTGACTGAATACTTCCTTTTTGTTTTTTGTGGTTTTACAGGAAGCAACCATCATTGCACTGTTCCACAAGGAGATACACAATTGTGCATCTGCAATCCTAATTTAAAATGCTTAGGTTTTGGATTAGAGAAAAACCCCTTTAAAATACTTTACCATGGACAGCCTACCTCTAGGGGCCATGAGCTCTTTCAAGCCACATCAGATAATTAGTTCCCATGCCTACATCATGACTTCTTATTTGAAGATCTCCACCTTGATACTAGGAAGAAATACTTCACTGAAGATACATCAAGAGATCAGAAACTTTGGTGCAGGGGTCAAGCCCCAGCAGGGTCGGGGGTCTTCCTGGCCAAGGGGTTGTGACGGGGTAGACAGCGTCGGCGATGGATGGACAACAACCACACAGACTCACAGGCCAGTGTAGAATGCTGACAAGTTTATTGAGTTCACACACAGTTTTTATATATTTTTTAAAGTATAACATGCCAAGAATGTAGTTAACATAAAACCCATAGAATTCCTAGTACAGAACAGGCTTACTGGAAAAAGTGATTGTATGAGACAATAACATCCCCACCACATCCCTTGCTATTGTTCTAATTTAATGTCTAAGCTATGAACGTAATCAGCAAAGTTGATCTTAAGTTTCTATTTCATCATAAATGCCCTTGACATAGTGCTTAGCTGTGGTAAACAAGCTAGACTCTTAACTCTATTAGCCTAAGTTAATCTTTAAGTTCAGGCTTGCAAGAGGGCAATAGTTTCAGCGGTTTCCATGGCAAATTTCTTTGTAGATAATTGTTATATTATTTAGTAAAGCTGATCTTACTAGAGTGGGATTGCAGGCACCAAAAGAACTTTTTTTCCCATGGGGTCTCTATAGTAGGAAGCTCTATAATTTTATTCTGTTTCTGATTACTAACAGTGAGACTATGTGCTTTTTGCATACTCATGACTGAAGAAACCGGTGGCTCTGTGACTGTTCTTACATAACAATATGTGCTTATAACAATCACCCCAGGAAGTAGACACATCACACGGTGGCAGAGGATTATTTTACTGTTTGTGGTAGAGAAGGAGTCATGGTTTCTAATATTTATTGATATTTTTAGAAAATACCGTAGCATTCCTTCCACCCTCAGTGATCAAAACCAGAGAATAGTATGAGTAATATATTATTAAGAAAATAGTGCAAAAAAGGCACCAGAGCCCAGAGGCATACATCTGGCATTATCCCGAGATGATGAGTCCTTGCAAACATCATTCTCCCAGTGGATCCTTGTCAAACACTGGTTGGATTGCCAGGTGCCCCTGCACTTTGGGATTAAATTGAATAAGAAATGGGGAATAATTATGGACACTCTATAAAGCAGTGTAGTAGCTAGGCATGGTGGCACACACCTGTAATCCCAGCTGCTAGGGAAGCTGAGGCAGGAAGATCACAAGTTCAAGGTCAGCCTCAGTTACTTAATGAGGCTCTAATCAGTCTAGCAACACTGCATCTCAAAATAAAAAAGGGCTGAGGATGAAGATCAGTGGTTCAGCACCCCTGGGTGGTTCAATCCCCAGTAGGAAAATAAATACATATAAAGAAATAAATATTTCTGTGTTGGTAATGAGATGTGGTGTCATGCACTACTGCCTAACAAAGAGGAAATAAAGATTTCACAGACTACTAACAGAAGTATGGGAGAAGTCCTTGAATGGGGCAGAGAATTGATGGAAAAGACATGGTAGGTTTATTTAATTACAATAAAGATTATATACTTACAATAAGGTAGTGTTCATTTTCATAGTACCATCAAAATGATGCCAAATGCCAAATGGTTAACCATCACCATTAACTATGCACATGTTTTGGAAGTAGAACTAAAAATTTTCAGAGGTTCTATGTAACAGAGTATATTAACATAAATTATTATCTGGTAAGCAATGACAAGTGCCAATCATAAAATTTCAAGTACCTCTCTCACTGGTTCTTCAAATTGAGTTTTAAGATGGCTTCATCTTTTGTCTTATCAAATAATCCATTTTATTCTGCTAAAGTTTTACTGTTGAAAATAAATTCATAGTTCTCTTGCCATATTGCAACATTATCATCAGCATTTTATTTAGTCCCATAAATATTTATTGAGTACCTATTATGGACCAGATATTGTGCTAAGTGCTGGGGTTACAATGTAGATAAGGTCAAGTGTGGATTATTTTGTGAAAAATATTTTATTGACTTTGTTAATAAATCTGGTCATATTTATAGAACTCATTGAGTGTTCGGAAGCATCACACATTTTTTTTTTCATATGCCAGCTGTAAAAAAATTTGGAGAAAATTTGACAGATTTGACTTGTCATTTTCTAATAAATGAAGTGGAGGGCGATGGTATGCAAAACAGGGAAGAAATCCAGCTTATATACAATGTCAAGATGTGGTCCTTTTCCCAGTTCTATCCTGCTCCTTCTTCTCCCTCTCTTTTTATACCCAACTCCATCCTGTCCTGTATGCTGGATGTCTAGGCTTAGTCTTTTTTCTCCACTCTGCTTCATTAGCATCTTAATTTAATTGGTAAGTTCACCTGGAGGCTACATCTCCCAGGCAATGGAAAACAATTCAGTGCAGACGATTTTCTTTACTGTTGAAACATTTTTTTTTTTTTTACAAATTCATATATTTTTTAGAAATTTGTGCAAAGAAAATAAAAACAGAGAAAATAGTACAAAGAGGCCCCATTTCCCCAACTTCCAGCTTGCTTAAGTCTCAACAAACCCTGTTTCATCTGGCCCTACTTTCTCTCCATCTTCCTCACCTTTGGATTATTTCAAACAAATCCCAGATTTCTTGTCATTTCATTCATAATGATTTCACTCTTTTCTAAAAGAAAAGGGTTCTTTTAAACACACACACACAAAAGCACCATTAATACACATAAATATGAACAGTAATTCTTTACTGTTGTGCCATAACTACTTAGCATTCAAAATTCTTCAGTTGCCGCATAATATTTTTCAAAGTGTGCTCAGGTCAGGATGCAAATAAGGTGCATGCATTGTATTGGACTGTATCATCAGTCTTCGTTTCTGTGAATTCTCTTTGGTGTATTACAATAGCAATATAAAGATAAGTTGAGAGTCAAGTGTCAGCTTGTCAGTTCCATCATAGACCTTTTATTTTTAAATTGACACATAGAAATTGCACATATTTAAAGGATACTATGTGATGTTCCAATAAGTGTATACATTGCATGATGCTCAAATCAGGATAAACATACCTTATTTCCTATTTCCTTAAACACTTATCCAGTTCTTTGGGATGAAAACATTAAAAACCTTTCTTGTAGTTTTTTTGCTACCATAAACTTTTTTTTTTTTTTCCCTTTTGGACCAGGAATTGAACTCAGGTGTGCTTAACCACTGAGCCACATCTCCAGCTCTTTTTGTGTTTTATTTTGAGACAGGGTCTTGCTAAGTTACTTAGGGCCTTGCTAAATTGCTGAGGCTGGCTTTGAACTTTTGATTCTCCTGCCTCAGCCTCTGGACTCACGGGATTAATAGGCATGCACAACTGTGCCTGGTACCACCATAAACTTTTCAATATCCCAGCACAGGTAAGATTTGAGAGAAAAAATGTTGAATTGTATGATTTGGAACATCCTAAGTTTTAAGAATTCAGACTATAATATTCACACTACCCACAACAGATGTGGAGGGATAGTCTTTGAGCTATTTTTCCCTCCTGCCTTAGAGGAACTGAAACTATCTGGGAACTGGGAGAGGGGTCAAAGTTGGACAGAAGAGAAACTGAATTAGACAGTGTGAGAAACAGGCTCACCTGTCCAAACCAAAAGAATGGGCTGTGAGACGTGAAGTATATACAGCAAGAAGCGAGGCTTTACTTTAATGATGCTCTTGCAAAGCTAGGTGTCCTGAAAGACCAGGGGTATAGGGGAGAGCAGGTACATGGATACTGGGTACAACCAGTGTTTTAACCCTTAGAGCACAAAGTCCCACCCCTGGCTCCTCATTGGCTGAGTACTGTGGGGTGTACAGTCTTCATGAATGTCACCTAGGTCTCACTGTCACCTATTGGGTTATTTAAAGAAATATACCTCACAGAAATCTCAATGCTGATGTCTCCAGTGTGATCACAGGACCCAGAGGTGCAGACAAATGTATGCACATCAAAAAGGACCCAGGGAGAACAAGAGGTAGGCACCCGCCCAGAAGGAGCAACCCAGCTGCCAGTTCCCCTGGCCTCCAGGGTCCAGAGTAGCAGCTCCCTGCTGCTGCAGGCAGGGCCCGACCTGAGGAAAAGCCCCCTCCACTCCCGGGGGAAGTGCAACCTGCCCAGCTGCAACCAGAACAAGAGGTAGGCATGCACTGAGCCACTCTTCAGCTGTGCCATTCTGCAACTAGCCAAAGGTGCAGCCTTGTCTCTACTAACAGGATCGCTGACTGGACGTGAACCAGGTCAATTGGCTTAAACTGGAAGGGAAAAAAGAAGGGCTTCCCAGGATCCATTTTGTTTGAGACTTATTCCTGGATTCAACTTTTTTGTTTGTTTGTTTGTTTGCTTGTTTTTGGGTTTTTTTTTTTTTTTTTTTGGTTTGGTTTTGCTTTGTTTTTGTTTTGGTTGACAGTGTGTTTGTTTGCTTCTGCTCCTCTTTTCTTTCTTTCTTTTCTTACTTTTCACTTTTGTATTTTTTCTTCTTCCTTCATCTTCCCTATTTACACCCTGCCATTGCATACTCAACAGAGGCAAAAACAAGTTATACACAGAAATTGGGATTTCTAGAATGGGTACAATTGAAATATATAGCAAAGTGGTGTAATATATAGTTTATTCTCTATTTTCTTGACTCACTTTCTCTCTCCTCTCTCTTACACTAATTTCTACTCCTTTGTCATTTTTTTTTTCTTTTCCATCTTTCTTTATTTCTTCTCTCAACCATGGCATAAGTTAGGTTTATATATAAATCGGTCTTTCCACTTAATCATTCTCTCCATTCTCTTTCCTCTCTTGTCGGCTGATACTAAACCACTTCCATAGAACTCTCTTTTCATACTTTCTAAGAAAGAACAATTCAATACACTCACTTCCTTCTTCCTAAACATATCACCTCTGTGTCCAATACTTGAAACTATAAAACCCCATCAGAAGTGTACAGAGTAAATTGGAAACAATATCTGGGTTAACTAAATCTGTACATTGTGATCAAGCTGGGATTTTCTGAATAGAAAGTGTTTGATTTTAAAGTGTAAAGGAAATATAAGGGGATCTGATAGCATTGTACTACAGGAACAACATAAGGCTTTAAGGTAAAATTGAAATAGTCAAGGTCCCACAGTGCAGGAAGATAAGACACATAAGCAATATAAAGAAACAAGGGAAGAAAGTGACACAAACAAATCAATATACCTCCTCAGTAGATTCCATGGCCAGGACAGTTGGTGAAATGCCAGAGATGGAATTTAGAAATTACATATTCCAAGTGTTTGCGGAACTTAAGATGAACTCAAAAATGAGATGAGGGAGCAAATACAGGAGGTGAAAGATCATTTTGACAAAGAACTCCATAAACAAATATAGGAAGTAAAAGATTACTTCAATAGGGAGATAGAGGCTCTAAAGAGAAACCAAACAGAAATTCCAGAAAGGAAAGAAGCAATAAACCAAAATAAAAGCTCAATCAAAAGTATCACCAACAGAGTAGATCACTTGGAAGAAAGAACCTCAGACAATGAAGACAAAATATATATCCTAGAGAAAAATCTAGATTACACAGCAAAAATGGTAAGAAACCAAGAACAGAACATTCAAGAATTATGGGACAACATAAAAAGACAAAACTTAAGAGTGATTGGGGTAGAGGAGGGGGCAGAGTTTTAAGCCAAAGGAATGAGTAATTTATTTAATGAAATAATTACAGAAAATTTTCCAAACTTGAGGAATGAATGGGAAAACCAAGTTCAAGAGGCTTACCGAACACCAAACATACAAAATAACAACAGATCCATATCAAGACATTTATAATGAAAATACCTAATATACTGAGCAAGGAGAGAATATTAAAAGCCACAAGAGAAAGGAAGCAGATTACATATAGGGGGAAACCAATCAGACTATGTTCAGACTTTTCAATCCAGACCTTAAAAGCAAGAAGATCCTGGAATAGCATATTTCAAGCTCTGAAAGAAAAGGAATGTCAACCAAGAATCTTATATCCAGCAAAATTGAGCTTTAGATTCGAAGATGAAATAAAAACCTTCCACAACAAGCAAAAGTTAAAAGATTTCGCAACTCGAAAGCCAGCACTTCTGAACATCCTGGGCAAAATTTTTCATGAAGAAGAAGAGAAAAATAACAATGAAAATCATCAAAGGGAGATATTAAACTAAGGGAAATACCAACCAGAAGAGAAACCAAATCAAGCTAAAGACCATAATACAAATAAAAATGTATGGGAATAAAAATCACATCTCAATAATAACCCTGAATATTAATGGCCTAAACTTGCCATTCAAAAGACACAGATTATCAGACTGGATTAAAAAAAATGACCCAACAATTTGAGGTCTCCAAGAAACACACCTCATAGAAAAAGACATCAATAGACTGAAGGTGAAAGGCTGGGAAAAGTCTTATCACTCACATGGCCTGCGGAAGCAAGCGGGGGTTTCCATTCTCATTTCAAATAAGGTAGACTTCAAGCCAAAGCTACTCAAAAGAGACAAAGATGGATATTTTTTACTACTTAAGGGGACCATTCATCAACAGGATATAACAATCATAAATCTATATGCCCCAAATAATGGAGCACCTACATTCATCAAACAAACTCTTCTCAAGTTCAAGAGTAAAATAGACCACAACACAGTTATTCTAGGGGACTTCAACACACCTCTCTCACCAATGGATAGATCATCCAAACAAAAGCTAAACAAAGAAACTTTAGGCCTCTTAAAACAATTAATAATTTAGACCTAATGGACATATATATATAGAATATTTCATTCCTCAGTAAACAAATACACTTTTTTCTCAGCAGCACATGGCTCCTACTCCAAGATAGACCATATATCATGTCACAAGGCAACTCTCAGCAAATATAAAAAAATAGAGATACTACCCTGCATTCTATCAGACCATGAAGGGATGAAATTGGAAATCAATGACAAAACAAGGAATAAGAAAAACTACTCCAACAACTGGAAGCTAAACAACATGCTACTGAATGAACAAGGGGTTGAAGAAGACATTAAAGAGGAGATTAAAAAATTCCTAGAGGTAAATGAGAACATAGATACATCGTATAGAAATCTCTGGGACACTATGAAGGCAGTAGTAAGAGGAAAATTCATTGCACTGAGTTCATTCCTTAAAAGGAAAACAACAACAACAACAACAAATAAATGACTTAACATCACACCTCAAAGCACTAGAAAAAGAAGAACAGATCAATACCAAGAGCAGCAGAAGACAGGAAATAATTAAAATCAGAGCAGAAATTAATGAAATTGAGACTAAGGAAATAATTCAAGGAATTGACAAAACCAAAAGTTGGTTCTTTGAAAAAATAAACAAAATTGACAGACCCTTAGCGATGCTAATGAAGAGAAAAAACTCAAATTACTAACATTCGTGATGAAAAAGGGGCTACTCAATCTAATCACAACAAAAACCTCAGATATACAGAAGATAATTTGAAATTACTTTGAAAACTTGTACTCTAATAAAATAGAAAATACTGAATGCATTGACAGATTTCTAGAGTCGTATGATTTGCCTAAACTGGATCTGGAGACTATATACAATTTAAACAGACTGATTACAAGCGAAAAAATAGAAGATATCATCAAAAAGCTACCAACAAGGAAAAGTCCAGGACCTGATGGGTTTACAGCCGAGTTCTACAAGACTTTTAAAGAAGAACTAATACCAATGCTCTTCAAACTATTTCAAGAAATAGAAAAAGAGGGAGCTCTTCCAGACTCTTTCTATGAGGCCAATATTACATTAATTCCAAAGCCAGGCAAAGACGCATCGAAAAAAGAAAACTTCAGGCCAATATCTTTAATGAACATAGATGCAAAAATCCTCAACAAAATTCTGGCAAATCAGATACAAAAACATATCAAAAAGATAGTGCATCACGATCAAGTGGGGTTTATTCCAGGGATGCAAGGCTGGTTCAACATGTGGAAATCAATAAACATAATACATCACATCAATAGACTTAAAGATAAAAATCATATGATTATCTCAATAGATGCAGAAAAAGCATTTGACAATATACAACACCTCTTTATGTTCAAACACTGGAAAAACTAGGAATATCAGGAACATATCTCAACATTATCAAAGCTATTTATGCAAGGCGCAGAGCTAACATTATCTTAAATGGAGAAACATTGAAAGCATTCCCTCTAAAAACTGGAACAAGACAGGGATGCCCCCTTTCACCACTGCTATTTAACATGGTGCTGGATACTCTGGCCCGAGCAATTAGACAGACGAAAGAAATTAAAGGGATCCAGATAGGAAAAGAAGAGCTCAAATCAGCACTATTTGCTGATGACATGATAATCTACCTAGAAGACCCAAAAAACTCTACCAGAAAACTTTTACAACTAGTAAATGAATTTGGCAAAGTAGTAGGATACAAAATCAATACCCATAAGTCAAAGGCATTTTTGTACATCAGTGACAAAGCCTCTGAAAGGGAAATGATGAAAACTACCCCATTTAAAATAGCATCAAAAAAATAAAATAAAATACCTGGGAATCAACTTAATGAAAGAGGTGAAAGACCTCTATAAGGAAAACTATAGAACACTAAAGAAAGAAATCATAGAAGAACTCAGAAGATGGAAAGACCTACCTTGCTCTTGGATAGGTAGAATCAATATTGTCAAAATGTCCATACTACCAAAAGCATTATACAGATTTAATGCAATTCCAATCAAAATCCCAATGTCATTCTTCAAAGAAATAGAAAAAGCAGTCATGAAATTCATCTGGAAAAATAAGAGACCCAGAATAGCCAAAGCAATCCTGAGCAAGAAAAGTGAAGCAGGGGGCATCACCATACCAGACTTTAAATTATACTATAGAGCAATAATAACAAAAACAGCATGGTATTGGCACCCAAACAGACTGGTAGACCAATGGTACAGAATTGAGGATACAGAGACTAATAAATATAATTTCAGACAAAGGTGCCAAAAATGTACAGTGGAGAAAGGATAGCATCTTCAACAAATGGTGCTGGGAAAACTGGAAATCCATATGCAACAAAATGAAATTAAACCCTTATCTTTCACCATGCACAAAACTCAATTCCAAGTGGATCAAGGACCTAGGAATTAGACCAGAGACAATACACCTAATAAAAGAAAAAGTAAGCTCCAATTTCCAACATGTTGGATTAGGCCCCAAGTTCTTTAATAAGAATCCTGTAGCGCAAGAATTATTACCAAGAATTAATGAATGGGATAGATTTAAACTAAAAATCTTCTTCTCAGCAAAAGAAACAATCAGTGAGGTGAATAGAGAGCCAATGAAATGGGAACAAATATTTAATACATGCACATCAGGTAGAGCACTAATTTCTAGAGTATATAAATAACTCAAAAAACTTAACACCAAAAAAACAAATAACCCAATCAATAAGTAGGCTAAGGAATTGAAAAGACACTTCTCAGAAGAAGATACACAATTAATCAACAAATACATGAAAAAATGCTGAACATTGCTGGCAATTAGAGAAATGCAAATCAAAACTACTCTAAGTTTTCATCTCACTCCAGTCAGAATGGCAGCTATCAAGAACACAAGCAACAATAAATGTTGGAGAGGATGTGGGGAAAAAGGCACACTCATACATTGCTGGTGGGACTGCAAAATGGTGCAACCACTATGGAAAGCAGTATGGACATTTCTTGGAAAACTGGGGATGGAACCACCCTATGACCCAGCTATCCCACTCCTGGGTCTATTCCCATAGGACTTAAAAACAGCATATTACAGTGACACAGCCACTTCAATATTTATAGCAGCACAATTCACAATAGGTAGGTTGTGGAACCAATCTAGATGTCCCTCAGTAGATGAGTGGATAAAGAAAATGTGGTATATATACAAAATGGAATTTTACTAAGCAATAGAAGAGAATAAAATAATGGCATTTGCAGGTAAATGGATGAAGTTGGAGAATATAATGCTAAGTGAAATTAGTCAATCTAAAAAATCCAAATACCAAATGTTTTCTCTGATATAAGGAGGCTAGTTCACAGTGTTGTTGGATGGGGGTACATAGGAGGATTAGAGGAACACTAGAAAAGTCAAAGGAAAGGGAGGGGAAGGGAGGGAGCAAGGGGGAAGGGTGGGTGAAACGGGAAAAAAAAATTGGTGGTTGAATGAGATGGATATCATTATCCTAAATGCATGATTGAAGATCTGAATGGTACTTATATACTTTGTAAACAAACAGTTGTATGTAAAAAGATGCTATATATGTGCATTATGAATTGTAATACATACTACTATTATAAATTAAAAAAAAAAAGAAAAAAATAAAAGAAATATACCTTTAGTTCTTCCCTTGTCATGGGAAGGTCTTCTTGGGGTGAATGCATTCTGATAAGCACACAGCTCTTACTTCTTTACCTATGTTCTTATTGCTTAACACAGAGATTTATCTCTCCATTGGCTAGTTTCACCCCTTTCCTTACCTCCTGTTTGTCAATGGCTGTTCAGGTGCATGGACTTAGGATCTGACCCATCTATAGCCCCTGGTGCTATTGTGTAACTTTCCACTCCACTCAATTTCCTCTCTGGCTGCCTTTCTTACATCTTAGTTTTACATTTAAAGCTAAATACTATATTCTGAAAATGGACCTCTGGACTTCTTATTTCTCACAAGTGTGACTGGGCAGGGCTTCTAGCCTGTTCCTGATAGTGGAAGGTATATAGAAAGAGGAGCTTTGACTGACCTAACATTTCACAAGACACCCCCTTTCTATGTCAGATCACTCCTTTCTATTATAGGTACAATTTCTGCTTTTCCCAAAGATAACAAGTTGAGAAGGTTTTTGTGCTTTAAGGCCATAGTTTGCTTCATTATTCATGTTCATTATTTATTTCCAAGAACTTCAACTGTGAACAATTTCAACAAATAACTTTATTAGAAACTCAGATAACTGATGATAAATACTTGTGGGGTATATTTTTGTTGTTGTTTGGGAAAGTTTGAAGTCAAGTTATTTTCGGGATTTTTAGAGACAAAGAAATGATATGTAATGAGAAGAGCAAAGGGGACCAAGGATCACAGGTCCGGTGTCTTCACCCTGTCTTTGCATCTATGTGGCTTTTGGCATAGTCTTTAGCCTTTGTGATTCTTTGTAGTTTATAGTATGAAATTATACTTCTTTGAATTGAAGTGATAACACGAGGTTCTTTTTTGCTTTCAAAGCTCTGATTTGATATCTTTCAAGTAATAACAGTTGTAAAAATCGGGGAAGTTGAAAGCAAATGGAGGAAACAAATGTTTAGGTATTTATGGATAGGATGGTTTACTATGCTAAGAAGATTGATTTCTCCAATTCCAAGAATTTGTTCTGGAACTTTGTTCAATTTCATACTAATGAACTATGCCTTTAAGGTATTGATGACTTTCATAGAAATCTTTGAAAATAGGCCTAATACTAATTTTGTTTTTTTCCAAATGTGGTCATGGTACAGAAGTGAAGAACTTCTAATGCCTTTTTGAGTTATGCCAGCTCCTAATTTTTTTGAAAGAAATAAGATCAAAAGCCATCATTAACTTCTCATATTTATAAGTGTTGACTTTACTGAGGACCACCATCCCAGATGAGATACTGGCTAATCCCATCCATATTTTATTTATACTCTGTTGTTTACATCCAATCTGAAATGATAGCTGTCATTTTCCTCTTGGAATAGTTATCTCTTTATGCCATTCTTGTGGTGTGATCTCATCAATAAAATCAGTAAGAATGTAAGTTATAGATTATAGGTATAGCTGCATAAGATAAGGACATAAGGTTTAAAGATTTTAGTAGCAAAATAATAAGTATATATGTGTGTATAGTCCCATAGGTTAACTATAGTATAAAGTAAGCATTAACTGAGTTATTAATACTGGTTGTGTGAAGCTACTGCTGTAGTATCTTAGACTGCTGCATGCCCGATTTCTGAGAAAACAAATGAAAACTGTTTTCTACTAAATTCAGAAAAAGAATTGTTTTTCTGTACTTTGTACTCCCCAAAATGTACCCAACTCAGAATATGGTGGTCTTGATAACCAGAAGCTGTGGTCAGCTGAGTGATTGTGCTAACAGCTTTTTTTTAGCTTCTGTATTTGCTTGCTTGCTAACTGGAAAATTCCAGTCCTGCTTAGGGCTTGCAGGTCCCGCCAAATGCTGATTGGCTTGCTTGCATGACGCTGAGGAAAGCCCCTGAGTTGTAATTTTTATCCTTACATTCTCAGGACAGTTCAGGAAGGGCTGCTGTTCTCCCACAGAGCCCCAGTCTCTACAGGTGGGTGACAGCCTCTGGCCAGGTAATAAATTGCCTAATTTGTTTTAAATTTGGACTTTCTAAAGTGGCTCCTCATAACACCATTATTGTAGTAGAATCAAATAAGTCCTGCCTATCAAACCCCACATGAAGTGTGGATAGGCAGAATAGAAGCTACTAGAATGTCTTGATAGTTAACAGGATCTGGCCTGGGAAAAGGAGAAGGGTGAGCTGTCCCCATCAGTGCAATTTACTTCTTGCATATACAAATTCTCAGGATGAGATATACATCATATTACAACTCTATTCATACATTTGGGGATCATTTGACCATTCTTGGAGTCTAGAGATTACTTTTACCCTGACACATGCAATGTAAAGCTTTGATCTGCTCCTTCTCTGTTGACGCATTTGACTACTGATAGGAGCAGGGGCGGGGATGGCTTCCCAATGAACATCAACCCTGCAGCTATAGAGCAATATCTGTGCTAATTGCTGAGCACGGACATCAGTGTTTCCATGCTTAAAATGATGAGGTCAACAGACTAAATATGTACTGAAGTTATCATTACTCTTATTCAATTCATTATAACTATTGTAGTTTTATTTCTTGTTTTCCCCCCATGATTTTAACATATGCTTTATAAGGTTATGTGACATGTTCTGGAGTAGTTTTATATATTAGAATTCTTGAAAATCAGCAAAGAATTAATACAAGAGAACCTAAAATTCTGTGTTTTCCGTTTTGAAATTTTATATTTATACTAGATAGTTGAATGTAGAAAAATTAGTTTTTCAAATAAGAATGATTATAAAAGTGTCCTCTAGAGGGATCCACTTTATTACTTTATAGCTATCGGCTTAGAATTGCCCTAATTTTTTATTTATTACATATTAAAATGTACAAGATTTACTGTCATGGGTAATAGAAGACAAAACGAAAATAACATAAATTATGGCAGATTCAAAAATTCAGTCTTGTGATGGGAATGGAAGTTTCATTTTATGCAGATAAATATTTCAATAGATATGCAACTGATCATGTAATAGGTTTTCATAAAAAAGAAGATATTTCTTTTTCATATATAAAATCTTTTCAAAACTTGATTTTTTTTTATTTGAATGTGCAATGCCAGTTACGTTTAATTTTAATTTGTTAAAATGTGTCCCAATAAAATAAGGTTAGGCATACTTGGCAAAAGTAGCTTTTGTGTGGGTAGCAGATTATAAAACACTGTCCCATTTATGTATTATTTGCATATCTCTGATTATGTTTCTCATTGCCTAAACTGAAACCATAATGTTTATAATCACCTATATAAAAGTAAGGGTAAAATAATTTTAAAGTATTTATATGTAAATATCAAACTATGCTATATAATATGTATGAGTTTCATTGTTGTCATGACATTTAGGCTGGTGTTTCAATTTCTGTGAGGCATGCTTTTAAACTTTTACTTTGACATTTATTTTACGTATATTAAAAAAAGTGATCATATAGCATTATGATCTTATGACTATAACTTTATGATGATGAGTAAAATAATGCTAAAATTTGTTATTCTTTTTACTCTTTAGGATTGTAATGGATTTTTTAGTTGAATTATATTGAAGTAGTGAAACAAAATAACCTTTAATTGGGTCATGTTGTGCTTGTCTGCTGTGTGTACAAGTATATAGAACACAAAGAATGTTCTGGAACTCGGGAAGTATGTTCTGGCATAATCATCCTCTTTGATCAACTGGTCTCACACAAATTTCTCCTTGAAACTTAGTATCATGCAATTTAAAACAAGAAAGAAAGAGAGGAAAACTAGCTTTTTCTCCGCAGATAACAGATGCAGTGGAATCTATATAGAGAGCTTTCCTATGAGGGGTTGGCTTATGTCATGATGGAGGCTAAGCAGTCTCACAATCCGCAGTCCACAAGCTGCAAGCCTAGAGAGCTGGTGGTGTAGCTCCACTCCAAACCTGGAGGCCCAAGGGTGGCAACACCAATGTCTGAAGGCAGGAGATGGTGGAGTCTCAGCTCAAACTGAGGTAAATTGGCCCATCCTCTGGCTTTTTGTCTAAGTCCCTCTAAGGTTTGATGGTGCCCTCACTCTTAGAAGGATAATTTTCTTTACTTAGCATCCTGATGCAAATGCTAATCTCTTCTGGAAGCACCCTCACCCAGACACACCAGGAAATAAGATGTATTCTGCTATCTGGGCATCTTTTAGCTAAGTGGACACTTAATATTAGCTATCACAAAGTCTTTTATACATTGTTCTGTTTTTGAATGCTAGTTAAGACCATGTATTCAGTTAAATTTTATATACTAGAAAGAATTTCATACAGTTTAGCATCATCAAAAACCATACTAATTTGTTAGAAATGCTCTGGGCTCAAAAGTGAATTTCAAGAGGACTTGGAATTGTGAGAAATTCATATCACTGTATTAGCACATTCTACTGGTGTTTTCTTTTGGCATAAATATTCCTGATAGTTCACACTTTCCAGATGATTACTAACATTTGTGAGGCTTCTCTCTTTTTCTTTCTTTCCTTCCTTCCTTTCTTTCTTTCTTTTTTCTTTTCTTTTTTTTTTTTTTTTAGGTACTGGGGATTGAACTCAGGGGCTCTCCACCACTGAGCCACATCCCCAGCCCTATTTTGCATTTTATTTAGAGACAGGGTCTCACTGAGTTGCTTAGCTCCTCACTTTTGCTGGGGCTGACTTTGAATTTGTGATCCTCCTGCCTCAGCCTTCTGAGCCACCGGGATTACAGGCGTGCGCCACCACGCCCAGCTTGTGAGGCTTCTCATTCTGAGTGAGGTTTTCTGCCATATCCAGGTCATGATAAAGGGTTTGGAGGACCACGGTTTTAGCCCTCACTGCTACTTTGATTAAAGATAAATTGTGTACAAATTCTATTTTAAAATGGAAAAAAATAGCAAGAGAATAAATGTGAAAATAGGTGAGAGACATTAATACATATCAAAGAAGTTATAGGCAAAAATGAAATAAATCAACATCTTTTGGTAAAGCCTATAAATTATATAATCCTTGGTAAATTTGAAAATATGTGAAAAGAAAATAAAAATCACAAATATGAGAAAGAATATATAGCCAGGAGTACAGAAGACCTAGTAAAATTTTAAGAGCATATTTTATGAAATACTATAAAAATGTAAATCTATAAGAAATGGACAACTTTCTAGTAAAACATAAAAGATCTAGACTACACTCCTAAAAGCAAGAAACATGAATGTATTATTAGAAAATATTAAAGAATGCAAGCTTTCTTACATTTTCCAGGGAAACTTAGTATTTAATATTTCATTACAGGTATCTCCTAATATAAAACATTCTTTAAAAAACAACATTTTAACTCTAAATTTTTGCTTTCTGCTAATTCTTGCTCCAATTCACTTACTATTGCTACAGAGGAAAAAGTTCAATTTTTTTCATGCATTATAAGCCTAGAATGTTACAAGAGCAAATAGAGTGAACACCTCTATTTTATGAATAATTTAAAAAATAAATTCCAAGCTATTTTTCAAAAATATTCATCCTTCAGCATTCATGGAGGATTGGTTACAGAACTGTTTTCATCAGCTTTTATGCTGATGTCACCAATAGATCTGACAAGAACAATTAGAGGAGGAAAGTTTTTTGGGGGGCTTATAGTTTCAAGGGTCTCAGTCCATAGACATTGGCTCCATTCCTTGGGGCCTGAGGTGAGGTAGAACATCATGGAAGAAATTTGGCAGAGGAAAGCAGTTGGGGACATGGCATCATGAAGGAGAGAGAGAGAGAGAGAGAGAGAGAGAGAGAGAGAGAGAGAGAGAGCTCTTCTCAACAAAAACGTATACCCCAAAGGCATGTCCCCATGACCCACCTCCACTAGCCACACCCCACATGCATTCAGTTTGCACTCAGTTGATTCCTATCAGGGGATTAATTCACTGATTTGGTCAAGGCTTTCATAATCCAATCATTTTGCCTGTAAACCTTCTTTTTTTCTTTTGTTATTGGGGATTAAACTCAGGGGTGCTTAACCACTGAGCAACATCCTCAGACCTTTTTTATTTTTATTTAGAGACAGGGTCTTGCTAAGTTCTAAGTACCTTGCCAAATTGCTGAGGCTGGTTTTGAACTCATGATCCTCCTGCCTCAGCCTCACGAGCCACTGGGATTATAGGCAAGCACCACCGCATCCGGCTCACCTATAAACCTTCTTGCATTGTTATCCACATGAGCTTTCTGGGGACACTTAATATCCAAACTATAACAAGAACCCCCTGTAAATACCATAATCCATAGGTTGCTCAAATCCCTGCTACAAAATGGCATCATCTTTGCAAAACACGTCCTACTGTGTACAGTAAATCATCTCTAGATTTTTATAATACCAGTTACAATGTAATTCTATGTAAAGAGTTCTTATATAGCATTGTTCAGGAAATAATGATGAAAAGAAAAAAAAGTCTGAACATGATTAACACAGATGTGATTAACTTATGAATACTTCCATCTACAGTTGATTGAATCTACAAATGCAGAACTGACCTGGGGGATGGAGTTATAGTATCTTAGGCAAACATGTTTCTTTTTTCTTATTATGCTGTTGATTGACACAGAAACTTCATAGAACATTTTAGAACAAGATAGCAAATTCCACTTTAAAAGTATCACTTTGTTGTTGTTACTGGGGATTGAACCTTGCCCTTTATATTTTTTTATTTTGAGATAGGGTCTGATTTGCTGAGGCTGGCCTCTAATTTGTGATTCTCCTGCCTCAGTCTTCCCTGTTGCTGGGATTATATGTGTGTATGCCAGAATGCCTAGCCAAAAGTATGAATTTCCAGCCTTCCTTATGAAACAGTAGCTTACAAACGTAGTATTTTTATTATTTATCTCCAGATCAAAAAGTAATTGATGATGATTTATTCTCTGCTAAATAGAACATAAATTATTATGACTCAACCAACTCTTCAAAATAATATTGTGTTTGATTTTGCTTTCTTTGGTAGCTAGTTAATGACCACCGTGCTTTTGCTATTGAATTTATATTCCCTGTTAAGACTTTACATACTGATTCATTTTCTTTAATGATTCTTTTGTTGTAAAAGTAATTCTGGAATCCTACACCAGTGCTTCAGTTCATTGTACATTCATTATATTCTTCTTGTTCTAAATGCATATCTAATAATGTAAACAGATTGAACTCTCAACAAGCTTTTTTTATTTCATTTATTTATTTTTTTTATATAGGATTGGCAATTTCTTAAAATGCTCTTGAGTGTTTTATGGGAATGTTTCTTTTCCAAAGCCTGAGTTCTCAAAATCGTGGTGAATGCTATTATGTTGTAATCATTGTCCTGTCAATAACCTCAGTAATTGACATTTTCTGTTACCTAATTTGAATCATTTTGGGATCCTTCTTGCGCTTGAGTCATCCCTAAGTCATCCATTCTGGTTGGCCGTTTCTAATCCAGTCCTCCCTAGTGTGCTCTGATTTTGTGCTTTCCCCTGTCACATTCTAGGTTGACTTGTTCATTCCCTTTCTCTCCCTCTCACTTCCCTCTCCCCACCCCTATTCTCTGACTCCAGTTTTATGCCTATCTTCAACATCTCATGTACTTAACTGCTTGACAGGAAAATCTTGGACCCATCCATGATTGATTGCTTTTGGTTTTTACTTGAGAAACTGTAATCAGGATTTCTTTATGTAGTAAGTATTGTCAAATTTCAATTCATCTGGAGATGGAATCACAAGAGCTTTCCTATCAGGTACAAAGCCTAAGGTATCTTTTCAGCACTCTCTTAGTTCTGGTTGGTCTCCAGGTGGTTTATTGTTTGGCTTGACCTCATGACTGTCTCCAAGTGACCATTAAATTTCTCCAAAGATTTTTTTTTTGGGGGGGGGGAAAGAAAGCTTGCTTTTATTATTTTAAACATTCGCAGTATACAAGTATTCTTAATTCCTCTTGGTTTACTTGTTTTCTGACCCTTTATTTCCTCATTTGCTATTTTTTAGTAATAAAAATGAACATAAGCTATTTGTCTGACAACTGTGTTACAGCAACTCTTCTGACATTATGGGTTTTTAACATTTATTTACTTGGCTTTCTGAGTCCCAGTTGTCAGCAGTAGGTAGGGATAATTATATCTCTGTCATGAAAATTCTGGGGAAATTTGCCTAGAAGGCATATCTGAATCACTTAGCATGGTTCTTTGTTTAGAAAAATATTCAATAGATGTTACTTGCTTTCTTCCCCCATACACACTGTGTTCTCAGTTTTGGTGTCTTAAGAGTGTATTTTCACCCATCATTGCCAGACTTGACTCTGCATTATAGCACTGGGGATATGCTGTTTGATATATACCAAATATAGGTGAAATGGATCATTGCATCAAACATTTCTTGACTTTTCTATATGTAATAACCAGTGAACTCTTGACAGATGCTAATAGAATTTACCTGCCCTGGAAAATTGAATAAAGACTCAAGGTTATTTCATGTTGATGTGATTAGTCATGCCAAAGGGAGTATTATTTTAGTAAATTCTCTTACCTGCATGCAAAGAATTTTGCAAGAGAAGCACTGTAACTAATACTTTAAATATATATCGCTTAGCTATACTCAAGGAAGAATATTAAGATGAAGAAATTTCTCCTTTTTAGAAAACACTTCAGTTTTTTTTTTGTTGATTGTTGATAATGTGCTAGAACAATAAATGCAAAAAAAGTATAAGTGAAAAATTGGATGTAAATAAAAGTAGTGCCTGCTTTTGATATTCTTGATATTTATTTTGATAAATATTTTTTTAAAAATATTTATTTATTTGCTTTAGTTTTACACAATGCGTTTATTTGTACGTGGTGCTGAGGATCGAACCCGGGCCACGCACGTGCGAGGCGAGCGCTCTACCGCTGAGCCACAATCCCAGCCCTTGATAAATATTTTTGATATTTATTTTGATGTAAATAAAAGTAGTGCCTGCTTGATAATTGGACATATTTTGTTTTCTATATGTGGGAAGCAAGCACTCAATTTTTCTCATAAAATACCTATGCATTAGAGTCACCCTCTTAGAGCACATGAGGAGCATGACTGAGTACAGCTGAATACCTCCTCTCACTTAAATCTAGATGCTCAAAATCTCAGAGAACAAAACCCCTGAGGTCTGAAAATACACGTTGACTTTTTCTGCATTCAATCTAAAGCTGGCCAGTGATTGACATGGACCCCTGTCCTTCATAAGGCCCCTCTTCTGACACTCTCGTACTTCATTATCTGGAGCTAGAATGATGATTTGAAGCACATTGCTCCTTAACCTCACAGCCACAGAGCCCCTTATCTCCAAGATCTTCCTTTTGGCAGCAGGAAAGAGCCACATACCCTAGAGCTAGTCAGCATCTGCACCTTCTGATTAAAGTAACTACCCCGGTGTCTTGGGAAACTGCATGAAGGAAACCAAGCAACTGTGTCTGATGAAGAATGAGGAGGGAGTTTGGGTGACAGCACCTTTAGTAGGTCCATGGTATACACACTTAGCAAGGTTGTGATGGGTGTTTTCCTTATCTTGGTTGTAACATTTCCTTCTCTTTTCTTCTTTTGTAATAGTCACCAAGTTTTAGAGAGTGCTTGGCCCATGAAATGTTCCATGGTTAACCTTGGACACTATCTACTTACTTCTTGGAAAAAAAGAAGAAAGAAAGAGAAGAAAAGAAAAAAAAAAAGGAAAGAAGTGACAGATTATCATCATTTGCATTTTTTCAATAGAATAGCAAAACAGCATGGAAACGAGGTTTTGTTTTTTTGTGGGTTTTTTGTTTGTTTGTTTGTTTTCAAACAATAAATAGTCCACTAGCTTGATGTTTCCTAAAGTGAAGGGACAGACTGCTATATAACTTATCATTAAGACTTATGTTTTGTCTAGCTCTCCCTCCAGAAGATATAACTTCCTACTTATATAAATTTGGGTTAACTACCTTTTATAGAAATTTATACAATCATAAAAGAGAAGATATTACTATTATTTTCAAGTCATATTGAATTACAATGAACAGATATTTATGTACAAATAGGAAGCTAACAAATGGCACAGATCCTTTGCTGTAATATAAAGAAAGGTTGAATTTTATGCCCAATGTGCACAATAAATCAAATGAAGTAAAAATCCCATAAAACAGGTTTTCCTTGTGCCATGGAAACGGTATGGCCTATCCACTCTGAGTCAACGGAACTAGTGAGGCACACTGCAGGTTGCAAAAGCTTTCAGAGTTAAATATATTGTAGTTTGGATCTCAGGTATAAATACGCAGACTACGAGACCCAGGGAAAATTACTTTCCTTCTATGAGCTTTAATTCTTTAATCCCTCAAAGTAAGAAACAGAATGAAAAGTATGATTCAACGTCATTTATGAAATTTATGAGCACATGCATACAAAACACTACATATGAACAAAACCAGTACATATCTAAGAGGACAGGAAACACATGAAAAGAAATGTTTTATAGATGGGAAAGGTGAATCTGGGATGCAATGAGAGAGTAAATGAAGTGATATGCTTTGCTCAGACCAGTTATTTTATTTCTTAGGTTTTTTTTTTTTTTTTTTTTTTTTTTTTTTTTTTTTTTTTTTTTTATTATTTGTAATGCTGGGAACCAAACCCAGAGTCTACCACTGAGATACACTCCCAGCCAGAGAGTATGCTTTAAAAATAGGTACATATTTGCACTTGTTGACACTGCAGTGTTTAAAAATTGGAAAATGAACATTTTCACAGTTGTTGGAATGATTAGAAATAATGTGTGAAATTTACTGACCGTGGTGTTTGGTATACTGTACCAATTTAACGAGTATTCTGTTTCTCACTGCTAAATATTACATTAAAGTAAATATAATTTAGAATAAAATGTTAGGCTTGGTGGTGTGCTAAAGGCAATTTGTCCAGCTTGAAAAAAAATCCTTCATAAAATTGTTTAAAATTAAAATTACAATACTTGTTGATTCATTGACAACTGTCAAATCACAGGAAATTATTTAAATTTTGGCAAAATGTGACTATAATGTTAATTTTCATTTATCTACTGTTAAAGTTGATGTAAACCTTCAAGTTTGTTACTGATACCAATTTAAGTTAATGCTTTTGGGAAAATACAGCTTGTACAATGTCGTGTATAGCTGTTGGAAATGAGCTTGTGCGGGGACACAAGACTAAATCAATTAGGGTCACTCCAAGTGAAGTTGGGCTGACTAAATAAAGACACAGATACATTTCTGTGTCTTATCTTTGACCACTCCATAGTCGCAGCTCCCACAAGGAGGACAGGCAGGCAAGAAAGAGAAAGAGCAAACTTTGGACACAGTTTTATTAGGGAGAAGCCATTCAAATAAGGCAAGGGGTCAGTTTCCAGGAGTCGAGTCTAGCTTCGTGATGCCTTACAGATTAGCAGGTTGACTGACATCTTGGAAGGCCATGTGCTGTGTGGGGATCAAGGGCAGAGCAAGGAAAGTGACACACAAGAGGAGGTTCAATGGAACACTCTATCCCAAACAGAGCAAAAGGGTAGGCTAAAATAAATAAAAGGATACAAAAGAAAATATAATCAGAAAGCATAAACCTATGTGATACAAGCTAGAACAAACATAATGTTCATGAATACCTGTAGAAATGGAGTTAATTCCTGTTTATGCTCTGACATGAAACTTCCAAAAAGGTATGAAAAGACAAACACTAAATGAAGGAAAATAAGTAAAATAATTTTAAATAAAACTAAAGTGGGAGATGGGAATAGGATTCATTTTTTGTTGCTGCTATAACAAATCACCACAATGTAATGGCTGAAAACAGCTTTAATTTATTATTTTAAAAGTCAGAATCCAAAAATGGGTTTTCCTGGGCTACAAGGTGTCAACAAGAAGAAATTCTTTCTTGCTACTGCAGGGGCGAGTCACTACCACAGCCTTCCTATTCCCAGCGTAAGAAGTGTGTTAGTTGACTCTTAGTCCTTCCCTCCATCTTTAAAGCCAGCAATGTGGCAACTTCAATTCTGTCAGTCTCTGACCTCCTATCCTGCTCTTCCATCTTTTGAGATTAAACTTGGATTCCACGGGCAAGCCAAGAAAATCTACCCCTTTCGTGATCTTTAATATAACCACAGCTTCACATTCCTATCTGCTACATATAGTAATGTGACTTTTTATTCAAGATAAAGTAAAAATAATAACTATAAATTTCAATAAAAGGCAACAGTGTTTTGTGCATAGAAATTGAAATACAGGAAGAGAAGAAAAAAATCAAATGCCTCTTATTTTAAGAATATTTAAATAAAAAATAGAGACACATTCAAATTAGATTTAAAACAATTATAGTGGGATGTGTTTTTATAGGAGAGTTGCTAGTCGAGCAATGGAAACACATTGAATCACTGTATATAGAAAAATTGGACAATTTTGCTTTGGAAAAGTTAATGATTAAGATAATAAAATCAAAATGAGAAACCACATGAAAATCTGCATCTGGGTATGGTGGTTGTTGGGACAGGCCCCCAAATGGCTGTAGTTAGGCCCCCTTGCTGAGACTTCTGGTGGGCTATGTTATGTTTTTTGTGTGTAGCTAGGGATGGGAACTGATTATGTTATGGTTAGTCAAGGCCAGAAACACTCAAAACATTAACTTGTGAGCATGGTCCCCTCTCTTATGTAACCTATTGGCAGTGTGCCTTCTTTGTTTGACCTGAAGGTGAAAAGGGCCTATAGAAATGGGTAGGGAGGGGGCTAAAATGGAATAGGCTGGGGGCTAAAGCTGGGAGCTGAAGCTGGGAGCTGACTAACGGTTGTGGCCCCCACAGAAGAAAGCATGTCTATTATCCTACCTGTGTCTTGCATTTTCTTCCACCTGCCAAATCTGTATCCTGGGTCAGAGACTCCTCACCATGGTGGTGTATACTTAAAATCCCAGCAACTCAGGAGGCTAGGACAGGAGGATCACAGTTTGAGACCAGCTCAGGTAACTTAGTGAGACATTGTCTCAAGATAAACAATAAAAAAGGGCAAAGACTATAGTTCAGCAGTAGTGCTCTGCTCCCCAGCACCACAAAAAACAACCAACCAACCAACCCGACAAATAAACCTGGGGGAGAACATTTGATAGCAAAAAGCAATATAACTTTCTCTTCCAAAGAGTATTTTGCAAAACAGTAGAAAGATGAACAATGAGCCAAATCATTTAGTTCCCAGAAGAAATAAAAGCAGTCAATAAATATAATCATCAATGTTCAACTTCATTAGTTATTAAAGACTTCAAGCTACATCAGTTAATGTACTACACATTTTCTGAAGTACACATATTGTTGAATTTTTTTTTTTATAATTTTATAAGCTGATTCTAAAATCTAGGAATGGTCTATCCACTGAGTTGACCTAATAATAGCCGTACCTCTACGTATCTGTCATTGGAGAGAGATCATGAACAAAGATTGTCTATCGTTGTGGAAATATTTTACATAGTAAAGCACTTACAGGCTAAATATGAAGCAATTGAAGTTTGAGGTATATGATAATAAGATTTTCAGTTTTTGCTTGACATTTTGTCAGTGTTTGCTTTGTAAATTATGGATGATCCAATAATACATAACACATATGTTGTTTCTATACAGTTCTGTTTAATATTTTAATATCATTTTTAATCCTTAATAATGTCTTAACAAAATGTCTTTTCATCTGTCTTTGATATGGCTTTTGTCATTATTAGCCCTAACTATACGTTTTTCATTCATTTAGCTTCAAGAGTTCCCTACCTTATGCTTTCTATGGAAGTTATAAAAGTTATATAACTTAATTTTACTTCTTTTTTTTTTTTTTTTTTTTTTTTTTTTGGTACTGGGGATTGAACTCAGAGGCACTCGACCACTATCCCCAGCCCTTTTTTTGTATTTTTTATTAGAGACAGGGTCTCACTGAGTTGCTAAGTGCCTCGCCATTGCTGAGGCTGGCTTTGAACTCACTATCCTCCTGCCTCAGCCTCCCAAAGTGCTGGGATTACAGGCGTGCGCCACTTAATTTTACTTCTTACCCAATATTTAGGTCTATTTTGAATGGCAACATTTATATGTTTAACAATCATTGCTTCATGATATATTCATGATATATCTCAGATATAGGATTTTGTATCATCATTTATTCTTTCTTTTTTATCATCTGTTCATTCAGATCTATTTGTTTCCGCCTTTCTCATACTTCATTATCTGATGTAGCCTGTTTTCTCACTATTTCTTTTTTCTGGTGAGCAGACTTTATTCTAATTTTGTTACCTCCAATAATGCATTCTAGTGTGAGAGAACAAGATTGGGACTCCACCCCCCTCCTTTCTTATAACCAAAGTCCCTAGATCAGCAATCTCCAAGCTTTTATACAGTACGTTTTTATCTGTGAAGAAGTGTCTGAATGTAATGCATATTAAGCAATTTTCACTTCTAAATTATAATTATACACTACCACACTAATGCACTGAGATCTACAAAATTAAAAAAAATATATATTTAAAATGAATGTGAATAGATAGTTTAATATTTTGTTATGTATTCCCAATGGATTGTTTTATACACCACTATATCGGGGAACATGAACACTTACTACCTGAGAAATTGGTAAGTATACAACTATCAACAGGATAAGCTATGAAAGTGTTAGTTCATTTCTTCCTTCTCTTTTTAACTTCCTTATTCATGTTTGGCCTCTGGAAATTTTCTACTTTCATTCCTGTAAACTCATTTACACAAAACACACATATACATATATACATAGATATGTGTCATACATATGTGTATATTATATGTGTATATTATTATATACACATATAATATACACATATATCCTATATAGATTTCTACTATTTCTAAATCTTTTCTGCCTGAATTTCTGGAAACTAAAGCACCTACTAAACTTTGCTTATTAATTATATCTCTAAATTTTACTATTTAGAAAACTAGTGCTATTAAATATATAGTGAAGAAGATGCCCTAAAAATACAAAACAATGGCAATGAAAACCCCTCCTCTACTTTGTTACTGGTATTTTCATTTTAATAACTTCATATTTAACTGACAATGTGCTGTAAATTATATTTCTGGGGAGGCAGGAGAGATAGAAATGTCAACACCATATTCCTATAGCAATCATCATTTTCATCACTGTTGTTACTATTGGACATATGGTGTTTTAACATAATTGAAAGAAAATATAGTAGGTTTTTAGGAAAATACTAGACATACAAGTTTTTTTTATGACAGTGTTCTAGTGAATGCAGGGATCTGACAATCTAATCATAAACACTGTCAACATTTTGTCAAATGAATAAATTATTGGGGGTGCTTAACCTACCACAATAATCCCGTAGACTTCTCAGGCATCAGAAAAAAAGAACAATTTAAATAAATAGATGGATAGATAGATAGATAGATAGATAGACAAATAGTAGATAGATAAATAAATAAATAAAACAAAACTAGGGTAGGCTTTCAGAAGAATGATGTGAGGAACTCTATCTCCCAAATATCATTATTACATTAAGCTGATCAAAATTAACAAAGACAACCTCTCAAAGTCTTGGGAGAGAGTCAAAGAACTTATGACAAATTGAGAAGTATTTATTCAGTACAATCTATGAATGCTTTCTAAGAACAGGGAGAAGCCATTGCATTTGAGATAGGGACTCCACCTAGAGCCTCACAAACCTGCCCAGAGGAAGGGTCTTTTAAAAGACTCGGCAACCAAATGGGTTTTACCATCTCCCACAACTTCCTGGAAAGGAAGAGGTGTTCAGAATGGTTTTGGCAGCTTGAGAGATTCCATTTTCCAAAACCTGCATGTCACACATGCCTAAACGTGAGTAGATGTTAGCAACTAGATGATGTTCCTGCTACAGGTGGAAGAGCTTGGTGAAGCAGCTGGAGAAGATATAGACTACCATTCAGGCATGGCTTTGTGTTGCAGGAAAGTTGTTCCAAGTCCTCCAGTTTTCTAGAGCGGAAGAACTATACAGGATGGATTTGGCTATGAGTGAGTCTTAGCGTATTCTCTTCTTTTTGATTCTGCAGTACAGAAAATCCATATTGGTTCGTAGCAACCAGACAGGACCACTAATTCCCATCCGCATGTCTTCCACCATATTCCTGCTCCAGAGCTTGGTGAAGCAGCTGGAGAAGATATAGACTACCATTCAGGCATGGCTTTGTGTTGCAGGAAAGTTGTTCCAAGTCCTCCAGTTTTCTAGAGCGGAAGAACTATACAGGATGGATTTGGCTATGAGTGAGTCTTAGCGTATTCTCTTCTTTTTGATTCTGCAGTACAGAAAATCCATATTGGTTCGTAGCAACCAGACAGGACCACTAATTCCCATCCGCATGTCTTCCACCATATTCCTGCTCCATAGGGAGGGTCCATATGGAAAGCCAGGGAGAAGCATCTTCCTCTTGCATCTCTTGCAGTCCTGCCCTATGTAGATGTTCTGCTAATCACAGGGTCAGAGCTGGATCACCCTGTCCCTGCCAAGGAGCCTTAGTTGATTTAGGCCATGGAGTAATTTATGTTCTGGGGAGCTGTTAAAATAAATAAATAAAGCCTGACAGCTGTGAGTAATACCAATAGAGGGAGAAAAATCAGAATCTGAAGAGGAGAACAAGAAAAGAGACAATCAAAGAAAGCCACATGAAATCAAAATCATCCCTCATGGTCATAAAGACTGTTCATGTCTAAGGCTGTGTGTGTCCTTTGAGTGAGATCACAGGATGCACACTACAGGGGACATAATTTCACTGACTAGTGCATTTAATTAACTAACCAAATAGATAATCAAACAACAATGATAGTAAAATGCAGTAGGGAAATACCAATTTGGCTCTGCACTGAACACCATCACAGTCGCGATTGCTGACCCTGTATTGGGATCTCCTGGCAACAAGGCTTTTGCTGACTGAGCGCACGTTCCTCTGCACTCAGATGCCCACTGTGATTTGGGTGGTGGAGCAGACCCCATAGCTAAGCACAGCTACAGAAGAGCCAAACCTGGCCGTATGGCATATCTGCCCCTTCAGGAAGGTGTGGCTTATCTAGTCCCTTGCTAGGTGCCATAGGGCTGGAGAAGATTACCTCTCTCCTGAAGACACCCAACAAATGGGGGATACCTGGAGCTCAAATTTTTAGGTAGCTATTCAGCTATGAATGGGAAAACAGGGAAAGGACATGAAGGGTAGCTGAAAACCTCAAGGAGCCTTATCTGACAGGCTAGCACCCAGAAGATAGGCGCCTAGTGTGTCAAAATGCCCATAGTCAAAATTACACATGCTGAAGAAAAGCCTTCAGTTAAAGACCATTCATACCTTACCAGGTGGCCTGGACCTTCCCTCATCATGAAAATTATGTCACTACCCACAGCCACTCTGGCAACCAAATCATCAAGACCCTCACAAATAATTTGCTGAGGGATATTCAAGGGTAATAAACCCATTGCAGGGGGACCATAAATTGAGATAAAAATATTAGGTCTTGCTGGGCACGGTAGCTCAGGCCTATAATCCCAGTGGCTCAGGAGACTGAGGCAGGAGGATTGCGAGTTCAAAGCCAGCCTCAGCCAAAGCAAAGTACTTAGCAGCTCATTGAGACCCTGTCTCTAAATAAAATACAAAATAGGGCTGGAGATGTGGCTCAGTGGCCGAGTGCTCCTGAGTTCAATCTCCAGTACAAAAAAAAAAAAAAAAAATTGGGACTTAATTTTCTTAAATACCCCCACTCTGAGCACCACACCATCCTCTATTTGAGTCATCCCATGCAGTTCCCATGCTGTCGGTCAAAAGTCATAAGGTCTATCAGAGTGAGCTGGGGATATAGCTCAGTTGATGTTTGCCTTGCATGCATGAGGCCCTGGATTCAATCCCCAGCACCACAAATAAATAGATAGATAGATAGATGATAGATAGATAGATAGATAGATAGATAGATAAATAAATAAAAATTTTTAAAAATGAGGGGAGGACAATTTTCTAAGTACCAATGCATTTTATCGGGGTGTGGTAACATTAAAAACTAAAAGAGAAAAATATAAGCTAAAGGAAAATAACATTTGTAATTCTGTAACATAATATTTAGGATAGTTGCAGTTTTCTGAGTCTTTTCTATGCCAGGGATTGTGTTATAAATACTTCATTCTTATATTCACTGAAGGAAATATCATTATACTCATTTCACATACAAAGAAACAAGATCAGACAACTTGAGAAACCTAAGGCATCACCTGATCAAATTCCTCCAGATAGTAAGGGATGGTTCCTTAATAGAAGCCAGATCTGTTTACTTGCAGCTCATGATTTTTAGTAAATGTATTTTTCTTGATCAGATGAAGAGGATGTCTCTGGAAATCCATTTGACAGCCAATGGTTCACGGATGCCTAATTCTTTTCTGAAAATTAGTGTGTGTGTGTGTGTGTGTGTGTGTGTGTGTGTGTGTGTGTGTGTGTTTGGTGTCTATAGAAGTAACATATTATTGATGACACTCTTCCCATTCACAAATTATAAGTTTTTCAAACAGCTGGGCTAACATTGCGAGTTCAAAGCCAGCTGAATGTTCCATTTCAGTACATTTTTGCAATAGAAACAAGGTAGGAGGCAAAAATAAGCTAATTTGTGAAGTTTAGATTTCCAGGCTTGACAAAGATTTAATTTATTGGCTCTAAAGATGAATTATCTTTCCTGAAAAGTGTTTTCGTGCAAAAAGATTAAAACTGAATTTTATATCACATAAATTAATCATGCCCTACTAGAAATGGGTTTATAAAAAATGATTTTAAGAGAATGTCTTTCTGTATATTCTTCATCATTGTTTTTCTTCTTAAAATCTGTGATAAATTTTGTACATATATTCATTCTTAGTGTTTCTCATTAAGACTACCCTAAACCTGTCAAGGGCTTAAAAGCCCATGGGCATATATGTCTGTCCTATAAAATATTTTATGAAGCATCTACATAAACATGTTATGAATTAGAACCAATATCTAAAGAACTGGTATTTGTTCAATTATTATTTTCTGTTTTTGGAAATTGTAAGTTTATTCTTTTCTGAAATTGGAATGAAGTAAATAAAATGTGTTCAGTATAATTACAATATAAACAAAATTTATTTTCTGAAATTTAGATTTTCCATCTATAACCCCAGGATGTTATAAGTACCTCTGATTAAATGAGGTAACACTTGACAAGTGCTGAACACTGAAGAGAGTGTTGGTAAATGTCACTCATGATTATATTTATTCATTTTATGAAATGAATAATAGTATAAACAAGAGTTTACAAAAGGAGTTTGAACATATGTAGGGTCAAAATCCAGAAATTTTCCCATTTCCTCAACTGTCATTCTCTCAAAAACTTATCATCTTCATCAGAAAATAATGATAGGGTCTATTTGTTCAGATACTTTTTAAGGGATCCAGCCCAGAACTGTCAATGGTCATCAGGTCATTGAGAATTTTCATGTGATTTAGAAAAGGTACTCTTCCCATTTACAAATAGAATTTTTTCTAAACAGCAGTGCTAAAATATGATTTTCCATTTCAATAATTTTTTTTGAAATAAAAAAGGTAGAAGGCAAAAAGGATTGCTTGACTTGATTGTATGACTTGGCATGTGGGCTGGATTTCAGCTTCCCCACCCCTTCTAATCCTGTGCTCGTTCATTTGCTCACTGCAATAATTTCATCAGCCTTTGATGTGGCCCTGGGGCCAATATCTATAAATGTCCTTTCTTCATTATGTTTAAATTCCAAATTAATAAAGACATAAGAAATATCCTCCATGTGAAATAATCTATGTCTGATGCTCTGGAGGACACAAATAAGTGTTGGGATACAGATTCTCCCGAAAGTGCTTTTGATCTGCAGTTACTGAAGAACAAGGAAGATCAAAAACTTTTGAAACAGTTTATGTGCGATTCACACTAAGAGGAGATTGAAACTGTGTCTAAGCAGAGAAATTCTTAAGAAGGAAGTAGATCGGAGGTATTGTGCAGTTTTTTTGCTTTGTTGTTTGTAAGCTACCTGGTACCGAAAACCGGGAGGAAAACTCTCGGAGGCAGAGTAAAGCTTTTACTACTTTTACTTCTACTTTCTTAGAGAGAGCTTAGAGAGGGAAAGAAAGATTTTTCTTCTTAGCTTAGAGAGAAAGAAAGATAGAGCTTCTTAGCTTAGAGAGAAAGAAAGATAGAGCTTAGAGAAAGATTATTTTTTAGAGCTTCTTGCTTCTTTCTTCTGTCTTCTGTCTTCCTCGGGAGCCTCGGCCTAACTCTGACCAGCCATTACTTCTTCTATCTGGTTTCTCTTCTGTAACCGCTCTGCCTACGTTCTGGCCGCTCTGATTCTTTTCTCCGACCCGAACTCTTCTTCTGACCCACCGAGCTACTGCACGACTGACTGAATGAATTCTCCGTTCTCCTAACTCGGACCGCTTTCACCCGGTTATATACCTTCAGCTTTGCGGGTGCCCGTAGGTGCATCACATACATATCAGGTGGAACTTATGGCTTCCAGCTAGCTGCAACAGCCCTTCCTAATTAGGGCTCCTTCAGTTGTTGAATAAATCACTGTCTTATTTCAGGTCTTCAACATTTCTTCTCAGTGGTGAAATCATTTCCTTCATTAATCTCACTATCTCCAGTTTCTACCTGGCTCACATCAAGTTCTATCTTCCCAGTAGGTAAGCTTTCTAAAATGTAAATCAAATTATATTACTCATTTGCGTGAAATTCTTTATTGATATTCCATTTCCTTTAAAAGACAGTGGACACGGCTTTTTTGTTTTTTTGTTTTTTTTTTTAATCTGTCCCTAATTATCTTTCTGCTGTCCTTTGGAGCAATGTGAAGAACTGTCTGAAAGTGACCCTAGGACCTCATTCTGTTTCTTGAATGAACCAGTGGCAAATCATGGACCCTTCTTCCAGAAGACAACCAATGGGGCCCCAAATCCTCATGGGACACCTGGCCTTCAGAAGGAACCTATAAACAAATTGCTGGAACCCAGACTCACCAATAAGCCCTCCTCAATACAGATGGACAGAATATCCTTTTCATGTTTCTGTTTTCACTAATCCAATATTTTGTAGGACAAAGTTTATTTTCTAGGAAAAAAAAAAAAAAGAAGATAAGAGATTAACACACCACCTTTCCTTGCCTGAACTCTGGCTTACAAAATTCTTCAATTGGGCCAATTCTTGTATTACCTAAAACCCTGTTGCCTTGCCCAGGAAGAAAACCACATGTCATGACTCTTTGTCTCATAATATTTTCCTTCAAATTTGCTCAAATTTAATTCGCAGCATTTGAAATTTTTTATAATGTTTCAATATCAAGCATGATTTTATAATCTTGAGATGTGTTTATGTCAAAATAGTCATAAGATTTTAAAGTGTGGAAGCTGTTCTTTCCCTTAAAATTTAAAACTCACTCCTTTTTCCAGTTTTTTCAACTTTCTTTTACTTGTTGACCAGATTTATTTTTTTATTCTAGAGATGCACAAAACTGAACTTAAGTTACTTTTGTGTGTACCAAAATACGTTTTAAGAGATAAATGGGTATTTAGCTGTAATTGTCAGCATTTGCTGGATAAGGTTGTATTAGCCCACACCCCATGAAGTCAGGAGACTTCAAAAGAAGAGCATTTCTTGTTCTTGGTAGGAGTTGATTGCTATGGATAGATTGTGACTTGATTTTTTTTATGTCTTCTTATCACAGAATCCAGGCTGAAGAAGTTGTCACTTTGCAGGACACCTGTTTTCATGGCAAGGAAAAGCAGCAAGGGAGCAGGCAGAAATGTACAATTGTTCCCAAGTCCACTCAGATGCGACATATGTCACATCTGCTCCAGTGACATGGACCAAAGTGACGGAGGTGAGGACTTGTCATTCCAGAGGGAGCCCTGTCATGTGGCAATCATCACTGTTATGTAATCTTCTTAGTGGGAGAAAGCAAAAATTTTGGAACAAAAATAAAGTTCACTAGTCTCTCTCTGCATTATTTCACATTTATTATTACAATATCAAGCAATATTACTCGAAAAGGTGGCATGTCATTTATTTCGGGGAGTGCATAATATTTCTATGTACAGAAGGGAAAACTTTATGTCTACTCGCCTAAGATCCCCTGCTGGAATTAAAGTGACATAAACAGATTAAGGGGGAGGAAAGCTTGCAGGTACTTTACACCTGTATGGGTGTTCTCACAAGAAAATGAAGATCCATAGATGCCACACACTGATTGCTTATAGTTTGAGTGGAAGAAACAGAAGCAATTTTAGAGAAGTAAGAAAAATATGTGGGGAGATCAAAGGAAGATAAGATTTATTTGAAAGGTCTCATCATGCAGAATTCTTTCAGCCTTGATTCCCTCACTGTCTTTGGTGCTGTTCTTTCCTCGTAGTGTAGGAATGACATCTTTCACATGGAAGTTTTATCTCTTGCTTTCAGAAAGCCAGGAAGTCACAGTGCCTGTGTTGAGCCTGCTGTTTCCCAAGTGTCCTTAGCTTAAATGAATTCTTATGTCAAAGAAGCATAGTTGGGTTTCCATTGTCTACCTTTCTTTGCTGGAAAGGAAAGCCTGATTCTTAAGTCAGGAATGATAGTGCCATTTTTTAAACTTTTTAGATAAGGAAAGCCTATTTGTCTTTTGAAAGAAATTCTACCTGTGAATCACCATAATTGTACTATTCATTGAGTGGATAGAAAAATTAATATTTATTATTTGTGAATTACCTATGAGCTTTCTGGAGATGAGTCTCACAAAGAGTTGAATCTGGATGATGAAGTTGATGAATCAGAATACCTTGAAACCAAAATGATACCAGATTATTTTAGGAACTGATTACTTGGTCCCTGAGATCAGTAAAAATGTGTTTCCTAGGTATCCCTATACTTGTGTGAAGATAATTTCCATATGTGTATGCATTATTTAGTTCTAGAGAGACCATCTTAACATACTGTATAAGAATCTAAATGCATTAACTTCTGGTAAATGGTATTATTTCATAGTTGGAGAGAACTAGGTGAGTTAATAATGTGTTTTATACACAATTCAGTTTTTGTGTCTGAAGGGCAAAAATCACACTGGAGACAACTGTGCAGCCAAGAGATTTATTCACCAGTCTTTATGGCTGGTCGGAGGTAGAAGAAGTATGGGGAGAGAGGAGTCAGGGAGAGGGGAGTGTGCAAGCTCTGGTGGAAGAGAGGAGTCAGGGAGAAGGGAGTGTGCGAGCTCTGAATGGAAGGTGTGTGCCTGGTCACACTGGCTGTGGTCTCTGGAACTGTTGGCTAAGGCAGCTGCCGTGGGCCTGGTGATGGTGGGTCTGGAGCTGTCTCAGTGGCTGCCTCCTCTCAGCAGGGAGGAGCTATTGTGTCTGAGCTCTGGGCAGGCAGGAGCTTTAAGTATGGATTTTTGGTGGGGGATGTACCAGAGTGACCTTTAATGCTGTTGGCTCTTTGCCCAGGGAACAGGGCGATCTTTAAGCCTATTGGCCCCTGCCTGGGGAACAGAGCAACCTTTAAGCCGATTGGCTCCTGCCCAGGGAAAATGAAACCAGGTTGCTTCTCATGGAAATTTCCATGGGGGAGGTGGCCCATCGGCCCAAGCATATCTATCAGTGTCTCTATTTAAACTAAACATGTTTTTCAATTTATTCCACAATTTCCACATATATCGAAGAAATAAATATTGAATGCCCTTAAAGTTATCTGATCCGTATCTTATTTCAGTCCTGTCAGTGTTTTGATACTGATCAGATACACTTGAGACTGTTGCATGACTGCATTTCCTTAGCATAACCACCCTGAGGTAGGACTAATACATCAGGGAATGGGTAAGAGCAGGAAATAAACTACCCAGGGTCTCACAGTAAGTAAAGGCCAGCTTTCAAGATCAGAAAGTTTGACATCAGCCTTAGGTTCTTGAGGATGATCTTCTTCCACAGATCTGAGTCTTCACAGACACTGAACCACAATCCCCTGCAAAGACCATGGGTTCTTCTTCCCAAATAGAGCTGAAGGGACAGGGCTGTGCAGGGCTTCTCCCACCATGTCCACAGCTTGTGAACAATTCTGCTGATTTAGTTCCCAGGCCTATCATGGGAACTAGCTTGAGCTCTAACAGACCTTCTACTTCAACCTGTTAATGGAGAAACTTGGCTAATAACACAGTAGGGGGATATTTTGTTTTCCTAAGCAAACAAGTTTAATATCTTGCTAATTTTATAAAATTATGTGAAGGTTTCTTATAGTCCTATCAGTGTATAATAATCCTTATTTAAAATAATAATGACTTATGATTACTAATTTACCTGTTATTTTGCCATATTGAACAGCTGTTTTGGGTCAGGGTCAATAACTAAAGAAATGAAACATTTGTTATTGTGGTATTACTTATTATACCAAATTAAATATATTTCTACTAGACCAGAATGAATAAATCAGTGATTTAGACAATGCATAGTAATTTCTCTACAAACATAGGCTTGATTTATAATTACTGGAGTATATAGAAGAATGTTCAACCACATATGTTTATAATCATTAAATGTATATACTATTTCCTAAGAAAGTTTTATCTTTTTCTATTATGGGGTTCTTGAAATTATGTTTATATAGTGATAATTATTTGCTTTATCCCTGCATTTTATTCATTAATTCAAACTATTTTGTCTTAAGTTCAATTTTATCTTAAATATAAGATGATTTACCTTAAATTATAAAAAAATCCTTCTAGGCCTTATGATATGGATAAATATCTATTTCTAGTTCTTGTCAAAAAGTATATGAATATTTTTTATTACAGCATTACCAATGATGGTGATTATAGTAATGTGAGCATTTGAAATGATATAGAATGCCATGATTGGAGAATTCATGGCCAAATAAGAAAAGAATGGGATATTTACCAAAGAGCTATGAACTGGACAAAAGACAGGCAAAACTCAACCCAGCCTTGGTGTTAAAAAATTAAGTTTTGTCTTTGAGATTTAGTTGATTGGTGATTAATAATTAGACAATTGAGCCATTAAAAATTTTAGTGACATCCTCTAAAATGTTATGTTTACTGTTTTCTTAATTTTCATAATTTATTGCATAAGATGAAGAAAATTCATTCTGAGAAACTTCGTGAGATCTTGAAAGATAAAAATTATAAATCTTTAGCAATCTACATGTTGATATGTATCCTAAGACAATGAAAAATAACTTTTTAATTGTTGCCTAATTATTCCCTCAAATTCCTATGGTATTTAATATCATTTTTCCCACTATAACTTATTTCTACATAATTTGCAATGGTCCAATTTTTTTATTATATATAATGTAAAATATTACATACATTTAGATGAAAACAATACATTTGTTTTCTGTCTTCTCTGTGGATCTCATACAGATATATCAATTCATGAGATGGTGAACGCCAAAACATACTCAAATAAAATATCCTTTGTTTCCATTGTCAAAATTAAAACAAACATTAAAAAAATACAGACATGAAATTTCAATCAGAAAACCTTTAAGGTTGTTATTGTTTTATAATCAAATATTTCCAATAGAAGAATCCAGTGCCATTGTTTAATAAATTTTATCATCTAGGAATATGTTTAAAATCACTTTTCTTATTAAAATGAGCTTCTATTCATTAATCCACTTTTCATTTTCTCTCTTTAATTCTGTCTGCTTCTTTTCCTTTTCATCCAATAAGTATTCAAATGCATGGGAAGGTGAATTGCAAAGGCTGTCTGAAAGTTGGCTCAGGATAGAATTATCACCAACTTAGATAGCATCAAATTGGAAAATTAGTAACTTCTAAAAAGCAGCTTTGTAGATTTGCATTCAAATGTGATTGGTTTAATTTATTTAATTCTAAAACTCTTCAAACACTTTCATTATAACCCAATGCAGAGATTTTAATTATACCACATAGTTTAACATGTTGTATCCTGGATCCTGTTTAGCAAAGATAAAGCAAGAACTTCATTTCAAGACAGAACTCTTAAGTCTATATTCATATTCCAAACAAATTTTCATATATATTTTGGTTTCTTAAAACGTGCATCTCTTGACACTTTTAAATTGTTATTAATATCACACATGCAAATAGATAAGTAACATACATTTACATTTTAAAATATCATTTAAAATATCCTCTCATTCACCATACACCTTAAAAATAGAGCATAATATATATGTGCATATAAATATATGTATATATATATATATATATATATATATATATATATATGTGTATGTTTGACTCTTCAATGATATCTGCATTCCTGCTCCCTTGCAGTTTTTGAATTATATGTTTACTGTTCTCTTCTTTTTGGCCTTAAAATGTATCAAGGTATCCTTAACACTACCCTGTTAATTTGTATACTTTGTAAGTGTTACAGAAACTGAGTTCCATCATTGTTCTCTGATTTTTTTTTTTTTTTTTTTTTTTTTTTTTTTTTTTAGTCAATACAGTGTTGTTGATGGTTATTCATGGGTGAGATGGTTTTCTAAGTTGAGTTGCTGTGTGTGCCTCATTACAAACACTACAGCTTCTTATTTATCCATTCTCCTGTCAGTGGAGAATTGTTTTAAGGCTTAGTCCTTCCAAATGATGCTGCTGGGAGCAATCTGATGCTTTTCTCCAGGACAAATGGCCAGAAAGAAAATTACTAGACATGAAATAGCCCCATCTTTAGGTTTACTACTAGCACAAAAAATACTTTCCATAATGGTTATATTAAATTTCACACATTAGAAATTTATTAAGTGCTTCAGTTGTTCCTTATCCACACCATGGATGGCATCTTAGTTCACATTGTATCTGAATATAGAATTTTTATTTCATAATTTTAACTTAGTTTGATCTGTTTACTAATCAGCTTTCACGTTTGTTATTTCTCTTCTGTGAAGTATTTTTCTCTTTTAAAAATAATGTTATATTATTGTTGTTGGATATAGATATTCTTTAAATATTTCATGCAGAAAGATTTAAAATCAGCATACTAAAAGCATGTAGCCATATCAATATATATAGCAGCACAATTCAAAATAGCCAAGGTATGGATAAAACCTAGGTGCTCATTAACTGATGAATGGATTTTTTAAAATGTGGTGTATATATATATACATTTTAATATCTATCTATCTATCTATCTATATATATATATATAAATGTGGTATATTTACTCAGCCATAAAGAAGAATGAAATTATGGCATTTCCAGTAAGTGAATGGAACTGGAGAGTATCATGCTAAGTGAAATAAGCCAATCCCCCAAAACCAAAGGGTGAATGTTCTCTCTGATATGTGGAAACTGGACCTAAATAAGGAAAAGAAAAGAAAAAAAAAGGTGGAGGATCCTATGAAAATAGAAGAGAGAACAGCAGAGTAGAGGGAAGGAATCAAGTGGGAGGGAGGAGGGAAAGAGTGGAATGAACCTGACCTAACTGTCCTGTGTACACATAGGAGTATACCACAGTGAACCTTAGCATTACGTGCATTTGCCAGATACTAATTAAAAATAGAAAAAAAAAAAAGAAAAAAGGAAAACAAAAACAACAACTATGAGTAAATAGAAGAGAGATCAGTAGAGTAGAAGGAAAGGAACAACATTAGCCAATCTAACATCTGTTAGGATGTGACTCATTGTAGAAGTCTCCATGCAGGGAAGCCTGGGCTTTCCCAAGAACCATTAGGGACTCCATCTTGGATTCATCTGGACAGTGTTAAATCAGGAATGCAGATGGTAAAGAATTCAAGGCAGATGACCATAAGTATAAGGGTCCACAAGTGAACTGAAGGAAGTCAAAGCTAAGAGACAGAAAAAAACAATGAAAAAGAGAAGATGATGAGTTTCTTAATTGCTTAATTTCTTATAGCAAAGGAATGATCTCTCTCTGTGTGTATATCAAGAAGACATATTATACCACCATTTATATAATGTAAAAATAATTATATTTTAGTTTCTATAACTATTTTTGTAGTTTGTATTATAATTATGTATACATTTACTCTTGAAGTACCCTTCACTGAATTTCTGGGTAAAATATCCTTAAATATTTTACCATCTCATCTTACCAGTTGAATTTGATTTTTCAAGATTTTTCTTTATTCCTTTTCTTGCAAAAAAATTCTGAGTGTAGTGCAAATTTTAAGTCATTTCATATTAGTGAGGGATACAATACTGACTCTGTGGAATTGTATACTCTTGGATATGTATTCTTGTGATACATGTCTTTGATTGACTTGGAGGGAAGGGTGGGATTTGAGGGCTGAGTCCCCTGCACTGGACCATGGATGATGATCACACCTTGTCAGTTTTTTCCTAGCATGATGATAACACCTGACCATGTTGGCAGAGTGCTCTCAACCATGAATTACTTGAGCAATGAGTTCTCATTGTCATGATTGCAGACACTGACTGGCCCCTAGCTCTCTCAGCATATATATGTCCCAGTTGTGAGTCACTGGACATGTGGATACACTGTAATTCTTATGCAGGCCATTGGCAAACTTAGACAGGTCTTTACAAAATATGATGCATTATTTTGCTCATCATGTTGGAAGGCTGAATTGGTGGCTCTGGGCCTTTACTAGGCTATATTTTTTAAAAAGCATGCCATTATCTATAGTATCATCAGATTTCTCCTTATTTTCTATGTATTTCTACCACATGTCACCTGAAGGGCAAAAATCACACCGGAGACAACCGTGCAGCCAAGAGATTTATTCACCAGCCTTTATGGCTAGTCAGAGGTAGAAGAAGTATGGGGAGAGAGGAATCAGGGAGAGGGAAGTGTGCAAGCTCTGAACGGAAGGTGGGTGCCTGGTTGTGCCGGCTGTGGTCTCTGGAGCTGTTGGCTGGGGCAGCTGCTGTGGGTTGGAGACGGTGAGTCTGGAGCTGTTGCAGTGGCTGCCTCCTATCAGCAGGGACAAGCTGTTGTGTGTGGAAGCTCCAGGCAGGCAGGAGCTTTAAGTAGGGATTTCTAGTGTGGGGGGGAGTACCAGGGCAACCTTTAACGCTATTGGCTCTTTGCCCAGGGAACAGGGCGGCCTTTAAGCCGATTGGCTCCTGCCTGGGGAACAGAGCAACCTTTAAGCTGATTAGCTCCTGCCCAGGGAAAATGAAACCAGGTTGCTTCTTATGGAAATTTCCATGGGGGAGGTGGCCCATCGGCCCAAGACTATCTATCATCACCTTCCCATAGTATCTTTATATTCATGGCTTTGTTAAATGACTTTTAAGGAATTTAAATCATTATATTCTTTTTCAAATAATGCTAAACTTCCAGTATTTTTGTGTAAATATAAACTAAAAATTTACTTTTATTTGAAAATTTGATAGTATTAATGTTAGAGTCATTGCATTTCAACTTCATTTTCAGATTTATTTCTAGTTTCCCATTTAAAACAGAACTTATAACTGCCTAATTATTGAAATGCAATGTTATTGAGATGTGAAGCATCATAAACTCAGTATAGAAATATGACCTTGATGCTACTATTTGGATAAGAGTCGCCCAAATGCCCAAATGTCTTGGTACCAGCCCCTGGCGCTATTGGGAAGTGATGGAAACGCTGAGGTGGAGCCTCATGGGAGTTTTTCTGGTCACAGGTTGTGCCTCAAGGAAAGTAATATGATCTCAGCCCCTTCCTCTCCCTTTCTTTTTCATCCTGGCCCTGAGCTCCACAGTTCTGCCATGTACTCTTGCTATGATGTGCTGCCTAAGCAGAGGTCTAGAAGCAAATCATGTACCCAAACCTACAAAATTGATGCAAAGAAACTTCCCTCTATAAGCTGGTTATCTCAGGTATTTGTCACATTGATGAAAAGTTGACTAACATACTTGCTTAATATGCTAGATATGAGGTCTAGGTTTTTGCTTTATCAATTTAGTTAAGCATTTGAAATATTTTAGCTACTTAATGATAGCCACCCTAACAGGAATCAGGAGATATCTCACTGTGGCATTGATTTGCTTATCTCCAGTGGTAGCAATGTTGATCAGCTTTTCATAAACCTGTTTCACATTTGTGTGTTTTTAGTTAAGTCCTTGCCCAATTTTAAAATTTATTATCTGTGGTTTTGCTACTAAGTTGTTTGAGTTTCTTGTATATTTTGAATACTAACCCTTTATCAGCTAGAGGGTTTGAACATATTTTCTCTCATTTTGTAGGTTGCATTTTTCACTGTGCTGATTGTTTTCTTCACCTGAAAAAGTACTTCAGTCTAGTACAGTCTCACTTATCTTTCTTATTGTCCCTATACTTTTGCCCAAAAAATCATTGTCCTGACCAATGTCAGGAAGCTTTTTACTTATGGCTTTTTTCAGTATTTTACAGTTTGGGGTGTTACATTTTAAAACGTTCATCCAGTTTGAGTTAAGCTTTGTAAATGATGGGAGGTAGAATCCAATTTCTTTCTGCCCATTAAAAGCCTTCTTTTCTAACACCACATACTGAAAAGATTACCAGACATTCTTCATTGTGTGTCTTGGCTTCCTTATCTAAGAACAATTAGTCATAAACGTACTCCTTTATTTCTGAGCTCTCTATTATTTTCTGTTGGTCTATAACTGTTTTATGCCAGGGCCATACTCTTATCAATTACTATTTATTTGTATTATATTTTGAAATCAGGAAGTGTGACATCCTCTCCTTTGTTTGTATTCCTGGACATTCTTTTGGCTATTCAGAATTTTAAAATATAATTGCATATGATTTCAGTATTTCTTTTCTTTGAAGAATGTCATCAGGATTTTGGTAAATATTGCATTCAATCTGTAAAAATCTTTGCATAGTATGGATATTTTAAAAACCTTAACTCTTTCAACCGATGAATATGAAATAGTTTTTCATTTATCTATGATTCCTGGATCAATATTTTATAGTTTTCAGTTTATAAATTTCTCATCTTTTTGTTTAAATGGACTCCTAAAATTTTTTATTCTTTTTGTTACTGTTATAAATGGGAGTGTTATTCTTGGCTTTCTTATCAGAAAGGCAGGAGATAATAAATGTTGTTAAGAAGTTGGAAAGAGGGGAACTCTGGTACACTATTGGTGGGAATGTAAGTTGGTATAGCTATTATGGAAAGCAGTATGCAGTTTCTCAAAAAAAATTAAAAATATAACTACTACAGGTTTGGACTCCTGAAAATCATAGGGAGATCAATGGAGAGAAGGACCCAGGGGTGGGAGACAGGAAGGGAGGGTGGAAGTGCTGGTTAGTGATATTGGCCAAATTATATTGTTATATTGTGTGCATGTATGAATATGAACAACAAATCCCATCATTATGTGCAACTATAACACTCCAATAAAATATGTGAAAATAAAACAGCAGCTAACACCAGTATATATGTGTTTTTACATACATAGTTATATATTACAAAACATATATATATATATATATATATATATTATGACATATATATTTAATATGTAAGCATGTATATTACCATGGTTGAGGAAGAGAGGAAAATAGGGAGATATTTTGATCAAATGTAATTAAAGTTCTAATTATGTGAGACAAATGAGTTCTAAGATCTATTGTGCAGTATGATGACTACAATAAAAACTATTGTATTATATACTTGAAATTTGCCAAGAGGATATGTCTCAAATACTCTCACTACACACCACAAAGAAATAAAATACTAACTATATGAAGTGTGGATATGTCAATAACTTGATTGTGTTAATAACACACACATATCAGGTTGTACCTCTTAAATATATAAAATTCTCATTTGTCAATGATACCTCGATAAAGCTGAAAAATACAATATTTTAGCTAATATTTTATGGTGAGAGGATTTTTAGTATATTTAGAAAATAGTATTACTACCTGATTTTGTGATGTATCTTTTTGTAGCCTACATATTTGCCTGTTTCCTTCTTGTACTTGGATATAACTGTGATGTTCATTCCCTTTAGGTTAGCACTTAGTCCAACATGTAGTTGAGAGAAAGTGTAGGAGGAGAGGGAGTGAGAGAGCCTTGTTAGCAGGGACTTGGTTTCTAGCCTGTCACAAACTCCATTCTCATCCCAAATCTGCACGTTTCCTCTTGGGCTGGTGGGAAGTAATGTCCGACTGTCAGGGCAGTTCCATATTTATAAACCACGACGACTCTTAATGCATCCTAAATGAATTGAACAGCTTCTCTTTGCCCACATTTTCTGTTCTGTCCTCCAAAATAGAGTCTTATTATTTTGCAGTTGACATTGATGCAGGAGGACTGCTGCGGAGCTGGAGCCACCATGGAATCTTTAGCCAGTGGTTCTTGTGATCTCAGTGTTTATATATGAGGTGTCCCCTAAAAACTCATGTGTGAGTCATTGCAAAATGGTTTCAGAGTGAAATGATTGGGTTATGAGAACCGTGACTTAATCAGTGTGTTAATCCACTGATGGGGATTAACTCCTTGGTAACTGGAGGAGGTGGGTCTTTGGGGTATGTCTTTGGGGTTTATGTTTTGTTCTTGTTGAGCAGAGCTCTCTTTCTCTCTCTCTCTCTCTGTTTCCTAGTGCCATGTACTGAGCTGCGTTTCTCCACCACCCTCGTCCTCCATGATATTCTCTCATAACTTAGGTGCAAAGCAAAAGAGCCAGCCACCTATGGGCTGACACCTCTGAAACCACAAACCTCAAATAAACTCCTCTAATTGTTCTTGTCAGCTCTTTTGGTCACAACAATAAGGAAGCAGACTAAAACTCACAGGAAGGATTTCATACAACTCGCACATAGTAGCAGTAAGGAGTTTATTAAAAATATAAAGAATTTTTCTGATCATTTAGGACAGATGGAATATGTCACCTCCAGGAAACTGACATGTCCCTGACTGAGTTAGGCATTTTTTTTTTTTTTTTTTTTTTTTTTTGCTGTAGGATTTTTTTTTTTTTTTAAATTCTAAGTTGTTATATATGACAGCAGAATGCATTATAATTCGTATTACACATATAGAGCACCTTTTTACATATTTCTGGTTGTATACAAAGTATTTACACACCATTCTTGTCTTCATCCATGCACTTAGGGTAATGATATCCGTTTCATTCTACCATCTATTTTTTTCTTTTTTTCTTTTACTCCCTTTCTCCCTCCCTTCCCCTCCCTCCCCTTGACCTTTCTAGTGTTCCTCTAATCCTCCTATGCTCCCTGTCCCAACCGCACTGTGAATCAGCCTCCTTATATCAGAGAAAACATTTGACATTTGGATTTTTGGGATTGGCTAACTTCACTTAGCATTATATTCTCCAACTTCATCCATTTACCTACAAATACCATGATTTTATTCTCTTTTATTTCTGAGTAATATTCCATTGTGTGTATATATACCACATTTTCTTTATCCATTCATCTACTGAAGGGCATCCTACGTTGGTCCCACAGTCTAGCTATTGTGACTTGTGCTGCTATAAACATTGATGTAGAGGGTTTTGAGTCTCCTTGTTCTTGCCTCAAGTTCTCATACTCTTTATGCTGTTAATTATACCTTGCTATGGCCTTTAGTGACTTTTCTACATGATCATTGTGATGACCTAGTCACATGGGTGTTTGTGACATGGTTTCAGTGCTAAGGGAGGGTTCTGGTGACTGGGTCACAAGAAATAGTGGGGATATGGTCTGTAACCAGTAGTTCCCTTAGGGATAGTTATCAACTAAGGCTGGGGGAGGTTTTGACATACCAGGCCCCATTTTCTGAAAGCTTTTCTGCTTCCATAAGGTTCCCCATGATTCTAAGTAATAGTTTCTGTAAGGGGTGGAGTTATGTATGACTTGAAAAGCTAGGACATCTGGCTGTCATTCTCCAGGTGTTTGCCTACTCCATGAGGGTCCCTGTGCTCTCAGTTTTGTCCCTCATGGATTTTTCTTAACACATATGTCTGATGTGTTCCCTATGCATTGCTGCCTTCCGTGGTCCCTTCCCTGCCCACATGCCTGTGGCTGACTAGCAGACAAGTCTGGAGGTTTCCTAGGTGCACTCCATTCCCCTGCACTGAGCACATGACTTCTTTGGGTCTTGTGCTTCTCTATATAGACACATTTGGTATATGTAGCATCTCCTATTTGCAACTATATTTCACCTGCTCTTATCTTCATTGCTATTATAAAAATAAGGGATATGATATTACATTGGAATGCTTTCTAGTGAAATCAAACGTGTTTTTTCTTCTTCTTCAATCCTTGCTGATTTATTTGTCTGAAAGAGTAATTGCAGTGTTAAAGGAAAAAAAAAAAAAAAAAAAAAACTATTTATGATGTTAGGCAGCTAGGCATCCAAGAATGGGTGAGCAGAGAAAGGACAAGGAAGGGTGACTGAAAACCACAGAGTCTTACCTGATGGATAAGCACTTGAAAAATGGGGGCCTGGTATGTTAAAACCTCCCCCAACCCTAATTACATCCCCTTAAAGAATACATTATTTTAAGATCATGTCACACCCTACCAAGTGACCTGGACACTCTCTTATTACCAAAACTGTCAAAGCCCCTATTCACCTAGCAACCAAAACATCATGATCCTGACAAAGAAAGCTTGTTGAAGGATACTCAAACAGTAATGAAAACTACTACACTATGGGCACTATGCCATCCTTTCTTGAAGGTGGTTCATTTTTCTACGCTGTCAGTCAAAAGTCAAAAGGTGGACCAAGGTGGGACTTTCAGGAACTTCCCTGGGAACCTCGATAAAACTGGAGAGCAGGAGAGATATGCCATTTCTCTCCTCTCTGAGAGGACTCACTTTCCCTTGAGAGTGTCCACTTTTCCTATCAATTCTAACAAAATTATCCCTGTGACCCTGAGTGTGATTGTTACCATGGGATGTCCAAAGTCCAGGTCCTTAGTGTCCCAAAGAATTGAACAAGACACACAGAAGTAGAAGATAAAGTACCTGTTTATTGAAGGTGAAGATACTGAGGCCGGGGGACAGAAAGGACAGTCAGGGTAAACAATAAATATTTGGGTCTGACAAGGGAGATGGAAGCTGGTTCAAAAGGAAAGGAAATCAAATGCTGATATCTCTAAAGCCCTTCCCTCCTCCTCCACCTGTTGCCTAGGTGACCCATCTCCAGGGATTGTTCCTCCCTATAAGGATCTGTTAATGAATGCCTCCTGGGCCTCTTGCTTCCTGCCCTGGATCACTCCACCTTCACCTTTTGGCCCACATTTTGGGTCACTTGTCACATAGGTCCAGATGGGGGGAGGAGGAGAGTATGAGAACAAAGGAATTCTAAAAATTATAAAAGGGGGTAGGACACCCCAATTCTTTGGACACCGGGTCTGGATCCCCTTCTTTGCAGAGAAGTCTATTTCTGTTTTATTCTTTAAATAAAGCTTTCTTTGTATGCTTGCCTCAGCATTTCTTGGGTGTTCATCTGGGGAAAGAGAACTCGGCCCTGATGCTCATCACTGGCATCATTAGCATTCCATTAGGTAGAGTAACAGAGGCCCCAGTGTCTGGAAATTAGAGCCTTGTATCCTGAACTGTGGGGTGTTGTTTTCCCTATATGGACCTGATTGAAGATCTTACCCCATTTGTTCATATTGATTACGTTATGATACCTGATTAGAATATTTTCCAATTTTCTCCCCATTGGTTACTTTAGAAAACCTAATTAGAACACTGCCCACTTTACCCCATTTGTTCATGGGTCCATTATGATAGATATAGAGACTACCACAATGGGGTTTAGTAGCTGAGAAGAACTGTTAGGCTCAACTCTGAATACACTAAGGAAAAGTGGGATTTATATTCAAGGAGCATGGTGGGGGTCAGAGAATGAAGAATTACTTAAAGAAAACATTGGAAGTAAGAGGAACTTCTGACTAACTGGACCTAAGAGGATTCTTGTAGAAGGCCAAGCAGGGTGATGGACGCAAACCTGGGGAATGGTGGACCAATCTGTGAAAGTGATTAGATATGGAGGATGAGTTATTGTAGCTAATGCAACTTAGGAGAATTCTTGCTAAAATGGGGTGTTGGCAAATAATAAAAACAGAAAGCTTTGTCTCCCACATTCCTATTGAACATTACTATGAGTATGGCTTCCCGTAAAAAATCAATAATTCATAATAACTGTTAGACAGTCATGCTTTCAAGTATCCCTTAAGGCAGAATTATGTTCCTCTTAAGACAGCTCTGTTTCTCTTACCATTCTTGTTAAAATAGTGTTTCTTTTTCTTTTATTTGCTTTTCTTTGCTTTTCTTTTTGTTCTGCCTTAAAAGACTGGGAAATGACCATAATAGCTGTTTTCCTTAGGCATTGAACAGAGAGTGAATGCTGAGTTCCCTGTGGGCTAAGCATTTTGATGCAAATTTCCTCAGAAAAGAAACAGTTGATGATTGTTGATGATTGTTGCAGAACCTCAGTACCTCAGAGTAGGAGATGCTTCATTGCTCTCCTGTCCTGAGGCCTAGTATTAAATACACTGTTGAACAGCAAGTGCTTATCAGCCCTGCCACTCAGACCACATAAATCTCTGCAAAGAGACAATGTCCCTCCAGGGAGCTTAGCTAGCCCATAAAATGTCAAAAAAAAAAAAAAAAAAAAAAAAAACAATCTATATTTAGTGCACAGAAATGCAAAATCAAAAGTAATTGTAGATGTTAGAAAAACATTTATATTACTACCAAAAGTTAAAGCAATTGATTTTTAAGAAAGCTTTGATTTTCAGGAAAAGGTAATAATTTGCTTAAATAAAAGTATTTTGACCATCCTATTGGAAACATAGTATAATTTTGTACTTATTTCACTTACCATCAATATTTTATTGCATTAACAAATTTTTCTTGGATACTACTAGATGTACACAAATTCTGATATTAATAGAAAAAAGAAGTATAAAATTGGATTCTCTAAGATTGCAATTTTCCCTTAACTCTTATAATAGTGGGATATTGTAAGGATCAGGAAGAAGAATTAAGGTTTCCAGTATCAGATTTCACTTTATAGAATAATGGAAATAATGAAGGTTTTGGAGTTTGACAAGATATTGCTTTCATTTTTTAAAACTTGGCCTATCATAGTACATTCATTTTTAACTGGAATTTTATGAAAAAGCAACAGATAATATATGAGTAGAATAATATGTTCTAATTGTATAAAAAATTATGGAATTAAAAATAAATTTTCTCTGCACCTAGACACCTATAGCTATTCCCAGAGACAATAATTATTACAATATTTTTACTTGCATAATATTTTAGAAGGAATCACCATGTGTACAAATACACATACAGATGTTGTTATTACATTAGTATACATTTATGCATGTATATGTGTATAAATGTACAATGTCAGTTCATATTAATATATGTATGTAATGGCGTTCAGAACACAGTGACCCAAAATACAGCATTTGAGAAAACTGCAGAAGTGAGAGGGTCACATTCACCTTCCACCCCTCCCTTCTCTCCTGAAGCAAGTCAGAAAACCTAGGAAGTGTTTTCTGATTTTCCCCTGAGACAGGTCAGGAGAACTTAATGTCCTAGCTGCTCCCCATACTCTGAGGAAAGGAGCACCCTTATTTCCAAAGACGCATATGCATGGAGAGGACCCTGAACAGGCCTTGCCATGTTTACTACCATAAATCATACTTTTTTATCCAGCCACACTTTTCCATGACAATCCACTTCTTCATTAAAACTAGTATAAAATGTGTGTGTGTGTGTGTGTGTGTGTGTGTGTGTGTGTATATATATATATATGGGTTCACCTGTTTCTTTAGGTCCCAGGTCCTACTTCAATTCAATAAATTGTTATGCTTTTCTCTTGTTAATCTGTTGTTAAGGGCCCTCAGCCATGGACCTAGCATGGGTTGACTTAAATCCAGCTTTTCTCCTCCCTACCTAGGGATATTTACACAAATAAGGCTGGTAATACTCTCTTACATACAACTTTTTTTTTTTTTTTTAATTTAGCAATATACTTTGGATGCTAATAAGTACTTGTAGGCATTTTTTTTTTTTTTTTTTTACGATGAATGGATATATCATCATTTTTATTACTAGCCCTCTGGTGGAATTCAAGATGCTTTCAATATTGTGTTATCAGTTTAAATATTGAAATGAATATTTTGTACATAAGCTTTTCTAGATCTCAGCTATATCTTTTGTGTTAGAAATCACCAGAATTTGTTAACTAATGAAACAAATCTGGACTTAGTTAAGAGCAGACAGTAATAGAAGTCTTTCTCGTGTCAGGGGTGTTCACTTCATGCTTTGAACATAAACTTTGCTGCTTGACCACTGGGGGCTTATTTTAAAACTATTAATTTTATTTGTGCCCTCTTCTCTTTTTCCCCTCCCCAGATGTGGGGGAAACGACATTAACCTTTTCCCTGTTTTCAGCTGGGTTATCTGCCCCTCTGCTCACTGTCCACAAGGGTAAAGAATCTCCGGACCTGGAAACTGGTACAACAGCTCTTCAGATATAAATTGAACATTAATTAGATCAACTGAATTGATGCTTGGAAAACAGGCTTCCCAACTCTTTTCCTAAAGTGCTCTGTTTCTCCTAGCACTTAGAATGGCAGCCTCTGTGATATGGGTTGCCTTTTTCCTTTGCTAGCAAAGTGATAAAACTTCTTCTTCTTTGTTTTTCCCTGAAAATTTTGACCTAATTATTGGACAAAGATCGAAATTTCAGTATGAAGACTATGGGAAAAGACTACTGCAACAGAGAGAAGGGGACTTTTGTAATAGGAGAGGGGACATGGTAATGAGAGGAAGGTTTGCATAAGATCTGTGTGCACCTCAAAGGCAGAAAGATTTTTTTTTTTTTTTTTTTTAATGCAGAAGAGTCAACAAGGATGCAAAAAAAAAAAAAAAGTGGCTATCTGGGAGTAGGAATCAACAGAAGGTTGATCAGGGAAAATCTTTTCTTGGGGTTAGGAGATTCTCAGAGTGGGTCATTGAGAGGGGATGTCTGTATTTCAAACATGATTTGTGGTCCAAGACCTGTGGAGTGGAAAGAAGCTGGACTTAAGTTTGGGCAAATCAAGTTAGTAGGCATTTGTTCCAGATTGAGCAATGGGCATGGACATTTCACCTACTCTTATTTATGAGAGTTAAAATGGGAACGCAGAGCATTCTTGTATGGTCTTATCAAAAGTTAACAAAGGAACAACTTCTATTCTTACATATATCATTTGGAGGGTGTTTCCTTGCAGTAAACTACTTTCCAGAAGACAAAGGAATTAGAGGATGTGTAACCTTCCACATTTTACAGGAGTTCAAGGCTCTGGTAGATTTCCACGTTGCCAAACTGATGGTGTCAGAATATTTGTATTTGTACTTTGATAGTGTTCTGCTGTCTGTGGTCTGAGTTTCCATGCCCATTCTTCCTAGCATGGTCAAGTATTTCTTTCATTTGGCTTTCTCTCATTGTTACCTTTAGTTATTTAACTTTTTTCAGAATTTATGCATATTTTCTCCAGTTAGATTTGCTGTCTCTTAAAGAGCATGGAGTAAGTAGCTTTTGCTGTTTATCCTTATTATCTATTTCATTCTGCTCAGCAAAGACTTATTTAGCAAGAACTCATATATATATAGTTCCAGAAGAGCAGAGAAATATGCAAATATGACTAAAACCCCCAGAAAGTAATGAAGTGCCTCTTCATGACAGGATTTAAAATTGCTCAATAACAGGTAGAAATTGCTCTATCATTACTTGGCTTCAACGGGGATTCTGTGGAATCTGTGATTTCCATGATTTATACCGAGTTCCTTGAGAGAACACGACAAAAAGTAGAACAAGACAAATGCATTTGTTTGAAGGTCCTGTTTCATAAAATGCCAGCACTTTCACTCAGAGCCAGTGAGGAAGCCATCTTGTTAGCATTTTTATTAGAAATCCTTTAGCCCCATCTAGCCATGAGCAGAAGGAACAGGTTAGTTTGACTTCTTATTTTTCAATATGAGATCAAAGAAGCCACTGACAGTTGCTGAACATACTAGTTCAGAGAGCAGGGATTCCACAGGTGAGGTCAGCCTGTTTTCATGACTTACTTCCTTAGGAAGCCAGGGGACTTCCTAAGTAGATCCACTATGCAGGAATGAGAGAAGCCCAGGGAAATCTCCATTCCACTGTAAGCACCGTCAATTGCCAAGACTCAGTTGCTCCCTGATACAGATTATGTAGGTTAGAAAGGAAATGTATTGTTTGTATGTAGTTTGAAATGTTCTGTTAGCTATTTATTATGTCCTTCTGTCGATTAACATTGTTGCTTTTACAAGCCTGTCTGATGGTCCAGTGAAGCAGGTTTTGAAGGACATTAAAAAGGAAAGTTCTATGCCTAGAAATAACCCAATCAATAAATGGGCTAAGGAATTGGAAAGACACTTCTCAGAAGAAGATACACAATTAATCAACAAATACATGAAAAAATGCTCAACATCGCTGGCAATTAGAGAAAGGCAAATCAAAACTACTCTAAGATTTCATTTCACTCCAGTCAGAATGGCAGCTATCAAGAACACAAACAACAATAAATGTTGGAGAGGATGTGGGGAAAAAGGCACACTCATACATTGCTGGTGGGACTGCAAAATGGTGCAACCGCTATGGAAAGCAGTATGGAGATTTCTAGGAAAACTGGGAATGGAACCACCTTATGACCCAGCCATCCCACTCCTGGGTCTATTCCCAAAAGACTTAAAAACAGCATATTACAGTGATACAGCCACTTCAATGTTTATAGCAGCACAATTCACAATAGGTAGGTTGTGGAACCAACCTAGATGTCCCTCAGTAGATGAATGGATAAAGAAAATGTGGTATATATACACAATGGAATTTTACTCAGCAATAAAAGAGAATAAAATAATGACATTCACAGGTAAATGGATGAAGTTGGAGAATATAATGCTAAGTGAAATCAGTCAATCTCAAAAATCCAAATACTGAATATTTCCTCTGATATAAGGAGGCTAGTTCACAGTGTTGTTGGATGGGGGTACATAGGAGGATTAGAGAAACACTAGAATGGTCAAAGGAAAGGGAGGGGAAGGGAGGGTGCAAGGGGGGGAGGGAGGGGGGGGAAAAGGAAAAAAAAATGGTGGTTGAATGAGATGGATATCATTATCCTAAATGCATGATTAAAGACCTGAATGGTACAAATATACTTTGTATACAAACAGTTGTATGTAAAAAGATGCTATATATGTGCATTATGAATTGTAATACATACGACTATTATAAATAAAAAAAGAAAAAAGAAATGTTGACTCCTGGTGAGGTTACTGTCAAAAAAATAAATACAATGCTTTAAACCATTTCACATAATAATATAGCAAGGAACACAATAAGATATAGGTCTGTCTTCAAAATGAAGGGTACTTGACCTTGGGACTGGACATCGCAGCTGTCCTGTGCCATTGCACATCATTTCTGGAAAACAATTTTAAAATGTATCACTAGAACCAGCAAAATGGGAAAGTCACTTATTAAAAAATCACAGTTATTTGACAAGTAGTGATGCTGATTACTTAAACAGTGAACAGAATCTCAAAATAAAGCTGAACTTTTGTTTAAAATTCAGTCATTTAAAAGACTCAAGAAACAAATTATTTAGCAGCATAACTTATTGCCCAGAAGAAGGAAAAGTCACACAGTTGGCAAGGAACTAATGATGCCAAAATGTTACACAACAGGGGGTAAAAATGCCCAAGCAAATTTTCTACAAGAAACTTATAAAATTTCACTCTCACGCAGCACCGAAAGTTGACATATTCATGACATGTCAATGACAGCTTTTCTGTCCAAGTTGACTAGTCATCGGGTTTTTGGAATAAATGTTATATTGTAGCATTTGTAAAATTTGTCAGCAATGGCGAAATTCAAGAAAAGTTTGTGTTCTGCCATGAGCTGCCAGGGACAAGTGAAGGCTGAAGGTTTTGTCTTTACACATGGAAACTAAAAGACCTGACGTGGAGGAGCTGTGCTGGCCGCTGTGCTGATTGGCGGTCAACTGGCTCATCAATGGTGGGCTCCACGGGAGACCTAGCTTCTCTTTTCATGAAGAAAAGTCTGACATCATTGCAATAGGCTGCTTTCTTCACTGGTATATGTCGGTGTCATAAATTCTTGAAGATGAAAGGAAAAACATTATAGTAAGTGCTACAGAAATGATTACCAAATAGGCCACTTCATGGGGAAACCATTTGAAATCTGTATGGAGACTAGGCCAAGGATCACATAAATCTCCTCCTGCTCCATGTAGACATCTGTGGGCTCAGCTCTGAACTGGGAATGTAAGCTGTGAGGTGAATTCCAGTGCTGCTTTCAAGAAAACAGAGGGTAACTGTGGCTAAGTACTTGGGTGTTGTGACCTGCATGATGGGTTAATTAGGGCAACTGGATGAGGGGCAATGGGGGATTAGAAAAAACAAACAGACTCCAGAATAGAGAAAAAGCTGGGTCCAGTGGGCACCACACACAGATGGAATGCAATGACCACAAGTCAGCTAAGCATGTTTATTGTGTGTTACATCATTAAAAGGATTTATTGTGAGAAAGTTTCTTCAAAGCACTCAAAGTGAAGGACAAATTTCTGTGTAGCCTAATTATAATCCGCTCATGCCCATAACTCTCTACTCCTGGGCAGCTGGCATTTGAACTTGAGGTCAACAGATGAACATCTCTGTGGCTGGCACAGAACACCCTTTTGAACAGGATGTCACAATAGCGACTGGGCAACCTTCAATCAGTGCCTTTGCACTGAGGAATTTCCAAGAGAGGCATCACCTCTCTCTCTGGACTTCAAAGACCATAGTTCATTCTCTGCTCTGGACACTTGGGAAATGCTAAGTGGATGCAGCAACTGTCCTAGTAGTTGACTTTGTCCTCATGCGAGCCAGTTTCGAGGCTCTGGGGGAAATGGGAGCTGTCCTCTCAGGATCTTCTCAATTCAAGGGAGAAGACACTTGGCTCACAAAAAGAAGCAGAATCTTCAGAAAAATATTGTTGTAAAAGAAAATCTTGAAATAGTTTTAACTACTGATAGGGCTTGACAGTGAGGGAGAATACCAAATCTTAAAAATCTCCTAGAAAAACTGCAGATAAAAATTAGTGATTTTTTTTTTTTCCCCTCTTTTCAATACGAGTGTATGATTGGATAAGTGGCCCTTTCTCTGAATTTTCTGTTAATCATGAGAATTTGGCTTTGGAAAAAGAGTTGAACTTTATGAGCTGCAGTCTGTCTGATTATCTATTCAGGATGAGATTTATTCTATTTTTCCCTTAGATAAATTCAGGATTATGTGAAAGATAAGTATCCTGCCATTCACTGCTTAGGGAACACTTGGTGTGGTTTTCAGCTTCTTACATGCTACCATGTTTAACAAGCCTCAAGAACAAGGAAACAATCATCTCCTTTCAGCTGAAAATATCTCTGTGCTTATCTCAAATTCAATCCTGAATTGAGTGCTGGTGCTGCAAAAAAACAAGCTCAGTTTTCACATTGAAGAGGAAAATTCCATTATTTTGTTCAAGATAATATTTTTGTATATAGAGATCTATAAAAGAGATTGAAAGCAATACATGTAAATAATAATTTTGTAACTGCTAAACCTATATTGGGGTCTGATTTTTTTTTTCTCAGAAAGAAAATATTTTTCACTCTTGCAAGGAACTGTTATAGGAGACACACGCGTGCGTGCACACACACAAGTGCACACACACGATTGGCCTCTGCATTTTTGGGTTTCATATCTTCTGGTTCAATATCCATGGTTCAACCAATCTCAGATCTAAAATGCATCTGTGCTAAACATGTAAAATGTTTTTCTTGTCATTATGCAAGAAAAATATCATACATAAGAAAAACAGTATATCAACCATGTAGCATTTATATTGTATTAGTCCTCATAGATGATCGGGAGATTATTTAAAGTACATGGGAGGATGCACACAGATGATAGGCATTTTATATAAAGAACTTGAGCATCTGGGGGATTTGTAATCCAAAGGAAGTCCTGAAACCAATTTCCCATGGATAAAGACAGTTATGAATACACACATGCACACCCATATATGTTATATATGCCTGAATATATGTACATGTTAGTGTTTAGTTTATGAGGTTATTAGCTTTACTACTAAACATCATTAGTAAAATTTCTACGTGGTAAATATCTTTTAAGTCAATGTAAATTCTTTAGTTAAATTAAATGTACTATGCTTGCAGAAAAGAACTTCAAGAAGTCAAGTCCCATTTTGGCTTAAACCATCCATTTGGCAGAAATTTACTATATTTGTGTTATGGGCCTTAAATTGTAAGAAAAGAAAATAACGATATAAAGTCCAAGAAATAAGCTAGACTTTAATACTTAGTAAGTATTAAAGTATGTTTTAAAGGAAACTTGTTAAAATTCATTTTTAACTTCAAGAAGGAAGGGAAAAGGTTTGTATATATCATCTATTAAAGTCCATGTTCATCATCTAGCACCTTATGTTGTAGAAATATGTGATAAGGCTTTTAGTCCTCCTTACGTAAGTTAGAAAAATTAAGTAACAAGTTTTGTTAAAATGCGGAAAATGAACATTTCCTCTAACTGCTGATCCAATCAAAGTTTATATCCTTTGTGTGGAGGAGAAAGCACACAGGGGAAAAATAGCAGACTAATAAGTTGGATAAAATAAACAGATCCACAGGAAAAATATTATAGTCCACCCAATTATCACTGCACCATTATATCTATAGTTTAATGATCATATTGCTGCACCAGTCATAGAGATAAAATAACCATGCAATGTGGCAGATCATATTTTCCAAAAGTGACCACAATACTTCCCTTGGGCCTGCTGTTTTTACTAAGTGAATTTTAGAGACCTTTCATCAAGAGGTTGGGTTGTTCTTTCTTCCTCCAGAACAATGGCATGCTAATGATAATAATGGAAGTGGCTTTTCAGACTAGAATTTTCAGGCTACAATTTAATACTGTATCTGCTTGATTCTCTTGGAACTCTCGTACTTTGGACCTGGTAGCTACATCACGAGAACATCCTAGAAATCTGTGGCAAAAACTTCACGGAAAAGAATAGAGTCTGAGCCCCACAGTCCCAGGATCCAGGCTCCCTTCCAGCACCTACGTCTCAGTAATCCCTGCTCAGATTTTTATTTGTAAGTGAAGCTATGAACTGTTGTCGTTTTCATGAATTAAGATGTGGGACAGTGTTTCATAACTGGATCAGGTTTCGGTAGTATGAGTGGAATACTGCTGTCATAACAACCTAAGGAAGTAAGATTGGCTTTGTAACTGTGGTGGGTGACACCCCCAAATAATTTATAGTAAATTACTACCAAAAACCAAAGGAAACATTGAGAGAGTGTTTGTGACAAAGACTTAGCAGAAAGCAAGGGAAATGCTAACAGAGGATGAAGGAAAAGGGACCCTTATAATGGCATGGAAAAGATTCTGCCATCACTGTCACCTGCACTGAAGCAGAGCATAAGAAATGTACTTGGTTAACTTGATGCAGACAAAAATAATATGGAAACAGAGTATTGGAGTATTGGAGTATGAACCTGCTTTGTCTAGCTGCCCATTGGAAAATGTGAGAGCAGAGAGTTAAAAAAAAAAAAAAAAGAAAGAAAAAGAAAAAGAACTATTACACTGTTACTTTTCTAAGCAAAATTTAACTTTTAATTTTTTATAGAATTATAAATACAACATGAATTAATGGGCTTGGAATTATATCGGAATACTGTTTCTCATTTTCATACTCTGCAGATGGCAAGTTAATCTAAAATTAAGAAATGGTTTCCAGATAAAAACCTCATTCAGCGTAGAGCTATAAGATTCTTCAAGACCTCAGAAATACTCAGAGCGATGCTTCATAGACCTTTTCAGAGTCTTTTAGAGAGTGTGTTTCACACAACTCTTAAACAATCAGACTTTTAGGAAAGCAGTGCCCATTCCCTTGCAGAAATTTAATGTGGAGTAGAGAGTAGAGAAGGGTTCACCTTGAAATAGCTTTTATCTAATAGAGTGGAATATAAATTGATAAGCAAAAAGCTTACAAGTTCTTGAAAAAATTGCATCCGTCTCTTCAGGAAACGTCAGAGACAGTACAAAATGAAATGCTGCCTTACATTCCCACGTGTCTGTGGGTAGGAAGCTGACTTCAAAAACTGCAAACACACTATTTCTTAGAACAGGAAGGGTGACTCAGAGCAAAATCAGTAGTCCAGAGGGTGGAGAAAAGCATTACAAGGAACAATTCCCAGTGGATAGATTGGAGACCAATTAAGGTATTGGCAACATGTGTCTATCTTCATTTCATTGACATACTGATAACTGCTATGCTCTTCAAATTTCCCCCTTTTTGAATGGTTGTGTTCATAACACTTACCCCAGTCCTGTTAGCTGACCTACTGATATATGCATGTGCTGGACAAATAATTCATCTTTTTAGTCCCCATTTTATCAGATGATGAGAAATGGTGTTAGATGTTGTATTTGATTAACAGGACCCAAGAGCTGCCTCCACTCTTGGACTTGATTAGAGAGCAGATTCTGGACTTCAGTCTCTTTGCAATGAGATGTACTTTGGGGAAAGGAAGAACATACTGTGAATGTGGGAGGAATCTAAACTTTTGTGGTCAAAGGACCAACTATGACATTGAATTGTCTGAAAGCGTTTGCCAGAACCTCTCCCACTCCACAAGTGCTCATTACCCTGTGAGTATGATACTTCAGCAGAAGTCTTGCTTCCACAATCCTGATTCTTTATTTTGGATGGCCATCTACTATGGTAAAAGTGAGCTGCTTTCTTCAAAAGAAACACCCTTGCCTATTTCTCCTGGGACATTTGTTCTTGGTGTCTTTCCACCATACCACCAGGAAAGGCAGAGATCATAGAGAGACCCTTGATGAAAGAAATGACTTCTAAGCCTCCACCAATGAGCAGCCCTGAGCAGTCACTTGAAAGTAGATCCACTATGTTGGGGGAATATTGGTCATGTAGCTGGGATTTAAAATCATTTGAAAAATTCATCCAAAATGGAAAAAAAAAATACTGCTAAGAGATGAACAGAGATGTTCCTGCCAAACCTTCCCAAATTGCAGAATTGTGAGAAAAATAAATGATGTTGTTGTTTCAAATCACTATGTTTTGGGAATACCGGTTATATAGCTGGGGAGTTAGGATTTCCTGAGACCTGAAAAGTACTCGATGATTCATCCAAAATGTAAAAAAGAAAAAAAAAAAATAGAGAAATCAGGCTCTATGTAAAATTCCTTTAACTATGAGATGTTTCCAGGACCTTAAATGTGATAATTTCTATGGAAGTTAAGTAATAATAAAAAAAAAATCTCTTCAAGATCCCTGGACACATGTCTGATTACTTTAGATGCATAGTATGAACACATGTGTTGAATGAAAATTTAAAAAGTGATTTCGCTTTACAATTTTAAAATATCTTAATATGTGTGTGATAGACTTGAGAAAAAAATAAAACCGCCCTTCCCAAATAGTTCTGCAACTGTGCACTTTTTAAAATAAGACAGCTTGAATGTAATCAACCAATTACCTGATGGGTATCTGGAATAATAATGAAAATGTTATCTATTAGGTATTGCCTACTGCCTGATATATACAGCTTGTCAAATATATTGAAGAGCATTTTGATAAAATGACATGAGACAAAAACATAAATCCATCCATCGCAGAGAGTATTCCTGAACCTAAAAGCTGTATTCTGTGGTTCCAAGGTTTATTTTCTGTGAAACAGTAAAAGTGACAGTTTTTCTGAGGAATTTGCTATTGTGAGATTAACAAAAGATAATATACAGTGAAACATATTTTCAAAATTACATTTAATTCAGTAAAGAGGGGGGGGGGGGGGGGGGGGGGGGGGGGGGGGGGGGGGGGGGGGGGGGGGGCGACAACTGGTGCCATTGTACAGCCCTATTTTCATTGAGTATATTCAATTTCACTGAGTTAATTCAATTTTGTTTCATTAGCACCAGCTGCAAAACCTTTTCCAATGTTGATTTCTTTCCAAATGTAAAGGAAATTCCTGGCAAATCCACAGTTTCTTATTGAATTAATGAAAGGTTAAAAAAAAAAAAGAACATTTATAGAGAATCTGCAAAATTAGGCATAATTTTGAATTGTAAGTGGAGAATCGGATTTAATAATGTTGGGGAAATCACACTACAATGCAAAGCCCTCAATTGGGAACACAGGGGATAAAACACCTCTAGAATATATATCACTTCATTTTCCCATGATAATTTATTTGCAGAAAGGAATATAGCAATAAAGTTTCACTGAAAGTCTATTTCAAGATTAAATATCAATTAGTGGGTCATGAACTCTATTATGGATTTTTTTTTTTTTTTTTTGCTTAAAATGAAGACTTTCACATTCCTTATGTTGTTATTTAAAAATTTTTAAGAATTAGAAAATTCCCACCCATTGCTGTAATTATATTTGAGATTTTGCCTTTCTAATAATTGTCTTTGTTTTTATTTTATATTCAGTCTTTTCTCTTACCCTTTACCTTTATTTTCATTATGTATTGTGGACTAAGGTTTTGTGTTGAGTGGTTTGTTGCTATGACCACATAAGCAACTTAAAGAGGTAAAACTATGATTTCAGAGGTTTTAGTCTATGGTCATTCTGTTCCAATACTTTGGGGCTCAGACAAGGCAGAATGTCAAGGCAAATTCATAGCAGAGGGAAACTTCCCACCTCATGGCAAAAGGAAGCAGTGAGAGAGAGAGGGGAGAAGGAAGGAAGGGGCCAGGGATAAGATGTAGTTCCTATGGACATGTTCCCAGGTGACCTACTTCCTCCACACATGCCCCAATTGCCTACAGTTTCCACCACTTTCAAGCAGTACATTCAGTTCATCAAATTAATTATTAGTGCATCAAATGAGTAAATCCACTAATGAGGTTAGAATCCTCATGGTTCCATCACTTTCCAAACGTGCCACCTCTGGCCATTGCTCAATTGGGGCCTAAGTCTCCAAACATGAGACTTTGGGGATCATTCAAAGTTCAAAGTATATTGGTTGCCTATATTATGACCTTTTCAAATCCTTTGAAATAATGTTTTTAACATATGTTTTTGTTTTCTTTCTTTTCTATTTTTACTATTGAGCACTGAATCCTAGACCTTGTGCATGTTAACTATGCAATTCACCACTAAGCCACACTGCCAGCTAGCTATGATCTGTAAAACCTATATCTGACAAAATACCCCACATAAGATTTCTATAAAGAAAAACAAATTCATGAAGTTTTAAAATTATGTGATATAAATGAAACGTGTTGCTAGTAATTTGACATCATAAAGATAAACACAAAGTAAACATTTCTTATTTTAATAAAGAGTTATTCTGCATTTCCATCCCCTCCCCCCTCCCAGGGAAATCTTTCAACTATCTCTGATCTGCTGGCTACACTATGAATATTAAAATTAAATGTGGGAAGTTAAAAATAGAAAGAAAGTTGTATATGGGAAGAAGTTACAAAAATTTTAATAGCTGTCTATGTTACACTATCATGACACAGCCCTTCCCATGTTAATAGGAACACGGAGATTGCAAACTTTATCCCAGAAACATAGATTGCATTCTTTTCTCAGGGAGAAGGTGCAGGGTCTCAGGACAGATGTCATAACAATGGTGGGAACGTGTACAGAAGAGATCACATGGGCAGACAGGAAACCAGAGGAAAGCAAAAGCCAGGCTCACTCCTTTCTTTAATAACCTGCTCTCTTGGAAACTGCTCAGGGTTCAGAGAGAACTACAGTGATCCCTTGCAAGGACAGTGCCCATAGTCACCTGAGGCCTGACTTGTTCCAGTTCCCACCAGCTCTCAGCATCACTGGGGACCAAGCTTCTAGCACATGAATCTTTGGGAGCACATTCAAACTGCATCCAAACCATAACAGACAGTTACAAGAACTTTCTAATACAAAAGGCAAACTACTGAGAGTGCTAAATAACCCTCTAGTCAGGACTGCACATAACAACAAATTACACACAATAGGATAGCAATGTCAAGGACAAATATATGCTATAACATTTTGTTAGGCTATTTTATTTCAGATAGTGTTGGAGCAACATACCTGAAATATCTAGGAAACAATCAATAGCATTCTTTGACAGTGTTCAAGATGGCTTGCAAACACCCTACAATAGGCCCTATTGAATTTCCAAGTGGCACATTCAGACGTTTGTGTGCCCAAGTATTGAACAGGCTTTTACAGGCTAAGAAGAATAGTAGGTTAGCCTTTACAGAGTGTCTATGCTCTGTACTTAAAACAGATTTATCTTAAATCCTTCCAACAATCTAGAAGGATAAATATTATCATCAAAGACGTTTTATGATTCAGACACTGAAGATTATAAATATTAGGGAATATGTTCAAAGTCAGAGCTTGTCAAAGCCAAGAATCCCTCTCATTTCATCTCTGATTCCAAAGTCTACACGAATTATTCTACATCTTATTTCTTTAATACAGGGATGATGATGATGATGATAATTATAATTTTTAAAATGGTCAATATTAGCTACCACATTGAGAGCTTTGTGTACTTTTCCTTATAGTACATTATTTCCTTAGATCTCTTTGCAATAATAAAAGATTTAAAGGAGTTTTATTTAAATCTTCCATTATTGTAGAAGAAAAAACTGAGAGTTGAAGTATTTAAGTAATTTGTCCCAAATCATGAAGCTCAGGAGTGGACAAGCCGGGATTTAAACTACCACTGTGTGAAATCTCAACTCAGGCCTTTCACCCTCACACGGCGCTGATTTCAAACTGAGGCTTTGAGAAGGAGAGACAGAAAGCCACATGCATTCATGCAACATGGAATCATCCTGCAAAAGAGCTCTTACTTCTTTTAGAAGATCCAGTCACCACTGACAAATCTTTGTGACCTTGAGTATTTGCTTCATTTCCCTGTTCTTCCCGTTTTTATTTGTTCAATAGGAATAATGTCTACTGCACAATGATGGTGGGAAGATTCCATCCTAACATAGTGCCTGACATGTAGAGGGTGATTTGTGAACTGTTGCTCTATTTATTAATCTCTGTTACTACGATGGTTCTAATCTAACTGTAGAAGAGACCAAAGCAAAATTAATATCAATGAATGCTAATTAAAACGATACTCTTTTTCTCTCTTTAGCAAATGACAAAAGACAAAGCAATAGAAAATTACATCTTCTCCCATACTCCAAAACGAGGCTTCAGACCACTGTTAGATCTTCAAAGGAACTGATTCCCAGAACTGCACAAACAAAACAAATGAAGGGAGTGTTTTAAACCTTTTTGGGCCAATTTTAGTCAAATTTTCATTTAGGAATTTGAAAGCTGTTTTATTCTGTTGGAACTGCTACAACCAAATGACATAGACTGGCTGGCTTATAAACAATAGAAATTTATTTCTCATAATTCTGCAGCCTAGAAAATTCTACATGAAAGCTCTGACAGATTCAGGGTCTGCTGAGAGTCCACTTCCTGGTTAATAGACTTTGTCTTCTCACTGCGTTTTCACATAGCAGGAAGGGTAAGGGTGCTCTTTGCAGTCTTTTAAATGGCTCTAATATCAATCGTGAGGACTCTGTCTGTCTGACATAATCACTTCTCAAAGGTGTCACCTGCAATCACTTTGGGGTTAGGATTCAGCATATAAATTTGGGGGTAAGGGTGCATACAATCACTCCATAGCCAAAGGTTTTCCAGAATTTTTCTGAAGATAGTCATCTGCATAGTGTGATTCCCACCCTCTCTCACAGGCAGCGTGTGCTTCTGTCCTTGCCTGGTCTCTGTCAACAGGACCAGATGAGAGACTGAAATTTACCGAGTCTAGGGAACTCCACAGACAGAAAACAGATTCACATTTTAAAATATCACAAGAGAAGTATCTTTTCACGATAATTCCTCTGTGATGAACAAGGAAGACAGAGGCCTGCCCAGGAAGCAGATGCACTCCATTATTTTGCGTGGTCAGGAATGTGACTTTCCTTTGGGAAGTGAACTCTCCAGAAGGCAACCAGGCTGAAGCCATTTAGGAAAGACCTTGCCCTAAGGAGTGGCCTTCTAGAACAGTGTGATCCAGATGGAAGGGTCTCTGTGGTTCACCTCTGGGGATAGGACCAGGACAAGGGGAGAGTGGAATGAGACTGTTTTCTTGAGTGTTAACTGTCCACATCAAAGACACACGTACTAAGAACCATTAAAAATCAAAAATCTGAAGTGGAACAAGACAAAAGACACAAGTATGATTTAAACCATGGAGTCAGCCATGCTTGGCTTAATTTCTCCATCTTAAAGTCAACTCCACCATCCAACACAATCACAGGAACACAATATCTTGGAGAATTCTCTAGGGGGGCTATTTTAGAATCTATGCTTATTAGAAGATTATGACTTTTAAAAACAGAAATATTGCCACTTCTTTTTTTTTTTTTTTTTTTTTTTGACTCAACATGTGTAGACAGCTTTTTATCATATAAGAGGGACTCATTAAATAATGGACATTAATGAAGTTTTTGTTAAAGGGTGAGAAAAGAATAACCCCCACAAATTAGGATTAAATGGATAGCACAGTAGTTGATAAGAGAGAGTGTTCTTTTGACATTGCTTGTATTCATTCAATGGAGGGTTTTGCTTTAAACAAAATAAATATCCCTTAAAGAAGTTGTGGTTTGTGGTAGAGAGATATTACTAATCCTCAGCTAATCCATCCACACTCTCTCCCAGAAGGAGTTAGAGAAATAAATTCAGTAACCTGATTTTATTTTCACCTTAAGTTATGCTGATATTTTTCTTAAGTCAGAGGGCAAAAATCTGCTGCAATACATATAGGTCAGTGTCCTCAGGATCAGCAGGTATGGAAGATGAGGGAGAGTGGACCTGGAATGGCAAATATAATTTTGAGGGCAAGAATAGGCTTTAATAAATTGAACAAAAATGATGGCTACTTTAGGTAGGATGGTGGCAATGTAATGGAGCGAAGATTCTTGTTATGAGTTAGCTACGAGATGTCCTCAAAAACTCATGTGTGAGGCAATTCAAGAATGTTCAGATATGAAATGATTAGATTATGAGAAGTATAACATAATCAGTGGATCAGTGTACTTATTTTGATTAGCTGGTCAGTAACTGTAGGCAGGTAGGATGTCGCTAGAGAAGGTAGGTTACTGGGGGCATGCTTTGGGGGGTTATATTTTGCTCATGACGAGCAGAGCTCTCTCTTTGCTTCCTGGTGCCACATACTGTGTTGTTTTCCTTTACCATGCCCTTCCACCATGATGTTCTGCCTCACCTTAACCACAGAGCAATGAAGTTGGCCAACCACAGACTGAACCTCTGAAACCATCTATGAGCCAAGATGTTTCTTCCTCTAAATTGTCCTTGTCATGTATTTTGGTTGCAGTAATGAAAAGCTAAGTAAACCAGAAATTGTGATCGAGAAGTGGGGTCATTGTTGTAACTAATCTGACCATGTGTTTTTTAAAACCCTTTGAAACTGGCTTAAAGCAGAGACATTTGGAAAACTTAATAGATGGAAGCTGCAAAAGTTTTAGATTGTTTTAAGCAGAACTCAAGGGGCAATTTTGGTGGGAGCCCAAAAGATCAGAATGCTGATAAAACTGTGGACAGTAGAGACTGGATTCATGAGATTTCAGAGGAAAAGGAGAAATCTGTTTGAAATTGGACTAGAGGACATTTGTGTTACATTTTGGCAAAGAAGATCTATATTTTGGTGTACATTTGGCCTATATTTTGCCCATGACCTGAGCATTTCTGTGAGGCTGAATTTAAAGGTGATGGACTAATTAATGTGTCAATGGAAATTTCAAAGCAGTGCACCATTCAGGGGTTGCATAGATATAGCTGGCAGTTTTTATCCAATTTACTATGATAATAAATAACAGAAAGCAGAGAAGAAAGATTTGAAAAACTTAAAATCTGTCCAGAAAAGTGTGAATAAAACTTAGACTAAGAAAGTTGTGATTGTTACAGAGATTACAGCCACTAAAACAATACTAAGTATTTTGCACAGAGATAATTGGAAAGTGTGTTTAAGGACATCTTAGGAATTGGCAAGACCTCAAATATCTCGGGCTCAAGGATGAGACCAGGGGCACCCTGCTTGTACAGGGGATCCTAGGAAGTTGTTTTACTTTGCTCAGCCACCCAGGCACTCTGAGGTTGCTGCAGCACGATCCCAGGAAGGTTAGCTACCCCTCAAAATGGTGGCATATCTTACAATCAAGGTGGTGGTTGGTTCTACATGAATGCAGGATGCTAGAGATCTGGGTTCATAGAAGCTTCCACAGAGATTTCAAAGGCAGGTCTGAGAGGCGAAGCGTAGCAGGATTGGAGTCCTTGTGGGTGGCCCCGGAGAAGGTGATGCCTGGAGATGAGAGAAGGAAGTCACGGCTGCAGTGGAGAACCCTGAGATTAATAGGTGTCAGCAATGGGGGATGTCTGCACAGGAAAGCTGCAGGAATCAAGCAGAAATAAACCAAGGAAGGCCATGTGGGTTGCAACATGGAAGGCCACGGGGCAGAACTACAAAAACCCTTTGGAGAGGACAACATAATGCCACGTGTCCCAGATGCTGAACATGGAGCTACAGGACCTGTTTGCCCAGCTGCATTTCAATCTTGCTTTGCTCCCTTTCTTTCTATGCCCCTATTTCTCCCTTGTGCAATGGAAAGGTTTACTATGTGCCACTGTATATAGGGTATATGTGACTTGATCCTTACAGGAGACAACATCCAAGAGTTTTCCTTGTTTCAGATGAGGTTTTATTTGGACTTTTGGGCACTGTGCAGTCTTTTAGAAATGGACTAAATGTACTTTGCATTATGAGATAGACATGCACTTTGGGGTGCAGGTGCAGAATGTTGTGATTTAGATATGGGGTGTACCCCAAGAGCACATAAGTGGGTCAATGCAAGAATGTTCATAGTTGAAATGATTAGATAATGAGAGTTCCAACCTGATCAGTGGGGATAATCTGCTCATATGGATTAGCGGGATGGAAATCGCAGGCAGGGAGAATGTGACTGCAGGAAGAATGTCACTGGGGTATGACTTTGGATTTTAAGGCTGGTGAGTAGACCTCCCTCTCTGCTTCCTGTCCATCATATTCTGAGCTGCTTTCCTCTGCCAGGCCCTTTTGGGTTAAAGTTCTGCCTCACCTTGGGCCCAGAGCTATGGAGTCAGCTGATCATGGACTGAACCTCTGAAACTGTGATCTAAAATAGACTTTTCCTCCTTTAGGCTGTTCTTGTCAGGTCTTTCAGCCACAGGGATGAAAAAGCAGACAGAAACAATTCTGGAGTATTTTGAAATTTAGTGGACAGGTTGAATTGAAACGATTAGTTGTGGGTGTGAGACAAATTAACAATAAATCTGACATTTTAGGACTTGAGTAATTGGAATAATGATGCCACTTACTGATTTGAGAGATTTTAGGAGGAGCAATTATGTACTGCCATTAAGAAAAATGGACTGCTTCTGAAAATGATAGACATTCTTTATTGTGTTAGTTTCCTATGGTTATAATAATAAATTGCCACACATTTCACTTAAAACACCAGAAATGTGCTGTTTCGTAGTTCATCCAGAGGTCTACGAGGAAGGTTTCAGCGGGAGTGATTCCTTCTATTTGCTTCTAGTGAGAATCTGTTCCATGCTTCTTTCTTAGTTGCTGGGAAACCTTTACATTCCTGAACTTTCAGATGCCTTGTCCCAATCTCTACTCCATGTTCACATGGTTTCTCTTGTGTCTCTCTGGGTCACATCTCCCACTCACTTTAGGTACACAAGCCATTGGATTTAGGATTCACTTTAAGTCGAGAATGATCTCATCCTGAAAGCCTTGACTGAATAACATCAGCAAAAGTCCTATTTCCAATAACATTGCAGCCACAGGATGGCTAGGATTGAGGCACATATTTTGAGAGGACACTAGTCAACCCACTATACTTAAGAAATAATTATTGCAAGAGCATTTGTTTGAGAGATGGTTTGATAACAACAACAACAACAAAAATAGTCACTTTGTCAAAGAAGACATGTTTGGACAAAAAAACCAAGGAGGAAAAAAGGATTTCTCAGGTGACCCCACTGTCTGCAGTAAATACACTTGCTTCTAGACCTCCTCTTGTGTTTGACAATTGGAAGTGTTTACCCAGGCATAGCAGAGGTGTTGGTAGTCACACACTTCTCCCAGTTGGGCTAAAGAAATTCTAGAGCTAGCCTTTTGTCTAAAGCAACCTTCCTGAGGGAGTTGAGATACATCTGCTGAGCTGCCACAGAAATTGAAGTTGGGGAAGCAATGTATGCCCGAGTCAGGGGTGGTTCTTTCTCATGAACACTGACTTCTGTGTGTGGTAAAGACATAGAGGACAAAAACATGTGTGATAAAGACATAGAGGACAAAAACTCATAATCATCATGCCTCTGGGCATGCTGTTGGTGAGCCTGGTGCATAGCTTCAGATGGCTAACCCAATGGTGCCTTTCATTCCAGAGTTAATATCTAGGGGCACCCCCGTCCCCCATCGTAACAGATGTGCATGACTTCACCAATCTCCAGCTTTCAAGGAATGATGTTTCCTGTCCTATATTCAAGTCACCTCAAGGTATCCCACAGAGAAAGTTAAAACCCATGAGTACACACAGCACCCCTCCTCCCTTTTAGTGTCCATCCACATGACACGAATTCCTGTCCAGGGTGGATATGATTGTCCCAGTGTACACACAAGTGACACATCTTTGTCCATCCCAGGTCACAAGAGGTTGCCATCATCCTTGTCCCCACACAGGGGATCCAGTCACTCGGTTGGGAACAGCCTGGGAATTGGTGAAAAGGTAGCAAGATATCATGTGCAGGGTATTCTGCATGGCCATCGCTGCTACTGCATATTTTGGACCATTGACAAGACTCTATGCCAGTCTCAGTCAAAAGATGGCCACTGGATGGACACTCTGCTGAAGCCCAGTGAACTGATTCTGCTTTTTCCAGAGTTGTCTATAGGCCATGTCATAGACTCAGTAAGTGTGTCTTTGAGTCTTCGTCCCCAGGGAGCCACAGAAGGATTCGAATCATTCCCTAAATATGCTTAGTCCCTTCTGCAAAGCAGGTCATTTGTTCATGGAGTCTGCTGGTCCCTTCTAGTCCTGGTTGGACCCAGTCTGGAATGTATCACTCCCCTTTGATAAATAAGCTCTCCTGAGCTTATCCAATTACTTTGGTGGGGTTCGCAATGCCTAAATGAGAACGGACAGTTCATATTGCAGGGTCACCTGCACATGGGCCATACTCCCCCACTGCCCAATAGTAAGTAAGAGTTGCCCTTTAAAAGAGTTTTATTTGGCAACCTCCTTTGGTAACTTATGAATCCAAAACCTGGAGAGGCTGGTGCACCCAGTGGCAGTATTTTGTGGCCATAGACTGTAGTCAACAAGCATGGAGTCTGTATACCTGTGCTTTCCCTGGGCTAGTAGGATCTAAAGGTTTCAAAGGCAGTTCCTGGGTGAGGGTTTATTCAATATCTCCTAAGACTTGTCATTGCAAAGAGCCTTCATTCAAAATTGGTGGCTTTGCTGGTCACCGTGTCTAAAAGGGCCAAAACGAATTACTCAAGTGGTGTGCACTCTATCTCTAGTACCTGAAGAAGCCTGCCAGATATTGGGCCTCCTTTTTAATTAGAAATACCTTAGGGGCCTACAATTTTTATTTGACTGTATCTTGGACACATTTTGGCTTCATGCCCAAGTGTCCTTGGCATTCAGCCTGTGATAATCCAGTATTAGTTACCATGACCAGGATGACTTTTTAATTAGTCAAACTGGTTTGTTCCATTGTAATAGGGTAGACTCTAACATTTTTATCTGTGACAAGTTTTGAGTTGACAAAGTAATGTCCTATTCTACGATAAGTGTGCACTATTGCTTTTTGGAATAACCCATTAGGTGAGTAGGTGGCAGGAAGGGATGGATATTGCCCAACTTGTTATGCCTCAAATTCTTCACTGTGAGCAGGCATATGCACTCAGGTGGATAGGATGTGCTGCCCCATAGGCAGCCAAAATGTCAATGTCTACAGTGCACTTAGTAGAGGTAGCTGCAGTCTCAGGGACCTGGAATGGTCCAAAGTGCTCTGCTCTCAAGCAACTAAGCACCATCAACAAATCAGCACCATGGATTACTGCATTTGTTCCCAACCCTTAAAAATCCATCACTTTAGTTTATCCCCTTTTGCCTTGATGGGATTATAAGCCACTGGATGGAGATCATGACCCTATTTCTAACTGTACCATGCAGTATAACACATTTGGATCTTACATGTCCCCTTATCAAACAAGAGCCCCACCCAATCTACATAAGACTTCCCCAGCATTTCTCTACATCTGTGTAGATAAGGAGAGAGTAAGTGTTTATTTCCTCTTAGATCCCCAGAGACCATCAGAGTACCTCTTTCTTATTTCCTCTCAGGTGACACAAGGTGCCCACATCTCATCCTTTTCAACCCTGGAAATAATCTCTTAAGTGCCCAATAACCAGGAGATTGTGGGCAATCCTCCCCCTTTTCCATATTCCTTTCTTTTGCTACAACCCAGGCAGCCAGCTAATTTGTGTATGTTGGGGGGAGATGTGCCCTACTTATCACCTTTCTTCCCCATACATTTAGCTCCATGTTTAGCCCTATCCCCATGTTGATGTCTCTTGCCCTGAGCCACATGCAGGGTTGGTGGTCGGAGAATGTTTATCACTCCTCCTGCTTCACCAATGAACAATGGTTCTACAAGACTGAATCTTGCTTGCTGTGCCAATCATTTGAAGTAGATTTACTGAGCACTGGTGAATAATTTGTCTGAGTCTCATAAGACAGAATAACCTGCAACCTGCACCCAAACACACTCTACAAATTGGATGAAGCAGGTTTGTTACTTACAGACAGTTAGCAAGGGTCAAGAGAAGCCCAGAATTCATTGTGAGCTGGTTCCCCAAGGCTGTTCCCTGGGGTGGATGGAGTCTTATCTGCATGTGCCTTCTCTCTTACACTATCTCTGAAGGACCCCAGAAAGCTGGATTTTAGATCTCAGGGCAGTGGAAGGTGCTGAAATAAAATACTAAAGAACATCTCATCTCGTTTCTAGGGGATACCGAGATAGATCCCTGACTGTGTCAGCTAGCTCCTCCCTTCTCTCAAAATGTTAAAGTCCCAACGTATTCTACAGTTATTACCAAGAATAAGGGAGGAGGGGATATAGGAAACTGGGCTGGTCCAAGGCCACCTGGATATCTCTCTGTCTTGTGCGATAGTATTTTCCTTAACAATGGCATCTTCTTTTCCAGTATCTCATCTATGCCACATTTGAAATACATATATAATTTTTGGCCAGTGCTACAATCAAATGCACATTGGCCCACAGAAAAAGAGGAATGGAAGTAATGAGAGTATGAACAAATATTCAAAAAATCGATTACGTGACCAGCAGTGTTTTATATACATGCAATAGTTACAGCTCTTTTAAAAGGTAGTGTGATTGTCCTATTTTAAGAAAAGTAAATGAAAACTCATTTAATATTTTGTTCAGTATTCATGGCACAGAGGTAAGAGTGTAAAATAAATCCTAGGTTTTCACATTGCAATGTGTTAAGTCAACAATGTGTACTTGAAAAAACACAACATGGTGCTGAACGATGCTAAAATATTTAAATAACAAATCCTCCATATTTTGTTTCTGGAGAGATAAACATGTTTATTATAAGTACAAACTACACTTAAAATAATTTGATACAAATGTTTATTTTCTACAAAATGCAATTCTCATATTAAAAGTTACTGCAGTAAATAAATGAAGTCAAGATGAAGCATGGTGACCTTTGACACCTCCAAGATTTTCAACCTCCAGTGGCAGTATTAAACTCATGCCTGCCACTCCCACCGCTATTGCCCATAGAAGGTCACTACTCCTCTATAACTTGACACAATTTTGTGTATCTTCTGGTCCTTCACTTAAATCTCCCCACTCTTCTTTTAAAATGCCCACTCTACTGACTCAGTCTACCAACATGTGAGTTTTTCCAAAGGACCACCCTTGTGGCTTCCAAGACAGTGACTCTTTTAACATTCTGCTCCCAGTCTATAATAAATTTCCATATTGTGATTGTCTGAAGACTGGCGCCTACTTACGAATTGAAGAGTTTAATTTTTGGCTCCATGTCATCCTGAGTCAGTGCTCTTCTTTGTGGTTTCTTCTTGTGAAGGATCTTTGTAATGACATGGCTTTAGAGTTCCCTGAGCCCTGCCTTCTCATTATTCTCCCTGTCACCTCTGTTGGCGGTGGCGGTGGATCTGTTTCCATGTCCATTCTCCTGACTTGGCAATATCAGTAACTGGCAGCTCCTCCATAATCTCATCGTCAAGTAATCATCTTTTTCACCTCTACTTCCTCTATTTCCAGCTCCCTCCTCTAACCTTTCCATCCACTGGTTCTTTTACTTTTTTTTTTTTTTTAATTTTTTTAATTTTAGCACCTCTTGCTTTCCATCACTCAGTCCTCAAAAATCAGGAATGATAAACCTATCATTGAATGAGTTTAGTGTTCATCTCAAGGTGGGACAAGGCCCACCAAGGTGAACCATCAGACTGTGGAGAAAAAGGGTGTTGCGAATATTAATTATTAGGATTAGAGCTCACATTCAGTGATTTTATAAAGGGCTGAGGAAACAGGACTTTGCCTTTGGAGGCTGTCAAGGAGTGTGGGCATGCTATGATTGGCATCTCAATCAATCTTATTGATAAGGCAGGAAGAAAGGACCAAAGTTAAAGCTCTAGCTAGTAAAGGAGATGAGTCACGTCACGCACATCTCGATATCTTTATAGTTTGAGCAATGCCCCTGGTTTGTCGTATTTACATATGATTACAAAATGGTCTTCTTTCTGTCGTTGTCCATCATGGTCAGGGTGGCCTTGTCTGTTGATAGTGTTCTGTAAATTGTGTCTATTGAATAGGCAAACACTACCACCTACCTAATAGTGCAAGTTTCATCCCCAGATGTCAGGACCTGCTTTTCCCATCTCATCCTGGTCCAGCTTTGCAATCACACCTTGCTCCCCAACTCCTCAATCCTTACTCCACCAGCATTTACAGATCCACCCTGGTTGGCATTGCCTATTTATTTATTCTAATCAACTTAATTTTTCCTCTGCATCATTTATACTTCCATATCAAAGTATACATTTATTTTGCATTTATATATTACATTTATCATTTTTTAAGAATAATTAGATTATTTTTACAACTGAGTAGCAGTTAAATAATAATTTGAACCTTAAGAAGAAGATCATCAAAATCTGAAGTGCAAATAAGGTCTACATGAAGTTATTATAAATTCTATGTGATTATGTAAAATACAAAAGCATAATTTAGAACTTCAAAAAATGTTGTGAAAGAATTTGTTATGTTGGCAGTTGACTTTCACTGAATTAAAGATAAATCTTTGCACAAGAGATGTTAATGCTATGACAAGGAATAATTTTAAAGATTAAAATGAAAAGAAATGAAGTCAATTGGGGATGGGGAAGAACATAATGAATTGAAGGTAAGTATTAGGATTTTAAGTGGAAGAATTTTTTTAAAGATGCATTTTGCATATGCTTTATGATTGTTAGTGACATTTTAATGGAGTAATATCTACGAGAAAAGTTAGACTAATAATTTTTGAACAATTTTATAGAAGGACTGTGATAATATCATAGATAAGAATAATTTCTTTACATTCATTCAGCATGCTATATATGTTTGTTACCCTCTTTGAACATTGATTCTGCTTTAAAGAAATTACTATCTATCCTGACTCTTTTCTTTATGTAAGCTAGTTTGCTTTTTCTCACAAATGTTCAAGCAATTCTATCTTTATCCTTGAATTTGATGTTTTCTTTAATTAGAATTCAGAAGTTTATTTGTTTTATTTGATGATATGTTATCTCCTAGCACTCAGAGAAATCACTAGTAAATAGCTGGAAATTGATAAATATTACTTGAATGATAAAATAATTAATTTTAAGCACTATAAATTTTAGTGATTATTCTGCCCTGTCAGAATAATCTTGAATTATTATTCAAGAATTCTCTTTGAATTTTGTGCTTAAAGCTTCCTTCAGTTGATGAAAAATTTTCTGTATAATTTCTTTATCTTCCAAGACTTCTATTTTATTGGTTTCCTATTTAATTGTTTCACAAATTCAATTTATTGAATTGCTATTCCTATTGATTTATTGTAAAGCCTGAAATGATTTTAATAATTTTTTCTCACTCCTGGGGTGGTATTTTCTTTAGGAATTATCATCAGTTATGTATGGTTTTCTTGGCTTTGTACTTACACAGTTTTTCTGTTATCTGTTCATAGTTAACAGAGCATGCTAGATTGAATGCTTTTTCTAAGTGTTTGATTCATCCCTGTGCTGTGGCCACATCATCTTTGTCATTTGATTTTTTTCTCTACCCTCCCTGTAGGTGGAATGCACTAACTAACACATCATGTCAATCAAAGGAATGGACATGCGTTTTTCTTTAACCAATGGCACATGAGCACATGTTGTTACATTTGCTACCTTACAGCACATGTTTTAAATGAATTATGTGGTTTGGCTCATTTCTCTTCCTCTTTAAGAAGCGACAAAATTAAAACACATTTTATCTGATACTGTGACGGGTATATTTAGTGAATCTCACAATCAAAAGACCCAAGAAACAGAAGTGCACCTAGAGAGGCCCAGGATAAAAGCATCCTATAACATGAATAATAGAGAAATTTTTTTTAAGTAACTGAAATTTGGAAATTGTTCATTTCTATAATGAATGCTAATCCAGGAACTGATGAAATCAAACTTCTGACTTGTTTTAATAATGGATAATCTGTCTTAGGCCATTCATGCATCTATAACAAGATACAGAAGATTGGGTAATTCATAAAGAAAATTAATTTATTTTCTCACATTTTTGAAAATTGGGAAGTCCAAGGCCAAGGTGCAGAGGAGAGAGGGCCTGCTCCATCCAGTCATTGTTAGACCAGCCTTAACCCATTCTCCAGGGCTCCAGCTAAACACCTCCCAGTGTATTTGTATTGGGATTATGTTTCCAGCAGATGTATTTTGGGGGGTCCCATTATAAACATCAAGTGCAAAATATTTCTTTATGCACTTTATTTTATAGTTACAGTAAGAGCTTAGATTTTTTATTCTTTTGTTTTCTGTGGCTGGAGGAAGGACCTGTGTGCAAAAAATAAGAATTAGCTTGGCAAGAAGTTCTATTGCTGTGGCTTCTTCTATTAAATGTCCTTCACCAGGATTTACCCCAAGTAGTTTGAGGACTGTAACTGTTTTTTCTGAGGAAATCTTCTCGAGCATCAGATCATTGCTCCAATTCAGCGTATCTGTCCAAGTCTTGCTGAGATCACACAGCCAGCCCAGAGTGTGCACCAATCAGTTTCAGCCATCTCTTCCAGGAACCAGCAGGGAGAAGAAGAAAAGGCTGAATAATGTATGGATCATGATGTTAATGTTTTCATGGGCAAAACAGCAGCATGGAGACTTCAACCAGGGAATGCTTCATAATTCTGCTCTGGGATTTCTGCAGTATTTTCACTGTTGTCATCACAACTGCTAAATTCATCCCTATTGCTGAGAATAATTTTGACACCATGTTTCTTGTCTTCCTCTTTGGCTTTCTGCACAGTTGAGATAAACAAGTTTGTTCCCAGCTTCTTTGAGACTTGAATTGACAGGAAGAAAGGCTGGGAATTCCACTGCAGTATTCCCATCTCACTCTGCTTTTCATTCCCACCCATTATATTTTCCCTTGAAGCTGGCCAGTGTTCTCCATGAACTTCTTTCTAAATGTATCAGCCTCTAATAACTTTCAAGATTTTTGCTATTTATATTCTTCCATCTACTTCCCTTACAGAGGTGGGTTGGAGGACAAGTTAGAAGCTACAACATTCTAGAGACTTGTTGATATCTCTTAGCCATCACTTTTCCTTATTTGTAGGCAGTTACTATCTTTAATTAGTTAATTTCTATCTTACTTATTTTAAAAGTTTAAATACATTTTATCAGATACTGGGAAGGGTATATTCAGTAATCCATTTTCATTTTTGCCATCATTATGCTTTTGTTTTGATTTAATATTAATATGGTAGAAAAGTAAATACATATAATAAATGATTTTTGAACTTAACTATATAATTTAATAACTAAGCTATTTATATTAAGGTTCTGTTACTTCTAAATTTCATTGTTTAAATGATTGCATGTCATAAATATTTTCTTTTTCTTTTTGAAAACTATTTTGTTTAGAAGTAAGAAATAAAAATGGAAATTACCACTACCATGCAGGGAGTCTATCGACATAAGGTATGTAATTTTAACTATTTCAACTAGATGGATTTTCCTTCCTTTCTTTTTCTCTTTTTTATAACTCTTTATTTGTTCTTATTTCTCCCTGTTTTTCCCTTCACCTCCATTTCTTTCCTCCATTTACCAGTATTTATTTTATTTATTAATTGATTCATTTATTTTTCAGTACTGAAAATTGAACCAAAGGACACTGTACCGCTCAATCCCTAACGCATTTTACTTTGTGAAACAGGGTCTCAGTAAGTTGCTCAGGCTGACCTTGAACTTGCAATCCTCTGGCCTCAGCCTCCTACCAGTTATTAGCTTGTACCACTGTGCCTGGCATTGACAACTATTCATTAAGCATCTATTATCTCTCTCTCTTTTTGTTTGTCTTTTTTTTTTTTCCCTTGTTATTGGGGATTGAATTCAGTAGGGTTAGGGTTGGGGTTAGGGTATAAACTACATACCCAGCACCTCTTTTTTCTATTTTTACTTTGAGACAGGGTCTTACTAAGTTTCTGAGTGTCTTGTTAAGTTGCTAAGGCTCTCCTTGAACTTGTGGTCTTCCTGCATCTGCCTCCTGAGTATTTGAGATTATAGGGACCACTGTGACTGGCTAGTACCTATTATATCGTTGAGAACTGAAAAATATATTGGTCATGAAAGACAATTAATTTTTCACTATAAATAGGGAAATATAGACTGCACAAACTTTTTATTAATTAATTATTAAAGGTATGTATTTTTGTTTATTCAAAAATTTATTGGACATCCAGATTGTTCCATAGACTGTCTACACTCTAAAGAGAATTCCTCACACAGATGGCATGGTTTTTAAGCAAAATGCTATTAAAAGTTCTTTTTGGTATAAGAACAATAGCTTAAATGAGATAACATGGCAAATGGATATTCTAGTAAATTCAGACTGTCACAGAAAATTCCATGCATTTGCCAATAAATTGAAATAGAATATTTAATGAGAGTAATTATTTTACTTTCTTGTTTCTAAGTGTTCTGATCTTTGAAATCCTTGGCTGAAAATTGAAACCATACTGAATTATGTCAAAATTAATAGAAAGTATGAATTGCTATTACTATTAAGCAAAGCTAAAGTGAATACAAGTAGAAATTTTAGTGTAGAAATTTCTACTTAGGAAAATGGCATGATAATTTAAGTTACTTAGATTTCAATAAAATTTTTGAAATATGAATGTTTTTCTAATGCATACACTTTTCATGTTCTCTGAATATGTAGTTTCAGTTTTCTTTAACTTGCCAAATTAGAATTATAATTTGAATTTTAACATGTTATGACTCAGATTTCTTCTTTTTATGAAATTGAATTTGACAGCATCTAAATGTGTTTATAACTAAAATACATTTAAAGAGTCCATTAATATGGAAAATTAGCACGCAGAGTTTCCATCAAAATGCAAAATGTACTTATGATCATTATTTGGCAAAGTTTGATTATAGTTACTAAAATGAGTAGCCAAAATTTTAATTAAAGTATTGAAAATTTGAAAGATCAAAAATAAAAATACAGATCAAATACAAAAAATACTTTGCTTCATCTAAATTGCCCTTAATATAAATTTCTCTGGCCTTTAGTACTTCACTTGAATAAAAACTCTGAATTAACCTGATTATTATTTAAAAAAATCTTGTCCAAATTTTTTCACTTTGAAAGGTTGTGAATAAAGTTACATGGATTGGGAAAGTTTTGGAATAAGGATTGGCACTGCATGTGATTTCTATTTTAGCTGATTTTTTTTGGGGGGGTGTTTAATAGCTACCAATCTAAATGACAGAATTTGAAAGAAAAATCAAGATGTTCTATGTAAACCTTGAAAAAGAACTGATAGCAAGTGAACATATTTTGGATTTCATCTTCTTATAATCTCTTTAATTTTTGTTTATCAACATAATTATTACACCATAACATATTTACTAGTGTCCTAAAAGCAAATATAACTTTAATAAGGTTGGTAATAAAGTTGGAAAGTACTATTTTTTTTAAATTTTTTATTCTAAGATATTATAAATGACAGCAGAATGCATTACATTTCATATTACACATATAGAGCACATTTTTACAAATCTCTGGTTGTATGCAAAGTATATTCACACCATTCATAACTTCATACATGCACTTAGGATAATGATATCTATCTCATTCTACCATCTTTTTTTTTTTCTTGACCCTTTTGCCCCCTCCCTTCCCCTCTCTCCCCATTGGCCATTCTAGTGTTCCTCTAATCCTCCTATGCTCCCCATCCCAACCTGACTGTGAATTGGCCTCCATATATAAGAGAAAACATTTGGCATTTGGCTTTTTGGAATTGGCTAACTTCACTTAGTATTATATTCTCTAACTCCATCCATTTACCTGCAAATGCCATGATTTTATTCTCTCTTATTGCTGAGTAATACTCCATTGTGTGTATATACCACATTTTCTTTATCCATTCATCTACTGAAGGGCATCTAGGTTGGTTCCACAGTTTAGCTATTGGGAATTGTACTGCTATAAACATTGATGTGACTGTGTCCTTGTAGTATGCTGTTTTTAAGTCTTTTGGGTAAAGACCAAGGAGTGGGATAGCTGGGTCATAAGGTGGTTCCATTCCAAGTTTTCCAAGGTATCTCCATATTGCTTTCCATATTGGCTGCACTATTTTGCAGTCCCACCAACAGTGTATGAGTGTGCCTTTTTCTCCACATCCTCTCCAACATTTATTGTTGTTTGTGTTCTTAATAGCTGCCATTCTGACAGGTGTGAGATGAAATCTTAGAGTGGTTTTGATTTGCATTTCTCTAATTGCCAGAGTGGTTGAGCAATTTTCATGTATTTGCTGATTGATTGTGTATCTTCTTCTGAGAAGTGTCTGTTCAGTTCCTTGGCCTATTTATTTATTTATTTATTTATTTATTTAGTGGTACCAGGGATTGAACTCAAGGGCACTTGTCTACTGGGTCACATCCCCAGCCCTTTTTTTTGTATTTTATTTAGAGACAGGGTCTCACTGAGTTGCTAAGTGCCTCACCATTGCTGAGGCTGGCTTTGAACTCGCGATCCTCCTGCCTCAGCCTCCCAAAGTGCTGGAATTACAGGCGTGCGCCACCACACCCGGTTCCTTGGCCCATTTATTGATTGGGTTATTATTATTTTTTTTTTGGTGTTAAGATTTTTGAGTTCTTTATATATTCTAGAGATTAGTGCTCTATCTGATGTGCATGTGGTAAAAATTTGTCCCCAATTAGTAGGCTCTCTGTTCACCTCACTGATTTTTTCTTTTGCTGAGAAGAAACTTTGTAATTTGAGTCTATCCCATTTATTGATTCTTGGTATTAATTCTTGTGCTACAGGATTCTTATTAAGGAACTTGGGGCCTAATCCAACATGTTAGAAATTAGAGCTTACTTTTTCTTCTATTAGGTGTAGTGTCTCTGGTCTAATTCCTAGATCCTTGATCCACTTTGAGTTGAGTTTTGTGCATGGTGAGAGATAGAGGTTTAATTTCATTTTATTGCATATGGATTTCCAGTTTTCCCAGCACCATTTGTTGAAGAGGCTATCTTTTCTCCAATGTACATTTTTGGTGCCTTTGTCTAATATAAGATAACTGAAATTATATGTGTTAGTCTCTGTGTCCTCTATTCTGTACCATTGGTCTCCTGGCCTATTTTGGTGCCAATACCATGCTGTTTTTGTTACTATTGCTCTGTAGTGTAATTTGAGGTCTGGTATAGTGATGCCACCTGCTTCACTCCTCTTACTAAGGATTGCTTTAGCTATTCTGGGTTTCTTACTTTTCCAGATGAATTTCATGACTGCTTTTTCTATTTCTATGAGGAATGTCATTGGGATTTTGATTGGCATTGCATTAAATCTGTATAGTGCTTTTGGTAGTATGGTCATTTTGACAATATTAGTTCTGCCTATCCAAGAACAGGGTAGATCTTTCCATCTTCTAAGGTCTTCCATAATTTCTTTCTTTAGTGTTCTGTAGTTTTCATTATAGAGGTCTTTCACGTCTTTGGTTAAGTTGATTCCCAACTATTTTATTTTATTTTTTGATGCTATTGTAAACGGGGTAGTTTTCCTCATTTTCCTTTCAGAGGATTTGTCACTGATATATAGAAATGCCTTAGATTTATGGGTGTTGATTTTGTATCCTGCTACTTTGCTGAATTCATTTATGAGTTCTAGAAGTTTTCTGGTGGAATTTTTTGGGTCTTCTAGGCATAAAATTATATCATCAGCAAATAATGATAATTTAAGTTCTTTTACCTATCTGTATCCCTTTAATTTCTTTCGTCTATCTTATTGCTCTGGCCAGCATTTCAATTACTATGTTGAATAGAAGTGGTGAAAGAGGGCATCCCTGTCTTGTTCCAGTTTTTAGAGGGAATGCTTTAATTTTTTCACCATTTAGAATAATGTTGGCCTGGGGATTAGCATATATAGCTTTTACGATGTTGAGATATGTTCCAGTTATCCCTAGTTTTTCTAGTGTTTTAGGCATGAAGGGGTGCTGTATTTTGTCAAATGCTTTTTCTGCATCTATTGAGATAATCATATGGTTCATATCTTTGAGTCTATTGACGTGATGAATTACATTTATTGTCTTCTGTATGTTGAACCATCCTTGCATCCCTGGTATGAACCCTACCTGATCGTGGTGTATTATATTTTTGATATGTTTTTGTATCCATTTTGCTAGAATTTTATTGAGAATTTTTGAATCTATGTTCATTAAAGATATGGGTCTGAAGTTTTCTTTTTTGGGTGTGACTTTGCCTGGTTTGGGGATCAGGGTGATGTTGGTCTCATAGAATGAGTTTGGAAGTGCTCCTGTTTTTCTATTTCCTGAAATAAATTGAAGAGTATTGGCATCAGTTCTTCTTTGAAGGTCTTGTAGAACTCAGCTGTGTATCCATCTGTTCCTGGGCTTTTCTTGGTTGGTAGGCTTTTGATGTCATCTTCTATTTCGTTGCTTGAAATTGGTCTGTTCAAATTATGTATATCATCCTGCTTAAGTTTGCGCAGATCATACAACTCTAGAAATTTGTTGATGCCTTCGGTGTTTTGTATTTTGTTGAAGTACAAGTTTTCAAAATAATTTTGAATTATTTCCTGTATTTCTGTAGTGTTTGTTATGATATTTCCTTTTTCATCACATATGTTAGTAATTTGAGTTATCTCTCTCCTTCTCTTTCTTAGCCTGGATAAGGGTCTGTCAATTTTATTTATTTTTTAAAGAACCAACTTTTTGTTTTGTCATTTTTTCCAATTGTTTCTTTGGTTTCAATTTCATTAATTTCAGCCCTGATTTTAATTATTTCCTGGCTTCTACCACTTTTGGTGTTGTATTGTTCTTCTTTTTCTAGAGCTTTGAGATGTAATTTTAAGTCATTTATTTGTTGACTTTTTCTTCTTTTGAGGAATGAACTCAATGCAATGAACTTTCTTCTTAGAACTGCCTTCATAGTGTCCCTGGGATTTCAATATGTTGTGTCTGTGTTCTCATTCACCTCTAAGAATTTTTTAATCTCCTCTTTGATGTCATCTACAGCCCATTGTTCATTCAGTAGCATATTATTTAGTCTCCAGGTGTTGAGGTAGCTTTTATTTCTTATTTTATCATTGATTTCTAACTTCATTCCATTATGGTCGGATAGAATGCAGGGTAGTATCTCAACTTTTTTGTATTTGCTCAGAGTTGTTTTGTGGCCTAGTATATGGTCTCTTTTAGAGAAGGTTCCATGTGCTGCTGAGAAGAAAGTGTATTCACTTGTTGAAGGATGAAATATTCTATAAAAGTCAGTTAAGTCTAAGTTGTTTATTTTATTTTTGAGTTCTATAGTTTCTTTGTTCAGCTTTTGTTTGGAAGATCTATCCAGTGGTGAAAGGGGTGTGTTAAAGTCACCTAGAATTATTGTGTTGTGGTCAATTTGACTCTTAAACTTGAAGAGAGTTTGTTTGATGAACATGGATGCTCCATTGTTTCGGGCATATATATTTATAATTGTTAAGTCTTGTTGGTGTATGGTTCCCTTGAGCAGTATATAATGTCCTTCTTTATCCCTTTTGATTGACTTTAGCTTGAAGTCTAGTTTTGTTTGATATAGTATGGAAACCCCTGCTTGTTTCCTATGTTTGTATGAATGGTAGGATTTCTCCCAACCTTTTACCCTCAGCCTATGGATGTCTTTTCCTATGAGATGAGTCTCTTGGAGGCAGCATATTGTTGGGTTTGTTTTTTTGATCCAATCTGCTAGTCTATGTCTTTTGATTGGTGAGTTCAGGTCATTAATATTCAGAGTTATTATTGAGATGTGTTTTGCATTCCCAGTCATTTTTATTCCTGGTATTTACCTTGACATGATTTCTCTTCTGATTATTTTTTTCCTTTAGTGTAATACCTCCGTCTGTTGATTTTCATCATTGTCTTTCTTTTCCTCTTCATGGAATATTTTGCTGAAGATGTTCTGTAGTGCTGGCTTTCTACTTGTAAATTCTCTTAACTTTTGTTTTTCATGGAAGGTTTTTATTTTGTCCTCAAATCTAAAGCTTAATTTTGCTGGGTATAAGATTCTTGGTAGGCATTCCTTTTCCTTCAGAGCTTGGAATATGTTGTTCCATGATTTCCTAGCTTTGAGTGTCTAAATTGAAAAATCTGCTGTGATATGAATTGGTCTCCCCCTATATGTGATCTGATTCCTCTCTTTTGCAGCCTTTAAAATTCTATCCTTGTTCTGTATGCTAGGCATTTTCATTATAATGTGACTTGGTGTAGATCTGTTGTAATTTTGTACATTTGGTGTCCTATAGGCCTCTTGTATTTGGTTTTCAAATTCATTCTTCATGCTTGGGAAATTTTCTGATATTATCTCATTGAAGAGGTTGTGCATTCCTTTGTTTTGAAACTCTCTCTGCCTTCCTCTATCCCAATTATTCTTAGATTTGGTCTTTTGATGCTGTCCCATACTTCTTGGATGTTCTGTTCATGGTTTCTTACTATCTTCATTGTGTGGTCAACTTTATTTTTAAGATTATATACTTTGTCTTCATTGTCTGAGGTTCTTTTTTCCAGTTGATCTAGTCTGTTGGTGATGCCTTCAGTTGTGTTTTTTATTTGGTTAATTGTTTTCTTCATTTCAAGAATTTCTGACTTATTTTTTTAAAGAGTTTCTATCTCTTTTTTTGAAGTAATCTTTTGCTACCTGTATTTGCTCTCTTATATCTTTGTTGTAGTGGTCAATTTTTGCCTGTATTTGCTCATTTAGGTCATTCTTTGATTCACAGATCATTTTAATTATGAACCTTCTGAACTCCTTCTCTGACATTTTCTTCAACTTCGCTGAGGATGGGTTCTGTTATTGTAGAATCCTGGCTTGTTTGGGGAATTTTCCTCCCCTGTTTTTTCATGATATCTATTTGCTTTACTTTTTTGCAGTGTAGATCTGAGTTATTAGTTTCTTCCCTATATTCTTATAATACCCTTGCAGGTTGTCTGTGCCTCCCCTTAGCGCTGAACTAATCTAACCAGCCAGTGACCCTCAAAGTATGCTACCTGCGGCTGGGTTCACACTGGTTGGTGTGGCTCGAACCGGTTGAGTCTGAGCTCCTGCGGTGGTCTGGGGCTAACCGCACTGGGGTGAAGGACTGTGGGACTGCCCTGGGCCCACCTGGGTTCAGGCAGAGTTGGCAGGTCTGTCCTTGCTGTCTCCTGCTCTGGGGCGGAAATCGGCAGGACTGGATCGGGAAGTACTATTTTGTGCTAAATTACCTACCTAAATTTTGGCTATTCATTTTAGTAACTATAATCAAACTTTGCCAAATAATGATCATAATTACATTTTACATTTTGATGGAGACTCTGTGTGCTAATTTTTCCATATGAATGGACTCATTAATTTATAATATGGTAATATTTACAAATTGATATAATAATGTTTAGTAATAACTTTTACAAATTGAAACTTCTGTATGAATATTCTTATTTGTATTTTAAATATGAACACATTGATGCAAAGAACAACTAAACCATTTGCCTATCTATGAGATAAGGCATTTGAGGAGTTTGTTTTAAAATTTGGACTTTTCTTTCACTGTTCATTAATTAGTATAATGCATTGCTATGCACCATAACAATGAAGGTTAGAAGTTTTCTGTTCTTAATATGATCCAGCCTGTTTTATATTTTCCTGCACATAAAATGTAGCCACTTTCTGAATGAATTGGTGAGTCTCGTAGTTGTTTAAAGTCCTAAGAGGTGAGCAATTCTGACTATTTCAGAAATGCTCAGCTTCAGATAAAATGATTATGTGCATCATAATTGTGTACAGTACAGATCCAATGGGTGGCCACACCTCCCAGTATGTAGAAGTAGATGCATGTTGTTTGTAAAACAATTTGGAGAGAATTTCTATGGGGTGTCATGCCATTATTTGTTTTGCAATCCTCATTTAGGAATGGAAGCATGTGTAAAAGGGAAGAAAAAATAGGTATTAAACATAATCCAAATTGCTTAACCCATAGTACTTCTTGCTGCCAGGGAAATCAGGTTCATAAACAAACTGTTTTTTGAGGCTGATAACAGCACAGTGTTTAGATCAAATGAGTGAAAATTCAGTTCTGCACCACTGCCTGTGCGGCATCTAATCACTAACTTCAGGGTATTCAGTTTCCATTCAGTGCCTTCAGAACAGACAGACCAGGATCAACAAAGATACACCCCTTGGATATAGCATGGGTTTTATATTTTATTTTACCTTATCTCTGGAGGTGGTGATTATATTTTTGTCCAAAACAAACAAGGTGCTCACATCTACAAGATGTCCACAGTTTTCCTGCATGAAGTGACACCCACAGTTGTTCTGCTTATTATCCCTGCCTCTCTGATACAGCCCTTGTCTTTTGTAATGATGTATGGTTGCCTCAGGAATTGCTAATCTCTTGATAGAACATGTCCCTAGGGGCTACATTTACCATTTTCTGAGTCTCTTGCCTCCAGGCTGAATTACAAAATGATTGTTATTATGACATTTTTTTTGTTTATTCTTTACTAAAGTGTTTGTGAATTTGTAGTAATAGGAATTTAGAGTTATGATCCTAATAAGAACACTTTCCAGGTAAGCATAATATGGCCCGTGTAGAGATGTCTGGTTTTATATAATCCATGGCTTTCACTGGTATGAAGCTTTCTCAAAAGACAGGGAAGCCTGGAGAATTAAAATGTCAGCAATTTACGCATTTGGAATTCATTCCCAGCTGAATTTCAATGTAAATTTATTAAATATACATTATGTAAATATATTTAAATATGCAATGCACATATTTACATTTAAATGTAACTTGAGATAATTTGCCTATTGCCTTCTGAATGTCAGTCATTAAAATACACTGATTTTCTGACCCAAAGCTACCAATCAGAATGATGTATGAATATGCTTCTTAATTAACTATTTACTGAGAACCACAAGGTGAAAATGCTGACCCAGGTGCACAGTAATTTTCAGAATGATTTTTCTCCCTAAAGGAACTGGCAATTGGAGTTCATGAAGGTGGAGAATAATATAGATAAGTATAGAAATAAAATAAGAGAGTGTAAATACCAAGGGCAGAAGGGAGAACATAAATCTACCCTAACATTGCATCCAAGTATCCTGGAGTGATGATGTTAAACACCTGGTCTTAGGGGAATGGTCAAGTAGTGAGTTCTCCTAGGTAGAGAGGTAAAGAGGGGTTGAAAAGTATGTGCCTACCTGCTGCTGTGGCATCAAGAGAAAAATGTCTGTTCAGACTAAAGCACTCACCCTATGTATTATTAAGACAGTCTCCTTTCTCATTTCCCTGTCTTCAAGTATAAATTTCCATTATCTAGTTTATGTCTCACATTTATTTTTATTTCTTCTTGTTTTTACTTTCAGAGTTTTCAGTTACCTGCAACCAACTGAGGTCTGAATATATTCAATGGATTATTTCACAGAATATTTACAAAATGAATGATTCGCATGTATTACTTTGCACACCATTCCAAGTAGCTTGATAAATTCCTGCACCATCCTGTGCTATCTCAAGGGATATGTGAATTGTCCCTTTGTTCAGCGTGTACACACTGTATACAGTACCTGCCCGTCAGGGCTTAGCAGCTATCTGGGATAACAGATGAACTGTGTGCTCTTGCAGTGCCTCTGTTCAAGTAAACTTTTTTGAGAGAGAGAGAGACCATGTTTCCCGTATTATAGTTAAAATTGTTTTATTTTGCTATTATTTATTATTGTTAATCTCTTACTGTGCCTACTTTTTAAATTAAACTTTATCACAGTTTTTTTTTTTTTTTTTTAATAGGAGATCATTGAAGATAGAGGGTTAGATGCTATCTGTGGTTTAAGGCATCCACTGGTATTTTGGAATGAATACTCTGAGAATAAGGGGGAGCTACTGTGCTACATTTTTAAAAGTAATCTTTCTAAAAAGAAATTGGATCATTTATATCTCTCTTTGAAAGAGCTCATAAATTTGCCAATGCCTTTAGCTTAAAATCCAAACTCTTTAAATTCATTTTCTTAATACTGCTTTTTTGTATTTTTCAGCTCTCAGTTTCAGTCATGCCTTAATTTGGATGTTGTAATTCTGTCCTTCCAAATCACCTGACACAGCCAAACATTCATCATCTTTTTCACTTAATCTTCCTGAAATATTCCTTTCCTGTGTTTTTGTTGTTGTTTGTTTGCTTGCTTCTTTTCTTTTTAATGGTGCTGGGGCTTCTGTCAGGGACTTTTATAGGCTGGGCAACTGTTCTACCACTGAACAGCACCCCAACCCTCCTTTCCTGATTTTTATGTGAATACTCCTATTGTCTTTTTTTAGGCTCATATTATGGGTGATCTCTCCTGTAAACTCTCTATCCTCCTGCTCCCCTAACATATGCACACTGCTGGATTATTTTTCACTAAGATCCCAAGAGAAGTGAAGCATTAAAAGAAAAAAAAGATGAAGTTGTAAGTCTTTCTGGAAAGTGAGTGTACCTAGAACTTTATCAGAGGCTTGGTTTCCCAGAAAGCAGCAGTGGTAGAGAAATTTCCACATCCTGACTCCCTGTGATCAGATGAGACTCATCTCCATTCTTCCTCTGCACTCCCTGTTCTTTTCCTAAGTTTTCTTTTAAAATTAGCTCATTGCTCTACCCTCCTTTCTCCTACATTTACTGATTCTTCTACTTATAGATTACTGGTTCTGTATTTCAAATCAGGGTTTCAGATTTAATGATACTATACTTAGAAGTGCAAAGAATATGCAATTTATTTTATGTGATTTATTTAACTTCCATCATGAGCTTCCACTCTGCTAGCTAAAGCTCTACATTTTAAGATTCACAGGCATGGAATTTCTTGTGATGTTGTTGGATGTTTTGGGTTAAATGTTTATTATTTCAAAAATGTCTCATCAATGAATAGGTAGAGAGCTTGGACATTTGGAGAATGTACAACTTCTGGTCTTTTGTTATTTTGGAGGCACCTATTTCTAAGGAATCACTGAGAAATATTTGCTTTATCTGATTTCATTTTTCCCCTTCAAGTCAACTGCTAACTATGACATCTGGAATTGGTGGATCTGTTTGCTAGGGTGGTTATAACAGAGTAATATAGGCTGCATGTCTTAAAAAGCAGAAATTTATTTTCTTACAGTTCTGGAGTATAAAAGTGAAGTCAGAGGTATTGGTTTCTTTTAAGGTTTCTCTTCTTGGCTGAATTCTCACACTGTCCCTTTATGGTCCTCCTTTGGTAGGTATATGTGTCCTAATCTCTCCTTCTTTTAAATACACCATTTATATTAGATTAGGACCCACCATAATGGCCTTAGTTTAGCTCACTTACCTCATTAAAACCTCCATCTCCAAATGCAGTCAGATCCCAAGGTAAAGGAGGTTAAGACTTCAACATATAAATTTTATAGAGACAAATCCAGTCCATAAAAATAACCTATAATATCGTAGTCCTTTCTTTCTTTACAGTGCCTTGAATCTTTCTGGCTCAGGAGACTTGTCTCAGTCTCTACCTTAGTTCCTATTAGGATACATTTTTAATCACATCATTTCTGAGACTGTGTGGGGTGTTTTGTTTTCCATACTGAACAATTTTCTGACACTGCCTGGGTGCCCTTGATTCAGTTCTGACAATAGCTACCTGTAGTTGGTGTCAGATCCCACAGGTTGAGAGCTCAGTAGTTACACAAGACTGCTATCCATGCCCTCCATCACCTGCTTCAGATGCCAGTCATAGATCCCAGACCACTGGGACTTTTCTGATCAGCTATTAATTCAGGGAGTTGCCACAAGCCCTCACTCAAGTTCATTAGTTTTCTAGAATAGCTCATAGAACTCAGGAATATACTTAGTTACCACTACTTGTTTATCTAAAGGATACAATGCAAGAATAACCCAATGGAAAAGATTCACAGTGCAAGGTCTAGGTGAAGAGGGTGAGCAGTCTTCCCACCCTCTTTGGGAAGGTGCCACTTGGGACCTTAATCTGATCACCAACACAGAAGCATCTTGTGTTATGTACACACTCCCACAATCCCAGTTGAGACACTCCTTTACTTCTCTTCCTGCCTATGGGACCACACACATATCACCTCGATAATTCCCTTGAACTTCTCTGAAATGCCTCTTCTCTTGAGGGTTTTGGCTGTCGAAAAATCCAGGTAGGTAGTACTGAATTTAGGTACCTGGTTCTGCTTCTCCTGGCCCTGTTTTTCTTCCCAAAATTTCCCAGGAGAGAAGGAGTACATTGGATTATTTTTCCCATCATGCTATTGTTGTACCCAGGAGCAGGTGGTTTCATGGCCTCTCCAACTTATGTGCAGGGGATAAATTCTCTAAGATAAATTTTGTTCATCAGACTATGACTTTTGATAAATTAAAGCTAAATTAATTTATAACATTGTATAACTTCCCAAATGGCTTTGAAATTCATTTTTATAATTAAAATATTCCAATTGTTCTTCCCTTATATCTCAAAATGCAATAAGGTATAATCATTCCTTTTATATTTCTGATACAATATTTCATTCTAACCATTCACTCAACATATCCACAAAGCACATGGAAACTTCAGGTGGAAGCTAGGCTTGGTGGCAAATGTCTATAATTCCAGTGATTAGGAAGGCTAAAGTAGGAGGATTACATGTTGAAGGCCAGCCTCCACATTTTAGGGAAACCCTAAGCAATTTCGCAAAACCTTACCTCAAAATAAAAAGATAAAGAACTGGAACAGTAGTCCAGTCAAAAATTACTCCTGGGTTAGATGCCTAGTAAAATAAACATAACTTCAAATGCAGTCAAGAGGAGGGAAAAAATAATTACAAATATAAATATTTTGCTATTATGTCCACTATATTTTTATATTACATGCCTAATTCTATAACATTTTTAAAAAAAGTAACCAGAGGAAAATAATAAATATGTTAAGGGAGATTTGCTTATTACATCATAGTCATATTGAACTCATTTAGTGCAACATCTCTTATATGAGACCATTTTGGCAAATATATGATGACTACACACAATTATTCAAAGGTTATTACTGCGTATTCACATGCTTTATTTAAACTCCACTTTTCTTTTCCCCCAGTGGAATACAGTATAACTATGCTTAGTAATACTAAGTGTTTTCAGAAGAATATGGGATCCAGGTATTTGTAGATTGAATCCACCAAAAGAAATTCAAAGAATATGGAGTGAACCTTTCAGTTTCAGATTTCATTTTGTAAATTGTAACTTTTACTTTTGCAATTAATCTCACCTTCAAAATTGCATACACAGCTAATTAAACCACCAGGTGGCTTATTGGGAGGCTATTTAATTACTTGCATCTTGTTTTGAGGGCAATGGTTATAATTATCAAGTTGCAAGTGAAATTAAATATGAAGCTGTTTTCCCTGCCAAATGAATTGTGATTGAAAAGGAAGGCTAACTTAGGTCAAGCTGGAAGACTTGTGTTAGATAAAATATAGTGATTGCTTTTAAATTGCTGAGTGCAGTCTCATTCTTAAGCTCTATGCCAATTTGCATGAAAAAAAAATTGTAACATCACAAATGAGATTCTTCTGGTAGTTTGTTTTTCAGCTACAAATTAGTCACATTGGGAGATGCATGGTCCTCAGAATTTCCTAAAATATGTTCCATAGGCCAAAGACTTTGAAGCCCATTAATTGATTTATTTTGCAGAAGGATTTCCAAAGGCAAGTAAATTTGATGATTATTCACTAAACATATAAAAATTGCAATTATTATTTTATTATATTTCTCCTAGCTTATCTCCAAAATTTGTTTGAGCAAGGACACTATTTTTTTTTTGGAGTATGTTAGAAATAGGGTGACATGGAAAAACCTTAGTTTTAGTGAATTCATTTTAGGAAATGTTGTATTAATTCATTATTATTATGTTCATTGACATAGCTCAGCAAATGATAGATTTAAATCATTCTTTAAATGTCAGCAGAAAAACATACATATTATAAAATACTTAAATAGTGATTTTTTTTTTTTGGCCAATGGTATTATTTTTAAATGATTAGTTAGCTTGCTTTCTTAAAATTGACAAGAGATTTCAAATGCTTTAAAAGTAGGGCAGTCTATAAAATTGGGTAGTAAGCCATGGCTCTGATTAAATTTCTTACAGGCATTGTAGAAGTAAAACTTGGTCAACTTTGGACATGTTTGTGAACTTACTAAAATGTCAATGGTTTAAATACTGAAAGGGAAAAAAATGACCTTTTAAGCATGCTGTCTTTATGAACTTTTATCCATCTTAAAATGTAATTTTTAAGCCAACACTGACAGAGTAGTTTTTCTAATATTTTTTAGTAATGGCTTGAGTCACTCCAAAAAATGAGAGGAAAAAAAAAAAAAAAAAACATTTCTCACTTCTTAGTAAAGCTACATAAAAAATTGATCTATTGTTTTAAAAAAAATATAAAATATATTAATGCTATAAAATGTACACTGAAATTTTTCTTTGTTCAACTGTCTGATGAAATATGTTAGCTATGGAAATAGCTAAAGTCAAGAAACATAACAGGATCTGTTAGAACTACATTCACTTTCTGGTCATACTAAACTAGGCTGAATTGCTCCATAAACCCATAATATATAAAATATCTATATATCTATATACAGACATATGATATATATGCATATATATGTACATATGACTTGTGATTCTATATATTCATTTGGCATTCTATATATTCATTTGTTGTGAGTCATTTGCACACAACAAAAATATGCACACAAACAAAATACATAAAATCATATGCAAATCCATTGTTCTATATCTACTTATATTTTTCAGATACCAGGTATCTGTGGAATCAGGGTTTAGTCACCTTGCAGGGACAGTTGCTAAGTTGGCTTGGCTCTCTTGTGCTCTTCACTCTAACTACAACCAGTATCTAACTCCAAGAAGTCCATGTTGCATGCTTTTCCTTTCAATATTTGAAGCACCAGGGAACTGCTTGCTCATCTGTCTCCCTAACTGTTGATCTACCTGGATGTACTGTTTCCTCCTAGGAATCCCCACAAGCCACCTACCTAGTTTGACTCCAAAGAGAAAGCCAGATTCTGCCTTGCTTCTGGCATAATAAGCCTCATTGGTTCCTTTATTCATGAGTGGTTGGAATCAAGATCCTTGTGTAAGGCTCCTGTTAAGCAAAAACAGGCCTACTTCCAGGAAGGCAAATCAATTTATTGTCTCTCAGCTTTTACAAAACAACTGGGCCAATAAAACTGAAAATCAAAATTCTATAAGGTTGCTACATATGTTAAAATATTCTATGTTCAGATATTAGAAGCCATAAACTAAAAGAAAATTGTGATGCTGAAAACTGCAGATAAAGCTTTTGAGGTGTATTAGATGTACCTCCTAGTCAAGGGGCATAACATCTCCAGACTTCACTTTTCCCGTCTGTAAAATAAGCTTAACCATAGGAACTGCCTCACATATTGTTTTGAGATTGGAGTCATTGATGTGTGAAATTTTGCACAAGTCAGTCTGACGAAAGTTTTTTTCATTTAAGTTAATAATTCTATATTTGCAAACATTTTCAGGTATCTTCCATTTTAATAGTCAGGTCTTTGGAAATTATGATCTTTCCCATCAGACACATTAATACAAAAGGTTAAATTGGATGACAGTATAGCTGGCCCTGTGCATCTGTGGTTTCCTCGTTCATGGATTCAACCTACTGGGGATCAAGAATATTTGAAAAAAATAAATACACCTGTCCTCAATTTATTTTGGTCATTATTTCCTAAAGGATACAACGTAACAACTATTTTGGTCATTATTTCCTAAAGGATACAATTTAACAACTATAACATTTACATTATATTAAGTATTTTGGGCAATCTAGAGATGGTTTAAGGTATAGCAGTTAAAACAGTGGTTCTCAAATTCAACCTCTTATGCATCAACCCAGGACATTCTGATTTAATTTGTGTGGGGTAGGTCTAGAATTTAGCATTTTAGAAAATCACAGAAATGGTGATGCATACTCTATATGAGATAGAAAGTCAGGCATCTCAAATTTCCCATTTGTTGTTTTGCCTTTTGCCACTCTATTCATAGATATTACAAAATAATTAAAGTTAAAAAAAAGGAGAGAAGAAGGAAGAAGAAATTAAAATAATTTATAACATGAAGTGAAACGCTTAAGCGAGTTCTCAAATTAATTTTAAGAATAAAGTACAAAATAAATAAAAATGAATTTAAATTTCAGTAATATTTTGTAGAATCAATTCAATATCTGGAAAAAATAGAATCATTTTAAATTGAAGCAATTAAAAGTTAGAAGCGATAACATAAAAGTTTAAATGTATAAAATTGAAAAATTACATCTTAAGGCATATATATTCTATTTTCCATTTTTTTTCCCCTCTGTGTAGGGAAAGAGTTTTGGAGCACTATGGCACCCAGCATACACTCTGCTCTCTTCTTGAGATTGGCGAATACTGAGCATGTCTCTAGGAAGAGGTGAGGGAGGGGTGGAAGCAATCCACTCAATCCCTCCTGCATTGGCAGGGGCACCTATATTCCCATAGTAGAGTCGCCTACCCTCTGGGCTCCACCTGTGTGTCTTTCTCTTTGCCTTTTAACCACCCGGGCAGGACTGACTTCCAGATTCCTGTCCGCACTGCCATTCCTTTGTACTTTTTAAGTCTATCCAAATCTCTATAAGTAGTGCCAGGTCTTGTCTGTGTGTCCCTGCCAGCTATTTTCTGTTAGGACCCTGCCTGATAAAAGAATACAGTAAATATTTGACATGAAAGAAAACCAAAAGGAAAGAGAGGAAGACAGAAGCACAAAAGGAGAGAGAAAGTCCTTAGAAAGAAGAGAACATTTGCAATAGCAGGACGATATTGAATGGCAATGGGTGATTTTTACATGCAATTAAAATTCATTTGATTGGTGGGAGCAAGAGCAGGAAGGTGAGAGCCAGGGAAATATCTGAGAACCTAAATTAACTAAGAACATTGCTACACTTTATAGCTCTACCTCTGCATTGGAATGGCTTTTAGAGTAAACATTTTAAAATCCACTTGACGTTTAGGCTGCTTTTTCTTTGAGATTTGGTTAAAGAAACTTGATGGCTAAGAATCATATTTTGCCTGTGCCTCAGGTATTACTACTTTCAAATATCTGGGTCTATATTTAGCTTGTCTTTCTTGTGGAATATCATCATCTTTAAAAGCAGCAGCAGATAGAACCAGGATTGAGATGATCACATGCGTTGAGAGAAATCTTCTATCAAGAAGACAATGTAGTGAATAAATGCATCCACTGTTCACGATTCAGTGACCACGGTTTCTGAAACGACATTTCTTATTTAGCAGACACTTATGTCATGCCAAACTGTATGTGAGAGGGTATTCTAAGTGCTTTACAAATATGACCAGCTTCGATTCTCATTCTCCATGAAGTGGGTGCTACTATTTTATAGATGGAGAAAGCAAGACATGGAAATGTCAGATGATTTGATGGAAGACTTAAGTCTAGTAAGTGGCATAGAAAAGATTCAAGCTTAGGTGGGAGGGCTCCAGATATTCTACCTTCTCACAAGAGCTCAACTGATAAATACCAAGATTTATAATAGTCTTTTGAGAGACTATTACATTTACTAAAAGAGGGGATATATACATTAATCATGTCATAGGAGGGAAGTCCCAGAAACAAACAAAATCTAATAAAAAGAGAAAATTTTATATAAAAACAATAAGGTATTTTACAAAAAAAAAAAAAAAAAAAAAAAAAAAAAAAAAAAAAAAAAAAAAAAAAAAAAAAAAAAACAAAACAAAACAAAACAAAACAAAAAAAAAAAACAAAAACCTGAGAGAAAAGTGAAGATATCAGGATGTGCAATGATGAAATACTAAAAATTAGAATAAACTTGTGAGTTTCTATATCTCTTCTCACTCTTTGGGTCATTCTCTCTCCAACAACTTTCTTACTTCCTAAAATGTAAGGCGAGTCAAGTAGAAAATAGCCCTTCTGTTGCTTTCAAGTTTACACATTTTTTTTAGATTATTTATTTACTTATTCATAATGCACAAGTATATCATCTTTTTACATACAACTGCTTGTATACAAAGTATATGAGTACCATTCAGATCTTCAATCATGCATTTAGTTATTCAGGATCCTGGGTGTCAGCCCCACCTTTAAATTCACAGGCAGCATCTCTACTGTTTGGCTTTGATGTGGTATCCCCTTCTTGTTCTGACTGACATAGGCTGGTTGACAAAGGTCAGAGAGTACAGATTTGACATCTGGGGACAGTGCTCAGATAAAGGAGTTCAGTTGTTCTAGGGAGGTACAACCCAACATGTTGCCACAGATGAGACTGTGGAAGTGGGATTTTAGCATGAGGGAAGCTTGGGAGAATTTCAGGCTTCCAGCTGTGAGAATAGCCTTTAACCATCAGCATATTCCAAGCCACACATTTATTTATTTATTTATTTCTAATTCATGCATTTTACGAACTCACACATAAATGGCTTGTCCTCTGGTTTGTTGAAGCAGTTAAGTCATACAACACTTTTCCTAATAATGTCTATCAAAGTGAGCAGCTATAAAAGTTCTAGCACCACACTCATCTGAAGGGCACTCCTGAGCAACACGACTAATTTTCCATTCTCACCCACATTATAATATTTCAAGTCAGCCAATTTTATCTTCTTTCTCTTATTCTCATTCTTCTTGGGAGTGACATAAAACTTCCTCCTTTACTTAGCTTCACTACAGTCTCAATAAGAGATGAAGAGTGAACTCCTTTTGAATCTTGTAGTCAAAGTATGTCCATCTTCCAGTGACTTGCCAGTATTGGTCATTCTCTATGAATCAGCAGAATTTTCTTTATACTGGATCTTGGCCTTTACATTTTCTGTTATATTCAAGGGTTCAACCTCAAAAGTGATGGCCTTCTCTGTAAGGAATTTTATGAAAATCTGAATCTTGAAGTTGGTTCCACTGCAGATGGTGGCTACAAAAGCTAAGCAATTAATTAAAAAAATATTTATTATTCTAATTTGTTATACACGTTTGCAGAGTACATTTCATTTCATATTACATATAAAGAGCACAATTTTTCGAGTTGCTGGTTTAATATAAAGTATTTTTACAACAATTGTGTCTTCATACATGTATTTAGGGTAATCATGGATAACTCAGTCTGCCATTATTCCTATCCCTTTGCCCCCATCCCCTCCCTCCCTCCTCTTTGTTCTATTTAAAGCTCTTTCATTCCTCTCATTCCATCTCTCTTGCCTTTATAAGTTAGTATCTTCATATCAAAGAGATCATTTGACCTTTGGTTTTTTGGGATTGGCTAACTTCACTTAGCATTATTTTCTCCAACTCCATCCATTTACCTGTAAATAACATGATTTTATTCTCTTTTAGTGCTGAGTAGTGTTCCATTGTGTATATATACCAAAATTTCCCTATCCATTCATCTGCTGATGGGCATCGGCGTTGGTTCCATAATCTAGCTATTGTGAATTGTGCTGCTATAAACATTGATGTAGCTGTGTCCCTGTAGTAAGCTGTTTTTAAGTCCTTTGGGAATAGGCCAAGGAGTGGGATAGCTGGGTCAAATAGTAGTTCCATTCTTAGTTTTCCTGGGAATCTCCATACTACTTTCCAGATTGGCTTCACCAATTTGCAGTTCCACCAGCAATGTAAGAGTGTGCCTTTTTCCCCACATCCTCGCCAGAATTTATTGTTGTTTCGCCTCTGGGGCTGGGAATAGCAGCTCCGAGCTGTAGACAGGGCCCGACCAGAGGAAGGACCCTGTCCATTCTTTGGGGAACTGCGACCTGCTAAGCAATTAATTTTTGTAGAGAAAAATAAAATATCTTGGAAATGCTTATATTTTTCTATATTACATGACATCACATTTTAATTAAATTCTTCTGAGATTAAAATTTTGGCAGATAATCATAAAAATTTCAAATAATTTCTTGCAAGTGACCTTCACTTTTCTGAGGATCCAACAATTATAGCAGTTTCCAAATCTTCTAAGTCAGAGATTTCTCTTTATATGCCTTTTTTTTTTTTTCTTATGTCTCTTCTATAACTAAACTGCTAGTTATTGTCCTGGCCACATTGACACCAATGACAATGTCATTGTCGATGATAGCTTTTGGATTCAGACTGTTAATCCCATCAATGTACATAGGTGAATAGAACAAAATACTTTTAGCTGTTGTGCAAAAAAAAAAAAAAAAAAAAAAAAAAAAAGAGAGAGAGAGAGAGAGAGAGAGAGAGAAAATCCCATGACAGTAGGTTCCTATAATGAAACAGATCATGCATAGAAGTCTTTGAAATTTGGTGCTAAGGCAATAACAGCTTCTGTCAGATCCCGGTAACTTCATTTGACAGGCATAATGTTTCTACTTTGTCTTCATTTAGGACAGCTTTGCTTCAGTGACTAGGACATATGACAATGCGCTGTAACAGCCAGAAGCTCAAACTATTTTTCCAATTGAATCCTGAGGTGAAGCTCACAGACTTTTGCAAATAGGAAAATTAATGGTTTTCACAGGTTTTTTTCCTCATGGCATCATACTATGATTTTTTTTAAAACAAATGTACATGCATAAGAATAATTGGAATCATAATAGAAACTATAAAAATGTTGGGAATAAATTTCAGTAAGAAGGACTCTTTCTACAATGGTTATTATGTTTGGAAACTCTGATCAAAAACCTTGCTTCACGCTGCCGTGGTTTTACTCAACAATGAGCTTGGACTTCAAGTCAAGCAAGTATTTGTAGATTTCCTCAAGGACTTAATGCTTATTAAGCAGAGGTCTATATTGAAAAAATATTATTGAAGAAAAATAAGGTGCTGTTTTGGCTTAATTCTAGAGATGTTTATACTTATTTAATGAATCTCTGATGTTTATCAGAAAAATATGAGTTGAGTTTATTCTATTGCAAATTGAGCCAGGTCCAGGAGATGTAGGTTCTGAGGTCACTTTGCCAGTTGCTGGTTATATGATGTTGGAAAATTCAATTCACTTGTTTGGGTAAAGATTTTATTCATCCGAAAAATAAAGATTTTGCATTTAATTTGCTTCAGCATGCCTTCTATGAGAGGCCACTCCAAAATTTTACTGAACACTAAAGAATTTTCTTAACATCACCAAAGTAAAATTGGGTGAAGCCTTCTAAGACCAATGATCATATATTACAAAAACATTGCAAAATGGTAAATGGTGTCATTTCTTATCAAAGGGAGATTAGGGCAGTCTTCACATAAGAATTAGAAAACAACTAATTTTGAATTGGATATATTTATTTCACATGGCACATAAATATAACAGGTTAAACTTTTTAAAACAATACTATTTTATATTTTAAATAAACATTTTCAAATTTAAAAAACCTGAATTTAGGAATGTTTTCTCTTACATGTTTTTATTAGTATCTGTTTACATCTGTGTGCATGCATACATTAGCAGACAAATAGGAAAAGCGAATAGTTATTTGACAAGATAAAAGAAAAAAGTGATCAACACATATACAGTGCATATTAATGCTTAAAGAAAAATTATCCTGCAAAGAAGGAGAAGGAATAATGATAAACTGGAGAAAAATTGGAGTTTGGTCTCTAGTGTCCTGGGTGGCCACAGGGAAGTGAACTTCAGTCTTATTCACATTCCACTCTACATATCTGACGTTTAGAGACTAGAAACTTTTAGGATTTGCTCATTATCATTGGAGTCCAGTAATTTTGCCATTTTTACCTTCTAAGTAAGGATATTTAATATGAATCTTTTTTTAATCTATATATTGGATATTTTTTAATATATATACTTATTGTTTTTCAATTCTGACAAATTTTAGAAAAAATATTTCCTCCTGTCTGAATTATACCATTTCCTATTCTGTAAACCCTAATATTGAACAGTGACCTCTGAGATAGTGCCTAGAATTTTACCCTATTCTCTCCTGCTTTGAATCACTTGTCTTTTTCACACTGTCAATGAAATTTCACAAATGATTTCTCCTAACTGTCCAGACCATTCTAATGGATAGATGGATGGAAATACACACACACACACACACACACACACACACACACACACACTATCTATTTTAATTTCTATATATCCTATTATTTTTTCCAAAGCTTATTCTGATTTTTATTTATTTTTTGGTAGCATTCTGCTCTCATCTTATGGACAGACATATTTTCACCTATTAGCCTCTGTCAAGGCAGGTCTCTGTTTACCCCATCAGATTCACTCCCTAGCCTTATCCTTGGCTTGTGCTCCTTGCTGGCTGCTGGGGACTGACTTGTGTGGATTACGTCACTGGTAGCCTCTTGTCCTCTGGCTTCTGGTTCGGAATTACCAGTGCGAGGTAAGGGCAGGAGATTGTAGGATGGGCAGAGACAGAAAGGGGTGCATTCAGTCTCCTCACTCCTTCCTGACACCCTGTTGGTTGACATGAACTTCTTCCTTCTTCAAAGGATGCAGCTTGTATCAAGTGGCCTTCTTGTACATTGACAGCCCTCCTAGATAAATATTCTCTTTCCTAAAGCCTTCAGACCTGAGGATGATCAAGACTTTATGGTATTGCTAGGCCAGGGATTATTTTGGCATCTCTTATTCATTTTTTTTTTTTTTTTTTTTTAAGCTCACAACCTGCAGCCAGTGCCTTCAATGGAGTTTTCTGACTCATGTTTTGGGTTTACTGCGTGTTTCTGCCAATGCCTTGACTGATCTGTTCTGAATGTATTAACTTGGGCTTTGTAAAAGCTTTTTGAACTTTTCTGCTCTTGCATTGTCTTTGTTTTCTTCTTTTTCTATATCTTTCTTGTCAAATCCTTTGTGGGGTTTTCTGTTCATAAATAAAATAGAGTCACTAAAAAAATTCATAAAAACATTTTATACATGGAAGTCTTGACTTCCACATCACTGAGCAGCAATCTGGTTATTTTATTAGTGGACCCTCAGTATGATGACCTATATTTCTTTTACTCTGGGGACAGTTGGTTTCACATGAGAAGCTTCCTGTGAAGTCTTGAAGGTGCATGTATGGGTAGTTGCTTGGAAAGTGCGTGTCCAATTCCACTGTCGTGGATGTGGGTCTGGTCCACATGAGGGTCTGGTCCACTTCCAGAAAGTTTCCTTTTCTGCTCACTTTATAGAGTATGGTCACCCTGCTCTGAGGTCTCCATGCTTCCTTTTCTCTGTAATTGAACTGCTAGACTCCTGCAGGGTACAATAGTGATTATTAGCAGTGCTGACTCAGAGTGTACTGTGGGTGTCATATTTCTTGTTTGAACTCTCCTGCCTTCAAGCCCTGCCTCATCACCACCTCCACACCACGGCACCATCAGCAGCTCAGCCCTCCTGGCATGGTGCAGCGTAACCCCGACTTACTTTTCATGGCATTTTCAGGGATTCCATTATCTTTATTTCAGATATATTTGCTTCTTATAATCTAAATTTACACTGGTATCTTTCGGGTCTTCTTAGCCATTTTCATAGTGTTTATACATTTCTCCCTTTGTTATGACATAATATTTATTAGGCAGCAATCTTAACACAGCATACCTCTTCTTAAAAAATATTTTAACTTCTTTGAAGGTGAAGGGGAAGTCCCTTTAGAGTCTTTATGACCTCAGTGGGGATGGAGAATAAAGCAGAGAGATCATAAACACCTTCTCACATGTTATTATATTGATATTGTACCTCACAGGGCTACTAAGAAGTATTCTTTTAGGTCAAACATAGGCTTAGTCACTTACATTTTATAACACCAAATATATCTTTGTTCAAAAAGTTAAAATAACATACTTAGTGTTTTCTACTGTACACTTTCTAGTTTATATTCATCAAATGGAATAAGAAACAATATAAAAAAATTGATACAACTAAAAGTGAGTCTTTCACACACACACACACACACACACACACACAACTTAGGATACAATTTGTCTTGCTAGATTTTCTTTGGAGTGGTCTGTATTGCTTGGGTTTAGTCTTATTATGTTTATGTGTTTCAAATTATTTCAATACTTTTTTGGAAATGCTCTATTCTCTTCCAATGTAGGGAAACTAATTTATTTTCCAAAAACTTTAATTTTGTCATTGTACATATAAATAAGAACACAAAAATTAAAGTAAACTATATTCTGGCTCTTTCCAAGCTTCATCTTAATCTTTATGTGTAAGTTATAGCAAGAATAACAACTTTTCTTTTTTAAAATTTATTTTATTTTTTAATTTGTTCTAATTAGTTATACATGACAGTAGAATGCATTTTGGCACATTGTACACAAACAGAGCACAACTTCTTCTTCCTCTGTCTGAATAGAGTGCAGAGTCATACCAGTAGTGTAATAATACATGTAAATAGGGTAATAATGTTTGTCTAAAAATAACCACTTTTCTCATGGAACAATTTTGTTTCTTTAGTAATTAAAAAAATCTATATTCCGCATAAAAGTTTAGTTTAACTTTACCCTAACGTTTTGGAAAGTTTTTGATATAAAAGAAATTGTTCAGCAATTTAATCTTGAAATACCTTAATGGCCTTAAATTAGTTTCCTTTATAGCACCATAAAGTAATATTAGCATCATTACTTTATTTTTTTTTCAAATTTATTTTTTATTCTAAGTCGTTAGAAATGACAGCAGAATGTATTACATTTCATATTATACTTGTAGAGCACACTTTTACGTATCTCTGGTTGTATACAAAGTATATTCACACCATTTGTGACTTCATACATGCACTTAGGGTAATGATATCCATCTCATTCTACCATCTTTTTTTTTATATTTTTTATTTTCTTGACCCTTTTGCCCCCTCCCTTCCCATTGGCCATTCTAGTGTTCCTCTAATCCTCTTATGCTCCCCATCCCAACCCGACTGTAAATCACCCTCTTTATATCAAAGAAAACATTTGACATTTGGCTTTTGGGGATTGGCTAACTTCATTTAGCATTATATTCTCTAACTACATCCATTTACCTGTGAATGCCATGATTTCATTCTGTCTTATTGCTGAATAATACCCCATTGTGTGTATATACCACATTTTCTTTATCCATTCATCTACTGAAAGGCATCTGGGTTAGTTCCACAGTTTAGCTATTGTGAATTGTGCTGCTATAAACATTGATGTGGCTGTGTCCCTGTAGTATGCTGTTTTCAGGTCTTTTGGGTAAAGACCAAGGAGTGGGATAGCTTGGTCATAGCATCATTACTTTAAAATAAATCTTTTATACTAAATATGTTACATAAAGAATTACTTCCACTGACTTATTACTGCATTTTATAGAACACCATTTTTGGTAGAATATAAGATTTGGTAATCCAAAACTTTTAAAAGTTAACTGAAATATTGAAGCTGAATGGAGTATTCATTAGTATTACATTTATTGCTACTATATATAACACACACATTGTATTTAAACATTAATATTGATGTTTCTGAAAAATTACAAACTTTATGCAGTAAGAAATATGTCTAGTAAGCAAAGCTCACAAGATGGAATATCTTTGCAGTAATAGTCAGAAAAGCCACTTGTAGGAAATAAAAAAAAATTAATCTGCTGGAGAATTGACGTGTACAAATACTCATAAGTAATTACAGCTGATACTTATAAGGAACTTAGAATGTTCTAGATGCTATGCACATTTTTATTTATTAAATCCTAAAAATAATCTTATGATGTAGATACTGGCATTTTACCCATTTTGAAGGTAAGGGAATGGAAGCCCAGAAAGGTTATGTGATAGACTCTAGGATAAGAAGTAAGAAGCAGTGATTATAGGGCCGAGCATGTGGTTTCCAAGCAAACTGAACATAATTTCATTTCTATATAAATTTAAAACATTTAGATTATGTTCAACATTATTTTCTAGATTTACAAGGCTGGATGGTATTTTGGTCAGTCTTCTAGTTGCTCCTTCCCTTCAAAAGATTATTTCTTAAAGAAAGATTTGCAAGTTATATATACCATCTGATAAATTATGCAAAAAATTTGCTTTGAATACTTGATGTCTCAACACCTGATGATTTTTAAGTTTCTGAAGGACAATAGCAATTCACTTAACACAGTGGATTCTAAGGAGTGGGCTAAAAATATTTTCATGAAGGGACAAATAACAAAATAGCATTTGTTACAAACACACCCATTTATTTCAATGTTCTATTGCTGCTTAGTAAAATAAGGGTTAGAAAAAATCGTATCATCTCATTTGTTCAAAATTCATGGATATCAGACCCAGGTGGTTCTATCTCAGGCAGTGCCTCCACTTTGAGTGGCTTCTGAGGTAGCCATTCACTCATTCACCTGGTAGGGGGTGGTGCTGGAAGCTCCAGGAGGATTCATGCCCATGACTGGCGTCTGGATGATGGTCCTGTGACATCTCTTACTCATACAGCATAGCTCTTTTGTAATTGCCAAACATCTATATGAAGGTGATGTCCAAGCAGGCAGAATCTTGAAAAAAGAAAAGCTGAAGAAACACAGTTCTTACATATATTTGTTCATGTACATTATACAGTTTCAATAAATGTATGCATTGAATAAAATATTTATATATTCAGTATTCATGTTAACTATATATTACATGAATATTTTCTCTCTCTCTCTATATATATATATATATTTAAATTCATATAGACCTCTATCAATTCACCCATACATATTGTGCTGATGTATTAAAAGCCTTGGCATTGTCTTCTAAATATTTACCTTTGCATTTAGAGGCATTAAAGAAATCACTAGGATAAATATTGCATGCCCTCAAAGCCTTCTCTTCAAGGCTTATTCGTTTACTTTTCAAATGTCTAAATCACAATGGATTCATAAATTTGCTAGCCTCTCAATGTACAATAAAAACTTAGAAGAGGATCTTCCTCAATATTTCAAATGATCCTCTTAATAATTTGTAAAACAATGTGGGCAACCTCTCTTCTGATAAAATTAGGTCTTTGTTGTTTTCTTCCTACGGTTAAAGTATAACTTCTTCAGAGAAATGGAAAGTGTGGCCTTTTATTTTCTCACTTTTCATGTATGTTTGGGTTAGTAGTATTACTCTTAGTCTGCAGTTTCTGTCCAAAAAAAGTTTTCTAAAGGCACTGTCCATGTTGAATGAAATAATTTTGCTAAAATCAGATTTTATACGGAAGCCTACTGAACCCGGGCAACATCTGTCACACATCACAGTGGGCTTGAAATGAAGGATAAAGTGGGGACACCATGGTAGCCATGTCTCCACACTTCGTGATAATTCACTGATCATAGCATGTCACTCTGGAACATAAGGAATGAACTCAGTGGGAGTTATTGCGTCACATATTAAATGTTAGTAAGATGAATCACTTTTATTTTAGATAAAAATAATTACAAAGGGATGTTTGGTTGCTTAAATTTTGGAAGAATGGCTCAAATCATATTTCTCACCCTGCATACTCTTCCAGAAACTTGTCAATGTTTCCTCAAGAGGTGCCGTCTGTGTCCTCTTCCCTTAAGCCTCTCAGGGCTTTGCAACTCCTTCACCCAATAGAGCATCCAGGAGGCGGCTCCCCAGGCAATGCAGAGGCCTCCTGGAGTTCTGTTCTACATGTGCATGAGTCCTTTCCTTTTGTATCTCTCAGTTCCCTTTTCATCCCTGCCACAGATAGGGAAGACCATGTGTAGCAACACTCTTGCCTACAGCTCAGCTGACAGCATCAGCTGCCAGGAATGTGAGTGAGGAACCCTTCAGAACTTTCTAGTTCTAGCCACCCTGCAGTCTCCCTGATAGATAGGCTTGGGCCAATGGGCCATCTCCCCCATGGAAATTTCCATGAGAAGCAACCTGGTTTCATTTTCCCTGGGCAGGAGCCAATTGGCTTAAAGGTCACTCTGTTCCCTGGGCAAAGAGCCAATAGCATTAAAGGTCGCTCTGATATACCCCCTGCCAGAAATCCCTACTTAAAGCTCCTGCCTGCCTGGAGCTCAGACAAAACAGCTCATCCCTGCTGAGAGGAGGCAGCCACTGCAACAGCTCCAGACCCACCATCTCCAGCCCAATGGCAGCTGCCCCAGCCAACAGCTCCAGAGACCACAGCTGGCATGACCAGGTACCCACCTTCTGTTCAGAACTTGCACACTCCCCTCTCCCTGACTCCTCTCTACCTGCACCCCTTCTACTTCCAGCCAGTCATAAAGGCTGGTGAATAAATCTCTTGGCTGCACGGTTGTCTCTGATGTGATTTTTGCCCGTCACTCCCAGCAAATGCTGTGTGGCAGAGAGATGCTCTGCCTAAATTGTGCGTTCACAAGCTAAGTACGTGAGTGTTAAGTTTGAGGTGGTCCTTAACTGGAATGGGAAGTCAACACGTTCCCTCACTTTGTTTCAACGGATTGCATTCTGCAAATCGATTTGACCACAGCTGACTTAGGATGTAACTAGAGGAATTGAAGGAATCGAGGTTTGTGGAAAAGGTTGAAAATGTCTTTTTTTTTTCCATCAAGATTAGAAAACATGAGTCTCTGACATGGAGGAAGTCCCTGTGTACAAAACTATCATGGTGATCCCACTGTCATTCTTCCTGAGTCCGCCATTATTATCAGTTCTTGGAAAATACAGTTCAATCTGCTAACATATTAAATGGGCATCAGATATAAATGAAATATTTTTAGCCCATTTGATTACTTTTCAAGATGGTATTTGATGAAGTGGGAAAAAAGTCTATTTTTTTTAAAAAAAAGGGATTTAAATGTGTGGTACTTTAAGGGAAAGGATGAATTGGACATATGACATTAAACGGGAGCTGTTCTTAACGGCTTACAATGAAGAACAGAAGCATCAAAGATGCATTAAAACAACAAAACCTTTAAATGAAGCTCTAGGAGCCTCCAAAGAAAATTTTGATATCATAGGTATTTTGGCAGACTGAGTTTACTTACCTCTGTCCATGGGATTTTGATTTCAAACATGATTTAATTTTCCTCTTATTTTCTGTCACATTAAGGAACTCGTTACTGTCCAATTAAAGGTACTGCTGCTATTGCACATGTGATCCATAGCCATACAGAAAATTCTTGACTGGCAACTGATGCTGCTTCTTTACTACTTCAGACAGGTTGTGTCGATGGCTCCTTGTACTTGGTAGACCCCTGATGATTGAAAGGAGGTAGTGATAAATATCAGAGATCCACGAGACACAGTCACAGGCTGATGTGGAGAACCCAAACTGAATCCGACTGGCTGTGTATGTTAGTAGATGGTCTCTGATCCACTGAATCATGACCCAGATTACCGTGAGTCATGGAAATGGTGAACATTTCAAAAGTCTGAGAAATAATAGACTTCCTTACTTGTGTTTGGCTTGAAGCTGCAGTGAACTATCTCATACATGTTGTGTCCATGTTTATTGCTGACATCTTATTGGCTGGCAGACCTCTTTTTGGTAAAAAAATAATCAGTTCTTTGACTCTGTGATTATTAAGCCAAAACATTCAATATATTTTCTCTATCCAAGCAAAAATTCATTTTATTGTAAACGTCATGTTCTACATTTCTCTTCATTAACTTTAGGCTTATACTGAAGCACAATTCCTAATAAATGAGTGGATATTTGTAAGCTGCCTGGTACCGTAAACTGGGATAAAACTCTCGGAGGCAGAGTTAAGCTTTTACTACTTTTACTTCTACTTTCTTAGAGCTTAGAGAGGGAAAGAAAGATTTTTCTTCTTAGCTTAAAGATTAGAGCTTCTTTCTTCTCTCTTCTTTCTTCCTTCTTCTGTCTTCTGTCTTCTGTCTTCCTCAGGAGTCTCGGCCTAACTCTGACCAGTCATTACTTCTTCTATCTGGTTTCTCTACTGTAACCGCTCTGCCTACATTCTGGCCGCTCTGATTCTTCTGACCGACCGAGTGACTACCCGACTGACCGAATGAATTCGTTCTCCTAACTCGGACCGCTTTCACCCGGTTTATATAACCTTCAGCTTTTCGGGTGCCTACAGGTGCGTCACATACATATCAGGTGGAACTTATGGCTTCCAGCTAGCTGCAACAGCCCTTCCTAATTAGGGCTCCTTCATATTCCTTCCCTTTAGTTTAAAAAGGTGCTTTAATTCTATTTTCTCTATTTTATTTTCTCTATTTTCTTTTCCCTACCTAGCTTTTCACCTTTTATTTTTAAAAGGGTGGATATTTGAGCCCTTTTTGAGAAGGTGCTGTGGCTTTAAGGAAGCCTACTGCTGAGGAGCAGCTAACGCACTTAGTTAAGCACAACTGCATAAGCGGCTTTGACTTTTTTTTTTTTTTTTTTTTTTTCTCTTCTTTATTTTTATGGCTTTTTTGCCAAAGCTCAATGGCTTTCTATTTTCTTTTAAGCTCATGGCTTTTTTTTGCTAAAGCTCAAGGCTTTTTCTCTGTATAGCTTTTCTGGCTTCTTTATTTTTTATGGCTTTTGGCCGGCTACTCTGCTTCGGCTTTCTTTTGGCCGGCTCGCTTCGGCTTTTCGCTGGCTACTCTGCTTCGGCTTTACTCTGCTTCAGCTTTTGGCCAGCTACTCTGCTTCGGCTTAATTCTTAACTGGCTTCAACTGAGTCAGAGGCTATGCTACTTGTTTCTACTCTTTTTGCTGGTCTCAACTGAGTCTGAGGCTATGCTTTTTCGTTGCTCTTATTTCTTAGCTTTTCTTCTCTGCCTGCCGTTCCCCGTACGGGCCACCATTTGTAAGCTGCCTGGTACCGTAAACTGGGATAAAACTCTCGGAGGCAGAGTTAAGCTTTTACTACTTTTACTTCTACTTTCTTAGAGCTTAGAGAGGGAAAGAAAGATTTTTCTTAGAGAGGGAAAGAAAGATTTTTCTTCTTAGCTTAGAGTAAAGATTAGAGCTTCTTTCTTCTCTCTTCTTTCTTCCTTCTTCTGTCTTCTGTCTTCTGTCTTCCTCAGGAGTCTCGGCCTAACTCTGACCAGTCATTACTTCTTCTATCTGGTTTCTCTACTGTAACCGCTCTGCCTACGTTCTGGCCGCTCTGATTCTTCTGACCGACCGAGTGACTACCCGACTGACCGAATGAATTCGTTCTCCTAACTCGGACCGCTTTCACCCGGTTATATAACCTTCAGCTTTTCGGGTGCCTACAGGTGCGTCACATACATATCAGGTGGAACTTATGGCTTCCAGCTAGCTGCAACAGCCCTTCCTAATTAGGGCTCCTTCAGATATTTTATAAAATGAGATTTTTTTCTTTTTCGGATCCTTTTGACATTTCAATAGAATTGTCATATCTTAACATCACCTTAATATATTAGCTAAACAATCTCAGTGAGGTAATTTAATATATAAAAAAATTTACAAAATAACATACACTTAACAATATCCATTTTCATTAGGTTGGTCCTAGCTTTTAGTCTGTGATTTTGCAATTATAAATGATTTGCCTAATGCATATTTTAATTATTTTTCTATTTCAATTTGTCACAATGGAACAATTCGATGTTCAACATTCAATGTTTATGGTAATAAATATTAGTAATTCACATGAATTTTCAGTAGGTACGACTTTAGGTATTAATATTTTCCAAAATCATCAAATTCATGAAATTCTATAATTGTAAAAGAAACTTCTTCCATCACCCTGCTTTAATGATGTGATAATAGTTGACATCTTTTATAGGCTGTTAGAGTTTATCTTAGTCATGGTGGCAGAGTCTCAAAGAGATGTTTCATTTTTAAAATGGACTTTGTTTTCTTTAGGAAAGTTTTAGGCTTACAGTAAAATTGAGCAAATATAGAGATTTTCCACATCCCTTCACCCCACATAGACACACCTACACCAGGGTTGACATCCTACACCAGAGGGGGAGCCTTGGTGACCTGCACTGACACATCACTGTTGCCCAAAGTCCAGATTATATATGGGGGCTCACTCTGCACAGAATACATTCTGGAGTTCTAAACAGTATCCATCAGCATATACTCCGCATTGTGGTACCATACTGAACAGTTTCCCTGCCCTAAAATCCTCTGTGTGATGCCTGTTCTCCTTTCCCTCACCCTAACCCAACAGCCTTTCCCTATCTCGTATCTTTTTAAATTTGCCTTTGCCAGAATGTCAAATAGTTGGAACCACATGCTCCATAGTGTTTTCACTTTGGCTTATTTTATTTAGCAATATGCATTTAAGTTTCCTTCATGTCTGTTCTTGTTGCTGTGTTTGCAGTCCTGGAGAGTGAACCCAGGGCTTTATGCATGACGAGCAAGTGCTGTACCACTCAGCTACATGGACCTCATTTTCAAAATAAAATGCAGAAAGGGGGTTTGGCTGAGTTGCCCCAGCTGAGCTTGAACTCGTGATCCTCCTGCCTCAGCCTCCCGAGTAGCTGGGATCATAGTTGTGAGCCACCACATCCTGCTTTTTCTCCATGTCTTTTCATGGATATACAGCTTACTTCTTTTTAGCCCATTGTCATGATGTAAAACAGTTTATTTAACTATTAACCTATTAAAAGACGCATTTTGGCAGTTATGAGCAAAGCTAATGTAAACATCCAAGTACAAGTTTTGTGTGATTGTTAAGTGTAGGTTTTTTTTTTTTTTTTTTTTTTTTTTTTTTGTAGACATAAATACATTGAAATGCAATTATTGTGCTGTTTGGTAAGACTATGTTTAGTTTGTAAGAAACTGTTAAACTGTCTTCCAGAGTGGCTTTTGATCAGAAAAGAAGGAGAGTTCCTATTGCTTCATATCATTTTCAACATTTAGTGTTGTCAGTGTTTAGGATTTTGGCCATTCTAATGTGTATATAGTAGAGTCTTATTGTGGTTTTCATTTACAATTCCCCAATGACATGAGATACTCACCAACTTTTCATATGCTTATTTGCCATCTGTCTATTTTCTTTCTTGAGGTGTCTCTTTCAGATCTTTTGCCCATTTTAAAATAAGGTTGTTCATTTTATTCCTATTGAATTTGAAGTTTTGAATAAAATTTCTTTATCAAATATATTTTTTGCAAATATTTTTCTTGGTCTATGCCTTGACTTCTAATTCTGTTCACAGTGTCTTTTACAGAATGGATATTTGTAATTTTGATGAAATCCACCTTATTACTTATTTCTTGCGAAGTTCTTTTTCATGAAAGAAAAGTGTGCATATTTTTCTATTAACACAATTTGGTCTACACCTATGTTTATTTATTGGTTTGCTTTCTTTAAGGATGTTGCTATTATACTTCTCAAGTTTGTATTCAATAATAATACTCAAATTTTTCTAAAAACCAATATGCAAAGCACATCCATGATACAAGCTCTATCCACAGATAAAATTATATGGCATATTCACATAACCTTCATTAACCTTTTTAAATTTTTATTTATTTGTTTATTCTAATTAGGTACACACGACAGCAGAATGCATTTTGATTCATTGTACACAATTGTAGCACAACTTTTCATTTCTCTAGTTGTATATGATTTCATTACTCTTTGATAATAAAAGTGATGTGAATCTAGTACATATGATTTTAGTATTTTGTCTACATTTAGGAAAAATAGCTTATCAGTTAATAGAGAATCAAAATTATAGGGGGTTACCTTATGAAAGACTTTCCAGTGAACAGGTTTGGATGATTGTGAGGCTGACAAGGGAGTCTGAAATCTGTGAGCAGCCTGTCAGGAAGGCAGACTTGGATTTTCAGGCAGGGACTGAAGCTTTAGTTTGCAGCAAAATTTCTTTTTCTTCAGGGAAGATTTAGTTCTGCTGTTATAATATTTCATCTGATTTATTCAGGCCCACACAGGTTGTTTGGGAGCACCTCCTTTACTTAGAGTAAACTCAGTGTGAACTTGAACGTCACCTACAAATACCTTCACAGCCATGCCTAGATTAGTGTGTAATTGCATAACTCAGTTCTTTAAACCAGCCAAGTTTACACACGACACTGGCCCCCACCATCTACGCTTTATCATCCTGGTACCAATATGTATCTCTTTGAACCTTATTTAATCTTCAAGTAATGACAATGACAGAAGCACACTTCCACTGAATGTGGCTAGTTTGCATACAACCCCAAATGATAATTCTTTCCTTAGAAAGGCCTGTGAAGTTCTTGGATGGCTTTCACTCTTCTCCCTTGATATCCTACAACTTGAGTACTGAGGTACAAAATCTTCTATTTTCAATATCTTATGTTTGATACTAAGGATGGAATGGTCAAATAAATACATACTAGTTATAGAAACACATACATAAAAAATCATAAAAATATAAAAATATAAGTATTAGTCTTCTGCAAATGGTTACATGGTCATAGCTGTTTCTGCAAGTGAAAGAGTCACCTTCTTTCCCTGCCCATTCTGTATTCCCTTTGTCCTCAGCAAGCACATTTGCTGGTTCTGGTTCTTTGCTGGTTAACACAAACCTTCATTCCTGCAGTGTCTGAGACTTTAGTGGTCCTGCCCGAATTGAGTTGTTGTTTTCAATTGACTAAATATAGGACATAATACTACCAAGCTATGACCTGAATTCCACACACTCCTCCTTACCTTCTTTGTGGAGTGTCTGATTTCCCCCTGGTAATCAGGATCAACCACTCCAGCCAGTAAGTACAGTGACTTCATTTTTAATCTGTAGATTCACAGGCAGGAGGAACACAAGTTAGGCTGGTAGCAATTTTCATCTCCAACTCCATTAAACCATTGTACTATCAGGAGATTCTCCAACTGAGTTGGAGAAGCAGTCCCTTATCTGGAACTATGACCTCCAGACCACCAACAGAATTTAAGATTGTCAAGACAGGAAGGAACACTTATGCTAGTGAACAATTATTTCCAAATGCACCACTAGTGGATAATGATGAGCCACTCCCATTCCCAACTCTTGATTCATGGAGCATGAACCCTGGTTGCGGGGGGGGGGGGGGGCACCATTTGCTGAATCATGATTTGGAGCATACCCAGCATCCTGGAAGACGTTGCTTTAGTCCTGTAAGATGCTGTCACCTAGCTCATTCTGTAACTGAGTCTTGAAAAAGCTGTTTCCCTCTTCTGTTAAGCCAAATGACAAAGAACGTTACAATCCAAAACATGGTGATATCAGTGAGTTCCATGAGTCTGGGCCTGTTAGTCTATTTAATTGACTATGAACCAGATCCCTTGATGAGAAGGAATGTCAGGTGGAGTGACAAAATGGTGAAGTGGACATTCTCCAAGTCTGTGGATAGTAGTTCTGGCAGAAGCACTGCATCCAGGCAAAAGAAATCCACACAGAATAAGCATTCATTTAATAGTAAAGGATTTATTTCAGATCTGCTACTAAATAGCTGGCATATGACCCCAGGAAACTGTGCCATATTAGAGACACAGTGTTGATCTCTACTGTTGGAAGATTAGGAACTTAGTTCTGACAGTAGTCAAATCAGCCATGGTGAATGGAAGTCCATGTTGCAGAGCCCTTAAATGACTATCATCCTTGCTACCACATCCACTTTGTTCATGAGTCCTTTGAGCAATGACAAGAACAGCTGGAAAAGAAGCTGACCTTACAGTAGTTTGTAATGTGTTACATTCACAGAATTCATGTCACACACATTGCCTGATGGGAAAAACAAATGGAGGCTGTGGGATAATATTTTCTTAATTTTAGAAAATCATTCATTTTGCTCTAAAAAAATCCATAATGGTGTGGTTACCACTGCAGTCTTTGCATTCAAGCTTATATGAAAATAATTGTCTTCTCCTTTACTGAAGGACACATTCAGAAGCTATTATTCTCCATATCAGTAAATGTCTTTCTTGTAGTAATAGACATTTGTACTAAAGTTCTATAGATAATAGAAATATGTTTCTACATTTAGTGGACTTGCTAGAGAAGTTATTCATAACCTCTGATTTTTTTTTTTTTGTTTTAGGGAAATAGAAGCTAAACTATTTCTTTAAGACAGGAAGAGAATTGGATTTCATATCAAATTTCAAATTCCTGATTTTTTATTTAAAATCAATTTAATCCTTTAAAATTGAAAACTACAACATATGTTGAAAATGTTCCTACTTTCATTCTTGAAAAAGGGGCAGAGGAATTGTCCTTTCAGTTATTTCTTAATTTTGAAATTAGTAAGTGATGACCATTCTTAACTTCCAGGATCCTATCCAGGATCTAAGTTTTGCATCAACATGTTATCTTCTCAGACATTTTGATGCATCATATAAATACACACAGAAGAATAAGTAATGGTTTCTGTATCCATCAAATACATCTCTATATCGATATTGAAATATTTTTCCTTGTACCAACTCCTCAATTGATGGAAGATCACCCCTTTCATAGCCCCAGTTCAAGGATGTTGTCAGAGGCAGTTTTGTGATTAGGGGTAAGATTCCTGCCTAGCAAGACTTCATTGCCAAAACTCATTGAATTTAATGGAACTAGGTTCTAGGAATTATGGGGTAACTGGGTATATTAACTGATAGTAAAAAGTTTGAAGAAGAATCTGGATGAAGAGGACAGAGGGGGACTGAATTGGATCAGTTGTGGAGGAGTTATAAGAAGATTAAGAATTCAATGCTCTGAGGGGAAAAAATAAACCTTTTCCTACATTTTCCTTGAATGGTGAACAAATATTAAAGTTTAAGTTTCAGCAAGATAGCTTGGAGTCTGCTTAAGTTGAGCATTTGCTGTTTGCAGTGTTTGAAGATTGACATCTATTCTGCATTCTGGTGAGCAGTTCTTTCTCTGTTCTGTTTGTGTGGACCCATCATTCCTACCAGCTCTGTGACAGGCACTTCATTCAGGTTTATGTTGGTCACTCTTAGCCCCGAGCCACATGATTCAGTCAAGGATGCCTGTGGGCACTGGGAGCTGAGGAGGGTTAAGGCCAAAGAGGAAAGAGGGCTTTTCTCACTGACACTAAAACCTGAAGGTGGATTGTGCACCACTGGTAGACACCTAGCCAGCTGAGCTCAAGGACCTGCCTAAGATGCCAACTGCTGAAGAGAAGGTAGAGCCGGGGGGCAGGGGGAGGGGAATGGGAGGGAAAGCATGAAAAAGAGAAGGAGAGAGGAAGAATATGTATAGAGAGATCCAGATAGCATGACATTTTTAAAGGCTCGTTAGTTATTTAGCTATTTTTTCCATTCTAAATCATCTGTGTCTCTTTACTGAAAAGGAAAAATAATAATAATAATAAGAAGAAGAAAAAGATATGGTGTTACTACTCTTTCTTACTTGTGTTTTAGGCTTTTCTTAATAAAACTCCCAATACTTACCGTGGTCATATATCATCAAGCTGAGATGACATTTAGATGACCTTTAGAAGGGGAACTATTCATAATTACACAGAGATGAATGGAGTGAATTGCACAGTCCCTGAAAGTCTCAGAAAAATGTTCATCCAAATCATATTGCAAATATTGACTGATTGGCCAGGCCCAGCTCTGCCATGAATTTGGATAAAACAAGATCAATGCCTCCCCAGGACTCTGGCTCTCAAAACTCAAAACCTAAAACTAAAACAAACAAAACCCCCTAAAATGTAAGAGACATATTTTTTAAAAATAAAACGGAGAGGGCAATGAAAAGGAAATGAACATGCTTGCTGTGGAGTCCTCGCTGTTGTTTATCTATTCCCCCCTTGACTTCCTGGCTTTCTTTCCTCACTTCGTTGGTCTTTGGTCATCACGCTTGACTAGCCTGTCTTTCACCACCCTTCTTAATGCACATTATCAGCTTGCTGGTTTCTATTATTTGTTGACAAATACACAAGGCAAATTTTACTTTGGAAATCTGTGAAAACTAGGGATAAATAATGGAGATTGTGCTTTATGTAATGCCTTATGAATTAAGCATAATGAAGAACATCTGTATGCCTACAAACTTAGAAAAGCAAAGCTAGGAGATTATGAACACTTAGAATATACTGTAAGATAATTTTTAAAAGCTCACAGTGTAGAGTTGTAGAAGAACATAATTGCAAAATATTTACCACTCCATTTTCTCAAATAATGCAAGGAGAAAAAAAAAAAAGAAGAAGAAGAAGAAAAGGCTAGGTCCTTTCAAGAACTCCTAATTTTAAAAAGTAAACTTTAAATGTCTTTTATTGGTTGTAATTATAACATAGAATATTGTTAGTGGGGATTAAAGAAATGTGTTGCTGTAAATATCACAGTCTTATTTACTTTTTTCTAATTCAAGGACTGAAACTTTTTTTATTTAATAAAGAAAAAAAAATTTACTCATCCATTTTCCCCAAATGGTGCTCGAGAGATTTAGAACCTTTGAAACTTACATGCAACATATAGAATTTCTACTCATGGTAATCATGACAAACTTGACCTCTCTCTCTGTTAACATTCTTGTTCTTTCATGTTCCTCTTTCTTGATAATATTGTAAATTTCAAACATAGGAAATTTGTGTTTTCTTCACAATGATAACTTATGATCTTCAGTACTAGTAAAAGTCCTCAATAAAATAGAAATGTTATATCGATTCCTTATTTCCATGCAGATATGTTAGAGAAAATGATCTTGTGATTCATTATTGTTCATGAAAATATTTCTAATGATGGAGAGAAACTAGATTCAGGGTTGATTTCAGTTCTTATAAAAATTATCTTTGAAATCTCATATAATGAGATTGAAAGTTGTACTTAAGTGAAATACACAAATCCCTCTATTTTGACTATTATTAGCATGTGAATTCTCTCTTCCACACATAAAAAAGTAAAATAAGATGCAGATGCTATTAAATGTATTTCAGTTAAAAGTTTGAAACTGAACACTTAAACTAATAATTAATTAATTATTATTAATGATATATTGAGGAAATCTGCATATACCATTTAAATAACAGCAAAAGCAAATGAGGGTAGAGAACATAAAAGTGATGACTTTTTCTTCTTCACTATACCCTAACTCTCCTCAAGCAAACATATTTAGAGAATTTTTTAAAGATCTCCCAATAATTAAATTAGAAATTTAGAAATTTATATTTATTCCAATTCATATTTTGTTAGTCAATATATTAGTTTTGAACAGGATATCTTGGCTCCTTGCAAATTAAATTTCATTCTCTCTTTTACTATAGCATCTTAATTTTAAAATACTATTATAGTTTTTCCTTCTAATTCTTTATAGTATGCTAAAGAAAATTATGTTATATATGTGTATAATCAATATATTTACTTACAGTTACATAATATATTTTAAATCCAATGCTATTGTACATTTTATAATTAAGGCAAATTTCATCATGTATTAAATAGACACAGTTTACTGACTTTTGGGTAATGACTCAGAGATTATTTATTATTTATTTCTTCCCTAACTTCTTCTGCCAATCTCTGTCTTCCAACTTCTATGTGTTATAATTTATTTTCACAGTTCAGGTTTACAACATGTACAGAGTTTTCTTTAAATATGATGGATTTCTATGTTAATTTGGTAGGTTGATTCTAAAAAATTAAAGACATAGATACTATTTTACTGAGCTTTTTTCGTCACTGTGACCAAAAGACCTTTCAAGAACGATGAGTAGAGGTTTATTTGAGGCTCACAGTTTCAGAGGTTAAGTCCATGATTGGCTGACTCCTTAGGTCCCGGCTCAAGGTGAGGCAGAACATCATGGTGGAAGGTCGTGATGGAGAAAAGCATCTCAGGAAGTGGTAACCAGGAAGCAGAGAGAGAGGTCCTCTTTCCAGGAACAAAATATAAACTCCAAAGGCACACCCCCAGTGACCCACATCCTTCAGCCATATCCTACCTGCCTACAGTTACCACCTTATTAATTCATATAAGTGGCTTAATCTGCTGGTGTAGTATAACATAATTTCATCTTCAAAAATTCTTGCATTGTTTCACACATAAACTTTTGGAGGAAACCTCATATCAAAACCATAACAGATATATTTGAAATATTAAAGATTCCACAAAAATCTTGTATTCTAAAATAGTCTTATACCTCAAAATAAATTGTTGTTTTTAGCAATAGAAAGAGAAAATGTAATCCCATTATATTTTCTATCTATCAAGTCAATGAATGATTTTCTACATATATTCTAATACGGTCTGTTAAATTTTTAAATATATCGTGTGTTCTAAGTCATATTTATTTCCTTAAAAAGTTCATCATTTTTTATTCTATTATTTTTTTTTCCTTTATTTTGGATCAAGATATTTTTTAGTTAGTTGAATATTTGTTTTGCCTTAAAATTTGATTGACAGTTTTTCTAAGAATGAAGTTAATTCTAAATACGTACATCATTTAATTGTCATCTGGGTTATAGACTTGTTATCAAAAAATGTGTTGACACTTGATTTGCATTACTTTATTTCTACTTTTTCTTTTGACTTTTTATGTCCTTAGCTATATGGAAATTTAACAAAGCACTTCTAGATATTGGTCTTATTTAAAATCTTGCTCAGTAGTTGGTGTTCCCAGTTGGTGATTATGATTACTTATTAGTTCCTCTCCTCCACAGATGTTTCTTCCTTTTGAAATCCTACTGAAGAAATGTTGTCTCTCCTGGTTCTATCTCCATATGTTTCCCATGTTTTTCTTACATCATATGATGCAAGATATGAATAGACACAAGAAAACTTTTTTTTTTAACCAAATTCTTTTCTATTTCACTTGTTTATTTGTTTAAATTCAGAATTGGTTATCATTTTAATGCCATTTGATTTCTTCCAATACTCCATGTCAGGATTGCCTGGTTTAACTATTTTTAAGACTACTGTCTTTGTATAAGCTGTGGGTTTCTTCTTCTTGATGTTTTATTTTTCTTTCTTATTTTTTCTTTAAGGATGCTGATGATATATTTATGCATGTGTAGGGATCTTTGCACACATGCATGGAGGCTGGTATATGGAGATCCTTGAGATTTCCAAATAAAGAAAAGCTAATTTGAGCATCATACTTCCCTGACGTTGTCATAGCATAAAATCAATGTGTCCCAGAGAAGACGAGTGTCTAAGACTCTCCTTCTGCTTGAGCTCTGCCTTTCATAAAAACTTAAAAATAATTCATTGAGGTGCAAGAAGGAAAGTGTGTATCCCGAGCAGTGAGAGTAGCAGGTACAAAGACAGAGAGGGAAGAGGGAATGTAGAATGTATTTGGAGTTGAGGTCGCTCATTGTACTCCTGTACATTGAAAAGGATGTGTTCTGAATTGTCTTCTAACATTGTCAAGTGCCCAGAAGTTCAAATGTTTAGTGATGTTCTTGGCTTATGCTGATTGTTAATTATTATTGGGAAGTATGAGTGTGTGTGTGTGTGTGTGTGTGTGTGTGTGTGTGTGTGTGTGTGTGTTTGACAGTTTGGGGGGCAGCGGTTTTTATGGCAAAGGGAGTAGAACAGTTCAACTTTGTCTCTCTTTCTCCATCTTAAAAATCTTTTGTGCAATGATTCTTCATCCTTCCTATACCATAACCCTTGGCAATCACTGGCACTCAGCATGTCAAATATTTGGAATCACATTATTATGCAATGTTTTCAGTTTGGCTCTATTTTATTTACTAATGTGTATTTAAGTTTCTTCATGTCTCTTCAAGGCTTTGATAGCTCACTTTAAAAGTTTTTAAATTTAATTTAATTTGTTATACATGCTTTTAGAGTCCAATTCCTTTCATATTACATATAAAGAGCACAGTTTTCCAAGTCATTGGTTTTACACAAAGTATTTTCATACCATTTGAGTTTTTATATATGCACTTAGTATATTGATGTCCAAATCCTTCTGCCATTGTTTCTATCCCCTTACCCCTTTTCCTCCCCTCCCCCATTTTTTTCTTTTTAACATTCCTTCATTCCTCTCATCCCCCCTCCCTTGCCACTATAATTCAGTATCATCATAGCAAAGGAATCAATCGACCTTTGGTTTTCTGGGATTGGCTGACTTCACTTAGCATTATTTTCTCCAACTCCATCCATTTACCTGCAAATGCCATGATTTTATTCTCTTTTAGTGCTGAGTAGTGTTCCATTGTGTATATATACCAAAGTTTCCCTATCCATTCATTTATTGATGGGCATCAGGGTTGTTTCCACAGTCTAGCTATTGTGAATTGTGTTGCTATGAACATTGATGTGGCTGTGTCCCTGTAGTATGCTATTTTTAAGTCATTTGGGTATAGACCAAGGAGTGGGATACCTGGGTCAAATGGTGGTTCCATTCCATCACTTGTTTTTAATGCTGGATAAAATCTCACTGTAGGAAAGTAAGACAATTCATTCACCCATTCACCTAGTGAAGCACACCTTTGTTCCTTCCCAAGTGTTGTCATCTATGAATAAAGCTGTTGTAAACATCTGTGTTAGTCAATGTTTTGTTGCTGTGACCAAAACACACAAAAAATAAGAACTTAGAAGAGGAAAAGTTTACTTTGACTCAGAGTTTCAGCGGTTTAGTCCATGGTGGGTTGACTCCATTGCTCTGGGCCCAAAGTGAAGCAGAACTTCATGATGGAAGGGTATGGTAGAAGAGTGCCACTCCATTCCTGGTGGCTGGGAAGCAGAGAGAGTCGGGAAAGGGGCAGCAGGGAGATGAACCCTTCCAGAGCAATTGACAGTAACCTGTCCCCTCAAGCTACGGCACATCTGCCTGCAGTTAGCACATGGTCAGTCCGTTCAAACTAGGATGGAATGATTAGGTTACAGCTCTCATAATCTAATCATTTCACCTCTGTGCATTCTGTATTAATACAGGAACTTTCAGGAGATGCCTCATATCTAAAGTCTAATGACATCCATATGTAAGAGTTGGTGGACATTGGGCTTTTTTTTTTTTTTTTAATTAGGAAATGATCCCTGACTGTCATAATGCACTGACTTTTAGAGGTTGATTTGTTTTAGAAGCTAGAATTAAATATCTCTACTAAAACAGCTGACCATTAATTATGTTGAAAATTTTTGAATAGTTATGTCAATCTCTACAAGAATATTTCAGTTATTCCAACCTGTTATTCCTCCTCCAAAGCAAAGGAATATGCATTTCAATTAATTTGAAATATAAATTAATTTCAGCCTTTAACAATGGTTTCATGTTCAATTACATGTCATATAAAGTTTTTGTGGTGTTGTTATTTTTTGCCAAGGGAGGTCAAAGGGCACATTCACCTGAATTAGCATCTCCTACCTTACAGTGTGTATGAATCCCTGAATGAGTTCTGCCACGTTCATGCTCATGTACATGCACACCACTTTGTGGAGAGAGTGGCCACACATTTCATCAAGCATCTCAAAGTTGTCCATAACACAAAGAAAATTCAGAATTGCATTTAAGGAATTCTGACCAAATTGTAGTCCTTGAATCATGCTTCTGCATGATACACTGCTCTCTATCATATATATGTGTTTGGATCATATGATGCTTATTCCCCCCAAAAAACACTTCTATTTTTAAGTTTTATTTACTTAATTTTTATGTGCTTTTTTCACATCTGATTACCAAAATAAGGAATGGGGCACTGTTTTAACTGCATTATCTTTCAGTGATATATGTCTTCCGCTTTTATTGGTGGATACCACAAAAAAGGGCTTGTAAATTACTCTCACATAGTCTCCATGAATGTCCTTGATCACATAGCATTTCTCCATATCTTTAAATGAAAGCCTGCATGAGGCTTAAGAGTTTGGAACACATATGTTGGTACAGAAATTCTATTTCTTCTTGAAAAAATTTTTTTTTATAAAAGTAGAGGCTATGTAACTAAATACATTTCACTGTTTCTTTTCATTTTTTGTCTCTGAAATCTATGTCAAATTTCTCATTCAGTTCTCGCCTATCTAGCTTTTCATCTTGACTATTCATTCTATTCTGGTTCATAACATTCTGAAAACATATTTAATTTGTTTTAAAATTATTTATAAGTATACATAATTGATTAAATAAATAGATAACATGTAAAATGTAATAGGCAACCTTGAATATACACATTTGAAATACTTAGACATATACAAATGGTACTTAGATGTTTCTTATAAAATCTCTATTGAATAGAAGGTAATAAATGGAAGAGTTAGATTATTCTTCATGGTGTTTTCTAATTAAGAAATTTAGTGATTTTATAAAATAATAAACTAAACAAATTTCTTACCAAAAAGTTTTAGATAAAATAAAAGCAAAATGGACTTACTGCTTTCAAACAAAATAAAAAGATAGCTCTTGCATACCAAAGTATTTAGCATTTGTTGAATTGACCTGAATTTTTGGTAAGAATACACAAAGGATTATGCATTTTTTGATGTGAAAACATCCAATAGGCATGAAAAAACGTAGAAACAAAAAAACGCATTAGAGTTATGCCAATCACCAGACAGAAACATAATGGTTGTATGACCTTCGGCAGCCTGTACAATGTAGCTAGTATCATTTGTTTTGAGCATTGCTCTATATTCAAAAAATTAAAGTCCGTCAGTGTAGTCAGTCATTGTGCTTGGCATTAGGATGTAGGGATGAAAACCCTTGGACTCTGCCCTTGTGTAATTCAATCTTGTAGGTAGGGAGGGTGAAAATAAACAAAAAGCACAGTACTTGGTGATAAGGGCATCAATAAATGTCTTAAACATATTAGAGCAACAGCAAAAGGACAAATGCAAGGTTACCAAGCAAGTAACTCTTCATAGTGATAGGAAGGTCAGATGAGGATGTGAGGAAACAGGGATATCTGATCAAATTCTGAAGGATGAAATGTAAAGGTCTTATATCTGTGAGTACTTAAAATCTGAGACAGTACAACTGGCACTCGTACCTTGCCAATCCTCCCACATGCATACATATTTTATTTATTAGATGAATAAATTTATAAAGATTTTGAGAAATGCATACTTTATCCCTAATATATTTGGGATAGTAGTGTATAAAAATACCAACCAAGCTAGAGGTGCGTGCTCAAGTTTCAGTAGTACCTGTAATAGCCTCTCTGATGACTTGCTTCTTCGTTTCTGATAATATGCCTTTAAAAACAATGTCCTTTAGGGTTCAATGGACCATGAAATAGTCTCTGCAGAAGTACCCCTGGTGCCAGCATGGAGACAAACATTCATTCTGGCTGTCAGCTATAAGAACTTAGAAGAAATGAAGCACATTTATTATGTACTGATATATTCTGACTAGATAATCCTTTTTAGTTGGGGGCACTATAAAAGCAAGTGCAGATTACTGTTGGGAAAATAGTAAAAAATAAAATTCAGTTGAGCTGCAATAGTTTTGCTTCCAATTTCACAGTTGGATAATTTTCTTTATAAACTTCTATTAAAAAGTTTTGCTGGCAATGAGTATATTATTAAATAAACAACTTATAATATAGTAAAGTTAGATGAATGAATGGATCTCCAAAATCGCAATTTTCTGTATTTTCAAAGTATAATCATTCTAAGTGTTATACGTTGGGTGGTTCAATTAAGTAACTTGATAAAGATTGGTATTATTATTGCATGAAAAAGCAGTTACAGTTAATGTTTCATAACCCTTTTATTTTAGAAAATGTTAAGTAAGCATGTTTGTGTTTATAACTACGGAAAAAATAAATCCTACATACTGACTTTTCAATATATTTGAATATTAAAATAATACTAAATATTGAAATAATATTAAAATATTTGGTATTTAGCTACAATCTTAAGAAATGGTGGTGCTGGGCATGGTGGTGCATGCTTATAATCCCAGTGACTCAGGATGCTGAGGCAGGAGGATCAGCAAGTTCAAAGTCAGCCTCAGCAACTTAGAAAGGCCCTAAATAACTTAGTAAGTCCTTGTCTATCTCCAAATAAAAAAAATAGATTAATAAAAAAAATAAATAAACTGTCAGACATTACACTGTCTGCCAAGGGGATGGAAAAGCTCTGGCTTTCTGGCTGCTTGCCACATTACCATGCCCTGTTACCGGACCTAGGCTAAGCAGGGGGCGTGGCTGTGAGAACTGAAACCACCCCAAGGATAGGCCAATGGCTCCACCAATGGCATCTGCCCATGCTCCTTATGTGTCCCTATGATCTTTCTGCTGATTGGCCCATGTCCTCTATAAGACCGTCCAACTTCCTCAATAAACCAAGTTCCAGCACTGACCAGTGACCGGGCTCCCTTGTATGTTCCTGTGTCCTTTGAGGGTGGGGGAGGGAATATCGGTGGCCTTTACTTTCCCAATCTAGTCTCCTTGTTGGGGTAGGCCCCTCTGGCCTCTTTTGCTAGACAGAAGAGGTCCATCCCGGGTACGGGGTTGGCTAAAGACCTCAACCCCTTATAACTTCGCAACAATAAACAAATAAATAAAAAGGGCTGGGAATATGGCTTGATGGTTAAGCACCTCTGTGTTCAATTCCTGGTACAAAAAAAAAAAAAAAAAAAGAAAAAAGATGGCAAATGTTCTTAGAAGACAAACAATAGAGGACTAGAGAAACTTTTCAGGAGTGTAGAAATTTTAAAATAAGTATGGCTACAGACCATCATTCAAAGGAACAAGACACATATTTATTTACATTTTGTATTACTCAATGTCGCCTAGACATTTATCGGAACAGTTACCTTTTAAAGAGAATATTACTTCCTTGCAAATCATTTTATGGGACCCAATGTTTTCTCAGTTATTTCTGTGATTTCAAGCCCTTTGTAACCTCATCCTGGACTTCATCTATCTTGTCATGACTGAAATAACAAGGAAACTTGGAATGGTATCTAGGTGTTCTGATCTGAAGTAAGTTAGGAGATTTATAACTAAAGCTTCTGCTATTTTCATAGAAACAAACTCAGACTATGTCTCAAGTCACAGAAGGGTCAACTCACCCTCATCCTGATACGTTAGATTCGGGTAGCTATGGTGACATTAAAGTACACTTCCAAATGTTTTAGCAGTTACAGTTGTAAGGTCCTTGCTTAGCATCTGGATGGCCATCTTAAGTGACAGCCACCATCTTAAGAAAAAGTTTCATTTTCCCACCAAAGGGCCTTTCTGAGACAGGCTCACCACTCCCTCATACCAACCCAACCCTTTACCTCCCGCATTCTTTCTGGACTGACTGTAATCCCTGAGCCTGCCCCATAAAGTTCCAGAATTTGAACCTGTTTTGCCTCTCTCCATCTATGGAGAGATGGCCTTTATTTGTCAGCTCTGACAAATAAACTCTAGTGTGTATCTATGCCTGGTCTCTGCCTTTCATTTCTCGCTTGCCTGTCTCCCGTTTCCTCCTTTTCTTCCAATAGTCAAGAGGAAACCAATCTATAAGCAAAAGGATATCTTTGTCTGATTGCTTCTTTGTTGGTTGTGGCATCCTGGGAAAACAGATAAATTTTCAGCAAACAGTGGAACGTAGCTTGGACAGCCTCGTTTGAAATTCATACTATATGAATTACTATATGAACATTTACTTTGAAGGCTTCAGACTGTACCTTAAAAAATTCCTCAAAGAAGCTCATGTGGCGAGTCACATACCTAGCTGTAAACAGTCTCCCTGATAAGTATTCACAAGGATTGGTTTATTTCACAAATGCCTAATGCTTTCCCCAGCCAATCCCAGCAAAGCCCAACAGCCTAAACTAACTCACTTGCTATCACTTTCATGAACGTATACAACAATCAACCCTATATATATATTAAGATGTTGAAACTAAAGAATGTATTCAGTTGAAAGAAAGTTAAACTATGTAACTGCCTCTTTACTGTCCTGTGTTGGGTATGTGTATAGCCTACCGCATGTTTATTAGCAAATCCCAGCCATTCCAGAAGTACAGTCCATATTCTATCACATTTAAGATTTTACAACTGTTATTTCATCTACCACTATAAATTTTATTTAAACAATAATAATTGCATATGTTAAAATTAAATTTCATGGCTTTGGAAGAAAATTTTTTACAATGCATTTACACAGGTAATTAAAAACAAAAACAAAAACAAAAAACACACCCAGAAAATATTTCCTGGAAGGAAACATGGTAGCAGAATAGAGAGACTCATCCGAGTGACCCTACAAGTGAGAAAAGTTGAGGCAGCAAAGGAGGAACTATATTTTAAAAACAGAAAGAGAATAAGAGCTCTATGAACCAAGATGGAGGTGACAGGAAAGCTAATGGTAAAGTGTAAGCTATTCACAAACTCAGGCTCCAAGGCACAGTGTGGAACCCAGCTCCTGAAACAGAGGGCAGAGGAATGTATGGACTGGCAGCCCTGGCTGCAGGAGAAATCCACCCAGGGATTAGGTCTCAAAGTGACTTCTCCTGCATGGCAAGCTACCTTTAGGGGCAAAATCCATTGCTTTGTTGTAGAAACGGCTGCACTACACCAAGGGCCATCTTGAGGAAGGCCTTATTACAGGAACTAATCTTCTCTAAAACTCAGAAAATACAGAATCACCATGGCCCAGAGGCCCTGGAAACTTTCCACTGTGGTGACAGGGTGGGAGGTGACCATTACTGCCAATTATGAAAAATGGGAGAGTCTGTTCCAAACACACTGAGAAGCTTAAGCAGTGAGTTGCACAGGATTTGGAGGACATGTGGCTGGCTGTCCTCTGTGATAAGGAGCAAGACAAGCCTTGTGGATTCTCTTGGGGGCAGGGTCTGAGAGCACTGTGATTGCAGCTGAGAGATGGTCACTCGGTTCCTCCAGCTCCCCATGGCCAGCACAGACCTCATTGATTCAATTGCTCAGAGGCATTCAGAGGATATGCCTCTAAGAGGATATGTTTGCCACATCCTTGGGCACATTGACAGAAGGTTTTTTGGAGTGAGCAGGAGTCCATCAGTATGGTCCAGAGGCTTGATGGGTATGAAAGACTCACCAGCAGCTCAGACTGTGGGCACATCCCAGGGAGCACATGGAGAAGCCCAGAAGCCTCTGGAGTGAATACAATCCTGCTGCGGATGACACTACCTAACTGCGCAGGTGGGTAAGATGGGGTAGGAGTCAGCCTGCACACTGCCCTAACTGGTTTGACCAGAGCTGAGCGGGAATATACCTGATTACAGCTGCTTCCCCTGACCCTCATAAGTGGCAGATTCCAAAATTAGAGGTCCTTGAAACAAGGGTCTGAAACACAGTGGGAAAGAGGAATTTTGATTCTTTTTTTTTTTTTTCTCTTTTCTTTTCCCTTCATTCCCCCCTTATTTTTTAATGTTAGTATTTTAAAAATTTCTTAATTGGAAATTTTTCTTCTCTCTTTTCTTCTTTGTTAATCCCCCTTTCTTTCATTATTCTTTTCTTCTTTATTTTTTCTCCCTTTATTATTATTATTATTATTATATTATATTAATTTTATCTTTATTAACATTTAACATTTTATTGTGTTTTATATTATCTTTGCCCTTTCTTTTTCCGGTCATTGGTGTTGTAGATATTGTTGTTTTAATCAGTTTTTATTGTGTCTTATCTGATTTGCTTTTTTTGTTGTTACTGTTGGTAGTGTTCTCCCCTCCAAAATGGTTATCCCAGCTGAGAAAAAAAAAAAAAAACAAAAACAAAAAAAACAAAAAAAAAAAAACCTGTTCCTTTACTGTAACAATGATCTAGTTTTGCTCAAATGTTGATGGATACTTCAATAAGTAGAAAATAGAAAAGATTTAAAAAAAATACCCACCCAATGAACCTACCCTAAGCAGGCACAAAAGAGGATCCTGGAGACCCACTAGTGGACAAGGAGTGAGATAAAATACAAGTTTTATGATCACGGAACCCATGAGGGGGCCCACCTTTTCAGACTGTACAGTGCTGATAAATCTGGGGAAGTAACTACAGAGAGTGAACCCAATATACCACTGCTATATACAACATATCTGCCTGAATTACTAGAGGACCCCCAACTCTCACGACTCATGTTGAGAGAGTGGGTCCCTTAGATTCCAACAAGAATGAACAATGTCAAAATCCTCCCTCAAAGCACAGCCAAAAAAGCCACATGAAATCTACAATAGTTTATTTGGCATTAAACTCAAGAGTATACAATAAACCAACATCTCAGCACTCATTGTCAAAAAAAAAAATCTTCCAACTAACGAGACTCTCACTTAAAAGTATGAGTGTGGCACCCAAAGGATATGCAAATCTCAATACAGAAACACAGGAAACATGACAAATCAGGGGAACATAATTCCTCCAAAAGTTCACAGCTCTTTAGTAACTGAAATCAAAGGCACATAAGTGGATGAAATGCTGGACAAACAATTTAGCAGACCCATTAATAAAATGAAATATGAATTCAGAGAGAATACAAATAAAAAAAAGATGAAGTAACTATGGAAATCAATACAGGGTATAAAAAGCAAGTAAATAGGAGATAGAGATTCTTAAAAAAGAAAAAAAAAATTGAAAAGCTCAATAAGGCAAATAAAAAACCAGTTGAAAAATTCACTGATAGAACTAGGTCAATGGAAGAAAGAATATTAAGGCTTAAAAACAACAAGAAGAAAGTCATCACATTTATACAGTAATCAGTGTTGGGAGAAGTAACTATGTTAAGTATGTACATGATCTCAGGGACAGCATTGAAAGACCAAACATTCAACTATAATTATACGGTTACAGGAAGAAATATAGCTACAAGTTAATGGCATAGAAAACTTATTTAGTGAAATAGTGGCAGTGAGTTTGCTAAATCTTGAGAGTGATATGAGCATCCAGGTACTTGAAGCATGTATAATCCCAAATAGATATGACCAGAAAAGAGGTTCTTGACATGTTATTGTCACAGACCTTGGCATCAGCTATGTGGTACTGGTTCAGGAACACAGGATGCTGAAGTTAGGGGGTCATAGAAACATCCACTGAGATTTTAAAGAAAGTCCTGGGAGGTATAACCTGTGAGCAGCCTCTGAGAGAGTAATGCATGGATGTATGAGAAGGAACCAAAAGCTGCAGGGGAGAACACTGAGATTAAGAAATGCAAGTAATGTGGGACATCTGCTCAGGAAAACTGCACAAATTGAGCAGAGACAAACCAATGGAGAGGCCATGTGGGCTGAAAATAACCAGAAACAACATCACTATGCCATGTACCTCAGATACTGGTTAGGGAGCAACAAACTTATTTGGTCTTGCTTTAGTCCAGTCACTTATCTCTCTATGCCAAATTCTTCCTTTTGCAATGGAAATATTTATTTATTTATTTATTATTTATTTATTTTACCTTTGTAAATTGGATATATGCAACTTGATTTTGATTTTTACAAGGGTTCAGTCTGAGAAATTGCCTTGAGTCTCAGAAGAGACTTTGGACTTGTACTTTTGGGCAATGCTTGAACTGTTACGACTGGAGAATCTTGGAAATAGATTAAGTGTTTTTTGCATTGTCAGATGGGCATAGGTTTTGGGGGGGCCAGTTAAAGAATATTATAGTGAAGATAGTGGGTATCCTCCAAAAGGACATGTGTGAGAAAATGCAAGAATGTTCAGAGGTGAAATGATTGGATTTCAAGAGCCTTAAACTGAGCAGTGTGTTAATTCACTTGAATGATTAACTGTGTGGTAACTGTAGGCATGTAGGGTGTAACTGGAGGAGGAGGCTCATTGGGGGTGTGCTTTTGGGGTATATATTTTATCTGTTGTGAGGGGATGTCTCTTTCCTCTCTGTTGTCTGGTTTCCATGGCCTGAACTGTTTTTCTCCTCCACATTTTTCTGCCAAGATATTCTGCCTCACCTCAGGCACATAGCAATGGAATCAGTGGTTTTGAGACTGAGACCTCTGAAACTGTGAGTCCCAAATAAACTTTTTCTCCTCTAAATTATTCTTCTCAGGCCTTTGGTGAAAGAACAGAAAAAAAGAATGGATTAAAACATAAATCCTACAGAATTGAAGGAGAAATAAAATCTTCCTCAGGTAAGCATAGACTAAAAGAGTTAATGACCACCAAACCAGCATTACAGAAGGAATCCCAAAACCTAGATAAGAAAGCAAGATAAAAGTGATCACAGGAGCACTGGAAAGAATACATCTCATTAGAAGAGTAGATGACCAAAAAAAAAAAAAAAAAAGTAGGAAAGGATGAAACATGATTATTTCAGTAAACCAACAAACCTCTGAGACAAATAATAGAGAAATAAAATAGATTGTTCAAAATAACCAAAACAAAAACAACATAATGACAAGAGCTGATATATAACTTTCAATAATAACTCTGAATGTAAATGGTCCATATTTTCTAGCTAACTGATGAAGAATAGCTGATTATATTATAAAACAAAACTCAACTGGTTTTTGAATACAAGAAACTCAACTCAAGGCACACATAAATTGAAAGGAAAAAGATGAAGAATGATACTGTAATCAAATGGAATCCAAAAGCAAGGAAAAGCAACTAAGTTCATATCCATTAAAGACAATACACTTTAAGCCAAAATCAGTCAGAAGAGATAAAGAAGATTACTACATATTGATAGAAGGTGAAATTCGCCAAGAATATGTGATGGTTTTAAATACATATATACCAAATTTTTGAATACTCAATTTTGTAAAACAAATGCTATAAGATATAAAGGGATAGAGAGACCCTAATAAAATAATAGTGGTTGACTTTAGGACCCCACTCTCAATAATAAAAAGATATATTTAGAAAAAAACCAACAAAAGAACACAAGATGAATTATAGTACAGATCAAGTGAATTTAATAGCCATCAACAAAATAATATATTCAATGGTTGTATAATACACATTCTTTCATCAGCACATAGGACTTTCTCCAAAATATATCACATTTTAGGCCAAAAAGCAAGTCTTAATACATGCAATAAAATTAAAATAACTTCATTAACATTAAAGACCCATATTATCATGGAACTAGAAATCAACATGAAGAAATTATAAAAATACATGGAGATTGAACAATACACTTTTGAATGAACAATGGATATTTGAAGAAACCAGGGAGAAATTTTAATAGTTCTAGAGTCAAATGAAAATGGAAACAAAACTTGTCAGAATATATGGGGCACAGGAAATTATTTAAAAGTGGGAAGTTTATATCTGTGAGTGCCTATGTGAGGAAAATAGAGAAATATCAAATTGACAATCTAATTATGCATCTCAAGGCCTTATACAAACAAAAACAATCAAAAACACAAATCAGTATAAGAAATAATACCATAGCATAAAAAAAAAAAAAACTAAAAGAACAAAACAATACAAATATCAATGAAACGGAGTTGGTTCTTTGAAAAGACAAACAAAATTGATGGTTAGTCAAACTAACCAAAAGAGTAGGAGATGAGATCAAACAAATGACATTAAAGATTAGAAAAGAAATGTTACTATTAATAATACACAAATCCAGAGGAAAATTTGCAAATCTTTTGAAAAATTATACTGGAAAATCTAGTAAAAAATGGACAAATTTTTAGATACATCTGACTTACCGAAACTGAATCAAGAGGATATAAAAATCTTAAAAACATCAGTAAATAGCAATGATATTAAGGTAGCAATAAAAAGTTTCCCAACAAAGAAAACCCTAGTTCCAGATAGATTCATTGCTGAATTTTACCAGACTTAACAAACAAACAAAACTAGCATCAGTGCTCTTCAAAATATTTAACAAAATAGAGGGGAAGAAACTCTTTTAAACTCATTGTAAAAAGTCAGTATTACCTGGCTACAAATCTGATAAGGGGGCTGGGGCTGTAGCTCAGTGGCAGAGCACTCGCGTAGCGTGTGTGAGGGACTGGGTTCGATCCTTAGCACCACATAAAAATAAATAAAATAAAGGCATGTTTTTCATACACAACTACAAAAAAAAAAAAAAAAAAAAAAAAAAAGAAAGGAAGAAAGAAAGAAGGAAAAACTTATAAGCACACTACAGAAAGGAAAAAATAATCATGAATATAAATGCAAAAATCTTCAAGAAAATACTTGCAAATCAAATTCAACATGATCAGGTTGATTTTATTCCTTAGATGCAAAGGTGGCTCCATAAAAAGTAATTGATAGGTGTAATATATCACTTATGTAAGATCAAGGATAAAATACTATGAGCATCTCAATTGATGGAGAAAAAACTGTGATAAAATACATACCCTTTCATGGTAACAACCTTGAATAAGTGAGACAGGGAAGGATTGTGCTTTAATATACTAAAGCCTATCCATAGCAAACCACAGCCAATACCAGAGTGCACGGGTAAAACCAGGAGGATTTCCTTTAAAATCAGGAACAAGACAAGGTGTCCACTGTGAACATTCTTACTCAATATTGTTCTGGACATTTTAGCCAGAGCAATAAGGCAAGAAAAAGACTGAAAAAATTAAAAACAAAAAAGACATAAATAAGAATGGAGGAAGCCAAGTTGTCCCTATTTGAAGATGATATGATTCTATAACTAGACTATCCTAATAAGTCCACAAAAAATCTCTTATAACTGATTAAAAAATTAGCAAAGTAGCATGATACTAAACATAAAAAATAAAAAAACCCCCAAAACAGTAGTTTCCTATATACCAATATGGAACTCATTGAGAAAGAAATCAGGAAAGACAGCTCATTCACAGGAACAGGGGGAATAAAAGCCATAAACAAGCCTAATCAAGGGGTTAAAGCCTCTACAATGAAAATTCTAAAATAATGAAGAAAGAAATTGAGAAAAGTCACTGGTAGATGGAAAGAACTCCCCTGTTTATGGATTAGACAAAATAATATTTTTAAAATGGCCATCATACCCAAAGTGATCTATAGATTCAATATACTCCCCATCAAAATAACAATGTGTTTCACAGAACTAGAAAGCATATCCTAAAATTCATATGGAGGCACAAAAGACTCTGAAGAATCAAAGCAGTCCTGAGCAGAAAGAATAATACCAGAGGCCTTACAACACCTTCATGAACATGAACACCTATTTAAATTTGAGGCAATTTACACTGGGCTGGAATTTATTCATATCTGACCTGCCAAAATTGAATCAAGAGGATATAAGAATATTAAATAGATCAGTAAATAGCAATGATATTAAAGTAGCAATACAAAGTTTCCCAACAAAGAAAATGTTAGATAAAATCGGCTGACAGGCCATACCCCCAGGTGCGTTAGGATTATCCAGTGAGCCTGAGCTTTAACTTCCGGAAGTGCCCATCTCTCACGAGAATCCACATTCCGTGGGCTCCGGGTGCCCGCCCTTTCTGATCCTGGGAATATTTGCCTCTCGTGGGAATTTACCCCAGGGCAGGCTCTCCCTTTCTGAGCCAATCCTGTCCATACAAGTCACACTTCAGCCCCTCTATACTTAAGCCCGTGCCCGTCCAGAACTACTCCCTTTTAGCTGCTTTCTTCTGACCAGCTCTCCCCTTCCCCTTCTCCCCTTCTTCCCTTCCCCTTCTCCCTTCTTCCCTTTCCCTTCCCCCCCTCTCCCTTCTTTCTATTCCCCTTCTCCCTTTCCCTTCCCCTCCACGTGCCCCTTTGGTCCTCAGCAGCCCTTAGGGCCGGTTAATAAATCCTTTTACTACATGGTGATCTCTGGAGTGGGTTTTTGCTCTTCAAAAAACCCTAGCTCCAGATGGATTCATTGCTGTGATAAGTCTATATCTCCCATATGGTTGTATTATTATTCTCAATTATTTTCTTTATATAAACTTTTTTCCCCCAAAATGAAAGGAAAACAAGTACTGTGAAAATTCATATGGATCCCAAATGACAGAACTAACCAACCAAAAAGTTGGAGGCCAAACCTCTACAGAAGCCTTTGGCAGATGGCCGGAGTCTGCTGCAACATGACAGCAGCAGAGGCAGAAAAAAGCTTGTTTCAATATGCGTGACCCAGGTATTGCTGAATGGTTATCATAGGATTTATTGATTACATTGACAGTCTATAGAGATAAGTAGTAAGTGTGCTGTATTCTACATGTTCTCAAGTCTGTTTTCCATATTTGCATATTTATACAAATGTTAAAGCTTATGCTTCTTTTTTCTTCCTAACAAAGTTTATGTACTCGCGTCCTCCTGGAATACTTTTATGCTCTGTGTAATCTGATAATGCAGCCCACATCTGTGTCTGAGCCAGGTGTACACACCCCTTTCCTTGTGCGAGCCAATTGTGATAATTAACGCAGTTGGTTTGGCATCCTGGTGTTTCCTGTCTGCCGTTTACAGTCTCTCCTGAGTGAGGATTCTAGACAGAGCTTGTTCCTTTTCTAGGTATGCGTTATCCACATAGTGTTTAGTGATAAAAAATATGCAAACAAGCAGGCATTTTCTAATGAGTATAATAGACATCAGCTGGAGTTTACATCACATGTCTAAAAATCTATTTTTGTTCTGTTCCTATGTTTTGATAAAACCTCCTTTTTTGCTTATTAATGCATTCATATTTAGATATAAATTTGTTTCTAACATTGAATCTCATTCTCATTAATTTTGCAAATAATCAGGGCATGTAAAAACAAATAAACAGAATGACTCAGTTTTCATCCATTCCAAACCAGTTTTCACCACTGATTTTTTTTATGTGCTGTTACATATACCATTTATTTTTTTTTAAATTACCCAGATTTAAAAAGCCATACTCACATTTTATCCTCTATCTAGGAAGCTGTCAAATCTTTGGATTCCATGTCGCAGTGTTTCCTCTTTCCATTCTCTTTTCTGTGACCCCAAATCAAGTACTTGGTGTTTTCACTGGGGCATATCTCAAGCTAGCTGTCACAGTTAACTACATCGTCCTTCCTTCTTCATGTGCAGATTCAAACACCTAAGTTCTTAGAACTCCAGTGATTCCCTGTTGCTGATAAATTAATGATCAATGATTTTGCAGCAGATGGACTTCTAACTTACTCTTGTTAGGAGTATTACAACTATAGTATTACAACAATAGTATTACAACTATTACTTGTTGAAGTATATCATTCCCTACCTCCAATAGATAACAAGAGTGTTATATTGCTTATATCTCAGATTACCCTGAATAATTTTAGTTCCACGGTTTCATTCGTTTGTTTATTATTTGCACGTAGGAGGTTATATACAATATATTGTTTTGCAAAATCACATTAATTCTTCAAAGCCTTTCTTTTCTACTAATTTATATTTTTATTGGTATGTATAATTATACATATTTATGGAATACAGTAAAACATGTAAATATGTATATTCATTGCATAATAATCAAAGCAGGGTAATAGGCATATTCATTGCCTCAGACACATAATTTCTTTGCATTGGGAAGACTGAAAAATTCTCTTTTCTAAGCTATTTTAAAATGTTAAATTAATTATTGTCAGCCATAGCCATTTTATGCAATATTATTAGAAGTTATTCCTCCTATCCACTGCGCCCCATATCCATTAAAACCCCTCCTTTCTCCCACTCCCCCATACTCTTCCCTAGCTCAGCAATTACTATTCTATTCTCTACTTCTTTGAGATCATATTTAGCTTTCACATGTAAATGAGAACATGTGGTACCCATCTTTCTGTGTCTGGGTTATTTCACTTAATACAATATTTTCTGGTTCCATCCATGTCACTGCAGATGACAGAAATTAATTATTTTTATGTTTTAATAACATTTCATTGTGTACATATACCATATTTTCTTTGTCCATTCATCCACTGATGGACACTGGGTTTGATTCTATATCTTCACTATTGATTGAATTGTGTGCAATCAGCATGCTACTGCAGATAGCTCTTCATGATTTAAATTCCTTTGGTATGTATCCAGTAGTGGAATCACAGTATCATATGGTAGTTCCTTTTCTAGGTTTCTAAGAACCTCCATACTGATCTCCATAATGACTGTGCTTATTTACATTCCCATGGTGTATAAAATTCTCCCTTCTCCACATCCTTTCCAGGCTTGGTCTCTTTGTTGATAGCCATTTCACTTGGGGTGAAATCATATCTCATCAGGGTTTTGGTTTGCATTTCTCTGATGACTAATGACATTGAGCCTTTCTTCCTAAACTTATTGGTGGTTTCTATATCCTTTCTGTGTTGAGAAATGACTATTTGAGTCAGCTTCCTATTTTGATTGTATTATTTATTTATCTATTTATTTTGATGTTGAGTTGTATGAATTCCTTATACAACCTGCAAATAAATACCTCATCAGATTTGAAAATATATCATCTTTCTTTCTGTAGGTGGTATCCTCAATCTGTTGGTTGTGTTCTTTGTTGACTTTTTTAGCTTATCATAATTTCACTTGTCAGTGGTTACGAAACCCTTTTCAAATGTGTCTTTGGTAATGTAACTCTTCCCCTTGGGATCAGGTCAAATCTCTCCTCTGCAATGCTTTGTGTTAAGATGTCAACCTTACGTGGTTGCCACTCCTCTGTCCTGTTTCTTCTCCTTTCTGGGTTTCACTTCCTTAATAAATCTTTGTATCCAAATAAATGCTCATGTCAGAGTCTTCTAGAGAATCTGACCTAAAACTGTTCATGGATGCAGTCCTAATACCTTCAGTTGTTTCCCGGCTTATTCTAACTAGACATAACTAGGGGGTTACATCAAATTGCTTGTTTCCGAGCATCAAATGCCAAATACTACTTCTCTGGTTTCTGATTAGGTTCTAACATACAGTTGCTTTGTGCTGAAATTTAAAACCCTGTGGATGTGTAATAGGGTCTGTTGAAGGAGAGAAGGTTAGAATTTATCATTTATGTTTGTGATGACGGAGAGTAGACTTGTTTCCCATGTAAGCATATTGTTATAATGACTCTGATGGAATTGGCTATAGTTTGTGCCCCTGGCTGGAAGAGTTTAAACTCCCCTGGGCTATTAGAGTCAGGAATTTGATTAGTGTTGGCGCAGTTTAGTCCCTTATCAGCTATTTCTATAACACATCAATTCTGTGTCACTCGGCAGTGCCTTTGCAGGGAAATAATTCTGACAATCTGGTCTATTTTAAATTTATCAAATAATTGTATGCAGGCTAGTCTTGGTGGATTTGCCACTAAAATTCTCCATATTTTCTTCTTGACAAGCTTCATCTCGCTTTCTGTTAACTTGTGATAAGCAGCCAGTGTCTGGCTAAGAGGCCATAGATGGCTTTATTTTCAGTTCTGAAGGTTCTATCAAAACTCCCACGATATAGGATGAGGTTTGTAGAGGATGTGTAAACTCTATCGTTCTCAGAGGTTGTATGGATATTACTAAGTCAGCCTTTATCATTTTTATAGCATTGTTTCTTGAAATCAAGTCTTTCTGCTATATTTTTTCCTTTATGGTTCTTATTGTCTTTCATAAAATGGCTGGCTATAAGGCATTTATATAACATCAGAGGGCTGTAATTCCAAGCTTCTCACCCTATTAGTTCCCTATGTTACATTAGACATTCACAACATTTGTGTGCCCACATGGTTATTTTATAGCATACTTCGTGCAGGATGACAGTTATTAAGACAAGTTTTTGTCTGCTTTTGTTGTTTTCTTATTCCCAAATGACTGGAGTTCCTTTTTACTGTTGGAAATTATCTTTACTTTCAATAGGGATTCTAGCCATGTTTAGAAATTAGCATTTGAACTACAAGAGTCAGCTACATGAATCAAGACTTTTGGCTGTATGTGAGTACAAAACATACTACAACAGAACATATGTATTTGCAAATCTACTGATTTATTATAGTTTATAATAATTTTCATATGTAAAAATATATTTCATATGTAAAATATATTTCATATAATATTCCACAAAATATATTTCATATGTAAAAATATATTTCATGTGTAAAAAATTCATATGTAAAAATATTTGGCTGTTGAATCAATTTTCTTAATGAATATTTGATGTATATTAAGAATAAAGTTTGTATTATAAGATACCACAATTGAACAAACATCATCTTAATAATTCTCACTGTTTGGTTTAGTTTTAGGAGAATGTAACCCAGAGAGAAATAAACTTCTGCTTCTGACCAGGGTTCTTGGAAAAAAGAGGAAAGATAGAGTGGAAAGTTGGTATGTCGGCCTGTGTTCTGCTTTCACAAAAAGCTATGAGCTGATGAACAATGGAAATGTTTCTCAGACTTCTGGAAGCTGTCTAAGATCTAGGTGCTAAAGAGCTCATTCTCTCACAGATGACACTGTCTCTCTGCGTCCTCACAGTGTGAAAGGACCAAAAGGGCTTTCATGGGTCTTCTCAGGTACGGGCAATAATCCCACACCTGGTACCTGACCTTTATTTCCTAATTGTATCACCTTAGGAGATAAGATTTCAACATACGTATTTTGGGGGAAGACACAAACATTCGAGCCACAACAACTTGTTTTCCCATTTTAGGGTGGAGCACTTTAAACACCTGAGGTTTGTTTCTAGAGGTCTGTACTCACAGAGTTATGTGTAATTTTTTCTATTAGGACTACACTCTGCTTTTGTTGTTTTCTTATTCCCAAATGACTGGAGTTCCTTTCTACTGTTGGAAATTATCTTTACTTTCAGTAGGGATTCTAGCCATGTTTAGAAACAATGCTATAAAAATGGTATCACTCTATCTCCAGCACAGGAAGAATAATGAAGATCCATAGAGTGCAGCCAAGAGCCACAGACACCTCTAGAGAAGCATCTGTGAGCCCTGATACCTAAGGCTCAGGCTCCTAGGAACCTTAATACAGGTACCAAGGGTGCCATTGCTGTGGTTCTGTCTCTTATTCATCTCATTCTTCTCACTCTGGGACCTCTAAATGTTTTAGCACTGCCCACATCAGACCTGAATGTAATGTGGCTTCCTCTACTATTTTCCATAGGCAGTGTCATCAGTGTACCAGTGTTTGCATATAGCCACCCCCATGCTTGACTCCAGGACACAGCGCAGAATCGCCAAGTTCCATGGACAGCCTAAGCCATATCAACACCATCAGTCCTGGTACTCCCCCACCCTCTGAGCCTACCCATTTCCTCCTAAGTTGCTCTCCTGTCAAGTGGAGCACCTAAACACTGTGTCTTGGTTCTCTGTTCTACTGTAGCTTCTCAAGAGACTATTCCTACACCATCTTCCCTAGCACCCCAGGTATTTCTGCCTGTCTAATTCTGCTGAAATTCTGAAAAAATACAATTTTCTCCACATTATTCAATATCAGTTCACTGCTTTATAGCATGTTGCCTACTGGGAGATATGCACGAATAGCTTGGTATTGCTATGGCTTGTCTTCCAAAACTTTCACGTACTATAAGCTCAGTCACCAGAGTGGTGGTACCTGAGGAGCTGGAATCCTTAAGAGGTAGTGCCAAGTAGAAGGTGATTACATCATGGAGTTGCCGTCCTCTTGAGTGGATGGACGCTGTCTCAGAAAGTGGGTTGGGTCTCAGAGGAGTGATTTTCTTCTCACAAGAGCAGGTTGTTACAAAGTAAGGCTACCTCACATGATCAGTCCCTTCTGCTTGTGACTGTTTCTCCATTTGCTTCTCCACCACTTTATGGTATCTAAGGGAGTTTTGCCAAAATACTGGTTCCACATTTTTAGAATCTTCCAGAATTCAGAACGGTAAGCCAAAAAACCTCTTTATTTATAAAATATGCAGCTTCAGTTATTTTGTTGTAGAAGCAGAAAATAGAATAACACACGCATGGCAGCACAAGGGAAGAGGGGTTTCCTTATCAGGGGTGGGGAAGATCAGGTAGGGCCTTCTAAGAGATTATTTTTGAACTAGACTAATTAGAAGGATTTAAGGGATCTATCCAGTAATGGCAGGTATGGGGTATATTCTACTAATAATAATAATAATAATAATAACTTTCTGTAAATAAAATGCTTTTTAAAAAATAGGACATTGTGACGCTTTAACTTAGATTGATTTCCCCAAGAAACATTCTGAGCTGGAGATTTCATGAGAGAGGTTTATTTGGAAAAGCTCTCAGGACCAGTGCCACTGAACAGCAAAGCCAGCAAGGCTGGGCAGGGGAAGAGATCAACTTTGTGTGTGGCGACATTGAAACTGAAGCCTCAGGAGATCTTCTGACATCTGGAGCTGGATGGGCCTTCAGCATTGTGCTTATTCGAGCAAGCGAACTGCCCTGTTCGCCTGCTATTAAATGTGAGCTGCCCCTGAAGAGAGGACATTAACACAGGCAGGACATGTCCCCTCCTGAGGTCAATGATCAGAGACAGCTTGAGCACAGCAACTGCCACACTGAGGGTGGAGCACAGTACTCTTAGCTATCAGCGTTGACAATGGATGCCAGCTGTCTTTCTTCTGCTCTGACTAGGGACAAATCTACCATGTAACATAACTGTTTCCTCCTAACTGTATTAGCAGAATTGATGGTCAGTTTTATTAAGCACTAGGATAACAATCCTCTCCAGAGTAGCTTTCCTGAGATGTCTGCCTATAAATAGTGCTTTAACATTTCTTGAAAAACAGCAAGGAAAAGAAAAGACATTATGTGCTCTTGGCCTTACCTAACAATTTTTGAAAGTTTATGACCACTGGCTGAAGACTTTTCCCCCCCCTCTGATTAAGTGTATTTAGGTTTAATCTTGTAGGGGTATAAAAAGGGTTTAGATTACTTAGTTGGGATAAAGCATAACATGGGGTTGCATTTATAAGAGTCAGTCCATGTAAGAAATGCCAAATGCTAAATGTTTCCTTTTCAATATGTGCATTATATTTAACATAGTAAGGTCAGAGATCTAAAATTATACATAGAGCTATAATGGAAGTATTAATGATGTGACACTATCAAAAGTTAATATTTCTAAATGTCATGTATCACCACTTAATTTTTTATATCACTAAGTGGTATATTGCTTTACATTACATTACAGATTTTATGCTATAGTGATTGCAGTAATTAAACTTTTGAAGCTTGACACAGCATAAAGTATGAATAAACATAGTCTTGTCATCTTTGTCATATGAAAGATGCATACAGAGTCTTCATTTTTGAAAATTAATACCAGGAATGTTATTTTAAAAAGTGTATTTTGAGAGACAGAAAAAGTCTAAGGGAGTCAACAAGTTGTGTTGGAGTGGAAAGGTAATTATTCACCAAAAATTCTATTGCATCTTTCCATGTAAATGAAGTTAGCAAGTGGGCTAAGGTGACTATCAGTCAATCATTTTATTAGACAGGAAAGAAACACATTGGCAAAATCAATCTCTCATCCATGATAACCAAGAATGGACAGGCAGGTTTTCAATGTGGTAAAGGGCACCAAATGCAAAGTGGCATCAAAAATCATTGGACAGTTCTATAAGTTTACTCAAGATTAGAGATAAGAGAAGGGCAGCCATTTTCTCCTCTTCAAGTTAACAGTATTTTGAAGGTCCCAGTTAGGGAAATAATAGAAGAAAATTAAATAAAGAAAAAGGAAGTAACTTAAATTAGTAACTGAATTTAGAATGAGGTGGAGATGACATGGTCAATACACCAAAACAAAATAAATCTTTGTATTTTAGGAACCTATCGTTAGGAAATACATTTTAAAATCATCACTCATTGTTTACCAATAAACAAGAAAAATCTCTACACTGAAAACTGCAAACTGTTTCAGAGAGTAAAGGGCATGTAAACAAATTGGGTGACAATACCAGGATTTGGGAGTTGAAGATCCGAAATTGTTAAGATGTCTTTTCTTTTTTTTTTTTTTTAAATATTTATTTATTTACTTTCTGTATGCAATGCATTTATTTTTCTGCTGAGGATCGAAGCACGTGAGAGGCGAGCGCTCTGCCGCTGAGAACCCCAAATGTCTTTTCTTCTTATGCTATGACAGAACAAAATGTGAAGTAGGTGGAATAAACAACATAAATTTATGGTCTCACAGATATGGAAGCTGGCATTTGATCTCCAGACAGCACACACCGTGGACTCCTCTGTCAGCTGCTATGGCTACCCGGTCCCAGGCCATCCTCCTGCCTTCTGCTTCTTTGTTTGCAATCTTCTGTGTTCTTTGGTTTGTATGCACAAGACTCTAATTTGTGCATTTGCATATATGGTTTAGTCAGCTTTTTCACTGCTGTGACTAAAGAACCCAACCAGAACAACTGTAGGGGAGGAAAAGTTTATTTGAGGGCTCACGGTTTCAGAGGTCATAGTCCATAGAAGTCTGGCTCCTTCATTCCTTGGGGCTTGGGATGAGGAAAACATCATTGGTGGGAGAGGATGTCAGAAATAAGCAGCTTACGTGCTGATCAGGAAGTAGAGAAACATCACTGTCCAGATACAAAATAACCATGCCCCCAATGAACCACTTCCTCCAGCCACACCCCACCTGCTTATAGTTACCACTCTTTTAATCCCATTGGGGATTAATTCAATGATTAGGATAAAGCTATAAACCAGTCATTTCCCCTCCAAATCTTCTTGCATTGTCTCACAAGTTGCCTTTGTGGGACACCACATCTAAACCATAACAGCATCCATGATGTTCTCCTCCTGTGTGTCTGTAGGCAAATTCCCCCTTTCTATAAAGACACCAGTCCTATTGAATTACCATCTCTTTTTGTGCCATTATGACCTCCTCTTATATAATTGTATGTGAAATGAGCCTAGTTCCAAATAAGATTATATTCTTAATTAATTGGATGTTAGGACACCGATACATGAATTTGGAGACTGTATAAATTTCAATACATTATACTCTTCAAATTTATTTATATTTTCATTACAGTCACAATAGGAATTTCCAGTAGGATTTTTTTCCTTGCAGAAATTATTGATGGTTCTAAAACTTATATGGATATTCTAAAAATGTAGAATATCTAAACTCTTTAAAAGAAGGCAGATATTGAACACTAGACAGATTGAATTCAAGATAATATAAATCTATGATTCTGAAAACATTTATTGTTGGCTTAATTGTACATAAGCAAAATAAAAGGTCTAGAAATAACCATACATTAAACTTTATATAAAATTGCTGAGGTAATTAAATTGAGAAATGATGTTTTTTCTACATATGATGCTGAAACCACTAGAAAAAAATTTACAATATTTATAAATATCTACCTCATACTATGGATAAAAATTATCTTTTGAAACATAGACCTAAACATAAAAGTTAAATTAGGAAATATCTAGATGAAAACAGCTCTATAGCTGAGAAAGAAAATATTTAAAGATATATAAAGCACTAAGTAACTAGTACATTTACCATGTAGATACCCTACACACAAAAGCAATGAAAATTTAAAATTTTAATTTAAGTAATTTAAAATTTCTGTGTTTAAAAAGATAATACTAGAGGATTGAGTGGTACTAGCAAGAGATGCAGTCCATCCTGAAAAGCCTGTTGGTCCCTAAGGGATTGAGACTGCCCTCCCTGCCAGGAGACCCCAGGTAGGTGGCCTGGGGAAGATCCTTCCTTTCCCTAAGGTTCCATCAGCAGGCATATGTGGAAGCACCAGTGGCATCACATAAACTGAGAAGACCAAAAATAATGACCAAAAGCCTCTGAAAGGTAATTTAATGGAAACAAGGCCTATAAAATAGGCCAAGAAACATGGATATCACCTAAAGATAGTCACTGCCTGAAAAAAAAAAAATTAAAGAGACTCAGTTTCTCCCAACCTAAGAGACAATACATTTGATATGCATACAAGAAATTTTCTTAATATAAAGAATCAGAAAATGCATTCAAATGAAAATGACAATCAACTAATACAAATACTGAGATTATCTGATAAGTACTTTAAGGCAGGAACCATAAAAATACTCAAAAATCTTTAGAAGATGTACTTAAAGTTATAATTATTCAACAGTGAAACAGAAGTAGTTAAAAAATAAAATGTGGCTGTTATGATTGAAAAATATAAAAACAGAAGAAAAATAACTCAATGGACTCAATAGTCCAGAGGGTATAACAGAGCATAGATTCAGTGAGTTTGACACAGAGCAATAACATTTTCCTAATCTAAATAATGAGATACACTATACTGAAAAAAAAATGAACAGAGCTTCAAGAATTTGTAGAATAATAACAAAATATTCAGCATCAATATCATTTTACTCCAGAAGGAGAATGACAGAAATAGTATTCAATGTATTCTAAGAAATCATGGTTGAAAACACCCCAAATTTTGTGAAAGACACTATTTGCCTGTGATTTGAAGAACGGAGTTCCTGCAGAGAGAAGGTAAGCTAAATAACATATCCGTATGCAGCTTGATTAAACTTTTAGAAAACTGAGGCAGAAAAAAAATTGATTGTAGTAAAAAAGAAATAGTGTATCACTCATTGGGAATGCCAGTACAAATGATGAATTTCTCATCTGAAACCAAGGAGCCTAGAACAAAGTGGCACACCACTTTTCAAGTGTCAAAGAAAGGAACATAAAACTTGTGAATTCTATACCAAATAAACACTTGAAAAACTATGCAACATCATTAGAATCCAGAGCAAAAAAAAATCAAAGCACAGATAAACTCCATTATACCCACCATAATTGACAAAAAAAAAAAAAAAAAAAAAAAAAAGAACTGACAAAAAAAGAGTGTCATTAGAGGATATTAAATGTTTATAAAATATAAGTGGAAAGGTAAAATTGCATAACCACTTCTGTTAAACTTATTCCTAAGTATTTCATTTGTTGATGCCATTGTTAATGAATTTGCTTTCTTAATTTTATTTTCTTCAGTGCTAGCATATACAAATAAAACTAATTTTTTATGCTTAAAGACGTTTTATGGATTATGATTAGTCTGATACAAACTAACAAAGATAGTACAAAATAAATCAGAACAATTTCTTTCATAAACTCTGATGCAAAGACCATGAACAAAATGTGAGGATACCAAATACAATAACTATAAAAACAATTATAAACCATGGTCAAGTTATATACAATGCTGTTTCAACATTCAAAAAGCAATCAATGTTTTCTCTACTGCAAAACAATGAAAAGTGTATGTTAATATAATTGTTGTAGAAAAAGCATTCAAGGAAACCCAACACTCATTCATGATGAAAAATACCAGTGAGTTAGAAATAGGGAGCAATTGCCAATACTTGATTAGAAATATAAAAAAGTATGATATAACAACATCCTTGATGGTGAATATAATAGAATGTGTTCCTCAATAAAAAATCAATATGAAAGCACGTATGTCTGGTTTCACCACTTTTTTTTCAGCATAGTATTGGAAATCCTCGTGTTTGCAGTGAGACTACGAGAAATAAAAAGAATACCAATTCGAACAAAAGAAATGGAATTTTATCACTTTGCAGACAGCATGAGTGTTCACATATTACATCAAAAATAAATAAATAAATAAATCTACCCAAAAACTCAACCACAAAACAAGTGAGTTAAACAACACAAAACCATGGGGTATACTATCAATATACAAATGCATTACAATTCTATGAGGTTAAAGTAAGCATGCAGAATATAAAACTAAAAACAATACCATTTATAATCAATTAAACATAATAAGGGGCTGGAGATATAACTCAGTTGGTAGAGTGCTTGCCTGCATACACAAGGCCCTGGGTTCAATCCCCAGCACCACAAAACAAACAAACAATCAAACAAAAAAAAAAAAAAAAAGAAAGAAAAACATAATGAGGGTTTTTTTCCGGTGATGGAAATGTTATGTATCGCAAGTATGAATGTCCTATATTGTTCTAGAAATTTGGAAGAGTTCTACCATAGGCTTTTTCTGTATTATTTCATATAATCACATGGTGATTCCATAATCATATTCATGAAAAAATTAAGTAAAAAGGACAATGACAAGAAAATACATAAGTGATACCCAGAATGTGATAAAACATATACAGTAATTTATATTTGGGAAAGAACTCTTCCATCATAAGAAATTATGATGATTTAATTACATATTGCTGAATAATTTTGTGAAATAAGTTCACATCATTGAACATTTTTCACTAAAGAATATATACAAGTGGTCAACAACACATGTAAAAAGATACTGAACATCATTTAGAATTCAGAGCAAAAAGTTCAAAGCATCAAGATATTACCTTTAATACCTACCATAACTGACAAAAATAAAAATGACTGGTGGTAAAGAGTGTTGGTGGAGGATAGTAGATGCTTGTGCAATGGTGAGGGAAATGTAAAATTGTACAATCACTTTGGAAAACTTAGAGACTATAATAAATTTAACTATGTAACTACTCTCTGATTCTATATATTTATATATGGAAAATTAAAAAAAAAAATATGTGCAGAAGAGACTTGTAAAATGAAGTTGATAGTAGTCAAATATAGGAAATTATCAAGAGGTGAGTGGACAGATTAATTGAGATATACTTTTATAATGAATTACTAACCAGCAGTAAAAGTGAAAGTAATGATTAATCATTGTCATGGATTTCATGAAAATAATGTTTTAGTATTTTGTCAGCCTTTTTGCTATAGTGACCTGAGAATACCTGACAAGAAAAATTTCAGAGGAGGAAAAGTTTACTTGAAGCTCACAGTTTCAGAGATCTCGGTCCATTGATGGTTAGCTCTGGGCCCAAGATGTGGCAGAACATCATTTCAGAAGAGGATAGCAGCTCAGGACATTGACAAACAGGAAGCAGAGAGAGACTAAGCTCAGCTCACCAGTGAAAAAAAAATATACCCCAAAGTCACATCCCCAGTGATGCACCTCCTCCAGACACACCTCTTCCAGCCACAACCTACCTTCCTGTGGTTACCACCCAGTTAATCCATTAAAGTGATTAGGTGCATTAATAAGGCTTTCATAACCCAATCATTTCACCTCTAAATTTTCATGCATTGTCTCATACACGAGCTTTTGGGGAACACCTCACATCTAAACCATAATGGTCAGTCACAAAAAAAGTATATAAGGAGAGATGAAATTGGGCTATGGTAACAAAAGTCAGATTGTTGTTTGCTAGGGGTTCTACAGAGAGCTTGGATTAAAAAGTGGGTAAGGAAATTTTCTAAGGACTTGGATATATTCTACATTTTGATTATGCTGGCGACTGCACTGATGTATAGTATATGACATTTGCAAAATTTTTAAATGATATATTTAATATTTAATTCGGCATTTAAAGCAAATATATGAAATTATCTGCTTATAAAGTTGATTAGAACTAAAGTACAGCCATACAATAAAATAAAATTTTAAGAAAGAGGTAAATACTCATTGAGCAGTAACTAACAATTTTATTATCACTGTTTATTCACTGGGCCAGCAAACAACACTTCAGGATCAAAGTTCTTTAAAATTATTGTAAGCCTTACAATGCTCCCAAATTTACTTTTTCTTTTGTGACTTGTTGGGCCTTTCAAATTGCACTGACTGCAGTGAATATTAATGCCTGATTATCAATAAGAGCTCTTTTTCTCCTAAGAATATCACTGCTTCGCCACAGCTAGTATTGCAAACTCTGCAGTGCCATTTCTATGTAACCCGTGTCCCTGAGCTTATGCAGTGAATAATGACCTTCACAGTGTCATGGCAAGTTACAAGTAGCTTTCTTGAGTGAAGATCTTTGCTCCTCAGAATTAAAAGTAACCTCTTTTTACCAAGATTATTTTCTAATCATCCCAGCTACATCTTGGACACCCATTTTCTTTTTCTGAAATTTGCCTAGTGTGTCCTCTTTAAACTTTTAAACTCATTTTAAAAAATCTATAATTTTATTGACCAAAGAAATTCTAAATGATCATGTTTTCAAATAATGAATTTTCTGCAACCATAGATTTTGCAAATAACATATAAATACATTTTCTTAGGAATCATAAAATATCTGAAAAAGCCTATAAGAAAATAACAAAATAATGTCATAGTGAATTAAAATAAGTAATTATATCAACATAGTACGAAGTGCATTATCTTATGACATTATTTGCAGCAACTCAAAGTTTACACATTTTAGTGAAGAGCTATGACTACCTGGCTTATTTTTTTAAATATATATTTATTTGCTTTAGTTGTACACAATGTGTTTATTTTTACGTGGTGCTGAGAATCGAACCCGGGCTGCGCACGTGCTAGGCGAGCGCTCTACCGCTGAGCCACAACCCCAGCCCCGACTACCTGGCTTATTTGCTTTGCTGATTTTGTTGTTATTTTTTGATCTAGCTTATCTAAATTATTTACATTTTATTTATTTATTTTAAATTTATTAAAAATTTTAATAGACACATGATAATTCTAGATTAAATGGGTAAGGTGTGACTCTTTGATATCTGTATGAGATATTGATACTTTTGCTTCTTGTGCTTTTGGTGTTATATCCAGAAATATAATTGCCTATACTGCTTCCTTTATTTGGGATATACTAATCTGAATTACCTGAAAAAAGATTGTTCTCATCTAATGGTATTTAACCAATATAAATTAAATATGTGAGTACAAATTGAGGTATTTATTAAAGATTCTGTAATATGTTGGATGATTCTATAACCACCTGTATCTTCGCCACAAAATTACAATTTTCTGGGGTAAAGTAATTTTCACTTGACGGATGATGTATTTCCAATTCTATGTTCATTGAAATTCATAATCCATTAATTCAAAAAGTGCCTAGTCACTACCTGCTGCAGGAAAAAGTAATGGCCAGGCAGCCAGCAGGACACAGGGAGGCATCTGGAATCACCTAGTCCATACTAATTTCACACACCAAAAAATTTACACAAACATCACACATGTGAATTCTAAGCCGTGTTTGACTGAATGTTCTGAGTTTATACATACTAGACAAAGTAACTGCAGGAAGCAGTCTAAGGGCATGCAAAGGACAGGTGTGAGGAACTGGAATGTCCAATCTTTACTGTGATTCTATGGCTGCCATTTATTCTGTGAGGTTTTACTTTAGTAGTTTAAACAAACGAAATATGACACATTTTTTAAAGTTATCGTGGTTCATTGTATCATTGCATAGCATTATTTCTGGGTGCAACATGAATGTTGGCATACAAAGATAGTTTCTATATTTCTATTATTAAAAAAATCAATACTTGCTATATGTATTCTTTCATTTTGACAATATTTGGTTCTTGATCCATGTATTCTAACAGGAGAATTCTTGTTAATTATTTTGCACATTTGCCTACTTGAGAGTAACAGGGTTTTGTATATACATAAATACAAGATGCTTTGAGATAATAACTTTCATGGGACTGAGACTAAACTAGTTCTGGATATGAGAATACCTCCCTCCACTTTTCTGTAAGGTCACTGTAGACTTGACTGGACTCTGTTTTGCACATACAGTTTGGCCTTCCATTTTAACTTTTTTAATCTTTTTTACCCTATTATCACACACACACACACACACACACACACACACACACACACACACTCAATAGAATCAAATGAATCTGATAGTGACCAGGAAAATGTATTCACAATCACTGCTTTTGGTACTAGTATATGGGTCTTGCAAAAACATCACCCTCTCCTTTGAATCATTCTTACCTTGTTATTTTGTAAAACTCTGGGGAGGGGGACACTTTCCACATTGTTTTTGTAAATGAACAGAGCTTTGCATAGGAAGGTTTTTATCCCAAAATTCTTATAAAGTAATGTTTATTTCCACTGTTGGAGAAAAGAGAAATCTTACTCTATTCAAATTGTTCACTGAGGGCAAAAAAGGGAATAAAATATTTTAAATGCACAGTGAATCCAATCTGTTAAATCTGGCAGTCTGTTCTACTGTCACCCAATGGGATGTATTCTCCTTCACATTCAATTTGCCAATCACACTTGTCTCAACGTTTCAATGAAGATAAATTATAACTATTTGTAATTAGCTAATTGGTAATTTGCTCATCCATCACCATACTGTTGTTTTGCCCTCTCTTGCTTATTACATTACTCTCTTTTTTTTTAGTATCTGAAGATAGAAAAGCAAACTTGGAATAAATACCAGCCCTGAAATTCCCAAGTAAACATAAATTTCAAGTGGCATTTAGTGCTTAAAAATGTAACTTGATTTAGAAGTGAGTCAGGTAGAGGCAGGAGCTCATGAAATAAGGCCCATGTAACTTAAAATGTAAACCTATAATCCTGAAATAGTACAAGAATAAGAGTTACAGAGACAGAACACATTCTGGAGTTACAGATATTGTCCTGACCCATCCATCTACCACAGAAAGACTATGGGCAAGTTAAATTGCTTCTCTAAACTTCAGCTGCATTGTATCATCCAGAATTCTTAGATTCGAGCAATAAAACCACTTTGGTTAGTTAAAGAAAGAAAAATTACTAAGTTGAGAATCAGAGAATCAGACCTGGGAACTTTTCATCCAGGAGTGATGCCGTCTCACACAACATGGCGGCTCTAAGACAGACTACACTGCTGGTTCCCCAGGCACAGACCCCAAGGTTCACCTGGGCAGTGTACATCACAAGTCAAAATTCCACCATGGAGTCCTCTCTGAGCTTGACACATCCTGTACCCTCAACCAGTCAATTATTCCCTCATGATCCTGCGTCTTCATACAACTTTTCTAAACTGAGGTCTTCAGCAGTTGCATTTGTTGGTAGAACCTAGGTCATGTGTCTGTGATCTGTATTCAAGAAAGCTGGGATATGAGCTTCTAGCTTCCTCCTTGGAAATCCAGAACTGGAATAAGTCAATATCTTAAAGACCAGATTGAAGAGTGTTTAAAACTTCTGGGTCATCACAAAGTTCAATAAATGTCTATACACTATTGTTATGGTTTGGATGTGAGGTGTCCCCCAAAAGCTCACATGTGAGACAGTGCAAGAAGTTCAGAGGGAAGATGATGGGGTTGTGAGAGTCTTAACCCAATCTGTGAATTAATCCCCTGAGAGGGATTAACTGAGTGGTAACTGAAGAGGTAGGGTGTGGCAGGAGGAGGTGGGAATTAAGGCATGGCTTTGGGGTATATATTTGTATGTGGTGAGTGGTCTCTCTCTCTCTCTCTCTCTCTCTCTCTCTCTCTCTCTCTCTCTCTCTCTTTCTCTCCTCCCTGATCAGGCATGTGAACTGCTTCCCTGTGTCACATTATTCTACCATGACATTCTGCCTGACCTTGAGTCCTGGGGGAATAGAGCTGGCCTTCTATGGACTAAGATCTCTGAAACCATGAATCCTCAAATAAATTTTCACTTCTCTACAATTGTTCTGGTCATATCCTTTCAGTCACAGCAATTAAAAAGCTGACTAAAATAACTATTATCTCTTTAATATCAATACACTCCTCTTTTCTGTTCATTTTTCACAATTGACTAGAATAACAAAAGATGTTAGAGAGTGTTTTATCCTTTTTATATTCTTAAAATTTAAGGAATAATGATTTTATTCAACATTAAGGAAACTCGCCCCCCCCTCCAAAAAAATAACAACAACAACAACAACAAAAAAAAAAACCCACAAGATTTTACCTCATTTCCAGAAATGTTGAGATCCCTAAGTTGCAGTTTGCCTAGCATTAAGTGCAAGATGTCTAGGTGATATCCATTCCTATACCTCTGTAAAAATCCATTATAAGACCCTGTAAGTAATTATAAATTGTAAAGCACATTTCCAAAAATCTCCTTGTGGGAAAAAAAAAAAAAAAAAAAAAAAATCAGTTAATATGTAAAATACATAATTCTATAGAGGATCAGCAGGAATGTGCTTATGATTAAGCATAAGTTCTTGTTTTCTCAGGTGGTCTTGGAATTATATTGTATACATGATATTCTTTCTTTACTCTCCATTCTATGATTTCTTTGCCATAAGTCAGAACTTTAACCAGGACTTTTCCCTGACACTGTAGCCCAGACATTAATTTCATATCTTACTGGTATGTCAGTGGTCTTGACTGTCAGTTTGTATAAATTTCTATTAATGTTTACATGTAATCATTAGCATACATCTCAGAAGATAACACTAAAAGCTAAAAGCTAAAAGCAAGGTTTTAATAAGTCCAACATTTTATGCAATTAGTGATTCTGGGTACTGGGTACATATTAGTGAATGAATCCCATAAGTAAGATCTACTGAGTTTATATATCATCATTCACTGAAAAATGCTTTACTTGGGAAATATATATGGTATTCTGTGCTGGTGAAAAGTCATTTGGTCATGGATTATCTTATTTGCAAAAGCAAAGGAAGAGAATGTAAATCCAAATCCAGGCAAATGTCAAATCAGTAAAGCTAAAATTATCTACAAGAAATCAAATTTAATTAACCATGCTGAATGCTTGATTGGTACCTTGAAATATGTTTGCACACCAAGGTCATGACCTAGGTCATTCATGGTGGCTGAGCAATGGTAGCATATGGATGATACTGATGTAGAGAATGTCCTGATTGTAGAGCTGGCATATAAACTCACTTCTGCTACCAGGATCATTCTGTTTATGAGCCCATCAGGCAAGCACTGCTGTGCTGCCGTGGAAGACATATCTTCAGAATGACCTTTAGGTTCTCTGACTGTTGAGAGATGCCCCTATGTCAGGGATAGCTTTGATAAGTATTTCACCTGGAACAGAATATTATCATACCCTGGGCTCTTTCTGAGAGATTAATTTACACAAATTTCTCTCTATATATATTTATCACCATTCTACAAATCTCCTTATTTCCACATCAGCAAAAATCTGGCTAAACTATCAGTTATTGCCACTGGGTCAGGGTGAACAATGGCTAGAAGTTTGGGAAGTTATAGCTACTGAGAATCTCCCCCTCACCATCTCTTTCAGGACTACTAGTGAATGCTATATAGTATTCTCCTGTCTTTATACACTGAGAAGGATGGATGGATAAACAGATGTGGAAAGATACAGAGATAATAGATAGACAGATAGATAAATATATTTGGTACCTCCAAACTTTAAGCTATAAAACAGACTACATTTTCCAGTTAAAATAGTTATAATAAGTCTCCTAAGAGTTCATTGGAGTGAGTTAAGGAGGGGGTGACAGAGGAGATAGTCACACTGGAGATTTAAACCAAATTACCTGTGTCTTTGGGAATTGATAAAACTACTTCTATCAGATGACAAAGGATTGTACAAGCTCAATTGTGTAAGCTGTTGGATATGATAACATAAATTTCATGATAAATGACACAGATTGCTGATTATGTGTTATTTCAAGGTCTCTTCTGTGGCATAGTAATGGGACAAGCATTTTTCTTCAAAAGATTAGTATATAAACAAAGGCCTTTGGCTCTGGTCCGGAATTCTGAGGGTCTCCACTCTTCTTCTCCTTCCAAGGATTTCTTCAAGCATATATACCTTTGTCTTTCACAGACGTTCACATTAACTTTGCATAACACTGCATATATGGATCAAGGGGTAGATCTTCTTTCTCCACAACCTGAGTCCTTTTGCTCTAATTTCTTCTTAATGCTAGAAGAGAGTGAAGAGCTCTATAAACTCATTAAGCCACTGTACATACATGTAGCACACATTGTCTTAAAAATACAGTAGGTTACCAAACACGGTTCCTCTCTTCTGTGGGATGGAGAGATGAAATGTGGGCCTACAGCTGGGGAATCAGTGTAGCCTGGAAACAAAAATACAACCAGGAGCTTTAATTCTAGCAAGAAATGGTAAGTTTCAGGTGAAAATGTGTCACATTCATCATGTGCAGTTTAAGTAATTCAGAGGTAGGGGCACCACTTCTTTTATATTCTGTTCATTGAAGTTAGAAAAGTATAATCTAGGTCAATTCTGATAGTTCATTTCCCAGTACATTTTTAATGCTAACTAAAGTTAAAGCTAGATCTAAAGAAAAAGGAAGTGACCCGAAATTAAAGAATTCTAAAGTAAGATTTTAAAATGGTATTCTAAGATTACAATTAATGTGTTAGATAGAGTGGTGGTCTGATATAGAATAGAGGACCGAAGCTCAGCCTAACACCATCAAGTCCTAGCTGTGTGATTCCCATGCATGCCATTTAAGTTTTTCAAAACTCAACCTTCTTTATTGTCAAATGCAAATATAATAAACATTAAATGGTTCACTTATTTAAATGTACTACATAATACACTAGAATAACGTCAAGGGCCATTATAAGCATATTACCACTTTTGCTGTGTTTCTGCAATAATTTGTAATTTTTAATATGTAATTAGTATTTCTTCCTTTGCCTGTCCCTGATAGTCCTTGTGAGTTATATGTTGGCACTTGCATTGCTATTGCTGGCTAAATGTGCAATTAATGTTCTGGAAATTTTAGTTGTGCATATTCGTGCATAATCCAATGATAATAAATTGTGACAAAAATCAGGACAGGAATCAGATTAGATAAATTGTTACTTTTAACTTTTTTTAAAAAAAAGCTGGTACTTAATACAGCTGAGACATGCAGTAAGGTAAAACAGAAGCATTTTTAAAGAATATCAAAACTTCTTTGTCTCAGTAGCAACAAAGGATAAAAAGGAGGAGATCGCTTCCAAAGAAACAGTTGCTCTCCTGGTACACATGCCTTGATATCAGTCTGCATTTCTCTGTTTGAGCTTGCTTCCTTTAAGTCACCTAAAACTACATCAGCTTCAACTTAAAATGCATTATAAATCTGGCACACCTTCACCTGGAACATAACATTTCAGACCAAATGACCAAAACGTTTGCTTACGTTGGCCACCAGTGTCTTTTCCACCTCCTGAATGTATACATGACATTTGAGGCACATCTTTAAATCGTGTCCTTTGGTAAGTTTGGACATACATATTCAACCACGAAAGCATCACCATGGCCAAAATGACCAACACTCCTGTCCCAGTTTTCTCATACTTTCTAACCATCTCTCCCTTCTCTCCATCCCCATCACTATATTTTAGTTTGAGTTTTCAAGAATTTTTTTTTAAAAATATGAAATTGCACCATATGTCAACTTTCTTTTCTGTCCAGGAGTGGGATGCAGTGGACATGAGTTTGATCTACTCCACACTCAGGCCAACATTTGATAAGGTAAGGCTTAATTTGAATCACATGATGGGCATGTCCTGATGGTGTAGAGCTCCTTCTCCAGCGCTCACTGTCATCCACAGACCTGCTTTTACACTGTGTTCAAATGTTTGCCCATTTTTATATTGGGTTGTGTGTTGGGTGGTGAGATTTGTGAGCTTCTTAACAGACATAGTTTGTATGTTCTACCAGCCTGTGCTTGAATGGACTCTTACCTGGTCTTCCTGCTTTGTTCTCATCATACTATCAAAATATTAGTTTAAGGTCAGTCCTCGGCTTAATTGCCTCAAAAGACTTCACTTTGTACTTGGAACGTAATCCACCCTCCTTTCATTCTCTGATGTCTTGACATAATCTGACTTCCTCATGTCTTTGGTCTCCTGTCCCATGTCCCACTGTCTCCTTCCTGTACCTGGCACAACACACTGGCTCCTGCCCTTTTGTCTTCTGACTGCATAAAACTCAGCCCAGACTTTGCCTAATTATTTCTTATCATTCAGGCATCTGCTTGAATGAGACATCTCCGGTGATTGTTCTAAATTAGCCCCACTATAACAGTCACTCTATTTGTTTTTTTTTTTTTTTTTTTTTTTTTTTGTTAATGGGGATTGAACCCAGGGGCACTTAACCACTGAGCCACATCCCCAGCCCTTTTTTTTTTTTTTTTTTTTTTTTTTTACATTTTATTTAGACACAGAGTCTTGTCGAGTTGCTCTGGACCTTGCTAAGTTGCTGAGTCTGGCTTTGAACTTGTGATCCTCCAGCCTCAGCCTCCTGAGCCACTGGGATTACAAGCATGGGCCACCATATCCAGCTCAATCACTCTATTTGTTGATTCAGAGTACTTGACAAACATGTGAGATTATTCATTTTTTATTTTATTGATTTTTGCCTACAAAAATATAAGCTTCTGCTATGTTTACAAAATATCTTTAATATCGTTGACTACCTGATATGGGAGAAGCTCAATGAGCATTCCTAATTAAACTAAAATGAATGACCGTTTATCTAACAGTGGTGTGCTTGGTCTGGTTCATACTGGCTTATGGAACCACCTGTCTGCACCTCTCCCCAAGTCTTGATTCATACACTCCACATAAAGGAGGTCAAACTAGAACAATTTATATCACAGAAATCAGTATATGCCATACATAAATCAATGTGTTTTTTGTTTTATTTTGAGCCAGTTATTAAATATTTACTACCACACTCCAGGTTATAATTGTTCTATTGTGTGGTCATTATATATCTTTCATGACTTCCGTTTTGACTATCCAAAGATGCTGGCTTTGATGACAGAGCATGGAGTTTGCCTCCAGTGAGAGATTCTGCAAGGAGAGTGCTACATAGCTCCTGGGGTTCCTGGTAGCTCTACCTTCCAGTAGGCTCCCTCCCAGGCCTCCACAGTTTCTAGCTATTTGGAGGCAGAACCTATCTTTTCAGGTGTGTGTCTATACTCACAGCTTCATCCTGGAAGTGAATGGCACTTTGACTTACTATTTAACAAAGGCTTAGCATGGGTTCCATGGTCCTGACTGTGGAATGCATGGTCCAGCTGATTGCAGTGACAACTGCCTGGGAGTCCCCTCTGCTTTGCTCTCCATTTACTATTGCCTAAATATAAGGTTTGGTCTCCTTTGCATAGTTTTAGCTGTAGTTTAATATTAAAATTTTCCTATTAATCTTATTTTTTTCTGAATTCTATAGTTTATGAATTATTCATGACTTTCATTCTGTATGTGACACTGTCAATTTTATATACTTTTAAATTATTAACTCAGGGGATTTAGGGTAAAATAGAAGGTATATATTTTTGTGTACTGGGCCACATGATGCAATGGTATAAGTTGGGAATTTGAAAGTGGGATAGTAATGGATTTGCCAATGATGAGTAATAACTTTATGTAATGTTACAGTGTTGCATTTTTAAATAAGGAACTAATCTTCTCTCAGTGGAAGCACCATAATTGATTTGGTCAGTTACATTTTATGCTCTTTAATATCCAGGTCTCTTCTACAAATAAAAATTGGTCTAAGTAAGAAAATGGAATGAAAAATAAATATATTAGTTTGCATTTATTTAGTATCTTTGATACCTTACATCTGCTAATTTAAAAAAATTATGGAAGCAGGGGCTGGGGATATAGCTCAGTTTGTAGAGTGCTTTCCTCATGTTTACAAGGCCCTGGGTTCAAAAACCAGCACCAAAAAAAGAAAAAAAAATATGGAAGCATTGTATGGGAACTTAAATCTTGGCTCCTTACCTGTCAATGATGAGAAGAAACAAGGAAAAAAATGATAAATCCATTTTAGCACACCAGAGAAAAATGAAACCATTCCATCATTTAGTTTATACTACCAAGTGTAATTATTGTCCCTTTTTAACTATTATCCAAAGTAATTTTAGTATATGTGATGAATTTGCCTAATCAATCACTTTGAAAGCACTACTAACAAATATTTTTATGAAGAGCATATAAAATTGAATTAAAAGCCTCCTTTAAGAGATATTTAAAGTAGGTAGATCCAGATTAAATGCATAAGTGAACTAAGAGGGATGTAGGTAATATCAGGAAAAAAAAAAGAGTTTTGATTCTTTTGGACTTGAAAATACAGGGAAGTATATATTATTTTTAACTGTAATGAAAATAATTATATATGTGTATAGTGAATTATGACATAATAAACAAGAAAGAGAAGGGTAGATATGACAAATATTTATGCCTGTAATTAAGTACTATTTCAAATGACAAGTCTTTATAATAACATGTATAATTTATTATAAATGCATTCCTTTTACATATTCACTTATATTTATCAATGAGTTTTACTAAAAACAATTTGATACTCATCAAAGAAACTTTATAAAAATAGAGACAAAAGGAATAAAAAGGACCCAAGTATCTGCAGTCACATAAAGGATTTAAAAAAAGCAAGTTGCACTAGTATTTTTAAATGTTCTCTTCTGCACTTCTTTTTAGTTTATAAAAAATTCACCTTACCTATTTTTCTTTTACTACAATTTGTAATGACCAATATAGTATTATCTGCTCATTCAATTATTTCTTGACTATTTCTAGAACAAATAATATATATAGACTTATGTATATCATAGAATCATTGAATTATGTAGCTGAACAAAATTCTTTTATGTGTTTGATACTAGGAGACTCTGATATTAATGTCCTGTTTTAATATACCAAATGATACAGAAATATATGTGTATGTATATTATCTTGTATATATAAGATATATGTATTATATGTATTGAAATATATGTGTGTATATACATATGTAGTATAAATATATATTGTAAATACGTATATAACCTGTAAATTTTCTCCAGTTTATTTCCCTCTTCATTTCTAGAGTTAGGTGGTCAATTTCTTATACTCGCTGTTGCTTTTCCACTGTCCATAAGACTTTTTATCTAACAAATCCATAGAGTACAACAAATCCTAGTGATTTTTCCAACTTGTGTGGTGACACATCTATGAGCAAAACCCTGGAATCCTGTGCTCCCATTTTATGTATTAAAATCTGAGATGGTTATAGATTTGGTTTTGAAGGAAATGGGGTTGTTCAAGAATATCTGACCTTGATTTCTGGTTGTGCAAACAAAGAAACCAGGGATCTTTCAGACCAGAAGTAAGGTTTCTGTGGACCCTACAGTCATTGATATCCCCTGGTGTTCTTGTGAGATTGCTCCTTCTTTCATTACCAAGCCTGAATCTGTGGCAAGGTGGCATTCATTCTAGGCTCATCTCCATGTGAGGGAAGTCTGTTTTTCTCCTACCAGAACTCATTTTAGTTTGGAGTTTTATAATCAGAATTTTTAAAATTCCAGGCCTTTATCCTGGATGTCACAGATTAGTCCTAATTTTTATTTTTTTAAAATATTTTTAGTTGTGTATGGACACAACACCTTTATTTTATTTATTTATTTGCATGGGGTGCTGAGGATCGAACCCAGTGCCTCACACATGCTAGATAAGTGCTCTTCTACTGAAACAAAACCCCAGCCCCAATTAGTCCTAATTTTAACTGAAAAAGAAAATACATTCTAGCCTCAATTTGGCCATTGATTAGTTTTAGACGGTAGACATACCTTGAAAGAATCTCCGGTTTCCCTTCTATGAGGCCAAGAGCTTGAATTAGACAACTCTGAGTATTAGCTCCACTTTAAAGTCCATGATTTGCTTTCTTTTCATACTTTCCAAATATTTCATATATATTCAAAGAATGATGTCATTGATAAGTAGTAGTACAGTGAATACATATTTCATTTCTCTTTTCCAATGTGGTAGTCATTGTCAGAATAGTTTAAATAACTCGTGTTGGTTTTAACTTTTTTCCTCAGTTCCTATCTCACAGAAGAAATATAACATGAAATTTTATGAATTATGTAGGCCAATGATCATCACTCCAGTATGTCTACCCAAGAAGATGTAACAAATAAAACATGTGCTCTGAACTTTATTCCAGCAACAAACTAATGTTTTTTGTTGGATCCTGTATACCAAAAGGTATTATATAATTTGCATTTAAGATATACCCTACTAAAACAATGATAAGGTTTCCATTGACTTAATAATTGTAAATTAAAAGGTAGATACAATTTTAAAATGGTTACTGCATTTATGAAATATATTTTAATCATGATAGTATAATTTTAATTACAAATCGAGCTTTCTATCACTGGCGATTATTTCAGCATTTGTCATATTACATATACCAAATCATGTAGTATTATATCTTAGTGATCTGCATTCAGATAAATGTGATAATTGTTTTATGTACAGCATATTGACTTAACACAGTTACTTTTCAGTGTTTCAACACTTTTTAATTGCCTAATTCCAAACAACTTTTATATTTCTAGTAAAACAAAACGAAACAAATCAAAACAAAACAAATGTGGGAACAATGGAATTCCACAAATACACATTCCTATTGTTAAGATTTAGGTCTTTAATGTAAAAGATCCAGAGACAGAGCAATGGGAAAATTCAGCTTCACAATTTCTGGCTTCAGCACCTTATTGGGTAAGTGCCTACCTAGACTTCGGAATTGGATAGTGAAGTTGTAAATAGGTCTTACATACTATATAATTTGCTCAACTTTATCAATTGTCAGTGCTTTTATCTGCAGAATATGAAAATCCATTAGCACCTACCCTCATAACAAATTGCACTACATAAGACTATTAGCAGAATACTTGGTATGTGGTAATTAGTCAGTACTTTCCAGTGGTTATAGGCGAATTTTGCTATTTCTGGGACTTTGGAACACTAAAATCAGAGACTCTGCCTCAGTCTTGTCCAAATGCATTTCCTGAAGGCTTGAAGCAAATGTCTTATTGCTCCTCTGCAAAGTAAAAGCTCTTTTGTAAAGCAGGAAGAGCCTTCCTTTCAGAAGGAAATTGCTACAGTCTATTTGTTTCCTGCTCAAAGGATAGAAAGAATTCAGTTGCTAAAATGATCATGCCTCGTCTTTAATTATTTGACTATAATGATGTTTTTCAGTCATATTCTGGACTGACAACCCTGAAATATCCATTAAAAAACATCCTTACAATCCTTACTGAGTGACTTCAGCAAATTATTTGTCAATACTTTGTGGCTTAATTGTAGGACATCCAATTATCAGCCATTATCAAGAGAATTTCACATCATCAATAGCCTGGCACAGTGGCACATGCCTGTCATCCCAGCAGCTGGGGAAGCTGAAGCAAGAGGATCACAAGTTCAAAGCCAGCCTCAGCAATTTATCAAGGCCCTCTGCAACTTAACAAGACCTTCCCTCAAAATAAAAAAAATAAAAAGGGATGGAATGTTGCTTACTGGTTAAGCACCTCTGGGTTCAATTACCAGAAACAAACAAACAAAAATTGTACTATCACTAGATAAAGTATTTTGCTTCTCTCTGCATGGTAACCTGTATGTATGTTTAATTACTTTAGTAGGAGTTTGCAAAAAACAGATATCTTTACTCAAAACATTATTATTATAAATAATTTATATCATAATATTGCATAGGTGCCATTTGTTCTTATTGTTTTATTTTTTAAATTTAATCTTCCTATCAATTTAAATAACATTCTCTTAGATGTTATTTCTATTCATTGTCTGAGAATTGACAGATCTTTGTCTATGTGTTCCTTTCGTCTAACCATCTCATTTGAAAGCTTTTATAATTCTAATTTATGTTGTTCTATATTAGCCTCCAGCGTTTTCTTACTTCTCTTCAGCTCATTTATTTACTATTACAGTACAGTTCTCTGCTGATTTTTGACACTTTTTCTAATATGCCCCTTTTCCCCGTTTTTCAGATATTTATTATTTTCTTTTCATTACAGTATATTAGTGTGTGGGTCAGCAATCCCTTAGGGGATGGGGTGGGTCAAGTCCTGGGGCCTAGTGCTTCCTCTTTTCAATTAAGACCCCCTTTAGTTCTTTCTGCCTTATAACACATTGGCTCCTATACGCAAGTGTATGATCCTTATTTCTCCTCCTTGAAAACTTCTATCTCAATCAACCTGTGTGCTGCTTTTAGCAGTTGCTTCTTTGTGAAAAGAAATATCTCTGAGAGTATAGGGCCCCAGTATCATAGAGCTCCCATACTTTCTTCATTTGATTATTTAATTATAAAATCAGAGCCTTTGCCATCTTCTACTCTTGATTATTGATCAGATCCATGTTGATTTTCCCAGACCAATTGATTTCTCTCCTTACAGGGTTAAGGGATTGTGGGGAGATTACAAGTTTTCTCATTTTTAGAACTTTAGAAAGCCTGTTGTTGTAAATGCCCTGAGTCCCCCAAGGTGTTCTTTTTCTACAACTTGCTTTGGTTTTCATTCTCTCTCACCTTTGTGTTGGAGTGTTTAATGATACAGTTTTACTGTATTGTTGAAGATATCATATAGGCCTTGTTCTTTTTGTTACCTTTGTTGCTCTGTCTTCCCCTAAGAGGGAGAGGATACAAAGTATTCTTTTTTTACCATGTCCACAGCTGTATTTATGTTTGAAAAACAATTTCTAAACTTGTGTACTTATATTTATTGACTAAAATTATATTCAGATTAAAATGAATATTGCATGTATAGTCTTGACTGTAGATTCGTTTTCATGTGTACTACCTACTTTATTATTTAAGCAAAACTAAGTAAATGTGGATTAAAAAAGCGTATCAACCATATGAACTTGATGAAGACACTTTATAGTCATAGAGTTTACAAAATAGTATGCTAATCAAACATGGACAAATAAAACAAACAAGTATTTTCGTTGGGGATAAATTCCATGAAGTGAACACACAGAACCTGCTGGTATGTGTATGTGGGGAAGGGGGGGCGGTATTTTAGGAGTGGTGAGGGAATTTTGCTCAGAAAAGGCAATATTTAAACTGAAATCTTAAAAAATAGAACAAGGTAGGAGAAGTAGATTATGCCTGACATAGTGAAGACTGTGAGGTGGGGAAAAAGTTCTTTTGCAAAGTTAGAGGGACCAAAAAGGACATAGTGCCTGGTGCATAGGCAGAGAGGGGGGTCTTCAGTCTGAGTTGACATTGGAGGAGTGGATAAAGATCAATCATCCATGGGTCCATTGGCCTAGGAAAGACAGCGGAATGCTTTCCCAAGTATCATCAGGATCAGTAGTAGATTTTCAGATCTGTTATAAGGCCAGTGACTTGATTAAATTTAAACTTTACTATTGAATTTACATATATTTAGGAATGCATATTTTTACGTATATGTATTTAGGAATATAAGACCTACAGAAAAGATAGTACAGAGACAAGAGAGACAGAGAATTAAGAGATGAACATTAATTTTGAGGGATCTCTAAAAGATGGGATTGCCCTGACATTAAAACCTTCAATCCTACACATCACAAAGAGTATTTTGAAATGCTAGAAATAGTTTCGCAGTGCTTTAAAACCAAAGACAAGTTATGCAAAAAGCTGATGGATGTCCTAGGAAAATGGAGATGTCAATCAGGTGGAAAAAAGAATCAGCATTTCTGAGTGACAACCCACTGCATATCCAGCCTCTCCTGTGCTGTGTCTCTACTTCCTGGTCTTCTTACCCCTTTCCTTTTGTCAAATTGAGCAATGGGAAGCATGGGTACTTGTTGCCAAGAGAAAGAGAGAGTGAGGGGGAGAGATAAATAGAGAGAGAGAGAGAGAGAGAGGGAGGAGTGGAAAGAAGGAAGAGAGGGAGGGAGGGAGAGAGGGAGGAAGAAAGGAAATGAAGAATAAAAAAAAGAAAAATCTTCAGCCAGTTAGACATGATTAGCCCTCACTGAGGTTTTAACCAGAAGAACATGATCAGATTCCAAATAGGGACCATGACTTTTACTCTAACTCTAGATGTGGTGACTCCCTCTTTGTCATCTGAAATATCTTCAACATCACTTTCATGTTTTTCAAGCCTAATAACCTCTTTTTAATCAGGAGAAAAACTCAGGCAAACCCAAACTGAGGAACATTCAATTCTACAAAGCAACTACCCTGTACCCTTCCAAAATGACAATGTCATTATTCTGAGGAAATACACTGGAGTAATTGAAGGTGAAGTTTCATTATGCCTGGAAACTACTCTCCAACAATGGAGGCTAAAATATTAAAGAGGGACAAAAAAATGTGCAAAAGGTAACAATTTGTGAATCCAGATAAAGAGCACATGTGATTCTTTGTACTATCTTTTTAACTTTTTTTTGTAGGTTTAAGATTTACATATAAAAATGTTGAAAAAGGAAAGAAGAATAATACACTCAGCACATCGGACTTTTTGGTCACCATATCTGTGGATTCCACTCACTACAGGTGGTAAATATTTTTTTTTAATTGCACCAGTACTGAACATGTATGGGCTTTTTATTCTTGTCATTATTCTATGTATTATATATATAGTATAGCATTACATCAGTCACCTGTGGATGTGGTAAAGTGCATGCAAGGCTGCGCATAGATCACTAAAACACTACCCCATTTTATTTAAGGAAGTGGGGCGTGGGTGTATTTTGGTGTTCCATGAGGTCCTAGAACAAATCCTGCATGGATACAGAAGGACAACTATATTAACACTATGTGAAAAAATTATAATATATATATCCTTATAGTTTAGATATGGTTTGCATGTCTAGGGAGCTTCATGTGCTGAAATTTATTCCCCACTGTAAGGTGTTAAGAGAATGAAAAAGGAATACAACATTGGGTTAGAAATGAGGCCTTTGGAAGGCATTAGGTGGCGCTCCTATGTTTGAATTCTGGTAGCTTTAGAAGAGGGTCATACACACACACACACACACACACACACACACACACACACACACACACACACACACACCTGTTGCTTGCCATGAGATACCCTGAAAGCAAAACAGGTCATCGCCAAATGCATCCCTTCAATCTTGCAAGCATCTCTAGAATCAAGAGCCCAAATAAATATCTTCTTTGTAACTTACACAGTCTGTAATATTGTGTCAACAGCAACAGAAAATGGACTCATATATACCTATAGTTTGACCTTTAACTTCAATTATTTTAATAAAAATTCTCATATATCACAAATAAATATACAAATGAATTTTGTTACCACATTACTTACTAGAAAGCAAAGATAATGAACTATTTAATTATCTGTTACATGGAAGTGATCAAATAAACTGTTGTGTGTCCATAAAATAAAAATCATGCAGTTGCCAGTATACATGATGTAGATTAATATGCATTTGCATGGACTAATGCAAATGCATATTTTTGAGGGTAAAAATAACATAAAATATGTACCATATGATTCCATTTATTTTTAAACTTATAAAATTAAAATTATATATCACTGATGGAAATATAAATAAATCTATGAAAAAAACTTTATTGGAGAATATATTTGAAAAGAAACCCACGGGGAACTCAGGAAAAGAGTAGAATCTAGAGAGAGATGAACTGGTAGAGGGGAAGTTTTATGAAATATTTTTCCCTATGCTATAGTTGCAACTTGTAAAATTTAAAATAAAACTATGCAATACAAATTGTTTTGAGCAAATAAAGCACGAGAAATTGAACACATTCTTATAAATGACCGTGCAGAGTAGGATGCTATAAAGGTGGTGGGGCCAGAGGTGACACTCTGAGGCAGGAGTCTGGTTTGACTTCTTTTTAAGGGGTGCCCATCTGGAAGCAAATGAGGAAGATACAACAGTCATGAAGTGATAATGCAAGAAATGGAGATGATAAAGTTGAAGGGAAAAGAAGAGGGGTTTTTGATGACATGTCCTAGATCAGGAGCAAGAACCATTGCTCAACCATCCATAAAGTGTAGAAGGAGAACATGTGTGAAGATTCAGGAACACTGTCATAACTGTAGCAGAAAATACCAAAGTTTCCACTGAGAGGTCACTTTTTAAAATAGAGTGTGAGGTTAATACTATTGCATTTGAGAAGCTACATGGAAGTTTAAGTGGAAAGGACACTATAAAATGGCCATTTAGGAAATAAAAATATAATATTTTAATGATAAATTATATAATTTATCAATTAAACCTGTCATATGTATGTGTTTGTTTTGTCATATTAACTGAAAATGTAGCTTATATATTTACAAAAGTAGTTTAATGAAGGAACAGAAGAAAAACACTCTGAAATAAGAAAGCAAATAATTCATTTAAAAATAAAACCTGAGTTGCTTTGGAATATAAACTTTAAAAAATGTAGTAGAAAGACAGATAGTGGAATAGTTATTGAACCAAGAGACCAGCATTGTCAACGCAAATAAAATTGATGTTTTCCTGGAATAAGCTGCATAGGAGGAGAATGAGGCCTTTGAAATTAGGATTCAGGATAATCAACTTTCTGATGATGACACGTTCTAAATTTAACCATAGCAATTTATGGCTCACTCAAGGGAAAAGAGAAAAGCCATTTGTAAAAATAAATTCAAAATACTGTTATGCTGGGAATTCACAGTTAAGCCATTTCTAGGCAGAATTTACAAATATTATCAACCTAATAAGTAAGTTATGTTATGGTTTGGATATGAGCTATCCCCAAAAAGCTCATGATTAGATTATGTCAGCTATAACCTAATCAGTGGATTAATCCATTTGATGGATTAACAATTTGATAGGAGTCCTGTTCTAGGTGACAACTGTAGGTAGGTGGGCATGGCTAAGGAGTGATCACTGGGGACATCCCTTTGGGGATTACATATTAGTCCCTGGCTCCTTCTGTGTCATGAGCTTAGCCATTTTCTTCTGCAATGTCCTTCTGCCACAATGTTCTGCCTCACCTTTGGGCAAAGAGCAAGAGAGCCAACTATAAACTGAGACCTCTGAAACCATAAGCCCAAAATAAACTTCCTCTTTTACATTGTTTTGGCCAGGTATTTTGTCACAACAATAAAAGCTGACTAACACAAGTTACGATATCTCAATTTAGTAGTGACTTAAAATACCTGATGTATGACTACAAAAGTAAATTTATCATAGACATGCCAGGGAAAATTCACTGGTGTTTTGAGATATTCATTCTTTCATCCTCTCATTCATCCTTTAAGAACTATTTATTGAGAACCAACTGTATGCATCAAGAAGAGTATTACCTGGTTTTGGGATCAGGGTGATATTGGCCCATAGAATGAGTTTGGAAGTGCTCCCTCTTTTTTCTATTTCCTGAAATAAATTGAAGAGTATTGGCACCAGTTCTTCTTTAAAGGTCGTGTAGAACTTGGCTATGTATCCAGCTGGCTGGGATTTTCTTGGTTGGTAGGCTTCTGATGGCATCTTCTGTTTCATTGCTTGTAGAATATATAAAGAACTCAAAAATCTTAACACCAAAAAAAAAACAAATAACCAATAAATAAATGGGCCAAGGAACTGAACAGACATTCTCAGAAGAAGATATACAATCAATCAACAAATACATGAAAAAATGTTCAACATCTCTGGCAATAAGAGAAATGCAAATAAAAACCACTCTAAGATTCCATCTCACACCAGTCAGAATGGCAGCTATTAAGAATACAAACAACAATAAATGTTGGCAAGGATGTGAGGGAAAGGCACACTCATACATTGCTGGTGGGACTGCAAAATGGTGCAGCCAATCTGGAAAGCAGTATGGAGATTCCTTGGAAAACTGGGAATGGAACAACCTTATGATTCAGCTATCCCATTCCTGGGTCTATACACAAAGGACTTAAAAACATATACTAAAGGGACACAGCCACATCAATGTGTATAGCAGCACAATTCACAATAGCTAAATTGTGGAACCAACCACGATGCCCTTCAGTAGATGAATGGATAAAGAAAATGTGGTATATATATACAATAGAATGTTATTCAGCAATAAAAGAGAATAAAATCATGGCATTCACAGGTAAATGGATGAAGTTGGATAATATAATGCTAAGTGAAGTTAGCCAATCCAAAAAATCCAAATGCTGAATGTTTTCTCTGATATAAGGAGGCTAATTCACAGTGGGGTTGGGACAGGGAGCATGGGAGGATTAGAGGAACACTAGAATGGCCAATGGGGAGGGAGGGGAAGGGAGGGGGCAAAAGGGTGAAGAAAAAAAAAAAAAAAAAAGATGGTAGAATGAGATGGATATTATTACCCTAAGTGCATGTATGAAGTCACAAATGCTGTGAATATACTTTGTATACAACCAGAGATATGTAAAAGTGTGCTCTACAAGTATAATATGAAATGTAATGCATTCTGCTGTCATTTCTAACAAGTTAGAATAAAAAATAAATTAATTTTAAAAAAAGAAGAGTATTACTCTAAAAGATTCATACTGCTCTCTCTGTGATATCTAATATTCTGAAACTTATTTTCTATTGGTAATTGTAATCATTGCCTCTAACTTAAGAGTGGACTTGCAAAGGTTGAAAGAATTCTGATGTCTAGGATGTTGGAGGTAACCTGCTTTTTCCTATATCTTTTATTTTTGTGATTATGTTAAGAAATATTTAGAATGAATCATATGTAAGCATAATTTTAAATGTTTGCTTGAAAATATAAATTCCTTTTATAAAAATAGAAAATACAAACAACATAATACATGTATTTGAAATTAATTTTTTTTTTCTATTAAACTTGAATGCATGAGACATTTACACTACAGTGATAGCTTACTATTATTAGGTATCTGTTTAAACAGACATTGGAAAATTGTCTTTCAGGAAATTTCATCACAAATTAATGTTTTAAGTAATTCAAAGGTTAACAGTCATCTAATTAAAATGAGACATGATCATCTTTGTGAAATTTTATGTCTACCTTTACTTGAAGTAATTTTTCTACAGTATAGTTTTTTATTTAATTTTCATTGTGTGTTGATATAAAAATGCCCAAAATTATGATACAGAAGCACATAAGTAAATATCTTTGTATGTAATATTTCATGTGAAGACCATGTTAGGAACCATTTATACATGAAGACTTTGCAACGTACAAGTTCAGTCCTTGTGCAGAATTAAAGAGCATAAGCTACTCTTTCACAAGGAATTGACAATCACATCTGAGAAAATGCAGTTTGCACTAATTAATGTAGTTGAAAGTGGATATTGGAAAGATAGAAACTCATTCACCAAATAATTCTAGAATCATGATGGAAAGAAATGTTTATTATTTCATCTTTCATGTTCACCGTCTTTATGAATTTTGCATTATCATTAGATATTAATCATGCAAATTAACTCAATATATTGTACTGGTTCTCTCTTTATCATACAAAGAAAAGTCAAATAAGATATGAGATGAATTATGAATTGGCTCCCCCACCACCACAACTATCATTATATATTGAAGCTCTCACAGTACCTCTTACAGAGGTGATTATGCTAAATAAGGCCATTAGTGTGGGCCTTAATTCAATCTTACTACTGTCATGATTAGGAGAAGAAATTTGGATACAAAAAAAGATACCTGGGATGCAAATTAGACTGAGAAACCATTGTGTGAAGATGTGGGTAGTAGATGGTCATTAGGGAAACAAACAAAGAGATCTCAGGGGAAAAAATGTACTGACATCTTATCTTGAATAGCTAGCCTCCAGAAATTTATGAAAATAAATTCTTGTTGTTGAAGTCCCCCAGTCTACAATATGTTATAATGGGAGCCTTAGCCAAATGAATATAGTTAATTTTCTTAATAGACTTTATTTTTTAGAGCAGTTTCAGCCTCGGAGAAAAAATCGTGCAGAAAATACAGAAGAGATGCTTCCCATGGTGCTCCGGGGATGCATAACTTCCCATTATGAACACTGCCCACTGTAGAGGCATGTTTGTTATAATTGTTGAACTTATATGGACACATCATTATTATGCAAAATCTATAGTTACAGAGTTTCCTCTTTGTGTTGTATTCTCTGGGTTTTGACAAATGTATTTATGACCTTTATCTACCATTATAGTATCATAAAGAGTGATTTTTATTCCTTCAAAAATCCTCTGTGCTCTACCTATTCTTCCCTCCTTCACCTAGGGATCATTTATGTTTTTCCTATTTCCATAGTATTCTCTTTTTCAAAATATCATATAGTTGGAACCCAAAGTCTATATACTTTTATAGCTTATTTCACTTAATAATATGCATTTATTTTTCTTCAGTGTTTTTAAATGGCCTAATAGTTCACTTGTTTTAGCACTGAAAAAATATCCTATCATCTGGATGTATCATCTTTCATTTATCCATTCATCTACTGAGAGACAGCCTTACTCCAAGTTTAGCAATTATGAATTAATCTGCTGTAGATATCTATTTACAAGTTATTGTGTTGACCTGAGTTTGTTTGTACACAAACACCAAGAAGTGCGACTGCTGCATTATCTATTAAGAATATGTTTACATCTGAGAGGTGACAGCAGAAAGATGACAGAATAGGAGGTTCAAGCCTCTCCTAACACAGAAACACCAATTAAATAGCTACAAATGGATTAATTCCATGTAAGACAAATTCAGAAATTGACAGACTTTTATATATAAAGTAACTAAAAAAAATAAAATAAAATTGCTGCTTTCAAACTGATAGCAGAAGATGAGCCTCTCACCATGAACCCAACCCTGACATACCACAATACAATGTGGAGGGGACACTCATGCCCGCCCCCCCCCCCCCCCCACTTCTTGCCAAAGAGTGAACGACTTCAACCACACATCAATCACTGCAGCTTTCCTGGTCCTAGGTGGGAGACTGGCTCCTAAGTTGCCTGTATGTGGAAGCTAGCCATCAGGCATAGATCCCACGACCTCGGAGAACAACAAGAAGGTTTGAAACGAGTTCATCAGCACTTCTCAAGCCTCTTCTCTCTGGCTCAGAACAGAGTGAGCAGGAAATAGAGCCCAGCCTCGACTTCTTCCTAGAGGCCTTTAGAGTGCATCTTGGGGGTTCTGGCTATTGCCAGAGAGTCTGGCTTCTAATTTGCCCACATCTTGAAATAGATAGGGTCTTCTAGGAGCATGAATGGAAGGAGGACATTTGCCCTGATCTTTTCTCCAGGACTGTTCCAAAAATATAACCAAGCCTCCAGCTTCCCCCCTGGAAGAAGCTAAACCAATCTTGTGGTATCCTAACTTTCAAGTTATACAAGAGATTTGACTCCTCACTTCACTATTTCTGGAATCCAAGGGGACCAGCATTTGGTAGGTTCCCAGAACTTTACAGAACAAAGAGGTAGTTTGAAACAGGTACTGGGGTACTTCCCATGCCATTCATCCCTTGGTCAGCACTGAGGAACCAAGCTATGAAGGCCAAATTCTAGCTTCCGCCTGGAAGGGATGAGAATATAAATCTAGTGCCTCTATTTTTCCATCTACTGTGTGGGGGTCTGGCCTCCAACATACCTGTCTTTGGGGGTATGAGAAAGCAGGTCATTCCTATTTCCCCAAGAGTTGGAAAAGATTTGTGGGCACTTTCCAAGAACTCCTACAGGCTCATACCAGTGATGAAACCAATCCTGTAGTTCCTCTCTAGAAGCTGGACTACCATGGGTTCCTCCAATATCTTGGGTTCATCCCAGAGAGATTGGCCTCTAACCCTTATATAGCTGAGGGCTTAGTAAACCCAGACCCTACATCCCTGGGGCAACAGAAAACAAAGAAATTATTTGGAAATGTGCAGTCCAATCAAGCATGCAGGAATTTGTCACAGCTCCCCCTCCCTGGTCCAAAGCAGAAGGAACAGATAATAAATGGCAGCTCCCAGCTTCTCCCAGAGGAAGAAGGAATTGGACCACATATCTGACACCACTGTTTGGGCTGCTACTCAAGGGACTCATTCCCACCTCGCTTGTCTCAGGCACTGATGGGACTGGGCATAATCTTGTCTCCTGGGGCCACTAAGAAATGAGAGAACAGTTTGGAAGGGCAAACCGGTTTGACAGCGCCCCAGAATCTCTGGCTGGATTGTTTCTTGAGGATCATTTTCTATATATAGCCAGTCTGGAAGTACTGGGAGAAGTTGTTGTTTATCTAATATGTAGAAACCAGAACTGAGGGTCAAGAATCTAGCTCTAATAACTGGACGCCTACACTATTATAAATGTTATACATAAATTCCATGGATTATCAAACTAAGATTTGATAAGAAAATTCTATAAGGCAATATGATAGATTATTTATTTATATTACATTGTAATGAGATGGGGCAAAGGACAGGTAGCTGATTATCAAAAAAACAAAACAAAACAAAAAAACAAAAACAGAAATGTGTTGCTAACAGCTGACCTCCAGATAGCACTTCCCTGCTCAAGGGGTTGTTAACACCTCCAGGGCAGGGGAAGGATCACACTTTCCAAAGAAGTGATTACTCCCTAGAGCTATTTTTTCCTGTCTTCCAAAGAAAGAGAGGGTGGGGGTCTATGAAAAAGCAAGACACCTCCCACTCCCAGGGATACCAGCTCTGGGTCCCAGACTCCTCCCCTGAGGGAGTCTACTGTCTCTGTCTCTCTGTCTGTCTCTCTCTCTCTCTCTCTCTCTCTCTCTCTCTCTCTTTCTCTCTCTCTCTCTGTCTCTCTTAAAACTTGCTTTCTTTGCTTGAAGCACCATTTCTTGAGTGTTTACTCTTCAACGTCAGGGGACATGGACCCAATTCTGATTTCTAAGACCACTATCAACAATATGCTATGAACAAAAATAATATTTTATTTTAATCAATTTAGTCCTAAAATTGTGAACACTAACTTGAGATGCATTGGCCATAGTCAGAAAGAAATATACCACTTGAATTCATATCTTTCTTAAAAACTGATTATAGGGGCCAAGCTGCTTGTAGCCACTCCAAGCTTCCCCTTGCATTATATTAATACAAATTTGTTAGTCATATTAATAAATTGATTGCCCTGGGTTCTAAGTATCAGAGCTTATGTAGTCTAAATTAATCTATTTTAATTGTAAAACATTTCTATTTCTCACAAAAGAATGAAAGGTAACATAAATAATTAAATTAGTTTGTTTATTCAGTGGCAAAACACAAAACAACACTAAAAATCATTTCTACCTTGAGACAAGCAGAAGTTCTGAAATTCAAAAATTATCTAATTAGTTTGAAATAATTCTCACCTGATAAAACCACTTAAAATTTCCAAGTTTTCAAATTTCAAGATCATACAATTTTTCAGTAGACTGTTTTCTGACTTGTGAAAACATGTACAGGCAAAAGAAGGCAGAAAGACCAAGTGAAAGGAGCAGAAATAAATTCTATGGATTATCAAACTGGAAGATTTATCCTACTAGAAGGGAAAGGAAATTTCATAAGTTGATAGTGTGAGTTCTGGAGCCTGGCTGCCTGAGTTGTAATTAAAAACCTTAAAGTAAAATTGTTTAGGTCCTGTAATGATGAGGTATTTATCTGAGTTTTTTCATCACTCAGTTGTTTTAATGGTAAGTTGGCACATTAAAACAAATTTTTGAGAGGACTGATTAAAATAAAACATGCAAAGAGATTAAAACTGTGCCTTGCTCAAGGTCAGCCGAGTATACAAATTCCTATGAAATGTCATTTTTAAGTAAATTAAATTAAAAATAGAAAAGTGTCCATAATAATGGGATACCTTGTAAGATTTCAGTCTATGTGTATATTGTGGAATTTTTGAATTAGGTTAAACACAACTATCTCCTCAAATATTTGTAATTGTAGCCTTTGTATTAAAAACATTCAAAGCCCTTTATTCTAGTTTTTCAAATTCTAATGCAGCAGCACACCAGAACCTCTTGCTTCTATCTAACTGTAGCTTACCATCCATAGATCAGTCTTTGCTTATTCCAATTCACCCTCTGGTAACCACTATTCTACTTTCAAGTTCTATGAGATCAACTTTTCCACATCCCACAAATGAGTGAGATTATGTAGTACTTATCTTTCTGTGCCTGGCTCATGGAATGTCCTTATGTTCACATGAAGTATCTGCATTGGTAGAATTTAATTTATACACAGTGTTAGTTAAAAAATGTTAAATGTCATCAATGATGATGTGGAAAATAATACATTGTTGAACAACGGAATGAGAAATTATTTCACATTCATTATGTTAAGTAGCATTCAATGTTGACATCTGGATTCCTTTGAGACTGATGAAAGCAAAATGATGTTTTCATTTTTTCAAAAGTATCAGTTTCTAATTTGGAGTCTCCTCCAATCTGTTCAAGATATTCTGTTCAATTTCACACAAAAATTATATAATTTATTTTGAAATAAAATTTTCTTCCACCTTATATGTGAGATTTACTATAAAATTATTTTAATAAGTAAATACAATATAGATGAGAATTTTTCTTAAACTAGCAGGATGGAGTTGGGAAAAATGGAGTATTTAATGCTAATTCAAATTTTGCATTTATAGTCTTTATCCAGAGGAAAAATATTTTCTTAGTATCAATGAGCTTAATGTCTCTTTGGCAGTTATTTTTTTTTTTTCTCTCTTTCTAATGGAGGAAAATTCATAAAATCAAGCAAACATGAAATAGGATAATGTTATTTGAAAAAACTAAGTAATCAAGATAAAACCAAAAGTAAATTAAGAAACAAATTATTTTTTTCCAAATATATTATGTGAAAAATTTCAGGATTTACTGTTTTAATAGAGTATCAAAATTTTATGGCTAGATTCAAGGAAAGATTTGATGATTGCTTTTATTTCCAATTATTTTGTTCTATTATATGACCTCACTACTTAGGCCATATTAACACTCCATAACTGAAAAATGAATTATATGAAAATGTAGTTTATAATTGAATGTAACTAACATTCTTATACTCCTAATTCACTATATATTTCAATTGTATCTTTTGACAAGAAAATAAATGCAAACAAAAAGTAAATTTTTAAGCATGAATGTTTCTGAATTTTTATAATGAAAACACTGATAAAAATGTGCAGAAATAAAATAATCTAATTTTTAGTAAAATGACATATTCAAAATATGGCTTCAAATTATTTTTATTGTTATAGTTTTATACCCATATACTTACTTACATAGGAAAATAAATTACCTTGCTAAAAATTTTTTTTTTTCATTTCCATTTGTTCATGCTGGACAAATCTAACATCATATCTATTCTTTAAAATTACTTCTAGAAAAATCCACCTGAAAGGGGAAATTATTTTCTTATCATGTTACAAATGTTTGAACCTGTAATGACATAGCTTAGAACTGACAACATTTGGCTGCTCGGATTAGTGAGTATTCACTACTAATATAATGTATTTAATCTTACTTACTCTGTTAGAAAGAGTTAAATTTATTTATTATAAGTTTTATTTAATTATTTTATTTTACGTAAGCCATTTTTTAAAATTCTGTATGCAAAACCCCTCTGCATTTTACCCCCTGCCCCTACACATTTTCAGAAGGACATGCTTGGATGTAATTCCATACTCTGATGCTTGAGTTGTCCATGACCTTTAGATTTTGGTTCTCTGCAATTATCTTAATCAGTCAAAAGAATAAATGAGGAATGAAGATTCTCTAATATAAGAAAAAGTAAAACTGAGTATTTCAAAATTTACACACCTTAGAAGTGAATAAAAGATTGTACATTTCTGGTTTTCCTACAACTTGCTAGGGACTAACAAAAGGACAAATGGCATTTGATAATTAAAGGTAATAAAGAATTTGTGGATTAAGCAATGTACTTGGGTTTAAAACAGTGCCCAGACACATGTTTCAGAATGTTCTAGGTATGTGTCTTTCTCTCTTATTCATCTTAGAAATTTGATGGATTTTTGTGTTGATGAAGTTTGATTCTTTCATATTTCTCATTTGTATATCTACCTTCAAATCTACCTTTCATGAGCTCTCATTATCGTGTTCACCTTTCTTCCTCTTCTGAGAGTATGCTTCCCTTAAACATCTTCTAAAAGGCTGGTATAATGTTATGAATTCCCTTAGTTTATGTATATTTTTGAATATCTTTATTTCTACTTTAATTCTAAAGGAGAATCCTCTGGGTAGAATAATAATCCTAATTGACATTTATTTTCTTTGAGGACTTGAAATACATCATTCTTTTCTCGTCCTTGCCTTTAAAGGTTTCTGCTGAGAAATCTGCTCTTGTCTGATACATTTGCCTTTGGATATGACTTGGCACTTCTTTCTTGTAGCTAATATTCTTTCTTTTTTCTATATTTTTAGTGAAATAATATAACATATTGAGGAGAGTTTTTTTTTTTTTTTTTTTTCTCTGAGCATTATCTATTTGGGGTTCTAAATGCCTCTCCTATTGAATATCCACATGTTACCTGATATTTGAGGATTTTTTTTTTTTTTTTTTTTTTTTGCTGTTAGTGTCCAACACGTGTAGCTCTTAATCCTCCAGTATGCCAATTATGATGAACCAGAGATCTTGCATATTCTCTTCATTCTTTCTTATTTACTACATTACTGTCTTGAATGTAGTATTACAGCAGAGTTGTCTTCAGTGTTTGATTCTTTCTTCTTCTTGAGCTAATTTGTTGTTGAGCCTTTCAACTTAATTTTTTATCCGACTTATTGAGCTTTTATTTCCAAGATTTTTGTTTGATTCCTTTTCAAATTCTCTTTGTTGAATTTTCCAGTTCATTTCCTACATTTTCCCCCCAAGTCATTCAGATATTTATGCTTTTACTATGGGAGTTACAGCCCTTATTAAGAGTTGAGGGTTTCCATAGTCACTGTTGATAGTAGGTCTGTTACTTGATAGTGATTCCGATGTTGGTTGCTTTACTCATGTTGAAGGACTTGAATCTCTTGCTCTCTGGAGACTGCTACAGATCTAGGTGCTTCACAGAAAGGGGAGTTGGCTTGAGTCACATTACCCCTTCTGTGGGACTCACCTTCAGTCTTTTAATATGAATTACAAAACCTAATGTTTATTATGTTTTGGATAGATCTCAAAGAACTGGTCTGTATAGTATATGGCATTTTTTTTATTTAAACTTCTTTAGTAATAACTATGTTTGAGGAATTAGTTTGTATTGTGTAATTATAAAGTTCAATTTTACTTCTGTTATTTCACTACATGAATACACCCTTTTCTATTTATTTTACTGTTTATGGACATAAAAATATTTCCAATTGTTGACTACTGCAAATAGAGAGCTATAGTCATAGTAGTGAACACCTCTTGATGTAATAGTGAATGCCTGTTGACACACATGTAACCCACAATATTCTTGATTATATGTCTAGCTGAGGGATTGCTGAATAGGCAGAGCGCATATTTTCCTATTTAGTAGATAATGCCAATCATTTTTTACTAATTGTATATTTCAATTTTCTCTACCTCTTACAATATGAAAGACCTTGTTTCACATCCTTACTAAACTTTTTGCTTTTAGTCATTCTATGTATATCAATGAGATTACATCACTGCCCTCATTGGCATTCAATAGCCTTACACTTATTGACCTCCTGGATAGCCTTTTTTTTCCTTTTTATGAAATATCACTGTGTTATTTTCTATTTTTCTTGAAGTTTGGTGAGAGCTTTGTTATATGCTAAATGCAGAACCATTGTCTGTTTTATGTGATGTGACCATCCTCACCCATTCCCTGGCTGTTATTTTCCCTCTGAATGACACCTTTTGATGTTATAACATGGTAAAAAGCACCAGGATTCTCCATTAGGATCTTCTATTTAAAAAACAAAAATTTATACCTAAAATCATAAGGGTCATCTTACATAAAATTATAAAGTTTATTATTTTGTATTCTAGTTTATTTAAGAATCCCACAGGGGACTTAGATTAACATGCATTGATACAATTTTGTATTGCCTGATTTATAAAAATAGGACTATTTTTTGTTAGTTCATTTTTGAAAGCAATAAATATATTATTCTCTTAATTTTCAATTTCTACTGGTAACCAAAGTCCCTGCAATGACACTTCTCTTTTTGGAAGGAGGTATAGTTGGTTCAATTTTAGTTTTGAAAATTTCTTTTAGGCATTCAGCACACACTGAAATCAACCTGACTACTTATTTGTGCTACAGTCCGATGGATGAATAAAGCACTGTTGCACTGACACTCCTGTGGTATAATCAATGCAGTCCATAATGAGCACAGACAGCAGCGTAAATATCACACAGCAACACATGTCAGGGAAAACAATTCTTTAAAAAATGCCCATTTTCTCTAATGTGTTTCTGTAGGAAGTGAAATTGGATGTCAGCCTGGTCCCTGTAAATAGATTATTTTTGAATCTGAAGGTCTATACCAGAAGAACCCATTAGTTCTCAATCATGAGCAAATCATGCTGGATCATGAATAGAGGTTTGTAGATAAATTGATCTGGCTATTGTATTTTAGCATCTGAAATCTACTGAAGCAACTTTCATGATCGAGTTTATAAATAAAAATCTTTATTCAAGCATGTGATGAAGAAGTCACCTTAGTTTCCAGTCAAGAACATAGATCAGAATTTATTCATTTATTCATTCATCATCTAACTTTCATTAAATTTCAAGTTAGTACTCACTGCAATCGCTATTCTTTATGTCAAGATTCTAAAAAACACCCCGCCCCCCGCTGAAGTCCTCTTAGTTTGCTATAAACATGTCTTTTAGGCCATCCAATTACATTGTCAATAATCTGCAAGTAATGGTGTATATGCTTCCTGAAGAGTGCTTGTGTATATGTGTATCAAGATAACAAACAAAAATTGAATTAATAATTGATGTTAAGCCTCTGATAAATTTAGATAAATCAGTGTGGAATTTCATATCTTTCAAAAACAATTTTTTGGTCTTTTATTGGGCAAGATAAATTCCCAGATTCTTTATAAATATGAAAACATTTTTAAACAATTCTACCAATTAAGAATGTTAAACTCATCAAGCAATCTCTTTCATATTCCTTTATATATTTATAATTATACTATAATAAATTAATTACAACTAATTATACTATACTAAATCACCTCTTCTAATGTGAAATGTAATTTTTGTGAAATTTTTTATGTAATAGCAGCCATAGTAGTGGTAATAGTCAATCACAAAAAGTGAAAAAACTTAAATTTAAATACATAGATAACTGATATGTTTCTTTCAAATACCAACATTTCCTTTTCATCTAAAGGTGATAATACTACTTAATATGAAATGCTAATAAGCAATTTCAAATCATGGATTGCTAAGTTGTTCAAATTGAATGCCAAATCATGATTTTAATATTGGCTTGTGATTTTGTACCTCCACTCTTGTTTATAGTTTCCAAAGACTATTCTATAGAATAATATGTAAAAAGGGATTCCTTATGTTTGGTGAGATCATAAGTTTATACAGTTTGGAATCATCACAAAGTGAAGCAGAAGGTCTTGAAAGAGACCATGAAAATGAGGGGGTCCTATAGTTTTGAAAATTCATCCTTATGGTAATCTCCTGATTAAACATAAATGTATATGCAGTTGACCAATTTATACTATGTATCTGTATGAATATATCAAGATGCATTTAAGTTTTATAGAAACTATAATGTAGCAATTAAAAGATTAAAAACTAAATAGAAGGAAGACCAATAGAGAATGGACCCGGGGGGAGGGGGAAGAAGTGAGGGAAAGAGAAAATACTGGGAACTCTGTTATATGCACTTAAGAATATGTCAAAATCGTATTAGTGCTATCAGTGATTAGCACAAAATCATATTTAGTGCTATTATGTATAATTACAATGCACTAAAAAATAAAACAATAAAATATATGTTTAGCATATTATAGTACTGGAAAGACAGTTTCTTATTGACCTTAAATTGAGATTCCAAATATATGAGAGCATAAACTGTATGACTTCATCATATCTTGTCACATTAGTAAGTGAGTGGTTGCCTGACTTCCATATATGTGTAAATAACTTGGGCTGTTTATTTAAAAACTGATGATTTTTGTCCCATATATAGAAGTTTTGATTCAGTGAGTCCATAGTGAACCTCAAGAATCTTCAGTATTAATAAGTGAACTAGGTGATTATCACAAACAAGCTAGTTTTTACCCAAAGACTAAAAGTTCTAAAACTCATTTAAAAAAATGGGAGTTCAGACAAGCTAATTAATTTATTTTTGAAGGACTTAGGTTAATGATTCAACTATAGATTCATGGGCAGCAACTTACAATATTTAGAAAAGTGTACCCACAGGCAAAAATTTTAACATTAGCTATTATAAAAAAAAAAAATTTCAGATAAACATCAATTCACCCAAAATACTTTCTTTGAATCAATGGTCTAACTTACAAAATTGTATTTTTAAATGTTTTTATAATAACCCTTTATGCATCTCCTATACCCTGGGCCAACCCAACAACATATATTGTCCTGTTTTTCCCTACCTAGATATTTTTTTTTCCTTCTCTTCCTCTTGGATAATATATATTTCAGTTATTTATTTTGTTTTTTGCCAACCTTTCCATTTTCATTTGAATGTTAAGCTTGAATTAAGTGGGAATATCATCTCTTAATATGGTTTTATTCCTAGCTGTATAAAGTGAGAGCTCAATTTGAATTTTTGAATGAATATTTCTGGATGAATTATTTGAATGACTGAATAAAATAATCTATGAATAATTTCCAGAGTAATGAATTTTTTCTTATAGAGATATTAAATATTATATAACATGAACAAAAAATATTATTTTAAAAAGTATGATAGAACAATTAGTGCTTTGTTCTGTCTTCAAAGTCTTTGCAAGCTATTTTTCCTTTTTGTGAATTCCCTTTTTTTCAGAACTCCTGGTTTTTTCATCTGTTGTCTCCTGCTGGCACTACCAACCTCCTTAGTATTCCTCTGGTTAAGTCCTTATTAGCATCAGAAAATCCTATGTCCTTACACTTCTTTTTTATATGAAGTTCTTGCAGTAAAATGTCAGCTTCCACTACATATTTTCACCCTAACTATTCTGTGTGGTAAAACATATGATAAGAGAACCACCTTTTGACAACTGCTCCAATGTCCCAGAGTGAAACACACACTGTTATCTTATAGTCCACAAGGTAGACTAAATAAGTTGGGGCCAAATGCAGAAGGGATAAGCTTCACTAAATAACCTAGACAAGAAGCTGGGCATGGTGGCGCACGCCTGTAATCCCAGCACTTGGGAGGCTGAGGCAGGAGGATTGCGAGTTCAAAGCCAGCCTCAGCAATGGCGAGGCACTTAGCAACTCAGTGAGACCCTGTCTCTAATAAAAAACAAAAAAAGGCCTGGGGATGTGACCCAATGGTGGAGTGCCCCTGAGTTCAATCCTCAGTACCAAAAAACAACAACAACAACAACAACAACAAAACCTAGACAAGGACCCAGTTCATAGTTTAAGATATTTACTAAAAAATAAAAAGGAAAACTTGGTATAAATAAAGGTGCTTATTTCAAACATGCCTTTTAATTCTACAATGATACAAGTGATTTTTAAAAACCTTTTATTATTTATTTTTTATTGACACATTTAAGTAAACATAATAGTAAGATTCATTATGCCATATTCATAATGCATAATGTAATTTCCTCACTATTCTTCTTGAGTACCTTCCCTTTTGTTCTCTTCCTTCTCCTTCAATCCACTTGTTCTACTGTACTGATCTCTTTCCTATTATTATTATTTTAACTAATGCATTATCACTACTACATATAATAATTGGATACATTGTAATATGTTTGTACATAGCCTAATTTGTACTTTCATTCCCCAGTATTTCTTCATGTGGTCCCTTCCTCCCTCTCTCAATCCCCTTTCTGTACTCTGTTAATCTTCCTTCCTTTTTGTGAAGTCCTTTTTTCATTCTTTTTTTTTCTCTCTAGTATCTACATATGATAGGAAACATTCAACCCTTGACTTTCTGAGTCTGATTTCACTTAGGATGACGCTATCCAGTTCCATTCATTTATTAACAAATGACATAGTTTCATTCTTTCTTCTTTTTTTTTTTTGGTACTGGGGATTGAACTCAGGGGCACTCGACCACTGGGCCACATCCCCAGCCCTTTTTTTGTATTTTATTAGAGACAGGGTCTCACTGAGTTGCTAAGTGCCTTGCCATTGCTGAGGCTGGCTTTGAACTCGCAATCCTCCTGCCTCAGCCTCCCAAGTGCTGGGATTACAGGCGTGCGCCCGGCCAGTTTCATTCTTCTTGTATGTGTATCTATATCATAATTTCTTTATCCATTCATCTGTTAAAGAACACCTAGGCTGATTCCATAAGTTAGCTATTGTGAATTATGCTGCTGTAAACATTGGTATGCATGCATCACTATATTATGATTTTAGTTCTTTTGGGTAATATGGTGATTCCATTCCTAGTCTTCTAAGGAATCTCTATACTGCTTTCCAAAAGGGTTGTACTAATTTGTGTCATCCACAACATACAACTGCATATTTTCCTTAATAGATACAGAAATCTGGTCCTTGATGCGGGTGCTAAAAATATACAGTGGAGAAAAGCTATTTTAACAAACAGTGCTAGTTAAACTGGTTATCCACATGTAAAAAAAAAAAAGTGAGACAATATCCCTATGTCTCACCCTGCACAAAAGTTGATTCTAAGTGGGTGGAGGACTTAGTAATTTGATCAGAAATGCTGCAACTACTGGAAGAAAACATAAGGTCAAAAACTTTTTAAATAAGACTCCTAAAGCTCAAAAAAACTAAAACCAGAATCAATAAGCAGAATGGCATCAAATTACTAAGCTTCTGCCTAGCAAGCAAACAATTAAGAATGAGAAGAGAGAGCCTACAGAATAGGAGAAAATCTTTGCCAGCTATTCTTCTAACATGGGGATTTATATCCAGAATATATAAAAAACTAAAAACACTAAAAACCCCACAAACAACCAAATCAATAAACGGGCAAATGAGCTTAAGAGACATTTCTGAAAAGAAGAGATACAGATGTCCAACAAATATACAAAAAAAAACATGTTCCACGTCCTAAGCAATCAGGGAAGTATAAATAAAAAACTACACTGAGATATCATTTCACTCAAGTGATAATTTTTGAAGACAGAGAAGCCATCTACCACTTATATGGTAGTCCACTTTAGATTGATTTGTCTTTCCAAATAATTAGTAATTTATGAGTAACTAGAGCATCACACAATTGTCTTAGTCCTTTGCAATTCCTTTTATCTTCTTTTAAAAATAGACCCAGCAATTTCCTGCTTGACTTCCTTGGTAGGACCTGTTATTAATTACCTTTTTGTCATTGCACTAGAAGTCACCTCTGCTTTATTCATTAAACCTGCGATTAACTGATGTAGTTTTATCACCAAGGAGTGTAATGTTTGGAACCAAAGAACTTAGATCTGCAAAGGATATTAAATAACATGTGTCACCTCACAGTGCTCATGTTACTAAATGGAATGGATATGAGAAATAATGTGTGTATACCTTCAAGAGACACATTTTTAATGGCTTTTTTGGCTTTAGGGATAGTATGTTCCTTTGGGCTTTTCATTCTTTCTTTTGTTAGCATTATTTTGATCAAGTAATTAAAGTCACAGTTAAACAGATGCTTTATCCAAACTGTAGAACTTGATTCCAAAAGATGATTGGAATTCTATGGCTGTGATTTATATAACGCTTACCTGAGCTCCTTATTCTATTAAAAGAGATTTTTGAATCACTATGGACTGCTTTGTTTTTGCTTAATTTTCATTTTTAACTTGGTTACTACTTGCATGTAGTTCAAGAATGAAGAGTACTCTAAGGTCCAAAGAAGTAAACACCAATAACATAATTTCTTGTGATAAATAATCTACTCATGTCCCAAACTCCAGAGGAAACCATAGCTATTATCAAATAATACATAAGCAATATTTCTTTGTTCCCTACAAACATTATGAAAAAAAAACATTAAATTTCTTGCTGGAAAGATACATATTAAGTGATAAGTTTTTAAGATCTTGAACATTTTAAAACAACTTTAGAAACATTCAGTCTTCACACTTAATTGGTAATTTGTATGGAATTAGATTTCTCAATGGCAAACACATATTCCTTATATTTTTTTTTTAATTTACTTGTTCATCTACTAGCTTCTTCTGATACCATTCTCATTCTAATCCTTCCTATAAGGCTTGAACTTTTTCCCTCTTACTTTGGAAATGTTTGTGGATATTATGATTTTTTTTTTTTAGTTCCTATTGTGGTATAGTTTCACAAAAGGTGTGTCTTTGTGTGTGTGTATGTGTGTGTGTGTGTTCATGCACAACACGTGTGCGCATGCATGTGTTTTCACACTTCTTATGATGAATGTTTGGCTCACCTTTTAATGTGAAAATTTACATTCTTTAGTTTCAGCATTCCATTTTTTATGCAATATTTGGTGATTTTCTCACCTCCATTTTCCCTTCTTTTCCATAACTTATGTGGGCTAGACTAGCATTAGTATCTAATTCCATATCATTTCATTTTCATGCTCTAATTGTTTCTTATTTTATTTTTGCATTTTTTAATTTGTTTTGATTTATTCCTCTCATGTTAATTTTGTCAAATATATTTTGATCCTTTGTCTAGAACTGTGCAGGGCTGAACACATATTTATTGAATGAACAAATGGATGAATATTTGACAGTCTTTCTTATTTCGAAAGAAGGTACTGAAAAATGAGTAAGAATTCCTTTGAGCGTGAGCTGACCTTGTTGACATCTAAGGTTTACTGTGGATTGGTCACAAAGGGAGAGAGCAGGGCCACCTTGTTTGATGACTCGCAAACATCAACATCTGTGAACTTTTTGAGGGGTCTTGTCCCCAAAAGAGGTCCTTGATTTTTGTGTTGATGAGAAGTAAGGAAAGGTAATTTTGCCTTCTAGACTCAATAACCTGAGTGGGAAAGGATGCTAGAGGGTCTTACTCTCCCTTATCTGAACTTTTTGATCCTAGCATTTTTAGCACATCAAACTTTGATATTTGATCCAGAGAAACAAACCCAGCACCTGTCTCCCAGGTTCAGTTTCTTCAAGGAGTAAAGCTTCATTGTCTGAAGGATGGGGGTTTCCTCCTATGGGTAGGGTAAAAGATTATCTAAATTTTACACTGCCATCTTATACCCACTTTCAAATCACCTTACACTTCTCAACCTCTTCTCATAGGAAGTTAAAAAGTGTGGTGTATAGTATCAAATTCAAGGATGCCCAATTACATTTGTATGTATATATTAACATGTATATTCACATGTACAAGCTAGATATTTTTGTCGTATCATTATTTTTCTTTAGATTCTAAAGAGTATTTGTATACAGAAATGTTTGGGCATACATATACATGTACATGTATTTTATATATGTGATATTTAGAATATTTTTATACATTATTCTTTATATTATTTTAAGTTTATTTGTATATATTCTACTTTACCTAGCAACTCTACCAGAAACACCAACTGCCATTATTTCTAACCACTTTTTGAGCATTTTGTTATGCATTGAATTGAAATACATTAGTTGTTCTGTAACCCAACATCTAGATTTCATCTTTCTCCACTCTGAAAAGTTCAGATAGTGTAGTTATCCATACATTTTACATCCTCTAAAATACTGCTGATATATTTTACTTGCTTTCTTTTTATCTCTGTTATCTGTTAGGAATATTCCTTCTTATTCATCTACTGCATTTTCACTGAAAAAAGAGAATTATGTTAAATAAATAAGCTTTATATAACAAGATTAGCTGGCAAGTCTTTTTGTCTTCTAAGGTCTTTTCCAATTTCTTTCTTCAGTGTTCTATAGATTTCATTGTAGATGTTTTTCACCTCCTTAGTTAGATTTATTTCCAATTACATTCATATTTTGAGGTTATTGTGAATCAGATAGATTCCTGATTTCTTTCTCAGCAATTTATTATTTTTAAAATACATTTTATTTTGTATATTTGAGATATAAAATGCGATGTTACAATATGCATAGTGGAATGGTAACTATAGTGGAATAATTTAACATATTTATCATCTAACCTAGTTACCTCATCCCCCGTTTCAAGAGCAGCTATTACCTACTCATTTAATGCCCCCCACCAAAAAAAAAAAATTCCCTGAATACAATGCACTATTATTAATTATAGGCCTTACAGTGTATATTAGATCTTTTTTTAAAATATACTTTTTAAAATTGGTGCATTATAGTCATACATAAAAGTGGGATTTATTGTCACATATTCATATACACACAAAGCATAACAATATAATTTCCCATTATTTCCCCTTTCTCTCCTCTCCCTGCTCCCTTTGGTCCCTTTTCTCTACCCTACTGATCCTTTTGACTTTTTGTTTGTTTGTTTGTTTTTGGTACCAGGGATTGAACTCAGGGCATTCAACCACTGAGCCACATCCCCAGCTCTATTTTGTAGTTTATTTAGAGACAGGGTCTCACTGAGTTGCTTAGTACCTCGTTTTTGCTAAGGCTGGCTTTGAACTCACGATTTTGTCTCAGCCTCCCAAGCAGCTGGGATTACAGGTGTGCGCCACTATGCCTGGCTGATCCTTTTGATTTCTGCACATTTTTTTTTTTTTTTTCTTTCCGTATTTCTCTCTGGCTTCCACATATGAGAGAAAACATGCAATCCCTGACTTTCTGAGTTTGGCTTATTTTACTTAGTATAATGTTTCAAGTTGTAGCCATTTTCTGCAAATGAAAAAATTTCATTCTTCTTAATGGCTGAAAGAAGAACCATTGTGTAAATAAACCACATTTTCTTTACCCATCCACTGTTGGACATCTAGGCTGGCTCCATAATTTGGCTATTGTGAATTGTGCTGCTATAAACATGGGTATGCATGTCTTGCTATGGTATGGAGACTGTAATTCTTTGGATAAATATCAAAGAGGTGTAGCTGGGTCATATGGTGGTTGCATTTCCTTCCATATTTTTGACCTGAATCTCCCTGGATACAATCTTCTCTCCCTGTTGCACTCAGGTACACACTAGGCCACAAGATAGGTGTTTTCAGGGACAGTGTGACAATGTTTGCTATGACTTTTCATGCTCCTGCCGTGACGCAGTGTGGATTCCTCTAGGTGGCTTCCATTTCAGCTTTCCACTGGCCAGTCGAGAAACACAGAGCACTATTTAAACACCTGTTTGCTACACAGTCTTTTGATCAGCTAAGTTCAGGCTGCTTTTCTGATCTACAAAATTTCCTGTGCAAAATATATCCATTGCATTCCTTTTCTGTTTGTGCTATCCCTCCCTTCTGAAATGAACTAGTGCTGCAGCCACTGTCATAACCAACCTGGCTCCAGTGAAGTCTTTCTTGTTCTTGGTTCAGTGCAGCTGAATTTCTGAGTCTCAAAGAGACTCTGACTATCCTATATTGAATTTTGGAGAATCCCCTCTTCACCCACTTTTCTGAGAGGCAGCAATCTCACTGCTTGAATCCAGAGCAAGGGAGTAACTGCATAGCTTCATTATTAAACTACAGAAAAGCTATTGATTTTTGTCCAAGTGTTGATATTCTATACTGTCACTTTGCTGAATTTATTTATTGGCTTTAGAAGTCTTCTAGTGTAAGATTTTTCAGGGGGGGGGTTGTCTTCTAGACATAAGGTCATATAATCAACAGAAATAATTTGGCTTCTTCTTTTCATATTTTTTTTTTTCTTTAATTTCCTTTCCTTGACTAAATTTCTGGCTAGAATTTAAAAAAGATACATTGAATTATGACAGTGGATATCCTTGTTTTATTCCTGATTTTAAAATGCTTTCAGTTTTTCTTTGTTCAGCATGATGTTAGTTGTGGGTTTGTTATATATGGCCTTTACATCTTGATAAGTTTCTTCTATCCCTGATTTTTCAGCATTTTGAATGTGGATTGGTGCTGGATTTTGTCAAAGGCTTTCTTCTGCATCTATTGAAATGATGGTGTGCTTCTTGTTCTTGATTTTATTTGATTTTTGTATGTTGAATCAACCTTGAATCCCTGGCATGAAACCCGCTTGATCATGTTGTACTGTCTTCTTAACACGTCTTTGAATGCAGTTTGCTAATATTTTATTAAGAGGTTTTGTGTCTGTGGTATTAAGGATATTGGTCTGTAGTCTTTTTAGTGTTGGTATCAGAGTGATATTAGCTTCACAGAATGAATTTGAGAGTGGTCCCTTGCTTTCTATTTCATGAATAATTTTACAAGTATTGGCATTATTGTTCTTTAGAGGTCTGGTAGAACTCAGGTGAGAATTCATCCAGTTCTGGGCTTTTCTTTGTTGGAAGGCTTTTAATTGCTACTTCAATTCAATTGTTTCATTTTGATCTGTTTAGTTTATCTATATCTTCCTGGTTCAATTTTGACAGGTCATATGTGTTTAGACATTTATCAGTGTCTTTTAGATTTTCCAGTTTATTGATGGTTTCAGAAAAGTTTCTAATGATTCTCTGAATTTCTAAAGAATCTGTAGTGATACACTGTTTTTCATCTTTAATTTTGTTGATTTGGGATGTCTTTCTTTTAGTTAGCCTGGCTAAGGGTTTATCTTTTCAATGAACCAACTCTTTGTTTCATTGATACTTTCCATTTATTTTTATCCTTAATTTTGGTTAATTTAATATTTGCCATCTTCCATTGATTTTGGAAGTAGTTTTCTTTTTCTAAGGTTTTGAGGTATAACATTAGATAATTTATTTGAGATTTATGTATTTTTTTTTTCCTTTATTGTAGGCACTCAGTACTATAACTAACTATTCGTGTAAGAACTGTTCTCATACTATCCCAGAGATTTTCATATGTTTTATCTCTGCTCTCATTTGTTTCTAAGATTTTTTAAAAAAATTCCTCCTCTCATTTATTCTATGACCCATTCCTCATTCAAAGTGTATTATTTAATCTCCAGGTGTTAAAAAGCAACTGTTTTGATTTCGAATGTAATTACATTAAGATCTGATAGGATACAATGAATTATCTCTTTTTCATATTTGATGATACTTGTTTTGCATCCTAAAGAGCATCATTTTTAGAGAAAGCTTCATGTCAACTGAGAAGACAGAGAAGTCTGTAGTCAATGAATAAAATATTCTACAGATGTCTGTTAGGTCCATTTAAATCATAATTTTGGGGGCTTCTGAAAAATCTGTACCTAGTTTATGTCTGGATGACCTATCTATTGGTGATAGAGGTATGTTGAAATCACCCAGTATTATTGTGTTGTGGTCTATTTGATTCTTTATATTGAATAGGGTTTGTTTTATGTATGAAGTTGCACTGACTTTTGGGAAATAAATATTTATCATCATTATATCTTGTTGGATGATTCCCTTGGCTAGTATGTTGTGACCTTCATTGTCTCTTCTGATTGATTTTGATTTGAAATCCACTTTGTCAGATATAAGAGTAGACACTCCTGTTTGCTTTCAGTCTTCATTTGCATGGTATATTTTTATCCAGCCTTTCACCTTCAGCCCATGCATAACTGTAAGGTAAGGATCTTAAAACAACATACAATTGAATCTTATGTTTTAATCCAGTCTGCCAATCTATGCCTTTTGATTGGAGGGTTTAAATCACTTATATTCAGTGCTATTTATATAAAGATGATTTTTATTTGCTGCCATTTTGATTTATTTTTAATGCTTAATTCAGATTCAATTCTCCTTTATTTGACTATTATTATAGTGAGATTTGTCAATACACAGGTTATGATATTTATTTTTCATTTCTGTTTCACAAAAAATATTAATTGAGTATATTTTGTAGGGCTGGCATGGAGGTTGTAAATTTTCAAATTTCTATTTATTATGGGAAATTCATTTCATCTTTAATTCTGAAAGATAGTTTTGTTGAATATGGTAATCTTGGTTGGCATCCATTATTTTCAGAGGTTGATATATATTATGCCAAGCCCTCCTGGCATATAAGATCTGGGCTGAGAAATTAGTAGAGAGTCTAATTGGCTTACATCTAAGTGTGACCTGCTCCTTTTCTTTTGTGAATTTTAACTTTATCCATGTTCTGTATATTAGGTATTTTAATTATGATTTGTCTGGGAGAGGATCTTTTTTGAACTTGTCTATTTGGTGTTCTTAATGCATCTTGTATTTGGATTTCCATCTCAGATAGAAAGACCTCCCCTGTTCCTGAACAGGTGTTGGGGACTTAAGAACACATCCGCCAAAAGGATAGAGAACTCTAACTCTCTGGTTGCTTCCCACTCCCTGATACAGACCTGGCCTAACCCGGAGGCATTCCCCTGATGGATCGTGGGAACCAAAACTACCCTAAGGATAGGGTAGGGGGTTCCGCCAATGTGGTTTGCCCATGTTCTTTATGTGTCCCTATAATTCCTCTGCTGATTGGCCCATGTCCTCTATAAACGCTGTCCACCTTCTTCAATAAACGAGTTCCAGCGCTGACCTGACCGGGCTCCCTGGTATTTCCTGGGTCTTCTGAAGACGGGGCGGGGCGGGGTGGGGGGGGGGGATTGCCAGCAACCTTTTACCCTTCCCAATCTCTCCTTATCGCTGAGGCGTGTTCTCCCAGCCTTCTCTGTTGGACAGAGAAGGTTCGTCCTGAGTCAAGGGAGAGCTAAAAACTTCAGCCCTGTTCTAAGTTCCCAACAAATAAGCAGAATTAATATTGTCAAATATCTAGTTTACCAAAAGGGTTGTAAAAATTCAATTCATAAAAACACCAATGATATTCTTCAAGGAACCAGAGAAAACAGTCCTAAAATTCAATTGTACGAATAAAAGATCCAGAATTGGAAAAGCAACCCTGAGCACAAAGAGCAATGCTGGAGGTATCACTTTATCTGAGCCAAGTCATATTAAAATCTATAGTAACCAAAAGCCGCTTGCTATTGGCATCAAAATAAACATGAAGACCACTGGAACAGAACATAAGACATATAGACAAACCCGGATAGATACAGTTATCTGGTAATCAATGTAGTTTCCAAAAATATATATTGGAGAAAAGACAGCCTATATGCATATATATATATATATATATATATATATATATATATATATATCCAGTTTTCCCAGCACCACTTGTTATCATGACTCTGCACAAAAGCCAACTCAAAGAAGATCAAAGCCATAGACAACAGACCAGAAATATTTGCAACTGATAGAACAAAACAGAGTTTATACTTCAACATATTGGTGCAGACAAATACTTCTTTAAATAAAACCCTAAACATCAAGTAACAAAGCCAAAAATAAATAAGTGAAATGGTAAAACTTCTGCTCAGCAAAGGAATCAATTAAGAGTGTGAAGATAGAGCCTGTAGAATGGGAGAAACTCCTTGCCAGCTACTCTTCTAACAGGAAATTAATATCCAGAAATCCAGAATAAATAAAACACTCCAAAAAGTTAAAAAACCAACCAACCAACCAAACGACAACAACAACAATAAAAAAAAAAAAAAACTAAATAATCTAATCAGTAAATGGGCAAAGGATTAAACAGATATTTCTCAAAAGGAGAAAAATAAATGGCCAAAAAATATATGAAAATGCTCAACATAGCTGGTGATCAGTGGAAAGCAAATCAAAACTACATTGAAATTTCATCACACTTCAGTCTGAATGGAAATCATCAAAAATACACAAATAATGATAAATGCTGATGAGGATATGGGGGGGAAAAGGTACACTCATACATTGCTGGTGGGACTTCAAATTAGTTCAACTATTTTGGAAAACTGTATAAAGATTCTTCAAAAAAGCTAAAAATGGAACAACCATATAATCTAAATAAAATCATCATACTAGAGGGACATATGTACATCAGGGCTTATGTACAAATTATGGAGGCAGACCAGGTGACCCTGGAGAGCGATTGGGTAAAGAAAATGTGGCATGTTTGTACATGGTGGGGTTTTACTCAATCATAAAAAAAGAAAGATATTATGTCATGTGTTGGTGAGTGGATGGACTAGGAGAATATCATGATAAGTGAAATAAGTCAGACCGAAAGTCAAGAGTCAAACATTTCCTCTCACAGATGGAACCTAGAACAAAATAAGGAAAAAAAAAAAAAAAAGGAGGGGAAGAACCTATGAAAATAGAAGGGAAATCAATGGAAAAGAGTAAGGGATAGAGGGGAGGAATTAGGGAGAGGAAAAGGAAGAAACTGCACAATGAAATTGATCAAACTGTGTTATGAACACATATAAGTATACCACAATGAATTTCACCCTAATGCATATTTATCTATAAAGCACCAATTAAAACACAATGTAAAAAAAAAAAAAAAAAAAAAAAAAGGAAGATCAGGATAGTTGAGGAAGGGGAGCAGGGAGAGGGAGGAGGAAAGGGAAAGAGGAAATACTGAGGACTGAAATGAAGGACAACCTATACCCAGCATGCTTGATTATTTCAGAATGAACTCACTATTACGTATGACTATACTACACTAATAAAAAACATTTTTAAAAATTACCTGGTAGTCTTTAAAATTATTTTAAAATGTTGAGAATAGTTTCCAAGTTGTTCATTCACGTATTATGTTGCATTTTCTGAAATTATTGTCTATAAGTAAATCAATAAAAACAGAACTAACATTTTCCTATGCTACCATGAGATATTTTTCTTCATTTTAAGTGCAAATTTGAAAATAACCAAAACCTATGCAAAACTTTTGCTTTCACTTTAGAAGCACATTCAATCGTTTGAAGATTATCAAATACCTAGACCTTAGAAAGTTGTTCACATATATTGGCTTTGGTTCACTGAATTATATGATGCACATCTGGGGACAATGGAAATTGTTTTGTTATGTATGTTTCTTGTCACATAAACAGGGATGCAATCAGTAATTCCAAACCGAAACAATAAAGTCAGGATCGATTTCACACTGCCAAAGAGATTTTTAACATCATAAATAGCTTTTAACGTATTTGTATCTAGAAAACTCAAGTATAATTGAGCATGTTTAGTAAAGTAAATGGAAAGATTGTTTTGTTTGCCTCACGGAGACATTACAGTACATGCTCCAAAAGATAAATGAACGCAATCGAAACAGCAAAAGATTGAGCACTTGTCAAATCAAAATTGAAGGCAGCAGGCAGTAAATTGGATTTTCTCTTACAATAACATGTAGTTCCCCTTCTATCATCATAACAAATATTATAATATAGACTTTATGACATCATATCTTGCATTTGCTTTTGTTGCTGAAATTTCTAAAAGAAGATAGGTCTTTATTGCTGCTAGAGCATAATTCACCATTAAGTATGCAAAGCTTGTTTCTTAAGGATGTGTTTTTTTTCCCCCAAAGAAAATATTATCTGTCAATTGTCATCTCATGTGGAGAATAAATAGCAACATCAGTACTTAATTCAGGCTCAAAGAGTCTCTGAATTTTACAATGTTGAGCCTCCTAGGGGTACTAATTATCTCTCAGAGCCTAGTCATTCTCAACTGCAGGATGGACATGAGCAAGTTGGATTTTTTTTTTCTTTAGAGGCTAAACGAATAAATGGAAGAATGAGGAAAAGAATAATATGTTTCTCACATCAAATCACAGAAAGTATTTGGTAACTCAGGTGATGTGTAAGTATCCATACAGTTAAGTGAAAGAGCCTTTTCTTTTGGGATTTTATAAAATTTATCTGATTATTTTGGGTGTTTGGTAAAGAGATGTTAAGTTGTTTCTGACCAGTGATGGAGAACACCCAATGATGGTATTTTCCCCTTCAAGAAAGGAAAAATGCCATTTCTTTGGCATTGCTTTCTTAAAGTGAGGTATTTGATATGGACAATTGCAATATTTGAAATAGTTCTAGTGCTAAAAGATAGTAGCACAAATGTTCACGGGGTTATTTGCCCTTCAAAGAGGAAAACATTGTATGTTTGTTAAGCTTCTAATATGCTGTAAAGTAAAAATCATCTGCTAGTTATTTACTGTCATTTTATGCAACTCCCACCATCCTGCACATGTGATAGTTATTTTAGTGCCATTTTGTAGAGCATGAAAAATTACTTTAGAGGGCTAAATTAGCGTTTCAATGTTTAGCATTAGATAGGAGCCACAGAAGGTGTTTGAGGTCAAGACATAGAGTGATTTGAAATACATGTTGGTGCATTGCAATGCATTGAATCACATGTAGAATATGCATCTATTAATCAACTACTACTTACTTATTTTTGAAAAGGACAAATACTATAAAGTCTTTAACTACACAACTTCCCAGGAGATTGATAGGCTATTTATATATTTATCTTTAAATTGTTTGGAGATTATTTATGTTGACTGGAATACGGAGACATTTTAAATAATCCTAAAGAGAATAAATCTATCCATTCATTAGAAAACAGAGACATAGCATGAAGAGAGATAGATAGGTGATAAGAGATGATAGACGGATAGAGATAGAAAGAAACAGAAAGAGGAAACATTTGGAGTGACTGGTTTGGAGACTCAGGAGACATATTCATGCGATATAATTGTCCATATGGTGAATCTTTCACAGACTTCAGTAACAATTTAAATTACTTTATAGCATTAATTACATTCAACATGACTTTGCATATGACAGCATTTTGTGACTATCCATAAGAAGTCACAGATTTTGTTAAGGTAATATTAAGTATTTATTAGATGCCAAGCCAGATGCTAAAAAAAAAATAAAAATAAAAATAAAAAAATAAAAGACTTAAAAACCAGGCATGGTTTTTGCCTTCATAAATATTTCAGTTTAATGAAAGAGGAATACAATGCACAAATAATCATGAAAACAAAAAAAAACAAAATTAACATTTTTATAAAGGGTATGGAGGATTACTAACAGTACATTTTAAATAAAAGAAAAAAAAAAGAGAACAGGAGTTATTTTATACTAAAGAAACAAAAGTTGAGTATAGGGCTAAAGAGCCAGGAAGAGCATTCTAGGTAGAGGAAGTTGCCTGTTAAAAAGTACCTGAAACAGGAGATAGAAAGAAAAGCAAGTTGAAGACTTGTTAAAGGGGTGGGGGAGAGAGTGTGCCAAGAAACTCCGTAGGCGAGTAGTTGTCAAGTCCAACAAATCTCAGAACCTAAACATTCTAAAGAACCTCTCCTTCTCTCTCCCAAATGTGGTTTTGCAGTAGAGAGATAACTTTGTTCATAACAGTGTCTGTCCTGTTGGGGAGTCTATTCCAGTATCTTGAAAAGAAGCCAATAAATGTTTCTCTTCTTCATAGTCACACACAAACACACAGACATGCAAAGTAGTTTACATATGAGCATGTTATGTGCAGGTTATTTATGTGATTAGATATTACACACACATATGTAATATTTATATATACGTATGTAGCTCATGTATATGAGATTTATTGAAATTGAAAATGATTAACCTGAGGAAAAATCAATGAGAAACATCAGATTTGAACCACTCTTTAGACCAAATGAACCTCAGAGATTCCATCCAATAGATTTCATCCATTTCTTCACAAATTTCATCCAAAAGCAGCAAAATACCTGTTCTCTTCAAGTGCACCTGGAGGTTTTTCCCAGGAATAGATTATGTGTTAGGTCACAAAGCATGTCTTTATTCTGAATGTAGGCATTTATTTCTGTGAACTTCTCTCTTAGAACTGCTTTTGATGCATTCCATAAGTTTTGGTATGTTAACTTCCCATGCTTGTTTTAAGATATTTTAAAATTCTCCATCTAATTTCCATTTTGACACATGGACCATTAAGGAAGATTTTGCATGAATTTCACACATTTGTGAATGTTCTAGATTTGTTCATGTTATTGATTTTCAGTTTCATTCAAACTGGTTAGAAAAGATACTTGATATGACTTCTATCTTCTTACATGTTTTAAGACTGCTATGGATGGGGTCTTGCTGATTCCTGAGAATCCCTCAGGCCTATTTCCCATAGTCTTTGTGAAAAGTACTTGGTTTATTTCTTTAATGGAGCTAATTCCACCAAGTGCACCTTCCTTGCATATAATTTTATATTTGTTTTTCTGGCCGAAACACAAGCTTTTAAAATATTTCACCTCTGCCTTCTGCTCTACATCATCACATTTACTCTGGCTAAAATCTGCAAGCAAAATCCATGCCACTGCCTGAATGCTATGTTGCTTTGAATTTTCTCTCAGATAAATTAGTCCATTACTCTTAAATCTAGCCTCAGAGAAAATCTCAGGGACATAGACAAAATACAGGCAATTTTTTCTTTTCTTGCCAGAATGTAATAAGAATGGTCTCTATCCCAATTCCTTGTAGAGTTCTTGTTCCTATCTGAAATCTCATGAGCAGTCTGCTGTCTGCATTTCTACTGGCATTCTGATCTTCTGAGCTCCCTCCAGAATCATCCATTAATCGAAGCTCACAATATACTTGAGGATTCTCCAGGCTGCATCTCCAAATCTTTCCAAACTCCTCCCACAAACCAGTTCCAAAATCTTCTGAATCACACGGTCAAGAATTTTCACCGAAATGACCCCACATCTTGGAACTCATTTCTGTGTTAATCAGCTTTTTGCTGTTGTGACCCAAATAACTGACAAGAGCAACTTAGAGGAGGAAAGACTTGTTTTGGCATGATGTTTAGGAGGCTTTTTCCATGCTCAGCAGGTGTCAAGGCAGAAAGATCATGGTAGAAGACTGTTGGGGAATAAGTACTTCCTGGGCACACTATCAGTGACCTCAGTGCTATACTTCCTCCAACTAGGACCCATCACCCAATAGTCCATTCAGCTAACCTACCTGATGGATTAATTCCTTATTCTGCAATCATTACCTAAGAGTCCATCTCTGAATCTTGCAGCACTGGGGACCATGCTCTTGACACATGAATTTTGGTCATTCCATACTCAATCATAACAGATTTATCCCATACCTATTAGGATGTTTATCATAAAAAGTATCGTGAGATAATAAATGTTTATGAGGGTATAGAAAAAAAGAGAAGCTTGTTTACCACTGGTGGGAATGCAATTAGCACATTTATTGTGGACAAAAATGTGGGAATTTCTTTAAAAAATTATAATACAACCACCCCATGAGCCAGCAATCCCATTTCTGGCTATATATCCAAAAGAAGTGAAGGCAATGCTTTGAAGAGATATTTGCACTACTATATGTGATTGCAATACTGTTCATGACCCAGATATGGAAGCAACACAGGGGTTTCCTGATGAAAGAATTTCTTTAAAGTTAGGAAATACACACAACAGAATGTTATTTAATCTTTAAAAGAAAGAAAGAAAAGGGGCCTGGGGATGTAACTCATTGTTGGAGTCCTTGCCTGTTGTTGTGAGGTCTTGGGTTTGATCCCTAGCATCACAAAAACAAACAAAACAAAAAAAAAAGGAAAAAAAAAGAAAGAGTCAGGCACAGTGGCACAGAGGTCTGGAGCAGGAGGATCATGAGTTCAAAGCCAGCCACAGCAACTTAGAAAGTCCCTAAGAAATTTACTGAGACTCTGTCTCATATAAAATTATAAAGGGCTGAGGATGTTGCTCAGTAGTTAAGTGCCCCTGGCTTCAATTCCCATACTAAAAATATAAAAGAATGAAGAAAAAAATGAAAAAGAAAGAAACCCTATCATTTGTGACAATACAGATGTCCAAGGAAAATGTTGCTAATTATACTTAGCAAAATACAGAAAGACAAAAGTACTACGTGATCTTAATGCTATATGGACCCTGACAAAATTGAACTCAGGAGAGAGTAGAACCGTGGTTGCCAGGGGCTGTGGAGCAGGAGGTGGATGGAGAGAAATTGGTCATAGGGCTTAGATTATCAGTTCTAATATGGATAAGTTCTGAGGATCTAATGTATGACATGGTGACTATGGTTAATAACACTCTTTTGGACTTGAAATATACTGGGACAGTAGATATTAAATATTCACACACACAGACACACACACACACACACACACACACACACACACACTACAGTAACTATATCAAATGATGGCTATGTCCTTGATTGATACAATCATTTTGAAATCTACATGTGTACTAAATTATCACATTGCATACCTTAAACATATGATTTTTGTTTATCATTTATACTTCAGCAAAGCCGGGAGTAAAAAGAGAAAATGCAAGGTCTGATTTAAGAATTTTCTATGAGCTGGCAGGCAAAACAAATGAATAGCATTGAGACCACGGCTGGGAAGGTCTTGATAGCACCACTCTGATCCCTTGGGCCTGGGCTATCTTGGATGAATGGGTCATGAACTAACCAAGACCCCACACTGAGTTCAAAACAATGACTTTTTGAAGTTGTGTATTTTCAGGAGCATTGCTTTCTTCCTTTACAGTCTTTCAAAGATGAAAATCTGTTGGATGACACCAACTTGCCCTTTCAAAGCTCTTCAAGGACCCTGGGGATTTTGCAGCCATCTGGAATTTGCTGTCAAGCTGTGATTTCTGCAGGTTTGTTTAACTTTTAATCTCTTCAGTCACATCTTTTATTATTCTCTCTGTGCATAATTTTTGCATTACATAGTCTTTTTTTAAACAGTTGGTTGAAATTGCTCAATTTAATCACAAATGTAACTCTGAAAAGACAATATCTTTAAAGTTATTTCCCTCCTTCTTTGTACTTTTTAAAAGAAATTTGACTGTATCAGATTTGCTGTTCAGGAATCAAATCCAATATTCTGAAAGAACGAAACATAAGGCAGGGTTGAATGAAGGGATTGGTACATTCAGGATTCACTCTTAGCACCAAAGATAATGTTAGTTTCCCCATTTATTTACTATTGGTATTTTTCTAGGTGTTAAATCCACATATTTTAGCAGTTTCTCATAATTCTAAACTCTAACATCAATATTAAAAGGAATTGCTTATTATATAATTATGTACAAGATTCTTGCTTTGAGAACAAGTTTGAAAAATTGTGATTCACAAATAACCTGTTTTCCTAAAACTGAATCCATTTTAAATATCGTCAGGGAATCACATCAAAGTTTGATCTTAGGAATTGAACTGTTTCTCCATACCAGTGAATATATGCAGACTTGTGTGACTCTATTTTGAAACAGGGTCTTTACAGAGGTAAAGGTTTGAACTGGAGTCATTTGCATGGGCTATAATGCAATATGGACTGCATCTTTTAGAAGGGAGAAATTTGGATAGAGAAGCAGACATGCATGAAAGTAAGCCAACGTGAAGACAGAGGCGGAAGAGTGATTAGAGTGGCTGACATGTAGCAAAGATTGCTGCAACCCTGAAACTGTATAGACAAAGAGGATTCTTTCTTAAAGTTTTCAAAGAGCAGAGCTCTGCACATATATTTTTGTTTTGAATTTGTAGCCTCCATAAATGTCATGCAATAAAGCCCATTTAAAGAAAATAGTTACAATATAGTTTGTTTAATGATGTGATAAAGATAACTCTAAACAACTTGACCCCACTGTTCGCGGATGGGCCCCCTGTCTACGGGCTCTGGCTGCTACTTACCTACTCCTACAGGAATCAAAAAAGCTGACCTTTGGTGCTCATATCACTATTGCCTCTCCTCACCATTTAAAAGATTTTCTAACCTATAAGAGCTTCAAACTCTCCACCTGTGTTTTTCTCTTCCATGTTTCCTTCTAAACGACTCTTCAATCTCTTTCCAACCTGTTCCTCTTTACACCAGCTTCCCTCATCCCAGTCCTCAAAAAACCCCAGGAGCATGATTGGTATAGAGCTGCTGAGGCCTAACCCTCACCCTACACATCGAAGAGGGACCATTCCTGATCTTCTAATTTGGTTCACAGATGGCAGCTCTTTCTTTAGGATGGGCAACGTTTTGCCGAGTTACGCTGTAGTCTCCCTATCAGAGGTCATTGAGGCAGCCCCCTCCCTCAACCACTACGAATCCAACAGGCTGAACTAACAGCTGTTAGTCGTGCCTTTGAATTATAGCTGACAAACCTCCCCCTTTACACAGACTCAAAATATGTTTCCATATTTTGTTTCCCATTCAGCAATTGGAAGGAAGAGGGCTCCTGACCACAAAAGGGTCTACAGTTACTAATTCTAAATTAATATCAAAACTTTTACAAGCCTCTCTTCTGCCCAAATTAATAGGAATTTCCCATTGTCCTTCACACCAAAGTGGAGACTCTCCCATAGTTCAGGGAAACACGAAGGCTGATAGGGAAGCAAGGAAAGCAGCACTATCTTCTCCTTCTCTCCTAGCTCCAGTCCAATCCACTACTCAAACCTCCACGTCTCCTTCAGTACAGTCAATCCTCTCCTATCTCCATTCTCTATTCCATCCTAACCCCCAGGCCCTCAAAACTTTTGCTACCTCTTTCCTCACCCTGACTCCAGAGGACACACAGTTTTCTCCATCAACTCACCTCCACGTGCACAGCATGTCAGCGCACTAACCCATATACCCCCCTTATAACCAGGGACTTTTCTTTTCACCAAGGGCTCGAGGTCATACTTCCAGGAGCCGTTTGGCAGATAGACTTCACCAACATGCCTACTGTCCGGAGACATAAATATCTCATGGTCTTGGTAGAACCTTCTTATGGTATTGGGTGGAGGACTTCCCTACTTCCAATCATAGGGCACTCTACTCAGTGCTTCTATTCTAGGTCTCAGATAATTCTATCGCTTTGGGTTGCCCTTGTCCTTTCCAGTCTGACAACGGCCTGATTTGTCTCTTCTGTTTCCCAAGTGTTTCTTCTTCCCTCTCATCATTCCCTGGGCGCTTTCAATCCCTTATCACCCCTAGTCATTCAGGAAGGAACAGTAGAGAGGACCAACAGAACTCTTAAAAATATTTGTCATTAAATCTACTCCTAGAAAACTTAGCTTAGGACTGGGTCAATTACTTCACCTTGCGCTCTTCTGGCTTATCGATATCATCCCAAGAAACCTTCCTTATTATCCCTTATGAGGTCCCGTTTTAGTGATATCAGGAGCACATGACATGTATAGGCTGGACATAACCATCTTCCCTGTCGGGATAGGGGATCTTTGGAAAATATCAAGGATGAACTGTAATTGTTGGTTGGAAGAAGGGGTTGAGTTTTTCCCAAACAGAGGGGTATCACTGGAAAATGAGGAAAGTGAGGAGAGAGATGAGAACACAAGGAAACTGGAAGTATAATTATGTAAGCCTTGCTGCACCTGGTAAGAGGTTAGCAAGGGCTTAGTTACCAACCTAAGTAGGTGGCAATCAATCTAAGCATCAAAGGAATTCACACGAACCACATCATTGTGCTTCCCCATGACCCAGTCCACTGAAGAGACGAAACCTCTATGCTCAATTCCACTCCACAGAGAAGTGGAGGTAAAGCTAAAGTTCTACCTGTATCCTATCTCTTAATCCACATGCCTGAAGTATATCTGCATCATTCAGAAGACAGGGTGCCTTTTTGTAATTTTCCATCCAGAGAGGACAACTTCCTATAAAAACACTTTCCAGTTCACACAAGGCTACTCTATGTTGCAAACATACTCCTGCCTTTACTCCAAACCTCCACACACACAGCCTTACTGACATTTCCTAAAATGCAAGATTCATTTCTTTTTGGTTCAGGACAGAGTATTTCCTTCTGTGAAACTCATACACCCTACTGCTAACATTGCTCTTCACCTTCTGCTGACCAAATTAATGAATGAAACAAACCATTGGGGCTACCACTTCCTCCATGATCTGACTTTAGCCATAGGATTGTTCTAATTCTTTGAAAAATATGTCAATTCCTTGCTTTTGATGATACAATTCAATTTCAATAATTGATTAATGAAGCAAAATTATTAATTCTCTGGGTGAGAAGTTCTACTCTGTGGAACTCAAAATATATCTGTCTCTTTGGTCTCGATGTTCAACGTGCAATAGAGAAAACCTCTCATATATAAATGAACCAAATGTCATAAAGTGATTTCATTACCTTGAGAGTTGATTGTGGGGGGTGCATGAGAAGGTTTCTATAGGTAGAAGGAGAAAGCAGAAGGAAGTTTTTTAAAAAAAAAATTATTTATTTATTCTAATTTGTTATATATGACAGTGGAGTGCATTTCAACTCATAGTATACATATAGAGCACAATTGTTCATGTCTCTGGTTGTACACAATGTAGAGTCACACCATTCGTGTCTTTATACATGTACTTAGGGTAATGATTTCCATCTCATTTAGAAGAAAGTTTATAAAGGAGCTACTCTTGGGTATGAATTTTGGGAATATAATTAGGGGTTTCCTACAAATCTAGGAAGGGCTCAGGCAAGGAAATGAATCCTGGATAAGACTGGTTTATCCAGAGAAGCTCAGGTCATGTCCATCTCTGGCTCTCAGAAATGAAGGGATGTGGAGGAGAAAGGCATGAAATAAATCTGAGGAGTGAAGGAGGCACCAGTGATAAAGTCCTGAATACTTTACTTTTCATTTTGGTGATAAATCACCCCTTTGCTCCTCCTAGTTCAGAACTAATTGACAACACCCCACAATGAGGCAGGGTATTGAAATACCAGTCTGAACACAGGTAAAAGGTAAAGGGGAGGATGTGGTGCTAGGGTCATTGTCACATGGGCTTGCTAAGCCTCCCTTTTTTTTGCCTGGGCCTGAGGCTGTGATGAGACAAGACTGCAGAGGAGATGCCACAATCCTGCATCACGGTTCTGCTATGATGGACAGGGCGAGAATGAGTGACACTCTCCATTTACAGCTTATGAAAATGACAAATCTTGCTTTTAACCATCCCTGCATGTTCTAAGACTGAAATAACCTTGACATAGGATTGAACCATAATCAACTTTATTGCTTTCAAAAGGAGTTCTATGCAGACTTAAATTTTTCATTTAAACAAAATTATATTTTGTGGAAGTCTCTATTTTTATTGAGTGACCTTATACATCCTGCACGGTACCAATGTGTTTATATAGTTCAAAGATATTTATAAATACTACATAATGACCAATCTATCAAGAGAATGATTACCATACCCTAGAAGGCTTCCTTGCCAGTTCCCTCCAGAGCTAACTCCTCTCTGATATTTTGATAACAATTTCCTTGTTTAATTTTTATTTCACTACCTATGAATGGATCTCTTAATATATTATTTAGTTTATCTGCTTTGCAGATTATATAAAGACATCTAGTGAATTTATTTTTTGGTATTTGGCTTCTCTTTCTCAATAGTATGCTGTGAGATACAAGCACATTGTTGCATGAAGTGGTAGCTAATTTTTGTCATTGTGCAGTATCCTCTTAGACAAATATATCATAAAATATTTATCTATTTTGTTTTGGATGAGCATGTGCGCTATTTGTACCTTATATTATTATGAAAAGTGGTGCCATGAACAATAGTATGTATTGTGATACACATGTACAATGTTTTCTTGTGACACTCATGCAGTGAATTTGGATGTGTATATACCAAATAAGATTATTTTTCTAAATGCTTGTGCCAGTTACACTTTGATCTAAGTGTCTCAGACTCTGTCCACATTGGTATCTAAATTTCTTAGGTTTACCATCATCACCAATACTTGGAGCTGTCAAACTTTAAAATGTTAACAAATCAATGTGTCCCTTTAGGTGCACCATTTGCCAATTTAGTTTTTATTTCTGAGATTACTAATGATGTTGAGCAATATTTCATGTTTTGTTGGCTATGCAAAATTCTATTTGTGATTTTTAAAAAAATTTTTCCAGGGTTTGTCAGTTTTTTTTTTTTTTTTAACCTTTTATCAAAGTGGAATTACCAAGGAAATATGAACACCATTAAAATTTCAGAAGAAAAATGTAGAATCATATGCTTATGATTTAAAGGTAGGAAAGCATTGTCCCCTACCTTATTCAAAATAGTCCATGTAATGTAAAAGATCAATACAATAAAGTAAAGTTAGAAATTTTACTTAAGGGCACTTTGAGGATGTTAAAAGATTAAACAATTGGGAAATAACCAAAATGAATTAAGAATTTCCACTTTTAATATTTAATGTGTTAGTTCCAATTAATTTTAAAATGTTAATATCTGAGGGCTGAGATTGTGGCTCAGCGGCAGAGGGCTTGCCTCGCACGTGTGTGCCCCGGGTTCGATCCTCAGCACCATGTAAACATAAATGCATTGCATTGTGTACAACTAAAGTAAATAAATAAATATTTTTTTTAAAAAAAGAAAAACAACTGTTAAAAAAATGTTAATATCCGAGGGATGTTAGGTTTCCACAGGGGGGAAAAAAAAAAAAAACAGGTGGAGGAGGTTGGGGACAGTGACTCCTGTTGATTACTCCCACGTAAAAGAGACCAAAGGACAGAAGACATTTGGTAACATTCCCTGACCTTGCTTATTCTTTTTGTTGTTGTTGTTGTTTGTTTGTTTGTTTTTACCAATTTTGTTTGGTCTTTACTTCTCCAGTTACCCAGCAAAGTCACTGCCTCTTAGGGGGAGGAGATTAATAATCTATTAGGAAAGTACCGCTCCCATTTTTATAAGGCTACTTCACAGTAGTTTTATATTTTCTTCCTAAATTAAGTTTATGAATCTTTTTTCCTCAGCCTGGGTGCATTTTATGTCATAGATGTGAACGTGGCCCTGTCATCTACTTTTCTCAAATACTCCATGATTTTTATTTTACTTTTAAATTTCATAAATTTCTCTTGGAGCATATGAAGAATTTTATCCTGTTTCCATATAAATATCTAAGTCTTCCAGGACCACTCATTGTATGTTTTAATTACACATATTTTATATCTAATAGATGAGTTAGCACTTGATGTCTCTCCAAAGCCAAACTCCCAGGTGACCTCTGCCTTCAGGCCCACATTAGCCTTGATAATTTTTGTCCCAGTTCCTGTCACAGGGTAGCCAATTAGTTGTCTCCCAAAATGCCTTCCTAACCCCAGAACTAATTAACATGTTACATTACACAGCAAGGGGGAGTTAAATTTGTGAATGTTAGAAATGGCCACCAGTTGACTTTCTAGCGGGGAAACTGTCTTGAACTTGGGTAGACCCAAAGTAATCAGAAGCATCTGAAGGGTTCGAGCCAAAGAAGAACCACACCGAGAAGCAGGATCCAGCGGAGAGACTTATTTAACACACAGGGGACTGCTTGGGGTCAAAAGCAAGGGAAGGGCCCCTACACCGGAAAATTCCTAGCTTTATATATGTTCAATTGGAGACTTGGCATTAGCAGATTGGCCAGGGCCTATGACAGGGGGAGGAGGGGCTACCCATATGCTGATTGGCCATAATGTCAGTTGGGGGTCTGCAACCAGAAAGCGAGAAACTGAAGAGTTTTGGGGAAATAGAAACTTACAGGGCCCTCGAGAAAGGAAACTCAAGGGCGCCACCTTGAGGTGCCTGACCCTGGGAGCCCTTTTGATCAACAGCATCCTTGAAAGTGGAAAAGGGAAGTAGAAGGCAAGGGCAGAGTGAAGCAATGTGAGATGAACTCCACCTGTGGCTGCTGAGTGTGGGGATGCAAGACGGGGCCACCAGCCAAGGAATGCAAGCAGCGTCCAGAAGTGGAAAAGGACATGGAAATAGACTGTCGCTAGAAAACATACTTTGTATACACCAGAGATATGTAAAAATGTGCTCTGCATGTGTATTATGAATTGTAATGCATTCTACTGTCATATACAACAACTTGGAATGAAAAAAAGAAAAGAACAGAAAATACAGACAGGAGCACAGCCCTCCCAACACCTTGATCTTTATCCCAGTGAGACTTGTGTCATGGAATTTTAATGTACAGCAAAGGAGACAATAAATTTGTGCTGTTTTAAGTAATTAAGTTGGTGGCGATTTATTACAATGCAAGTGGAAACTGATATAGGGAGTCATATGATTTGGGGTCAGGATATCTTTTCATTTCTCCTTTGTAGTTCAGATATGGCCACATTTGGGGAGAAATGAACTTGGAACAATGCTTGCTTATCCAACGTACATGAAAATGTGCTGGTCATTCTTCTGCTTTGTCCTAAGCAGTTGTGCGATACATCAGTAGGTGTCATTTTACTTGATCCTTCTCCTTTCAACAGGGCATGCATTATATTTTAAAGTAGTGACTGTTTCAGGCCCGACTTTAACTTAGTTCTCTGTGTGTGTGTGTGTATCTGGTGCTGGGGATTGAACTCAGAGGCCCTGTATCACTGAGTCACAGCCCTTTAATTTTTTTTTTTTTATCTTGATATAAGCTCTCATTAAATTGCTAAGGCTGGCCACAAACTTTAATCTTCCAGCCTCAGCCTCCCTAAATAAGATTACAGGCTCATATCCTTGTGCTTGCCTTTGATGTATCTTTTGCTTTCAGGCTCAGACATTTATTTTCCAACATACCTGCTATATTTTCTTCCTGTGGGTTCATTCTGCATAAGAAACATGAATTCAGTTCCTTATAAATAATCAAAACACATTAGCTGTTTAAACACCATCTAATCTATCTTTAGTTCCCTGAGTTGGACAATGGGAAAGCCAGAAAGCACTTTCTATTCAGGCTAACTACTAAGCCAAGTCACCATTCAATCTCTCATGGTCCTGCCCAGATTCATCTCAGTATGTCTCCTATTTGATATTCAGTATATATCACTTCCCTTAAATTAATATTGTAGATTTATTCAGGACATATGCAACAGCTGTAATTCCAACTGTGGTACGTGTGTCAAGTGAAACTCTCCAAAGAAAAATTTGATGCTTTTTCTGACATCTCCACTTTTACCTTTTAAATCTATCCATCTTTTATTGCAAAGCTGTCTTAGTCTTCAAGGGCTAGTTCACCAACTGCTCTCATCATAGACTCTATGCATTAATGAGGCGACTCCGAATACTTTATTGGATGTGGGATCCCACTGAAAGAGTCTTCGGCCTCACATTCTTCAATTTTGTTTGAGTTATATTTATACTCTTGGCTCTATTAACACCTAAGACATCTTTCTTTTGAAATCTTTTCAGAAGCAACTAGACCCAGGTTCATTTCCTTTTCTCTTTCAAATCTGTCTACTGTGTTCTCCCACATCTGAAATGTTCTCTTAAGGAATTCTCAGTCTTCCTCTGCTTTAACTAGGCTATTTTCCTTTATGATTGTTTTATGCTCACATCTCTCCTATTTTGAAAGCAAAACTGAAAGAAGCATTTTAAAACAAATTCAAATCAATCTTTGATTTGCTAAGAAAGTCTGATTTCTAGATAGAGATGTTATCAGGCACACACTTCAAAACATCTTCTTGGCCTTTAGTTTGCAATAATTTCATAAGGTAAGTTCTTTCTCTTCTTTATTCATTACTGAATCCAAAAAAGAAGGCAACCTCTTTTGATAATTAGGACTCCTGTTCTTTCTGATGTTTTCTTCATTCAACTGTGGATGGTAGGCATACTCTTAAATCTCTGAAATCTAACACTAGTTGTACAGCTCGTGTAATGAATATGTTCAAGCTTCCCTGAGCTCCATGTTGTATTTGGCCATGGGATTGCTACATGAATCCCATAGTTTCGTCCACACTGTTAGTCCACAATTTTGACTGTGAACATAATAAACACAGAATGACTTATTTATTAAAGCACCCGATGATCCTAATGCCTCTTGCTAATCAGGGAAACTTTCTAAAGACATGCTCATTCATTATGTATTCACAGAATTTTGAAGGTATAAATGTTTGCAGAATTTATCTGATGAACAGTTCAGACATCCAACCTGGCTAAATAATGCAATAAGAGCCATGAAGAATTATTCTCCCCAGCAATGAATAAAAATTCTGGGGTTGTGTTTCAGTCATAGAAATAGCACGTGTGTTTTTTTCTGAGTATAAACAAGCATGCTTTGTCCAAAATAGTGCAGCATGGCTACTCTGTCCAGTGTGTATGAGGATGGAGGGCCAGGGAATAAGGTGAGAGCAGGAAGGGGGGAGAACAACAAAGGAAATGTCCCAAGACCTCAGGAAGGCATTTTTAAAAAAATTGTTCTTTATTCCAGTACCAATGGAGTGGCCAAAAGGAAATATTTTAAAAGGTGAAGGAATACAAAATACTTGTATTGAAAGGATAATTTAGGCTGGACTGAGCACATATAATCCAGGAGTCAGGAAGTTTCACTAAGGAACTCTCACAGTCATCCAGGGAAGCCATGACTGTGCTTTTTCTTAAAAAAAATGGAGTAAAGATAGAAAAGAGGGAAGTGGATTGGGAAACACTCAGTAAAGAGAACCCACAGGAAATGAGAATTGGCCTATTATAACTCCGAATCACAGTGCAGTGGTATTGTGTAGCATCATGTCTCTATGAAAACAGGTGTCAGAGGATGGGTTAGTTTGGATGAGATTTTAAAATGAGTACAGAGTAAGAAAAGTGGGTTAGGTAAAAATCAAGGACCCTGTGGTTAGAGCTTTGCCCTGTTTGTGATTTCCGTGACGGAATTTGAGGGATAAGTTCTTGATTTGTGAAAATGGTTATGTATACTAACAGTGAAGAAGCATGCATACTTAAAGCAAAGGTAATATAATGCTAGACAAACTCTTTGCATCTCCAGGGAATATTTCTTCCTGGAATTAATCTGAAAACATTTGAGTTTGAATCTTTGAATTGAAGCACTTGCATCAACAACAGAAGTAATGTGATTATTTATCATGGAGAATGTGTATCTGAATCAATAGGCTAAACAATTAAAATATTGCTGTATGTCCATATAATCCACCAGAGACACAGACACACAGAACCAAATGATGCACAAGTACCTCCAAATGAGGAAAGCAGTTTTCTCCTCCTTCAGGGTCTTTGAATTATTACAATGAGCACACTAAAGGAATGATAAATATATTTAGTCTCAAATTTCTCATCAGACATTTAGTTCCTATGGTGTTATAAGTGTCATTTGACTAGAGTTTATCTATCTTAATAGAAAAAAAATACATAAAACAGTTCCCTTGAGAGGCTGAGGGTACACTTACTCATTTTTTATTTTTGTAACAGTTTTGATGACAGCCAAAGTCAAGCTTGCTTTAGTTTAGAAAGGACCCAAGATGCGGTCTATTTCAGAAAGCAAATGAACTGGCTTCATTGGTATGTGTCAAACTGTGCTTCTAAATGATTTTCAAAAACCGGTTCGTTAACTTGTTTTTGGAAATTGTGTGCTGAATGATGTGATATCAATGACTTAGAACTGCTCACTTGGCTCATTAGCATATCATCTGGGAAAGCTGAATTGTCTTTGATGAAATGGCTCCACTATCCTCAGAGATTAGCGTGAGAATGTGTGTGTGTGTGTGTCTCTGTGTGTGTGTGTGTGTGTGTGTCTGTCTGTGCCTGCATACACACTTCTACATTTTCCTAATATCTTGAGTCAATGGTATTGATTTCCTTCTCATTTGTCATTTTTGATACAATACTTTTGGTTAACTGTAGTGATTCTAAAGGGAATGGGATACATAAATAGCAGCAATTTTGGGAGTGCAGACGATTGCAGGAAGATGATGTGACTAAGTAGGAACTGAGGGGAATCGTTTAATACTGTGCTCATAAGGGGGATCGACAGATTAATGCCAGAATTATTTCTTGATGCAATGTTGGTTTTATTTATAACAAGTCCAAGGAACCCTTCTTCATCCCCCCCCCCCAAACACACTGCAGCATACAGTTAGAATTTGCATTTGCATCATCTGGCTACCGTAGTTAAATTTAATATATGTACTGAAAAATTAGCTGACTGAAATTATAATGATCATCATGAAGATGATAGGCAATTTTAGTACCAAGGAAAGAAGTGAACTGTGATCTTGCAATTTCTTCAAACATTCATAAATTCATAAAACTGATCTCATTTTAAATAACACTCCATCCAGCACCTGGTCATTTTCTCTAAATGCACCTTGCATATAATTAAAGTAATACAAAATATATACCAAGACAAAATGTGGATTTAAAATGCCCAAACTGGCAAAAACAAATCTACTTTTTAGGGTGATAGGACTTCGAAAGCTTGAGGAAGGAGGTCTACGATATTGATTCTCACCAAGAAAAATCAGTAGTAAATAAGAGTGGCATTGCCCTAGTGTTTTCTAATCCAGACACACTCTTAGGATAACAGGTTGATCAGGCTAACAATGCTATATGAACATCTTGAAAACTCTAAAGGACTAAAGTGCATAAACCAAATTAAAATGCCAACTTATGAATATTTATTAATCATGTAAGTTACAGTAGAGTTTTAAATTGAAGTGAACATCCCTTGCTCTAGGAAAAGTATTTAAGAAATCAAATTATAATTTCATGGCACGCAGCTATTCCAAGGAATCAGTTACATAATTCAACAGCCTTATGGCATTCAGCTGATAGAGCGTCTTTACAATATGATTCTTTCACAGTGAATAGACATTTTTCTTTGAATATGAGGTATCTATCATTCTCCCAGGGCAAAATTTAAACAAGCAATGAGAAATTTTGACTCTGCATTTGACTATTGCTATTTGGAATGTGCTGAAATATTTGACTACCTCCTCCACGTTGTGATCACTCCCTAGCGTGAAGGTGCCAACATTTCAATAAGAAAGTCTGCAAACATACGTTTGCCAAACTTCTTTGCTGTAGGATGCAGACAGGTTTTTCCAAGAAGATATATCCATTTGCAGCTGAAAACGAAGGGTTGTGTTTTGCAGGCAAGTGTGGCAGATGTAGCGTGGCTCTGATGTCACTCATGCCAACCCCGTGATTTTCCAGGTTGGTTCTGCTCTATCATTCTGATGCTCTCCCTATAAAGTCGCATATAAATGGGTATCCTTAACTGCCATCTGCGTTTTAGAATGTGGCATTTAACATTATAAAGCATCCTTCTGGTCCCCTTATTTAAGATTTTTTTTTGCCTTGATGTTTGTTTTGATATCCGAATTGCAAGCACTGTTTTCTTTTTGTTTTATCCCTCTGTTAAATCTTTATGGATGTTGTTATTTTCACCCCCTTTATAAAGGCACAAGTTACTATTACCCGGGAATAAATCCCTCCTACACAATCTGGTTGGAGTGAATTGTTTTCCACATTGAAGAACCCTGTACACCACAGTCTGTCACCTTTACTTTATTTGTGACTACATTCTTTTGGCATCCTATTCTTGCTGCATATGTTAGTGCATTATGTTTAGAAAACTATCAAAACAATACTCACTTCCATATACACCATGCACAATGTCAAGGACCTTGGTGGATGCTTTACTCACACATACAAGTGTAGGAAATGAGCCTGTTATTTCAAAACCTCATTGTGATGAGATAACTGAGATGTAAACCCATTTTTTTTTTTTACTTACAAAGTCTCTATCTTAAACTATATTAGAATAATGTGCACGTCTTACAACTCTATATTCTTTTTGTAAAATAGACTGTTAACATATTTCAACCTGATGCATCAATTCATATCATGATATGTCCTATTGCTGATACATATTTTTATTTTTGCTTAGCAAAGACATCTTATTTACTTTTATTTTTTTTTTTTGATTGACAGATAAAATCTGTAGGTATTTATGAGGGACAATGTGATTCTTTAATTCTTGTATATATTGGGTAATGATTTGCTCAAGGAAATTATTCATCACTTTTATCATTTCTTCATGGTGAATATATTCAAAATCCTCTCTTCTAACAATTTTGAGATATAAAATGCATTTGTATGATTTCTATTCACCTTGCTATGCTGTGGAACACCAGCACTTGTCCCTCCTAGGTTGCTATGAGGTGCCTATCGACCAATCCCACCCCCTCCCTACCCACTGCTGTCCCAACCCTGGCTCCACAGTCTCCTCTCAGTCTCCGTGAGATCCAGTATATAGGATCCACATCCACGTAACGCGTGTTGAGTGGGTCGTTCTGCATCTATTTAGTGACTAGTCTTATGTTGTTGTTTTGTACATGAGTGGATAGAGATAACAGAATTTTTAATTTTTTCATAATCTTTCTACTACATGAAAACTAACTTTTTTTTTTTTTTTTTTTTTTTGGTCTTTAGAATATGATCCATTCTTGAGAACATCTCATGAGAACTTAGGAAGAAGGAATATTCTATATTATCAGAGTGCAGTGCTCCAAAAAATATTCAAAAGATACACCTCTTAGATTATACTTTTTAGATCTCTTATATCTGTTTTAGACACTTGACCTGTGTCATGCAAGTGATAGACATTTCTATTATTCATGTTTCTATTAATTTTTTCTTGCATTTTCTTTATTTTTTTTCTTAATATAGACATATCAGTATTATTTGCTGAATAGATATGTTTAACTGCCATCTGCATTTTGGAATGTGGCTTTTAACATTATAAAGCATCCTTCTGGTCCCTTCATTTAATGCTTTTGGGCTTGATTTTTTTTTTTTTTTTTTTGATATCTGGAGGGCACTGTTTGATATGTGGAAGCACTGTTTTCTTTTTGTTTCATTCGTCTTTAAATCTTCATGCATGTTGCTATTTTCAACCAATTTCAATACAGTATTTTAAATGTGTCTCAGTTACATATTTTCATGCCACAATTTTATAATCTTTTCCATTCAACAGTTAAGCCATTCTATTGGTTGATGCAATCCTCATGTTTAATCACAATTTCATCACATTGTGTTTTAATTGCTATTTTTAATAATTCATATTTTTATTTTGTGTGTTTCTTTATTTGATTATGTTTCTTTTCCCCCTCTAATTTCCTTTTCTTTTAAGAAAAGATTGTCTTTCTCTTGTTTATATTAATGTGTTTTATAGACCCTAAGCTCACATTTTCTTCTCATCCTTTACTTTCTCTCATTCTTTTTTTTTTTTTTTTTTTTTTTTTTGAGGGGAGTGGTACCAGGAATTGAACTCAGAGGCACTCAACCACCAAGTCATATCCCCAGCCTTTTTTTTTTTTTTTTTTTTTTTTGTATTTTATTTAGAGACAGGTTCTCACTGAGTTGCTTAGTGCCTCACTTTTGCTGAGGCTGGCTTTGAACTTGGGATTCTCTTGCCTCAGCCTCCAGAGCTGCTGGGATTACAGGTGTGCACCATTGTGTACATCTACTTTCTCTCACTTTTAAGTGTAATCCTTTGAATCCTATCCACTGCCCTGCACAATAGTCAACTTCATTATCTGACTTTTTTGACATTATTTTTTCTTTCCTTCCATTTTATGAGTGGGTTTTATTTCCTCTTTGTCAAAATGAGGTTGGTTAATTGCTTCTCAATCCACGAACCCATCTGTTTTTAAATTCTAGCTCTGTTTAAATATATCAACTGAATACCCATCTGTGCATTTCTAGTGTGTTCTTAGTCATCTTTTGGCTAGTTGAACCTGATCCTTTAGTGGATTCCTTGGAAGCACTTCTTCAAGGACTTCCTGAATCCTGGAAAATTCAAAACTGTTATGTTTGGCTTTAAAACTTGAACAATTTGGTTTGTATTTTCTTTCAGTTACTTGGTTTGCACTTTATTTCCTCAGTTTTCCATTCTTGAAAATTCTCCTCCAGTTTGCTCTCTCCAAATGATTTTTATTCTATTTTAGTCTCTTTACAGACAAACCTGAGGAATTTTTTTTTTTTTTTTTTTTTTTTTTTTTTTTTTTGGTACCATAGATTGAACTCAGGGGCACTTGACCACTGGGCCACATCCCCAGCCCTTTTTTTCTTTTTTTGTATTTTATTAGAGACAGGGTCTCACTGAGTTGCTAAGTGCCTCGCCATTGCTAAGGCTGGCTTTGAATTTGTGATCCTCCTGCCTCAGCCTCAACATTTTTTTTTTTTCAGAGTTGCTAAGGAGAATATTAAGAATTGAATTGCTGCCAATTTTCCTCAACCTGTAAATCCTTGTAATTTTTTAAAAAATATATTATAAAAAATTAAGTTTTCTGCCACCTCATCTACTGAACTTTCCCCAAGGCTTGTGGTTTTAACCTTATTTCATTGTTATTAGTAAACCAGAATTTGCATCTCTTATTTGTAGGGCGTATGCATACTTTGGGACTAAAAATTCCTTACTTACTCAAAGATTTTAAACTGCAAATCAGAATAGGAAAAGTTTTAGACTTCTCTCTATCTGTATTTTTTAATTAATTTATTTTGGTACCAGAGATGGAACTCAATTTTATTTAGAGATAGGGCCTCGCTAAGTTTCTGAGACTGCCTTTGAACTCTCAATCTTCCTGCCTCAGCCTCCTGAGACTCTGGGGTTACAGGTATGCACCCCCAGGCTCATGTTAGACATTTTTTTTGAAGAATCACACAGTTGAGGTGAAGTAACATTCACTTTGAAACACATCCAGTTAAATGTCTGGAATCTCAACAGATTTTATGTAAAATAATAATAAGATTCACTTTGAAATATGTATCCGGTTGGGGAAGATGGATTAAAATTCCTAGTACCTCAATTCTCAACAAAATTTTAGTTCGTCTAGAGCAGATTGAGAAGTTAATCTAGTTCTTTTTTAGTATTATTAAAGTTTATTGGCTTCTCATGTGTGCTACCAAGAAAAGAAAATTCCATTGCAAGAAAATCAGAACTTGCTTGACAAGTTCCCAGTAGACTAAATCTGCTTGACCTTGTTAATGTCAGTCACAGTGAACATGAATTGTGTGACCTCTTCATCTCATTAAGGAAGCTTCCAGATAAGATTATGCCTCTCTGACAACATAAGAATTCCTTCTGTGCAGAGGAAAAAATGATAGGATACATAGAATGTAAGAAATAAATCTGAGAAGCAAACATAAAAGGAGTGTAGATATGGGGATAGGACTGCTTTTCATAGTATAGAAGTAATATTTTAAGGAATTATTCTAATGGAAGTTCTTATATATATATATTTTTTTCTTTTCACCTTTCCTCTGTGCATCGCATTGTCTTATTGATAATTATTTTCTTAGTTATTTTTATTTCAGCAAATTGGAAAAATGCATTGCCACATGTTATTTGAGAAGATAAACTGCTTAAATTAAACCACAAGGAAAACAAGACCTGTGTATCAGTTACTGGGTGATTTTTTTAATCATTCCTGTTCCAAAGCAGAAGAATTAGCTTTCCCTGGAATGGGTCTGGATGCATGATTTTAGCTTGTGTTTCAAATATGGGTGTTGGAGAAAATAGTCACAAGTATTTCTTAATTTCTGCAATGAAAGAAGAAGTGGTAGACCAGTGATTTTCACTCTATTGTTTGCTAACTGAAATAATCTGGTTAAAATTATTAAAATCCAGGTTTTTCCAGTGCAGCCTCAGAGTTCCTGATTCAGTTTTTCTGAGTCAACTTGTTTGGAAGGTTAGGATGTGGCCTGAGAATTTACATTTCTAATAAGTTTTCATGTGACAGTGTTGCTGGCCCAGATACCCACACTTAGAATCACTGGATTTGAGTAAGACAGATAGTAATTTTTGTTTGTATTTTGCTTTCCTCATAGTCCCCACCATTCCCTAGAGCTAAAATCTCTGGCACATATCTGCCCATCTTCAGCTGCTTTTTTTTTTTTTTTTTTTTTGGGTACTGGGGATTGAACTTGGGAGCACTCGACCACTGGGCCACATCCCCAGCCCTTTTTTGTATTTTATTTAGAGACAGGGTCTCACTGAGTTGCTAAGTGCCTCGCCATTGCTGAGGCTGGCTTTGAACTCGTGATCCTCCTGCTTCAGCCTCCCAAGTGCTGGGATTACAGGCGTGCACCACCAAGCCCGGCTCCTGCTATGTTTATAACAATTTTCATGAATGTTCTTTGGATTCCTTAGAGTTTCTCAAAGTGTCAGTTCAGTGCTATATAACAGACATAATTTTAGGATCATTTTTTCATGCCAATGGGTAGGTTGGGGTAGGCATTTCTTCCCTTTTCTACTTAGTCTTGAAAGGTGTGATTGACATTCATTACGTCTCCATACATGTAGCCCAAGAGCAATCATTTTTAATTTTTAATTTTGTACCAGAAGTGCTCTTGTCATAATGGCCTCTAGTCATCCATGATTTTCTGAGATGAGTCTCAACATACTATCACAATCACAGGTTACAAGTTATAGAAACTGATTTGCAAGTAAAGGTGACAGGGACTAAATGAATAAAAACAACTCACAGGATAGAAAGCATGAATAACAAAAGGTTAATTACATAGGGCCTCTGTGCTCAAGGAAATCCCAGATACAATTTTTGTTTGTTTGTTTGTTTTATTTTGATTTCTCCATCAGTCTGTTTGAAACAAGTGTTCTGTTAGGTAATCAATCAGAGGACAATGGTGGGAATGCACTGAAAGGCACCCCCTGCAATCAAGGATGGAATTATAGAAAGGTACTTCTTCACAGCATAGATTTAGTATTTTCCTTTGTTAGGATCAAATATATAATGCTCTTTCTCAGAAACCAGCATTTCACTTTCTGAGATACCTACGTTAGAAAGACTTGCTCTGACTGTTCTTATAGGTAGAACAGACAATTTTCTTCTTATTTTGGGATCCTTTGATGATTTCTTCATATCATGAAAACCTCCACATTTTAGGTTACTTGAATAATCATAATAATGACTATATATGGAGTATGTTAAAACATAGCCTTGGACTGTAACCCAATCCATGTAGCACCCTTTTTCTGACTCAAAAATTTAATGTCATAGTACCATGAAAATAAAACAAACTTCTTCTTGATTAGAGAAAAAAGTTCGGCCATTGTCATATATACCTGAAAGCATATAAATAATGTTCACTATGATTTCTAGAAAAAAAAAAGTTTGAATTTTAAAGAAGTGTTGCACAAGATAAAACATTTTAGAGGGAATCCTTAGATAAGTACCAGTATATGTATTTTTTTTTTCCTATAAACTTCATAAAAGTGAATTGTATGTGTGAGAGAATCGGGTAGGTAACATTTCAATGAGACTCATTCAGGATTCAAGAACAAAGGGAGCAAGTTGTAAATGTAAATAATATAAAATTGTTAAAAACAAAACAACAACAACAACAACAACAAAGCTTTGGGCCTGGTGATTTCTTGAATTAGTGTCTCCTTAGACTTGGAGTGTGAGGACTCTGAATTAATTTGAATTTTCTTGGAAGCAAATGTACAATGTTTTGTGATCAGGAGTGACACTGACAGAGGAACATGTTTAGGATGAAACCTCCCCCAAATAGTCATATAGAGAAAAATCTGAATTTGCCATCTACATTATTAATGTTCATCACTTCCCAAGGCACACACACAAAAAAAGGGAAACTAATAAATGAAAAACTCATGAGTCTGCATATCCTAAAGATTTTTCCTAATGAAAAATAAAAAAATTTTCACTGATCAATCAATCAGAGAATAGGAATTTTCTACAACTGTTCTTAGTAGGAAATGCTTGTTTCAAAAACCTGCCTTTACGCTTGTGAGAATATCTGAAATATGAAGGAAACCCATAAATCAAGAGTCATGAAGGGGGCTGGGGTTGTGGCTCAGTGGTAGTGAGCTTGCCTTAGCATGTGTGAGGCACTGGGTTCAATTCTCAGCACCACATACAAATAAATGAATAAAATAAAGGTCCATCAACATCTTAAAAAGAAAAAGAGTCATGAAGGATTCAGTTACAGGGAGGTATTTATATTCAGTATAGCAAACACAAAGAAAAAAATCTGTATACAATTTCTCCCAACTTAGGCAACCCATCACAACTCCGTAGAGATAAAAGAACACCTACAGAAGAGACAACTTATAGCTTAGTTTCTATGGCCTCCGTATGGAGTCAAGTTTATTTGAGAGCTCACAAAGTGAACAAGCCTCCTTACTGCTGTGTTTAAGAATGTCTTTCACTTAGTAATATTATGGTCACCCTGTGCATATCAGTGCCCACCCAACGAGACGATTGTGCCAGAATTATAAATATGACAAGGTTTTCCATGAGATATCAATTCTGTATCCATCATTCATTCCATCATTATCATTTTAATGGAAAATCAGTGGTAATCATCAAAACTTCAAAGATATAATTTCTTGGGAAAGAAATACTCAGTACAACCTTGAGTGTGCTAAGATACGTTTGCCACAATCTCTTTTGAAGAGTATAATTATGGGCCATTAAGCCATGCTGCCTGATGCTGCATAGAAAACCCTTTCAAACATAAACCAACGCCAAAACATCAGATTTTATTATGAGACATGTACATTTTCTGTTATACCTTTCTCATATATTTCTAATTAAAATGTCATTTGTAGAATCTGAGGTTCTGAGTGTCCTTTTGTCTAAACCTATATTGCATAGCTATCCTGGTAAACGTTAAATTTTCATCTATTTTTGTTTTGGAGAAGTAAATTACAATGTTTTCCTTGTTTCAAATGTGATATCCTGTGAATGTGAAAATAGGTAATCCATATTTTGAAATTTCTCATACGTATATGTGTATATATATACATATATATATGTATGTGTGTATATATGTATACATATATATATATATATACATATATATATATGCAATGCTTACTGTGCTTTTCATTTAATCCACATGTATTTTTCATACCTGTTTGCTTGTATGTACTTGAAATTCCAGCCCCAAAGACATCTAAAACTCTTTATGAGTCATACAAAACTTTGATATCCAAAGAATGATCTGCCAGGGCAATACACTGTTTGATGGGAGAACTCATAAGCAAAATTTATAAGTAAAAAGCCTAGCCCTCTGTATAGGTAGATTGTCTACATGTTACTTGATCGAAAAGGAGTTGAAATAAAATGGGTAGAGTGATCAGTTCAGGAAGATGGTCTTCATGGTCGCATGGTAGGTGATATGTCTGTGTGCCTGCACTGGCCATCTCTTTGATATCTCCAAGTTTCAGGTTGTCATTTGCCACTATACCGCATGAACTCCCAGTATTATTTCCAGTTCTATCATTCATCTTGCTTTAGACAAAGGATGTATCTTTTAATCATGTTTGTTTCAGAAAATGTGTCTCATTCTAACTGGACTATACTCACACTCTTGTGTGCGAGTGGTACAGAATTTCTCAGAGAAACTCCACACAGTGGGTCTGCTGAGAAGACAGAACATTTTCCCCAGAAAATAAAATTATTTTAATTTATTGCTTAATGATTTCTGGAGAGAGGGGTGATGGGTAGGAATATAAAAGCCAGGAAATTTACAGAGAGATGACTAATAAGACTTGATCATATTCACCATGATACATACAATCATGCACTCATTTAGCTTTGGCTATGTAGATGATTGGAGTGGATGCATGACCAAAACAGCAATAATAACTGTGGATGAGATTCCCACAGGTGGAGGGAAAAAGTGAACTTTAGCAATTAATGTGAGTTATAACTACTTATGAAGTGCCAGACTTCCCTACTGGGAAATTGACTGTAAATTAATTAAAACAATCCCTTTATTGAAATAATATATAGATAATTTTACAACATATGGTTTGAAGATTTTGTTATTGTTGGCATCATATGAGAGCACCTCTGATATCAAATCATAGTTACGTTTTGTTTTTAAAATTTTATATGTATTATGCTGTGGTTTGGATATGAGATATGTCCCCCCCCAAAAGCTCACGTGTGAGACAATGTAGGAAGTTTCAGAGGAGAAATGATTGGATTAGGAGAGTCTTAAGCCAATCAGTGAATTAATCCCTGAAGGGATTAACTGAGTGGTAATTGGAGGCAGGTGGGCTGTGGCTGGAGGAAGTGGTTAATTGGGGGGTGTGGCTATGGGGTATATATTTTGTATCTGGAGATGGAGTCTCTCTCTCTGCTTCTTGATCACCATGATGTGAGCTTCTTTCCTCTGCCACTCTTTCCTGCCATGATGTTCAGTCTCACCTTGAGCCCCAAGGAATGGAGCCAGCCTTCTCTGGACTAAGACCTCTGGAACCATGAACCCTCAAATAAACGTTTCCTCCCCTACAGTTGTACTGGTGAGATCTTTTAGTCACAGCAGTGAAAAAGCTGACTAAAACATATGTATAGTTGCATATATATACAATATATACTTCAATTTATTCATTCCAAAGATAAATGATTTTATAATCTGTTAGATGACAATAATGTATTTTAGTTGAAGGAGATCAATACTGCATGGCAGTTTTCCAACAGATTAAATAGTCTATTAGAATAATAAACATTAGATAATCCAAAGATTTTGTTAATTTAATATCTAGAATAATTTGTGCTTGATATAATACATGTAAAATGCTGAAGTATTTAGGAATGCCTCTTACATAGATAATACTGTATGTCTTTCTAATTATTACTCCAGGAAACTGCAGTTTTGGACAGATGTACTTTTGGTCTAGTATCTAAATTAGAAAAAAGTCTTCCTGGTATTCATAGTGATAAATTTGATATCCACATTGTAGTTCATATCACCTGCAATTTGTTAAAAATAACAACACTACTGTGAATTTAAAACTGTAAGTTATTTATGATAATTCAGGCTGTATTCATTTCTCACTAATACGCATGGTGACTACCTCATGTGTAAATAATGATCCAGTAATTATAGGAAGGGATTTTTTTCCCTTGCCCTAGAAATTTTATCACTACAAAGTTACCAACTAATATGTGGTGTTTTATAAGGTGCATTTTTGTTGGGGGGTAATATAAGGGGTTGAGGTCTTTAGCCCCCCGTACCTGGGATGGACCTCTTTTGTCCAGCAAAAGAGGCCAGAGGGGCCTACCTCAACAATGAGACTAGATTGGGAAAGTAAAGGCCGCTGATATTTCCTCCCCCACCTTTAGAAGGCCCAGGAACATACCAGGGAGCCCGGTCACCGGTCAGTGCAGGAACTTGTTTATTGAAAAGGTGGACAGCGCTTTATAATGGACAGTAGCCAATCAGTGAACATCAGGGCAGTTTCGGTTTTCACAATATGTCACAGCCATGCCCCCTGCTTAGCCTAGGTCCGTAACAGGGCGTGGCAAACATTCAAAGCTTTCCGTTCCCTTGGCTGACAACTTTAAGGCCCGACACATTTTATTGTGAAGTATAGTGTAAAAAGACATATTGTTATAATCCTATTCTCCTGGTAATAAAACCAATCCTAGATTTTCTCAAGAAAAAAACGTGAATGTGTCAAATGGATTAAAGGTGGAATATACAAATAGATGGAAAGAAAGAACATCTAATGATAAACAACAGAGACACCTAGGGGATCCACCTCACAGCCAGTAATGTAAAGGAGTGTGGAAGGGGCAGGTCACTGAGCACTTGCCTTGGGCTATCACCTCTTTCTCCGGCTTCTTTCAGTACCCTTTCTGTTTTACTGAATGATTTTGCCTCTTCTTCTCATTCCTTGCGTGTAAGGATGCCCCCCACTCTTCTAGGCTTCTCTTTCCTTCTCTGAATTCTTCCCACTGCATTGTGACACCACTCTAACTGTCTCAAACATGACGTCCAATCCTCCTATCACCCCAAAGATAAACCCACTCGTTTCTATCTTACCACTGAAATGGACTACCCGGATGTATCCTGAAATATCAAACTAAACATTTTAGGAACTTATCATCCCACCACCATCCAAGTTCTATAATCATGATCTTTTCAATGTCACCTGGTCTCAATTCTTGGTATGTTTGCTCCTTCTTCTGCCTTATGAAAATTCATATTAGTAAGTCTTGAGAAATTTATTCTGAGCAGCAAAAGAATTGTCAAAGTATGAATATGCTCAAGTTATAAAATTTTGAGTCTATAAAATTCATAGAATTATTGTCCTGATGAGCGAGGGATGACTTCACTGCTTCACACACCTGCCACTTTCTTCCTTTGTCCCAAACAACCATGCACTCCCAGTCTGCAGGACTCATCTTTCCTGAAGTTGCCTGTTCTCAGGCCTGAAATATAAGCTCTCATTTGTCTCAAATCAATAATTAAAACCCCAGGAAACGTTCAAATTTGCATAGTCCATTTCATGGATTTCTTGCCAATTTCTTCTTCTTTTTTTTTTTTTTTTGAGTCTTTTTAGTTATGCAAGACAGCAGAATCCATTTTTATATAATGCATGGAATATATCTTACTCTAGTTAGAGCCCATAATTTTTTAAAATTTGTTTTAATTAGTTATACATGACAGTGGAATGCATTTATGCATTGTGATATATGACACATAGATGGGGTATAATTTCTCATTCTTCTAAGTGTACATGTTGTAGAATCATATTGGTCATATAGTCACACATATGCATAAAGTAATAATCTGTTTCATTACACTACCTTTCCCATTCCCACATCCCCTCCTCCCTTCCCCTATTTCCCTCTACATAATCTAAGGTAATACTATTTTTCACTAGTACCCCCACATTATTGTGAATTAGTATCCACATATCAAAGAAAACATTTGTCCTTTGGTTTTGTGGAATTGGCTTATTTTGCTTAGCATGATATTCTCCAACTCCAACCATTTACTGGCAAATGCCATAATTTCACTCTTCTTTAAAGCTGAATAATATTCCATTGAGTATATATACCACATTTTGTGTGTGTGTGTGTGTGGTACTAGGGATTGAACTCAGAGGCACTTGACCACTGGATCACATCCCCAGCCCTTTTTGTATTTTATTTAGAGACAGGGTCTTACTGAGTTGCTAAGTGTCTCGCCATTGCTGAGGCAGGCTTTGAACTCGCAATCCTCCTGCCTCAGCCTCTCAAAGTGCTAGGATTACAGGTGTGCTCCACTGCACCCGGCATTACCGCATTTTCTTTATCCATTCATCTATCGAGGGATACCTAGAATGGTTCCATAGTCTAGCTATTGTGAATTGAGCTGCTATAAACATTGATGTGGCTATGTCACTATAGTATGCTGATTTTAAGTCCTTTGGGTATAAACCAAGGAGTGGGATAGCTGGGTCATAAGGTGGCTTTATTCCCAGTTTTCTGAGGAATCTCCATACTGCTTTCCATAGTGGTTGCACCAATTTGCGGTGCCACCAGCAATGTATGAGTGTACCTTTTCCCCCACATCCTCACCAACATTTATTGTTGCCTGTATTCTTGATGATTGCCATTCTGAAAGGAATGAGATGAAATATTAGAGTGGTTTTGATTTGTGTTTCTCTAATTGCTAAAGATGTTGAACACTTTTTCATATATTTGTTAATCAATTATATTTCTTCTTCTGTGAAGAATCTGTTCAGTTCCTTAGCCCATTTATTGATTGGGTTATTTGTTTTTTTGGTGTTAAGTTTTTTGTGTTCTTTATATATCCTAGAGATTAATGCTTTATCAGAGGTACATGTGGTAAAGATTTTCTCCCAATCTGTAGGCTCTCTCCTCACATTTTTAATTGTTTTCTTTGATGAAAAGAAGCTTTTTAATTTGAATCCATCCCATTTATTGATTCTTGATTTTACTTCTTGCACATTAGGGGTCTTGTTAAGGAACTCAGATCCTAGGCTGATGTGGTGCAGATTGGGGTCTATTTTTTTTTCTTCTATTAGGTGCAGGGTCTCTGTTCTAGTGCCTAAGTCTTTGATCCACTTTGAGTTGATTTTTGTGCAGGGTAAGAGATAGAGGTTCATTTTCATTTTGCTACATATGGGTTTCCAGTTTTGCCAGCACCATTTCTTGAATAGGCTCTTTTCTCCAGTGAATATTTTTGACCCCCTTGTCTAGTATGAGATAACCATATTTATGTGGGTTTGTCTCTATGTCCTCTATTCTTTACCATTGGTCTACAAGTCTATTTTGGTGCCAAAACCATGCCGTTTTTGTTACTATAGCTCTGTAGTATGGTTTACGGTCAGGTGTTGTAATGCCTCCTGTTTCACTTTTCTTGCTAAAGATTTCTTTAGCTATTCTGGGTCTCTTATATTTCCAAATAAATTTCATCATTGCT